>JARQOC010000001.1:276103273-277424242 GCA_033576535.1 Allobates femoralis
ATAGGGCAGCTAGCTCTGATATGTGCCGGAATAATGTGATGGCGACTAGGAAAATTACTTTCCAAGAAAGGTGGGTTAGAGATACTTCTTGTAGTGGTTCGAATGGGGGGCCTTGTAAGGCACCCAGAACTAAGTTTAGGTCCCAGATGGCCACGTGCGACTTGAAGGGGGGTGGGGCGTGTGCGAGACGCCCTTGGATGAATGTTTTGATGTTCTGACCTGTCGTTTTGTTGAAATCCTGTGTTGGAATAATACGGATAGGGCAGAGATTTTGCCCTTGATGGAACTGAGTGCTGGCCTGAGTTAAGGCCGGTTTGTAGGAACTCCAGGATTGTTGGGATGGAGAAATGCAGTGGATTACAGTCATTGCCCCATTGGAATAAGGTCTTCCAGGTAGGGTGATAGATGCGGAGGGGATGTCAGCTTTCGAGCATTAACCATGGTGGTTATGACCTGTGGTGAAAAACCTGCCTGATTCAGGACCCAGGATTCAACAGCCTCGCTGTTAATGACAGGGCCCTGAGTTCTGATGGCAAATGGGGCCCTGAGATAAGAGGTCCCGTCAGCTTGGGAGTTGCCAGGGTACGTCGACGAGGAGCTGCATACCACACTTGACGTGGCCATTCTGGGGCAATGAGTGTTACTTGGACTCCTTCCACTTTAATTTTTCTGATTATTATCAGAATCAATGGTAGGGGGGGAAAGACGTATGGGAGTTGGAATAAGCGCCATGGGAGGACTAACGTGCACTAGAGGGTCCCGGGACCTGTCTATGAAGGCAGGGACTTTTAGGTTTAGTCTTGATGCCATTAGGTCCATGTCGGGGGTTCCCCAGCGCCAACAAATTTGTAGAAAGACTTCTGGATGGAGAGACCATTCTCCTAAGGCCAGTCCTTGGCGGCTTAGGAAGTCTGCCACAGTTGTTCACTGTCAGCCCAGCAGATGTTCCACTTCGTGCATTGCAGCTTTGCTGCGTGTGCCGCACTGGTGATTGTTGTACACCACTGCTGTGTCGTTGCCTGATTGGATGCGGATGGGTCGACTGGCTAGAAGGTGGTGGAAATGTTGGAGGGCTAGGCAAATTGCCCTTAGTTCCAGGATGTTGATTGGGAGGTGTGACTCCTGTGGTGTCTAGCGGCCTTACGCCGTGAATTGTCGATAAACAGGCCCCCAGTCAAGAAGACTGGCATCGGTGGTGACAACTAGCCATTGGACTGGGAGAAAGGTTTTTCCCTGGGTGAGGGATGATGGCAGTGTCCACCAGTTGAGTGACTTTTTGACTTGCAAGGATAGACGGCACCAGCGGTCGAGGCAGAAGGGACTTTTGTCCCAAATTGAGATAAAAGCAAGTTGCAAGGGTTAGAAGTGTAGTTGAGCAAAGGGAACCGCTTCCATTGCCACTACCATTATGCCTAGGACCCCCATGCCGAAGCAGATGGAGTGAGGTGATCGATCACAGAGAGTGAGAACTCCTTTGCGAATTGCTGTAGCCTTGTCCTGAGGGAGTATAACTAACCCCCATGCATTGTCGAAGCCCTTGTCCTGAGGGAGTGTAACTAACCCTCATGCAGTGTCGAAGGAAATCCGAAGAAAGGACATTTTTTGGGCTGGCGTTGGGGACGCTTTGTCTATGTTAATGAGCCAGTCTAGGCAAGAGAGCATGTCCATTGTTATTCGGACACTGTCGTGGCAAGCCTGAAAGGATGGTCCCTTAATTAATAGGTCGGCTACATAAGGCAGGATGACCACGCCTTGCGAATGGAGGATAGTCATGATGGCTGCCATGACTTTTGTGAAGACTCTGGATGCAGTTGCAAGGCCGAAGGGCAGCACGGTGAATTGGAAGTGACGATTTTGAACGGTGAACCGCAGATACTTTTGATGTGGGTGAAAAATGGGAATGAGGAGATGTGTGTCTTGATATTGATGGTTGCCAGGAACTCTCCTTTCTCCATCGACATGATCACAAAGCGCAGGGACTTCATTTGGAATGGTCTGACTTATGAATTTGTTGAGGAGCTTGAGGTCTAGGATGGGGCACACTGTTCTGTCTTTTTCTGGAATGACGAACAGGTTCGAGTAGTACCCTTTGAACCCTTCGGGTTCTGGTACCGGCGGGGGGCTGTGATGCCTGTTTTGAATAAGGAACTGATGGCTTTGAAAAACGAGCAAGCGTTTGGTTTGGGTGGACACAAGAGAAAAAAGCGAGCTGGAAGTCGGGACAAGATCCAATTGTGGACGACAGCAACCTCTTCTGATGCTGCAAACACAAAAAGCAGAGAAAAGAATACAGCCCTCCCCCACTGATATCCTGTGCTTTTGATGTGAATATGTGACATGCTCATCTTATGGGGAGTGGTCAGCAGAGAACTAAGTGGATCATTCACTGAGTGTGACAGATGGAGTGAAACTCTTTATTTCAAGTTTACAGAATACAGGAGGGAAATATAAATAAAATAAATACATAAATAGAGCGAGTTTAGAGGGAGGAATTAGAAAATGATAGCAGTTACATATGGATTTTTGACCTGCCAGTTTTCCTTTAATTCCTGTGTTTTCAGAACTAATGAAAATTATACAAACAAATATAATTTGTGTAGGTGATATATTGAATGAGGACCTTTTAATTGCTGCTATTTCAAGAACCTTTTAATTGCTGCCATTTCAGGGCCCTCACCATCTTCCTTCCAGTTGGCTGCTCATGATTCATCAGAGAACTGCAGAAAAGATAACCCCGCTTTAAGCAAGAGTCTTCTCAAACTGACTGGTGTCATATTTCTTTCTCCTAATAACAAAACTAAAGTAACATAAAATGTTACTTTCATCGACTTCCAGATAACCTTAGATTTTTTTGTTCCAGCAAAATATGCAGTTAAAGCCAGTGATTCTAGGTTTCTTTTAACAATTTAAGTATGCATACGCTCAATCCCCTTGTATGACCCTGGGGAAAATGAAGCTTAAAGGTGTTATCCACTATTCAGGCAACCCCTTCTCCATCCATATATTTCCCCCCAACAACTATACTCACTTTTGGTGCTTGCGCCATTCCAGTGGTGTTGGCACTCTCTCTCAGGGCTCAAGTAACATTGGTATGTCACACGATCCCTGAAGTCAATCAGCTCTGGTTTTGCCCTTCAGTCCTTGTGAAAAATCAAGACACCCAGAGAAAGCAGATATCCTCCAGATATCCGATTTCCACGAGAGGAGAGCAAGAGCAAAGCCATCACTGTCTGGATGCATGGATAGCATGACAATCTTATGTGATTCCCTGGGAAATCAATTGTAGACACATTTTCTGAATATTAATATTCATGATTCCTTCATACGTCAATTAACTAATGCAATAAAAAACATATGCTAGAGGGGAACAGTTCTCCGCTCTTGACAACTTTAAAAGAATATGGCTAAAAAATCTTAACTCTTTACCTTTAGGGTACCTTTACACGCCGCTACTGGATGGTGGCAACAACCGGGTACTTCACGTGCACGAGCATGCATAAACGGTTGCAAACGGTAATCGCACCACCTTTACACGTCGCAACAAGGTGCGCTACAGTAGGTTACATCTATCTCTAGATACACCGCCGGGTGTCTCAAGTTACCTTCTGCCGAGCACCTTACCTCATTTACACACCGCTACAACAAGCTAATATGGGCGGACCTGGTGCAGCAGGGACAACACATAGGCGTGCCACAATTGTGGATTACTAGACGTCCGTACGCTGATAGGACAAAGCAATAACATCATGATTGGCCAGGCATCGCAGGAGGCTGATTAATACATGACGCTCGAGCAATTGTGTAGTGTGACTGGTCAGCTCCTTAAATATGCCGCCCTATGCAGCAACAACCAATCGTAACGCAGGAGCTTCCTCCAATGATCGCTGAAGGGGGGTGGTTTCCCGGAGGCTGTGTCACACCCCAGGTACATACCAGGTACATAGCATGGTGTAGTAACAACCCTTCTGTTCTTTCTTTACATGCCGATACAGGTCGCTACAATCGCCTGGGTAGCCACCTGTTTCAGGGCAGTGCTCGGAAACAGGTGCCGCTACTGGCGGGTGGCTACAACAGTCTTCACACGCCGCTACCACGGGTTGAAATGGCGTGCAAGATACATTTCTCTCATGTACCTGGTTATTGCCACCATCCAGTAGCGGCGTGTAAAGGTACCTTTAGGGTGTTTGGAGCAAAAGTGAAGTACATCCTAGATGTTAAACCAACTATTAAATTTAAAAGATTCTTAAAGTAACAATCTGCTTGCACAAGTTAAAGACTTTAAAGAACTGTTATCTTACAGTACCGGTTAAAAGTTTAGACACACCTGTTGATACACTGATTTTTAGGCTGAAGGCAGCAAAACTATGAATGAACATAGGTGGTAAAGAAACTTATGTAAAAACCAGTGAGTGTGTTAAACTATACATTCTTTAAAGTATCACCCTTATACTTTGATGACAGGTTTACACCCCCTTGGCATTCTCTGAACCAGGTTCATCAAGTAGTATCTGCCTATAATAAGGAAAACCACTGCATGGACAATATCTAAACATTTGACCAGTACTGTATATGAAGAATAAATCCTTTCCCAGGTGTCATTTTGCTACTCATTTTGGTCCCTATGGAAAGCTAACACCTGTTCTTAGACTCTTGTACCAGATCACTAGTATACATATGCATGTACATACATCATTGATATCAAATAGTAATGTTTAAGGTAATTTGTGACCCAGAAATAGTGAAAGGTAGTTGAAAGATGCACACTATTTTAAGTATTTTCTTAGATCATGGCATATTACAAGCTGTGTACTTCTAATGCTTAGCTGCAGTTTCACATGAATCCTTCCTTTTTTTATCCTCAACTGAGAAGAATCATTTACAAATTCCTTATGACTGTTTTCTTCGCAACTGCCTGAAGCAGGGAAGTAAATCGTTTACCATGTTCAGGAGCCAAAACTTTCCTACATAACACAATATCTTCAAAAAATGCTTGGGGCACAGACAAGATGAGCTGTGTGTGACAAAAGATAGTGGGACATATCCATAAAACAAGATGATGGTAATTTCCAGCAATAAATGGGACTACCTGAAAAAAACTGTAGCATACAATGATTTCGGACAGTTTTTTTATTTGCATGCATTTCCTTTAGAATAATTGTGTAAAATATAAAATGAATCCAGCTACAGAACTTTATTCTTTCACAGAGAATCAAATTAAATTATAACAAGGAATGTGCTTATTAAATTAAATGTAATAAAGAAAAAAGTATTGCAGGAAGGTGAGATTAGGTAGAAATTAAAAGGAATATGTCAGCCGGATTTCACACTTTAAATGTGTCATGTTTGGTCACTCCTGGTCAAAATTACTGTTATTGTGAACAATTAAGCAGGTTAAAAATGAAATGATCTCTGAAAGTCATGCAGTTAAAGATGATGCAGTTCATTTGTATTGTATGCAAAAAATATATATATTTTCACCTTAAACATTTTAAAAATTACAAACAGGAAAATGGACTGATGCAAAAGTTTGGGGACCCTTGTAGATTTGTGTGGTTATATAACTTTGACCAAAGCGTTCAGACCTTAATTAGCCTGTTAGGGTTATGGTTTGTTCATTATTATTGTTCGGGAAAGTCAGGTAATGCAAACTTCATAGCTTTTAACAACCAGACTCCTCTAACCTTGTGCCATAAAACAGCAGCCATGGGTTCTTCGACGCAGTTGCCTACCACTCTGAAATGGCAGTTAACTAGAACAGTGGAGGTCAAGATAAGGTCTGGAAGACCAAGTAAAATTTCAGTAAAAGCTGCTCATAGAATGGAGAGGCAAATTAGAACCACCGCTTGACTGCAAAACACCTTCAAGTAGATTCAGCAGACTCTGGAGTTGTGGTATATTGTTCAACTATTAAGAGACACCTGCACAAACACGGCCTTCACAAAAGAGTCATTAAAAGAAAACTTCTCCTGTGTCCTTACCATAACATTTACCGGCAGACAAATGCAAAAATAACCACCTAACAAGCCTGATTCATTTTGGAAACAAGTCCAGTGGATTGATGAGGTTAAAATAGAACTCTTTGGCCAGAATCCTCAAAGGCATGTGTTGGGTAAAAAAATGGCACAGAATTTCAGGAAAAGAATATCTCACCAACTAATAAGTATGCGGGGTGGATCAATCATACTTTGGTGTTGTAGCCCATGGCACGGCAGACATTTCACTGATCGAGGGAAGAATGGATTTAATAAAATTTCAACTAATTCTTAATGTAAACATAACATTATCTGTATAAAAGCTGAAGTTGAAAACAGAATGGCTTCTCCAGATGGATAATAATCTTAAACCCGTAAAAATCCTTAATAGACTACGACAAAAGCAGCAAGCTGGAAATGTTATAATGGCGCTCTCAGTACTCTGATCTGAAAATCATTGAAACTCTATGGCTAGACCTTAAAAGAGCAGTGCATCAAGATGACCAGAAATCTCACAGAACTGGAAGACTTTCCAAGGAAGAATGGTTGAAAATCCCTCAAACAGGAATTAAAAGACTCTTAGGGGCCTTTCACATCAGCGTTTTTGATGATCTGCGGCAGTTCCGGCAGATTTACCGCATCTGCTGCATAACGGCCGCACTTGCGGTGCCGAATCGGCAAGCCCCATGCTTTCTCTATGGGGCTTGCGGTCGGCTGCGGCATGTGCGGTTACGCCGGATCAGGCACTTACAGCCGCAAAAAAAAAGCTGCAAACAGTTTTTTTTTTTTACTGCTTCAAGTGCCGAATCTGCCGCATCAGGCAGAACCGCACCTTCCGCACCCAACTACAAACCCCAAAGATAATGCATGGGGCTTGCCGTATCCGAAACGCAAGTCGGCCGATCCGGCACAACCTGCCGGATCGGTCGCAAACATCAGCAGAACGCTGATGTGAAAGGGGCCTTAGCTTGCTACAAAATGTTTACAAGCTGTGATACTTGCATAAGAGGGTGCAACTAATTACTAACCATGCAAGGTGCCCAATCTTGTGCAACAGCCCATTCTCCTTTTTGTAATTTTTAAAATGCAAAACATGAAAATATATTTTTTTGCCTAAAATATAAAGAAAATGTGTCATCTTTGATGTTATGCCTTTTAAAGATTAATCTTCAACTTTCTTAACTTCACAAAAACTGTAATTTTGACCATGGGTGTCAAAACGTTTGCATGCCAATGTAGATTACACTTACTAATCATAAGCAGGAAGCTACATTGAAAAGCAGAAGTACCGGTCATTGGGTCATCAGGGTCACATAATAATTATTTGTATTTATATAGCGCCAACATATTCCACAGCACTTTACAAAATTCAATTCACGACCATAGTCTACAGGTACTGCCAGCCAGAGTGTATAGCCTGAATAAGAACTAAAGATATATTATACAGCAGTGATGTAAATACTGCCAGTGCAGCAGCATCTCTGTCCAAAGGTGGAGTGGGCCTGCTGACACCAACATTTAATTCAGTGAGATGTTTGTCTGAGGATGCAAATTCAATTAAGAGACTCGCCAGCTCCTTGTACTCCAATACACATCATCAGCAAAACAGTGGCCAGAAGTTACCAAGAGCGGTGCATGTCAGTGAAGTCATGCGCCACGGCAGACAATCCCGGTCAGCCACCAGCTCTTGCACTGGCTGTAGAAGAGGACTCTGTGCGTTGTGGGACAGGAGGACGTTTAGAAGAATCATTTTTCTCAATGCGTTAAGAGAAGACCAAAAGAACAGGGAACCTTATACTAGGAAGTGGCCCAAGATGGGAGACATTATATCATGGAGGGGCTAGCCCTGGATGAGCAACATTATAGCTCTGGATAGATGACATTATTACCAGACAATGCCAGGACACTGGACATCATAATAGGGGGGGGGGGGGGGAAGCACATACTGTTAGGGCCAAAATATTTAGAAAGAGACCAAACCCTTGTGATTTGGGCTCTGTATGCCACTACCGTAATTTTGTTTTCAACGAAGCAACTGAGATGCTACTGAAGTGTAGTCTTGAGGTTTAATTCAAGAGGTTGAACAAAAATATCCTGAGAAACTTTAAGGAATTGCAACCATTTTTCTATAAAGGCTCCCCCTTTCAGTGACCCATCAAGTAATTGGAAAAATGTACATGACTGCAAATAAAATGATCACTTTTAATACTTTGTAGAAAATCTTTTGCAGGCAATGACTGACTGAAATCTGAAAACCATGGACATCACCAAAAGTTGGGCTTCCTCCCTTGTGATGCTTTGCCAGGCCTTTACAGCAGCTCAATTCAGTTGTTGCTTGTTTGTGGTTCTTTATTCCTTACGTTTTGTCTTAAGCATGTGAAATGCTACTTGGGGTTCAGATCTGCTGACTTCACCAATGCAAAATATTCCACTTCTTATCTTGCAAAAAAGCGTGGGTTGTTTTCGCACTATGTTTTGAGTAATTGTCTATCTGTAGTGTGAAGCTACTTCCTATCAACCTTGCTGAATTTCATTAAATCTTAGCATAAGGTACAGACCTGTACACATCAGAATTCATCCGCCTGCTTCTGTCTTCAGTCACATCATTAATAAATACTAGTGACCCATTTGGAGACATGCATGCCAATGCCATTATACTGTCTCTACTAAGTTTTAAAGTGGTGTGCTTTGGATAATGAGTCATTTAAATCATATTGCATACTCTCTTCTTCATTCTTGTACAGGTTGATCTTAGTTTCATCAGTCTGAAGAATGCTTTTCCAGAACGGGGCTTGCTTGTTTAGATGTGTTTTTTTTTTGTAAAGTCTAATCAGGACCGTTTTTAAAACTGATTAATGGTATGCACGTTGTGGTGAATAGACATGAGGGGACTGGTGGAAGTTCAGGTTCTGGTGGCTCAGCCAGACTTTTTATAAAGGTCTGTTCAGGATCAAAACTTGACCTGAACCTCATTTGAAAACACTGATTGGGAAGTTCAGCTCAATGTCCACATACATCCAGCCATAAGAAAACCACTTCTGGCAAGAGGGTGGGGATTTTTCATTCTTTTTATTTTAGTAACATACTATAGCTAATAATCTTGGTTTTACCCCTAGCGCGAGACAATCAAACACTGTAAGTGCCTCGCATTGAACCAAGCGTACACGAGCACAGCGATGCTCGCTGGAGTGCTTAGGATACGTAAACCACCCGAACTCCAACCCCCAATGCGTTTGCTCATCTTAAGTGGTGAACCCTCTGTATTTGTTCTCATTGAGTTGTCTCTTTATGGTAGACTAAGATACTGAAACACCTATTTCCTGGAGTGTCCTTCACTTGGGTGGCTGCCGTGAAGGGGTTTTCTTTCACCATTGAAAGGATTGAGCGATTATCCATCACTGTTGTCTTGTGTGGATGTCCAGCCCTTTTTGAGTTCCAAGCTAACTAGTGCACTTATTATTTGAGATTGGGGGAAGGTGGCAATGTACCAATCTGTTAATTTGGCCACTTCTAATATATATTTTTTTCAGTGTAATGATGCCCTGTTTCTCTTCCTTTGACAACATGTTGTGGGTTCACAGCTACAGATTCCAAATGCAAATGCCAAACTTGGAATAAGCTCCAGAACTTTTACCTGCTTAATGGATTAACAAGGAAATAGCATATGCAGCCCCATAAAGGGCTTTTGAGATGATTGTCTAATTATTTTGGTTCCTAGAAAAACCGGCAGTTACATATTAGGCTGGCTTCAGACTTGCAGATGCATCTGCAGCGTTTTGCAGATGCATCTGCAAGCAGACCGCGGCCCCTATGTTTATAATGGAGCGCACGGCGGTCTGCAGATGCTTGCAGACCGCCGTGCGTTTTCATTGCCCGGCATTAGTGATCTGTGCGCACGCGGATGCCTGCGCACAAATCACACACTCCCGCCCGCACCATGGACGCGAGATGTTGCGTCCGTGGTGCGGGCGGGAGTGTGTGATTTGTGCGCAGGCATCCGCGTGCGCACAGATCACTATTGGCGGGCAATGAGAGCGCACGGCGGTCTGCAAGCATCTGCAGACCGCCGTGCGCTCCATTATAAACATAGGGGCCGCGGTCTGCATGCAGATGCTTGCAGATGCATCTGCAAAATGCTGCAGATGCATCTGCAAGTCTGAAGGCAGCCTTAAAGAGCTGTAATTCCTAAACCCTTACTCCAATTAGGATGTGAATAACCTCAAATTAAAGGGAGCCTGTCAGTTCTTTTTGAGTAGAAATTGTTTAAGCGGTTCTTCCGTAGAGCGCTGAGATTACACGAACACAATTATCTCCAATCTCTATCTTTATTCTTTAAAAGATGATGCTCCAAACTCCAACCCACAACATGTTTCGACGTGGCAAACACGTCTTCCTCAAGCGGATCCGCTTGAGGAAGACGTGTTTGCCACGTCGAAACATGTTGTGGGTTGGAGTTTGGAGCATCATCTTTTAAAGAATAAAGATAGAGATTGGAGATAATTGTGTTCGTGTAATCTCAGCGCTCTACGGAAGAACCGCTTAAACAATTTCTACTCGTATACATCTCCCTTCAGGGAAAGCGGTCTAACAGAGCTGCAGAGGGAAAGGACCTGATTGACGCCGTCCGGCCTGGCCTTGGAGCGAGCACTTGATCGGCACATGATCGGAAGCTGAGAGGATCTAGGACACCGAAGAGATACAGGTCCGAGGCTGGCAGCCTGAGCATTAACACACGCCCACATTCTGGTTGTGCGGAACTGGCACAACCATAAAAGGTTAGTTGATCCCTAAGTGCAACCTTATAATAGCAGGATAAGTCCACAGGTGGCGCAACACATTTTTTTCTTTTCTGTCAGTTCTTTTTAGCCCCTACTCTATCACTACCTGTCCCTGCAGCTTGCTAGCTCATCCCTAACCATCCATGATTTAAAACTGCACTATAAAGCTTCTGAAAATTGATTTAATAACCTACATCCATAGACTGGGATGAGCAGTCTCCAGGGCTCCATTCACCTCTCTCCGCAGGCTCTAAGTACGCCCCGCTGGGCGTCATCATTCTGTCTCCTGTGTTGAAATTCCCGCCTCCTCCATACAGTATGACGTGCACCTGGATGTCAGTTCCGGTCCGATGCATTGTGGGGGCTTATCAGGTGTAAGGGCGGCTTCAAAATGCACCCAGCGGGGTGTGCTAAGAGCTACGAAGAGGAGGAGAGTTGAGCCCTGGAGACCGCCCATTCGAGTCTATGGATGTAGACTGGATGTAAGTTATTAAATCATTTTTCCCAAGCTTTATAGTGCAGTCTTAGGTCAGAGAGGGACGGTTAGGGATGAGCTATCAAGGTGCAGGGACAGATAGTGGTAGGATAGGAGCCTAAAACGAGCAACATGTTCCCTTTAAAGCTACGAATCTGCACTTTAAGCCCATATTGATATGACTGAATTTTGAATATATTTTGGTAAACAGCTACAATGCTAAACCTTATGTCACCGCCCAAATATTTTTGGATCTAAATAAAACTAAAACATAAAACTGACCAACATGCAAATGCGGGCCCAGGTCCAAATTTGGCTGAGTACCTAATAACATCCTCTCTTACCCAACGATTTTGTTGCAAAATCTGCTTTATTGGCAGGAAAAACGCTTTATAAAATATGCGTTTGACGTTTTTTTTAGATGCATATTTATTTGGTAATGTGTTATGTAATATACTGTACATATACATAGGATATGCTACAACTGTCTAATAGATCCAGCTCCTAGTGAGCTTAACCAATTTTCTGCGTTCCCATTAAAGTGAATTGAGAGAGTGCCACATCATTGGCTTTTCAATCACAGCAGCCAAAAAACAGAGCTCCATTGTTAAGAAACGTGTAAGTCCCGTAGATGGGAGCTACTGCAATCAGACATATGTGGCATATCTTTTGTATATCTCATAAGTGTCTGAGATGGAAAAAAATGCTTTAGGCCCCATTCACACACTGCTATTTTTGCTGCGTATTTTTACGCACAAGCTCAAAAAAAACCAGGAGTGGAATATTCAATACCGGGAGTGGCACACTCAGAGGAAAGGTCTAATAGAAACAAGTGCTCCACTTATATGTTTAATCACCCACTCCTGGTTTGTGATGAGCTTGTGCTTAAAAATATGCAGCAAAAAAAGCAGTGTGTGAATGGGGCCTTAAGGACTTAAGCAAAATTAGACTTAATGGATGCTGCTGTTATAAAGAGTAAGTGTGAAACATCATGTGCAGTATATATACAACAAAGCAGTAGTATGTGCATATGACACTTCAGTAAGAACCCTTCAACCTCGGAAGGTTCACAGAAGCCATTAGAAAACTCTTCATTTAACTTTTCTTATATAAACATTATAGTATGGGGATGGAGTCTCTTCTAGCAATATTGATTGCCTGAATTAATTTTTAGCTGGAAAACATCTTTTCTCTCTTATCTACCGTCACACTTCACTGCTCTCAGGGAATTTATTTGTTTTATCTGATAACAAATCTTAAAAAGTCTGAAGCATGAAGGCAGGCGAGGTTCATGTGAATTCCTTTTAGTGTGAAGTGAATAGCTCTTGCAGTAGAGGTTACTAGCCTGCAGATAAAACCTTATTAACAGTTGTGTATCATCACAAAATGTATAAGTAAAGTCATCTTATTTTACTCAGCATAGCCACTAGACAAAGAACACAGTGCCAGCATTAAACTAAATCCAACATAATAAGGAAGGTTTTTTTTTTATTAAATTAAAATAAAAGTAGGCATGTAGAACATTAAACCTACATCCCCCCACAGGTCCTATTTTTGGGGAAACAGGGTAAGTGCTGATGTATATTGTGCATAGTCATCCAGTCTGGAAACAAAGTTGTCTACTAATTAGACATTGTTTAGAAAATGGGCCACAATGGTGCTAATATAAAAGTACCCTCCATAAACTTAATACTTTATCTGTACTTGAAGAGATCCTGGCCGATGACTGGTTCATGCAGCGTTATGTGAATCCACTATTTATTATATTGAAGGCAGGACCATATATGACGGCACTTTTTACCATTTACCTCTTGTGTCTCCCCTATTTGCTCATAGATTGTAAGCTAACGATCAGTGACCTCACTCCTCCTGGCATCGGTTGAACTGTGTAAATCTCTGTTGTCTCATATTATCTATACATGTCTCCTCTGAATTGGAAAGTGCTGCGGTATATGTTTGGCACTGTATAAATAAAAATTATTATTATTATTACACATACTTCCTTAACAGACCCCTTCCAATTCTCCAAACAGCAACCAACTGATCACCTTCCAGTTTGGGCATCAAATAACCACTGCAGGCAATCAGCAGTTACTGATTGCTAGCAGTGGTCATATTCCATTCAAGCCAGTAGAAAAAGCTGAGGGACATGATGGCAGCAGCCAATAAATGGATGTGATGGGTTGCAGTAGTTACTCAACACCCCCGTGGCAAAAGAAGAAAGAAGACCAGAAACCCATGTGGTACACTGCTAGCAGAACTAAGGGGTTCACTAGGTAAGAATGTAGGTTTTTTTCTAATATTCACACAACTATTGCTTCATTTTTTAAGTAAGCAAAAGTAGCGGCAATCACATTAAGGATTTTATAATATTCTTCATATGTGGAAACCCACTACAGCATACATTACGGAACTCAGCAGCTATTCAGAAATATGCAATGCACGATGTATAATTTAATATCTAAAAGTCAGTATGTTATTAATGGTTCTCTCTTTTACTAAGCTTAAAGGGAACTTATTCATGCTGCCCAAACCACAGGCACGATGCAGAGTCTGGCTGCATGAGTGCATGAAATTAGTCCATCGCTGCCTCCGGCTAGCTTTTCCTGGCAATGCTCTTGATGATTGACAGGTGTCTCACTATGATAGATATCTGTCAATCGCCTGGATCAATGAGGGAGAAGCCAGCTGGGGATGACATCAGACTAGTCTGGCCTTTGGCATGGTCCCCGGTCAGATCTAATTATATTTTCTCTGGAATGCTGGAGGGTTTAAGAGAAAAATATACCTGGCTGTAGTCATGCAGCCGGGCTCTGATTTATGCTGTCAGTGGGTTGGGCAGCATGAACTGACATGACACGTTCAGCATGACACGTTCCCTTTAAAAAGTCACAAAATGTGGATACTAGTGAGTGACTTATCTATTTAATAATATCTCAGGACATTTAATTTCACCCCATGCTGCATATCTCACAGTGATAAACATTAGAAAACACTGGCATCGGGCTCTCCTCTAAACACAAAATAGAAATAGCTGCTAAATCAAACTATGTAAATGAATGTGGTTACCCTCATTGAAATGCACAGTACATCCATCATTCTGAATAACTAAGATGGAGCTGGGGAAGTCAGACCAGTCTTAATTGTTCAAGATGAATCTTCCTAGGAAAACTAAGCAAACTGTATAACCAAGCAAACAAACAGAAAATAGCTTGGTAGGCGGCCATGAGAATATTCCCTGTTACAGTGCCCACTTGAAAACCAATAGCAGGCAGTAATAATTATTGCTAATGATCAGAACAACTTAATCATTATTAACAATTATAGTTTCATCAATGGCACTAAGAAACTATTGATTCCAGGTATGAGAAAGCTCCACATTTGCTGTAGGACTTATCAAGCAGGATTTTTCTCAGTTAGCGGAATACTAGACAATCCTCTTTGTGGGCAAGTTCGGGACTGGCACATAGGGAATCACCAGGTGGGCCCCTTGTGCAGGCGTGGGCCCTCCTGTATGAGCAGTAGTTTCACAATACACTTGATTCACCATGTGTAGACAAAGGCAACATCTAGTCATTCATGTAACAAACAAGTCCATTATATACATATGTGAATGATGATAAAATAATACTTGCATGCAGCTGAACAGAGGGCCCTAGGCACTCAAGTCAGACACTGACTGTTGGTGAAATTAGATCTTAATATACATTGCAGAGTATCACATATCTTGCACTCTTAGAACTAAAAGAATACCATTAACTATTTTATAAATGCTATAGAAAACTTTCTATTAACATGTCTGAAGACAGAACCATATGTGTGCTACATGATGTGCTAGCCATACTTTTCTGCAGAACATCTTTCTATTAATTTCCATACATACAAGAAACTAGTGGGTAGCATGTTGACGCAGATGACTGACAGCCATTGAATTGTTTCTATAGATATCAACCACATACGCAAATACTTAAGTTTTCTAAGCTTAGGGTTTGTTCACGCTGTTTTTTTTTGCTGTGTTTTTTGGCATAGTATTTTCACAAGTTTTATGCAATCATTGGTGAGATAGCCACAAAATGCATAGATTAATAAATTCATTTAATTTATATTATTTGTACTGTTCTGGAGTTCCTTTTGTCAGCAGCACGAGAAGTATCCTTTTTCTCCTTCTTATTGAAGTTTATTTCCTACATAGGTTTATATCAGTTGATTATTGTGATCATAGTGGCTGTGTCTCACATAACCACATAAGGTGAGCTGAACCTTAAATGGTTTTTAATTCATTATCAATTAGATAAAATCTTATTTGCGCTTTCTATTCCTTTCAGTTTATTTTGGAGATGTAGTTGGAAACCCAAATGTAAGCTTTTAGCACAGAGCACAGGATAAATGTGAACTGATTTAAAATTTTCTGTACCCAAATTGCCACCAATAGCATTAAACTCAATTCACAAAAAAACAAGTCCCGCTCAGGTTCATCATCTGTTACCATAAATATAGGGGGTTTCCATCTTACTTGTAGCACAAAGGCTTTGGAAAGGTGCTATGGCTCCTCACTCCCAAAAAGAAAACCCAGTAAAAGCTGCACTCCCAAATCCAAGCGCCCCCCTCCCTTTTGAGCCCCACAATGTCTAAACCACAGATAACATCCACTTGAAATTTCCAAAATGTGGTTACTTGAGGTCGTTTCTGCTGTTTTTTTTTTTTGCACTTAGGGGCTCTGCAAATAGAGTCCGCAATCTATTTTATGAAAATCTGTGCTCCAAAATTCAAATTGTGCTCCTTCCCTCCCGAGCCCTTCTGTATGGCAAAACAGTGGTTTTCCACCACATCCTGGTAGCAGCAAACTCAGGAGAAATTGCACAATTTCTCCTGCTATCATTGGGAACATTAAAATATTTGGTGCTCTAACATTAGTTTGTGGGAAAAAATGTTTTTCTTTTCATTTTCAAGTGTCTATGTTGTCAAATTCTGTAAAGCTCCCGTCGCTTCAAGGTGCTCACAACACGTAGTTAAATTCCTTGGGGGTCTAGATTCCTGAATGGGGTCACTTGTGGGGGAATACCATTGGCTAGGTGTACATCAAGGGCTAACCAAATGCGACATGACACAGCAGTCCATTCCATCAAAATCTGCGCTCCAAAATGTCGCTCCTTCCCTTCAGAGCCCTGTCTAAGTGAAGCAAAGTGCCACCAAACATTGAGAAAAATCACTTTTTTCTGTATAGTATTATGTCCTACTTCGGTGATTTTTCTCAATGTTTGGTATCTTGCCAACCAAACAAACATATGGTTAGGCATATGGTTAGGACTCGTAAGCGTGAGGGCCCTTGACGTGGGTTACGAGCTTACGTATTTGGCCAAATATCCACTAACACCTCATATCTTTATCTTTAGTGTTTATTGCACCTTTTTCTCTTTTGCAGTATATGGCTAAGCCCCCTGGGGGACGTCAGTTGTTTGTGATGCATATACAAAGTGCGGTGCAGCCCGCCTGATCAAATAGTTGGGCGTGACCAACAGGCTGAGCTCTTACACTTTGCTTCACTTAGACCTGTGTGGCTGATGTCCTGTTGGTAACCTTGTGTCCATGAATGCCACCAGTCTCCTCCTTGTTAGCATGGCTGGACGCAGGCGCCACAGCCACCCCCATGCTTGGGTTGCAGGGGATTGAGCCACGGTATTCAGACACCTGTTTTGCCTCTAGTGGAGCTGGCAAATCGCGTAATTTTTGGCATCGGGTGACGTCAGTACACCCACGCCGCTGTGTACTGCTTCAAGCACCGCATGCGCAAGGCGGTGCTTGAAGCCTACAGAGTGGCGCGGGTGTACTGACGTCACCCGATGCCAAAAATGATGCGATACACGTCATTACAGCCCAGCAGGCAGCGCCGTAGAGAGCAGGGAGGTGCTGAATACAAAATGAATAGAAGATCACACCTATTAGGGCGTGATCTTATGATGAAGAGGGCCCGCCCTATGGACTAAAGAATATAGCCCCTGCTAATTAACATCGCTAATGAGCAAGTTATAAAACGTTTTTATCCACTTTCACAGGATACAGGAGTGTGGGATTAGTGATAATATGCTGTAGTGACATGTTTTGCTAGCTTAGGAGGCGTTTTGGAGGTGACAAGATCCCTTTAATTGTAATTTTAATGAATTTGATGTACATTTATATGTTATTATTTTCACCTAAAACACTTTCACATGTCAGGATGAATTGGAAAGAAGGATAGGGTTAACAAAGTGATATCACTAAATGCTACAATCTGATTGGTGAATATAACTTTACTAGCTGTGAGCCCGATTCTAAAGAATCGGGAGTCTAGAATCTGTATATAATTTTTTTAAGAGTTTTAAATAATAGACAAACACCAGATATATGACTAAGTAGGCGATGTAGGCAGAACTGTGAGGGTAGCAAAGAGTTAATGTCCGACTAACAGGACTATAACAGAGTAGGAACTTATAATGATATCAAAAATGTTATTGAAAGAGTTAATGTCCGACAGGCACTCCCACAACAGACTCAGCGCTAAATTTGAAACTCAAAGTCCTCCATGTATCTCAATAGGAAGTGAGGCGCAAAGCTCATTGGTCGCTGTGTGCTGGCGCCGACCAATGAGAATAGCTCCTCACTTCCCATTGAGATACATGGAGGACTTTGAGTTTCAAATTTACCGCTGTGAGGCGCTATGCTCATTGGTCGCTGTGTGCTGGCGCCGACCAATGAGCATAGCGCCTCACTGCCCATTGAGATACATAGCGGTCTTTAGAGCTGTGCATGGCCAGGCACTTGGTTCTGTTTTCGGCCACGGGGCTCGGCTCTTGTCGGTCGGAGCGACGAAGTCTGTAGCTCGCCGGAGCAGGAGACTCGCAATGGCCGCTGCGCGGGCATTGCTGGCGAGGCTGCAACGGCTCGCAATGCCCGCTGCGCGGGCAATGCTTCACAGGTCGCGTGGGCACCGCACGCCCACGGCCACAACGATGGAAACAGCGTCGAAACTTACGGAAGTGCGTTAGGGGAATTATATATTAGATAATGTGTCCATTGTCACAGTTAACCTAAATCCACCTGAGGAAGACAACGTTCCGTTGTGGAAACGCGTTGTGGTAAAGTTTTTTAGTTTAATTCTACCCTTCTCCTTTGTGAATCTGCGCTCCTATTGAGTAACCCTTTCCATATTGTAAATTTCCTCTCAAACTCATGGTATGGTTACTGGAGCTGCGGTTTGCGGAGAACCCCTAACAGAGATCGGTGGGGAGCCGCAGGACCTGCGGTGACGTAGGAGCCCTGTGACGCTTGGATCACCTGATTGCACCCCACGTGACGTGGAAGCGGAGGAGCGGCGTCGATCAGTACGGGCACCAGGAGAACCCGGTGGAAGCTCTCACTGAGGTTGTGCGGAGGCGGCACAACCGGTACAGGTGAGAGTCCCCCTGCACACCGCCCCAAATACCTCTAATAGTTTTCCGGGTCTCCTCTATGGGAGCGCTTCCTATCTCTCTGTTTTGTATTTCTTGTTTTTAAACTGCCCCCCCAATGTTATTTAGATTATGCACAGTGCTTCACTGACCTGGTCTTGAAAAACAAATTTCATGTATTTATCATAAAAAAGCACTTTAGATGCTTTTTGTATTATGTACCTGAACAAACAGTCATCGGGGTGACAATCAGTCTTGCCAATCCACCTTCAGACATACAGGTATTTAAACGTACTGAGGTCACCTTCAGAGATTCACTCACTCCTGCTGCAGAAGGAACTGTGGTAATGTCACGACCATGTGTAAGCAGGCCTGACGAGAGAAACCCTTTGTGATTAGATCTGCCCATTACGGTCACATAGTCGTGATATCACAGCAGGTCCTGCCATGATGTCAGTCAAATACAATGCAGGGGGCATGATGAAATTCAAAAATCATCATGAATTAACTTGATTGGCATGACTGATTGCCCGCCCGATGGCTGTTTTTTCAGGTACCTTACCAGCATGCATAGCTCCTGCCATTGCCCTAAACTTAAAAACCCTCTCTTCGATTTATCTGCATGCAGATTGTCAGACCAGAGAGAAGTGCAGATAGACAAAAATCTCCCTACTTTCTATATTCTGTCAAAATGCTGCTAAAGATGGATTACACTTGACAACAGGCGGCATAGTTACATAGATGGAATGTATCTAGTGGACAGCACTTTGGAGTGGTTTTTAGGATGCAAAACAATATTTTTTTTTAATTAAAGTGATATGTGGATACTTAAAACTCACTTTTGCAATCTGTAATCCAGGAGGTTAATGAGATGTGCAGACACCTCAAAATGCCCATGCCCTAACCCCATCCAATTAAACTATCATTCCTTAGATCAGGATAACATTTCAATACCTGCCCTTAGGGACATTAAGGGTATGTGCCCACAGGAAGGTTTAACGTCGGTTTAGCAGCGAAAACCGCCGGCGGTTTAGCATAGGTTTTATTTAAATTTATGTAAATCCTTAGCAGCTTTAGGACTTACAAGTAACCCTATGTAATTTAGAAACCGCTGTGCACACATAGTCGGTTTATGTGAGCGGATCTGCCAGAGGTTGAGCGGTTTCCCAGCAGTTTAGCAGCATACAGCATGTCAATTCTTCTCAGCGGTTTTTGATCGGTTCCATGAACAAAATCCTCCATAGAAAACCGCCGGAAAAACCGACTGAAAAACGCTGTGCACACGCTGAAAAAAACCGCCGGAAAACAGCTGGAGACTTCAGAGCTCAGAACTGATAATTTCCAGCGGTTTACTGACGGTTTGAACGCCACTAAACCTTCCTGTGGGCACATACCCTAAAGGGAATATGTTGATGCTAATTCTATTCATGTATTTTATTTATACTCCAACCTATCCTATGTAAACTACAAAATAAAAGTTTCATTCCACCTGTCAATCATAGTGAATGATCACTTACTTCTCTGAAGCACACTGCCCAGGAAAAGAATATTCATATAGTGACATCACTGCCCTGCACTGCCCTGATCTGAAAGAACACAACCAAAGCGGTGTTAATCACTCACATAGAGGGCTTTGTATTCTGTGTGTGTGACTCTCCAGGAACTCACTGCAGAGGAGAAAGGAGGGGGGATGAGGTGTATTCTCTTAGCAGCTGTACCTCTGACAACTTAATTTCTCTCCAGTATTAAAGGGGAATTTCCAGTGAGAGAACATTTTTAGTACAGTTTCTGCCCTGCTACATGATGAAGCAGAGCTGTACACTGCAGTTCTAGGATCTATAGATTGCTTTTAAATTAATAAAATTATACTTGCTCCTCTGCTCTGACCCCCACCTCAGGGAACCTAGAGTCTTCAGACTGAGAGCTTCATGCAGGAGCAGGGAACAGGAGGTTTGTCAGGGGCGTGGAGCTGCAGGATCAGCACACATTCCAGTAAGGAGTGATGTTGATTAACCATTGAAAGATAGAGAGATAAGAAGATACCATGTTCCTATGAGGAAGGGGAGACCATGCAGAGGTGAATCAATCAATGTAAGGGTATGAACACACTGGCGTGAAAGTCGGATGACTGCAATGCAAGTTTTTCTAGCATTGCAGTCTGTCCAATATTATTTAATGTCCGAGCGCACATTTGCGAGTGTCGGGCGTTTTTTCTCATGCGATTAAAGGACAAGAAAGCAGTCGCAACTTGCTGCGACAGTATGCGATTCACGTGCGAGACTCACCAATGCAAGTCTATGGGTCCAACAAAATCACTGGCCGCAGTCAGACCGCACACGGACCATCCGAGACGGACATTTTTTTTCATTGATACATCATTCTGTAGCTGAAAACACTGTAAAATGTTCTTGTAAGTGATTATACAGTAAAAAGCTGCTGAGAAAAAAAATGGATTGCACACTGTCATCACTCGGATGTGATCTGGGAGAAATGGCGGACAGTCGCATAGCAGTTGGATGCAAAATGGACAACACTCGTAAGATTCTCGGAATGACAATTGGACAGCATTTTTTCTCGCCTCTGTTTCCATCCCAAAGATTTGCCTCTGCTTGTATCCTCACAATAACAGTACACATTATGCATCATCATACAGCAGAGGATCACAGCATGTATTTGCATCTGCTAGTGACAGGATTGCTATTTTAAGCCAAGACCCCCAGTCACACAGGATGGTATATCAGGAGCTGAATTGTAAGTGTGAGCATGGGGCCGGTGACCACGCCCCTTCCCTATACAGAAAGGTGAGGCAGTGTGAATGTAGGCTAAACTTGCAGCTCCCATAATCCATGCCCCTGACACACCTCCTCTTCTCAGCAACAACATGATACTGTCAGGTCTTATCTCTTAGCAGAGAGGGGCAGATGCCCTGAGAATTGCTCACCTGGTCTGGTTGTGTAAATCCACAACCAGTATATGCGCTCGTACAGCTCCACCCCTCCACGTGCAGCGTGGCAAACAACTGGAAAACAGGACGAAGCGTTGGTGATCCGTGCTGCTGAAAAGAAAAACAGAACCCAAGAAGTCTAGTGCAATGATGTTTTTACTACGACGCATTTCAGAGCAGCCT
This sequence comes from Allobates femoralis, assembly GCA_033576535.1. NCBI lineage: Eukaryota > Metazoa > Chordata > Amphibia > Anura > Aromobatidae > Allobates > Allobates femoralis. The sequence goes on from JARQOC010000001.1 coordinate 276,125,050, forward strand.
CTGCTCCTTCGGGATTAAACCCTGAAGGAGCAGAGGCTGCTCTGACGCATCTGAATAAATACATCATTGCACCAGACTTCTTGGGTTCTGGTTTTCTTTCCAGCAGCGCGGATCACCGACACTTCATCCTGTTCTCCAGGCTGAAAATTCTGGTTTCCCTGAGGTGGGGGCAAGAGCAGAGGAGCAGGTAGGATTTTATTGAATTATAAGCGATCTTTAGATCTTAGAACTGCAGTGTACAGCTCTGCTTCATCATGTAGCAGGGCAGGAACTGTACTAAAAGGTTTTCCCTCACTGGAGCTCCCCTTTAAGAAGTGTTGTTGTGTGTATCTGAGGAATGTGTGTAGGGTAGGGTCTGAGATTGAGATATTTGTTTGTGTTTATATGAACATTTGATCATTTGCGCAGCAGATACTCAACTTGCATGCCTGCAGCTAAACCAACGTTCATATAAAAAGATAGAAATCTCTCAGCACACTGTAGTTCTACAAAACTTGTAGCACAAAACACCTCTCTCATCTCAACCTCCTCCCCCTCCAAAGCAGCCTGCAGAAACCTGAGATTTTCAGTGTAACTTCAGTACAGAGGGGAGGGACAGAATAACAGCTTGGATAGGCGTGGTTATTTAAATAACATTTACATAGAGTGGGACTAGTGAAGCTAGCTGCCTGCAGAGTGTGAAGATGCCTATAGCAAGAGAACTACAGAGTACAGTCATAATTTTTACATATTCTGAAAGGTCTGTCCAGGCACTATTCAAAGGTACTATTAATATCATACTGAAAAATGACCTAACAAAGTCCCTTTAATTAAGCCAGATTTGTAGGAATGAAAATACAGTGCTCAAAAAAAGAAAGGGAACACTAAAATACCACATTCTAGATCTCAATGAATGACATCCCAGTTGCAAATCTTTATTCATTACATAGCGGAATCCATTGAGAACAATAAACCATAAAAATGATCAATGTAAATAGAAATTATTATCCCATGGAGGTCTGGATTTGGAATTATACTCAAAATCAAGGTGCGAGATCAAATTACAGACTGATCCGACTTCAGTGGAAATGCCTCAAAATAAGGAAGTGAGGTTCAGTAGTGTGTGGCCTTCACATGCCTGTAAGACCTCCCTACAATGCCTGGTCATGCCCCTTATGATGCGGTGGATGTTCTCCTGAGGGATTTCCTCGCAGACCTGGATTAAAACATTAGTCAATGCCTAGACAGTTTGTGGTGCAACATGGCATTGCTGGATTGAACGAGATGATGTTCCAGATGTGCTCGATTGGGTTCAAGTATGGGGAATGGCCAGGACAGTCCATAGCATCAACGCCTTCATCTTACAGAAACTGCTGACACAATTCAGCCACATGAGGCCTAAGATTGTCATGCTTCATAAGGAACCCAGGGCCCACTGCCCCGGCATATGGTCTCACAATGGGTCTGAGGATCTCATCCTGGTAACTAATGACAGTCAGGGTACATTTGGAAAGCACATGCAGGGCTGTGAGGCCCTTCGAAGAAATGCTTCCATACACCATTACTGACCCACTGCCAAACCAGTGGAGGATGTTTGAGGCAGCAGAACATTTTCCATAGCGTCTCCACACTCTGTCACGTGCTCAGTGTGAATCTGCTCTCATCCGTGAAGAGCACAGGGTAACAATGTCAAATCTGCCAATCTTGGTGTTCTCTGGCAAATGGCAATCACCCTGCACAGTGCTGGGCTGTAAGCACAACACCCACATGTGAACATTAGGTCACTCATACCACCCTCCTACAGTTTGAGCAGACACTTTGATGCTAGGTGCTAGGAGGTAATTTTGTAGGGCTCTGACACTGCTGCTCCTTGCACAAAGGAGGAGGTAGCAGTCCTTCTGCAGGGTTATTGCCCTCCTATGGCTCATTCCACATCTCCTGTGCTACTGACTTGTGTTTTGGTATCTGTTTTATGCCCTTGACACTGCACTGACACACACAGCAAACCTTCTTGCCACATCTTATGTAGATGTGCCATCCTGGATGAGCTGCACTACCAGAGCAACTTTTGGGACTTTTAGACACTGCCTCATACTGTAGTTAGGGGTGACAGCAAAGGGAAAATGCAAGATTGACCAAAACAACTGCCAAAAAGGATGAGAACAGAGAAATGGTTTGTGGTCACCACCTGCAGAACCACTCCTTTATCGGAGATGTCTTGCTAATTGCCCATCATTAATACCTGTTGTCTGTTCCATGTACACAAAAGCAGGATAAATTAATTCACAATCAGTGCTGCTTAATAACTGGACAGGTTGATTTCACAGAAGTGTGATTGAGATGGAGTTATATTGTGTTGTTTAAGTGTTCCCTTTATTTTTTGAGCAGTGTAAATCCACCAACTTGACTGCAACTAAGTAACTTTTTTATGAAGGGAGAGCAGTTTTTAAACAGCATCAAAATAAGACATTTACTTGAACTAATAAGACCATCTTTAGAACACACAGGAGAAAAACAGTATGGTAGTAGTGGGGTAAAAAAAAGATGAAAGGTTCCACTAAAAGGGGTTGTGTCATGAACAACTGTATATTTTAATTAATAGATGTTACAATAAAAATCCATATTTTTCGCTTTATAAAAACACACCGGATTATAAAACATACCCCAAATTTGATGAAGAAAAAAAAGTTTTTTTTTTTATGTTAAATGGGATCTGTCTTATAATGCCAGTGTCCATATTACAATCACTATATATGTCCCCCTCACCTTTGTATGTATATATCCCCCATCCTAGTACATAGTCCCCCCCCACATACTGGTACATGATCCCCCATCCTGAATATGGCCCCCTTTTATCCTGCATATGGCCCCCCATCCTGGATATGGCCCTGTTATCCTACATATGGTCCCTTTATCCTGGATATATAGCCCTCCATCCTGCATATGCCACCCCCATATTCTGCATATGACCCTCCATCCTGGATATGATCCTTCTATCCTGTTTATGGCACACCCATCACTCTATACGCCCCCGTTAGTGCACACACTAGAATAATAAACGCCTGATAACTTACCCTCCAGCATCCCTGCAGCATCGCAGCCATCTTCCTGTGCTCGGTATCTGATCATGTGACAGGTCACACAGAGATGACATCACTAAGCTGTGCTAGTCACATGATTGGATGCCGAGCACAGACACAGGAGGACGGCAGCGATGCTGCAGACAGGCAGTGGCAGAGGGTAAGTTATCAGCATATAGAGTGAGGGGGGGCCATATCCAGGATGGGAAGTGCAGGCTCATATAATATGCACCGCTCCCCCTGCCCACATCTCGGTGCCGGGTTCAGTACTGAGGTGATGGACAGCAGGATGCAGTTCATATTATATGAGCATAATGAGCAGGGGCACATGACCACAGACCGCGTCTGCAGCCCGCGCCAGCCTCCTCCAGTCCCTGGACACTGCTCCAGAGCCCCCCCCCATAGCACAGCATATATTTGGATTATAAAACGCTCCCCCTACTTTCACCACAATTTTTGGGTAACAAAAGTATGTTTTATAGTCCGAAAAATATGGTAAATTCAATAATTGGATGTGTTAAAAAAATGTCCCTGTCATTGGATATTTGTAATGGATGTGTCCGACCATGCAAGAACAGGTCGCATATACCACAGCTCCTGGGCAGAGGAGGAAGAAAAGGAAAGTACTCAGACATTACAGCCGGGGATTGCATTTAATAAATCATAAAACTAGAACTCACCCTTCTCCACCAACTTTTGTGATTTTCAATCGAAAGTCCACAGAATTCAGGTTAGGTGGCTTCCATTTCAGAATGTCATCACAACGACCACCTTTGTATTTCTGAAACAGGAATGAAAAGTGAACGTTTAAAAAGGGGCATCTCAATGGTAAAGAACCTTGAATTGAAAGCTGTGTGTGGAACAATGACAACAGCAAGGCTAAAAGCTTTCACTTGCACAGTGCGAGAACATGGCCAAGGATGAAAGGCATTACATTTAAAGCTCTTACTAAATTATAGAGGAAATAAAAGAAAAATATTTAACAACTTTCAGGAAGTAAGATAAAAAATACTGCAATTAAAGTGATAAAACATCTGTAGTATGAATTGCATTCTAGTTTTACAACAAATGACAATTGAAAAGCATGCTGAATTAGAAAAAGGATGAAAGCACATAAGTGCTAGGGCACAAAGAAACCAATTATATATTAAAATAAAAGAACCAGGTCTTATGGATGTGAAGTGAGTTGGCTGTGCCCTTTAGTTTACAGGGTCGTTAATGGATATCCTGGAAAATGGAAGTGGTGTTCAGAAGATAATGACAGCAGGCCAAAGCAGGACTAGGTTCATCAAGTAAACATGGCTAAAAGTCAGCCTTTCTCCATCCTTCCTATTCATAAGCGATATGAGCAGAAGTGTATTATCAATGGTACAAAGCAGAAAATAAATCTGACTTCAGGCGAATCTGCAGCACTTCTGGGGCTGTATCTCGACCACCTATGAATAGTGCTTCTGATGCTAACAAAGGACAGTTTTATTCATAGTTTCTTGTTTGTACCGGTGGAGGAGAAACATTATCAAATATCAAATGTATGCAAGTGACAAAGTACTTAAATCTTTGCTTTCAGTATCTGTTGTGAACCTTTGTTTAGGAACAACTGAATCTAAATGTTTTTGGTAAATGTTCATTAGTTCCGCACATCAGCTTGGAGGAATTTTAGCCAATTATCCTAAGAAAAGAGCTCAGACTCTAGTATGATTGGTGGTTTTTTTTCAAATGACCTGCTCATTTCAGGTCCTTCCAAACAATTTACATACGACTCAGATCAGGATTTTGACTGGATGATTGCCAAACTTTATTCTTCGTCAATCATTCTTTTGATAAATGGCTTGTGTGCTTAGGTGCATTGTCTTGCAGCGCGACTCACATTCTCTTTGATTCAACTCATGGAGAGCTTAAAATGATTTCCCTTTAGAATTTGCTTTTATAATTCAGATTTCATTACTCCTATCAATATGGATAGCTATATTAGCCCAGATGCAACACAACAGGGCGAGAGTGTGAATTTACCACTACAGTGTTCCACATATCGTATGAGATTTTTATGCTCTAATGCAGTGCTTTCTTTTCTCCAGACATAATGCTTCTCATTTAAACGAAAAAGCTTTAATTTGGTTTTGTTCATTCAGAACACATTATTCCAGCAACCTTCTGGCTTGTCCAGTGAATCTTTAGTGAAGTGCAGAGGAGTAGCAATATTCTATTTGGAGATGAGTGGCCGTTACCTTTATTCCTGCCAGGGACACCATTGTTGATCGATGTCCCAATGTTGTCATCAAACATTAGTTTATGTGAGAGAGGCATTTAGTCGCTTAGAGATTTTCTTTGTGACTTAGTAGACTATTACACCTTCCACTTACATCGATGATTATTGGTCAACCACTCCTGGGGAGAATAATAATGAGCTTATATTTTTGCCATTGGTATATAATCTGTCCAATTGTGGATTAGTGGAGTTCAAACTGTTAAGAGATGGTTTTGTAACCTTTCCATGCCGATCTCGATTTACTCTCTGAGTCCCTTCTCCCTCTCACAGACGTTGCTTCTTTACACGATACAGAAGATGCAGCCACTTTATATAACACCACAATAACAACAGCGCCCGATTCAGCTGCCACCCTCAAACATAGCACAATCAACAAGCAATCCTGGCTGACCAGCCTGACTAAAGAACGGAAACAGGCTTCCAGGGTTACTGAGTGGCTATGGAAGTGATCCCATTCCAGCAAGCAATTCATAGCACACAACCAGCCCTCCACCAACTTCAAGTCCACACTCACTACCGCAATACAAATGCACTTCTCAACTTTCATATCCTCCCTGTCTCACAACCCTAAACAAATATTCAACACTTCCAACCCTCTCCTCTGTCCCCAAGCACCTCCTCCCTCTCCTCTTATCTCAACTCAGGACTTTGCCTCTTTCTTCAAGAGGAAGATTGATAACATCAGAGATGGCTTTGGCCTACAGTCCCCAGAGCCAATCCTCAGAACTGCTGAGCCCTCTTCTTCCAAAACCAGCTTTTCCAGCATAACAGAAGATCAGCTCTCCTGACTCAAGATCACATCTCACCACCTGCACGCTTGACCCGCTCCTGTCCCACCTCATCCCCAACCTCACAAGAGTCTTCATCTCAACTCTAATACATCTCAATAACCTATCACTAACAACTGTTGTCATCCTCTCATCGTTTAAACATGCCTCAATCAAATCCATCGTCAAATAGCCCTCCATCGACCCATCCTCTGTGTCTAGCTACGCCCCTTATCACTTCTCCCTTATGCCTCAAAACTGCTGGAGAAGCATGTCCATCTTGAACTGTCCCTCCCACCTTTACTCCTGCTTCCTCTTTGACTGGTTACAATCTGGCTTCTGACCACATCACTCAACCAAAACTACCCTAACTAAAGTGACCAATGACCTACTAACTGCCAAGAGTAAGCGACACTACTCTGTCCTCTTCCTTTTACACAGTGGACCATTCCCTCTCATTACAGATTCTCTCATCTCTTGGTAGCACAGATTTGGCCCCATCCTGGATCACTTCATATTTAACACATGCGTATCTCTCTCCCACACCCTGTCCTCATTTCATCCCCTATCTATTGGTGTTCCCCAAGGTTCAGTTCTAGCACCCCTACTTTTCTCCATGTAGATCTTTGAAATGAGACAGCTCACAGAGCCCCACAGCTTTTAGTATCCTCGCTATGCTGATGACACGCAGATCGACCTCTCTGAACTTGATATCACCTCCTTACTAACCAAAATGTCACAATATCTGTCTATTTCATCGTTCTTTTCTGCCCGATTTATAAAACTGAACATGGACAAAACAAAATTCATTATTTTATCCCAGCTCACTCTACCGCACCACCAGACCCTATCCATCAAAGTAAATGGCTTCTCACTTTCCCCAGTCCCGCATGTTCACTACCTTGGAGTAATCCTCAACCCCACACTCTCTTTCAAGTCACATATCTTAGCCCTTACCATCTCCTGAAGACTCCAACTCAGAAATGTTTCACCGATCCAAACATTCCTTGACCAAGAAACTGCAAAAACACTTGTGTAAGCGCTCATCATCTCCCGCCTCGACTACTGCAACCTCCTATTCTATGACCTCCCCTCTAGGAATCTTGTACGCCTCCAATCTATATTAAATTCTGGTATCCAAATAATCCACCTGTCTCCCTGGTATTCCCCAGCCTCTCCTCTTTGCCAAGCCCTTCACTGGCTTCCCATTGCCCAGAGATTCCAGTTCAAAACCCTAATCATGACATACAAAGCCATCCACAACCTATCCCCTCCATACATCTGTGACATGATCTCCCAGTACTTACCTACATGAAACCTATGATCCTCTCAAAATCTCGTTCTCTAATCCCCGCTAATCTCTTCTTCCCACAACCACATACAAGATGTCTCCTGTGCATCTCCCATACTCCGGAACTCTCTGCCCCAACACATAAGACTCTCGTCTACCATGGAAACATTCAAAAGGAACAAGAAGACCCACCTTTTCCGACAAGCCTACAAGATTCAGTAAAGACCCAGTTACACACACAGATAATTGTGCAGAGATTGTTCGCAGATCTCTAGTTGCAGTGAAATCATGGACACATTGTTCCATTTGTACATGGCCACAAAATAGAACAATGTGCCCAAGATTTCACTGCAACCAGAGATTTGCGAACAATCTCTGCACAATTATTGTGTGTGTGTAACTGTCCCTTAAGTCTCATACACTAAACTGCTGCACAACCAACTCTACCCTCTCCTAGTGTATCCTCACCCATCCCTTGTAGACTGTGAGCCCTTGCGGGCAGGCTCTCTCCGCCTAATGCGTATATGTGCCTTGTATTGCTTATAATTATACTTGTCTATGTATGCCCTTTTTCAAATGTAAAGCACCATGGAATAAATGGCGCTATAATATAAATTATTATTATCAGTAATATTATTAATAATAATTACATATTTGTATATTTGAGATTTAGGCATTATTAGCAAATTTCTTTTGGTGAGTCATTTATAGGTCTAAATTAGTATTTTAGGGACTTCAAGAGAGTTTATCAATTTGTTTGTATTGTGGGCTTTTTGGTCCAAAATAGTTTTTCAAATTTATGTAGAAGTATGGAAATTATGACAGAATCACAAACTTTTCAACACTACTGTTAAATGGTAAAGACAAGATAATTATCTAAACGCAGCTGAAATGCTATTATCACTAAGCACAAGCAGTCTAACGTGTACAAGATTAACTTCAAAGACCTTTATAGTCCCAGGCTTAACAATTCAAAATGTTATTAAGAAGTTTGCTATATTGTATTATGGAACAGACAAAAGTTTTCAACAATAGTGTTGAAAAGTAGGAAATTGGTTAGAGAACCTTATGAAAGTTGGTTGAAAATGTTAAAAATAAAACATCTAACATCCAACGAGCTTCAGGCTAAGCAGGAGACACTTGAAGTGATGGTTTCTATACCATAGATCATACAAAACAATAGAGGGATCTATGGGCAAAGATCTATGTTTAAAAATGGTTACAAAAATAGGAAATATGAAGAGTGCAAAAAAAGTAAACTTATCCTCTCACCCTATGTTTTGTTGACTTTTGGAACCAATATTGACATTATAACAAATCCTAGCTGGTCTCTAAATAAAAGCAATAGGGTCATTCCATGTCAAGTGAGCCAATGATTTTTACCTCTATATTTAAAATTTTTATGATATTTTGTTATTTGATAATAGCATGTCAGACAATGCAAAATGTGAAGATAAAAAAAAAATGTATTATTTTTTTTTATTATTATTTTTAATTGATTTTCAAAGTTTAGAAAAAGTGTGAATTTCGGTGTTGTGTGCCCTTACATTTCTCCTCATAACTCAGGCTAGAAATAGGATAAGAGAAACAAAATAAACACAATTCTACTCAGAACTGTACAGGCTTTCACCAGGTATGTCACAAGAGGATCTTTGTTAATATTTTACCCATGCGATCGCAAAATTTTAAAACGCATTTCCGAAAAAAACAATTTAAAAATTCTCAAAACTGCCCATGTGTCTGCTATGCTCCTAGCCACATCTGTACCAAAATTCAAGTTGGGATCGCGATGGGATCATATTTTAAAATATCTAACTACTATAGCATCAATGGGTCATTCCGAATCAAGTGATCCAAATATGATTTTTTTTTTTCCTGATGTCTTTAGATTTTTTTTCAATATTTAGTATAACTTTAGTTAATTACAAATTACAGGTTTTGAATTTTTTTCTTCATCAGTTAATTTCTTACAGAATTTTAAAGTTTTTCAAAAGTGTGAATTTTGGCCTGGTATGGCTATACATTTTTTATCATATCTTGGGCTAGAATTAAGATAATGAGGTGGGAGAGGCATCTCAGAACGGTAGAGGCTTTCATTTGATTTGTCACAAGACTATGTTTCTTAATATTTTGTTAATAATTTTGTGATATTTTGTTAATAATCTGCATATTCATAAAGGTTCATCAACATAATGAGCTGGTCTATGACTCACTGAATGTCTATCACATACACAATCTGACAAGATAATAGGAATCTATAGAACCATTACTAATGCTCCACCAGCTCAGACCACTTTGTGCTGCAAAGTACAATATACATATTATTAATATATAACAAAATTATTAACAAAATATTAAGAAACAGTCGTGACATATCAAATGAAAGCCCGTACCGCTCTGAGAAAAATAATGCCTCTCCCACATCTTTATCTTAATTATCTTTAATGTTAGAAAGTGATTTATTCAAATACTCTATTGTTAAATCAGGAGTTATAAAATCCTCTGTGTTGGAAGTTACAGGTTCTTCAAAATTTTGTGCCTGCAGAGAATTTTTCTCTTTTGCAAAATGCTTGCTACAACTGTCACAAATGTTCATGCTGCATTGAATGATGGATTTATATCAAACATCCAATCTTGTACTGGCCTAACATTTTTTCTTGTGGTGTGTACAGTTTTTTAAAGGGATTGCAACAGTATATATTATAAAATGCTGTTCCTTGAGAAGCAGCAGCCATTGCTCTGTGAGAAAAATACTGTTAATATTACGTAAGGAAGATGGGTAATAAAAATAAAGATTTACAGTACACTTGAGATAGAACTTTGTTACTATAAAGTGAATATTAGGGCTAGCACACACACAACCTTTTCAGTCTGCGGATAAACGCTGCAGTTTTGGCAGCTTTTTTCTACTGAGTTTTCACTATATCTGCATTATTTTTTTTAATCCCTAGTGAAAACTATGGCAGATTTTTTTTTATATAAATAGTAATAAATGCTGCTTTTATTGCAGCGATCAAAATGTAGTGCAAGCTGTGATTTACTCACTCTGTGTGTTTCAAAAAACACTGCATGTGTTTAACCCTGTTATTTCTAGCCTGAGATATGATACAAAATGTAAAGCCATACCAAACTGATGAAGAAAAAAATTCTAAACTTTTAATTTGTAATTAACTAAAGTTGTACTTCATATATAAAAAAAATAAAAAAAAATCTAAAGACGTCGGGTAAAAAAAATTCATATTTAGATCACTTGATATGGAATGACCCATTGATGCTACAATAGTTAAATATTTTTAATTATATGATCCCATTGCGATCCCAACTTTAATTTTGGTACAGATGTGGCTAAGAGCATAGCAGCCACATGTGTATTTTTGGGAATTTTTAAATTATACTATTTTTTCAGAAATGCATTTTAAAATTTTGCGTTTGTGTTCGCATGGGTAAAATATTAACAAAGATCCTCTTGTTACATATCTGGTGAAAGCCTGTACAGTTCTGAGTAGAACGGTGTTTATTTTGTTTCTCTATCTTCTTTCTAGCCCGAGATATGATAAAATATGTAAAGCCATACCAGGCCAAAATTCGCGCTTTTTTTAAAACTTTGAAAATCTGTAAAAAATTAACTGATGAAGAAAAAATTCAAAACTTTTTATTTGTATTTGACTAAAGTTGTACTTTATATAAAAATGTTTTGTGTTTTTTTTAAATTGTTTTTATTGGGTTTTCCAAATTTGTCCCCTTATTTTCCATACAATAAACATGACATCATCAATAAAGTCATCAACATATACAGAATTATGCATTGTCACATACAAATACATCTCATAACAAAAGAGGAGGTCTCCACCCTCCCATAACCACCCCCCCCCGCCCTCGCAAAGGTCAGACAGTAATGAACATCAAATCTGCTAATATCTAAATTCAGTCGGCTATAGGAGCGAAGCATTAACTTTTAATCCCCCGAGAGTGCCCCCCAACTCCTCCAAGCAATACCACTGAGTAAAAATCTAAAGAAGTCAGGGGAAAAAAAATTCATATTTGGAGCACTTGATATGGAATGACCCAATATGGAAAGTAACAAGGTTTCAATCCAGCAATGCCTTGAATAAAATTTTATTTAAAAAATTATTAATAAAACATGTTAAAAAAGGAGAAAAATGGGGAGGGACATAGAGAGGGTGATACAATCACTACGAAGTGCCGAATTTTGAATACCATGGGTTTTTGCACTGTTCATAGATCATCTTTCTTATGCTTTTCTTAAAGCATAGACAATTGCCTTGAAAGCCTGTGTGCGGCCTATCGTTTCAAAACAATCCAAACCTAAAACAAGGCTCCTTTGTCAAAATAAAATACTATAAGCACTACGTAAAGTGGTCTAAATATGCTAACTACTTGGGATGTCTGCTTCAACAGTCAAAACATGGAAATCCTTCGACTCGCCAACTGTGGTAAAAGTCCAAACAAAAATAAATTGCTTCATTTACCTTTAATTTGCCTAAACTGAATTTGTAAAAGCACTATGTTAAATTATATTAGGGTACAACAGAGCAAATGTAGTAGAGTGCATCATTACAAACTATAGAACTTGTCAAATACAGTACAGTCACAAAGAGAAGCTTGGGCTTTACGGTAAGGTACTGCTTATAACCATAAGACAGTAGCAGGGCATCCACTGAAGAGTTGTTTTATAGTTTGTGTATAAAATTGAAGCTCCTTCTTAAGGTACCGTTACACGCTTCAATGTTGAAACGATATCACTAACGATCTCGTGGGTGCGCGGGTTGTTAGGACATCGTTTTGACAATGTGGGTGAGATGTCACATGTATAGATATTGTGGACGACGCACTAACGATGTAGTGAGCAGGTATCGTTCGCACAACCCAGCGAACGATACTTGTTCACTGATGTGAATGGGCGAAGTCATGAACAACATCGTTATCGCGATGTCACACAGAACGATGAAGCAGGTTGGCTGTTCGTTGATAGTCTAATTTGAGAATATATTCTCAAATCTGCGATCAGCGATCCAACGGTTTATCATAGTTGTATCTCGATGTTACAAGAAACGACGTCTTAACGATGTCGCTTGAACGACTCCAAACCTGTGGCGTTTAAAGGGAACCTGACCCCTAAAAATCACCCCCCAGCCAATTAATACCTGTCCCTACACCATCAGTATGCTATTCTAGCTATCCATTTGTGTAAATATTGTGTATTTACAAAGTTTATAAAAGTGCTTTTATTACCTCCAGAACTGCGGCTTCTGAGAAGTCACACAGGGCGTTCCCTGTGACTTCTCTCCGCCGCCTTTACTGCAATTATGCACGCCAAACCTGTGAGGTCCTCGATGCACCCAAATGGGTGTACCGACGTCATGATAGCCAGATATAACGCGATTAGCGTCATACCAGCTAAACCGCCCATGGAGGAGGGCAAGGAAGATCACTAAGGCTTATCACGCCCATCGGGGCGTGAATAATTGCAGTAAAGGTGGTGGAGAGAAGCCACAGGGAATGCCCTGTGTGTCTTCTCAAGAGCTAAGAAGCCGCAGTTCAGGAGGTAATAAAAGCACTTTTATAAACTTTGTAAATACACAATTTTTTACACAAAGGGATAGCTAGAATAGCATACTGATGGTGCAGGGACAGGTATTAATAGGCTGGGGGGTGATTTTTAGGGGTCAGGTTCCCTTTAAGCGATATCATTAATGATCTTGTACCGTGTAACGGTACCTTTAGGATATAAAAACTGTCTGTAAAGCCTCTTTCTAAACTATATAGGGAACCTGTCACTTGCTTTGCACTGTGCAAACCACGAGAAGGATGAATCCAAGATGGCTGCACAAATGCAGCCAGGTATATTTCTCTCCGAAACACTCCGCCATTGCCCCTGGTTAACTTCCAGCAGCGCTGCTCCTATAGTGAGAGAATCATCTTGATCGGTGCTGGGAAAATGTCAGATTAGTTTCAACTCTGGCTGGGGTACCTGGACAGATTTTTCTAACTCTATTTTCTCTAGATGGTAGACTATTACATTGTGAAAACAGATCTGGATATTTGTGCAGCCAGGCTCTGATTAAGGGCTGTAGAGTCAGAGTGTCTCCATTTTGGTGGAGTCAGAGTCGAATTCAGGGAAATTGAGGAGTCTGAGTTGATGGTTAGGTTTACCAACTGCACACAATGGCTGCGGAGTTGGAGTCTGAGTCTACTTTCATGGAGTGGGAGCTGAAGCCTGCTTCAGAGAAATTGAGGAGTTGGAGATTTGGCTTAGTGACTGCACACACCTGCTCTGATTTATGCTGTGCTTGGTATTGGCAGCATTAGTCAAGTGACAGGTTCCCTATAACTGCTTGTGGATTTGACTTCTCCCTCCCTCCTCCTGCAGACACTACCTAATCTCTTCCTCCTCCTGCAGATGTAGCTTTAAAGAGAAGTAAAATAAATTACTGTTCAATTTAAGTTTTTATTTTAACTATATGTTTAAAATCTCTTTAAAGAACGATTCATGTTTTTTTTATTGCATCACTGTGGCGGTGCTTTAAATACAAAGCTCCTGCCCCTGTCTTATACTCACCTTTTAGCAGATTCACCAGCTATCATCATTGCTCAGTCGGGCTCTGGAGAAAAGTGACTTGTCTGTGCGCTCCAGGTCACTTTTCAGTACATCTTGATGAGAGCCTTATTTTGGCCTCATTCTATCTGACTCTCATAGAAATGCACTGAGCTCTCGTGATGTAACTCCTGAATTCCAGGCAGACAAATGTTAAAGGCACAAGATGGTACCACGGGACTGGAGCAGCATCGGTAAAAGATGATGCCACTGTAAAATAAGTATAAGGGACTGATGGAAGTGTAGAGAAGCCCGGGAGCCGGCGGCCACACATCGGCTTAATCCAGATCAATGGCAGGCAGCGGCGATGCCAGAGGGGGTTGTTGAACAGAGTGGTGCAGTGGTAGGTGCATAGATTGGTGGCTGAGGAGAGCAGGGAGAAATAGAGACTGGCGGAGGAACGAGCAGCAGCAGCAGTCCCAGACAAGATGGCGGCGGTGCAGAGCGGGAGGAGGAGGGAACAGGCGCCGCAGGAGCAACAGCCGCACGTGCAGGGAGAAGAGAGTGGGGAGGCCCTGGCTGATGCAAGTGGAGAATACAAGGACGAGGATGTATGGAGACCGACACACACCACAGCAGAGTACCATTTGCTAGGAAGAGATGTGGACAAATACCTAGCACCAGACATAAAGAAAGCAGTGAGGGAGGCAGTTAAAGATGTCCTGGCCGAGCTTCTGGAAACATATGAACAACATGCCAACAGGATGGAAGCACTGAAGCAGAGGCTATCAGAAGCAAAAGATAGGCTGATTGCTATGGAGCAGGAGCTAGCAGTGGCTCATAAACAATCACAATGGATGAGGGATAAAGTAGATGACCTAGAAAACAGATCCCGAAGGAGCAATGTAAGGATAGTGGGGCTACCAGAGTCCATCACACATCAGCACCTCAACGATATCTGTGAGCAGGAGCTATGTCGGGCCCTGGGGTTGCAGACAAAGTGCAAGGTTAAGATAGCGCATAGAGTGGGGCCCCTGACAGTAGAGTCAGGGACAAATCAGGAAACACCTGTGGTAAAGATGGGAGGCCCCCGATACCTAGAAACCCGGACAAGTCATTATGAAGTTTTTAGAATATAAAAACAAAGAAAAGCTACTGTGACACTTTAGAAACAGGAGATGACCGCTTCTCCTCAGAGAGCATAAGGTGCTCCAATTTAGTTATAACTCCACCAAAGTGGCTAAAAAGCGCAAGGAATTTAGCGTGGTTTGCAGCCTACTCCACAAAAGGAACATCCTGTTCCAACTACTTTACCCGGCCATGCTCAAAATAAAAGGGCAGGATGGAGAGTTCAAATACATGAAAGATCTGAAAGAAGCATTGAAACATTTTACCACCAGATCACCAAGGATGTCACCTAATGGGTCTGCATGACACAAGAGATGAAATCCAGCTACTCTGGGTCTCCACGTCAATCTGCAGAGGCTGAACTCTTCCATGATGAGAAAGACTGGAGAGAACCAAGCTCACCAAAAGACCAAAACAGAGGTCCACAGCACACCAGAAGAGAGAGAAAAAGGATGGGAGGAGAAGATGCCATAGAAGAGGCGCGGGGAAAACCTGATCGGGACCAATGATTCAAGTCAATGCCACGGAAGCAGAGCTGCCAAGCAATTTAAGTGATGTGGGTGCGCCTTGACTGTTTTCCCCCCAAAACTGAAGAAAAATGTGTTTTCCCTTTTTTTTGTTTGTATTTTCTTCTATACTCCTTACCCACCCACAGTACGCTCCTTATGCCAAGGCAAGAGGGAGGTACAGAAAAAGTTTGTAGATTGAATGGGTGTGGCTGCATGATTTAGGGAGAAAAAGGGGGGCACCATCGAGTGGGGGGAAAACGCGGAAACTGATACTCTGCCACGAGACTGCCCTGCATGGCAGATTTTATACTTGGCCGTACCAACCCAACGGTTTCACCACGCCGCACAACGCGAGCACTAAGAAGTGGATCGCACTGGAAAGAGAGGGAGTGATTGCCATAAAGGGAGGAGGGAGGGTGGAATGCTATACACAGCAGGGGTTTGTTTGTTGATATGTTGAGAATTTATGTTCGACTGGGGTCAAGGGATGGTCTATCCATGCCCACGACTATGTTCATGCTTATGTTGAGTTAGATATTATCGAATGGTAATACAGGTAGCAGCATTTCCAGGCCTTTGACACGGCAACATGGTTAGGGTAATATCCTGGAACATAAAGGGTCTATGGTCACCAGAAAAAGTTCCATGGTGATACGACACCTTAAGAAACTGCAAGGAGACATTGTCCTGTTACAGGAAACCCATCTAACACAATCAGAACTGTTCCAAATGCACTGATTGTGAGCGGTGGCAGTGTATGGCTTAGGGGCGACCCAGAGGAAAGCAGGAGTCCTAATTCTACTACACAAGACATTCGCGCACACACTAATTTCGAGCACACATGACAAGGCTGGGAGGCACGTCCATCTACTCCTGGATACACCAGAGGGCCCAATTAGCGTACACAACATTTACGCACCCAACTCGGCACAAAAAAACTTTCTCCAGGACCTAAGGAAGTCAATAATGACAAAGAAAACAACTTGATAATGAGGGGGGGGGGGGTTTAAAATGGTGGTGTCAGACAGGGAACACAGGAAAAGGGTCACCCAGCGGGTGCGCAAGGAGCATGGAGAGGGGAGAGGCGGACTGGAGGATTTTGTGGTGGACCTGTCACTAAGGGAGGTATGGAGATTGTAGCATCCACTAGACAGACAATACACACACTACTCGCACCCCAATGGGATATGGTCTCGCACTGACTTAATCCTGGTGAAGGCAGGGTTGCTACATAGAGTAGAACACACCGACATAGAAGATCTTGTAATCTCAAATCATAGCCCGGTACTTATGGACCTGCAGGACAGATAACCAAGAGGTACGGACATTATCTAGAGGTTCCCATATTTTCTGCAAAATGATCAAGACTTCCAAAAATTGCTAAGGGAATGGTAGACGGAATTCAGGGACAATAATAAGACCCAAGAAGGGGAGACCAGACTCTTTTGGGTGATAGCAAAGGCGGTGCTCAGAGGTAGAATACTAGCATTCACTCTGCCACTAAAAAAGAAGGCGAAGATGCAGTTCCAACAGGCCAGCACTGCAGTTCGCACAGCTTATAATCGATTTCTAGAGGAACAATCCCCCATTTGAAGGTAGCCTGGCAGAAAGCAAAGGAGGAGTTCGATGGTTGGGCTAGGAAGTTGGAGCAGTTTAGGAGGGCGCAGTGGGAAGCAGAGTTATATAAATATGGGGCAAGGCCGGAAGAATCTTAGCAAACTTAGTCAGAGGAAAGTGCACAGCCACACAGACAACAGCCATGAAAAAAAATCGGATGGCAGCAATACCAATAATCCAAGAGAAATCAACACCATATTGGGTAAATTCTATGCAAAGCATTACAAACCTAGGCCATCTGACCCAACAGTGGGAGAGAAATGGTTGCAGAATATTCGAATGCCGACGGTTACTGGAGAGGAGCTAGATGGGCTGAATAGGGAGGTCACAATGGGAGAGATATTAGAGGTGATCAGGGGCCTTACCCCAAATAAAGTATCGTGAACAGATGGGTTTGGGGGTTTCTACAAAATCCTGAAAGATTTAATAGCGCCTTATCTAAAAAAGTTCTATAATGGTCTCCTCGCTGGAAAGCTCATCCCAGAACACATGAATACAGATATCTCAAACTTCTGATGAAGGAAGACAAACCTCCTAATGACCCTGCTAGTTATTGGCCGATTTCCCTCATAAATCAAGATCTAAAAATCATGGCGGACAGACTTGCACTGTTATTGCTAGGACTAGTGGGACACCAGCAAGCCAGTTTCGTCAAGGGAAGATCCACGGTGGGAAACAATAGGAAGACGCTGGCAGTAATAGAGGAGGTGAGGTTGAGGGACACAGAAGTAAGAGGGACTCCAGCCCTGGTCATGCTCGATGCTGAGAAAGCCTTTGACAACGTCAGCTGGCCATGGCTGGATGCGGTGTTTGACACATTAGGCCTGCAGGGGGTGTTTAGGGTGTTCATATGAACCCTATATAGCAACTCCAAGGCTAGGTTCCACACTCCAGGGTTCCTCTCTGACACTATTACTCTGGGGAGAGGCACACGACAGGGATGCCCGCTTTCCCTGCTCCTTTAACTTGGCTATTGAACCACTTTTGCTATTTTAATGATCAGAACACTTTCCAGGGCATCTTGGTAGATAAGAGCGAACTTAAATCAAGCTTTTTCGTGGATGACATCATCTTATACATGTCGAATTCTAAGAGGGACCTTCTAAACCTATGAAGGCAGATAGAAGAATTTGGGAACTTCTCGGGCTTCCAGCTAAACAAGTCAAACTGCAAAATCTTGTTTCTCAGACCCTTGAGGGGTAAGGAAAGGCTAGCGAGAGGGTATGGGAAGCTCTTACACAGCATACCAATAGCCCCCACTTCCATCAAGTATTTGGGGATCCAACTAGGAAGGATCGCTGGGATAATTTACAATCTAAATTACAACCTACTCATTGAGTAGAGAGGAAACTATCTAAAAAGGAGGGCCTCCCTTTATCTTTGCTAGGAAGATGCCACCTCATCAAGATGATCAGTTTCCCCGAGACTCTTGTATCCTCTTCAGACCATCCCCTTCTCCTCAGACATGCAGATGTGGGTAGAATAAGGCATTTTCGAAATTCATGTGGAGGGCAACCTAGAATAAGGGCCAGGACAATGATGCTTACGAAGGAAGGGGGTGGGTTGGGGCTGCCGGATGTCAGGGGCTACAACTTAGCATGTATTGCGAGACATGTTTTTGATTGGCTTAAAAAAATCTAGCAGATATTCGGATTATTGTCTGGAGTCTGAGCTCAGCGCACCCTGGGATCCAGTAGCCATTTTACACTCCTTGGGCACTCATGTAGCTCTGGAAATTAAAAATAATAATCTTCAAGGATACTAGGGGAACCTGGAAGGCATTTAGGAAAAAGATGGGATTGTCGTGGAGAATATCTAAATATCTCAACCCATGGAGACATCCTGATTTTAGGCTGGGGAGGGAGAACACTATTTCAATTGTAGAGGGAAAGAGGAATTGCGACACTAAAGGACCTTTAACAAACACAGGAGGGATGCTGGATGACTGTAGAGGAAGTGTTGAGTAAGTGGCATTTACCAGCATTTAATAAAATTCAGTATGACCAATTGAAATTTCATCTGATGCAATCACTGCTTGACGCAAAGAAGGAATGCCTCAAATCTGGGTGGGTTGACTTACTAGACAGGGACATAAGTGCAATATCCATTTCCACAATATATGACACTTTGAGTGACCGTCTCCTCCCATCTGGCCAAACCAAGGTATTCGGAAAGTGGGAAACTCAACTACAGGAGGGAGACACAGGACAGGTGATCCTGGAGGGTTGAAGTGAATTGCGGAAAAATGTCACCAACAAGAAATGGAGGGACTCCCACTAAAAGCTGATAAACAGGGCCATACTGGGATTTAACATCCCAGTTACTGCCAAGACTCCAAGCATGCCTGAAGTGTGAAACAGCAAACACTGACATGATCCATGGGGTATGGGAATGTGGTAAGGTGAAAAAGGGATGGAAAGGAGGACCAGAAATGACACGATGAACTTGTGGGTGTAGTGTGGAATTGGATTGTAAAACTTGGATTTTCCACCTCATGTCTGATGTACCTATTGACAAAAAAAACAAAATAAATTGCTACATATGATTGCATTAGAGTACAAAAGACTGATACTGCGCCATTGGTTAGCAAAACGATCCTGACGAACGAGTTGATAAACGAATTGAAGGGGGCTTTGACCCTGGAAAACATTTGAGTCAGTATGTGAAAGGGACTGGAAAGCAGCCACATTTTTTGCAAAACGGCACCAGTTTATGGTTTCACATCTACCTAGAGAGGAAATCTCACATATAGTTATCCCTTTCAAAGGTACGTTGTGGCATAACCTGGAGGATATCCAGGGGACCCTGGGAAAATTAAAATTAGATGCACCAGACAAATAGAAAACGGTCGGTGTCACACCTGGAGGGTGGCTGGTTTAACCTTACAGCAACATCTCAACTAATGTCTTGGAAAATATGTAGACCCATGGTTAAAAGGAAGGGGGGAGTGAGGGATGGGAAAGGAGAGTTGAAGAGGTTTGAATAATACTGATTACATTGTGCGATGCTCACTGCCATTTCACCTCTGTATGTCATTTTCCTACCTGCTCATACGATATATCTGAAAATTCCAATAAAAATTGTTGATTACAAAAATGAGAATATGACGGGGGAGGGGGAGCTTACATTTAAGGCACTGCTCCAGTGCTGATATAATAATTTAAAAAAATGCTGGCGTGGAACTTTAATTAGCTTTAGTTCTCCTAATAGAGTGAAAACTAGATAAAAAAAAGTCTGACTACGGGTAGAGTCACACTTGGCAATGTACCAGCGATCCCGACAGCAATCCGACCTGCCGGGATTGCTGGTGAGATGTCGAACTGTCAGATCTCACTAGCGATGCAGCAATGATACAGAATGATACGGAGGTCTTTGGGACCCTGTTTCTCAGACCTGTAGTATTGAGATTGTTGGTCGTTGTCCCTGTCAAACACAGCGACACATGCTGCCCAGCGGTAGCCCGATGACCAAAAATGGTCCAGAACAGTTTGTAACGAGCAGCGATCTCACAGCAGGGGCCTGATCGCTGCTAAGTGTCACACAAAATGAGATCGCTGCTGAAGTCGCTGTTGCGTCACAACATGTGACTCGCTAGCGATCTCGTTTGGTGTGACAAGTGCTTGAGTACACTGAACATCCAAAACAAACGTGTAAAGCCCACGTCACACGCTTCAATCTCGTTCACAATATCGCTTGAAAAGTCACATGATCGAGATCGCTAGAAGAATTTATTGATATCGTTTGTGCGGTGTCACAAGAATAGATCTCTTTAACGATGTTCAATTTGGCAATGGGCCAGGGACGGTGCGCACTACTCAGCGATCGACACCATCTAGCGTCAGGAATAGGCGAAGTCGAGAATGAGATCGTTTGAGAGGTGTCACACAGCACAATGCTGCAGGTTGAACGCAGTTTAATTGAACGATGAACGACGGATTTGAGGTCCTGCTCACAAATCTTCATCCAAACAATCAAGCGATTGTTCACGGAAAGATCGCTCGGCTACACGCAACGACGCACAAACGATATAACTTAAGCAATCAAAAATCCGGATCGTTTAAGCGATATCGTTCACAATATTGAAGTGTGTGACGTGGCCTTAAGACTGATGTTCTGGGTACTTTGGCAGCGAGCTGTTTCTTCATAGTAATAAGTTCCATTTGAACAGAGCTTGCAAAATGTACCGTATTACATTCTTGTTCTACACACTTTATATGAAGAAATCAAAATTTTTATTTCAGCTGTCTGTCTTTGAATTATCCATACTGTAGAATGTGTTAAAAACCAGAAAACAAACATATGGCTGCTGTCTCTTAGCAATTTATCTACAGAATATAAAGCCCTAAACAAAATCTCTATAAAGTAATGTATATTACCTAGATTAACAGTAGCAGATGTTGAATTTTACATAATAAAACTGGTCCTTTAGTGCTAGATTAAGAGATATTTGAATTAATGGACCACAGAAAGCAAAGATTGAATATACAACTCTTATAAAGCCAGATAACAATTTTCTCAGCAGAGGACAATTCATTTGTCTATATTAAAAGGGAATCTGTCAGCATGTTTTTGTTATGTAATCTGAAGACTGCATGCTGGAAGGGTTAACACAAACAAATCTGCAGTGCTTTGATTACCCTATGTTTGTTTTAGCACCAGTGGTTCATCATTGCTGGGACACAGCAGTGTGTTAGGCTGCTTTCACATTACGATTTTCGGTCATCCGATTGTATCCGTTTCAAAAGGATACAATCGGATTCCATGTTCCCCTATGGGAATGGGATCGGATCGGATGTGCCACTATTGGAATCCGATTTTGGCACCATCCGATCTGATCCGATTTAATTACGGGCACAAAATAGCAGCCTGCTACGATTTTGTGTCAGTAGCTCAAATCGGACAGCATCAGATCAGTGCTGATCCGAGTGCAGACAACATGGGAGCCTATGGACATCGGATCAGAGTTCACCATATTCCCTACCTCTCCCTGCTGCTGCTTCCTCAATCTTCTTCCCTCTGCTATTCTATGCTGTCTCCCCGCTATTCTATTCTGTCCCCCCGCTCCTCTATCCTCATCTAATCCCTATCCTGTTCCCTCTTGTCTTCCCTGTATGTAAAAAAAAAAAAAAAAAAAAACTCCTCCCAGAGTATACATCACCGGTCACCGGCTCCTACAATGCAACACCATCAGGGCTCTAGGACCTGTGATGATGTCAGAGAGCCGGTCAGCTGACGGGTCATGTGACCGGCTCTGTGACATCATCACAGGTCCTTCAGCCTCGATGGTGTTGCATCGTGGGAGCCGGTGACAAGGTGATGTATACTCCGGGATGAGTTTTTTTTTTTAGGAGGCAGCAGCAGGGAAAGACGGGACCGCAGGATCCACACGGATCTTGCATAGAATAAGATCGGATGGCTATTTGCCATCCGATTGCAGGAATCCGTGTGGATCCGTGCCTGTCCGTGGGATCCTCATTCAAATATCGGATCTCACGGACGGGCACTAAATCGTAATGTGAAAGCAGCCTTAGCCACAGTCCGACACCCCCCCCCGCTATGATTAGCAGCTCACTGTCTATAGACTTTGTATGCAGAGCCTGGTGTGGGTAGGGTTAGCTCTCCTAGCTCTGCTTCATTGGTAAATCTAACAACTTTGATTAGGTCAGAACCGCTACACGGAGTAAACTAAGTGATACATGAATGGATTCAGGGTGTCTTTACCTACATCATGCTTCTCAGATGAGGTAGCAAAAACCTACTGACATATTCCCTTTAAGAACATGCAGGCGGATAGTAAAAATGCTATGTATTAAAAAGTGATGGCAAGTGGAATACAAGTATAACAATTAAAACGTGTCAATGCAAGTACAGCAAACAGTGAAGTCAGTTCTATACAGTAAAACTGACGATTTCCAGTTTGACGAATAGTTTGTCATCGACACATCTAGAATAATCCTACTCAGACTAAAGTATTGGGAAAAGGAATTGTTTTCTTGTCAACGCAATGCCTTTATTTTAAGACTTTTACCAACGTATATAACAAAATCACACAAACAGCAATTTTTTCGCTTATTAATACTGCCTAGTAATTTAAGGTGTAAATTCTCTTTAGTGTCCGTGCTGTTATCATACAGTTAACTGTAGAAAGCACAACATTGAAAAGCAAAGGAAGTTCTCATCAAAGCATACACATCTATTAGGCAATTGTCATTTTTAGTGACTCAAGTTACTTGGCAAAATATGTTAGACAATATACCACTGGATCATTAGAAGAAAAGTAGAAAAAAATAATTATCTTAGCAATTTCTTCACAGAAATGTAAAAATCTCCAGCGCTCAGTATAAATGAATACATACACGATGCGTAACATGAAAGGACATGGAGGCAGCAGCCTTATGTAGGACATCACGAGCTACATTCTATAAATGGTACCATGAATTCACAAATGTATTGCTCCATATTAACCCCTTCACCCCCGGGGCGATTTTCCCTTTTCCTTTTTCCCTCCCCTTCTTCCAAGGGCCATTTTTCCATCAATATAGACATATGATGGCTTGTTTTTCGCGGGATGAGTTGTACTTTCAGGTGAAATCATTTATTTTACCATATAGTGTGCAGGAGAATGGGAAAAAATTCCAAGTGCTGCAAAATTGCATAAAAAAAGTGCAATTACACTGTTTGTTTTTTGGGTTTTTTATTCACCATGTTCATGATATGGCAAAGCTGACATGTCTGTATGATGCCTCGGGTCGGTACGAATTT
The DNA here is from genome assembly GCA_033576535.1 of Allobates femoralis. Classification (NCBI taxonomy): domain Eukaryota; kingdom Metazoa; phylum Chordata; class Amphibia; order Anura; family Aromobatidae; genus Allobates; species Allobates femoralis. The sequence continues at coordinate 276,149,005 of JARQOC010000001.1, forward strand.
GTAGATATCAAACATGTACACTTTTACTGGTATCTAAGTGGTGAAAAAAAAATCTGACGTTTTTGAAGAAAAAGAATTGTGCTTTAGGCGCCAATTTCCGCAACCTGTAACGGTCTCATTTTTCAGGATCTGGAGCGGTGTGATGGCTTATTTTTTGCATACTGAGCTGACGTTTCTAATTATACCATTTTTGGCTAGGGACGGTATCCATCGCTCGTTATCACATTGTATTGCAATGTTGTGGCAACCAAAAAAATGTAACTTTGACGTTTGGACTTTTTTTTCCATTTTGCAGTTTATCGATTCGATTAATTTATTTTGTATTTTGATAGATCCTGCATTTCTAAATGAGGCGATACCAAATGTCTGTATTTTTAAATGTTCCAAGGAGTTTAATTTTCAATGGCGAAAAAGGGGGTAGATTTGAATTTTTAAGTTTTTTTTTTATTATACTTTAAATTTAAAAAAATATATATTTTATTTAACCCACTAGAGGGCCTCAGCGCTCCACAGTCTGATCGCTTTTCTTATGTTTGGATGGGCTACAGCCCATCCAAACATAGGGGAAATGTTCACTCCCTGCTGGTGATGTCACTGAATCATTACAAGACCCCGGGCTGTCCAGGTAACAGGATGCAGGTCCTGTGATCACTACACAGGACCTGCGTACCAAGCAGGGATCAGCGTGATTCACGAAGTGAGCTTTGGATCGAGTTGCCAGTGAATGACAGCATGATTCAAAGGGTTAACAGCGCTGATCAGAATGCGGAACTGATTGGCACTGTTAAATACACATCTCAGCTGATGAGATCAACTGAAATGTTGGTGGGAGGATACAAGCTCATAGTGTGAGCTTGCATCAGAGGGAGGGAGGCAAGCTATAACGCACATGTGTGTCATAGATCATTAAGGGGTTAACAGAGAAGATGCTGCTATCATTAAATGCCCTTGGTGACTGTGCTCTTTTAAAACATGACAATGATCTAAAACTCACATTAAGGCCACTGTTGCATTTCTGAAGTAGAACAGGGTGGAAGTATTTCAGTGATCAAGTATGTCCACTGGTCTGAGCCAAACCGAAACACCTATGGGGAATTCTGAAGAGACAAGTTGTCAACACTCTCCCATCCATCATCCGGGCTCTAAAAGAGGCCATTTATGAAGGCTGGAAAAGATAAATGTTGCTATATCGCCAACTTGCGCATTCCGTGCCTAGAAGATATGACGTGGTCCTTCAAAATCATGGAGGTCATTACGCCGCTAACCTTGGTCTATGAAACCTCTTAATCAAAATACTCTGGTCAAAAATACTCCCCACGTCTTTCGCCCTACATACCTATCCCTCCTGTCTTGTTTTCTCTTTAGTCCTTAAGTGTTGTAAATGTTGTTACAACAGACTTTAGTTTATTACTGCTTTTGTAAATGGGTTGGCTACTCTAACCATTTTATTTGTCCATAGAATTGATTCTGCCATCCTATATTTTCTCTCGTGCAGGCTTCGCCCGCTTCGCGGGGAGTCAGAGCCATAATTAGCAGAAGACCTTGTTTTTGTTAGACCGTGAAGATAACATGGTGGTATCTTGCTGTACTAACAGGTCTTATTTTATGTGGATATTTCTGGAAAACTCCTTTTGTTCAATAAACATTTATGATTTAAAAAAAAAAAATCATGGAGGTCAAACAAACTGTTAATGTAGTAGCTTTTGATGTGGGGTGTGCTCATTTTTGCATCAAATAATTTGAGAAAAAGTGAAGAATTTGTAATACAAGTTATATTAACACTAGTTTAATGTTATGGGGTAAAAAACTGTTCTATGAAATTCAGTCTTGTCAAAATATTCTTCTTGAGTTCAATGAGATATTAAAATCTTACTTTCCAAAGGCGTGTACTCATTTATGCTGAATACTGAATATACAGTGCCTTGCTATTCACCCCCTTCTCTTTTTACCTATTTTGCTACATTACAACCTGTGTTTAAGTATTTTTGTAATCCGATTTATGTGTGATGCATCAGCAACAAATAGTCTAAGTTGGGGAAGTGAAGTGGGAAAAATATAGGCAAAAATTAAATTTATGGGATAAAATAAATTAAAATTGCCACGTTCATATGTGTTCACCGCTTTTGCTATGAAGCCCCTAAAAAATTATTGTGCAAGCAATTCCCTTCATAAGTCACATGTAAGTATCACATGGTCTGTCAGTACATACACACCTTTTCTGAAAGGCCACAGAATGAGATCTCCAAACAAGTCACGGATAAAGTTGTTGGGTACAAGTCAGTGTTGGGGTCTAAAAAAAAAATCCTAATTAGAGATATAGGGATCCGTGGAAGTTTGGGTTTTGCAGGTTCAGCCAGACTTTAGATAAAGTTCTGTTGTGGACCTGAACCTCATTGGAAGTCACTGCTTGGGTAGATTGTCTCTCCGGCCACATACAACCAGCCTTAAGTAAAACACTTGCGGGAGAGGGAGAGTGGTGTTTTGTCATTATTTATTTTTCAAAACGCTACATCCAATAATGCTGGTTTTACCCCCAGTGCAAGCCATTCAAGCACTGCAAGCAGCTCAAACTGACCACAGTGATGCTCGCTTGAGTGGTATGCACCCGAACACAGATATTATTGTAAAGTCTGTGTTTGGTATGAACACTGAACTTAAAGTCCGGCTCTGCTCATATCTAATCCCAATCTCTAATGACCCCACCTACCCCAGAACACCATCAAATCCATGATCGTCAAACGAAAAGAACATGGTACCACAAGAAACCTGCCAAGAGAGACTTGTACATCAAAATTCTCAGCCTAAGCAAGAAGGGCATTAGAGAGGCAGCACAGAGGTCAAAGTTAACTCTGAAGGATCTGCAGAGTTCCCAAGCAGACTGAAGCATATGTCCATACAACCACAATAAGCTGTATACTCCATAGAGCTGGCTTTATGGAAGAGTGGAAAGAAAAAAGCCTTCACTTACAGCCAAAAATTGGAAAGCTTGTTTTGATATTGCCAAAAGACATATCGGACACTCCCCAAATGTATGGAGAAAGGAGCTGTGGTCAGACGTGACAAAAATTTAACTTTTTGGACACCAAGGTAACATTATGATTGGTACCAAAACGACACAGCTCATCACCTCAAAAACACCATCCCCCACAGTAAAAAGTGGTGGCAGCATCATGCTATGGAGATGTTTTTTTGCCAGCAATGATAGGAAAAATAGAGTTAAAGGGAAGATGAATGGTGTAAAATAGATTTTGCCAAAGGATATCCTTGTATTCACCTTCCAACAAGACAATGACCCAAAGCATACTGCTAAAGCAACAATGGAGTTTAAGGAGAAATGTGTAAATATTTGAGTGGCCTAGTCAAATCCCATACCTTAACCCAATTGAGAATCTGTGGTCAGACTTGTTTGCTGTTAACCAGAGGAAATTATCTAACTTGAAGGAGCTGGAGCAGTTTTGACTTGAGGAATGGGCAAAAATACCAGTGGCAAGATATGGAAAGCTTTTAGAGACTTATCCAAAGTGACTTGCAATTGCTGCAAAAGCAGGCTCTACACTGTACTGACATTAGGAGGGTAAATAGTTATGTACACAAGATACACAAACTGACGCAAATCCTCAAAAAAAGCTGTGAAATTCCAGGTTGAGGTAGCAAAACACCAGAAAAATGCCAAGAGGGAGAATAACTTCACATGCTACTGTACATTTTTACAACAGTGCATGAGTGTATTAAGAAAGGACTACTGTTTTTAAGTGCCTCAAAGACAGAATCCCTTATAGGTGTGCTATTATTATTAATAATATTAATAATATTCACTTATATAGCGCTATTGATTCCACAGTGCCTTATACATACCGTATATACTCGCGTGTAAGCCGAGTTTTTCAGCACACCTTTTGTGCTAAAAAAGTGTCCCCATCATCTTATACTTGAGTCAGTCAGTATTTGCAGTGGGGGGGGGGGGGGAATGGGATCGGCATCTGGAGTAGGTGAGAGGGGGCTGCAGAAGGAGCGGGAGGTCATGTGCCTCCGCTCATTAATTTAATGTAATATGCACTGCTTCCCCCTTGTTGATCAGCTAGGAGAGCGGCTCATATTAAAAAAAAAAACTAAGTTTACTCACCCCCATCATCACAGTATGTTACCCCCATGCTGCCGCACACAATAAAATAATAAATGATTGAACTCACCCTCCGTTGCTGTCCTGCAGACACCGCGGCATCCTCCACACTTCCAGCTTGTCCCCAGTTTCTAATCACGTGATCGGTGCATGAGTAGTTATGGGGGCTATGTACAGTGAAAGGGGGAGGCTATATACCAGTGATGGGGTGTTATATACCAGGGATGGGGGGCTATGTACAGTGAAGGGGGGGGGCTATACAGCCGCGATGGGAGCTATATACCAGTTTTGAGGCACTATATACCACTGATGGGGGGTGCTATATATAAGTGATGAGGGGCTATATACCAGGATGACAGACCATTTACCATGATGAAGGGGGGCTATATACAGTGATGAGTGGCTATATACCAAGATGAGGGGCTATATATAGTGATAATGGGGTATATACCAGGATGGGGGTCTGCTGTACTTCCGACTGGAAGCTTATAGTCGAGTCAATAAGTTTCCCCAGTTTTGGGAGGTAAAATTAGGGGCCTCGGCTTATACTCGAGTATATACAAAACCTCCGCAATACTGTCCCTATTGGAGCTTACAATCTAAACATCCTATCAGTATGTCTTTGGAGTGTGAGAGGAAACCAGAGAACCCAGAAGACCAACGCAAACACAGGAAGAACATACAAACTCCATGCAGTGTTTCATTACTATAATACTGATGACCTATCCTTATGCTAGGATCACGTTGGTGGTGGTCCAACACCCCCACTGATCAGCTGTTCTTGACTTTACTAGCGAATGGATGTTTACAGGTGCAGAGCTGTACATCAAAGCTTCATTACCTGTTAAGTGACTACTGCTGGGTACAGTAAATCAACACGAGCTGATCTATAGTACCTGTCCAATGTACATTAAAAGGAGATATACTGCTCAAGTTCATATGTTCACAAATCACCACAGGGAGTAATTAATAGCTGATTGGTCGGGATTGTGGACTCCCTCTGATCTGATATTGATGATAGCAATGCATAAGTAATCAATACCATAGTCAGAAAATATCCCTTTAAGCAGTACTTGACATTGTCTCTTAGAGTGCGTGAGCTCATCACAAACCAAGAGTGTGATAATCAAAGGAAAAGTATAATAGAAACAAGTGCTCCACTCCTGGATTTATCACCCACTCCTGGTTTGTGATGGGCACGCGTGTAAAAATAAAAAAAATGCAGCAAATACGTAGCATCTGAACGCACCCTTATTCTCTTTAGTTAGACACTAGTACTGCAGGCAGGGAGAATTCTTGTTTTACAGACCGTCTATTCACTCTTCTATTCTTCAAAGTGTAGTACTACATAAAACAACAAATAAAATCAAAGGAATAGATGCTAAAAAAGCTGGCTGTGATATCCGTGTGCAGACAACACTCATCAATATTCACATGTTTAGAATTGGATTGTTCTTTTAACAAAGGGAAGGCTGCAATTTCTGTTTTGGAAAATGTTTAGTGCAAAGTAGAACGCACTTGGCACATAAAGATGGGGAAAAAAATCTATTAATTTGTACAAGAAAGATAGGCATTCACTGCACTTTTTAAAAGGTAGATTTTTGTACTCCCAGGATGAAATGCATAATCTAAGACAAATGTTAAGATGTAAATAAATTAAAATTGAAGCTAACAGAGGTTTATAAAGCACACGCACTATGCCACTGGCAATGATCACTGCCAATATGACTGAGAAAACAAAAATCAAGGGCACAGGGAAAAGGCACAATGTCTCCCGTGAACACCTGCATAAGCAGCACGCTAAATCAATGTCCCCAGCCATTTCACGTCTTGGAAAAGATATCTAGACCTTAACACTGCTCGATCAATTCTTCCCCAGAGATCAGGCTGTGTTTACCAAAGCCAAGACAACACTACTCAATACAATGCAGAACTCCCAGCTCCCACATTCAATACCATTTCTTTACTTCCCATTAGGTGTCTACATTTATCACCACGCAGAGTCATTTACTTCTCCAGATAATGCCATTAACATGGAAGAAACCCCAAAAGGTGTTTTTGCAATGCTCAAAAAGCAGTTTTCTATCCGTCCATTTAAAGGCCCCCTCCTCTATCACAATCTATATATGGAACAGTTAAGACCGCATTATAATGCAGGAGATGCTATAATTACAAATACATGAAGACAGTCTGTAAATGACAGCCACTCGGCCCCATTCAATTAGTGCTTGCAGATTGAGCTTTGTGCTTCCTCCACAGGATGTAAAGAAAGCAGCTTAATAGTTGTACAAGATCATATGGAGAAGACGCATGTATAATTAAAGAAGTTGAGGAATCGCTGAAAAAGCCATCTTCTTTACCTGACAAGAGAACAGAATTAGCTCGAAGGACTATCGTACTACAAGGGACTGGGGCACGCTAGGAATATTTATATGTCTGGGGGAAGCGAGGCAAAATATTTCATCAGACTAAACATGGATTAAAATATCTCTGAAAATCACACTCCAACAAGCAATTACAGAGCGACGAACTAAAATCACATTCCTGTATGCAGTGATGAAATATACAAATTAAAATAATTGCAAAGCTATATTTACTGTATATATGCATAATTAAATTCGGCAGGAACACACCTGCTTCTTCCAAGCAAAGAGCAAAGCAGCGCCATCAATTATTGAACAAAGATGTCAACTTATCTCTACCGTTTTACCCCATAGGTGTAACATTAGAAGCTTTTAGGAGGAGATAACCTAAGTACAAATGGAATTATACATTTTAACATTTACTGTGTTTTTCGGACCATCAGACATCTTTTTTTCCCAAAGATTCTTGGAGGAAAGTGGTGGGTACATCACATACCCCAGATGTACCAGGTACTCCATTCACTGTCTGTTGGGAATCGGCGGCACAGGTTTACAGGATGCACAAGCAGAGCTAACACGTTCTCTCTGCTTAAGGATATGAATATTCACTGCTCCCCACGCCCATCTCCTATCCACTGCTCTGCACTGAAGCCGGAGCTGAGAGGTGGGCAGGAATATGGGCACGGGAAACCATGCTAATGCACTGTGCTTCTGCGGTTTTTCTTCAATAAAATGGTGCTGGATACAGTGCATGTACAGACCATGATTTTGAGACGCTATGTTATCAAAGACAGTTTGTCCAATGCACAGGTCTTTTCCAAAATGGCGCTGGCAGTTGTGCATGTGCGATCACATCTTAAAGTCTAGTCTCGTCGTAGACTTTAAGATGCGACCGCACATGTGCTGCCGCCAGCGCCAGTTAAGGATCCCACAGACTGTCTTCAATACAATGGCGCTGGAGATAGTGTCCTACACGTGCTGGCCCTGGCACCATTTTCTTGAATACAGACCACAGAAGACAAAGCATATTCACTGCTCCCAATCTCTATAATTCCGGACGGTGAGAAGCAAATATCCCGACAGTGGCCATATGTGTCAGGTGCCGACATCAGAAGAGGACAAATTTAAGTAGATTCCAGCACGGAAACAGGTCTCGTCTTGAACCCGGAAATCCATTTAGTAATAAGGTGAATCCGGCTCTTTATACATGAAAAATTCTTTTATTTTACTTAAAGTGCATACATAGAAAAAGATTTTCTTTTTACTAATAATACCGCTCAGCGGGGCAGCGGACTAAAGGTGAGTAGAAGCGATAATTTATGTCTGCCGCGCCATGGCAGCCACATAAACTAGGATGGATCCATGATGGGGGCTATATATACATGGATGGGGGCCCATATATACCAGAGTGAGACCAGGATGAGGGCTATATATAGCAGGATGGAGCCATATATACCTGGATGTACCCTGGATTAGGGCCATATATACCAAGATGAAGCCATATATACAAGGGTGAGCCCAGGATAAGGGCCATATATACCAGAACGGGCCCAGGCAGGAAAAGGCCATATATACCAGGATAGGGATCATAAATTCCATGATGGTGATCATATATACCAATATGGGGATCATATATACCAGGTATGAGGTAGCACACGCCTAAGGGACCCGCTTGGCAACAGAATGACACATACAACCGTGTATTAAACGTAACAAATGACAGCAGTTTATTAAACTCTCATAACCTACTGATAACATACAATAAACCGTACATTTCACATATAATACTATACTCACAATCACATTACAAGACATTACTGGATATTCCCATAATTACATTACTGGATATTCCCATAATTACAAGTCTTATACACCTTGGAAAACTTACTACAGCTCCGTGGAACATCAGGAGCACTAACTCCAACTCCTACGGCAGTTACGGCCGCTTTGCCTTATCTACTCTTTAGATTGACATATACTACATATTCACATATCAAGAGGAACATTATATACATCACAGTCTGTCCCCAATGGGGGCAATGCCCACCTAGCATTATTCCTATTTTTATACATCATACATGGCACTCTTACATAAACTATTATGAGTCACACATTGTACATCATACATAGCACTTTTACATAAACAGTTATGATTCACACATATCATCGGGACCTTTGTGACCTTCCAGTCAGTCCCAATGGCGCCTATGCCCACCTGGCACTATTCACAGGGATCATTCCCTACCATATTCACAGGGATCCTTCCCTGTTTCTCTTCATGGCACTCACACAGTCATACATGACACAGACCAGGTTCTAGGCTACCTGAGCTACTGGGTAGTCAAGGCGTCCCCAAGGTCTCCTCTCCACGTGCTCTTCAGGTCGCCAGCCACCTCAAAGTCTGCCATCCCAGGCCCAGACCTCCAGGATCAATGGTTGCACCACACGTCCAAGCGAGCAGCACCCTCTCCAGGTTCAGCCAAGACCCCCATAAGCTCAGGTGCTCTACCAACCTCTCGGTCTGGCCACAGTCTCCATACGAGTCAGAGGGACAGGTGCCCCCCATATGGAGAGGGCAGGCTTCCCTTCATGTCCCAAAAGGACAGGATGCCTTTGACACACGTCCTCACATCTCAGAGGATCATCCTGTTCTGATTCCCATCTCTCCTTCTCACAGCACTAGGCAGCATCATATCCTGCCTGCCACATCCACTCCTGGGATTCAGTGAGCCATCAGCATTCACACTCAGACGCAGCAGCAATTAACCCTGTGTGTGCTGCTACAGAGCTAACATGCACTTAACCCCGTGTGTGCTGCAAGGTCTAGCAGAGCAATCACCCAGATTGCAGCACAAGACATGCGAGTCATACCGGCCACGTGCTATAGTGCCAGCATGCCTCATGCAGGATTGGAGAAGAATGAAGGATATATATATATATACCAGGATAGCTGACTTATATACCTGGAAGGGGCCCAGAATGGGGGACATTAGACAGAATTGGGGGACATTACTCCAATAACAGTGTTAGCAGCCGATCCCCCCATAACAGTGTGTCATGACCATATTTTTTGCTTTAAATTTTTTTTCTCCTCCAAAACGTAGGCTGCTTTCACATTGGTAAATTTTGGAATCTGTGGGCATACAGGAAAACCCTGTATGCTCAGGGATTCCCATGCAAAAGTAAACTGGATGCTGCAAGCAGCATCCGTTTGCATACAGTTCATGGATCCATAATGACATGTCCCGTAGGGAGGGTGTCATTAACAACTGCGTCATGCGTATTACCCAGGGAATTCGCAGTTCATGCTTTACAGCCCAGAAGTACGGATCCACCGGGATCTGTACAGTCCGTGGCTTTCCGTGCCCATAGGCACCTGTTCTAATGTTTCACCAAAAACATATCATGATAAGTTTTTGGTCTCTGTCAAAATTAACGTGATGCCATAGATCCAAGTGGATCCGCAGCAAAACAGTGACACCAGGATGTCCACAGAAGTGTTTTCCGTCCCCGCTGAAAACAATGGGGCCGAAAACTGATCCGTGAGCATCTTGGAGATGCACAGAATTATAGCTGTAACATTGAACAGAAAATACATCTTGTACAAACATATCGCTTAATCGTGTAACACCAAGATACAACTACGATAAATTATTGGATCATTGATCGTAGATTTGAGAACATGTTCTCAAATCAGACGATCTACGATCAGCCAACCTACAGCTTCGTTCTGTGTGACACCGCGATACCGATATCATTCACGACTTCGCCAATTCACATCAGTGAACAAGTATCGTTCTCTGGGTTTTGCGAACGATACTTGCTCCCTACATCGTTGGTGCGTCGTCCACAATATCTAGACATCTCATCAACGATGTTAAAAGATGTCAAAATGCGCCCCCCCGAGATCGTTAGAGACATCGTTTCAACATTGCAGCGTGTAACTGTACCGTAAGGCCGGTTTCACATCTTGGCAAGATCAGGTCCGGAACTTTCCGGTGTAAACCTGACACCCACAGAACCGATTTTGCACTAATGCAGCCCTGTAGGGCCAGATGGCTGCTATTTGCCATCCGGTGTCCATTTGTCCGGGAAGATCCGGCAGGATTCAGATTTTTCTCTCCGAACCCAAAAATGTTGCTTGCAACGTTTTAGTATCTGGGGGAAAAATCGGAACAAATCGGATGCTCACGGATCTGGCGCCCCCCCAACATGGGGTCTATGGCGCAGGATCCGACATAAAACAGATCCGGGAGCCGGACGCCGGGTGCTGGAGCTTAGCCGCGAGTACGGCTAAACATCAGCACAATGAGCTGTCCCCTGCAGAGATTTCAGCTAGCGACGATCTTGAAATTCTTGCAGCTGCTGCTGCGATGTCCCAAATCCGGCTGCAAACCGGCCCTCGGTTCTGTTTCAAAATCGGGTCCGGGGCTGTCAGGTTTACACCAGACAGCCTCGGACCTGATCTTGTCGTGATGTGAAACCGGCCTTAGCCCTTAAAAGTAGAGGCAACCTTGCACATACCCAGTGGAGCAGGTAGTGAAGTAAGAGTGAGCATGGATGTCTAATGTATTTTGTGAAATCTACCAAGGCAAGTGCTAAAAAGGCAAAAAAAAAACAGCATATAATACTATTCTAATGATATTTCTTGCACATCAGTTGATAAAATCCTTTTTTTAATAAAGGGTAAACACAAAAAAATGTGTATTACTATAGGCTGAATTTACTGGTCAATATTATTATTCTTACAACAACCCCTTAAAGCATAGGGCGGTATCCTTTTTACTTTTTAAACTATTACAAGAGGAATGCATACTTTCTTCTTGAATGTATATTAAGGATATGTTTTGTTATCCAGTATATATCTGCATCCATATAAAAAATAAATATATAAAAACTTCAATACTAGCGCTATATCACATCATTTTTTATGCAGGCAACATGTGCCAGTTGAGAAGCTGGATGCTTTCAGTGTCAGTGTGGCTCAATATCAAACACAGTACCTGTAGGCCATGGAGCAATACATAGTCACCAGAGTCTATTATCTAGTCCAATAGCGATTCACTAAAAAACATTGTGGGAATATATGAGAGATCTAAAATGTATTTTAGCAAAAGCAAACTAGCGGGAGGTTTTACAATGACCACTGGGGGAAGAGTAAAGGCTCTGTCTCACACAACGAGATCGCTAACAAGATTGTTGTAACGTCACAGATTTTGTGACGCAACAACGATCCCGCTAACAATGCCGTTATGTATGACACGTACCAACGATCTGGCCCCTGCTGTGATATCGTTGATCGTTACACACTGCTCTTGGTCATTCCTGCATCGTTGTGCTCCCGCTGGGAACGCTACATCGTTGTGTTTGACAGAGATAATGAGCAACGATCTCAATGCAACACTATGGAGAGAAAATTCACAACAACCTCGGTATTACTCTGGATCATTGCTAAAGTCGGTTTTCTCATCGCTGGTAAGATGCCTATTTGACAGCTTACCAGTGATGTGTATACGACGCACCAGTGATCTCTACACATCGTTATCGGCATCGCTGATGCGTCGTTATGTGAGACTAGGCCTTAAATCGTGCTATGACACAGGAGACAATGAGGGAGGTTTTGTGTATTGTGTCTGAGAGAAAAGGCTTTCTACTATGGCAACTAGAAAAGGAAGGAGGTACATCTGGCTACAAAAAGGAGGACATGTGAGACTGGGGGCAGAAGGTTGGTTATTCAATGTTATGACTACTAAAGTAGAAATTCTTAGCGATATGTTTACCAGGCTCACACATCACCGTCCCTGCTGCTGTTTCTTTTTTTTTTTTTTCCCTCCATTTCTAATATTCAGGTTGCATTCAACAAGTTTTACAAACTTTTTGAAAGTATTAAAAGTTACATAAATTTTGCGGCTTCAGTGGTTTTATATCTTTCCTTGGTTACTGACTTACAATTATAAGTGTTTCACACTTTTATTAACAACTACATCAACTTTCCCTAAAGACTCAATATTTACAGTGTTGACCCTTATTTTTTTTTTTTAAGACTTCTGCGCTTTGCCCTTTCATGCTGCATATCACCTTTAAGTCCTCAATGATGTGAAACCATTGTCTCCTAATATGTGTATGGAGTTTATCATAATTTTCATGTTTTTTTTGCCACCCTCTTGAAGACTGACCACATCTTCTCAATGGGACAGACATCTGGGGAGTTTCCATACAAATTATGTTCACCAATTTACAAACATCACAATTTTATAGTATACTCTGACAGTAGGCCAAACTTGTTAAGAATGGGGTTTTATATGCCAGAGTACAAGTAAAAAAAAAAATTGGAGTAAATTGTATCAAATAGATTTCACACACTTTTTAGACTGTTCTAACATCAGAAGATGAACTCTACAGCTCTCATGATAATCTATAGATATGCATTACAATTTGCATAATTTTTGCCACCCTTCCTGGATACACCATGTTCACGTTTTTCAACTTTGGACAACATAGTGAAAAAAAAGAAATTCTGCCCAATTTGTGAAGTTTTTGGACCTCATTTATAACTAAAACTGGTAGGACGTGATAAATGTGGGACCATATGTTATATAGTATATGTTATAGATGTGATGTGAATTGAAAACTATAAAGCAGAGACCCCAAACTTTCTGACCTTGAGAGACACATTCAGCTGTGAGAGAGGGTCGTGAGCCACATCTAGCTCCGAACCCCACACAAAAGTGACATTTTGAGCCCCCAATATCGGTACAATGACAGCCAAAGATTTTCCATAGAAACGAACCAGTACACCAAGATCAATAGGTTCCTACCCTGATCCCATTCAGATCTGCTCTTCTGTGTGAGGTTACTCACTAAGTCTGGAGACTTATTCTTCATAGTGGTTACAACACGGTCCATAAGTCACATGTAGTTATTTGGGGGGACGGTGGGCGGAAGGAATGGAAGGTACACCCAGTGTGGCTGGAAACTATAGATATGCAGAAGATAGCGGGAGAAATTGAGGAATTCTTTCAGAACAACACGGGAAGTGCAGCTATAGGAACTGTATGGGACACAATGAAGGCATACACTAGAGGCTTACTGATCAGAGACATTTCTAGATGTAAAAGTCAAAGTAAAGCGGAGGAGAGGGAAGCATTGGATGCACTAAGGAAGGCGGAGGAGGAGTTGGTGCTTAACCCCACCGTAGAGGCGCAGCAGAACATGAAGACAGCTCAATTGGGAGTGGATAAGATATTTCTGGCAAACGGGGAAAAGAAGAGGGAATTTCAAAAACTTAAAGTTGGTCACCTGCTGTCTATTATAGCAGCGGCACAGAGAGAACCAGGACATGTATATGGTCTCCTGGACCAAAATGACACCCTAGTCACTGAAACGCGGGAAATATTGGGAGTGTTCAGGGACTTTTATGAAGACTTGTATACTTCCAAAGTAAGGATTGCTGACCGGGATATAGATCAATTTTTACAGGAAGCCCAAATACCCAAGTTGAGTGAAGAGGAAAGTAATAGTTTGGAGGGTCCCCTGACAGTAGAGGAAATGGAAGAGGCCCTGTCGTCAATGGCAAATAACAAAGCCCCGGGGGCGGATGGGTTCCCAACAGAGTTTTATAAACACCTTAGAGAGACACTACTGCCAAAATTGAAAGACGTGTTTTCAGTGGCTCTGGAAAAGGGAGAGTTGCCAGCATCAATGCAAGAAGCTACTGTGGTGGTTCTGCCAAAGCCAGATAAGTACCGGACATGACCAGATTCGTATAGACCCATTTCACTACTTCCGGCAGATGTAAAAATACTAGCTAAAGTGTTGTCTACCCGGCTGTGCCGGGTGGTGTCTGGTGTGATCCATCCGGATCAGTCGGGTTTTATGCCGGATAGGTCAACGGCCATTAACCTGAGACGTCTATTTTTTAATATGCAGATGACTGCCGATAATACTGGACACAGGGTGGTGGTCTCTTTGGACACACGGAAGGCCTTTGATAGTGTGGAGTGGAGCTATCTCTGGCGAGTTCTCCAATTGATGGGAATAGGTCCGGTCTTTATGGCATGGCTGAAACTATTATACAAACACCCAGTGGCTAGACAGAGTTAATGGGGAACGTTCAGATATATTCAACATGTACAGGGGAACAAGGCAGGGTTGTCCCCTTTCCCCGCTGCTGTTCGCCATGGCCATAGAGCCGTTAGCTGCTGTGCAGAGGCGGTCGGGGGCGATGAAGGGGTTCCGATATGGTGTGGTGGAAGAAAAGGTGGCGTTATACGCTGATGATGTTCTCTTGTTTTTACAAGACCCTCAGGATTCATTGCAGGGTGCGATAGATATAATTAATAGATTTGGTTTACTGTCTGGGTTGCAAATTAACTGGGACAAATCTCACATCCTGGGAGTAGATGCCCTAGATGGTTCAGATGTTGAGCAGGTAGAACGTACGCAACTCAAACTAGTAAGGGAATTCAAATATCTTTGTATCAACATAGCACTACCAGTGAGGGACTATCTACAATTGAATATAAACCCGATACTAGGTAAATTAAAGGATAAAGCATCTACGTGGAGTAAAATGCGCCTCTCGGTGGTGGGACGTATCAACTTACTTAAAATGCCCAAATTGTTATATGCTCTACATAATTCCCCAGTGTGGATTCCTCAGCCGAGAGTTTGGGACAGGGACCTGATATATATAGAAAATGTATATGTTTTGTATGAATAATTTGTTATTTGTGCTTTTTCATTAATAAAATATATCTGATTAAAAAAAAAAAAAAAAAAAAAAAGTCACATTTAGTTCTCGAGCCACAGGTTTAGGACCCCTGCTATAAAGGGTCCTGCAGGCAAACCAAGATATAGGTTTAAATTTGTGTAAACTGCAAAATCATCTAACACCTGACTCACATGAGGTTTCAGAGCAGTTTTAAACAGTGCGTCCATGGTTATCTTGATAGCACCAGGTTCAGTTCTATGCAAGTCAATACCCTGAATCTACTTAGGTATAGTTATTTATTCCTGCTCCTAGAAAGTCATGTCAATATAACTGACTAAGGCGGTCATGCACCCCCGCTCCACCTCCGCAATCCCCCCTCCCCCTCCCCCTCCACCCCCCAATCGGATTTTAAGACATGCGCCCACTTTGGGGAAAACAAAAGTGCATCTTATAATCCAAAAAATACAGTACCTAGATAAGAGACACTTTGCAGATGCAACATTTTACTAAATGTTTGATGAAGGCTATTTATAAAGTTGTTTAACTTTGCAAACAGAACACAAATGAAAATTGAAATCATGTATTTTTGGACTATAAGACACACTGGACCATAAGACACACCCAGATTTTATAGGAGGAAAATAGGGGAAAAAAATTAAACAAACAATGCAGTGTTGTGGGTGAGGGGGGAAATCTGCTGCTGACACTTATGGAGGTAATGTCCCCATCCTGTGCATCTTCAGAATAATATATGATCCCACATTCTGGATAAGGCCCCCTTATCCTAGTACATAACCTCCCCATGCTGGACATGGCCCCTTTCCTGGTACATAGCTTCCTAATCCTGGAACATAGCCTCCCCATGCTAGATATGGCCCCTATCCTGGAGTGAGAAGCCATAGTATCTGGAGTGTTAGAGACTACTATAATATCAGCAGGAGAGAGGTGCAAACACCGTGCTATTGGGAAAGACACACCGTCAATATGAACTGAAGAAAGTGATTTTTATTTCTCAACACGTTTCAGAGCGATACGGACTCCTTCAGGAAAAGGAGCTAGTATTGCTTTGAAATGCGCTGAAAACTAAAAATCACTTGTCTATTGACAGTGTGTATCCTGAGTGCGGCTTTTGCACCTCTCTCCTGGTGATACTTTGATCTCTTCATGGTGGCTGCAGCAGTCGTGGTTACATGATCACTGTGTATTTATACCTGCGGTAACATGAATAAGACCTAATTTTTGTGCTTTTTGTTATTTCTGATTGTTTTTATCCAAAGACTACTATAGAAAATATTTGCCAACTGTCCCTAAATATCAGAGAGGCTATCAGAAATCGGGAGACCTACCAAACTCGAAGATGAGTTCACAAATTTCCCAAGCACTGCGGGAGCCTCCTTGGACAGCAGCACTACCTGAATCTTTCCTATGGGATCGAATTAAAGCCCTGGAGTCACAATGCATGTTTAGAGATCGGTAAAGGTCACTCTCTCCCATAGGCTCTTCCTGTGTTTCCTCTGCTGAAGCTGGATTCAGTTGTGGTAAGTGGAGGTGCACTAATAAAAGAGTCTAAGGAAATGGGGTGAATTTGTGCCAGAAAATTCTGCACCAAGAAAACAATTTATAAAATGTGGCAAGTACCTATGCTATCAGTGTGATCATGTTGTGTTAAGTGGACAAGGGATGGCTAGCTCATTAGTTTATTATAAGTCAGTATGATTGAAATGTAATGTGGTGGACATTATGTAGGCAAAATACAAATATACACATTATAAGGAGAAAGTAAACGCGTCCAAAACATGTTAAATCAGTAACCTTAATAATATCCATTATCTGAAAACACTACTTTCATTGGCAAGCTGTCATACTAACCGCAGGATTAGATTTTCTGAAGCTAAACAGGGACTCTAAACCCAATGTATTTTTCAATAGGCGTAAACAAAGCATGGTTTTGTATGAACTGCATGAACAAATCCAAAGGCTGGTAATTTTCACCAATATGAATACACTTGGTTGCATTTATGATGAATAGAATTTTTTTTTTAAAGAAAAATTGGATACACAGAGTTTCCTAAGTATAAGATCTCAAAATCCAGAGAAATGTCATGGAAACAAAAGCGCTCACCATGGTAACATCCTCTCAATTACTGCAGCAAAGCCCTCTAGTCTCTAATGCACTCTTTGACAACATCTTTACACAGATCTCATTTTCATTTCACAGGTCATCAATAACATATTCTGCAGAGCTGCAAAGACCTTCCAGAAACAGATGCCCACAGCTCGCCAAGTCAGGTCAGCAAAAGAATTAAATGAAAGAAACTGAATAAGTTGCATGAAATAAAAGGAGAAAGCACGTCATGTCAACAGACATTAGTGCCGCATGGAATGGTATCTGGTATGAGTCCAATATCTGATGATGAGAAGAACTAGTAGGCAGGGGTGAGAAGACAAGACAGCCATAGGCATCAACAAGGAGAAGCTCATATTCCAGCTCGAAGTCTTCTATTCAATGCTTTATGACCTTTCCATACTGCTTGCAATAGGACTTTGCCTCTAACCAATTAACATACAGTTACAACATTGTGATTCACATATCACAACATCAGGTAATTGATAAGTCTTGAGCCTTGCAAATAATGATTTGTTTATACTCTCAACTTCATGACATCTGGGTGTGGAACTCATTGGAACACATTTCTAAGGACTAGAAGAGGGTGAAATATATCCAAATGGACAGTGTTTTTTCAATCCATGCAACACCATTTTCATCCGATCCATTGTGGTCCACTTCATCGTAAAGTTTGTGTGGATCGAAAAAACACTGTCCATTTAAATATATTGCTTAGGGTGCTTTCACATAACGATTTTTGTGCATCCGTGGTTGTCCGTTGTAAAACGGACAGCCAAGGATCCGATTTGGCCCCCATGTTATCCTATGGGGATCGGATCGGATCGGATTTGGGCTAATTGCCATCTTATTTTGTGGGATCCGATTTGTGTCCGATTTTTTGCTGGACCCAAAATTGGAGATTGCTCCAACCCTTCTAATTACACTTTTGCAATGTATAATATACATTGCAGAAGTGAAATATAAGAAAGTTAAAAATAAAAAAATCACTATATGCTCACCTATCCTTGATCCAACGCTGCCTCCCAGCAAGGTCTGTGTGCTTACAGGACCTGTGATGATGTCACAGAGCATCATCGGGTCACATGATTGCAGTTACCGCGGTGAAAGTGCCCTGCTGTGTACGGAACCGTGATAATCACGGACCCAGACACAGAATAGGTCACCCCCTGTGGTGTCCGTTCCTGTCAGTGGGATCCTACAAAAAGTAGGATCCCACGGACAGGGAAAAAATCATTATGTGAAAGCAGCCTTATCAACACCATGGTTTTTGTGGCGTGTGGATCCTGTAGCAGCTGCACTATATGCATATAATGGTTGTGGGTCTCACAATCAGCACAGGTGAGCAGTGACATTTGACACTTTGGATATATGCTTTAAAAGATAGGACCCTTTGCGCTTTTGTTTCCTTACTTTTTTAGCTATCTATAGAAAAGGGTAAAAGTCACTTTCATTTAAAGGAGACCGCCGATACCAACAGTAACTCAAGTCAGCCTTTAAGGTACCGTCACACGCGGCAATATTGCTTGCAATTTCACTGGCAATTTGCTGGCTGCAGTGAAATCATGGACACATTGTTCCATTTGTACACAGCAACAACATATAACAATGTGTCCATGATTTCACTGCAACCAGAGATCTGCCAGTGAATTGCCTAGCAATATTGCTGTGTGTGAAGGTACCTTTAATCATACCAACGTAAGCAATAAACTCATCTTTAATAAACAATGTCAATATCTGTCAATCCACTGATCATAAGCACACTGGTCATGTGTTCCCATATGCCTGGCCATGGCTACATTCACTGTCTATGGTTGTAGTGATCATATATATGTCCTAGAGCTCCAACCTCTAAGGGTAGCTTTACACGTCGCAACATTGCATGCAATTTCACTTGCAACTTATGGCCACTTTACATGTCCTGATATCGGTGTCCAACTCCGATAAAAAGTCACGTGGTTCGTGCGTTGGCCCCGATATCGTTCGTGTGTTGTATGGTGTAAATGTCCAATTCGATGCAAGAACGATGTCCAAACGATATCGGGGAAGAAATGAGCAGGCTCTCCAACTGCCCGATATTGGATGGACGATCTGGCAGGATCGTGGTGTGTGACAGCCCAACAACGATTTGGAGTACAACTTCCCCTATTCTCTCCCATGTTAAATGGTCGTTCCTGGGTCGCCCGTACAAGGGGGCGTACACATCACAGTTGCGTTGCCTGCCGATATCGCTCTGTGTAACATCTCCTATGTGATCTTGGAATTCTGCCCAAAAAATGCGTACTCCCGTGCCGTTGTATCCAACATCGAAACGATGTTGGGACGTGTAAAGTGGCCATTACTGGTTGCAGTGAAATCATGGACACATTGTTCCATTTGTACAAAGCAACAAAATGGAACACTGTGTCCATGATTTCACTGCAACCAGTGAGTTGTAAGTGAAATTGCATGCAATATTGCGACATGTAAAGCTACTCTAAGGGTATGTGCTGACGCTGAGTATTTGGTGCAGAAATTTTTGGAAGCAAAAACATTGCAGAACTGCACCCTGTGGCAAGAAAAGGCACCACAAAATGCATGCTTTTGTCTACGTTCACACATAGCGCTTTTACCCCCGCGCAAAAAAAAGGAAAAAAAGAAGCAGTGCTGTTCAGACAGCAGGCTTTTTTATGGGCCGGGGGAGGAGTGATGTCACAGAGGGGAGGAAGAATCCTACTTCCTCCTCCCCTCTGTGCCCTGTCTGCCAGCCCGCATTTGATTTTGCAGTGTATCAATATACACTGCGAAATCAACATTAAACAAAGCCAAAAGTATTAAAAATAATAAAGATTTCATACTTACTTCTCCGCCGGCTTGTTCGCGCCATCCGGAGCTGTGCGCAGGCCATCTACTGACGGAAAAAGACGTGCCATAATGTCAGAGCTGACGTTCCCGGCGCTGATTGGCTACTCGCGGTCATGTGATACATATCACATGATACATATCACATGACCGGAACGCCCTCTGACATCACCAGAGGTCCTAGCAGGACCATTCCAGTGGCGGCTCCTGGCTCCCGGAACATCCATCGGAGAGGTAAGTATTTAATTCTTTATTATTTTTAATACATTTATCTTTATTTAACTTCTTCCTCCCCTCTGTGACGTCAGATGCAGCAGCGCCAGCCCTTATAGGAAAAAGCGCCGGCGCTGCTGCGTAAAGAATTGACAAGTCAATTATTTTTACGCCGCCGCTTTCTCCCAGAAAGGCGCGGCGCGAAAATACGCGCTGTCTGAACGGCAAAGTGAATTTTACATTCACTTTGCTGTCAGACAATACGCACCTGCGGATTTTTGAAAAGCGCTCGTAAAAAAGCTCTCAAAAATGCGCAATGTGTGAATGTAGCATTTAGGTACAGTAGGAGCAGTCTGCTGTCAGGCATTTTTCCTAGGGCTACAAAATACAGAAAACAATTGACATGCTCATTCTTTTGTCTTGACTACAATCTGCAAGGAAAAAATAAGCATTGTGGGCACAAGACTTCAAAATTCTCAAACTTTTCTGGGGTAAGGATAGACATTTTGTGACAAAAGGCAACACAAAACTGCTGAAAAAAATAACCCCACATCAGCACACAGATTTACAGTCCTATAGAAGGTAAGGAATGCACACTATCACTCTATTCACACAGGGCACGGAGCGTCCAATCTCGGGAAATAACTGTCCATCAGTCCACAGGACCTTCTTCCAATATGAAACTGGCTTCTCCAAATGTGCTTTTGCATACCTCAGGTGACTCTGTTTGTGGCATGCATGCAGAAACGGCTTCTTTTGCATCACTCTCCCATACAGCTTCTCCTTGTGCAGTGTGCACTGTATTGTTATAAGAGTTATCTGCTGCAACACTAAACACTGTGCACTTTAATGAGGGCAAGCAGTGGCTAAACTGCACAGCTAATACAGAAACAATGTGAATAGGAGTATAGCAATCACTGCTCTAGATACAATGCAAAATGGAAGACTTAGCTTCAACAGTGGCCACTGTGGAGTGCCCGGTGACCAGTGCCAAGGTGCTTCCGTCTCACCGGGTCCTAACGCTATGACTAATGGTGGTATGCAAGGTGTATGGGTTTATATGCCTCAATTTCTAATTAAAAACAAGAAAAGTATGTGTTGGATTCCAACAAGATGTAGACCTTAGCTGGCCTAAGGGCGGGGGAAGGGGGATAAGGAGGGAGCTCAGTAACAAAAAATACAAATGTGAATAAGTAGTGTGAATTACTGGCATCAACCTCTAAGTGTAGGTGCAAGCAGAAAAAATACATTCACTATAAGAGAGTTATCTGCTGCAACACTAAACACTATGTGCACTTTAATGAGTGCAAGCAGTGGCTAAACTGCACAGCTAATACAGAAACAATGTGAATAGGGGTATAGCAATCACTGCTCTAGATACAATGCAAAATGGAAGACTTCGCTTCAACAGTGGCCACTGTGGAGTGCCCGGTGATCAGCGCCAAGGTGCTTCCGTCTCACCAGGTCCTAACGCTATGGACTAATGGTGGTATGCAATTCTAATTAAAAACAAGAAAACTATGTGTTGGACTTCAGCAAGCTGGAGACCTTAGCTGGCCTCAGGCCGGGGGAAGGGGGATAAGGAGGGAGCTCAGTCACTTATCCCCCCTCCCCCGCCCTGAGGCCAGCTAAGGTCTCCATCTTGTTGGAGTCCAACACATACTTTTCTTGTTTTTAATTAGAAATTGAGGCATATAAACCCATACACCTTGCATACCACCATTAGTCATAGCGTTAGGACCCGGTGAGACGGAAGAACCTTGGCGCTGGTCACCGGGCACTCTACAGTGGCCACTGTTGAAGCTAAGTCTTCCATTTTGCATTGTATCTAGAGCAGTGATTGCTATACCCCTATTCACATTGTTTCTGTATTAGCTGTGCAGTTTAGCCACTGCTTGCACTCATTAAAGAGTACATAGTGTTTAGTGTTGCAGCAGATAACTCTCTTATAGTGAATGTATTTTTTCTGCTTGCACCTACACTTAGAGATTGATGCCAGTCATTCACACTACTTATGCGCTGTATTGCTGACCGATGCACAGTGACACCAATCTGCAGCAAGATGATGCTGCAGGTCTTTGGAGGTGGTCTGTGGATTGTTCTTGACTGTTCTCACCATTCTTCTTCTCTGCCTTTCTGATATTTTTGTTGGCCTGCCACTTCTGGCCTTTACAAGAATTGTCCCTGTGGTCTACCATTTCCTTACTATGTTCTTCACAGTGGAAACTGACAGGATAAATCTCTGAGACAACTTTTTATATCCTTCCCCTGAACAACTATGTTGAACCATCTTTTTTTTAAGATAATTTGAGAGCTGTTTTGAGGAGCCCATGATGCCACTCCTCAGAGAAGATGCAAATAGGAGACCAACTTGCAAGTGGACATCTGAAATAGCTTTTCTCATGATTGGATACACCGGGCTATGAAGGTCAAAGCTCAATGAGGTTACCAAACCAATTTAGTGCTTCAGTAAGTCAGTAAAAAGTAGTTAGGAGTATTCAAATCATGAAAATCAGAAGGGTGCCCATACTTTTGCACCTGTCGAATTTTTTAAATAATGCATATTTCACATTTTTGGTAAGTGCAATAAACCTCATTTCAATCCTGAAATATTACTGTGTCCATCAGTTATTACATATATCACACTGAAATAGCTGTTGCAAAAACCTAATTTTAAACAAAAAAAATGAATAATATTAAAAGGGGTGCCCAAACATTTTCATATGACTGTATAACATTAGAAGCAGGGGACTTATATTTACAGCACCACTACACCAGTGCAATAAAATAAAATGCTGGAGTGGTGCTTTAAAGTGGTTGTCCAGCCTAAATACACAAGTCTGCAGTCACACTATGTGATGGCACTCTTATGAATTCATTACATCGCACGCACTGTGAGGATTCGCCAGACTCAGAATCACATCATGACTAGACGGCTACAGAACCGCTCAATGAAAATATAAGGAGTGAGGCCGTGCCCATTTAAAGGGATCCTGTCACCTCCAAAACGCCTCCTAAGCTATCAAAACTTGTCCATGCACCATCCTATCACTAATCTCACACTTCTTTTGTCTCCTAAAAGCATCCTGTGAAAGTGGAGAAAAACGTTTTAATGCTTACTCATTAGTGATTATAATTAGCAGGGGCCATATTCTTTAGTCACCAGGGGGTGTTCTTTTGCAGCTCCAGGATCCAGCTCTCTCTCTGTCTGTGCTGCTGTGAAACTGAAACTGAAGGCAGGACTAATGATTTGCAGACTGTGAGTGATAGAAAGAGGGGAAGGCAATGCCTGCACAAGCAGAGCAAACAGACAGAGACAGGGTGGATCCTGGAGCTGCAAAACAGCCCGCCTTGGTGACTAAAGAATATAGTCCCTGCTAATTATAATCACTAATGAGTGGGTATTAAAACGTTTTTCTCCACTTTCACAGGATGCTTTTAGGAGACAAATGGAGTGTGAGATTAGTGATGGGATGCTGCAGGGACATGTTTTGATAGCTAAGGAGGCGTTTTGGAGGTGACAGGATCCCTTTAATCAGATTCTGGCTGAGAGCATGTACAGGTGCATCTCAATGAATTAGAATATCATCAAAAAATACATAAAGTGAAATGCATATATTATATAGAGGCATTACAAACAGAGTGATCCATTTCAAGTGTTTATTTATGTTAATGTTGATGATTATGGCTTACAGCCAATGAAAACCCAAAGGTCATTATCTCAGAAAATCAAAGTAAGGAGAACGAAGGGTCTGAGAGATAAAATACTACCTAAATAGGTATCAGAGGCTTTACCTTGTGTGGCTGTGAGAGTCACAAACACTATAAAAGCATATCACGGCTGCTGCAGTCCCCAGTGTGGTGCATATAGAGTAGGGAGGATGAAGGGTTAAAAACCGCACTTTTGTATTCCATGAGACAGGTGAATATAATACTGATTTATTAGTCAAACGGGTTTCAGGACTCCCTGGCTCCTTCCTCAGGACAAATCGTATTGGCATGATTCAGGGAGTTTCAGGGAGTTTCAGGGAAACCTGAAACACGTTGATTAATCAATATTATGTTCACCCTTTGATGTCTTGTTGTATACAGCAGCGTGGTTTTAAACCATTCATCTTCCCTGTCTTAATTTTCTCAGATAATGACCTTTGGGTTTTCATTGGCTGTAAGTCATAATCAACAACATTAACAGAAATAAACACTTGAAATAAATCACTGTTTGTAATGACTCTAATATATGTGTTTCACTTTATGTATAGAATTACTGAAAAAAAATTACTTTTTAATGATATTCTAATTCATTGAGATGCACTTGTACATTGCTTCAAAACCACAGTGTGTGCAATGTGAGGATTCATAGGTCTAAAGTTACACTGAGCAACTGAAGATTTGTGGATTTAGACCCGTTAGGCCCCTTTCACATAAGTGTTTTTTTCAAATCGCGGCAGATGCGGTGAAAATAACGCATCTGCCGCGATTAACGCATAACCGCGACACTTGCGGCACAGATGCGGCAAGCCCCATGCAATGTCTATGGGGCTTGCGGTAAGGGTGCGGCAGATGCGGCAAGTGCGGTTTCGGCACTTGCGGCAGCGAAAAAAAACGCTGCTGACTGCGGTTTTTTTTGCAGCCGCACCTGCCGCAAGTGCCAATACCGCACCTGCCGCACCCTTACCGCAAGCCCCATAGACATTGCATGGGGCTTGCCGCAACTGTGCCGCAAGTGTGGCGGTTATGCGTTTAATCGCGGCAGATACGGTTTTTTCACCGCATCTGCCGCGATTTGAAAAAAACGCTGATGTGAAAGGGGCCTTAACCTCTTTCACTTGACTCCTGTTTCCTCAGAACAGGATACAAATTTCTCCAGACCTGAGGTTCAAAACATACTCCAACTGCTATGATTAAATAATATCCATGTTTTCCCTTTGATTTGTGTAGCCTTCTTCCAGGTCAGAGATGTTGATTATTCTGAAGCTTGATCACAAATTTTGAATGCAACAACTTCACTCTCTTACTTTAAGTTGTTTATACTGTATAGGCGTCTCATGCGTTTTCTTTACTCATTCGTAAGGAGTTGTTTTATATCCACTGTAATGCTTTGTTGCCTATCAAAGAGCATATATTTTAATACCTGGTCATGTGCTTCACAAGCATTTTTTGAGTTTCTACTTTGGGTGGAAGGTCATTTTAATATACTGTGAAAACCCTTGGAATATTAAGCTATGTTAAAACAAGCTTATCTAGAAGTCAGTGCTATGCTGAGAAAATCCCCCCACACCTGCAATAGCTGTCTGCCAACCAACACTTGGAAAAGTATGCATATGTTTGTGGTTAGCAGAAAACACCACTTGTAGCATATCCCACTGAGAAAAATAAAGGATCAGAAGTTGAATTTCAACCAACCTCTTATTTCCCATGATATCATTTGTCAGAAGATTCAGGAGGCCACTATATATAGCAAACAATAACAACAAAAAATGGCAAATATGTCTGTTTATAGTACATTGTTGTGGACAACCATTCTCAAGGAAGAAATAAGGAGGTATACAGCCCATTGCTATAATGCTATAGGCTTAATTAATCCACCACAACCCTGAATACATCAAAAACATATCCTTTATTACATTTCCAAAGGACTGTCCCTATGGAAATCTAATAAAGGATATGTTTTGATGTATTCAGGGTTGCGGTGGATTACTTAATCCTATAGCATTATAGCAATGGGCTGTATACCTCCACATTTTATTTTAGAATATGGTATTGCAATATATATAGTAAGCTGGCCCCATCAAAATCAGTGTCTTTATGAGCACTTCACTGCAATTTGTATAGCCATATTTAAAACAGGGATAGATTATTAACCCTCAATTGGTGAGGTGGGGTTTTTGTCACGCAACTGGTGATGTGGGGTTTCCTATACCCCAGTGTTTAGAAATCTCTAATTTTTACAGAAAATGCAAAGATCACGTTTGTGTTAATCGTTTTCTTATTGGCGATTGATTACACATGAGCATAACAAATTTTTGATGATTCAATTAAAGGGCATTATAAAACATGACTTTTAGGATAATGTAAATAAAAATCACAAAAATATTTCAAAAACAAGTGAATATAAGTATTAACATGAAAATTGAAAACACTACAAGCCGTTCAAGAGAAAAGTAAAAGGAATATTGTTTTTGGTTTGCATGAAATTAGTCATTTTTTACAGTCAACACAATACCTTACGGTACAATTACCACAAATTGGGGTCTCGCACTCTTCGCACATACATTTTGTCTTCATGTCCTTCTTCCTAGGACACTTGCCACACCTCACTTGTCTATCTAGTTGTCGTTTTCGTGGTGTAGGCAACTGTTTCTGAAGAATTCGGGTAATGTTCTGCCGCAACTCGCGTGGAAGTCGATTGTTCAGCATCCTAACATTGAGGTAGGGTTCTGACAGAACTCTGGCAAGAGACTTTACAAAGTCAAGGCTACTATTCTTTGGATTCTCTGGATAAGATGAAAAGAGTATGTATGCATTCACAAGGCTGATGTTCAAGATGGAGTAGAAGATTGCAAGCGGCCATCGTCTACTACGTCGACTAGTTGAGTAAAGCGTGTACTTTTCATCCAGAGCATCAACACCTCCTTTTGTTGTATTGTAATTTTCAATGATTTCTGGCTTGCCAGATTCTGGGTCAATGCTTTCCGCATGATGCATTGATGAAATCAAAATTACCGCTTTGTTTTTCTTTGGGACGTAGGAAACTTAAGGTCATGTAATTTGCAAATCCAAAGATTGCGGAACGTTCTTCTTTGGCTTTCGATGGGCAGAATTGTGGTAGAATTTCTTTCTTGTTCTTTCTTATTGTTCCCACGTATGTAAGTCCTCTTTTCTTCAACTCTGCCACAAGTTCAATGGAAGAGAACCAGTCATCAGCAGTAATATTTCATTTCGTTCTAAGTATTGGGGTTGATAGGCGCAAGACTGAGTAGGTTTATAAAAAAAATATTTCCTCATTGGAGAGAGAGGTTCCATCGCTGTCTTTACCAGTATAAATATAAGCATTTAGTAAGTAATGAGTTTTCGCGTCAGTGATTACCATGATTTGTATGCCATACTTATGAGGCTTACTTGGAATATACATTTTGAATGAACACCTTCCTATGAAACCAACCAACATTTCGTCTATGCACGCATATTCCTGAAATTGAGTAACACACCTGGTAGTTCCTAATGAACTTGTCAAATACACACGATATAGCAGCCGAACAGGCAGTCTGCCGCCTCTCTTTTCGGTCAGTGCGATTATCGAAGCGAAGGGCCAGAAGTATGACATAAACTTCAAAGACATAATGCAACGAAAAATATCTCGCACCGTTCCATCAGTGGCACAAAGAGCTGCAAGATCTTCATGATTAGATTTGAAAATTGCAGAATACATCAAGATGGCCAGGAATGCTTTGAACTTGATCATGTCTAAATCTTTTTTTTTTTTTAAACAATAAATGTTTATTGAACAAAGTTTTCATACAAATCAAACAAGACATCAGTAATATACTATAAGGAGTATAAAACAAGGGTCAAGAGGGGTGGGGGGAAGGGCAGAGGAGCTAAAAAGGGGGGAGGGGAAGTCCCCCAGGGGGTGTCACAAATTCACATTTGACACTTTCTGAGATAAGGCTATGAACATATAAAGCATTCAGACAGTTCCTGAACACTGGATCTGTTTCTGGGCTTATACTGAAGTCTAAACTCACATTCAGACTAAAATTAAACTTATAGGTACCGAGTCTACACCACGGCTACAACATGTTCCATAGTACACCTTATATTCGGTATTAAGAAGGGATCGGTGTAGCAAGAGGATGAGAAGCCCATATGTGCCATGCATCCAAAGTCTGTTTTCTAGTTGGCAGGTTTTGCGCCAGGTAATATTCATGAGCAAAAATAGAGTTTACTCTGTTCACCACTTCCGATAAATTAGGTGGGGTCTGCGCCTTCCAGTCGGACGCCAAGGCCAGCCTGGCAGCCACCAGGATATAAGTCAGGGTCCTCCACATAATGGGGGGATATAACTCCAGGCCAATATGTAGCAGTGCCAACTGTGGCGAAAGAGGGATCATAAAACCCGTGATCGACTGGATCAGGCGCCCGACCAGAAACCAAAAGGGGGTGACTCTCGAGCAGGACCACCACATGTGGGCAAGATTACCCCTCTGTCCACACAGTCTCCAGCACAAAGGGGAGGCATGTCTCCCAAATCTGGCCAAACTGGCTGGCGGAAGGTACCAGCGAAAATGTAATTTCTTTAAGTTCTCTAGATGATTGATACACCTGGTAAGTTTAGCCATGCGTTGGGACGCTTTCTCCCAGTTCTCTCTCTCCGTAGTAAACTGGAGGTCTTCCTCCCACTTCTGCATGTAAACCAATTTCTCCGGGTCGCCCCTGGCCAAGAGAGCCTTATATATCCGGGAAAAACCCTTCAGATCTGATGGGGTGGTCAGAAGGAAGCCCAGGAAGGCAGAAGGAGATAGTCTCCCCGTCAACCAGTCTCTAGCCTCAGTGGCCATGAAATGTCTCAGTTGGAGGTATTGTAGGAACAAAGTTCGTAAGGATGGGTCACATTCCGTCAATGTGTCAAATGACACCAAGTCTCTTTCCATCATTAAGTCTGCTAGTGTGTGAATTCCCGCCACTTCCCATTTAGGAATCTCTAAAAAGGGTAAATGTAGGCGAAGTGCATCCAGAGAAATGTCAGAGGCCGGTAATCTAGTCCAGGATTTTGGTAGACCCCTCCAGTGGAGAAGCAGGGTACGTGTCGTGTCTAGTTTAAATTTCCTTTTTAGTTTGGTCAAGGATTCTGCCTCTAGAATAGTCCGAAGTCCCTGGAGTCCGACCCCGTCAACAAAACTCTCAATCTGCATCCAACCCAGGTCTCCAGCAGACACCCAGAACCTCTTTGCCTCCTCTGACTGCCCCATGATAAGACTTTAAGTCTGGGACCCCCATCCCTCCTTTATTAATGTGAAGTGACATAACTCTTTTGGGGACCCTCGTTTTTTTGTCAGCCCATATATATCTATTAGTCAGGGACTGCAGTTTGTTCATTAACTTGCCAGGTATAGCAACAGGCACACAGCGGAAACAGTAGAGAATCTTAGGTAAAAGCATCATCTTAAACGTCTGCGTTCTCGCCATCCATGTCAAGGCATGTAGGGGGTGTTTACTCATGCCATCCGACAAAGCTTTCACCAGGACCTCAACATTAGCTTGTACTATATGAGAGGTGGGGCCTAGAATGATGCCTAAATATGTTATGCCACCCGGGCACCATTGAAAGGGGAGTCTCTCTGATAAGCTGGAAGACAGAGACAACGGGACACATAATGGTAGTACCATAGATTTTGAAGCGTTTAGCTTATATAGGGACACTCGTGCAAATTTAGTGAGAGCCGACATAGTCGCAGGGAGAGAAATTTCAAGGTTCGTGCAAGCAATTATGATATCGTCTGCGTACAGGCCTATTTCATGGTCCAGTTCTCCAACCGCGATTCCCGATATCAGCGGGTCAGCCCGGATCAGGGCCGCAAGAGGTTCTACCACCAAGGCGAAGATTACCGGTGAAAGCGGGCAACCCTGCCTCGTGCCATTGGTAATTTGAAAGCTTCTGGACAGGAACCCGGAGGCAAGGACTCTGGCATTCGGACGGGAGTAAAGGCCAAGGATTGCCGACACAATCGGCCCCTCAAAGCCAAACTTCCCTAAGACAGCCCGAAGGTATCCCCAGTGCACCCTATCAAAGGCTTTTTCAGCATCAAGCGACAGGAATGCACTGGGGACCCCCCTAAGCTCTGCCACTTTTACCAGGTCCACCATCCTCCTGGTGCCGTCCTTAGCCTGCCTCCCCGACACGAAACCCACCTGATCCGGGTGAATTAAGGAAGGTAGAACTCGAGCAAGTCTGGACGCCAGTAATTTTGAGAATATCTTCAGGTCGCAATTTAGCAGAGAAATAGGCCTGTAGCTAGCAGGAGAATCATGTGGTTTGCCCGGTTTAGGGATGGTGGTGATGGTCGCCTCCAAGGCAGCGGGTGAGATGGCTCCCTTCGCCTGCCACAAGTTGAATACTCGTAAAAGATACGGGGACAGCTCAGCTGCAAAGGTTCTATAATATGTATTGGAAAAGCCATCTGGGCCCGGGGCCGAGGAGGGTTTAGTGGAGGAAATAATTTTGGCGATTTCTTGTGTCGACATGGGCCTATTTAGTTCTGACAATTGGTCTTTAGTCAGTGACGGGAGTGACAGGGTCTCAAGAAAGGCATTAACCTCGTCCAAGTCAGGCTGGGGCGTCTCTCTACAGTCTCTCAGGTTGTACAGGGATTCGTAAAACACCGCAAACGTCTCCGCTATCTCCTCTGGGCTCCTCACCACCCTGCCATCTGCAGTATTCATAGAGTCAATCATTGTCATAGCAGATCGTTTTTTTAGTCTCCTGGCCAAGAGTGCCCTAGCTCTGTCTCCAGCTGCATAATGTGATGTCTTAACTTTTCTCAAATGCTTCTCATAGTCATGGAGCATCAGGGCTCTACGCTGATTTCTGAGCAGGAAGATCTGAGTGGAGTTGTTTGACCTTGGGTTTGATTTATTTAGGTCTTCCAGGACCTGTAATTGAGTCAGCAAGTCCTCTCGAGTTTTTTCCCGGGACCTTTTCAGTTGAGAGGCTTTCTGTATCAGCATGCCCCTTATGACGGCCTTGTGGGATTCCCATAGGACATCATCTGCCACATCTCCCGTATCATTGAGGGCAAAAAAGTCTGACAGTCCATTACCAATCGCCCCCACCACCGCCTGGTCTGACAACAAGTTGGCATTGAGTCGCCATGTACGCGGAGGGGGATTCCCTCCCGTCAGGGCCACCTCCAACGACACCGGCGCATGATCCGACCAAGTGATCAGACCCATTTCCGCACAGGCACAGGCCCCAAGAGTGTTATCGTCGACCAAAAAGAGATCAATTCTCGAGTAGGACCTGTGCCTGTGGGAAAAGAATGAAAAGTCTTTCTCTGATGCATGGAGGTAGCGCCAGATGTAGTGGAGGCGAAATTCCCTAATCAGGGGGCCCAGCTCCTTGCCCCTTCCCACGGACGGGGCAGTACTATCCATGAGTCTGCTGGGGACCAGGTTGAAGTCTCCACAGACAATCACCTTGCCGACTGCCACCTGCTTCAGACGTTCAAACCAGGACCTAAGGAATTTAATTTGCCCATTATTTGGTGTGTAGACATTTAGTAATGTGTAAACTGACCCTGCGATCTTACATATCACAATAAGAGCACGACCCATAGGGTCAGGGATAACCTGAACCATTTGGAATTGCACAGAGTTTCTAATGAAGATTCCCACCCCTGCTTGTTTCTTGTCAGGGTGGTTCGCAAAAAACAAATGGGGAAAAAGTCGGTGGCTCAGTCTGACATTATCCGCTGCTAGGAGGTGGGACTCCTGGACACATAGGATATCCGCTTTAGAGCGGAGGGCCTCTTTCCAGAGGTAGGAACGTTTGATAGGGGAATTCAACCCCTTCACATTAAGCGAAACACATCTCATAGTCATAGTTGTTTCCACAATTCACAGTGTCTGTATGATGGAATCAATGTGGAAGAGAAGCACCAGGGGGCGGGAGAGGGACAGGGAAAGAGAGGAAGATAGGTGGATAGGGGGACAAGGAAAAGAAACAATAGATATGGGGATAGAAGAAGAAAACACAAACACTGAACACAAATGTAAACTTAATTCAAGGCAAAATGCCAAGAAGCTGGGGAGAAAAGGGGGACTAGGCCACCCCACCTCAATGGATTTAAGGTGGAACGGTCCCCCTGCAGGAGCTAAGGTCTAATACGACCTCCAAGGAGGTCTCAGAGCCTCCTGCTATTCAAGAGATCAGTCACAACCAGCCCTGTATGTTCATAATAAGTTCACAGCCCTTCAGACTTCTCCATCTGTTGTCTCTGGGCCTCGCATCTCCAGCGGGGCTCTTTTCGTTGGGGTCGCTGTGGCAGTCTTGGGAAGTTCCAGTCTTGGAAGGCTTTTCTCATTTTAGAAGGGGAATTAAAGTATTGTCTCGAACCTCTGTAGCGAAATATCACCGACACAGGGGAACCCCAAATGTATGAGATCCCCTTGTCTCTCAGAATGGCACAGTAGGGGGCAAAGTCTCGTCTTCTGGCCAGGGTTCCGGGGGACAAATCTGGGAACACAGAGACTGCCCTGAAGGGGGAAGGGAGCTCTGGATGATTTCTCATGGCGGCCAGCAGCTTTTCCCGCGGTTTTGTAGAGGAGAAACAGACTAAAATGTCTCTCGGAACATCTCTGTTCAGTCTTGCAGGTTTAGGTAGCCGAAAAAGTTTATCAATTTTCCTTTCTGTGGCAGGCATATCAGGGAGAGCCACCTCCATAAAGGTTGTTACCGTGGCCATGAGGTCTTCCTCCTCACCCCCTTCTGCAACTCCTCTCAATTTCACATTCTTAATATGATGTTTGTCCTGTAAATCACAGACAGCCGCCTGTAACTGCCGGACCTCTGAATCCACCTCTGCAAAGTCATCTGCGAGGATGTTATGGGCTGCAACAAAGTCCGCCATTTTATGTTCAATGTGTCCTGTTCTTTCACTTATAGATGATAGATCTGCTCTTAAATCAGCAATCATGCCTCTCATATCTTCCTGCAGGGACCTGAGCAGGGATTCTAGGAAGCCTCTCAGACATCCTTTTGTCACTAGAGCCTCATCATCCTCTCTGGCTCCCGGGCCCCCTCCTCCATGCTGAGAGCGAGGAGAGCAGTGAGGTGTTGATTTTCCCGCCCCCTGTGCCATGTTGGAAGAAGATCTGAGTGTCCTTTCTACCCCAAAGAAATCTCTCACCGAGTGCTCGGTATCTCTGCGTCTGGAGCCGCCTTTAGACATCTCAGTCTGTTCCTGAGGTAATCCGATCTCACCCCAGCAGGTTTTGGAGATTGTAGTGGCTGTTATGTGCCGTTATCAGGGCTTAGTGTGCAGAGCTCCTCACTAAGCGTCCTGCTCCATCAGATGCAGGACACGCCCCCTCATGTCTAAATCTTTGTAGTCACTTCGATCAGTATCAGTCAGTTTGAGTCGCAATTCAGACAGCTTTTCATTTGTATAAAGTGTTACTTCTTCAATGATGTCTTCAGTAAACAGTAACTCACACGATGACTGATGTGTGCAATAATGACCAAGCTGCCTGGCAGGCCCAATCACACCAGGCAAATGCGATATGATGTTGTGCCTTCTCGTATGGATGTTTTGCTTTGGCTGTTTTCCTGACCATTTTAATTTGTTCTTTCCATAGAAAGTTTGGGAAGAATTTGTTGTACCTGGACGTGATTGTTGGGAGTCATCATCATCTGAGGCTGATGTAGTGTCTTCACTTTTGTCCTCAGGCGCATCTTCCTCAGACTTGCTATTGTGTTCGCTCTGCAAATCGGCTGGTACATCTCTTTCATCACCACTAAAATCACTCTCTTCATTGTTAAGGATTGAAGCTGCCCAATCCGCAAAACGGGGATCTTCTGACCTCATAGACCACCTGGAATTCTCCATTTTTTGTTTGAGAGCAAGTGCATGAACGAACAGAAACTCAGTTATAAATTTGTGCAAAAATAAAGAAGTTTTCAAAATTTGAAAGTGTGTAAAAAAGAATTACATGAGTGGTGATGTGGGGTTCAGCAAGGCCAAGACAGCACTTAGCGACAGCTAGCTCTGTTATGCGTGGCCAGAAGAGAGAGGCCTTGATGACATCCTGTTGACAAGGAAATGGATGGAAGCTAGTGAGACACGTACTCATACCAACATTTTTCAATGAATGGCAGCCGAACAAAAATTACCTGGGGTGTGGCAAACCTCCACCTCACCAGTAGAGGGTTAAGTGTATTTTCAGAAAACATGGATATGCCCTGCCCCCAAGAAATAGAGTCATTTTCATGAGATGCGCACAAAGTTGCAGCTCAGATCCTTTTACTTGAAAAGGGCAGAGGTGCAATTCCACACACGACCCAATTACAGACACCTCCAATGGTTCAGTCAGACTGGGCAGACCAGGTTGGATGGCCAATCTAATCATACAATGCACAAGCTGGGCCTAGGAACGTCTCCAAGAAGGAACGGGGTGCAGTGCTGGTGAATCATGCAGATGCATTCACAACTTTTTACTAGAGGGGAGCATTGTCTTTTTGTGCATTGTAGCATTAGGTTGGTCACTAGTGATTCTATTATACAAGGTGTTTTTTTTTTTTTTAAAAAAAGATAAGGTAACTTTTTTTTCTTGGTTTACCTACCCAGACCAGGTTGTTTAACAACCACCAATTAGTTTATCTATGCACAAGCATATCCGTGATGGTTTATTGACTTGTTTACACAGACCAATGCATTAGTGATGAGATAGAACAGTTAAGGCCCCATCACACATAAAGAGATCGCTAACGAGGTCTCTGTTGCGTCACAGATTTCGTGACGCAACAGCGATGTCGTTCTGTGTGACACGCACCAACGATCTGGCCCCTGCTGTGAGATCGTTGATCGTTACATACTGCTCTGCGTCATTTCTAAGTCGTTGCGCTCCCGCTGGGAGCGCTACATCGTTGTGTTTGACGGGGACCAACGATCTCAATGCTACGCTATGGAGTGACAATTCCCAACGACCTCGGTATAATTCTGGATCGGTGGTGCGTCGTTTTTCACATCACTGGTGAGATACCTGTTTGACATCTTACCAGCGATGTGAAAAACGACGCACCAGCGATCTCTGCACATCGTTATTGGGATTGCTGGTGCGTCATTATGTGTGACTGGGCCTTTAGTAATAGTAGTGAGTGAGTAGTTCAGTATTCAGGTTCGGGTAAGTCTAACTAAATACCTTTTAAAAGTTCCAATTGATTTACAATTCAGGACAAATATCCGAATAGTAAAAAGTATTCTGTTAGACTTATCCGAACCTGAATACCGAACTACTCACTCATCCCTAATCAGTAATACTATCATTCTGCCCCAACACATCCTTAATCAGTAATACTATCATTCTGCCCCAACACATTATCAGGTTATTGGCAGCACATCTCTTGTTCATACTAGGTGATGTGCAGACAATGACTAAGATGTTTTTGCATACAGAAAAATAATTGCAGCCCACATACAAGACTTTTTCTTGTTTGCTGGTGACTGCAGGTCTGTTTTGACGGGCCAATGATTGGGAATAAGCATTACTGCAAATGCTGGGTCTCCAATTATTGACTCAGCAAAATGGGCCATTATGACTGCAACTAGCAAAAAAAAAATAAAAAATCTAATTAAGTACTACACAAATTCTAAACCAAATGAGCCTCAGGAATGAATAAGGTGGCTTGGGTGACAGCCTTATTAAAATAGTAGCTTTATCCTAAAGGACAAGCATATGACTATACATTGTCTTACATTTCCTTTTAAAGCCTAAAAAAAAATCAAGGGAAATGCATTAAAAAAAATCCTCAGACAAAAGCAAAGGTATTCTGGGGATAAGAGAGAGATCCATAATCCAATGAAGAGAAGTATAAATCAAGACTTTAACCAGCCCCCATGTTAAAGAGGATGAATTGATATCATAAAAACCCTTGAAAGTACATCCTACGTTCCAACATTTCAGTAAAATTGCTATTTTTCACCAAAGTTTTGAATGATGATAAAATATGCTGTCCCTTTGAAGCATAGTAATAATGCTTTTTTCCCAACTTTCTACTTAGGAATCTGTTAGAAAGAAATAGCTTGTAGCAATATAGTCTGACAGTTCTGTTCTTAGTTATTGTCAGACTGTTTGCTAGACTTGTGAATGTGCATGTATAATGGCTCATTGGTAACCTAGCTCCTACTTATGTAATAACAACAAGCCACATTTACATACTCCGAGACAATGTGTTGATCTAAAAAGTATTTAAGACAGACATTTACTGTACATATTTTATAAATCTTTTCTAAAGACCTCAGGATGTCTTACTTCAGAGGTAATCTTATTAATGTGCACCTGTTGTGTACTGTGTAATTGCTGTGTCCGACAATGAGGAGCTGTCCCTATGGCACTGGAGCTCCTGTATGACTTATTTGATATATGATGCGGTTGGAGAAACAGCAGAAAGATTTGTGATAAAACAGGGAAATGTGTGAAACACATTGCCTCAAAAAGTGACAGCTGTGGTGTTTCATTTGTATACTCACTTATCATAGGTGATTTATGCTTCCTCCTCTAGCCATTAGCTGTGGTGTTGGGCAACTAAGAGCTGGAGCAACTCTGCATGGTCAGACAAAGCCATAACAGTACATAGCACAGGCACATTTAGGAGATTATAGCAGCACAGGAACATTCTCTTTAACATATCCAATTGTGAAAATTATCATTCCAAGATCTATTGATTACCGTATATACTCGTGTATAAGCCGACCCGTGTATAAGCCGACCCCCCTACTTTTGCCCCCAAAAACTGGGAAAACTTATTGACTCGCGTATAAGCCGAGGGTGGACTCCAGCACAGGTATACAACCCCCAGCAGTGAGGTATACAGCAGCCTCCCCAGTGGTAGTATACAGCAGCAGCCCCAGTGGTAGTATACAGCAGCCCCAGAGGTATATACAGCCCCAGAGGTATATACAGCCCCAGAGGTATATGCAGCCCCATATGCAGCCCCATATGCAGCCCCAGAGGTATATGCAGCCCTATATGCAGCCCCAGAGGTATATGCAGCCCTATATGCAGCCCCAGAGGTATATACAGCCCCAGAGGTATATGCAGCCCCATATGCAGCCCCATATGCAGCCCCATATGCAGCCCCAGAGGTATATGCAGCCCCATATGCAGCCCCAGAGGTATATGCAGCCCTATATGCAGCCCCAGAGGTATATGCAGCCCCAGAGGTATATGCAGCCCTATATGCAGCCCCAGAGGTATATGCAGCCCTATATGCAGCCCCAGAGGTATATACAGCCCCAGAGGTATATGCAGCCCTATATGCAGCCCCAGAGG
Source organism: Allobates femoralis (assembly GCA_033576535.1). Classification (NCBI taxonomy): domain Eukaryota; kingdom Metazoa; phylum Chordata; class Amphibia; order Anura; family Aromobatidae; genus Allobates; species Allobates femoralis. Next base: position 276,186,426 of record JARQOC010000001.1, read on the forward strand.
TATATGCAGCCCCATATTGCAGCCCCAGAGGTATATGCAGCCCTATATGCAGCCCCAGAGGTATATGCAGCCCTATATACAGCCCCAAAGGTATATACAGCCCCAGAGGTATATGCAGCCCTATATGCAGCCCCAGAGGTATATGCAGCCCCATATTGCAGCCCCAGAGGTATATGCAGCCCTATATGCAGCCCCAGAGGTATATACAGCCCCAGAGGTATATGCAGCCCTATATGCAGCCCCAGAGGTATATGCAGCCCCATATTGCAGCCCCAGAGGTATATGCAGCCCTATATGCAGCCCCAGAGGTATATGCAGCCCTATATGCAGCCCCAGAGGTATATACAGCCCCAGAGGTATATGCAGCCCTATATGCAGCCCCAGAGGTATATGCAGCCCCATATTGCAGCCCCAGAGGTATATGCAGCCCTATATGCAGCCCCAGAGGTATATGCAGCCCTATATGCAGCCCCAGAGGTATATGCAGCCCTATATGCAGCCCCAAAGGTATATACAGCCCCAGAGGTATATGCAGCCCTATATGCAGCCCCAGAGGTATATGCAGCCCCATATTGCAGCCCCAGAGGTATATGCAGCCCTATATGCAGCCCATATGCAGCCCAGAGGTATATGCAGCCCTATATGCAGCCCCAGAGGTATATGCAGCCCTATATGCAGCCCCAGAGGTATATACAGCCCCAGAGGTATATGCAGCCCTATATGCAGCCCCAGAGGTATATGCAGCCCCATATTGCAGCCCCAGAGGTATATGCAGCCCTATATGCAGCCCCAGAGGTATATGCAGCCCTATATGCAGCCCCAGAGGTATATGCAGCCCTATATGCAGCCCCAGAGGTATATACAGCCCCAGAGGTATATGCAGCCCTATATGCAGCCCCAGAGGTATATGCAGCCCCATATTGCAGCCCCAGAGGTATATGCAGCCCTATATGCAGCCCCAGAGGTATAAGCAGCCCCATATGCAGCCCCAGAGGTATAAGCAGCCCAATATGCAGCCCCATATGTATATACAGCAGCCGCAGCCCCAGGGCTGTATACAGCCGCAGCCCAGGGCTGTATACAGCCGCAGCCCCAGGGCTGTATACAGCCGCAGCCCCAGGGCTGTATACAGCCGCAGCCCCAGGGCTGTATACAGCCGCAGCCCCGGAGGTATACAGGCCCCCCATCAAGTTCCAGGGCCCCCCCCCCTTGCGCGCCAGCCTGTAAAGGAGAATCATACTTACCGGTGTCCAGTCGCGCCGTCCGCAGCTGCCGACATGACGATCCCCGGCTCCATTCAGCGTCTTCCCGCGACTTCAAGTGGTCGCGGGCAATGACGTCATTGCCCGCGACTACAGGAAATGCGGAAGACGCAGAATGGAGCCGGGGATCGTCATGTCGGCAGCTGCGGACGGCGCGACTGGACACCGGTAAGTATGATTTTCCTTTACAGGCTGGCGCGCAAGGGGGGGGGGGGGCCCTGGAACTTGATGGGGGGCCTGTATACCTCCGGGGCTGCGGCTGTATTTATTTTATTTTTTATATACCCGCGTATAAGAGGGGGGACTTTTCAGCCCAAATTTTGGGCTGAAAAACTCGGCTTATACGCGAGTATATACGGTAATATGTTATTTGATCATTTAAGGTCCATTTACATTATCATTTAAATAGATGGTGGCCCAATTCTAATGTATCGGGTATTCTGGAATATATATGTATTTTATTTATAAAGATTTAAAAAAAGAGAATTTTGTTTACGTACCGTAAATTCTTTTTTCTTGAATCATCAATGGGAGACCCAGACAATGGGGGTTTAGGGCTCTGCCCTCCGGAGGCCACACTAGGTACTACAAGTTTGTAGACACCTCCCCCTCCGCTTATAAACCCCCACCGCAGGGAATATCCTCAGTTTGGTCCATAAGCTGCGAGGAGACAAATAAACCACACCCGAAACATCGGGAAAGAAACCGTGCACAGACAGTCCAACAACCCGGAAGAAACTGTCCCAACAGGGAACAGATCAAATGCAAAACATGCAACGGAACAACTGGGTGGGTGCTGGGTCTCCCATTGATGATTCAAGAAAAAAGAATTTACGGTACGTAAACAAAATTCTCTTTTTTCTGATCATCATAATGGGAGACCCAGACAATGGGGATGTCCTAAAGCAATACCCCAGGGCGGGAAGAGTTCCTCAAAAGACGGATAACACATGGTCCCCCTCAAAGGTGGGCAACCGCCGCCTGGAGGACCCGCCTGCCCAAACTTGCATCCGCAGAGGCATGGGCATGCACCATATAGTGCTTAGAGAAAGTGTGCAGGCTGGACCAAGTGGCCGCCTGACACACCTGTAGAGCAGAAGCGCGATGTCGCAAAGCCCAGGAGGCACCGACAGCTCTGGTTGAATGTGCCTTCAATCCCACCGGGAGAGACAAACCAGAAGACTGATAAGCCTCTTGAATGGGAGCCTTGATCCATCTGGCCAAGGTCGACTTTGACGCCGCGGACCCCTTACAGCGACCCGCCGTAAGGATAAACAATGAATCCGAACTCCGGAAGGAGGCAGTCCTGGACACATAAATGCGTACAGCCCTCACGAGATCCAGAGTATGTAGGTCGCGCTCAACCTGATGAACGGGAGCGGGACAAAATGATGGGAGAACAATCTCCTGGTTCAGGTGGAAAGTGGAAACCACCTTTGGCAAGAATTCTGGCCGCGGGCGCAACACCACCTTGTCTTGGTGAACCACCAGAAAGGGTGACTTGCACGAAAGTGCAGCCAATTCTGAGACCCTTCTCAGAGATGTAATCGCCACCAGAAAGACCACCTTCTGGGACAAACGAGAGAGGGAAATGTCCCTCAGTGGCTCAAACGGCGGTTTCTGCAGTGCCGCCAGGACCATGTTAAGGTCCCAAGGGTCCAGAGGTCGCCTGTAGGGCGGAACCACCCGAGACACCCCCTGCAGAAATTGACGGACCTTCGGGAGAAGCGCCAAGCGCCTGTCAAACAGCACTGAAAGAGCTGATACTTGACCCTTCAGGGAGCTGAGGGATAAGCCCAACTCCAAACCCGACTGTAGGAAAGCCAACAACGTCGGGATGGACAAGGGCCACGGGGACCTGTCACCCGAGGCACACCAGGTGAAAAAAATTTTCCACGTTCTGTGGTATATCTTCCTGGATACGGGCTTCCTGGCCCGATTCATAGTGGCAACCACCGTAGGAGAGAAGCCTCTGGATGTTAGTAGCCAGGCCTCAAGAGCCATGCAGTCAATCTGAGGACCCTGGAATTGAGGTGGAAGAATGGGCCTTGCGCGAGAAGATCTGCGCGTTCTGGAAGAGCCCACCTGTGTCCGCCTGACAGTTGCCACAGGTCCGGATACCAGGACCTCCTGGGCCAATCTGGTGCCACTAGAATGGCTACTCTGCATTCCGTCCTGATCTTCCACAGGACCCTGGGAATCAGAGCCAGAGGCGGGAACACATATGGTAGATGGAAGCTGGACCAACTCAGGATCAGGGCATCCGCCCCCAGAGACTGAGGATCCCACGATCTTGCCATGTATTGCGGCACCTGATGATTCAGCCGTGAGGCCATCAGATCCACGTCCGGAGTGCCCCATTTGCTGCAGATGTCCCGGAAGACGTCTGGATGAAGAGACCACTCTCCGGCGTCCATCCCCTGCCGGCTCAGGTAGTCGGCCTCCCAGTTCTCGACCCCTGGGATGTGAACTGCGGAGATCAGGCAGTCGTTGTCCTCCACCCAAGATAGAATGCGGTGGACTTCGGTGAGGGCCTGAGCACTTCTGGTCCCTCCCTGATGGTTTATATACGCGACGGCCGTCGCATTGTCGGTCTGAACCCGGATGGGCTGTCCTGACAGGAACTTCTGAAACGCCAGGAGCGCCAGATAGACCGCCTTGATCTCCAGCACATTGATCTGCAACGTCGACTCCGACGGAGTCCAGAGTCCCTTGAGCCCTGTGGTGTAAGAACACCGCTCCCCAGCCCTTCAGACTGGCGTCGGTGGTCACCACTAACCATGACGGTTTGAGGAAAGACCGGCCCCGTGACAAGTGACGTGGCTGGAGCCACCACTGCAGGGAATCCCTGGTCGGTTGGGAAAGGGCCACCAGCCGATTCAGAGAGGACGTTCTCTTGTCCCATCTGCGGAGAATCTCCAGCTGGAGAGGACGGAGGCGAAATTGTGCGAAAGGCACCGCCTCTATCGCAGCTACCATGCGGCCCACCAGCTTCATCAAAACCCGTAGGGATGATTGTGGTGACAGGAGGACATCTTGCACTCCTGATTGGATAGCCAGCTGCTTGGCTCGTGGCAGAGACACCAGGGCTGAGTCTGTGTGGAAGTCCATGCCCAGATACGTCAGTGACTGGGTCGGAACCAGGGTTGATTTCTGGACATTGAGAAGCCACCCAAACTGTTCCAGAGACTTCATGGTTACCTCCAAACTCTCCCGACAAAGGTGTTCCGATGGCGCCCTGACCAGCAGGTCGTCTAGATAAGGTATGACGGCGTGTCCCTGCACATGCAGGAGAGCCATCATAGCGGCCATCACCTTCGTGAACACCCGCGGTGCTGAGGCCAACCCGAAGGGTAGTGCCACGAACTGGAAGTGTTCGTCCCCCACTGCGAATCGTAACCAGCGCTGATGAGCTGGTGCAATGGGCACGTGAAGGTAAGCGTCTCGGATATCTATGGACGCCAGGAAGTCTCCCTGTGACACAGCCGCGATCACGGAGCGCAGGGATTCCATGCGGAACTTCCGAACCAACACATGACGGTTGAACAACTTGAGATCCAGAACCGGGCGAAAAGAGCCGTCCTTCTTTGGGACGATAAAGAGGTTGGAGTAAAAACCCCGGAACCTCTCCTCAGAAGGCACTGGGACCACTACTCCGTCTCTGCGGAGCCCCTCCAACACCAGGTGAAAAGCCTGAGCCTTTTCTGGAGAAGGAACAGACCGATGGAATCGGTGTGCCGGCTGCGACGTCAGCTCTATCCTGTAGCCTCGCGAGACTACGTCTCGGACCCACTTGTCTTGAACGTGGAGAAGCCAACTGTCCTGAAAAAGGAACAGTCGACCCCCCACCTGTGGGGAGGCAGGACGAGAGAGCGAGTCATGCGGAAGTGGGTTTGGGGGTGGCAGCTGCTGCCCCTGTTGGCTTCTTTTGGCGACCCTTGGGGCGCCACTGAGTATTGGGCTTGCCCCCTCGGTCCGTGCGAGCAGACGCTGCTGATGAATGTGAGCTGGAACGAAAGGACCACTGTTTTGGGTTCCTTTTAACGGGATACCGTGGCTTAGGTTTATTCTGCGGGATCTTAGACTCAGCAGAATCCTTTATCAGCTTGTCCAGCTCGGCGCCAAAAAGCCTGTCACCAGAGAACGGAAGATTTTGCAAAATCTTCTTAGACGTGGCATCTGAGTCCCAAAGACGCAGCCACAACAACCTGCGGATCGCTATAGCGTTGGCCGAAGCCACAGCAGAGCGGGTGGCAGTTTCCAATGTTGCCGTCCTGGCGTAATCTGCATAGGCCCTTGCCCTATCAGTAAGCGCCAGGACCTCAGAACTGGACCCTGCCATTTCAGTGATGCCATCCAAGCAGGAGGTAATCGCTTGCAGGGTCCAGACCGTGGCAAAATTAGGGGCAAATGAAGACCCCACAGCCTCATAAGAAGACTTGGCGAGTTGTTCGACCTGTCTATCTGTCGCATCCTTCAACGAGGAGCTATCCGAGGCAGAGAAAAGGGAGCGTGCAGCAATCCTGGTCATGGAGGCGTCCACCTTCGGGGACTGCGACCACTCCTGAAGCACCTCCTGGGGAAAGGGGAAGCGATTGTCCTTAGATTTGCGGACATAACGCCGCCCAGGATGTAACCTGGGTGCTCTGACCACCCTTCCAAAGTTAGTGTGGTCCATAAAGGAGCCACTTGGTGTAGCCTCTGGCCGTAGCCATTGATAGACCTCCTTCGGGTGTACGTTCACCTCCTCAGGGGGTGTCACGAGACGTAAAGTCTCGTTGATGGAGGACACCAGATCCTCTACCCCGTCTGGTGGTTCTGACACAGACCCGAGTATTGAACCCCCATCATCCTCATCCCCTTCAGAGGGACGCTCCTCCTCAGAGAGAGCCTGGAGCTCGGGTGAATCCTCACGACGAGTCCGCTTAAGGGGTCTCACAGCAGAAGAAGGAGACACCCGGGGGTAACTGGAAGGAGTAGCTGGGCTTTCCAGTCTCCTATTAAGTGCCTCCAGGGATTGCGACATGGAGGACAACTGGGACAACAGAGATTCATTAATCTTATTCTGCGTTTCCCATGGCCCTGGGATCACCTGAACCTCAGGGTAAAGCACCGGAGCTGCTGTCTCAGCAGTATCGGTCCGGGCCTCTGGGCGTCCGCAGTTATTGCAGGACCCCTCAACCAGCTTCCCGTTGCATGTAGCACAGGCAGTGGTGGTGCTGGCCGCCTTAGCAGCACGTTTTCCAGCTGAGGACATACCCACAGCAGGGGCAAATAAGCCAATCTATACAGACCAAAAACCGGGGATCCCGGTGGCTTGCCGACCGCTGTAAAGCGGTGGGAGGAAGCGGTGTGCGTGTGTGGCCTCCACGAAAGTTTCCGGTCTCCCCTGGAGTGCAGACCTATGCTGCAGTCAGATCCCAGCCGGAAAGTGAGGGGAAAAGATGGCCGCCGGCAGACAAGCTGTGGGCGGCGCCAAAAACACGCGGGAAGCACACACGCACGCCCTCGATGACATCACCACCAGGGCTGCTTCACATCTCCTCAGGCTGCCTCAGTAATGTAGGCGCCGAAGCCCGCAGCGCGGGAAGTATTGCGACAGTACAATACTTAGACTGCATGTAAAACAAAACACCTGCAATCTACAGCCTCAGCCCCTGTGACACACAGGGCGGTCAGCCAGGGTGACCCCAGCACAGGGTACACCGCCAGAACCGCGGACCCGAGGGTAGCGCGCGGTCTGAGTGCCAGAACACATAAAGTGTCAGACACTACCCCCAGGCACACCGGAGACACACAGTGCCTCAGTGCCGGTCCGGTCTGTAAGCACCATTTAGGGAGGCCTCGGACGGGGGTTTCAGCACCAGTCCAGTCTGTAAGCACCATTTAGGGAGTCCTCGGACTGGGCTGGCTCCAGTCCGGTCTGTAAGCACCATTTAGGGAGGCCTCGGACGGAGCGGAGCTGTGCGAGGCTCCTATCTCCCACCTTCCAGAGCCCCCCAGGGAGGGATGGAAAGGAGCGCGACAGCGTACCGGGGGGACACGCAGTGTCCAGGCCCTAGGCCCTCCGGTACCTCCACCTGCGTGTTCCACAAGGGTGAGCAGGGAGACTGCCGAAGGTCCCGACCGGGACCATTTTACCTTGTCTTCATACGCCATCACGTAAGCTGTGAGAATGCCGTGAAGTGCAAGCAAAGCGTGATCCTCCGAGCACACTAAGTTTAAAACTGAGGATATTCCCTGCGGTGGGGGTTTATAAGCGGAGGGGGAGGTGTCTACAAACTTGTAGTACCTAGTGTGGCCTCCGGAGGGCAGAGCCCTAAACCCCCATTGTCTGGGTCTCCCATTATGATGATCAGAAAATAATGCAATGAATGCATAGGATTTTCCCCAATCAGCGATGTGGCTTCTTTCAATATATCTGCACGAGTGACACCTCACCAGCGATCAGTAAGGTACAGTCACACTTAGCAACGCTCAAGCGATCCCGACAAACGATGCAACCTGGTAGGGATCGCTGGAGCATCAGTACGTGGTTGCTGGTGAGATTGTCACACTGACTGAGATCGCTAGCGACGGTCGGGGTACTTCCGCTGCGAGCAGCCGGTCATCTTCCGGCTGCGACGCCACTGACCTCAGTGACAGGATCAGCAATCTCACAGCGGGGGCCTGGTTGCTGCTGGGTGTCGAACTGAGCAAGATCGCTAGTGCCGGTCAGGGTACTTCCAGGCTGCGTCACCGCTGACCTACGTGCAGCAGGAGATGACCCAGGAGAGGATCAGCGCTGCTGTTCTCCAGATGGTAGCGGTGTCGTGCGTGGTTCAAATCCCGCGCCAATATGCAGCTGGACTGTGCCAGTCACTGACTGGTCGCGCCCGGCCGGGCGCGACCAATCAGCAACGCGGGATTTCCTTTACAGACAGAATGAGATGATTATATAGTAGGATATTAAGTAGTCATGTATTCCATGGCACTTTACATGTGAAAAAGAGGCATATATAGACAAGTACAATAATTATGAGCTTTACAAGGCATACAAAGGTACAGGAAGATAGAGTATCCTGCCCACAAGGGATGGGTGAGGATACATTAGGAGAGGGTAGAGCTGGTCGTGTGGAAGCTCAGTGGACTGAGGATCACTGTAGGTTTGTAGGCTTGTCGCAAGTGGTGGGTTTTCAAGTTCCTTTTGAAGGTTTCCACGGTAGTCAAGAGTCTTGTGTGTTAGGGCTGAAAATTCCAGAGTATGCGGGACGCATGGGAGAAATCTTGTATGCAGTTGTGGGAAGAAGAGAGTAGAGGGAAGTAAAGAAAACGATCTTGAGAGGATTGCAGGTTGCATGTAGGTAAAGTCTCAGGAGACCTTATCACAGATGTAGGGAGTAGACAGGTTGTGGATGGTTTTGTAGGCCATGGTTAAGGTTTTGAACTGGATCTTCTGGGCAATGCGGAGCCAGTGATGGGTTTGGCAGAGAGGAGAGGCTGGGGAATAGTGGGAAGATTAGTGGATTAGTCAGGCAGCAGAATTTAGGACAGATTGGAGGGGTGCAAGAGTGCTAAAGGAAAGGTCAGAGAGCTGGAGGTTGCAGTAGTTGAAGTGGGAGATGATGAGGGAATGCAGAAGTGTTTTTGCAGTTTCTTGGTCAAGAAATGTACAAATCTGGGAAATAGTTTTTTGTTGGAGTCAGCAGGAGATGGCAAGGGCTTGGATATATCGCTTGAGAGAGAGCGCAGAGTCAAGGGTTACTCCAAGGCAGTGAGCATGTGGCACTGGGAAAAGTGAGAAGCCATTGACTTTGATGGATAGGTCTGGGGGGTGGTAGAGTGAGATGGGGGAAAGATTATGAAGTCTATTTTGTCCGTGTTCAGTTCTAGTAATCAAGCAGAAAAGAAAAATAAAATAGCGGACAAACATTGTGGGATTTTGGTTAATAAAGAAATTATATCAGGTCCAGAGAGGTAGATCTGAATGGGTTAGCGTTGGAATGAAGACTGGGGCTGTGGGTAAAGATTTCTCTGATGTTATCAATCTTCTGTTTGAAGAAAGAGGCAAAGTCTTCAGCTGAGATGAGAGGGAGGAGGTGCTGGGGGATAGAGGAGAGAATTGAAAGTGTTGAATACGGAGTCATGGGTAAAGCAAAAGAAATGTCAACAGATCTACGGAAAAAGATAGTTGAACTTTATAAAACAGGAAAGGAATACAAAAAGATATCTAAGGAATTGATAATGCCAGTCAGCAGTGTTCAAACTGTTATTAACAAATGGAAAATCAGGTGCTCTGTAAAAACCAAACCACGATCAGGTAGACCAACAAATATTTAGGCCACAACTGCCAGAAAAATAATTCGGTATGCAAAGAAAAACCCAGAAATAACATAAGCTGAAATACAGGATTCACTTGAAACTAGCGGTGTGACTGTTTCAAGATGCACAAGGAGGCACTTGAAGAAAAATGGGCTGCATGGTCAAGTTGCCAGAAGAAAGTCATTACTGTGCAAACGCGACAAAGTATCTCACCTACAATATGCCAAACAACACAGAGACAAGTCTCCAAAACTTCTGAAACAAGGTAATTTGGAGTGATGAGATCAACATCAAACTTTTTGGCCATAACAATAAACAATACACTTGGAGAGGTGTCAACAAGGCCTATGGAAAGGAACACTATTCCTACAGTAAAGCATGGAGATGGATCGCAGATTATGTGGGGATGTGTGAGCTCCAAAAGCACAGGAAACTTAGTCAAAGTTAAAGGAGAGATGAATTCAGCACATTATCAGCAAATACTGGAGGCAAATTTGCACTCATCAGCCCAGAAGCTGCGCATGGGACGTACTTGGATGTTCCAACAGGACAACAATCCAAAACACAAGGCCAAATAGACCTGTCATTGGCTACAGCAGAACAAAGTGAAGGTTCTGGAGTGGCCATTTCAGTCTCCTGACCTCAATATCATTGAGCCACTCTGGTGAGAACTCAAGCGTGCAGTTTACACAATTAAGCCCAGGAATTTACAGGATCTGGAGGCTTTTTGCCAAGAAGAATGAGAAGGTTTACAATCTGAGAAAATAAAGAGCCTCATCCACAGCTACCCCAAAAGACTTCAAGCTGTCACTGATGTTAGAGGGAGAAATAAACGGGTATTAAAACTGGGGTATGTGAACTTTTGATCAGAGTCATTTGGATGTCTGTGGTTGTCATTATGATTTAAAAACAGAAAACACAGTAGTTTGACAATAAATAGCTTCACCCAACCACTAACCATGAGTGGAAAAAAAATGTTTTTGTGTTATTCATATTCTCTGAAAAAAAGGCCAAAAAAGCAAAACATCTGCAGGGTATGTAAACTTTTGAGCACAACTGTATGTGCAATTCATCTTGCTTCTTAAAAGATAAAGCAATGCTGCAGTCATTCTTCTTCATCTGCCAAGTTGTAATAACAGTGATATTTGGTGAAACCAAATGTAGGTAATAACCAGGGAACAGGGTTTTATCGTGCACCATCAGATTTGGCTTGGAGCAAAATCGGTGCAGAGTCTTTACACATCAGACGTCTTCCAAGCTAGGTCTTCAGAATCCACCTTGCACATGTACACTCAGCTTCTCTGAATGGGCAGTAAGGGGTCATTACCAGACACTTCAGGTAATGGTTTATAATCCCTGCAAACAAAAATAATTGACATCAAATCCCATCTGCAGATATTGATCTTTCCATTGCCATTATTGGTCAGTGGAAGGGGGGCGGGCTACATATACATTAGATGGTTATCCATTTTGTAAAAAATCAAAGGATTCAGGCAACTTTAAGATAACACTGGTCAGCACAATAAAAAAACATCAGTAAAAGTATTATGTCTGTTTTATTGATTTTGATGTGCTGATTCCAAAAGTATGCTTAGTTTTGCTCTATCACATACAATCCCTGACAGAAGTTATGTCGCTTATCCATGTTATGTAAATAAAAGTTTATAAACTGACCTTAAATTCATCCATTGGTTGTATAAACTACTCTTTTGAAAGCTGAAACCCTCCAAAATGTGGTTTAGATTAAGAAAATAAATTGGCATCAATGCTGAAATATTGATCATTTAATGAACACAGAATGGTCAGATTTTAGCAAGACAAACGTTTTGTCGCCCACAGAAAGTAATGTGATTTTCAAACAAAAAATTAACTTAAAATACAAATATATGTTGCATAACATTGGTGGATGAAGTTGTGGTGCTAATAGAGTCATACATAATATTTTGTGTGACTTCCATGAGCTTGAAGGACTGCATCCATGCGGTTCAACAATGATTCATACAATTTATTAATGAAGTCATCAGGAATAGCAAAGAATGCAGTATTACATGCCTCCCAGAATTCATCTAGATTCATTGGTTTTGTCTTCCAAGATTCCACTTTCATCCTACCCCAAACATGCTCAATGATGTTCATGTCTGGTGACTGGGCTGGCCAGTCCTTGAGCACCTAAGGAAATAATAAAAAAAAATATGCGGGAGAGGAGACGCCCAGGACACAGTGTCTCCGGATCTTGTGTACATGCCCTAAAAGTGAGACATTGTGTGACAAAAAGAAAATGTTCAATATGACGACCTATTGTTATCAAATTCTGTGAAGTAGCTGGTTGCAAATGCTCACTATACCCCTAGATATAATCCTTGAGGCATCAAGTTTCCAAAATGGGGTCACTTGTGGGGGAGCGTCAATGTTTGGGCACATAGGGGCTCTCCATACGCGTAATGGTGTCACTAACAACTGGAGCTAATTTTCCATTCAAAGTGTTAGCAGACACCATGTCGCGTATGGAGAGCCCCTGTGTGCCTAAACATTGGAGCTCCCCCCACAAGTGACCCCATTTTGGAAACTATACCCCCGAAGGAACTTATCTAGATGCATAGTGCGCTCTTTGAATCCTCAGGTGCTTCACAAATTGATCCATAAAAATGAAAAAGTACTCTTTTTTTTTTTTTTTTCTCACAAAAATGTTCTTTTGGCTTCAATTTTTTTCATTTTCACATGAGCAACAGGATAAAATGCATCCTAAAATTTGTTGGGCAATTTCTCCTGAGTACACTGATACTTCATATGTGATCATAAACCACTGTTTGGGCACACAGCAGGGCTCAGAAGGGAAGGAGCGCCATTTGAATTTTTTAATGGAAAATTATTTCCAAAAGTCAAATGGCGCTCCTACCCTTCCGAGCCCTGCCGTGCACCCAAACAATGGTTTATGACCACATATGAGGTATCGGTGTACTCAGGAGAAATTGCCCAAAAAACTTTAGGATCCATTTTATCCTATTGCCCATGTGAAAATGAAAAAAATTGAGGCTAAAAGAACATTTTTGTTGGAAAAATTAAAATGTCAATTTTTTCCTTCCACTTTGCTTTAGTTCCTGTGAAGCACCTGAATGGTAAATAATCTTGTTGAATATAGTTTTCAGTAGCTTAAGGGGTGCAGTTTTGGGAATGATGTCACTTTTGGGTATTTTCTGTCATGTACGCCCCTCAAAGGGACTTCAAATGTGATGTGGTCACTAAAAAAATGGTTTTATAAATTTTGCTGGAAAAATGAGAAATTGCTGATGAACTTTGAACCCCCTATAACTTCCTAACCAAAAAAAAAGTGGTTTCCAAAATTGTGTCAATGTAAACTAGACATGTGGGAAATGGTATTCATTAACCATTTTGTGTCACATAACTCTCTGGATTAACAGAATAAAAATAAAAAATTAGAAAATTGCGAAATTTTCAAAATTTTCACCTGATTTTTTACTTTTTCACAAATAAACGCAAAAATTATCAACCTAAATTACTACTAACATGAAGCCCAATATGTCACGAAAAAAAAATCTCAGAATCGCTAGGATCCGTTGAAGCTTTCCAGAGTTATTACCACATAAAGGGACACTGGTCAGAATTACAAATAACGGTCTGGTCATTAAGGTGGATATTTGCTCTGTCACTAAGGGGTTAAAGATGCCAGCCACCTCTTCAGTGGATCTGGTCTTCAGCCTCTTGATAATTAAGGCTTTAGTCGCAGGGTGGATTTTTGGCATGTTGTCAGAGCTCAAGTTGCAGTTCAAGTGAAGGTCTGGGGTGCTGGGTTTCTTTTTAGACACACCCACTAATTAATCGTTCATTTACTGAGCACAGGTGAGGATGTAAACTAGGATTGGGTGCATTATATGACCAGGCGACAAAACTTTTGCCTTGCCAAAATCTGAGCATTCTGTGTTCATTAAATGATTAATATTTCAGCATTGATGCCAATTTATTTTCTTAACCTAAAATAAATTTCGGGGGGGGTTTCAGCTTTCAAAACAGTAATTTATACAACCAATGGATGAATTTAACATCAGGTTATAAGCTTTTATTTACATAACATGGATAAGTGACATAACCTCTGTCATGGAGTGTAGTTTCTGAGATAGAAATATTTTAGTTTTTTTCTGTATTTTCAATGTATGTGGTTTTTCTTATGTTATTCACATTTCTTTGCTTGTCTTACTTAATTGTGAATTTTCCTACAGGGACAATATCAGTAAAGGATTTAGTGAATTTATGGGAAGATGTATTGACAGTGCAGTCAATCAATGACTGCTTCTTCAAAAAGTCACGTTATGGTGAAGAGCCAAGGAATTGAGATTTTGGAAAATCTTCAAGTGGATCCGTGAAAACTTCTTAGGAAAAAATAAATCTCTAGAATATGTTGAAGGTGTTGAGGAACTGCAAAATGCATACCATTGTCTCTGAAAATGCACTTTTTGCATTCACATGTATATTTCTTCCCTCAAAATCTTGGGGATGTAAGCGATGAACAAGGAGAGCAGTGTCACTAGGACAGTAAAGTAACGGAACACTGCTACCAGGGGGATTTTTGGAAGGACTTAATGATGGCAGATTACTGTTGGATGATTTATAGGGACAACCCTGAAAAATTGTATCAACGACAGTCTACTGTCAAGCACTTTTAATTTCTGCTCATATTTTGGTTTCTATTTTGCATGTGAAATTATTTTTGTTCAATAAAACCTGATTTGTAAGGGGAAGCATATTTTTCTGATATTCTGATAACTGTTTTCTTAATGTCGCCAGTATATTTCCTACACTTTATAACAATGGTGCTGATCCATGGAAACTGTACTAAGTCACCTGCAATGATTACAAAAAAATATTTTTTGTAGCCCTATGTAATGCTGAGCCAGCTATATATATATATAAATAGAATCTATCAACAAGTTTTCCTAACCAATCAGAGCAGCATGATGAATGGGCAGAGACCTTGATTCCAGCTGTTTAAAATTTTTATCTTCTGTAGATCTACGAGTTCTCAGAATACTGAGCGTTGCATAACCCTGCCGACACCATTAATTGACATCTGTCACTGTAAAATTTGCATAGGCAGAAAGGGGAGGGGATACACAGAGTTCATTAATATTAGGACTAGGCAGTAGGTGTTAATTTTATCAAGGCTACACTAAGCAGCTGAGTAGATGAGATATTCCTGAAGTTAGGGTCTCTGTCTCTTCAATATACTGCTGTTCGATAGTGTGGCAAAAAACTGTTGAGTCTCATTTTAAACTGAGCTCTTTATAACCCTGTCCACATCATTGATTTACAGTTTTCCATGTACACTGTGTATGAATAGAAAACTGCCAATCAGTGGTGGGGGCAAGATTGGACTACCTGGCAACATGTTTTCAAGTCCTCTAAAGATAACCTCCCACTTACAGAAGAGTAACTTTTTGAAAACTAAAGGAAGCAGCCCAGTAAGTGATACATTGGTGGAATCAGGATCTCTGTCTCTCTATTAGATTAAATGGCAGATTTTCCTGAAAGGGAACCGTTACCAGATATTTCCCATATAAACTAAAATAACCATCTTTAAATCTTCTTAAACATCACTTTAACAATCTGTGTTTAAGTTCCCTATCACCCTCCTGAAGATCCATGAAAATACCTTTTACAATTCTCCCTTGTCACATACTGATCAGCATCCCATGGGTATCACAGGTCTGTTCTCAGCGCCTCCTGTCTCATCACAATCACTGGCCCTCTTCTATTGATGGACATGGATGACCTCCCGGGAAGTCATCTACCCAGGGCTAAAAATCTTGAGTCAGAACAAAAAGAAAAAACACAGACCTACGGAGGTGCGCCTTGCTCTGCCGTCCTGAGGAAGCCAATGACCTGGAAGTGAAGCCAGCAAAGACTTCATATTTGCAGTGCTGATTTGATGACTTAGATGTCATCAACATCCATCAAACCAGGAGGGACGGCCATTACAAAGAGAGGGGCGTTGATCACAGACCTTCGTCCATTACAGTGGACTGTGCCCATCAGTATAAAGCGTGGGAGAATTATAAAAGGTATTATGGATCCGAGGTAAAGTGAGGAATACTGTATTTTATGGTCTCTGAAAGAAACCATAGCAACAGATGTCGGTCTACCTAAAGAATCAGCATACTGCTGACAATAAAATTATATAAAAATATTTATTAAAATCGTGTGCATTGCATAAAGCTAATTGTAATACACAAAACTAAGTTTGATATATTCTGTATTATTTACATTAATATATTTCATAGGTTGTAGTTTAGATCAACCTAAAGGAAAGCCATCATCAGGAATGAGAACTAAAAATAATGAATGAATGAAGGGCACTCCCATTAGCAGGTTGCTTCATACATTTAAAAAGGTTTTTTTATTTTATCAAAAAACAAAAATAGAATACAATTTTTGTAGTCTCTAGCAAGTAGGTACAGAAGATACAACGCGTTTCAGCTGGAAATTTTACATAAATACATAAAACATAAAAAATAACAAATCTTACTGGCAAAAAAACTTATATACATATGCAGAGTGGAGGAAAAAGTTCCTCCCATTGTGCAATTAGTTTTAATTAATCCAGGGTGCTCCACAAAGCTCCAGTTTGCTTATTCCCTTCCAGGCAAACTTTCATCCATATCCCTCCATGGAGAGCAACATAAATATATCTACCGTATATACTCGTGTATAAGCCGACCCGTGTATAAGCCGACCCCCCTACTTTTGCCCCCAAAACCTGGGAAAACCTATTGACTCGTGTATAAACCGAGGGTGGACCCCAGCACAGGTATACAGCCCCCAGAAGTGTGGTATACAGGCCTCCCCAGTGGTAGTATACAGCAGCCTTCCCAGTGGTAGTATACAGCAGCCTCCCCAGTGGTAGTATACAGCAGCCTCCCCAGTGGTATATACAGCAGCCCCAGTGGTATACAGCAGCCCCAGAGGTATATACAGCAGCCCCAGAAGTATATACAGCAGTCTCAGTGGCATACAGCAGCCCCAGAGGTATACAGCAGCCCCAGTGGTATACAGCATCCCAAGAGGTGTATACAGCAGCCCCAGTGGTATACAGCAGCCCCAGAAGTATATACAGCAGTCTCAGTGGCATACAGCATCCCAAGAGGTATACAGCAGCCCCAGTGGTATACAGCAGCCCCAGTGGTATACAGCAGCCCCAGAGGTGTATACAGCAGCCCCAGAGGTGTATACAGCAGCCCCAGAGGTGTATACAGCAGCCCCAGAGGTGTATACAGCAGCCCCAGAGGTGTATACAGCAGCCCCAGAGGTGTATACAGCAGCCCCAGAGGTGTATACAGCAGCCCCAGAGGTGTATACAGCAGCCCCAGAGGTGTATACAGCAGCCCCAGAAGTATATACAGCAGTCTCAGTGGCATACAGCAGCCCTAGAGGTGTATACAGCAGCCCCAGAGGTGTATACAGCAGCCCCAGTGGTATATACAGCAGCCCCAGAGGTGTATACAGCAGCCCCAGTGGTATACAGCAGCCCCAGTGGTATACAGCAGCCCCAGAGGTGTATACAGCAGCCCCAGAGGTGTATACAGCAGCCCCAGAGGTGTATACAGCAGCCCCAGAGGTGTATACAGCAGCCCCAGTGGTATACAGCAGCCCAGTGGTATACAGCAGCCCCAGAGGTATATAGCAGCCCCAGAGGTGTATACAGCAGCCCCAGTGGTATACAGCAGCCCCAGAAGTATATACAGCAGTCTCAGTGGCATACAGCAGCCCCAGAGGTATACAGCAGCCCCAGTGGTATACAGCATCCCAAGAGGTGTATACAGCAGCCCCAGTGGTATACAGCAGCCCCAGAGGTGAATGCAGCAGCCCCAGAGGTGTATACAGCAGCCCCAGAGGTGTATACAGCAGCCCCAGAGGTGTATACAGCAGCCCCAGAGGTGTATACAGCAGCCCCAGAGGTGTATACAGCAGCCCCAGAGGTGTATACAGCAGCCCCAGAGGTGTATACAGCAGCCCCAGAGGTGTATACAGCAGCCCCAGAGGTGTATACAGCAGCCCCAGAGGTGTATACAGCAGCCCCAGAAGTATATACAGCAGTCTCAGTGGCATACAGCAGCCCCAGAAGGTGTATACAGCAGCCCCAGAGGTGTATACAGCAGCCCCAGTGGTATATACAGCAGCCCCAGAGGTGTATACAGCAGCCCCAGTGGTATACAGCAGCCCCAGTGGTATACAGCAGCCCCAGAGGTGTATACAGCAGCCCCAGAGGTGTATACAGCAGCCCCAGAGGTGTATACAGCAGCCCCAGAGTGTATACAGCAGCCCCAGTGGTATACAGCAGCCCCAGAGGTATATAGCAGCCCCAGAGGTGTATACAGCAGCCCCAGTGGTATACAGCAGCCCCAGAAGTATATACAGCAGTCTCAGTGGCATACAGCAGCCCCAGAGGTATACAGCAGCCCCAGTGGTATACAGCATCCCAAGAGGTGTATACAGCAGCCCCAGTGGTATACAGCAGCCCCAGAGGTGAATGCAGCAGCCCCAGAAGTATATACAGCAGCCCCAGAGGTGAATACAGCAGCCCCAGAGGTGTATACAGCAGCCCCAGAGGTGTATACAGCAGCCCCAGAGGTGTATACAGCAGCCCCAGAGGTGTATACAGCAGCCCCAGAGGTGTATACAGCAGCCCCAGTGGTATACAGCAGCCCCAGAGGTGTATACAGGCCCCAGCAGTGAGTCATATATGGCCCCCAAATGCTGGCACTCGTCCCCTCAGTTATAAGCCTTCACCCCGGCTGCTTAAGTTACCATCTCTGGTCTTCTGCTCCGCGCCGGTCCTCCATGCTCCCGCCCTCTGCTGCATCCGGGGTCCCCAGCCAGTAGCGATGACGTCATGCGACCGGCCGGTCACATGACCCTGGATGCTGCCGAGGACGGAGCATACAGGGATGGTAACTTAAGCAGCCGGGGGGGCCTTATAACGGAGGGGGATGAGTGCCAGCATTTGGGGGCCATATATGCACTGCTTCCCCCTGCCGCTGATTGACAGGGGGAAGCAGTGCATATATAATGAGCGGCCCCACGTGATGGGGTGCTCATACAGCAGCCTCCCCCCGCCTCCTCCAGCCTTGTTGCTAGAGTTACCGTATTGACCCGTGTATAAGCCGAGGGGGGGACTTTTCAGCCCAATTTTTGGGGTGAAAAACTCGGCTTATACACGAGTATATACGGTATATATACTAGCTGTACTACCCGGCTACGCCTGAGTTAATAAATAACTGCTGTTAGCTATAACAAAATAGAATTTGAATATGTCATATTAATGACCTGTAGGAAAATAGAAGCTGAGCTGTGATTGGTTGCTATAGACAGCCTAATAAACCTCCAGCCAACAGTAAACCCTCCCCCCGGCCGGGCAGTATATATTACCTCACACATACACATAAAAGACAGCTTATGTGACTGACATTTGCTTTAATTCCCTATATGGCACGTGTTGCACATTGGCTGTTTTTAATCAGATGTTTATTTTTGGAAATTAAAGATACCAGACGTATGAGGCGCGTTGTGTGAGGCAATTTGTGCACATCTGTGTCTGTCTGTTGGTGTGTGTGTCCCTGGGGTGTGTGTCCCTGTGGTGGGGTCCCTTTGGTGTGTGTCCTTTTGGGGGGGAGGGGTGTCCCTGTGGTGTGTGTCCTTGTGGGGGGAGGGGTGTCTCTGTGGTGTGTCCCAATCCCTATGGGGTCTGTGTGTTCCTGTGGGGTGTGTGTGTTTCTGTGTCCCTGTGGGGTGTGTATGTGTGTATGTCCCTGTGGCGTGTGCGTCCCTGTGGGGTAAGTGCATGTGTCCCTATAGGGTGTATATATGTGTGTGTCCCTGTGGGGAGGGTGTCTGTGTGGTGTGTGTCTCTGTGTTGTGTGTGTCTCTTTGTGGTGTGTTTGTGTTCGGGTGCGTGGTGAGTATCCAATGTTAGGGCTCCACCCTAGCTGCTACTCTTTGTGTGCATGTGGTGTGTATACAGGTCCCCGTGCTTGGTAAATATTCCATGTCAGGGCCACACCTAAGTGACTATATGCTGGTATATGCTGTTAGTCTTTGGTGCTGTCATTAAGCCCCTCTCATTCACAACTGTCAACTGGTAACTGTCACTTTCTCTCCATTATGTAGATAGGGCCAAAATTGTTTGGTGAATTGGAACGCGCGGGGTTAAAATTTCGCCTCACAACATAGCCTATGACGCTCTCGGGGTCCAGACGTGTGACTGTGCAAAATTTTGTGGCTGTAGTTGAAATGGTATAGATGCCAATCCCGGACATACATTCAGCTTTATATATCTAATATATAAAGCTGAATGTGTGTATGTGTGTGTGTATATCCGGGATTGGCATCTACACCGTCGCAGCTACAGCCGCAAAATTTTGCAGAGTCACACGTCATGAAGCTCATAGATCAGGCAGCATGAAAATTTTATCACAGATTTAATTTCAACAATGTAAACTGGTACCTTGCATACAGAGACCCTGTGAAGTTTTTTTGAAAGGGTATGAAATCATGACTGGTGCTTGGGTAACAATAGAATGCAGTAACACACTGGTAAGTAGTCAAACAAACTTTACATTAACTGACCCTACTGAATCAGGCAACACAAAGCCTTTAGGACAGTATTTTAAAATGACGTTAACATACTGAAATCAATTCCATAAATTCAAAAGGGAAGTAACAAATTGATGAACATGAATGCTGATGCATTTTATCTACTTAACTCTAGAACAAATCAATAAAACCACAGCAGCTCTATTAAAAAGGAAATGAGCTATTATAGGAATGGACAACCAGGAGATCGGGTAACACAGTTCCTATATATCCCAAAGCCTACATTATTACCATGCAAAACATAGCAACAAATACTACTTTAATTTTTTAGGCCTCACTTATTAGAGTTAAGCTTTCGATTTTGTAACTAGTTGAACAAATGAGTGTCTTTTAGCTACTTTGGGCAACAAGGACAGGTTTAGGGTTGCTGTATCATTAAAGAAGACCTCTCACCCCCCTGCTGCATGGCAAACTAAATGCAGCACTGAATGCAGTATGTCTGCTGCATTCAGGGAAGGTCTCCCCCATGTCTCTAGCCCTCCTGTAAGCTTTAAAAATGGCTTTAGAAGGGGGTGTGGCCTGACAGGCGATGTGAGAGGACGCTCCTCCAGGCTCTCCCGCTGCCTCCCGCCGATATCTGCACAGCCACCGCTACTACCCCTGCCTCAGCCGGCCGACCGAAGCACAGGTGAAGAGTGCACACCTCAGGAGCAGTTTGAGCCGCCAAACGCACCACTATGACCTGCAGCCACCAGAGAGATGCAGGTGGAGGAGAGGGGTCCTGCTCCCAAGATGGCGCCACAGCCAGGGAGGAGGCGGAGAGGGAGAAAGCAGCATGCCTGCGGCGCATGCAGACTGCTGCTACACTGGAGAGATTCGCCAGGAAGAACCCGGAGGCCTCGTAACACATGGTAATAAGAGGTGAGTAGGAGGAGGAGGATGAAGAGGGGGATCCCACAGACAAGGAGGAGGCAGAAGGGGGCCAGAAGAATGGCACTCATGAGGCCCAGGAGGCAGAGGGGAGTATGGAGGAACCCACTCTGAAAGATGTATTTAATGTGGTTTCCTTCTGCAAGCAAGCCCTGACTACTCTGACACAACAATTCCAGGGAATGCAGAAGAAAGTGGATGGCAATAAAAAAGATATGAGGAAGGATGATGCCAGGACAAGCATGGTGGAGGAGCGTGTGGGGACAGCTGAGGACCATAATATTGTTAAGCTCCAAAAATATGAAAGGAAAATGGCACAGCAGATAGCTGGAACTACAGCTAAGAATGACGATCTAGAGAACTGCTCTAGGAGGAATAACATCAGGATAGTGGGCATCCCTGAGAAGGCTGAAGGGAGGAATCACACTGAATTTGCGGAAAGCTGGCTTAGGGACAAGTTTGGAGCTGACACTCTGTCCAGACTTTTTGCTGTTGAGCGTGTACATAGGGTCCCAATGCAACCACAACCACCGGGCAAGGGACCCCGTACTATGCTTGCTAAGCTACTCAACTACAGGGACAGGGATAGCATACATGCTGGATGGCCAAAGAATTGCAATTTATCTGGACTACTCCATCACAGTCCAAAGGCAACTCGTGAAGTTCACAGGAGTGAAGCGGCGCATGAGGGAACTGAGCTTGCAGAATTCTATGATCTTCCCAGCAAATCTAAGCGTAGTAGCCCTGGAGAAGGTACATTTCTTCATGGATCCGGAGGAGGCCATGCAGTGGCTGGAGGTCAACGCCATACGTCTTCAGGCTGGAGATTGAATGGTTATCAGTCTCTGATGGATACACACAAATCAGTTGGCTGGGACTGTGAAATTCTGTGATTTCATTTATTTTTTTCCTTTTTCATAGCTCTCACTGCGGACTAAACTGATTGGCTGGATATAACTGAACCTTATGGTTATGTTTATCCTGGGACCCGTTAATCTCCCGCCAATCTATGCTGTTTTTTCATTATGGGATAATGAGTACGGTGACGGAGATCTGAAACGGACGATGTGAGAGCTGTGCAATTAGTATTGTTCTTTTAGGCAAGCGGTGGGGATTATTAGATCTGTTTAATGTAAATTATTAACAAAGGAGAAATTACAACACATAAGAATGCATAATTCTGGCGGGAAGGGGGGTTAGAGTTTGTGGGATGATCTCGGGTATTGCGAATCAGTTTTATATAACCCGACTCTCGTTGAGAGGATGATTATGGGGAGGAAAGAGAGAGAAGGAAGGTAAAGGGGGCTAGACTGGGGAGGGAGTGGGGGGAGATGAAGATAGCAAAGGGGGGAACAACAAGATATGGTGGAGGTTCTGTTGGAGATATGAGAGAGAGAGCTAAGGTTTTAAGTTGGAACATCAGGAGATTGTTGGACGGCACCAGGAGAGGGGCTATACTCAAAAAATATCCAGGACCAGAACCCGTCAGTAATATGTCTGCTTGAAATGCACCTTGTGCAGGAAACAACGCATGTTTTAAATAGACGATGGGTACAAAAAGCCTATCACTCCACCTTCTCCACCTATGCAAGAGGGGTCTCGCTATTGATCCACAAGTCTATACGGTATGAGGAGATGGAGTCATACGTTGATAAGGAAGTCAATGCATTGCTGTCAAATGTAGAATTTATGGTCAACCCATGTGTATTGTGGCAATGTATATTCCTCCCCCTTATAAGAGTATCAAAATTTGAAAGATGTGGGAATTTGCTGAGAAGGGAGTGGCAATGCCGGTCTTATTAGTGGGTGACTTCAACAATGTGATGGACGCCTATTGGGACAGGAGCAGGCGACCTCAGGGGACTCTGACTGGTTCTATTACCCCCTTCGGTACCCTTATTCAGGAAATCGAAATGGTGGATGCCTGGAGAGTAAGAAACATAGGAATAAGTCGATTCTCATGCTATTCTGCTTCTCATGGTAGTCTGTCCCGCATTGACCTTGCTCTGGCCAACGGTTTGATGGATGCAGTGATTGGAGACGTGCAGTATTTAACTAGAGTGATATCTGATCATAGCCCCGTCCTTGTATCCATTAGGCAGGAGGCTCAGTGGGGAGGAACGAAAGGTGGGTGGAAATTACATCCTGCTTGGCTATGTCACATTAACATGCAAGATATGGCCAGGGAATTGGAAGAATTATTTGTAAATAATGATGGTAGCGCTGACCCACTGGTAGTTTGGGATACGATGAAGGCCTACCTAAGGGTATTATTATTTCGTGACACTAGCAGATGCAAAACCCAAACAAGACGCTATGAAAATGATAACATGCAAGCACTAGAAAGGGCAGAAGAGGAGGTGGCCCAGTGTAATTCACTAGCAGCAAAACAAGCCCTCCGGGTAGCACATGAAGAGGTTAACAATATGCTTATAGACAAAGCAGTAAAGAAATGGACATTTCAAAAACTATAATTTTATGAAGAAGGTGAGAGAGTTGGCCATTTATTATCGGTCATAGCCGCTGCCCAAAGGGAGAACTCCTCTGTATATAGCATGGCTTGTGCAGGGGGGACACTGGTTACAGATGTGAAGGATGTATTGGAAGTCTTTAAAGACTTCTATGAGTCTCTTTATACATCGAGTGGTGAGACAAACGCAGAGGCAGAAGACACTTTTTTTGAGCGGGGGGTGTTACCCTGCCTGTCAGAAAAGGATGGGGATAAATTGGAGGCACCTTTCACAGTTAATGAATTAAAGGAGGCTCTGCGTGGCATGGCTAGTGATAAAGCCCTGGGGTCGGATGGACTACCAATTTAAATTTATAAACAACTAGAGGAGACCTTATTGCCTCGTTTATTGAAAGTACTGGAGGTGGTGAAAGATAGGGGGATTTTACCTGCTACTATGAGGGAAGCCGTCATAGTTGTAATCCCTAAAGAGGATAGGGATCCCAAGCTCCCAGACTCATATCGACCGATTTCGTTGTTAACGGCTGACGTGAAGCTTCAGGCCAGGGTGTTGTCAAATAGGCTGACTAGCATTATATCCGATTTGATCCATATTGATCAGTCCGGATTTATGCCCAATACATCAACAGCCATTAATATTCGGAGATTATATCTGCATTTACAGCTGCCATCTGACAATTCTGGCCGGAGAGTGATCGTCTCGCTGGACGCCCATAAGGCCTTTGACTGCGTTGAGTGGGGATATTTATGGAGAGTGCTGCAGAGGATGGGTTTTGGCCCACAACTTATTGGATGGGTACAACTGTTGTATTCACAACCCTCTGCCAGAGTTAGAGTAAACGGGAGGATGTCACCGGAGGTGCAGCTTCAGAGGGTTGCCCGCTGTCGCCGCTTCTCTTTGCAATTGCAATAGAGCCCCTAGCTGCAGTCATTAGGGAATCGACGGAGGTTAAAGGATTTAAATATGGGAACATAGAGAAGAAGATTGCTTTATACGCAGATGATTTGTTATTGTTCCTTGAAGACCCCAGGGCCTCACTGGATTATGCCATGCGGATACTGGAGGACTTTGGGGAGATCTCGGGATTAGGAATTAATTGGTCTAAATCATGTTTTCTTAAGGTTGATAGTGGGGTAAGCTGGACACATGAGGACGAAGGGGCTAATAAATTACAGTGTGTCGATAGTTTTAAATATTTGGGCATTCGGGTGTCACTACCAGTGACGAGGTTTGCGAACTTGAACATAGCACCATTATTAAAAACATTAAGGGCAAAGATAAATGCCTGGAACAAATTCTACTTGTCTATTGTTGGGAGGACCAACTTACTAAAGATGGTGTTTATACCCAAGCTCCTATACTTGCTTCACAATACTCCAGTTTGGATACCGAAGAGAATCTTTGGGCAAATCAACTCCCTGTTCAGAGTTCTGATATGGGGCAAAAAGCAGGTTAGAATTAAATTAGAGACCTTACAGAGGCCTAAGGATGAAGGTGGGTTGGCAGTGCCGAATCCTCAACTCTATTTTATAGCTGCGCAGTGCCAACATCTTAGAGGATGGTCAAGTGAGGGGAAAGACGGTGACAACAAGGAAGTGTTGGGGCTTGTTCTAAATAGGCGGCCGCTAATTCAGGGAGTAGAGGATGGTACGATGGGATCCATGGGGGGGACCTATCTATATACCTATATTAATACACAAAGTTTGGGATAAGCTTAAAAGGGTGAGAGGGTTGACTAGACTAAATAAATTCACCCCATTTGGGAAAACGGCAATCTTCTGGAAATTCGGAAAATGGGCACACTTGAGAGGTGGAGGCACAAGGGCATAGTCTATATGCACCAAATCATAGATGAAGGACAATTAAAGCCTTTCTCACGGCTCCAGGGAGAATTTCCGCTGCCGGAGTCTGAGTGGTACCACTAGACTCAATTAAAACATGCTATTGCAGCCCAAAATCTTATGAAGAGTGTGCTTGTGCAATCCGATTTGGTGCTGGAGTATGTCTGCAGCGGTGGGGGTGCTACTAGGGGAGTAATTTCTTCTTTGTATAAAGATATATTGCACACTTTTCTGCTAGATCACCCAATAAAAAGCTAAATTAAATGGGAAGAGGATGTTGGGACTATTACAGAGGAGGTGTGGGATACTATCTTATAGTATAGTGTAGTATAGTATAGTATAGTATAGTGAACCGGCTAGGCTATTCCATTTGTACGTACTTCATTGAGTATTCAGGTCTCCCTTGATGATATTTAAGATGGGGCTGGTACCCACGTCTAATTGTCCAAGATGTGGGGCCAGTGGGGCCGGAATATACCAAATGATGTGGACCTGCCCTAGACTGATTCCTTTTTAGTCAGCAGTTGTTAACAACATAAGGAGGGCGTATGGGTGTGAAATTCCCAGGGTACCGCTGATATGTCTACTTGGGTATGTGGAGGAACTGGAGGTGGAAAATATCATCAAAATTGCGGTTCCCAGGCTATTGTATGCGGCAAGGAAGGTTATAGCAAAAAATTGGATCAACGGGATCCCTCCGAATAGGAGAGAATTTATTCGACAGGTGGAACAGGGCATTCAATTGGAGAGGGGAGTGTATGAAAAAAGAGGGAACTCAAAAGTTTTTGAGAAGCTTTGGACCCCCTGGATGCAAAGCGTTTCAGCTAGGGCGCTTTTTACACATTGACTGCGATGTCTTCTGTAAATACTTAACAACAGTACGATATACATGAATCCCTGGTGTTATCTCTTCAGCAGGTGGAATGAATTTCTATATCTTCAGATGTATATTAGCTATGTAAAGATTACAACAATATTGTACCAAGGTGGGTTAGGATGTCTGGGGGCAAAGGGGGAGAGGGGGAACTGAGGGATTGAGGAATAATGGTTTAAAGATTTGTTAAGATGTTACAAATTAATTTATTCTTAATAAAAATCTATCTGATTAAAAAAAAAAAAAACGGCTTTAGAAAACTTAGATAAGAGGTATAATGGGTGGGATCTTATTAAGAGGTCTTCACTGCTGGCCCAGTCCTCCAATTTCCTCCTTGTGTATTCCGCCCCCTGTTCTGCTGGCTCTGCCCTCCACCTCTCCTGCCCTTTGTCATTCAACCTGCCACGCACAGAGCTTGGTCAGAGCGGCTGCAAAGCATTTGGCCTGACGTCAGCACCAGATTCCCGCCCTGTTTATGCTTTATTCAGACAGCAGGGTGGGAATCAGGTGCTGACATCAGGCCAAATACTTTGCAGCCGCTCTGACCAAGCTCTGAGCGGGAGGTTTTGTGACAGAGAGCAGGAGAGAAGGAGGGCAGAGCCGGAAGAACAAGAGGCGGTGTAGACACATAGAAGGGGACGGAATACACAAGGACGAGGCAGGCGGACTGTGCCAGCAGTGAAGACCTCGTAATAAGATACCACCCATTAGACCTCTTATCTGTTAGTTTTCTAAAATATTTTTTAAAGTTTACAGGGGGGGCTAGAGCCATGGGGGACCCCTTCCCTGAATGCAGCAGACACACTGCATTCAGTGCTGCATTTAGTTTGCCATGCAGCAGAGGGGTGACAAGTCCTCTTCAAATAGTGCAAAAAATGTGGATAATAAAAATAAAGCAGTCCATAACAAATGTTTACTGCCATGTATCAATATTAATCTTCTCTGTCAAGTTTCTGTGATAAAAAAGCAAATGTTTGCATAAGGACTATGTAAATCATTGCTGCCCAAATGAAAGCACACAATGTAAGAAGTACAAAGCCAGTAGTGAGATATACCGCTCGAAAAAAACACTGTTCATGTGTTCTTTCTACACGCACTGTCTGGGGGTGATCATGGTACACACATGAAAAGATCGGCATATTTTACATCTTACTCAAGTCTATTATAGTTCAACACAAATTTCATGTCATTTTTTACAACTCATAGTTTTGTCTCATAACTGTGACAACATTTTAGAGTTTGAACTATAATCAAACAAAAAATGTTTTCTTAGATAATTCACTAGTTAGAAGAAAATAATTATCATGAAAAAATAACTTACAACAATCACCAAAGAACCAAACAATTCTCCTGCAGGACAATTTTAAGTGAAAAGAGAAAAATTCTTTTCCATAAGGCTGTGTTTCCACGATCAGTATTTGATGAGTATTGCAGATTGTCTATGCCCATTGGGTAAATGAGGTTATATGCATTTTATTTTATTGTGATTTGAACCTGCAGTTAGGCTATGTGCCCTACTTAGCAGATTTGATTGCAGAAATTCCTGCACCGAATCTGCATCTTCTGGCAGGAAAAACACTGCAGCGATTGGCGCATTTTGTTGTGCATTTTTTTTAAGGAAGTCTGGAGATGGGTGAATCTACAGTTGTTCGGGTTCACTGGATCTAGCCAGACATATAAAAAAAATCAGGTTCAGGACTGACTCGACCTGAGTCTGGACAAGATCCATATACAAAATGTCTATGTGGACCCGAACTAAATGGTGGCTAGAGAGCTGCTAAAAAAATCAAAAATTGGGATTAAAGTGTTAAATCATATCAGTCTCCATGCTGTTCACACACTACTTCCTGGTCCACACATTAATCCTAATGACTCTCCCCCTTCAATGGTCTGAGAATTTAAGCTCCATACTGTTGGTGAGAAGAGGAGGTGTGTCGGGTTGGGGATGCTGGGAGCGGCAGGATCATCCTACATTTCAGCCCCCTCACACTTCTGTATGAGCAGTACTGTAGAGAGAGCACACATGTAATCTGCACCCAAGAACACTGCAAATAAATGCAGCATGAATGCTGAGAAGAATGCAAATTTAAAAATGCAAGAGCCGACATACTGCAGATCTGAAAAAATGCTTTATAGGTTCATATCTACAAGGAAAAAATCCATATCCATAGTACTACATACAGTTTCAGGGGACAGGAATCTACCAACTGCTATGGGGGAGGAGAGACCATGCCAGTGATGAATTTATCAATGCAGTGCTCTGCCTCTACTCCCAGCCTCATACATGACAGTACACATTATGCACCATTGTACAGCAGAAAATCACAGCATGTAATTATATCTGCTTGGTGACATGATTGTTATTTCAAGCCAGAACAGCCCTGTCACATTATGTAGCATGTATGCAGATTACATATGTGCTGTCTCTAGAGTACTGCTCATACAGAAGTGTGAGGGAGCTGGAATGTTGGGTGATCCTGCAGATCCCAGCATCCACGCCCCCGACTCACCTCCTCTTCTCACCAACAGCATGGAGCTGACATTCTCTGACACTTAGGGGGGGTTCAGAGCAGAGGTGCAGGTATGATTTTATTGATTTTTAAGTCATCGATAGATCCTAGAACTGCAGTGCCCAGCTCTGCTTCATCATATAGCAGGGCAGGGACTGTACTAAAACGTTTTCTCTCCCCAGAGTTCCCTTTTAAAGCAAAAAGATCCACAAATGAGCAACTGAAGTCAGCTGCAGTAAAGGCCTGGCAAAGCATCACAAAGGAGGAAAACAAGTGTTTGGTAATGTTCATGGCTTTCAGACTTCAGTCATCGCCTGCAAAGGATTCTCTACAAAGCATTAAAAATTAATATTTTATTTATCTGAAAGTTAGTTTGCCTAGTTACTTTTCAGCCCCTGAAATGAAGACACTTTGTAGAAAAATGGTTGCAATTCCTATACATTTCACAGGATATTTTGGTCAAGCCCTCTAATTACACCTGGAAGTCTATACTTTTAGTTGCATCTCAGTTGTTTCATTTTTAAATACAAAATTTTGTGGCAATTAGAGCCCAAATCATATATATATATATTTTCCCACCCCCCAAATATTAGCGCTATTCATTCATATCATCCAATATTCCCTCATTTCTATTCTGCACTATTTTCCAGTTATAATAACAATGGATGTTTTCAATCTGGTTGCTATGGCTATGTGCCCAGGGGCATAGATATACATATATGCAAGTACAATTTGTCCTCTAGCAAATACAGACAAATGAACTCTATTACATTATTGAAGCTCAGTAAGTACACAAATGAATCAACTGTAGGATAAAGTATAAACATGTCCCTGACTAATAAGATGAAGACATTTTTATTTATTATATAGAATTATTACTCAGTCATACGTTTGCTTTACTTTATGACAATGAGACTGGCCTTATTTCCCAGACCAGGTATGGGCAACAAGGTCATTTTTTTTTGTGTCAGGCTGGGCAGGTTTATCACAATATTCTTAGCAGGGCTGCAGAGTAAATCTTCCAGCTCAAGAAAGTTATCAGGCGTCGTCTATACAGAGGCAGCTGTAGCTCCGCACATCCCAGACTGCAGCCTGCATCCTCCTCCACCAGCATGTTCCTTGTTTGTATGGATTAAACAAATAAACACTTGAACACACTTTACCAGTAAGAGCAGCTTCATCTTTACTTCTTGTTGGAGATCGGGCATTGTGAAAGTTTTGCTTGGAAGTTATTGCACCCGGATGGTGAATGATTGTCAAGAGTTGTGCTCTTTCTCCACGTTCAGCACGGTTGGTGTACATATATGGTAGTGCAGGTCGTGTTTCTACTTATCTTTATGTCTCCTGAGTACGTTGATTCCCTATATGTTGAGGAAACCACTGTTTGGGTGCACGACAGGGCTCAGAAGGGAAGGAGCACCATTTCACTTTTTCAACGCATAATTGACTGGAATCGTTAATGTACTCCATGTTGCATTTGGAGAGCCCCTGATGTACCTAAACAGTGGAAATCAGTCCCACCAAGTAATTTATCTAGATGTTGATGACCTCCTTGAACTCACAGGTACTTCACAAAAATTTACAACGCAGAACTGTGAAAATGAAAAAATTTGATTTGTCCCACAAAAATTTTGTTTCAGCTGGAAATTTTTTCATTTTCACAGGGATAGCAGGAGAAAATGGACCCCAGAATATTTTGTACAACTTCTCCTCAGTATGCTGATACACCATATGGGGTGACAAACTACTGTTGGGACCCAATGTCGAACTCTGAAAGGAAGGAGTGACGTTTTGAAGCACACTTTTTGATAGAATGGTCTGCGGGTATCATATTGTGTTAGGAGAGCACTTGATGAGCCCTAAACACTGGAAGCCCCCTCAAGTGACCACATTCTGTAAACTAGACCCCCCCCAACAAATATATTTAGATGTGTGGTGAGCACTATTAACCCACAGGTGCTTCAAAGAAGCTTACAACTTAGGAACGCGAAAATGAATATAAAAACTAAAAAATTCCACAAAAATGTTTTTTTTAGCTCCAATTTGTTTTCATTTTCAAAAGGATAGTAGGTGAAAATAGACCCGAAAATGTGTTGTGCAATTTCCCCTGAGTACACTGATACCCCATATGTAGTAGCATACTATTGCTTGGACACCTGTCCAGCTCTGAGAGGAAGAAGGGATGTTTTGGAGCACAGACTTTGATGGAATAATCTGTGGGTGTCAAGTCATCTTTGGAGACCCCTGATGTGCCTAAACATTAGAAACTCCCCACTACTTTCTCTACGTTGTAATTGATCTAGTGTCTGAAGTAGGAGATGACAGTTGTTACTGATGGGGTTCTATGTAGATAGAAGAGGGTGGAGGTGGTGGAGCTCTGCATCTAGCTCCTCCTCTGCCACTCCCTCTCCCTCTAGCTCCTGCCTCTACCTATAGCTACTCTGTCTCTAACTCCTCCCTCAACATCTAGCTCCTCATTCTGCATCTAGCTCCTCCCTCAGCCTCTAATTCCCCCTCTAGCTCCTCCCTCTGCCTCTTGCTCCTTGGGCGTGAAAATGAATGTTGATGATCCTGTGTCAGATCACTGGGCGGGCTTAGCCGGAATCATGCAAATCGCATCATCTCCGGCGCTGTGATGTCGATATACCTCACGCTGCACACACCTTAATGAAACAAACAATTATAATACGCAGTTTACAGCTGTGTATGGAGATCAGGAACTTGAATTCCTAGATATAAAATTAAAAGTAAAAGGTGATAAATTAGTAAGATCTGTATTTAAGAAATCAACCGCCTCAAATACTTTATTACATTGTGATAGCGCGCACCCTTTGCACATTAAACGATCCCTACCATCAAGCCAATTTCTGAGAATAAAACGTATGAATAATGAAGATGAGCTGTTTGAAAAACAATGCTCCGAGTTAGAGAACAATTTTTTAGCATGAGGATATCCCCCGAAAATATTGAAAGAAGCAAAAGAAAAAAATTCAGAGAGTTATAAGAAAAATAAGGATAGAAAACTAAAACAAAAAAGTAAACATTTTGTATTCACATTTAAATTTGGCCCCATGTTCGATAAAGTATCAGGAGCCATATGGAAATTTTGGCATATTTTGGAAAGAGATAGAAAGCTGAATTCAATAGGGTTGGGTCCCCCACTTATAACATATAGGAGGTGCAATAACTTAAAAGATCTAATAGTAAAAAATACGGTTGATAATGATAAAAAGAAAACATGGTTGGAACAAAGGCGACCACAAGGCAATTTTCAATGTAGAAATTGTAGATATTGAAAATTTCACTCTACTGAGAACCCGACTGAAATTAGAGGGTTACAACATAGGGTATCTTCATATATAAGCTGCAAAACTAAGTTGGTGTTTTATGTTATCTTCTGCCCTTGCCAGAGATTTTATATTGGAAAAACTATAAGGGAATTATACACAAGATTTAAAGAACACCATAAGTCAATAAATACAGGTATTGGAAGTCCCAGACTTATCGAACACGTAAGAGAATGTCATGACGGGAATGCTGATGTGCTCTCATATTTGCAGGTTTGGAACAAGTATGTCCTTCCAGAAAAGGTAGAGATACACATAATGGCCACTTTACACGCGGCAACAGGAAGATAGAAAACGGCAGGTGTCGGAGACAATTGCACCTTTTACCTTCAAAACACCTTGAAGTGGCTGCGTGTAATTCAGGTATCTGCAAGGTGTTTTGAAGGTAAAAGGTACAATTGTCTCCGACACCTGCCGTTTTCTATCTTCCTGTTGCCGCGTGTAAAGTGGCCATAAGATTTTATTACAAAAAGAATGCCGCTGGATCATTAAATAAAGGGCTGGTGGAGCCTTAGGTTTGAATGATAAGAATGATCTGGCAGCCTTCTTTTAATTTATAAGATATAGGGAGGATCGATGTAAAAGATGGGTAGGAGAAAATAAATATTATCTAGGGAAAGTCCAGATAACCCGATTAAAGGGATCCTGTCACCCCCCAAAACACCTCTAAAGCTATTAAAAGCTTTCCCTAGAGCATAGTAACACTTACCCTACACTCCTTTTAGCTCCTAAATGCACCAAGTGAAACTGAAGATAAATGTTATTACACTACCTCATTAGGGATGATAATGAGTGACTATGCTATTCATAGTCACCCTGGCAGGCTCTCCCACTTCATGTTATCACGCCTCCAAAGGCGTGATCTTCTAATCAGATTAAAATGCGCGCCTCCCCGCCGCTCTGTGGTGTCTCGGCCGGCCTGTAGTGGGGCTGGGTGACGCGATTCGCGTCATTTCCGGCGCCGGGTGACGTATGTACACCCGCGCCGCTGTTAGCTTCAAGACCCGCATGCGCAGAGCGCGTTTTGAAGCTAACAAAGCGGCTCGGGTGTACTAACGTCACCCAGCGCCGGAAATGACGCGAATCGCGTCACCCAGCCCCACTACAGGCCGGCCGAGACACCACAGAGCGGCGGGGATGCGCGCATTTTAATCTGATTAGAAGATCACGCCTTTGGAGGCGTGATAACATGAAGTGGGAGAGCCTGCCAGGGTGACTATGAATAGCATGGTCACTCATTATCATCCCTAATGAGGTACTGTAATAACATTTATCTTTAGTTTCACTTGGTGCATTTAGGAGCTAAAAGGCGTGTAGGGTAAGTGTTACTATGCTCTAGGGACAGCTTTTAATAGCTTTAGAGGTGTTTTGGGGGTGACAGGATCCCTTTAAGATCAGGTTAATTGTCAATTCACAAGTAAGATCACAAGATTGATTTTATAAGCCAAACTTTGTTCTCCAGTATAACGGCACTAGTCTATCTATATCTACTGAGAGTTTTACGGTAGAATGTCAGTTATGTTGGAAGAATAAGGTAAAAGCAATACTTAGTGCTAGCTCCGTGATACAAACGTGAATACGGCTTTAATATGAATGGTTTTATTGAACTATTTAAAGTTTAATTCTGATTATATTTAGGACACTTGTTGGGAGTTTTTCACTTTTATAAATTAATGTATTTATTTGATAAGCACAATATGCACTTTTACAACAGTAACGTCGGAATTCCGGTATATTTATTTCCGGGATGTGACGTCAGACGCCAATACCAAGACCCGTTGAAGCGGTACTGACCATAAAACGGCAGGCCGTCGTCCGCCATCCCTTCACTCCCCCCTCCCCCAACTTGAACTGTCCATGAATTTTGTATTTGGACTCTGAATAAAAAGCACAAGATCTTCCTCAGTGAGTGCCACTGATTATCTTCTTCTGACACATTTAAAATATAACTACTGTGTAACCCCCCGTCCATCAAGACATATCTTTCATAGTTGATTATTCTATCAAATCATCGAGTGAACATACTACCAGTAAATTTACATGAATTCCCCACAGAAAGAAACAGTGTGGTAGTGTCGTTGCTCAGCAGCTAAATACAGTTTTGGGGGAAGCTAAAACTTCCAAAGGGCAATAGTCTTTTAGATAAGAATCTGAGAATTCCCTTGTCAATCGATCAGTACAAATTCTCAATTCAAAGCAACATAGACAACATGTGTGGGCTGGCAGATCAGAGAGAAAGTATTTTAGTTATCTACTACATACAATTTAAAGTTAAAATGAGCCTGTCATCAGGTATAAGGAGCGCTTTTATACACTCAGATACCCTTTTTAATGATATTTCTATTAGCCCTAACATGTAAGAGTTTAAATACTATGTTTAATTGACCCTGCTCTCCCTGTGGGTATCGGACTAGCCTGGGACCACTGTCAATCAATGTAATTGCGCAGAGGGCAGCATGCCCACAGCAATATAACAGACATCCCCGCATATATGGGGCGTGTGGGAGATCAGGGAGGAACAGTGGCTTCTTCTCCTCCTTGCTCCACTCACACACGCCAGGATATCTATTACACTGCTTTGGACGTTCTCAGCTGCCTCCTGCATAGTGACGTTGATTGAAAGCATTCCTGCACTAGTCCAGAGACCACAGGGATATGTAAATTGTGTGGTCCA
Organism: Allobates femoralis; assembly: GCA_033576535.1. Lineage (NCBI taxonomy): Eukaryota > Metazoa > Chordata > Amphibia > Anura > Aromobatidae > Allobates > Allobates femoralis. The sequence goes on from JARQOC010000001.1 coordinate 276,221,238, forward strand.
GTTCGATAGGTGTCTCCAGATTGTGATCAGCACCTTGCTGCTCCCTTTAAATGCCGCCTCTACTAATTAAAAGTAAGTGGATGATGTCTGTACGTCATCCACACAGTGGACAAAGATTCACGCCAGAGCAGTGGAATCGTAGAAGTATGCACTCCTCACTGTGTCCTATTTAACAGCCAGTGATTTCAATGCTTACGTGCAGCACTTTGGGCACTGTGTGGCTGATGTAGACACCTAAGTTTCACGCCTGTGTTGTGTAATCGAAGACTTGTTGTGACCTATTGAACAGCAAGTAATTACTTCACGCTGGCGCAAAACTTCAGGCACTGTGTGGATGATATAGACCCGTTATCCACTTACTTGTATTTAGAAGAGGCGGCATTTCACAGGAGGAATACGGCACGGATCACAATCTGGAAACACCCATTGGACCAGACCACGCAATTTATGTTCAGCGCATGATAAAATCAGGGGCACATCTGAGAATATAAAGAGTTAACAGGAATCCTATTTGAATGATTATTATTATTATTTATTTATATAGCGCCATAATATTCCATGGCGCTTTACATGTTAAGAGGACAGACTAGGACATGTAACATAGTAACAATACAAGTAACAATGGCTGTGGACAATTCTAACGTACAGATACAATAGGGGAGAAGATCCTGTCCGCGAGTGATCACAGTCTATGATGTTTAAGATAAAGGGCAGGCTTCAGAAGCAAACAAAAAAATGGCGACAGGTTCCTTTTAAAAGTGCATACATAACTAGTACAGCTTAGAAAACAGAATCTGAAACTTTATCATAATTACCCACATTCTAAGTTCTATATGGCGGGGAGGGCGTGTCCGCCGCACAGATCATCCAAACGGCTCCTAACGGCACTTCCCGAGCTCTAAACAGCAGCCCCGGAGATCATCTAGTGCACCAGCAGCTGCCGGTCATGCCAAGGGCGAGTTCCCGCCGGCAAGAAGCGGAAAATAAGCTGACAAACTTCTTCCCACCAGAGGGTCAGAGGACCTCTAAGATGGGGCCCGCCAAGGAAAATCCAGCAACCTCTGCCCGCGAGTCGGCTCATGCACCTCGCTCTCCTCGTCGCTCTGCAGAACATGACACGGTGAGTAGAGATGACTCATCGGTCACTAAAAGCTGCCTGAGAGATATGCGGAGTGCATTGAGGGACACCATGCTAGGTGAAATGCGCAGTATGATGGGAGAGATGAGGGCAGAAATGGCGGCACTGGGAGAGAGAACTACGAAGGTGGAATCTAAAATGGCCGAATACGCATCGGCACATGATAACCTAGCAGACAGCTATGACGTCCTGGACAGGGAGATGGGGTCTGTGCAATCGACGCTGTGCCACCTGGAAGATGGAATACGTAAAAATAACGTAAAGCTGAGAGGGTTGCAGAGGCTCAGGACGCGGAGGATCTCCCGGCAGTCGTAGCAGCTTTCTTATCTGCAGCGCTATCAGACACCTCTCCGGAGTTGCTAGAGGTGGTGAAAACCTATAGACTTCCAAAACCAACAAAACTACCTAAAGAGATACCTAGAGACATTTTAATATCGTTCCTGCGACCGGGGACGAGAGATCATCTTCTCCAGGCTATGAGAGCGAATCCCTCTCTACCGACGCCGTTTGACGCGACTGCGACATACCCGGATCTCTCACCGGGAACGTTGGCCAGGCGACGTGAATTCGCACCTAGTTGCCGTATACTGAGGGAGAAGGGGATCCAGTACGCCTGGGGAACCCCAGTGGCCGTGAACATCCGTTACAAGGGGACTAGGCACTCCTTCTCGTCCCCTACTCAACTTAAGAGATGATTAAGATCTTGGAACACGGCGACATCTGGCCCAAACTCCCCACGATCTCCACAATCGGGAGCACATGGATAAAACCTCCGGGGTCAAGATTGAATGCGTCGTGGCTTGGGAGAACTAATTTTGGTCTGTCCGGCTCGGACTCCGTTTTGGCTGATTGCCAAGTTCTTTCCACCGGACCTCTCCTGTGGGGATTCCGATAGGACCCCTGGACGGGTGGGTAACCCCCTAAGTCTAAGAGATCCTTGATCCTTGCCACATTAAAGAGAAGTGTCTGGTGGGATTTTCATAACCCCTCCCCCAGGGGCTCAGACAATTTGAGTCTGACCAAGTTTTTGAGTTTACATTTGTGTTTACCTCCCCCGCTTTTTCCTACCCCCTTTTCCCCCTCCCCCCCTTAACCGGCCCTTTCCCCCCCACCCCCCCTCCTTCCCAAATCCTTTTTCTGTCTTTTGGTTTCTTAAACCCTATCTCTCAGCTGTTTCTTTCTGGGCTTTAACACCTCCAGGAGGCCGTTGATACTCACAACTTAACCCCAAATTATCATGTCAGGCACTGCTATTACTCTGCAGGTGACGTTACTTAATGTTAAGGGCTTAAACTCTCCGGTTAAGCGTTCCTTCCTGTGGAGGGAGACCAGGAGACTCAGAGCGGATGTTTTTTGCATACAAGAAACCCATTTATTGTCTGAAGATAACCATCGGGTGAGACATCCCTCCTACCCCCATACATTTTTTGCTAACAACAAAGTAAAGAAAGCAGGAGTTTGCGTTATGGTAAGCGGCAGAGTCCAGTTTCAGCTGAAGTCAATGGAAGCAGACCCATTGGGGAGATTCCTCATTTTAAAATGTCTTATTTCAGGGGAGCTGTTCACCATAGTGACGGTATACGACCCGAACAATGGTCAAATGAGATTTCTGAGACTTCTATTCAAGAAGCTAAGTGAATCATCTGAGGGCTCCTTGGTGATTTGCGGAGATTTTAATCAAGTTATGGAAGTGAGACTGGACTCTTCTGCGCCAACTACAAGGAGGGGGGGGGGGGGGGAAGTCTAGCAGGAATGAGCCGGGAATTCAGACTCCATGATGTGTGGCGGTATCTACACGCGGAGGAGAGGGATTACACCTTCTTCTTCAGCTGTCATAAGTCCTACTCTAGGATTGACTTCTGCCTAGTAGGAGACGACGTCTTGCCCCGCTGCAATGCAGCCTCAATAGGTCTGATCTCGTGGTCTGACCACGCACCGGCAACTCTGGGGATCAGACTGGGGCAAAGAGGTGGAACCCCACGTCGTTGGAGAATGAATGTTGGCCTCCTGTCGGATCAACAGACCCTTGACCCCTTAGATAAAAATCTGGAGGATTTTTTCCAACTAAATGACAACGGAGAGGTTTCAGACGGCACTCTCTGGAGTACACATAAGGCGGTTCTTCGGGGCCTCCTTACCCAGAAAGCATCTCAGCAGAAAAGGGTACGGGAGAAATTTTGGAGGGAGTGGTCGGAACAAATAACGGAACTAGAGAAAGTAAATAAAGCTAACCCTACGCCCCTACTGGCCTCCCAAATTCTGGACCTACGCACGAAACTTAGAGCCCAGTTGCTTTTTCAACACGAACTCAGCTTGAGAAAAATTAAAACACAGTATTACTCAGCAGGAGATAGAGCAGGTAAACTACTGGCCAGAAGACTTAAGAAACGTGTGATCCAATCAGTGGTGACTTCTATGACCACGGCGGAGGGGAAACGAGTTAGAGACCCTACTGGGATAGTGGAAGTTATGGCCGATTATTATTCCAAACTATACAACCTAGCTGACGAACCCCAGACTCCACAACCCTCACTGACATCGATACAAGAATACTTAACACGGATTGACCTCCCAGTCGTCTCACCTCACATATTGACGGAATTGAATCAACCTTTTACGCTTCCAGAAGTGACGGCAGTTGTTCGGACACTTAAATCAAACTCTGCCCCGGGCCTGGATGGGTTTGCTAATAAATATTACAGGATATTCTCCTCCCGCTTGGCGCCCTACCTTCTCCGACTCTTCAAATTTTGGCAGGCTGAGGGGTCTCTTCCGGCTGAGGCCCTAGAGGCCACGATCACCACCATTCCGAAGCCGGGGAAGTCCCCTGACCTGCCAGGCAACTATCGTCCCATCTCGTTACTTAATACAGATGTGAAGATTTTTGCTAGACTGTTGGCCTCCCGCCTAGCGCGGGTGATCCCACAACTGGTGGACTCGGATCAGGTGGGCTTCGTGGCGGGACGACAAGCCAGGGATGGCACTAGACGCATGTTGGACCTGATCGAGATAGTGGAGGGGAGGGGGGTCCCCAGTGTATTCCTGTCGCTGGATGCTGAGAAGGCTTTTGACAGGGTACACTGGGGTTACCTACGTGAAGTCCTCGGGAGGTTCGGATTCTTGGGCCCATTCCTGACAGCTGTCTTAAGCCTCTATTACAATCCGGGGGCTCGGGTTTCTACGTCGGGTTTCTTATCACGTCACATTGGCATTACCAACGGGACGAGGCAGGGTTGCCCCTTGTCTCCCTTGGTTTTTGCTCTGGTAATGGAGCCTCTTGCCGCCTCGATTAGGTCCAATCCTCAGATTTCGGGTATTCAAGTGGGAACAAAACATCACGTCATAGGGCTGTACGCTGATGACGTCATTGTTTCTTGCACAGACCCCGCCAATTCAATTCCGGCTATAGTTCAGGAACAGGAAGTTTTTTCGGGAATATCCTACTACAAATTGAACATGGGGAAGTCTATGGCACTCCCAATTAATTTATCGGAGACAGAGTTGAAGGACCTCTCATCACAATTTTCCTGTACATGAGCGCCGGACGGCATACCCTACTTGGGCATTACGTTATGCGCATCCCAATGTATAGCACGGGTGAACATGCTTAAACTAATGAGTTCTCTACGGGGTTCCCTTGACTCTGGCTCTTTTCCTACTTTATCCTGGATGGCGAGAATCCAGGCGTTTAGGATGCTCTGGCTGCCTAGACTGTTATACCTCTTCCGATGTCTCCAGATAAACTACCCGAGTAAACTTCTTTCCCAATTACAGAGACAGATCAACAACTTCATCTGGGCGAAGGGCAGACCGAGGGTCCAGAGACGGACGATGTACCTGAGACTGAGGGGGGTGGCATGGGAGTGCCTGACATAAGTGCTTATCTCAGAGCAACACTTCTCGAGGCTTCTAGGGAACTGTAGAGAAGTCACTCAACCTTGGGTTGGGTTCAGCTGGAAAAGGAGATATCACCAGAGATCTCGCCTGACAGCCTTCTAGCTGGAGCTGCACTAGGAAAGGTCGGGGTGGTTCACCCACTGACCACAGTCCGGACGTTACAATTGGTGTGGGGAAAAATTCCCGCATTCTGGACTATATTGCCCCCGGAGAGACTCCCGCTGGAAGCCTTCCGGGTACATATCCCATCTTTGAATCTTGTAGTTTGGCGGGATCTGGGAATTGACACTCTGGGAGATCTGATGAAAGATGGGAAGTTACTTACTTTCCAATATTTCAGTGGAGAGAGACGAGAGCTACAGAATACCTTCTTGCAATACTCCCAGAAACGTCATTTTCTTGAATCTTCAGATTGTTCACATGACTTGAAACAACCCATCCCCTCTCCATTCCAACGACACCTTTTCGCTGAAGGAACTGTCCCTAAGGGTCTATCCATTATATACGAAGGTGTACTATCTCAGAACTCACCCATCAAGTTACCTTCTATGGTGATTTGGGAGAGAGAACTGAACTTCTCGGCTGACGCAGATGACTGGGAAGGAGCGATAAGAAGCGTCACTCAAGCCACGAGGTGCATTAACCACTTGGAATCCCTCAAAAAGGTACATCTCTGATGGTATACCCCTCCTTCCAGGCTAGCTAAATTTGGCACGGGTGTTTCATCCCTGTGCTGGAGACAGTGTGGACAGAGGGGAGATCTGGTCCACATGTGGTGGTCGTGCCCTAAGATTTCTCAGTTCTGGACACTGGTGGCAGGCCTGGTGGGATCGGTTACAGAGACATATATCCCTATGTCCCCACAACTTGCAATACTGCATATAGGAGCGGAGTTCTTCCCTCCAATTCACAGTCATGTGACTTCATATATCTTGATTGCAGCCAGACTGTGCGTGACGGCCGCTTGGAAAAGCTCGGCCCCTCCATCTATAGGAGATGTCATCAAAAAATTAAACTCAATATTTTGTCATGAATACCATCTAGCCCTGGACGCGCCGAGAGGCAGATACATTGCTGAGGCCTGGGACATGTGGGCGAAATATCCGGCGGCTATGAAGCCACCGCCCTGACCAATACTCGATGCAGCTGAGAGATGGTTTCTACTCTCTATTTTATATTTTCTACTCTCCAAGTGTTACTATCTTTCTTTCATTCATTACTTTTCTTTCCTTCTGCCGATGCAATACTCATTGTTTTTCTCTACTACTCTTCTCTCCTTCCCACCCCCCCCTTTTTCCTGCTCTCCCTCTCTTTGCACTCATTTTCCTTACTATAACAAACCCTAAGCTTATCCTACCCCCCTCCCCCCCCCCCCCATCTTACCTTGCCATCCTCCCTTATTAATGGAAGATTGAGAACTCACCTTATCGAAAACTATACTCATAGGCGCTGGGGTCAGAGCTGACCAAAGACTCAAACAACATAGGCTCATGTGGACTCTCATTTGGAGGGACTGGAAACTTGTGGTCCGGTTTTGATAAGACTTTGAGACCTCTTCCTTACCTAACATGAGTCGGCGCCCTGGGGAGTTGAGTCTGACATAAAAGCAATTTACATTTTGTTGTATACTTACTTCCCTTTCAACTCTAGTCCTCCCCTCTCCCTCCCCCCTCTCTTCTTTTTTGGTATCCACTCCCCCTCCTTCCAATATTCCCTGGGCATGTTTGTTACTTATGTCTAATATATGTTATTGTTAGTAATTGACCTATGTTTGTCCTTTTCATATATACAATAAAAATGATTGAAGACTAAGTTCTATATGGCCGAGTTCTGCCTTTATTATTAACAAAAGCAACTGAAAAGTTCCTACTGGGACATTTTCATTAATAGAATATCCAAAAATTTGTGCGCCCCATTGAGTGCTGACAAGCAGAGCACATTAAGAATATTTTTTTGGGGGGGGCGTGGCCTGCGCTGAGACATGCAGGTCGCACTGTAAGAGAGCTCCGTCCGCAGCGACCGAATTCTAGGTGACTAACGGCGCCTAACGACTCATCTTGATCCACAAACGGCAGGAGACTGTCTCCTAAGCGATTGGGCATGCCGCGATCTAATACTCGCAGCCGCAGCACCGCACAGAAGCTCACAGACTTCTTTACTACTGATCGCGCCCAGGAACCCAAGATGGCGTTTCCAGCCTCACCTTCCCCAAGCTCCTCTCAGCGTGCGCGCCAACAGCCTCGCGACTCGCGGGAAAGCAGCCAACCTCATGACCGGAGCGACAGAGACGAGGAGCATGTCCTGCTCACTCGTCATTCCATACGGGGTCTTCTGGATGAGCTGCGCAGGGCCATTGAAGACGACACTCGCCGCATAGTAGGTGATATACGTGCTGACGTCTCGGCCTTGGGGGAGCGCACGGATCATATAGAGGGGAAGGTGGGAGAGCTGGCGGTGGCACATAATGAACTGGCAGACCTGTACCATGACGTGAATGTGGAACTGAGAGCTGTGAAAGCCACCTCGTACGACCTGGAGGACAGACTAAGAAGGGGAAACATCAAAATAAGGGGCATAGCTGAAATAGAGGGAGAAGAGGACTTGCTTCAGACTGTGCAGCCTTTTTTGTCTCTAGTGCTCCCAGAGGCCAAGATGGACGACCTGGCTATAGAGAGAATATTTCGTCTCCCCAGGTCACCTCGCATTGGACGCGAGGTACCGAGAGACGTTATGGTCCACCTGAGGTCCCCTAGAGTGAGAGACCCTTTGATGCAATCACTGCGCAACCGCCCGCTCACAGCCAGCCCATACGACGCATGGTCCCTGTTTCGGGACCTTTGCCCGGGAACCTTGGCAAGACGCAGGGAATTTGCACCATACTGTGCCATTTTACGGGACCGCGCTATACAGTATGCCTGGGGATCGCCGGTGAGCGTGTCCTTCAGGTACAAAGGCACACGTCACTACTTCTCTTCCCCTTCCAAGCTCCGTGCGACCCTGAGAGACTGGCGCATGATGCCCACCGCCGCTTCTGGCTCCAATTCAACAGCTACCAGCCCCAAAGATCGCAGAGATCGTAAGAGCCCATCAGACGGTACAAGAAACAAGTGATGACGGAGTCACCAGAGTGATAGGTTCCTGCCTGATGGTCCTTTTCTTGTCCCGAATAGGGATAATCTGACACCTTCCCCACCCCTGAGTTTGACTCTAATGGAAGGTGCCGGATGATAACCTGGAGGGAGTAACCTGGCTCCCCTGTGGGTGGTGGTAGCCCAGAGGGATTCATTCTGAGGAGTTAAAGGAGTTCCAGACTGTGGTCCTCCCTTCTCCTCTCTCCAGTCTCTTCCCCCACGCTCAGGACTTTGTGAGCATATACAGTTGTATTGTTTTCTTTTCTCTTGCTTCTAGTTGTCTATTGTAGCCCTAAGTTTCTTTGTTTCCCCGTCCACCCCCTGCTCACCTATTCTCTTTTCTAATCCTCCCTAGCCCTCCCCCCCCTATTCACCCCCCCTGGAATAAATCCCACTGCCTTGCTCTCCCCCCCCCCCCCCTTTTTCCACTCAGAGTCACCCCAGTTCATTACCTCGGTTCATTCTCCTTCCCATCCTCTCCCCCCCCCCCTCCCCCACTAACCCCTGACATTCACGAGGCTCTGAGATATTCTCCCTTTCCACTGACCCTTTGTTTGTTTTCCTTGGAGAGGTGGGTTCGACTCTTATTTGGTAAAGATGAGTTTGAAAATCGTGTCCATGAACGTACGGGGCCTTAACTCCCCGGCCAAGAGGTCGTTTCTGTGGAGAGAGGTCCAACGGGAAAAAGCGGATTTGGTCTGTGTGCAGGAATCCATCTACTTGAGAGAGATAATATCCGGCTGAACACCCAGGTATCCAACACCTTCTTCTCCAACTGTGACCGTAAAACAGCAGGAGTCTGCATATTGGTGAGTGCTTCCGTTCAATTTGTGTGTAGGAAGGTTGTTTCGGATGAGATGGGCAGATACTTGATCTTGATTTGTGAGGTCTCCGGGTCGTTTTTCACACTGGTTTCGTTTATGCCCGAATGTGGGACAGAGGGGTTTCTTAAGGGCTCTCCTCACAAACTGAAATTGGAGTCTGAGGGTCACTTAATAATCTGTGGCGACTTCAATGCGGTCATGGAACCGCGTTTGGATTCCTCAGCCCCTTCTGTTGTGTCGCGGTGTGGCCTTCTCCCTCTGGCCCGTGAGTTCCACCTCCACGACATATGGCGCTACTTTCATGCTGACGAAAGGGACTACACCTTCCACTCCGGCCCTCATGGCTCCTACTCCAGGATAGATTTCTTCCTGGTAGATGATGGGGCCATGGAACGGTGCCGGAGGCCTGAAGTGGGTGTGATCACCTGGTCAGACCATGCGCCGGTGTCGTTGGGGGTGGACCTAGGAGGGGGGAGGGACCGCCCTCGCCGTTGGCGCTTGGGCCCTGACCTCCTCTTGGATCATTCCGTGAGGGGGGAAATGGGCACCAATATTGAATCATTTTTTGAGTTCAACGACACCGGAGACACCACGGATGAGACCTTGTGGGCTTCACACAAGGCAGTGATGAGGGGGCTACTCCTGCAGAAAGCCTCACAACGGAAAAGGGCTAGAGATAGACAGAGGAGGGAGTGGGAAGACCAGATACATTCCCTTGAAACTTTAAACAAGACTAACCCCGACCGAAGACTAGAGGCTCAGATCACGACTCTACGTACCCAACTGCGTGCTCTCTTATTGCGACAGTACGAGAAGGGACTCCGCAAATTAAAAACATGACATTACGAACAGGGAGATAGAGCAAGTAGATTACTAGCTAGAAGACTGATAAAGCGGGCAGGGCAGTCTGCAATAACGGCACTACAGGATCAGGCTGGGAACCTGGTGAGAGACCCCCGTCAGATTGTGGAAGCCTTCTCAGCATACTACGCACGACTATATAATTTAAGACTGGACCGTGAGACTGTACAACCTACAGAAGCCACTATTGACGAATTCCTAGACAAGGTACAGCTACCCACTTTGTCACGGGTAGATCTGGATGCCCTTAATGCGCCATTTACAAGGGAGGAGGTGCTCAAGGTCATCGGCACTTTGAAATCGGGCTCTGCCCCAGGTCCCGATGGTTTCATTAACGAGTACTATAAGTCATTTGGCCTCATCTTGGCCCCTTTTCTGCTCAGATTGTTCAATAGCTGGAGGTCATCTGGTGCCATCCCGAAGGAGGCATTAGAAGCAACTATAATAACCATCCCTAAGCCTGGGAAAAGTCCCGAGCTTCCTGGGAGTTACAGGCCGATCTCACTACTGAACACTGACCTTAAGATCTACTCAAAACTTCTTGCGATGAGGTTGGCTGAGATGATTCCAAAGTTGATAGGTCCGGATCAGGTGGGGTTTGTGGCTCGTCGCCAGGCCAGGGACGGCACAAGGAGAATGCTGTCTCTCATTGAGCTTGCTGAGAGGGGAAAGGCCCCCAGTGCATTCCTGTCATTAGATGTGGAGAAGGCGTTTGACAGGGTGCACTGGGGATACCTTGACAAAACCCTACGTAAGTTTGGGCTAGATGGCCCATTCCTGACGGCCATCTTGAGCTTATATTCAAACCCCTCGGCAAGAGTCTTCTCCTCGGGCTACCTGTCAGATCCGTTTGATATAACTAATGGGACGAGACAGGGTTGCCCGCTGTCTCCCTTGATCTATGTTCTGGCGATCGAGCCTCTGGCCGCAACTGTCCGGGCCGACAGTGTTATAAAGGGGATACAGGTGGGGGACAGGCAACACACTGTGGGCCTGTATGCGGACGATGTTATTGTCTCGTGTACCTCACCGGAAGTATCCCTTCCGAGAGTTCTCTCTTTATTGGAATCATACGGGACTAGTTCGTACTACAAACTGAATGCCTCTAAATCACTGGTGTACCCGGTTCATATATCTCCAGAGGTGGTGGCGGGCCTGTCGGCCTCTCTTCCCTTTCAGTGGTCGCCCAGGGGTATCCCATACCTTGGCATTACATTGTGCCCGTCCGAAGAGGTGGTAAAAAGAAACATAGATAATATCCTGAAGACATTGACGGGAGCCTCAAACCCCCAGTCTCTGCAGTCCCTATCGTGGGTAGCTAGGATCCAGGCTTTCCGGATGTCTTGGCTGCCCCGATTTCTATACATTTTCAGATGTGTACCACTGGTCTTTCCCACGCGACTACTGACGCGTATTCAGTGGGCGGTAGACGGATACATATGGGCGGGCAGGAGACCGAGGATTCAACGTAAAGTGATGTTCAAGAAATGGAGGGGTGGAGGCATGGGAGTCCCAGACATGACAGCTTATTATAGGGCGGCCCTTCTGGAACCGTTGGGAGCATGGTGGGCGGACGGAGTTGACCTTGGGTGGGCTCAGATTGAAGCGACACAGGTACCAGGAGGCTCCTTGAGGAGTTTTTTGACGGCAGATGCTTTAAAACCCGTCAGACTTTGTCGCCCCTTAGCGACGATAGACGCCACCCTGAGGGCTTGGAGACGTACGCCAAGTGAATGGAGGACATTCTCTCCAGCAGAGGTCATGCTTGGAGCCCTTCAGGTCCATATCCCGTCTTTACGGCTAACTCAGTGGACTAAGAGTGGTTTAACCACTCTGGCGGACCTCATGGGGCCCTCGGGAGTCATCTCCATTGAAGACTTTACACGACAACATCCAACTTTGGGAGGCTCATACTTTCAATTGTGCCAGGTGGCACACTTCCTGACAACAGGTGGGACCAGGAGGTGCTGGTCCTCCCGGTTTCAGTCTCCCATGAGAGCCGTCCTGGGTCTGGCCCCTGGAGGGACGAAAGGTTTGGCAACTCTTTATGCGGGATTACAAGATGCCGACGAACACTTTACGTTCCCATATAGGTCCAAATGGGAAAGAGAACTAAATTTCACAGCAGACGTGGAGGATTGGGAGGGAGCAGTAAGATGTGTGACAAACGCAACGAAATGCATTAACCACCTTGAACAACTTAAAAAATTGCACTTGCGTTGGTACCTGACTCCTGACAGGGTGGCTTTGTTTGGAGGTGAAGCTTCGGCTCTGTGTTGGAGAGGTTGTGGTCAGAGAGGCACGATGGCCCATGTGTGGTGGTCGTGCCCCAGGGTCTCGCAGTTCTGGTCCACAGTCGAGAGTCTGATGAGATCCATAGTAGATACGTTTGTACCTCTCACCCCCCGGATGGCTTTGCTGCACATGGATGTAGAGGCTTTGCCTCCGATCCCCCGCTTCATGACTACCTTTGTCCTCATAGCGGCGAGACAATGCGTCTCAGTGCGCTGGAAATCTCCCTCTTCTCCCACGTTGCGCAACTTGGCGGACAGACTGAACACGATTTTCACGTACGAATATTACCTAGCCCAGGAGGCAGGACACAAGCGATATGTTGGAGAGGTATGGGAGTGCTGGGCTCAGCACCCCTTGGCGATCCCTCTCCCCTCGTAGGAATGACGGATCATTTAAAGCCTACTTAATACCCATACCTCTCCGGAACTTACCCCGTTGTTGTCTCCCCCCCCCATCCCTCCATACCGAACTTTCCCCCTCACCCTTCCCCCCCTCCCCTTTCACTCCCCCCCCCTTCCCTCCCCCCCCCCAGGGTGGACCTCCCCCCTCCCCTCCCCCCCCCCCCCCCCCCTCTTCCCTGCCACTAGTCCTCCCCCCCCCCCCCACTCTCCTTACTACTGTACACATTTTTTCTATTCTTCTCTTTTCTTCCATTTCACCTGTTAGGATAATGGTATATTACTACAGTTCGAATAACTCGAAATTCTGTTAGATGACACACGAGACATATGTAACGTTCTATGCTCAGGTGGACAATTGTCTAAGTCTATGCCTTTGTCCTTGTTATTTGTATTATTATAAAATATGTTCAATAAACATCATTTATGACAAAAAAAAGAAATATTTTTGATACTTTCATATTTTTTTGTCTTACAGTGTATATTATTTAGGTTTGCCTCCCATAAGGATATGTTTGCAACATGATGATAAACTTGTTGCACATACAAAAGACAAACCACAGAGCAACCTGCATGAACCTATAACAATATTCGGAAGGCTACAATAAGACTTTTTCCTTTTACCAGCTGAATTAATTTTAGAGGCACAAAATAAGAAGGAAAAAAAAAGCAGAAACAATCACTAGTGGGAAACTACTGACAAAAACATCACAGAAAGCGTCCTGCGTGTTGTGATTTCAGGCAGCTGACAGTAAACAATGTTGCCAGACAATAGGATCAGCCAGCAGGACATCAGACAGCCTCTACTGCTGGTACTTCATAGTCTACTCTACTCTCCAGTTTGGGGGACGAGTTGTTAATATTTTGATTAATATTCCATATCTCTGTTCATTTATTAACATATTTTCTACAATTCACATCCTTATCTGAGAAGGAAACAGACAATTACGGTACTCTTCCACAGCCCTTTTTTGCTTTCTCTGCGAAAAAGAAGTGTTAATTTCTTATTTCCGTGAATGCACTGTTAGGGCTTGCTCAAACCCGCCCTGTCCAGGAAGTACTCGTTTTATGGCCGGATGTGTGACGGTGGGGCCTATCACTAATTGACTAACATTGGACTTGCTATACGGACGAATGTGTAAAACAAAAAGAAAAATAAATAAAGGTTTGTTAATTTTTGCTTAAATACCATCATACTGTCATCCTTAGCGCTCCCTAGGAGACTTCTATACAGACGAATATGCAAGTATTAAAAAACTACTCGCTACGAATCTCCCGAAGCTCGGTATTTCACTATCCGCTCATCACTAGTTGTGCTACCTTTTAATTGCTAACAAAAATAAAATAACTGATGTTACAAAGTAGCAAGCTTTCGATACTTCTCAAGTCTCTTCATCAGGCATGGTATGAGAAGAAAGAAAATCTGCAGCGTTTTGCAGATGCATCTGCAAGTATCAGCGTGCAGACCGCGGCCCCTATGTTTATAATGGGGCGCACCGCGGTCTGAAAGCACTCATTCATTCCTATATGTGAACCGTCCGCAGGCGGATGCCTGCTTACAGATCACACACTCCCGCCCGCACCATGGACGCGAGATGTCGCGTCCATGGTGCGGGCGGGAGTGTGTGATCTGTAAGCAGGCATCCGCCTGCGGACGGTTCACATATAGGAATGAATGAGTGCTTTCAGACCGCGGTGCGCCCCATTATAAACATAGGGGCCGCGGTCTGCACGCTGATACTTGCAGATGCATCTGCAAAACGCTGCAGATGCATCTGCAAGTGTGAAGCCAGCCTTAGCCAGTAGAAAAAAGATTGATTGCTCTCAGTGTGAGAAACAAAATAGTGATCTTGTAGTTATAATTCCTTTTAATGGCTAACAAACATGCCATGCCTGATGAAGAGAAATGAGAAGTCTCAAAAGCTTCCTGCTTTGTAACATCAATTATTTTATTTTCGTTAGCCATAAAAGGTATCACAACTACAAGATTACTATTTTGCTTCTCCCACCGAGAGCAATCAATGTTTTTTCAACTGGTTAACAAGGTACCAAACCTTTTTTTTGTTCAGGTCAAACTTGAGAACACTATGAAGTTTGCTGATAAGAAAGCTTAGAAAACACAGGCAACAATCACAGTATTTCCCTTACCTATCGCTCAGATAAGGAAACAAATTAAATCAAACTTTAAAATGAAGAAAAGGCAAAGTTACTGAGCCAATAAGCTATTAACTGAGTGAACAACGTGTGGTAGGGTCACACATGCAGACTGCTGCAGATTTCACTCTGTATTAGAAAGGGTAAAATCAGTAGTAAAAATCTGTAGCAAATAAGTTATGATAAAGGGGTTCTCTCAGAGGCGTAACTCTAATAGGTGCAGGGGTTGGAACTGCACCCGGGCCCCAGACCCTAAGGGGCACCAAAAGTCTCCTTGGCTCACATCAAAAGAATATAAGTATTCAAGACCTCCAATATTTGAGGGCCCTATTGAAATTTTGCATTTGGGCCCACGAGCCTCAAGTTACATCACTGGGTTATCTGGTTTGGGAATAAAAGTCTGCAGTCACTCAATATGGTGTATACCCTGCTAGAATTCCCAGTATTCCCTATATATCGTGTATCGGTCACATGATTGCATATAGAGTGACCGTATTTCTGATAAACTGTCTTTCCAGCGCATCTTCATGTATTTCTCCACACCATGTGGAAGCATTGAATCCACTTTGCTGCCATTGTATTATACTAGTGATTGTTGGCTCACAAACATGGACAAGAAATATACACGTACTAATAAGCATGTGACTTATCAGAGAAAAAAAAAGACTGCAAAAAAACAGTAAACAGTAAGCAATCCAATGGAAAGTCTGGGTCTATGAAGGAGTGGTACACAAACTCATTAGGTCAACTCCTACGCATGACTTCCTCAGGAAGCTGATACAAACCCAGCCTGCAGAACCAGCAAGGCCTAATTCCCCTATATATAGGAAAAGTTACTGGCAAATGGGAGAAAGATGAAGAAATCACATGAATAAAGTTGAAAAGTTTCTGTATATCCATTTGTATGATACAATAAATTTAAAGGAAACCCGTCAGGAGATTCATGCTTCCCAAACATTGACAGCAACCAAGTACTTTTTTTGAATCAAGTGTTTTTATTAGAAAATTCAGAAGTCAAAAATATATAATACAAATAACTAAAATATAAAAATTTTCCATTACCTCCCGTACATTTGAAGCATAAACATAGATCCATTACCCTTGGCCCCTCCCATCCCCCTTCCTCACCCCCTCCCAGCAAAATGAAAAACATCACACCTTATACCTGGCAGCATATAGAAATATTATCTGACATTAACCAACCTCCCCCAGTCGTCTACAGCAATATCCTCCACACAACCCAATACAAAGGTCAGTGGGTTACACGTAACAGGCACCCCCATCACCTCTTGTAATATGTTAAGGATTGACAGCAGCCAAGTATATTATCTTCAGAAACACTATTGTTTCAACAGATAATAATGAATATATGATATGTGGTCACTTACGATATATAGTGCCATTAAATCCACAGTGCTTTACATAAATCAGCAACACTGATAGGGTGTTTAGATTGTGAGCCCCATCAGTATGTCTTTGGAGTGTGGGAGGAAACCCACATAATCACTGGGAAAACCATTACAACTCCTTGCAAATGTTGTCCTTACAGGGATTTGAACCCAGGACCCCAGCTCTGTAAGGCTCTGGTTCTAACCACTGAACAACCGTGCGGCCCAGGCAAGCTATGCATTGAATATCTGACAAAAGACCTGACTAGACAGTCACCGCCGCAGACCATCTTTATCTCAGCGCTTTGACAAGTCGCACCAGTGCTGGGAAGAGCTGGCCAGGTGCGGTGACAGACTGGTCACCTCTATCTCAATGGTTACCAACTTGATCTTCAAGATATATTTTCCAGCATTTCAGGGCATAATATACCGTGCTGCAATTGTCCAGCCAATCTCCTATTCATGCAGCCTGTACATTTGGGCAGCATGAATCAGCTGACAGGTTCCCTTTAATAAAAACAAAGAAAAAAAAATCTAAGGCCATTTTCACATTGCGTTGTTACACCCATTTAGTGGTCCTGTTGGGGTTTATGTCCGAACCAACCGCAAAACGCACTTCGGATGTATGTGCCAGCGGGGCCATTGAATTTATTGGTGAAGATGGAGTCAACATGTGCTCTTTTTGGGAATATACGTTTCCTGCAGGTCTGCCTGCAAAAAACGTTTACTCACGAAAATGGTGCACAATAGAGCACGTTGACTCCGTCTGCACCAATAAAGTCAATGGCCCCATTGGCGCATACATCCATAGCGCGTTTTGTGGGGTGTTTCGATGTAAGCCCCCCACGGGACCATTGAATGGGTGTTGCAACGCAATGTGAAAGCACCCTAAGCTGGAGGAAGTCAAACCTTTACAATAAACAACCCTGACAAGAACATATAAATAAGGATGGATAAAAGGTGTCCAAGTTTCCTTGGGAAAATAGTAGAACTACACAAGAGGTTCACCCATTTTAGTTCCGAATTAGAAGTTAAAAGGGAAATATTTATAGGGAAAACTCAGTGTCATTAATATTGCCTTTCGGTGGCATGAAATTACCTAGGGATTAAGCTGTCAAACTGCCATGCAAATCTGCTGAATTGGACTACTCATTCAGCACGCAGATTAGAAATAGCAGACACAAATAAACAAATAAATGTTACCAATGGCCTAGCATGACTGCAATTTAACAGTCATGTGAACAAAAAGAATTCTTAAACAAAAAAAATAAAAATTAAAAAACATGTCTACCAATGGCAAGTATTTTTTTTTCTTAAATTTGGATCTAATTCAAACCACAGGAGTTTTTCTAAATATATAAGATACAAATATATTTCAGAAACAAAAAAAGTGACAAATGGTAAAGAACTATAACATGCTAGAAATAGAACAGAAAATAACCCAGAGTGAACGCTCTCCACAAATGTGTAACAGACAGCCATCTTCAGCTAATGACTAATAACGAAGAGGTCACTAACAAACCATACAGAACTTCTGCTATATCTAATAATAATCATGTGTTGTGTGTAGTTTGCCCCCATACATGCAGTGGATTTTCTCTTCACAGAGCAATGAGTGACATGTGGGTGATTACTGAATACCCCACCCACATGTATTGAACTGAATATGCAGGATAGCTGTCAGTATTTCAGAAGTCTGAACAGCTCTAGCAAAACTGTCAATCAACTTATGCTTCCAGGCTACATCTAGAGCAGAGGGGTCCCCAACCTTTCTGACCTTGAGTTACATTCAGTCTTGAAAGAGGGTCGTGAGCCACATACAGCTCAGAGAGGGTCATGAGCCACATTCAGCTGTGAGAGGGGGTGGCGAGCTACATCCAGCTCAGAGAGGGCCACGAGCCACATTCAGCTCTGAGAGAGGGTGGCGAGCCACATTCAGCTCTGAGAGAGGGTGGTGAACCACATTCAGCTCTGAGAGAGGATGGTGAGCCACATTCAGGTAAGAGAGGGTCACGAGCCACATCCAGCTCAGAGGGTGGTGAGCCACATCCAGCTGTGAGAGAGGGTTGCGAGCCACATCCAGCTGAGAGTGTTGCGAGCCACATCCAGCTGAGAGTGTTGTGAGCCACATACAAATCTGAGGGATGGTCACGAGCCACATTCAGCAGTAAGAGAGGGTCGCAAAGCACATACAGCTCCTGCCCCTTCACAGTTATAGCACCCAGAGCCCCCATTACTCTACCCTTATTTACATCTGCTCTACTGCATGGGGCTAGTTATAAAAGTCACCATCTGCAGACCTTTTCTTCATAGCAGTTTGCCAGCCCTGGTGCTTATGCACCAAGCTGGTAGACAATCACAAGACACAAACCACGGGGATCAAGCCATGATCCACATGTGATCTTAACACAGGTTGGGATCCAGACCTGAAGTAAATTAAAAAGGTAGAAAGAAACGGAAAGTGCATGAAGAAATCAGGCGTCACTCACCGGTTTCTTGAAGTGTTGTTTTAATCCTTTACGGGGTTACATGTGCCGGAGGGAAGGGAGGTGCAGATCGGATGACTCTGCACTCCCTTTCCCTCCTGCACAAAGTTAACCTGTAAAAAACGATTAAAACAACACTTCGAAACGTGGTGCTGATTTTTCATGCAGCTTTGATCTTACCTTTACCACCAACTTCTGTAACCAACTCCTGAACAGATCTTGGTTACAGTGAAATCATGGACACATTGTACATTTTGTGGCTGTGTACAAAATAGATCAATGTGTCATGATTTCAAATGCAACCAGAGATCTGTCAGGAGTGGTTACAGAAGTTGGTGTGTGTAAAGTGCCTCATACTTAGGCTGAGCAACACCGGAAACAAACACCGGAGTGTACCAGCTGTAGTCCTCACAGAGGAGCTGATTTGCCTGGTTGGAGCCTGTGCCCCGGTTTCACTTTTAACTATGTATAAAATTGAAAAGCGTCAAATAACAGGTTATTAAATTAATCACTGACAAATGGGTATTTTTGCATCAGTTATCTTTATTTTTTTTTTCTTTGCAGACAGCAGCTATAACGGTGTCTCTGTGAAGGATATTTCCTGTGGTAGGAAAATCAAACACACTGCAGTGATAAAGACACTGGGAATTATTTTTTGTGGTACTCTTGAATAAAAAAAGTATTGTAAAAGCAAACAGCCACTTTAAGGATAAGTGCCCACGATCAGGACACGCTACGTTCTAGATGCAGCATGTTTTCTCATGTAAAGACACTGAGTGTTTAAAAATTCATTTATTTTAAACTTATGGAAACGTAATAAACACTATGTGCAGGAAATTAGGTAATAATATGCTAAAGCGGGTTTCCTGCATAAATATGCCGTCACTGCTGCCATGTGATGAGAAAAGTGAATGGATCATTTTACCACAGGTGGAATAGTTACCATGAAAGCTGAAAGAAGAGATTCCAACGGATCTTTTGCTGTTACTTCGTATATTTGTGATATTTGGGGATATATAGGTGTACTTGCCTAGGTGTGTGGAACCACCGGATCATGCATGGTCTCCCTCTGTCGGGTTGCCACGGTGGTGCGACGGATAACGCCGCTTGTTTACATGTCGCCGCGGCAACAGCCCGGTGCCCTGTGATGAGCGGTGTGTCGCGCATGAAGTGACATCACCACCAGGAAGTGACGACTGCGCATGCGCCAAAAACAAATGATCCGATGTGTGGATATAAACTCCGCTTGCATAGACCGTAGCCACTCCTCATGATGAAGCATATACCTTTCTTAACACGCGAAACGTTCGTAAGGAGTCCGGTCTAGGGGTCCCCCCTCCTTTTCCCCTGCAATAGCACCTTACTGGTATGATGGATTTTATTATGTACATTGTAATTCTAATTCAATTGTGCACTTTATGGGATGTTGCAATAATCTGAAGCTGCCAGTCTGCATACAATGGATTACTATGGCAGTTTCTTGCACAGTCTTAACCCGTGAACCATCCTATGATTGTATACAATGATGAATTTGTAATGTAAACCTGCCTACCATGTAATGAAATGTGTGTTAAGTGCTTTGTAAATTATTCACCTAATTTTCCTGCACAGTGTTTAATATTGTCTCCATAACATTAAAATAAATGAAGTTTTTAAATGCAAACTCTTAAAAAGCAATATTGGCTCCACATGTTCTCCTTTTGATGAATATAATTGACACTTGCTGACTATGGAAATCTTGAAGACAACATCATCTAGGCAAAATACTCAGTAAACTGAATAGGTAACGATCAATTATTGTAAAACCTGTGAAAATAAATGACCATTTTATTGTGCATTTAAAGAATTACTCAAGTTTATAGTGAATACTGGGCATACCACACTATCTATACAGGATAACATGGTTTCTAGTTATGCTGAGAGTATGAAATATGACGCTAAGTCAATTAAAATCAGCACAAAAATAGATAAATTTAGAACTTGAATAGAATCAATGTCTATTGAACAAAGAGAAAAAGTGAAAACGCAGGCGATAATTGGAGTTAAGACTGTAATTAAAATAATCTGCTTTGAAACATGCAAAATTGTTAACAGCAGCAAAAATAGCTATAAAAAAAAAAGAGAGAATCCCAAAAATAACAAAAACAGCTGCAGGCATTCATGATAGAAGTTATGTTGTGTGGCATGGCATAAAAGATATTAATTAATGAGATATTGTAAGTGTAATCTCTCCATTGCCTTACTGAAATTTTGTACAGCTCATCTACTTAAGAGAATTGTTTGCAAATAATGAATGGAAAGTTTACATAGAACTGCTCCCTCATTGAATAGTTAAAATGTAGAAAATAACTGAACTTCCATAGAAAAAAAGCACAGAGTAAAGTAACTAGGCTTCTGGTGCTTCACCATTAGAAATAGGCCTATAATAATAGAATACACCAATGAAATGTAAAGAGTGCCATTCAGAAGATTTTGGTGAGAGTCTATTGTTATGGAGGTTGATGGACACCACCACCACAGAGCTCACAATTAGAGGTGAACAGACCCATCCATGGAAGTTTGGGTTCTGAAGGTTCAGCCAGACTTTAAAGTTCTGTTCCGGACCCAAACTTGACTCGAATCTCACTGGAAGACACTAATTGGGCAGTTCGGTTTCCCGCCCACATACAGCCAGCCATAAAGCACTGCAAGAGGCTGTGAATCAAGTATACCCAAGCCCAGTGATATTCACTCCAGTGATTTGCATACGTAAAGCACCAAAACTCCGATCTCGAACACTGATTTTTTTTGTAAAGTCTGAGTTCAGCATGAGCATCGAACATTAAAGTTTGGATCCGCTCATCTCTGCTCAAAATGACATCCACCCGCGCATGTTAACTTTTTAGATTGTGCTGTCAATGGAGCATTGTGTACTCAGATTTATCAGACTCTTTCCAAGCCCCTGTGGGTGTCATAATATGATGTCCAAGAGCTAGCTTCATTGCAGCACCTGGGAATATTGTGCATGCACGCAACTCGTTTTTGCAGCATTAGTGCACCTTCGAAGCTGGGTGTACACATCTTCTCCTTAGAGAGAGGCATACTGCATATGATCAGAAGAATAGCTTCTACAGTTCCAATCATACAAAGTGCACCTCTGAAGTCAGGACGCATATACGCGGCTTCAGAGGCTCACTAATGCTACAAAAACGAGGTGCGTGCATGCACAATCTTTCCAGGAGCTGCAATGATGCCAGCTCTTGGAAATCATGTCATCATGCCCACAGGAGCCTAATAATATTGGAAGAGGCCAACTACTCTGGGGAAACAATGCCCTCCGCTAGTTAAAGGCCTTATCAGCATAGGAAAACAGCACTTTATAAATGTTTTTTATAAACATTGATTTTATCAAAAAGCATTATACAGGGCTGGTTAGGCAGGGAATTTTGGGATACACATATTAATGCTGCTAGCTTAAAGGGGTTGTCCGGGCTTATTTTTTATTTCATATTTATATCTAGGCTGCAAAATGTTGACAATCTGCAATATACATGTTGTCAACATTTTGCAGGGTTTCCTAGATATAACACATTTACTGATGGCAGAGAGTGTCCAGGGGGTGTGATTGTGCATACTGGTCGTTTACACCTACTGTAGCACAATCACACCCCCTCCCCTATACCTAGTATGGCCAGCCACCCCCAGGCCATACATGCCCGCCCCCTGCCCACTAAACACTATGTAATGAAACCACCCCCAGGGCTCCTACTGGCCGCCCCAGCCCCTAAATCACCACCCACCCTCTGCAAAACAGCGGTCCCCAGTGCACTGATACAAGGTGCCGAAACCGCTGCTGTGAAAGCGATTCCGGCACACTGTCAGTGCAGCAGGGGACCCGCTGCATATGTGTGCTGCTCACCCTCCTCTTGTGCAGCCGGTCACGGTCCGCCCTGGACCCGGTCATCTGCAGCCGGGCTCCACACACTGCAGCCGGGCTCTCCACACTGCAGCCGGGCTCTCCACACTGCAGCCGGGCTCTCCACACTGCAGCCGGGCTCTCCACACTGCAGCCGTATCTGTAATGTGTGCGGAGCGGTGCCCGTCGCCCGATCTCCCCAGACCTCCAGTACCATAGAGCAGAGGCTGTGGAGCGGTCCTCTCTAAACCGCTCCACCAGCTCTATGGTACTGGAGGTCTGGGGAGATCGGGCGACGGGCACCGCTCCGCACACATTACAGATACGGCTGCAGTGTGGAGAGCCCGGCTGCAGTGTGGAGAGCCCGCCTGCAGTGTGTGGAGCCCGGCTGCAGATGACCGGGACCAGGGCGGACCGTGACCGGCTGCACAAGAGGAGGGTGAGCAGCACACACATGCAGCGGGTCCCCTGCTGCACTGACAGTGTGCCGGAATCGCTTTCACAGCAGCGGTTTCGGCACCTTGTATAAGTGCACTGGGGACCGCTGTTTTGCAGAGGGTGGGTGGTGATTTAGGGGCTGGGGCGGCCAGTAGGAGCCCTGGGGGTGGTTTCATTACATAGTGTTTAGTGGGCAGGGGGCGGGCATGTATGGCCTGGGGGTGGCTGGCCATACTAGGTATAGGGGAGGGGGTGTGATTGTGCTACAGTAGGTGTAAACGACCAGCTTGCACAATCACACCCCCTGGACACTCTCTGCCATCAGTAAATGTGTTTATATCTAGGAAACCCTGCAAAATGTTGACAACATGTATATTGCAGATTGTCAACATTTTGCAGCCTAGATATAAATATGAAATAAAAAATAAGCCCGGACAACCCCTTTAAGGCTCCATTCACACTGTGCGTTTTTGCTCATCTATTTTTGTAGCCAAAACCAGGAGTGGGACAATCAGAGTATAAGTATAATAGAAACATGTTCTCCACTTCTGTATTTATCACCCACTGCTGGTTTTGGCTACAAAACTGATGACAAAAAATGCACAGTGTGAATGGAGCCTAAAGGACATAGGAGACCTGACAGGTTCCCTCTAAGGCAAGAGGCAGCCTGGTTAGACTGCACGATTTTTCTGAAGGAGCGATCTTGGCATCATACTACTGCAGTTGCTTTCTTTCTCACCCATTTCTCAATACTGTGGTTGGTTTAATATTTTTTTTTGAAGTTCATATAAAATATTTAGATCGTGTACCTCATGAATATGCAACATGGTTCAGTAAAAAGTTTAATTTGAGATACACAGGAGTGTAGAAAGGAATATAAAGAAGCAGGGGTGGTTGAAGAGTTTAGAAAGTAAAGACATTTATGGCAGTCATCAAAGCAAATTACTTAATTCTTTCTGACATGTCTCACTTGATAAGACAGGTTAATAGGATGATAATGGCATAAGCTTTGTCAAATTTCAGCCATATGCACATATATAGTTCTTGAAGGAATATAGATAAATCTATTTAAACCCATGGGTTGCTAGATGTGAATGTTTTATGAATGCACTGCCAGCTACATTTTGAAAAGTAGTTATTTGCCATTTTTATTAGCATCTTTCAAATTATTCTTCAAAAATAACAAGTTAAGTACACAGCTGTGGATGACTGCAATGCCATCTCCACCAGCACAACAAGGGGTCAAACATTTGTTTAGTTGTATCAACTCAATTTAGGCGAAGAAATGCAAATTCTTATTCCAACTGAATGTTTAAAATCTGGTTGGTAGGATCAGTCTGTATACTTTACTTTATAATGGCATAGACAAATGGCAGACCATCTGCACATAGTAATACTGTGACCTCCAGACTGCAAAGGACAACACAGATACAATTAAAATGACTTCAGAAGATGTCTATCTATATGTGGAGTATATAAAAATAGGTGAATAGGAGTTTCAACGTGCGCTGCCCCAAGTACTGATCCAATCCAAATATTATCCAGGTATCTTTATTCAACTTCTCGACGCGTTTCGTGAGAACCTTCTCACTTCATTAGGAGATACAAGAATTACATCCATATACAAAGTCCCTCTATATATACTAACATTAAAAATCTGATAGTGTGACGTCACCAGCGTCTCACAACGTATAAAAAGGGTTCAACCCAGGTACAGCTTTATAAGTATTCAGCAATCCCCGGTCCCCGATATCCATTCAGTGCATCATAAAAACCATTTAGCGCTAACATATTACACATCTCAATGTTAATATAATTATCTAGATTGGTCTGATGACATTAAACACTTCTTTATAATATAAATTCTTTGCGTGCTCAATTCTAACAGTGATTGTAAAACTTTTTTTTTTTTTAAACTATCTCATGTTCCTCGTCTTATCCCCATTGCGGTACATCATTCTCCTCTAAGGATTCCTCTCAAACATAATACCTAAAACTATATTAGTATACATCAGATCTCCCACCACTTATTTCACTATATGTTCAATGGTATTGAACTCACAATCTATTGTTTTCTATCCCATCTCATACTTGCCCGCTATCCTTATCCTCTGCTCTATTCTCCTATCTGCAATTCTGCCCATCGGTTCACATCGCGTAACAGCTTCATATATTATAAGCTTATGGCATTCATCAGCAGTCTACTTCATTTCTCAAACAGATACAGTGCCTACAAGTAGTATTCAACCCCCTGCAGATTTAGGTGGTTTGATAAGATACAAATAAGTTAGAGCCTTCAAACTGCAAATGAGAGTAGGATTTATTAACAGAAGCATAAATCTTACAAACCAAAAAGTTATGTTGCTCAGTTGAATTTTAATAAATTTTAAACATAAAAGTGTGGGTCAATTATTATTCAACCCCTAGGTTTAATATTTTGTGGAATAACCCTTGTTTGCAATTACAGCTAATAATCGTCTTTTATAAGACCTGATCAGGCTGGCACAGGTCTCTGGAGTTATCTTGGCCCACTCCCCCATGCAGATCTTCTCCAAGTTATCTAGGTTCTTTGGGTGTCTCATGTGGACTTTAATCTTGAGCTCCTTCCACAAGTTTTCAATTGGGTTAAGGTCAGGAGACTGACTAGGCCACTCCATCACCTTGATTTTTTCCCTCTTGAACCAGGCCTTGGTTTTCTTGGCTGTGTGCTTTGGGTCGTTGTCTTGTTGGAAGATTAAATTACGACCCATCTTAAGATCCTTGATGGAGGAGCAAAGGTTCTTGGCCAAAATCTCCAGGTAGGCCGTGCTATCCATCTTCCCATGGATGCGGACCAGATGGCCAGGCCCCTTGGCTGAGAAACAGCCCCATAGCATGATGCTGCCACCACCATGCTTGACTTTAGGGATGGTATTCTTGGGGTCGTATGGAGTGCCATCCAGTCTCCAAACGTCACGTGTGTGGTTGGCACCAAAGATCTCGATCTTGGTCTCATCAGACCATAGAACCTTGAACCAGTCTGTCTCAGAGTCCTCCAAGTGATCATGAGCAAACTGCAGACGAGCCTTGACATGACGCTTTGAAAGTAAAGGTACCTTACAGGCTCGTCTGGAATGGAGACCATTGCGGTGGAGTACGTTACTTATGGTGTTGACTGAAACCAATGTCCCCACTGCCATGAGATCTTCCCGGAGCTCCTTCCTTGTTGTCCTTGGGTTAGCCTTGACTCTTCGGACAAGCCTGGCCTCGGCACGGGAGGAAACTTTCAAAGGCTGTCCAGGCCGTGGAAGGCTAACAGTAGTTCTATAAGCCTTCCACTTCCGGATGATGCTCCCAACAGTGGAGACAGGCAGGCCCAACTCCTTGGAAAGGGTTTTGTACCCCCTTACCAGCCTTGTGACCGTCCACGATCTTGTCTCTGATGGCCTTGGAATGCTCCTTTGTCTTTCCCATGTTGACCATGTATGAGTGCTGTTCACAAGTTTGGGGAGGGTCTTAAATAGTCAGAAAAGGCTGGCAAAAGAGATAATTAATCCACACATGTGAAGCTCATTGTTCTTTGTGCCTGAACTACTTCTTAATACTTTAGGGGGACCAAACAGAATGCTGGTGGTTTAAGGGGTTGAATAATAATTGACCCACACTTTTATGTTTAAAATTTATTAAAATTCAACTGAGCAACATAACTTTATGGTTTGTAAGATTTATGCTTCTGTTAATAAATCCTACTCTCGTTTGTAGTTTGAAGGCTCTAACTTATTTGCATCTTATCAAACCACCTAAATCTGCAGGGGGTTGAATACTACTTGTAGGCACTGTATATGTTAGGTATAACATGATGGCCGTGCATCTCTTTCATTATTCAGGATCAAACATCATCTGAATAAATCCGTGATTTCATACAAGCCATTTGGCTTCAAAGTATTTAATTTATAGATCCAGTATATCTCTTTCCTAGAGAGGATCTGATCTCTGTTATTGGTCCCTAAGGGGACGTGATCTATAGGCAAAACTGTCATATTTGCTTTCTTAATGTGAACTGTCGCACAATGTCTCGTTACTCCGTGGGTCATTAAACCCTTCCTAATATTGAACCTGTGGGAGTTCATCCTTTTATGTAATTCTTGCGTAGTCTTGCCTATATACCATTTCCCACATTGTAGTCTATAGATCACATAGGATGAACAGCAGTTCAGATGCTGTTTAATCTGAAATGTAGTTTTTCTTTCAGTAAAGCTGAAAATTAAAGTACCATCTTGTATCATTTTACAACATAAGCATTTCTTGTTATTACATTTATATGCACCATTCAGATTAGAGATGACACTCTGAATCTTCCTCTCATCCCTGTATTTTATTCTACTAGGGGCCAATAGGTTTTTAATGGTTGATGCTTTTTGTATGTGATCCCCATCCTCTCTGGAAGGATCTTGCCTATAGAATAGGATCATTCTGTAAGATCCCCCAATGTCTCATTAAAATAGTCCTGATGCCTGCATTTTGTTTAGTGAAAGTGGTGATAAAATTATAACTTCTATCCTACTGTTTCTCCATAGTTCTTAATTTCGGGACAAGGAAAGTTTCCTGATCTAGATCTAAGCTCTCATTATATGCCTTTTCAACTAAATTCTTTGGCTTTATGAGTAATAGGTGTTGTGACTTGGCACAACCCTCAAAGGTGAGTGCAACACACCTAGGTATCATTTTTAATACACAGATAAGATCCTATGTGCGCCATTTCTCCCCCTTTTCTAGTGCATTTTTGAAGAAGTTATCTATATGTGGGTAATTTTCCATGATACAAATTTTTACTTTATTATTTTGTACTGTAAATCTGTCACTAGGTTTTAGGCTGTGTTCACACATTGCGTATTTTTGCGCGCGCTTTTCAAAATACGCAATGTGCTTTTTGTCTGCCAGCAAAGTGAATGGGAAATTCACTTTGTCGTGCAGACAGTGTGTAAAAATATGCCGCGCTTTTATGGGAGAAAATGCAGATGCGTAAATAATTGACATGTCAATTCTTTACGCAGCTGCTCCTGCATTTTCTCACGTAGGGGCGGCGCTGCTGCATCTGACGTCACAGAGGGGGAGGAAGAATCCTGCTTCCTCCTCCCCTCTGTGACATCTGTGACCGCTCATTTGATTTCGCAGTGTATTAATATACACTGCAAAATCAAAATTAAATAAAGACAAATGCATTGAAAATAACAAAGAATTAAATACCTACCCTCCGACGGGTTTTCCGGTGTCCGAGAGCCAGGAGCTGCCGCTGGAATTGCTCGGCTAGGACTTGTGGTGATGTCAGAGGGTGTTTCGGTCATGTGATATGTATCACATGACCGCGAGCAGCTAATCAGCGCCCGTGACATCACGGCAGGTCCTGCAGGACGATACATCGCCTGCCTCTGCATCGGAGACCGGAGAAAAGGCGTCGGAGGGTAAGTATTTGATTCTTTATTATTTTTCATACATTTGTCTTTATTTTAGATTTCGCAGTGTATATTAATACACTACGAAATCTAATGGGCGGTCACAGATGTCACAGAGGGGAGGAGGAAGCAGGATTCTTCCTCCCCTCTGTGACATCACCTGCGCTTTGTGGGGTGAAGAAAGCACAGTGTGTGAAAGCCCCCGGCGTATTTCGTTGCGCTTTTTTGGCAAGACAAAAATCACGCAAATAAAGCGCAACAAAATACGCAAATGTGTGAACATAGCCTAAAGAGGACCTGCCACCCCCCTGGTGCTATGCTAACTGAATGCAGCACTGAATGCAGCACTGAATGCAGCGTGTCTGCTGCATTCAGGGAAGAAGTCCCCCATGTCTCTAGCTCCCCTGTAAGTTGTAAAAAAACTTTATAAAGTGTACAGATAAGGAGTCCAAAGGGACTTACTCAGTAATGAGTCATCGCTGTTGCTGGTTTCCTCCCCGCCTCCAGCCTTCTCTGTCCCACCTCCAGCCCTCTCTTGTTCAGTCTCCTGAGGGCTTGAGGCGGAGAGTGCACCAGCAACTTATTACTGAGCAAGTCCCTCCGGACTCCTTATCTATACATTTTCTAAAAGTTTTTTTTACAACTTACAGGGGGGCTAGAGCCATGGGTGGCCCCTTCCCTGAATGCAGCAGACACGCTGCATTCAGTTAACATAGCACCATGTGGATGACAGGTCCTCTTTAACCACCTAATATGAGGGCATCATAGTAGAGACAGAGAAACTGTTTCCAGAAATGTATCACTCATTGAGCGGCTTGATCTAGAATAAAAAAAAGCAATAATAAGGCAGGGGATAAATCTCAGACTCCCTATAGTTTCTGTAAATAGGATAGGCTTCAGTCACAGCTTAGCCCTAATTTGAATTAATAATGTTAAAAAGCCCTCACCTGATTTTCTATCAGAATTTGCATGTCTTTTACCAATGCTGCGCTAGTAGACTGAGATAACTAACAAAAAGAGCTAAAATCCGCGACCCAAGTGCCATGCCATGCCCTCACACACCACCCCGCGTCTCGTTATCACTAATATCTAAACCCACAAGATGCAGACAGCACTGAATACATATGACAAGCACTGTGGGACTGAGATAGCAGAATCAATGAAATTACATCATCGTGTCTGCTATATTGTTTTTTTTTTATAAACATACATGTGTATAGGATGTGTGTCTAATTCTGAAAATAGGGAGGCTATGTGGGGACTCATGCAGTATGTAGGGGACTATGAGGGTGTATGCACTACATAGGGGGTGATTTGGGGGTCATACTATATATAGAGAGCTATGTAAGGGCTCATATTATAAATAGCGAGGCTATTTTAGGGCTCATACTGTGCATGGAGAGGCTATGGATGGGCTCATACTGTATAAGGGACTATGTGGGTACTCCTACTGTATACAGGGGGACTGTGCGGGGGCTGAAATGGTATATAGAAGTTTCATACCTAATTTTGCTCATTAAGTGATGAAATATCAATACCGAATAATAATTATAATTAATATGATAATAGTTATATAGAGCATTTTTAATTTCAGCATATTTGTTTGGCCCTCCACAACAGTCACGGTCTCTCATATGGTCCCTCAAGAAAATTAATTACCCACCCCTGCTCTAGCCAATAGATAGTGAAAATGCTTATAAAACATTTTTTATAGTAAGTTTATAACTTTTATGAATTAAACAAAAAAGCATACGTTATGGGATTTTTAGATAACTCTGGAATGGGATTAAATTTTAACCACTTGTTTAATCTTGATTTTATAGAAGGGGATGGGGGAAAGAGATCATAATGTAATGTTAGTACTATAAGATATTACAATACCAAGTTGAACTTACCCCATTTGGTTGAAAGATGAGTCCATCAACTTCATGGCTGACCTCTCTAGCAAAGCTTCCTTCAAGGAGCTGTCAATGATAAAAAAAAATCATAATGTTAGAAGAAAGAACTGTATCAGTTATTATAATTACATATATGGAACTGAACATTTATTTGCAAAGAAGCTGTACTATTATTGGTATGTCTACATGGCTCCTTTAATTCCACAGCACTTTACAGACATCATCACCACTGTCCTCACTGGGACTCACAATTCAAATTCCGTATCAGTGTGTCTTTGGAGTGTGGGAGGAAACTGGAAGATCTGGAATGAACCCACAAAATGAACTACATACAAACTCCATGTAGATGCAGATCTACAGTGCTAACAAGTGGGCCATCAGACTACACATTAACTAAATTAATATTCTCTCATTTATTTTTCTTACTTATCTACATTAAAACTTTGGAGCAAAAAAATAGTGTTTTTCTGCAAATGAAACTTTCACTGGATGGCTCTGAAACACCTTAGAGGAGTTATTCAGCTTGAAAAAAAAAAACACATTTGAATTTTTTTTTATTTAATAAAAAAAAAAAAGGTAACATTTGTAAAGTTGTCCAAACAGATGCAACTTGCTAATACACTTAAATAAGATATTCCACAATAGGTTCAGCAGAGATGAAAGCTTCCTTAGCAGGTACTTTGTCAATTGAGTAAGAAATATGTAACTGTAGGCAAAATGTATAGTACAGTAACATTAGATTAAGTCTGCCATCCCTGGGACTGTCTCTACACAAAGGCCATAACTTTTATGGAGTTTGATTACATGAACTCAGAACCAATGGGGGTTTCCATGAAAGTACAAAGGGTGTAATTTGTGACACCTCAGCCTGGTGAGTCTGAGCTCCAAAGTCCAAACAGATGGTCCCGTTTGGCCAGGTTTGACATTTTCTATCTACTCTAGTAAGGGAGGTGTTTGGAAGAAAAAGTGTATTTAATATGCAATGGGCTCACTCCTAAATAGCCCATGATCCAGACAAAGCCCCAACATTGGAATATTAAAACCTAGGTCGACCTGTAAACGGGAGACCAGTGTCAAACATATAAAAAGCTGGGTGGCACAAAAATAAAGCTGTTTACATGTGGGGGACAACTTTAGACTGTAATGTTTATGTATTTGTTATTTTTCTTTTTTATTTTATAACTATTCCTTTATCTCTTATACCCATTTATTATAAGCACTGTATTTTTTATATTAAAGCTTAAAGGGGAACTCCAGTGAGAGAAAACTTCTTAGTACAGTTCCTGCCCTGCTACATGATGAAGCAGAGCCGTACACAGCAATTCTAGGATCTATAGATCACATATAATTCAATAAAATCATTCCTGCTCCTTTGATCTCCCCCCTCCCTCATGGAAACCTAGATTTCTGTATGTCAGCTTCATCTAGGAACAGATAAGAGGTGTGTCAGGGGCATGGATGTTGGGAGCTTCAGGATCAGCCTACATTCACGCCCCCTCACATTTCTGAATAGGGAGGGGGCGAATCCACCAGCCCCATGCTCACACATACAATCCAGCCCCTAATATTCCATCCTATGTGACAGGTGGGGGGTATAGGCTTCAAATAGCAATCATGTCACCAAGCTGATACAAATACATGCTGTGATCCTCTGCTGTATAATGATGCATAATGTGTACGGTTATTGTGAGGCTACAAAAGCAGAGGCAAATCATTACATTGATCAATTCAGCTCTGCATGGTCTCCCCTGCCCCATAGAAACATGGTATCATATCTCCCTATCTTTCAATGGATCATCACTCCTCACTGGAATGTAGGGTGAACCTGCAGCTCCCACCATCTACGCCCCTGACAACTCCTTTTCTCTGCTTCTACATGACGCTCTCAGGCTGAAAATTCTGGGTTCCATGAGGTGGGGGCCACAGCAGAGGAGCAGGTATGATTTTATTGAATTATAAGAGATCTATAGATCCAGAACTGCAGTGTACAGCTCTGCTTCATCATGTAGCAGGGCAGGAACTGTACTAATAAGTTTTCTCTCACTGGAGTTCCCCTTTAAAACTTTAATCAATTTAATAAGTTTGATCCTTGTAAAAGTCAAGCACATAATAATAATATTACAAGCACATGACTTGAATGCGGCCAGCAGGCACTGCAGACCTCTTGACGATCCCGGCCTGGTCCACAGGGCTGCTGACGTCAGAGCTTTATTTCAGTTGAATATATTGCTGACACTGTACAGAGACAAGTTCTCTGCACAACTATATCAATGCCAGCCACCGGGCAATGAGAGGCCAGCAGCAGATGTCATAGGCTGATGTCAGCTGATGGCTTCTGATTGCCCACTGGCTGGCATTGATATATCTGTGCAGAGAACTGGTCTTATGAATTGAAATAAAGTGCTAGCATCGGCAGCCTTCTGGACCAGACTGCGATCATCAAGAGATCTACAGAGCTTGCATGTGCAGAAACAGAGGACAGGAGAGAAGAATTTGTTTTATGAAGAATGGCATAACAGGGCATATTACTAAAAGAAGGGGAAAAAGAAAGTGACATTACTATAAGATAGGCATCAGCATGAGGACATTACTACAAGATAGGGACCAAGATGGGGCATTTCTACAAGATAAGAACCTGAATGGTGACATTAGTACAAGATGGGGAACAGAACAAGGACATTACTCCAAGAAGCGGACCAAGATGTTGACAATACTACAAGAAGAAGCCCAGGATGGGGACATTGCTACAAAAAGGGGACCAGAATCAGAGCATTACTAGAAGAAGATGACCCAGGACGATTATATTAATACCAGATGGGGACAAGGATGGCGACATTAATGCAAAATGGGGACAAGCGTGGGCACATTAATATGGGATGGGGACAAAAATGATCACATTGCTAAAAGAAGGGGACCCAGCTGTGGAATTACAACAAAATGAGGACCAGGATGAGGACATTACTACAAGATGAGTACTAGTATGGGTACATTACTACAAGGGGATATTACTAGAAGTTGGGGACTAAGAAGTGGACATTAATACAAGATGGTGACAATGATGAGTACATTACTACAAGATGGGGACCAAATTATTATTTTTTTTTCAATGTGGGACCAATATACAATTGAAACCAGAAGTTTACATACACTATATAAAACACACACATGCATGTTGTTCTCACTATCTGACATGCAATCGGAATAAACCTTTCCTGTTTTAGGTCAATTATGATTACCATAATTATTTATATTTGCAAAATGCAAGAATAATGAGAGAGAATGTTTTAAGGCATTTTTTTTTTTACTATTACTTAGTATTTGATACCATTGCCCTTAAACTGTATGACTTTGGTTAAAAGTTTTGGATATCTTTCCACAAGCTTCTCACAATAGATGGTAGGAATTTTGTCTCATTCTTCCTTACAGAACTGGTGTAACTGAGTAATGTTTGTTGGTGGCCTTGCTCGCACCTGCCTTTTCAGCTTTGCCCATAAATTTTCAATAGCATAATCAAATCTTTGTGATGGCCATTCCAAAACATTGAGTTTGTGATACTGATGGTGGGTTTACACGCCGCGATATCGTTTCGATATCGCAACTCAATGGCGCGGGAGCGCGCAATTAGTGCACGTTCCTCCCGCATCGCATTGACTGTTTACACGCTGAGATATCGTATTACAACGTCTGTGCGATGTCTCCGCCTCCCAACCCAGGATCGCATAGTTAACATGGGAGTGAATGGGTGACGTATGAAATCGCATCGTAATTGGGCGTTTACACAGCACGATCCGGCTTCAATCGCTATGCAATATCGGGGCATTGAATAGCACGCTCATTCGATCCCCGATATCGCATTGACATCGTTCCTGCATCGTATTGGACGTTCACACCATACAACGCAGGAACGATATCGGGTCCAACGAGCGAACCACGTGACTTTTGATTGAAATTGTACTGCGATATCGCGACGTGTAAACCCGCCATGAAACCACTTTGTAACCAGTTTCCCAGTATACACTTCAGTTCATTGTTCATTTGGGAGACCCATTTCCACCCAAGCTTTAACTTCCTAGCTGATGTCTTGAGATGTTACTTAAGTATTGCCACAATCTTTCCTCATGTCATCTATTTTGTGAAGTAGTAAAGAGAGTAAAACCCAGCTCACCACCGTCTGGGTGCTCTAGGGAAAAAAAAATCTATTTTGTGAAGTGCACCAGTCCCTCCCGCAGCAAAACCACCTCACAACTTGATGCTACTACCCATGTGGTTCCATTTGTGATGGTGTTCTTAGGCTTCCAAGCTTCTTTTCCCTCCAAACGTAATGATGGTCATTATGGCCAAACAGTTCAACTTTAGTTTTGTCAGACCACAGGACAGGTCTCTAAAAATGTAGATTTTTGTTCCTGTGTGTATTTGCAAAAATTAATCTGGCTTTTTTAGCTTTCTTTTGGAGTAATGGCTTCTTCCTGGTAGAGTGAACTTTCAGCTCATGTTGATACAGTACTCATTTCACATGACAAAATTTTACCAGCTTACGCTGTCATCTTCATTGTCTTTTGCTTTTGCTCTTGGGTTGATATACACATGGCGGACCACAGCACATTCATCTCTGGAACACAGAACACGTCTCCTTCCTGAGCAGTATGATGCCTGGACATTCTTATCTTGTTTGTACTTGAGTATAATTGTTTGAGATGTGGACAGCTTTCTTATAATTTTATTTGTAGTAAGGATAATCTTTTTGCAATTTTGAAATTAAGCAAAAAAATAAGTTTTTAGTAAGCTGGACAACTCATTTAAAACTGAAAACTTACATCCAGTTTAAATGCTTTTTGCAAAACTTTTTTTTTTACAAACTTTAAAAAAATCTAAACTGGATCTAGTAAGAAGTATAAAATGCTGCTTTATATTCCTTATTCTCTTTGAATCTACCAACTGCCACGAATAGTGACTATGTGTGATTCCAGCCTATCGGTGTGTTTACATGTTGCACTTTTGATGTGAATAAAACAAAATCTGTTTATTCTGTACTTGTTGATTGGAAGCAGTGTCTCGTCTGCAATACGTCAATTCTTTCAGCATTTTTCACCCAAGTAAGAAAAAACTGTATGAAAAAAATGCAACAAAAACACACGCATAAGCCAGTGTTTTTCTTACCAACACTCATTTTTGTAAGCAAAAGCCACAGGCAGAAAATCTGTAATGTAAAAATTCAGAAATAATGGAAGTACCACACTTCCTGCAAAGAGTGAAATAATGGCCACATGCAAAATTTTCTTGTAGTAGTACTATAAAACCAATAGAGGATGATGATTCCCCTAGAAGTGTCCTCAACTACTACTCCCATCATCATCGTCTTTACATTGGTTTTATAATACTACTACAAGAATATATTGAATGTATTTCCATGTAGTTCCTTCTATAGTATTTATCTTTATTTACTAGTGCATCTCAATGAATGAGAATATCATCAAAATGTTAATTTATTTCACTAATTCAATACATAAAGTAAAATGCATATAGTTATTACAGAGTGATCTATTTCAAGAGTTTATTTATGTTAATGTTGATGATTATGGCTTACAGCCAATGAAAACCCAAAGGTCATTATCTCAAAAAATTAAAGTAGGGAGAATGAAGGGCTTGAGAGATAAAATATTACCTAAATAGGTATCAGAGGCTTCACCTTGTGTAGATGTGAGAGTCACAACCACTATAAAAGCATATCACGGCTGCTGCAGTCCACAGCTTGGTGCATATAGAGTAGGGAGGATGTACAATTAAAAACCACACTGCTATATTCCATGAGACATCAAAGGGTGAATATACAGTAATAGCCTCTTCCTCAGGACAAATCAATATCATATTTCCATGTTTCAGGGAGCCTTGAAACGCATTGACTAAACTGAGATAATGACATTTGGATTTTCATCGGCTGTAAGCCATAATCATCAACATTTACAGATAGAAACATTTGAAATACAGGGTGGGCCATTTACATGGATGCACCTAAATAAAATGGGAATGGTTGGTGATATCAACTTCCTTTTTGTGGCACATTAGTATATGGGAGGGGGAAAACTTTTCAAGATGGGTGGTGACCATGGTGGCCATTTTGAAGTCGGCCATTTTGGATCCAACTTTATTTTTGTCAATGGGAAAAAGGAAATTCTGAAAACCTGCACTGTGTGCAGCCCTCGAGGCCTGGAGTTTGAGACCCCTGCTATACATTGTACACAGAAAGCTATGCTGTGGGTGGGGTTGGTTATACAAGGGTCAAAATATGAGCTTTGCTATATCTGCAGCCAATAAAACTTTGATTTTTCATAACTGCTGCATCAAGCGAACAAAGTGATACATCACTGTAATCGGGGTCTCAGCTCCAAGCATACCGCACCGTCATATTACGTAGCAAAACCTACAGATTAACGATCTGGTCTATTTGCTGCATCAAGAAGACAAAGCCAGAAGGGGGACAATGGAGTGTCTGTGAAATAGTTGCGTTATTTACCTAGGAAGTATAACATATTTTCTATTTTATAGTATTCCCTTCTGTTAGAAAATATTAAAATATTGGACCTGCTGCAGAAGTACAAAAACTCTACATGGTATTGATCCTATATAGGAACAGTGCATAAAAGCTAAACAAAACCATTACAAACTCAAATATGAACAAAAATGTGTAAGGCCGCTTTCACTCTGGCAAATTTCCAAATCTGTGTAGTTACATGAAATTCATTTATACTCATGACCAAGCACGGATCTGTGCAAAGGATGCCAACGGATGTCCATGGAACATTTTATTTAACGGATCCGTCATCAGTCACCAGAAATAGGGGTGGGAGGAGCTGTAACCTGCTTCTGAGCATACTCAGTACAGCAAAACGGATCTGTTTCACGGATCCATTGTTTTCATAGATCCGTATGGATCCTCGCTCCATAGAGCTCTATATTAATGTCATCTGGACACCAACGGATCCCTGACTGTCCATGGGTGACCATGATTTTCGAGGAAGCCCAGGAATCAGAAGTACATGAAAAATGCGAACGCCAACAGATCTGAGACAAAATGGAGACACACGGATGGCCTGAGAGGACCAGTCCGTGCCCATAGAACAACATGGGAGGCCATAGCGGATCTGTGCCATCTGTTTCAAAACGATTTGCAAAATTGCCAGGGTAGCAGCCTAAAGCAATAAAGCAAACTTTCTGGGTAATACACTGAAAGTAGTGATTATTACACATGAAGGAGAGCTCATTTTAGATACTGCCTGCTCTCCTCACACAAAAACTACATGAACTGACAAGCTGAATTCTGACAAGTCTTATGTTTCAATATAAAATGTATGAAAGGATTACAGATGAAGCTTTTTGCTTTGGCTGCATCTCAATTCCATAAAAATGTCACTTTCTCTTTCTAAACATCTCTCTCCTGATATCATATCATTTCACTATTGATTATTCATGTATGGAAGCAGTGTCAGAAAGCTACAAAAGGCCCATTTCTTGGGAGCAGAGCTGAAAAGAGAAAAATAGACATCTCTGGATAAATCAATGGCGAGGCACGTCTGACTAAGACCACCACATGCAGAGAATCAGCAATAGCAAATGTGCGCTCGGCAAATTGCGATTGCCTTTCATTGTCTTGTCTATAGATACTATTTTAGGTAATTGGTGACGCTTTAACATGGGGGATACATACAGCTTTATAGATAAACTTGAAATAATAAATTTATAGTTTTGCCCTTTCATGAGAATACAAGGGTTTAAAGTAGTAAATACTTTGTAAATCCGAAAAAAAGATGCAAGAGAAATGGGAAGACACAAAATAACAGATAAGCGAGGTGTAAGCTAAAGAGGCAGTAATGATCCCCTTTCACCAGCTCAATGACTCGCCTGCTCTGCAGAATACTATTACGTTATTAATCACCGCCATTGTGTCTATTGAGAAGATACATTAAATTCAAAGCTCCATTTCGGAAAAAGGCAATTTCACATCAAGATGCACATTCCTGTCAGGCTGCCGCTCTACATACTCCAGAATAGGAAATGCATTTTTAATATTAAAAAGGGGGATTTTAAAATAGTTTCATGGAAACAAAGTTAAATGTAAAACAACTTGGTTCTTAAAAAACTGTTGATTTTCATTTTACAATAAAGCACACAAATTATATAAAAATATTTTCCAAAAGCTTTTTATAAAGCAGAGAAACTGATTTAACCATGGATAGTCTAATCTACCTTAGCTCAAATCAAGATTCATGAATGACAGAGCGATCATAGATAAATAATGTTCCTAAGATTTAAGTCCATCAACTGGGTAAAAAATGTGGACTTCTCCTAAATGTTCCCAATATGAGAATATATGGGGCCAATAACTGCAAGAGTTGTCCTGACTTTGTAAAACTTCCCAACCAATCGCTATGGTACAGATATATAAATGCTTTTACACCATAGAGGTGAAGTAAAAGCTTTAAAAAGTTGAAAAAGTTTTGTTCAAAGTGGAGTTGTGCAAAAAAAATAGTGAAATTCGGGATTTTCACGATTTTGAATCAGCTCTGCCGAAATAGGTGAAGCTATAAAAAAGCCGGGTGAGTGAGTGTCATGCCCGCCCATCCAATTCATCAAAACAGTCAATGTTTTGTTTTCAGAAATTCTACACGAAGACATAAGCAACTCGGAACAAGCCACAAATTCATTAAGGGATCATGCACATTTTAATGTATTTGGCTCCTATTGTTTTTTTTCAAACAGGCGTTGTTCAACTTATGCTAGTCCTGATAAATTGGCCACAATGCATTTCATACATTTTTTGATCATAAAAAACGGAGACAATCTTGGGATACACCTATAAGAAAAGACAGAGACAAGTGGACTACTGATAACTTAAAGGGAACCTGTCACCTGGATCTAAGCCCCTACACTATCACTACCTGTCCCTGCACCTTCCTAGCTGCTCCCTATCTATCCCTTTCTGAGCTAAAGGGGCCCTATAAAACAGCAGAAAAATAACTTATAACTTACAGACGTCCCTGAGGCTGGGGACTGAAAAGGCGGCCCCAGGCTCCATTCTACCCTCCTCCATGCAGCAGCACACGCCCCACTGGGTGGCATTATTCTTTCTTCATCGCCGCCTCCTCCAATTGGAATATCCCGCCTGCTTTACATCTATCATGTTGTGGTGATGCGACCTCGATGTATCCCCTGACCGGGACACAGCATATGAGAGATTGTATCTTCTGCTCGGTAGCAGCACACACAGGGTGAGCTGCTACTGGAGCTGAGTGCTGATTGAAAGCACTGACGCCAGAGGCGTAGCTAGGGGTTCAACACAAGGGGGGCGAAACATCATGAGTGGGCCCCCAGCCCAGGTGACCAGCAATAATTACACGTACAACCTAAAGCATGAACATTTCTTTTAGTCAAATAGCAAACTGAATAACATTAACACTCAAGTTTGTTTAAATTCAAAAATAATAATGTAAATCATATTTTTAAAGAATGAATAAGCAACTAATTCAAAAATGTGGTGAACTATATTCCAGTGAAAACTACTTCTTACAGCGCCATTTTCCTCTCCTTAACTTTGGCAAATCTGTTGACCACCTTGTCTTTGTCAATTTCAATGTCTCTCTCAATACTGAGTAAGGTTAAATTGGACAGTCTGGCCTCATGCATGCATGCTCGTAGGTGTGTTTTAAGGAGTTTCAGACGACTAAAACTTCTCTCTGCTTTTGCACTACTAACAGGAATAGTCAAGTAAATCTTATAAAGTGTAGTTAAATTTGGAAATGCTCGATGTATGTCGTTGGCAATAAGAAATGGCAATATTTTGTCTGTGGTGACTAGCTCTTTTTCAATTGACAGTTCCTTGTACATAGTACAGAAAGTTAGAAACTCTTCTACCACCACCTAGTCGTTCAATTATTATAATGCATCCCCATATTCCTCCATATATTACAATGTACCCCATAGTTCTCTATGTATTATAATGCATCCCATAGTCCTCTATGTATTATAATGCATCCCATAGTCCTCCATTCATAAGGGAAGCCCCATAGTGATTCAATTATTATAATGAACCCCCATCATCCTCCATATAGTATAATGCAACCTCATATCTGCTCCATATAATATAATGCAGCCTCACACCCCTCCATATAGTATAATGCAGCCTCATAGCCTCTCCATATAGTATAATGCAGCCTCATAACTTCCCCATATGGTATAATGCAGCCTCATATCCTCTCCATATAGAATAATACAGCCTCATAGACCCTCCATATAGCATAATACAGCCTAAAAGATCTTCATGTAGTGCTGTCTCAATACTCTCCATATAGTATATCTTAGTCTCAAAACTCTACATATAGCGCAGCCTCTAAACTCTCCATATGATGCAGCCCCAAAACCTACCATATAGTGCAGCCTCAAAACTCCCCATATAGTGTAGCCTTATATATGCAGCCTCATATCATTTCCATATAGGGCAGTATTATGTGCAGCCTTTTATCTCACATAGGGAAGTATTATGTGCAGCCTTTTATCCCATATAGGGCAGTATTATGTGCAGCCTTATATCCCATATAGAGCATTATTATGTGCAGCCCTTTATCCCATACAGGGCAGTATTATGTGCAGCCTTTTATACATATAGGGCAGTATTATGTGCAGCCTTTTATACATATAGGGCAGTATTATGTGCAGCCTTTTATCCCATACACGGCAGTATTATGTGCAGCCTTTTATACATATAGGGCAGTATTATGTGCAGCCTTATATCCCATATAGAGCATTATTATGTGCAGCCCTTTATCCCATACAGGGCAGTATTATGTGCAGCCTTTTATACATATAGGGCAGTATTATGTGCAGCCTTTTATACATATAGGGCAGTATTATGTGCAGCCTTTTATCCCATACACGGCAGTATTATGTGCAGCCTTTTATACATATAGGGCAGTATTATGTGCAGCCTTTTATCCCATATAGGGCAGTATTATGTGCAGCCTTTTATCCCATATAGGGCAGTATTATGTGCAGCCTTTTATCCCATACACGGCAGTATTATGTGCAGCCTTATATCCCATATAGAGCATTATTATGTGCAGCCCTTTATCCCATACAGGGCAGTATTATGTGCAGCCTTTTATACATATAGGGCAGTATTATGTGCAGCCTTTTATACATATAGGGCAGTATTATGTGCAGCCTTTTATCCCATACACGGCAGTATTATGTGCAGCCTTTTATACATATAGGGCAGTATTATGTGCAGCCTTTTATCCCATATAGGGCAGTATTATGTGCAGCCTTTTATCCCATATAGGGCAGTATTATGTGCAGCCTTTTATCCCATATAGGGCAGTATTATGTGCAGCCTTTTATCTCACATAGGGCAGTATTATGTGCAGCCTTATATCCCATATAGAGCAGTATTATGTGCAGCCTTTTATCCCATACAGGGCAGTATTATGTGCAGTCTTTTATACATATAGGGCAGTATTATGTGCAGCCTTTTATACCATATAGGGCAGTATTATGTGCAGTCTTATGACCACCCCCTTACTTTGCTTACCTCCCCTGGCTCCCATGCTGCTCCAGCGGGCTCCTCTTGCAGAGTCTGAGGATTCAAGCCTCAGGAGAAGGAGGGAAAGGTGCCGCCGGCCTGCGTTCCACTGTGCATCAAGCAGGAAGCGGGAGGAGGCAGCACAGTGGAGCACAAGCCAGGAAGCCGGCAGGACAGAGGAGGAGAGGGGCGGGAGCAGAAGCAGGAAGCTCCCCCCTCCCCTCCTTTCCCTGACACACGGGCCCCATCTGCCGCGCTGTCAAAGGGATGTGTGTCCTCCAGGGCGCAGGGGGCGGCTGCGACCCCTGCGACCGGGGTTGTTACGCCACTGCTCTCAGCCCCAATGGGCCCCTCATGCCGGGGGGCCCGGGGCGCTCACCCCCTCTGCCCCCCCGCCAGCTACACTACTGACTGACGCCCAGGTGTGCGGGTGAATAGGGGATGATATGAGCTGCCCTGGGCTGTGGGGAGGGGGTGGAGTGTGTCAGGACA
Organism: Allobates femoralis; assembly: GCA_033576535.1. Lineage (NCBI taxonomy): Eukaryota > Metazoa > Chordata > Amphibia > Anura > Aromobatidae > Allobates > Allobates femoralis. The sequence goes on from JARQOC010000001.1 coordinate 276,263,534, forward strand.
GCAGCAGGAGCTGCTGTGTAGAGAGCTGTGTGAAGATTTAACACAGCCTGTGAACTCTCTCAGAGTTGATGTTCATGAGGCTAATGAGCGGAAGGTGAGGAGAGAAAGGTTGTGTGCTGACCTAACAAAGCCTACCCGGGGGAAGGTACAGACCTTCTAGATCAGCTGTTGGGATTGTATGAGGTTGTACTTGGCTGCGCCCCAGAACCTAGAGGTCTGTGAATACCTGAACTGTGCCATTAAACTGTGTGCTGTGTGAGTAAATACCTGAGTCACTGGCTTCTGTCATGCCGATCCTAACCGCTACCTTACAGTGTAAAGCGGGTGGGTGATTCCAAATGGAGGAGGTGGCGATGAAGATGAATAATGCCGCCCAGCGGGCGCGTGTGCTGCTGCATCGAGGAAAGCAGAATGGAGCCTGGGCCCACCTTTTCAGTCCCCAGCCTCAGGGACTTCTGTAAGTTATATTATTTTTCTGCTGTTTTATAGGGACCCTTTAGCTCAGAGAGGAATAGATAGGGAGCAACTAGGAAGATGCAGGGACAGGTTGTGATATTGTAGGGACTTGGATCCAGGTGACAGGTTCCCTTAAAAAAGTAGCAAAAAAAAATAAGGGTTGATGCATTTGTTGTGCAATACATCAATATACAATAAAGTGCAGTTGACAAAATAGATGCATCATGAGGAAATATGATCATGTGGCAATACTGAAGCAACATCTCAAGACATCAGCCAGGAAGTTAAAGCTTGGGCGGAAATGGGTCTTCTAAATTGCCAATTACCCAAAGCATACTGCCAAACTGGTTACAAAGCGCCTTAAGGATAACAATGTCAATGTTTTAGAGTGGTCATCACAAAGCACTGATCTCAATCCTATTGAAAATTTATGGGCAAAGCTAAAAAGGCAAGTGCGATAAAGGTGACCTACAGATACAAACATGGCTCAGTTACACCAATTCTGTCAGAATGAATGGGCCCAAATTCCTACCAACTATTGTAAGAAGCTTAGGGAAAGATATCCAAAATGTTTGACCAAAGTCATACAGTTTAAGGACAAGGGTACCAAATACTAAGGAAATGTATGTAAACTTGTAACATGGGAGAAAGTTATGAAACTGCCTTAAAGCATTCTCTCATTATTCTGGCATATGAATCCTAACTGACCTACACAGTGAAAGGTTTATTCTTATTTCATGTCAGTGAGAAAAACATGCATATTGTCTTTTTATATAGTGTATGTAAACTTCTGGTTTCAACTGAACATACTAGTTTTATAAAAATCTGTGGTCTTGCTCACAAAATACTGGGCATGTTTATTAGTCTTAAAAATTGCCAAATTGATTGTGGTGAGTTATGCTGCGTGATGAATTTGGCATAACTTTAGACTGTCCATTCCAAGTGTACATCACGTATTATTTAGCATCAGAAATTTGCCAGAAAATATTGGTAATTCTTTTGGTAATGTTGGTGCACATTAAGTCAGATTTAAAGCATCACTACAGGGGGTTTGTTTTTTATTCCAACGCTTGATTGGTGCTTTAAATGCATGTCCCCCACCTCCTGCCTTAGATTGGCCCTCCAGCGTTTCCATTCTATATCGAACCCACTCCGGTCCAGCAGCACCATCTTGTGCCCGCAATTTCAGAAGTACGTCACAAGCGCTCAATGCATCTCTATGAGGGCCAGAACGAGATGTATTGAAAAGTGACCTCCATGAAACACCGGACCTGCTGGGAGGTCACTTTTCACCACAAATTGACAGGATCGTCGCTGGAAAAGGATGAAGGTGGTGGAAAGTGACTTCTATTTAAAGCACCACTACAGCAGTGCAACAAAAAAAAAAAAAAAAAAAAAACTTTAATGGTGTTTAAGACAAATAAATATGTGACGATTCATAATAAATATGTAATCCTAAAAAATTGTCTTTACATCAGGAAACTAATTTCCCAAATTTAATAATAAACAGCGGATCAGCTGTATACTTTAGACCTCAATCGTCCTCAACCAGTAAAGACCGACAACCCTGGCTGCAATAGTTACCGGTAAGATCGCAGATGCGTTGCCGGCGATATCGCTGCGTGTGACATCGCAACAACAACCATGGCAGTGCGCCAAAAAAGTGTGCGCTCCCGTGAGTTGCCGGCGATATCGTCCCGTGTGACGGTACCTTTAAGGTGACTACCCTTTTATTTTCTTCCACATGGACTGGACATAAATGAGGTGCATGTCATGAAATTTCTGGCACATATTGCAATAGGTCATTTATCTTAGTAAGTCTCCCACAGAGTGCGTGGCTTTGAGAAATACAGGTGCATCTCAATGAATTAGCATATCATCAAAAAGTTATTTTCTTCAGTAATTCAAAAGAAGAAGTTAAATCCATATATTACAGTTGTGGGCAAAAGTATTGACACCCCTGCAATTCTGTCATATAATACTCAGTTTCTTCCTGAAAATGATTGCAATCACAAATTCTTTAGTATTATTATCTTCATTTAATTTGTCTTCAATGAAAAAACACAAAAGAATGAAGCAAAAAGCAAAACATTGATCATTTCACATAAAACTCCAAAAATGGGCCGGACAAAAGTATTGGCACCCTCAGCCTAATACTTGGTTGCACAACCTTTAGCCAAAATAACCGATCACCTGCTTCCGGTAACCATCAATGAGTTTCTTACAATGCTCTGCTGGAATTTTAGACCATTCTTCTTTGGCAAACTCCTCCAGGTCCCTGATATTTGAAGGGTGCCTTCTCCAAACTGCCATTTTTAGATCTCTCCACAGGTGTTCTATGGGATTCAGGTCTGGACTCATTGCTGGCCACCTTAGAAGTCTCCAGTGCTTTCTCTCAAACCATTTTCAAGTGCTTTTTAAAGTGTGTTTTGGTTCATGTTTTGGGTCATTGTCCTGCTGGAAGACCCATGACCTCTGAGGGAGACCCAACTTTCTCACACTGGGACTTACATTATGCTGCAAAATTTGTTTGTAGTCTTCAGACTTCACACTGCCATGCACACGTCAAGCAGTCCAGTGCCAGAGGCAGCAAAGCAGCCCCAAAACATCAGGGAACCTCCGCCATGTTTGACTGTAGGGACCGTGTTCTTTTCTTTGAATGCCTCTTTTTTTCTCCTGTAAACTCTATGTTGATGCCTTTGCCCAAAAAGCTCTACTTTTGTCTCATCTGACCACAGAACATTCTTCCAAAACGTTGTAGGCTCTCTCAGGTAAGTTTTGGCAAACTCCAGCCTGGCTTTTTTATGTCTCAGGTAAGAAGTGGGGTCTTCCTGGGTCTCCTACCATACAGTCCCTTTTCATTCAGACGCCGACGCATAGTACGGGTTGACACTGTTCCCTCGGACTGCAGGGCAGCTTGAACTTGTTTGGATGTTAGTCGAGGTTCTTTATCCATCATCCGCACAATCTTGCGTTGAAATCTCTCGTCAATTTTTCTTTTCCGGCCACATCTAGGGAGGTTAGCCACAGTGCCATGGGCTTTAAACTTCTTGATGACACAGCGCACGGTAGACACAGCAACATTCAGGTCTTTGGAGATGGACTTGTAGCCTTGAGATTGCTCATGCTTCCTCACAATTTGGTTTCTCAAGTCCTCAGACAGTTCTTTGGTCTTCTTTCTTTTCTCCATGCTCAATGTGGTACACACAAGGACACAGGACAGAGGTTGAGTCAACTTTAATCCATGTCAACTGGCTGAAATGTGATTTAGTTATTGCCAACACCTGTAGGTGCCACAGGTAAGTTACAGGTGCTGTTAATTACACAAATTAGAAAAGCATCACATGATTTTTCGAACCGTGCCAATACTTTTGTCCACCCCCTTTTTTATGTTTGGTGTGGAATTATATCCAATTTGGCTTTAGGACAATTCTTTTGTGTTTTTTTCATTGAAGACAAATTAAATGAAGATAATAATACCAAAGAATTTGTGATTGCAATTATTTTCAGGAAGAAACTGAGTATTATCTGACAGAATTGCAGGGGTGTCAATACTTTTGGCCACAACTGTATATAGTCATTACAAACAGAGTGATCTATTTCAAGTGTTTATTTCTGTAAATGTTGATGATTAAGGCTTAAAGCCAATGAAAAAACACAAGTCATTATCTCAGAAAATTAAAGTAGCGAGGATAAACAGTTAAAAACCGTGCTGCCGTATTCCACGAGACATGTAAGGGTGAATAAAATATTGATTTATTAGTCAACGCATTTCAGGGCTTCTTGAAAATCCTTGAAACATGGCAATGTAATATTGATTTGTCGTGAGGAAGGAGCCAGGCAGTCCTGAAATGTCTCATGGAATACTTCAGCACGGTTTTTAACCCTTCATCCTCCCTACTCTATATGCACCATGCTGGGGACTGCAGCAGCCGTGATATGCTTTTATAGTGGTTATGACTCTCACACCACATAAGGTGAGCCTCTGATACATATTTAGGTAATATTTTCTCTCTCTGACCCTTCATCCTTCCTACTTTAATTAAAGGGATCCTGTCACCCCCAAAACACCTCAAAACCTATTAAAAGCTGTCCCTACAGCATAGTAACACTTACCCTACACTCCTTTTACCTCCTAAAAGCACCAAGTGAAATAGGAGAAAAATGTTATTATAGTACCTCATTATGGATGATAATGAGTGACTATGCTATTCATAGTCACTCATCCAGGCTCTCCCACTGCGCAGTACGCGTTTTGAAGCTAACAGAGCGGCGCGGGTGTATACGTCACCCGGCGCCGGAAATAACGCGTATCGCGTCACCGAGCCCCACTACAGGCCGGCCGAGACACAAGAGAGCAGCGGGGAGGCGCGCATTTTAATCAGATTCCAAGATCACGCCTATGGAGGCGTGATATCATGCAGTGGGAGAGCCTGCCAGGGTGACTATGAATAGCATAGTCACTCATTATCATCCATAATGAGGTACTATAATAACATTTTTCTCCTATTTCACTTGGTGCTTTTAGGAGGTAAAAGTAGTGTAGGGTAAGTGTTACTATGCTGTAGGGACAGCTTTTAATAGTTTTTGAGGCGTTTTGGGGGTGACAGGATCCCTTTAAGCTGTAATAATAATTAAACTAAAAAGATTAGTACAAGATCTGCAGTAAAGTGGCATTTACTGTGAAAATAATTGTGAATGAGCGTTGTTAAAGATGCTTGTTTCATTATCATTCTACTGTGTACACAGGCTGCCAATCACCCAATGAAAGATTGAAATGCTCATTCATCGGAGAAATCATCTTTTGTGTGGCATAAAAATAATTGTTCTCTTTAGTCATCGTTCTGTGTAAATAGGTCTTACAAGGCCAAGAACAACAGCAGCCTATACACACTGAACAATCTACAATAAATCTGTGTGTATCGTTGGCTTTGGTCTACCTGTGTAAACAAGCATTCAAATTATCGCAGATTGGTAAAAGTTTACTTTATCAGTGATTGTATTGTGCCGCTGGTCTGTCTGTGCGAATGGATCCTTAAGGGTACTTCACACACTGCAACATCGCTAGCGATATCGCTGAAACGTCACATGTTTTGTGATGTAACAGCGACCTCTCCAGGGATGTTGTAGTGTGTGACACACATCAGTGACCTGGCCCCTGCTGTGAGGTCGCTGATCGCTACAAATCGTTCAGGACCATTTTTTGGTCCTTGGTCTCTCGCTGGTCAGCACACATCGGTGCGTGTGTGACAGTGACTGCATAGAGACTTTCCAGTGATCCTGGCCAGGTCGGATCGCTAGAGGAATACGCTGGAAAGTCTCAGCGTGTAAAGGGGCCTTTACCCATTCTGTTATCGGTGGGTCTGTTCTGAGTCTACACTGTTATCACTGCATATGCACATACAGATAATAATGTATTCAAAAGAAAAACACAAGTCTCATGAAATTAGCAGACTTGCTCACTACATAGCTGATGATGGAGCTGGTAGTTTTGCAAGATGTATACTAACAGCTTGTCAGGAGCTAAGAGGGAAGGGGAGGGAGGTGAGCACCTTACTGCAGAATAGAAAGCAATGGGCTGAAGAGAGTTAACTAATATGTTAGGGGTTAATTCCTTTCCAGAATCATAGCTTCTGAAAACACTTGGCCATGGTCTGGGCATGTGCTCATGGCCAGGCTGTAAGGAAACAAGCTGTAGACTATTAAATATAAATGCTCTCATTTCAGAGAATGACAACAATATAGAAAAAGCAAGACAATTGCAAACTTGCTTATTTTCATGCTGTCTGACTAACTATAGGAATTTAATAACATGAGTACACACTTAAGAAGGAAAGCATTTTTTCACTCGGTGCTAGGTTTAGGTTTCCTTTATTTGGGTTAAGTACAAGGGAAATTTCAACCAACAATTGATTTATCAAATATAAAAAAAAACAAGCAATTTTAATACAGAAAAAAAATATCCTGCAACCCCAAACCAGATGGTTAGGAAGTGGTGTATTACAAATTCTTCTACGATTTCTTTGTGGAACTTCAATGCTGTTTTATTACAAAATGAGTGTAATGGATCCTTGTTGGTTTGTGCAGATTATTGTTTATCCTTATTATGAAAGTAAAATATTATGAATTATGGTGTCTCATGTCCCAGTGCTTATCTAAATGTTAATATCACAGTCCCATGGAAGATGACAGAAAAAAATATTCTGAGAAATGAATACGGCAGATGGCAAGTGTAATAACTAGTCTGTGCCATTTACAATCTTTTTACCACGGAAACAGGTCAATACTATTCTTATTTTGTACCGGGTCATTACTGCAGGGAATCTCATATTGTCAGGTGTTTGGTAAAAGAAACTACAGTTATCTGGTCTATGGATTATAATGTTAAAGAGGGTTGTATCAACACCTTTATGGAATTTATCAGAAGGTTTTTGCTACCTTATCTAAGAGCAGCATGATGATTCTGAATCCAATAATGTTTAACTTTTTTCGCCATGCAGCAGAGCTGGGAAAGCGGTCCCCCACTTTACTAGACTCAAAAGAAAGACTGCCCATTTACAGTGAGGTGTCAATCACAGCATGAGATGTGTGAGACTGCTGGGCACATGATAAAGTAAAGGTAAATGTAAAGGTGCCATCACACTTGGTGACGCACCAGCGATCCCGACAGCGATATGACCTGGTAGGGATCGCTGGTGTGTTGCTGTTGGGATCGCTGGTGAGATGTCAAACAGTCGAATCTCGTCAGTGATGCAACAACGATCTGGAAAGATACGGAGGTTGTTGGGACCCTGTTTCTAGAACTTTAAGTGTTGAGGTCGTTGTCCCTGTCAAACCCACCGATGCATGCTGCCCAGCGAGACCCCAAGGATCAAAAAATGGTCCAGGCGACTCTGACACGACCAGCGATCTCACAGCAGGGGCCTGGTCGCTGCCAAGTGTTAAATATAACGAGATCACTGGTGACTTAGCAACAATCTTGCTAGCGATCTCCCTTAGTGTGATGGGGGCTTAATGGTAATGGACAGGGGATAAAGCCTTTATGTAAACAATAGCCCATAGACTGACAGAAGCACAGTTGATTTGTTTTTTTAACCCCTGCAGCATGCTGTCCTCATCTTACATGGGAATGTCAGCAGGTTTTTCCAATTAAATGGGTAAAATTGCATAATGTTTGCAAAAACAACTTTGCAATTTACTTATTAGAAATCATCTTTATTCTTAAAAACAAAGCTTACAGGCCTTCAATGCAGGTTGTCAGTGGAGCAGGTCTCTAAAGGCCCCGTTATACGGCACAACGTTGTTACGATGTTGGCTGTGATCTCGCTGGTGAGATGTCACACGTCTAGATATCGTGGACGACTCACCAACGATGTTGTGAGCAGGTATCGTTCGCAAACTCCGCAAACGATCCCTGCTCATTGCTGTGAATGGGCGAAGTCGACCGTGACATCGTTATCGCGGTGTCACACAATACGATGCAGCAGGTTGGTTGAGTTGAAGTTGTCAGGTTTTTGAACATGTTCATAAACCGGTCAACTCCAACTTGACTAATTATCATAGTTGAATCGTTCGGTCACATGCAACGACGCACTAACGATGTCGTTTAAAACGTCACTTTTGAGCGATGTTGTGCACAATGTTGTACCGTGTAACGGGGCGTTTACACATGGAGCACAGATCTTACAAGATTTCTATAGAGGTAATACTGCTGCACTAAAGCAGCCTGAATCACTGGATCACCCGATCTTGCAGAAGCAGACCCATCTCTGTTTGCAGCACTGGAAAGAGCACAGATCGAGCTAGAGGTGCAATTATGCTGCTGATCCGAACAGATGCAATTATGCTGCTGATCCGAACAGGTGCAGTTATGCTGCTGATCCGAACAGGTGCAATTATGCTGCTGATCCAAACAGGTGCAATTATGCTCCTGATCCGAACAATCAATCAGGCAGGGACCATACCTCCAAGGAAGCAGGATTAGGGATTAAGGGAAGTAATTTATTCCTAATTAGTAATGTTTAGAAAACTCCACTAATGAGAACATTTCGTCTGAATGTTGCTTCCAGAACCATTGTTAGCAAGAATCAGACACTGGTTGTGTTATTGCAGCCATGAATGTCTTTTACTCTGAACCGCTGTGTTACTTCAGAGAAAATATATTAAGGAAAGCCAGCTAGGGGCAAAGGATCTTGGGTGTCTAGTCTTAGGCAGTTCCCTGGTGGCATCTCCAAGTTTCCTATAACAAAGTTTGTCCATATAAACATACATAGGGAGAGACCCGACAGTCAAGGTGATCGAAGTGGGGAGAAGCCAGAAGGGACAAGATTTAGACTGGTCATCCAATATGCATGGTAAATGCCCGGTTATTACAAGTATAATGTATTAATTTATTATTTTTTCTTATATAGCACCATCATATCTCATAACGGTTTACAGACATCATAACTGTCCCCATCGGGGATTCACAATCTTGTTCCCCCATCAGTATGTCTTTGAAGTGTGGAAGGAAACCAGAGAACCCTGAACAAACCCACACACACAGGGAGAATATACCTAGAACCCTACCACTACAAAGCAACAGTGCCAACAATTGAGCCACTCCTCTGCCCTTGGAAATGCTGCTATATGACAGGTTCCCTTTACTTCAAATATGCAGCTTTACAACGTAAAGTGACTAAAAGAAAGCAGTGAATACAATTTCAATTAAGCTCTTCCTATGTGAAATGTGGTTACTTTTTTCTCAAGTTTCTATGTCTTTGTAATGGCATGAAGAGCATAGTTGGAAGATCTGTAGTTAAACACCAGAATGCACAGGGTGGGCCATTTATATGGATGCACCTAAATAAAATGGGAACGGTTGGTGATATCAACTTCCTGTTTGTGGCACATTAGTATATTGGAGGGGGTATTAATGTGCCACACATAGGAAGTTGATATCACAAACCGTTCCCATTTTATTTAGGTGCATCCATATAAATGGCCCACCCTATAAATGAAAATCTGACAGACATTATTAGGCTATGTGCATACAGTTTTTTTGCTGTGTTTTTTTATGCATTTTTACTTGCAAATTTTCCTATATCTGCAAGGGAAAACGCATGCTAGCAAACTGTAGGGTTTTTTTTGAAGTGCTGTGCCCACCTTCAGGACTTTTCCTTTGCAGATTTTGGTGCAGAAATAGAAGCAGCATGCTCATTTTTTTCTGCATACTTCCCTATAAACATAAAATGAAATGAAACATGAAAATGACTAAACACTAATAAAAACACACTGAAAAACACAAACAAGCACAGCGTTTTGCCTGTATGCATTTTTCCAGCCAGGTGATGCGTTTTTGGTACAGCACTTTTCTGACAGGTGGGCACTTAGCCTTATATGTCAATGGGATCCATGTAGATTCATTGAGACTAGTTGATTATAGTTTGAACAGAGCCTCAATGTACTCTTCAAAACAAAAGTATATCCAGTATTTAGTAGTGCTTGCACAGTATAGTTTATATTACCAATCTCCTAGAATAAATGTACAACTATTACAGGAAAGGACTTACCGTATATACTCGTGTATAAGCCGAGTTTTTCAGCACAAAAATTGTGCTGAAAAGTGCCCCCCTCGGTTTATACACGAGTCACTATACGGCTGAGTGTGGGGAAGCCGGTGTCCGGGGACTGGAGGAGGCAGGCTGTAATATGAGCGCCCGGTCACGTGGGCCCGCTCATTAGTGCAATGCAATATGCACTGCATCCCCCTGTCCATCAGCGGCAGGGGGAGCGGTGCATATTACATTGCGCTCCCCCCCAGTGGTATATAGAGGCCCCCGCTCCCCCCCAGTGGTATATAGAGGCCCCCGATCCCCCCGTAGTATATACAGGCCCCCGGTTGCAGCCACAGACCTTTAAGAGAATAGCTTTCATACTTACCCTCCTCCGGTCTCCTTCCCGCTTCTACCCGGCGGCCGGCGCATCCACAATGACATCATTGTGCGCGGTCACATGACGCCGGGCAGAAGCGGAAAGGAGATGAGGACGGGCGATGACAGCGAGGAGGATAAGTATGAAAGCTATTCTCTTACAGGTCTGTGGCTGCAACCGGGGGCCTGTATATAGCGCAGGGGGCCTGTATATACCACTAAGGGGGCCAGTATATACCACTAAGGGGGCCAGCATATACCACTAAGGGGGAACGGGGGGGCCCGTATATACCGCGGGGGGCCTGTATATACCACTGGGGGGAGGCCTGAATATATCACTATGGGGGCCTGTATATATCACTGGGGGGGCTGTAACCTCTGATGGGGGGCCTGTATATACCACTAATGGCAAGCCTGTATATACCACTGGGGAGGATGCTGTATACCACTGGGGCTGCTGTATATACTGCTGGGGCCTGTATATACCACTGGGGAGGCTGCTGCATACTACCACTGGGGAGGCTGCTGTATACTACCACTGGGGAGGCTGCTGTATACTACCACTGGGGAGGCTGCTGTATACTACCACTGGGGAGGCCTATATACCACTGGGAGGGGGGGGGGGGTCTGAATACCACACTGCTGGGGGCTGTATACCTGTGCTGGGGTCCACCCTCAGCTTATACACAAGTCAATGGGTTTTCCCAGGTTTTGGGGGCAAAAGTAGGGGGGTCGGCTTATACACGGGTCGGCTTATACACGAGTATATACGGTAATTGTTTGACCAAACACAGCAAGTTGATAATTTTGTGCAGCCCCCGAATGATGGTAGAAATTTCCAAATGGCCCATGCAACTGTATTCAGAAACATTCTCTGATAGACACATTAATTCCTTATAAAAAAAAAAGAAAAAAAACAAGTAGAAGGCGAGCATCAAACATCTAAATAACCTGAAAGTGTAATCGTATGTAAATAAGCAATCATACTCATCCTAAGGCACTCCTCTGAAACGTGAACTCCGCCAGCCATCAAGTATAATTTGGAGAATAAATTACAATTCTCTAATAGCACCGAATGATGACAGTGAAGGCACAAAGCGCAAAAATACCTATTCCCATTCCATTATGTATCCTGTTATCTGCTGTAATTGTTGACAAAATACCCTACAATTTTAAAATGATATAAAAAAAACACATAATTGAATAATTATATAATGGCCGTGTATGTAAAAACACTGCTTACAGTCAGTATTGTTCTGATGCTGCAGGATTATAGAAGGCAATAAACTGTGAGTGACATTTTCAGCTGAAAACAAGTATCTAATAAAGATTGCTGGATTTTTGGAGTTTTAGGACTAGAAATATGGAGAAACAGAACTTTACCTTATGAATTAAAGTGATCCTGTCACCTCCAAAACGCCTCCTAAGCTAGCAAAACATGTCCCTGCAGCTTCCCATCACTAATCTCACACTTCTTTTGTCTCCTAAAAGTACCCTGTGAAAGTGGAGAAAAACGTTTTAATACTTACTCATTAGTGATTATAATTAGCAGGGGCCATTTTCTTTAGTCACCAGGGAGTGTTGTTTAGCAGCTCCAGGATCCAGCCCTCTCTCTATGCTTAAGTGAAACTGAAACTGAAGGCAGGACTATTGATTTGCATTCTGTGAGTGATAGAGAGAGGGGAGGGCAATTCCTGCACATCACAGCAGAACCCACAGAGACAGGGTGGATCCTGGAGCTGCATAACTGCCCGCCTTGGTGACTAAAGAATAGTCACACTGCTAATTATAATCACTAATGAGTAAGTATTAAAAGTTTTTATGCACTTTCACAGGATGCTTTAAGGAGACAAAAGGAGTGTGAGATTAGTGATAGGATGCTGCAGGGACATGTTTGATAGCTTAGGAGGCGTTTTGGAGGTGACAGGATCCCTTTAAGAAACGTAGGCTAGGTAATTCTGTCAGGCTCTAAGTCATAAATATATTCCTGAAAGTGGCATCCCAATATGTATATATAGCTATATTGTTTTAAATTGTTTTGATGGAGTCAAATATTGGAATCTGAGAGTCCCCAGTGGTTGATAGCTTTTAATGGCTAACTGAAAAGATGGTAAGCATAGCTAGCTTTCGGGACACTATGGCCCCTTTGTCAGGCAGATAATGACACAGATTCTAAAGACACACATATCTATTATATAATTGCGAATGGGTTTTTTTGCCCCTTCTGAGTCCACTCGCAATGCGAGTCGCCGTGGTCATGTGGATACGCCCGAAGCATTGGCCGCGCAGCGGCCATTGCGAGACAGAGACTCGCTCTTCTAGAATCCCGATGCATGTGAATCGGGCACCCACCTAGTGTATACATAAACAAATGAAAGAAAAAAAAAACAACAGTCTTAGATGCTGTAGTAAATGCGACAGGTGACGTAAAGCAGAGTCAGGGTAGGGAGGAAGAGAGGGGCTGGGGAATTGAAACTAAAAGTCTAAGATAAGCGGAACAAATTGTATTATTGTTATATGGTAGTAGTCTGTGGAGAACGGAAAATACTTAAATGAGTTGAAGAAAGCAATAAACAAAAGCGAGGGTGTTCACATAAGAAGTGTCAAGAACTTCCGGATCCGGCGCCTCCATGACTGCTTGAGGGTGGTGAGGCTCCCGCTTATACCGCCGACAAATTCATTAATTACCCGTCCCCGGGGCCGAAAATTCTACTCACCAGCCGGGAGAGAGTGGAAGCAACATCAGAGATGGATCGGTTTGTCATCAGGGGCACGGATGTGGAGTCGGCTGCTTCGGAGGACAGCGGCGGTATGCAAGGCGGTAGGGGAAGCATGGCGGCCGCAGGCACACGCACTGTCGCCACAGTGAGTGTGGAGGAAGAGGAGCGCGAGGTAGTGCATGTAGAGGAGGGCAGCTGCACCACTGAGGCCGGCGTGGTGAGGGAAAGAGAAGGGAAAAAAGCTATGAAATTCTTAAATCTGGACTATAAGCTATTAGCAAAGGAACTGGCCCTACATCTGGCAGATGAGTTCCAACAGGCAGTTTCTGAGCTAGTGCATGCTACTACTAAAGAGATGCAAGACAAATTATCCCAGCAGGAAGCACAGTTGCAAGAGGCAGAAAGCAGGATCTCTGAGGCAGAGGATAAGATTGTGGACTTGGAGAATCAAGTACTCACTTTACAGAAACAGTCCTCTTATGCATTAGAGAAACTTGAGGATCTGGAGAATAGATCTCGCAGGAGCAATCTAAAATTAATTGGTCTTCCTGAGACAGTTTCTACAGGCCAACTTGATGAGATCTTTGAAGTGGACCTGCCAAAAGCACTGGGCCTCACCCACAGGTGCAAGGTTGAGAGGGCACATAGGATCGGACCCCCAAGGGAAACAATGGATGATAACAGGGAAAAACGTGCACAATACAATAAAGAACCTCAAAAGCCAAGACAGCCGGTGGCTAAATACCTAAATTATAAGGACAAGGAGGAGATTTTGAGGGCGTACAAGGCAAAACACCAGCCCTTACTTATACATGGCCATAAAGTATTGTTGTACGGTGACTTTTCCGTGGAAGTCACAAGACGTAGAAGAGCATTTAGCGGAGTCTGCACTTTACTTTTTAAGAGAAATGTGCGGTTTCAGTTAAGTTACCCGGCTATCTTGAGATTCAAAACGCCGGATGGCAAAATGCGGACTTTTAAAGACCCAGAAGAAGCCATGCACGCCATTAACCAGCAACGATACTCACCTTCTAGACAGACGCCAGAAGTCTTTAGCCCAGGGAAAGACACAAGCGGACCCGAAATGGAAGCTGAGCGAGAACCAACCAGGTCGTATAGGCTGAGATCAGAAGGCCCATTGGAAGGAGTCCGCGACAAGAATGCGACGCCAAGGGAACAGAGAAATCCCATGAACAGGCTGAACAAAAGAGGTGGACATGCAAAGTGAGGTGGTGACGATCCTCTAGAGAAGATGACGTGAACACCCACAGAAATCCAGAACATACTGGCGCAAATGGAGAACACAACAAGGGCAGCTGTTCTATGTACGCTGCCCCCCTTTTCCTTTTTTCTCTTTTTCTTTCATTCTAGGTTTGCACATGCAGTCGTGATACTGGAGGACACTAGACAGGGTGAACGCGCCGTTCCTGTCACCGGAGCTTTGATGGAGGTTGGGGGACTCTTTAATATACTAAATCCAACAAATTGAACTGAGTATGGACGGTATTGTGAAAGACAGCAGGTCTGGGAAGTTACTTACTTTGATCGGGTATTCTGGTACCATGTTCTGTGTTTTATAGCTTTTCCTTGTTGCATTCATATGTTATAATTAAGGGTTTATGGAGGGGGGGACTTGGGAGACAAGTTGGGACAGGACTAATGAGGGGTCATGATGTTAATGATCCCAGTGATATAACGCACTGGATCAGCTATATCTTGCAAGGATAGTTTGTGTTCAATAGATAGGTGATAAAGGCCCGGGGACTGGTTTACCTTGTCGAGTGGGTAGATACCCACTGGTACATATTACTTATTAAAGGCGGGGGAGATAACGGATGAAGTGGTTAGAGGAGGAAAAAAGTGAAGTCTGGACAGCGAGAGTAGTTGGAGGAGGATGAGGGGAGGATTAGAGGAACGGGGGGGGGGGGGGGGGAGGGGAGGGGAGGATCGAATGAACACATGAAGGAGTGTAACAGTATCACCACCTTTCAGCCAGGCCCAGAAATTACTGCTCACATTGAGTATCACATAAAATTGATACAGATACCACGATGGTCAGGTGGATAACGTGGAATGTGAAGGGGCTACGTTCACCAAATAAACGAATGCTCATACTACGCCACTTGAAGCGACTGAGAGTTGACATTGCTTTACTCCAGGAAACGCATTTAAACGCAGATGACTTTTTCAGATTAAAAAAATTATGGGTGGGTGACGTATATGGCTCCAGTTCAGTGGACAGAAAGGCAGGGGTCATTATACTCATCAACAAAAATTTTGCACACAAGTTAATATCACAGGAGTCGGACAAGGAGGGGCGACTGATACATGTTGAGATTCAAGTCCAAGAAACGAAATATAGTATTTATAACATATATGCTCCTAATGTGGCACAAAGGTCTTTCTTCAACAATCTCCAAAATAAGCTAGTCACTGATGGAAACACAAATAGGATCGTGGGAGGAGATTACAATGAAGTGATGAATAGGGATGAAGATAAAAGAGCCAAGGGGGGACAACTCACTAGGGGATGGAGGAGAGCTGCTTTAGACAAAGGGGCTTATTTACCGGAGATGGCTTCTAATTGGCAGTTAAAGGACGCATGGAGGATAACGTATCCCATGGAAAGGGAGTTTACACACTATTCGCACGCCCATGGAACATGGTCACGATTAGACATGTTCCTTATCTCTAACGGTGTTTTGCAAAAGATGTCGGACGTGCGGATAGAGAACATGGTCATTTCGGACCATAGTCCGGTGACAATGGAGACCACTGATATGTTCCAGAAGGGAACTGATTACTTATGGAGGTTTCCTTCCATGCTGACAAAAGAGGAGAATTTCAACACCTTACTGAAAGAATGGTGGCAAAATTTCGCAATGAATAATGCTGAACACACATCTAATCCAACATTATTCTGGGATACGGCAAAGGCAGTACTGAGGGGGAACATAATTGCATACTCAATAAAACTAAAGAGACAAATTAAGGAACAATACTTGGCCACGAGCAATAAGGTCAGGGAAGCATACACTGATTACAAGACTTCACTCTCAGATGAGGATAAAGAGACCTGGGTTCGGGCAAAGAGGGAGTTCGATGACTGGGCGCAACGGAGGGAAACCATACATAAAGGGTATCTAGAGATAGAACTGGACAGGCACAGTGATAAAGCGGGCAGATTGTTGGCTAACCTGGCGAGGGGGCAGCGTTCTTCCACACATATAGCAGCAATTAAAGATAGACAAGGTGGAATAGTGACGAACCCAAAGGATATAGTCAATACATTGGGCAGATTTTATGCCAATCTATATGCAGAGAGGAGTCATAATGATTCGCAGGGCCGGGATTGGTTGAGAGCTGTCAAAATGACCAAAATCACAGAGGAGGAGCTGTCAGATTTGAATGCTCCTATATCTGCAGAGGAAATTGATTCTGCTATAAAAGGCATTAGTTCACATAAAGCGCCAGGACCGGATGGGTTCAATGGAGCCTTTTTTAAGACGCTACGAGAACAAATAACTCCCACATTGCAGGACCTCTACAATAGGATTCTTCAAGGAGGAAGCTTGTCTGACGCATTTAACACGGCATATATAAAGCTTTTACCTAAGGGGAAGGGAGACTTATTGGATCCTGCGGGTTATAGGCCGATTTCGTTGATCAATCAAGACCTCAAACTTTTGTCTAAGATAATGGCGGAGAGATTGGCTGGAATTCTGCCAAATTTAATTATGCAACATCAAACGGGTTTCATAAAAGGGAGATCCACGACTATCAACATCAGAAAGGCCATGCTGCTGATGGATGTAGTGAGGAACAAACCACTTCGGGGGGAGGAGGATCCAGCCATGGTCACCCTGGATGCGGAAAAAGCATTTGATAGTGTGGGGTGGCCGTGGCTGGGTCAAGTACTTGATGAGATCGGACTGACGGGCCCCTTTCGTCAATTTCTTACAACTTTGTATCATAACCCTAGGGCACGAGTATACACGCCGGGCTTCTTGTCAGACACATTTAAGCTAGAGAGGGGAACCAGACAGGGATGCCCATTGTCGCCTTTACTGTTTAACCTCGCTGTGGAGCCGCTAGCAAGACACCTCAATGAATTCAGTGCATTCACGGGGATTAGAGTAGGCAAGATGGAAGTCAAGTCTGCATTTTATGCGGACGACATTATTTTATTTCTGAATAACCCCAAACAAGACCTCCCGAATCTATTATCAGAGATTGAGCGATTTGGTCAATTCTCAGGTTTTCGTCTAAACAAGAATAAATGCGAACTCCTATTCATAAGATCGGACAAAAAACGGGATCAGAGTGATAAGGTGTGTGAGATCCCCATAGTGAAAGAACAACTTAAATATCTAGGAGTATATCTGGGTAGAACACCAAATCAGATTTATAAATTAAATTTTACACCAATTATAACAAAGATAGAAAAAGAGCTGGAGAGGTGGAAGGGATTGCCATTGTCACTATTAGGACGCTGCCACCTTCTTAAGATGGTAAGCTTTGCCAGGTTGCTGTACCCTCTACAAACGATACCAATGTTATTACGGCATGGGGATGTTATTAGGCTCAACAAAGCCTTCTCTAAATTTGTATGGAAGGGAAAGAGAGCAAGGATGTCTATTCGATCTTTAATGCATTCAAAAGAAGAAGGGGGAGTGGGGATGCCTAATATACGGGGGTACAACTTAGCATGCATATTGCGTTATGTTTTGGACTGGGTGAAGAAGACTAGCAGGTATTCTGATCTGGCCCTCGAATCGGAGTTTGGTGGACCCTGGGAGCTATCAGCGCTATTGCACTCTCCGTTACTTTACTTACCGACTCACATTAAATCTTCAGTACTGTGCAAAGACACCATAGCAACGTGGAAGGCGGTTAGGAAAAAACTGAAGTTGTCTTGGAGGGTGTCAAAGCATCTGAGCCCGTGGGCTTACCCGGCCTTTAAGCTTGGAAAGGAGAATAGCCTGTTTGTGGAATGGCGCAGGAGAGGTATCAAAACTTTGGAGGATTTATTAAATGTATCGGAAAAAAGATGGATGACAGGACTTGAAGTATTGCACAAATACTGTTTACCTAGGTTTCAATTGGCACAATTCAGTCAATTGAATCATTATGTCTTACGTAATTTAACAAATGTCACGAAGGAGATATCCAAGACTATATGGGATGAGCTAGTGTCCAGAGATGCGATGGATATTACAATTTCGTCTGTATATAAATTGTTGAGACCTGAATTACAACCATCAGTCAAAACTAAGATGTTTGGGCGATGGAGACACCATTTTGAGTGGGCTGACTTACCTCAACAAATTTTACAGGGGTGGGGACTGGTTAGGAAATTTATCATCAATGAAAAATGGCGAGATAGCCACTTTAGAGTCATGCATGGGACTATACTGGGTTTTGATATACCACCACACCCCAGCCGCCCGGATAGACTGGTGAGTTGCCCTAAATGTGGACAACCCGGATCTGATCTGGAGCATGGGCTGTGGTCGTGCCCGACAACGAGAATATTCTGGGGAAAGGTGCAGCGAATGGTCCATAGGGCATGTGGGGTCAGGTTGGATCTAAAACCTATATGCTGGTTATTTCACTATACGGAAGACAGGATGCAAGGGGAGAATGTACCTGTATTGTTCCACACAATTGCGTTGATGGCGAAACATTTTATTCTTCAGCGTTGGATTGCAACAACTTTACCGGGGGAAAAAGAACTCCACTCAGCACTGTTAGAGACATTATATCTGGATAAGAGGGAGACGGTGAGGAATATAAAGACGTTGGCTAAACGCTTCTTCCATAAGTGGAGATCATTCATGGAAAATACCCTCGCTGATTCGGATATTCAAAATGTGATGATTTCTTTTAAATATTCAGAATGGTACGCTTTGGAGGAACTGGGCGGGACGTTGGGTAGATTACGAATAGATGCAAGGAGTGATCAGCCAAATTGACAATTATAATATATTGAAGATGTCAGTTACTGGAGGGAAGGGTATGTGGGATATGGTGCTCTGTTGGATGACACGGGTTATGTTGAACTATATAGTTTATATTTTTTTTTTCTTTTTTTTTTTCTTATCTCTATTGGGGAAGGGGGGATTATACCGAAAATATTGCTAAAATGACTAATGATATCTTAAAGTATAATATGTTGATGAAAATGCATTTTGTATGGGATTGTATTCTTGATTTTATATTTCATGTTGTGAAAGCAATAAAAATGATTATGAAAAAAAAAAACAAAAAAAAAAAAACAAACAAAAAAAAAAAAAAAAGAAGTGTCAAAAGTTCATTGTCCTCAAAATGGAGTCTGATGGAAGATGTGATATCCTCAAATGTCTTTTCAATTTGTATGAAAACGCATGAATCTGTGATGTCCCCAAATATCCATTCATGTTATATGAAAAGCCATGACTCCATGCGATACATTTAATCCTGTTTTGAATGTGTCAAAGGTCGTTATCAATTTATATTCCCAAATTCTTCTCGCTCTCTGAGATTTGAAGTTGCTTTTCAAGATGAGCAGCCTCATATCGGTTTCATTGTGGTTAGGGCTGGAAAAATGTTTTGCTACAGGTAGGTCCATACACTTTTCTTTTATTGAGTAGCGATGAGAATTAATTCTTGGCCTGAATTTTTACCCGGTCTCCCCTACGTACATGCCACCTGTTGGACATTTGGTACATATGATTAAATGCACCACATTGCTTGTGGTGCAACTGAAGCTACCTGGGATCTTGTAGTCCTGATCTGTCCCAGGAATCCTTATCTTGTCACGTGTTATTATAGCTGGACAGGTTTTGCACCTGTTCTGGTTGCAGAGAAAGGTTCCTGTTGTTGCTGGAGAGGATAGGGCGCTTCGGACAATGATGTTTTTTAGATTCGGATGTTGTCTAAAACACAAGAGTGGGGGATCCCGAAATATTGATTTTAGTCAGGCATCTTTTTATAGGAGTGGTTGCAGTTTCCGTGCAGCTCCTCTTGACACCTCCAGACTTTAACTGTAGGTGACTACGAGAGGAACTCTGTTTTTTTCTCTAGTTTTGTAATGTAGGAGATGATTCCTTGATATTCTGGTGGCTCTTGCAATCTGGTTCTCGATTGTTCTTGGATGGTAGCCCTGGTTCAAAAAGGTCTTTCTGAGGTCCTCAAGGTGATTGTCTCTATCGGTAGGGTTGGAACATACGGTATCTGATTGTATCTGATGGCCTGGCTATACACAATAGAGTTTTTTATGTGTTTTGGATGAAAACTGTCCCATTGGAGATATGTTGGGGAGGTGGTGAAAATGTTGAAGTGCTAAGAACATCACTAGCAGCTCCAGAATGTTGATTAGGAGGTGTGACTACTGGGGTGTCTAGCGGCCTTGGGCCACGTGTTGCCGATAGACAGTCCCCCAGCCAAGTAGGCTGGCATTGGTGGTTACCACAAGACACTGGAGTGGAATGAAGGATTTTACCTGCGTGAGGGACGATGACTGTGTCCACCATCTGAGTTCTTTTTTGACCTGCGCAGGTAAGCAGTACTTGTGGTTGAGGCTGAAAGGACTTTTGTCCCAAGCCGAGAGGAGGGAGAGATGTAGGGGGTCGGAAGTGTAGCTGAGCGAAGGGGACTGCTTCCATTGCAGCTACCATCTTTCCTAGGACCCATGGTCCTGTGTCCATTTGGGGACATCACAGATTCATGCGTTTTTATACAAAATGAAAAGACATTTGGGGTTATCATATCTTCCAACAGACTCCATTTTGAGGACAATGATCTTTTGACACTTCTTATGTGAACACCCTTGCTTCCTTTTATTGCTTAGCTCAACTCATTTAAGTATTTTCAGTTCTCCACAGACTAATACCATATAACAATAATATAATTTGTTCCGCTTATCTTAGACTTTTCGTTTCAATTCCCCAGCCCCTCTCTTCCTCCCTAGCCTGACTCTGCTTTAAGTCACCTTGTAGCATTTACTACAGCATTTAAGACTTTTTTTTTTTTTATTCATTTGCTTATGTATACATGTATGTGTCTTTAGAATCTGAGTCATTATCTGCCTGACGAAGGGGCCACAGTGTTCCGAAAGCTTGCTATGTTTACCATCTTTTCAGTTAGCCATTAAAAGATATCAACCACTGAGGACTCTCAGATTCTAATATTTTTCTATCTACTGGTTAACATGGTACAAACATTTTTTACCTTATTTGAAGGAGTCTTAATTTTCCATGACACTTTCTATACTACAAATATTAAAATGAGTATTATTATAGCACCATTTATTCCATGGCGCTTTACATGTGCAAAAGGGGTATACATAGAAAAGTATAATAATCATGAGAAATACAAGGCACACACAGGTACAGGAAGACAGAGGTGCCTACCCGCGGGGGGCTCACAGTCTACAAGGGATGGGTGAGGAAACAGTAGGTGGCAAGGACTCTGCCCGTTAGGGCTCACAGTCTACAAGGGATGGGTGAGGATGCTGTAGGTGAGGAGAGAGGACCCTGATTGTGAGGGCTCAAAGTCTACAAGGGATGCGTGAGGATACCGTAGGTGAGGAGGACCCTGCCCGCGAGGGCTCACAGTCTACAAGGGATGGGTGAGGATACAGCAGGTGGGGATAGAGGATCCTGCCCGTGAGGGCTCACAGTCTACAAGGATGGGTGAGGATACAGTAGATAAGGGTAGAGCTATTCTGAGGCGGTTTGGTGGACTGAAGCTCACTGTAGGTTTGTCGGACGAGGTGGGCCTTCAGATTCCTTTTGAAAGTTTTCACAGTAGGCGAGATTCTGATATAATAGGGCAGAGAGCTCCAGGGTATGGATGATGCATGGGAGAAATCTTGTATGTGGGTTGTGGGAAGAGAAAATAAGAGGGAGGAGAAAAGGACATCTTGTGAGGATTGGAGGTTACGTGTAAGTACCGAGAGACTAGGTCACAGATGTATCGAGGAGACAGGTTGGGGGTGGCTTTCTATGTCATGGTTAGGGAAAGAACTGCAGTCTTTTGGGCAATGGAAAGCCAGTGAAAGGCTTGGCAGAGAAGATAGGCCAGAAAGTAGCAAGATGATAGGTAAATTAGTTGAGCAGCAGAGTTTAGGATAGACTGTAGGGTGCATAGGCAAGGAAAGTACCTGTTTCAGACATTCTTTTTTTCCCCTCCTTCCCTCTGCCCCTCCTAGTTTTCAGTTTGTCTTTTGACTTGTTATAGCCATGCATGGAATGTACATTCTGCTATTTACTATCTTATAACAGCCTTATCATGTAAATTTCAAGTCATATTTGTACTAATGTACGAAAACGTATTTTCAATAAAAAAACAAGATTTAAAAAAAAAAAAAAAATGACTGTAGGGGTGCAAGAGTGTTAGGAAGGAGTTCAGCAAGCAGGAGATTGCAGTAGTCTAAATGGGAGATGATGAGGGCACGCACGAGTGTTTTTGCAGGGTCTTGGTTAAGGCATGTATGGATGCAGGAAAAAAAGTTTGAGTTGGAGTCAGCAGGAGGTGGAAAGGGTTTGAATATGTGCCTTTGAGTTTCATGGTAAAGTGGTCTGGTGAAGGGGTAGAGTGAGATGGGGAAAGATGATAAATTCTGTGTTGCCCATGTTCAGTTTCAGAAAACGAACAGTGAAAAAGGAATAAAACAAAAATGTATTAAACAATCTTGCTCTTGCACATTTTGATTTGACTACATGGCTACATCCCTGCTCACTTCTGTGAATGGGCAAAGTCGGCCGTGACATCGCTATGGCAGTGTCACACCGAACGATGCCGCAGGTTGCTTAAGTTGAAGTTGACAGGTTTTCCTGCATACATGAATACCTGTCAACTCCGACTTGAACAACTATCGTTGTTGAATCGTGCATTTACACGCAACTGTGCAACAACGATGTCGTTTCAACATCGTTCCTGATGTCACTTTTGAATGATGTCGGGAGCGATATTGAATCGTGTAACGGGGCCTTTAGATAGATCTAAGATATCAGACACAAAATGAATGACCTATTGACTTCTATGCCACAGTGCTTGATCTGCTTTGTAACTTCTACAGAAGTCACTGTGTAGATAGGGAGAGAAGGTAAGCAGGTACCATCAGCCATTGTCATTTTTATTATTATTTAGTATTATGACGCCATTTACTCCATGGCGCTTTATATGTGAAAACAAACATATGTAGACAAGTACAATAATTATGAGCAATATAAGGCATCGACAGGTACAGAGGGAAAGAGTCTTGCCCGCGAGGGCTCACACAGTCTACAAGAGATATTCCTATTATTATTTATAAATTAATACAAAGAGTTTGCAATACATAAGCTGAATAAACATGAAATTACAGCTTTACTAACTGCAACTGAAGCATAGAGATCTGTCTGTGATTTTACGGCCTACAAGAGTGTGAGAGTGTATTCTGCCTTCATATTTATAGTAAGATTTTTACCTTTCAATGTTTTTTTTTTTGGCTGTGATAATGAGGTAACTGCTGAAAACTAATCTCTACAGAACAGAGTAAATGGCGTCATAATACTAAATAATAATAAAAATGACAATGGCTGATGGTACCTGCTTACCTTCTCTCCCTATCTACACAGTGACCTCTGTAGAAGTTACAAAGCAGATCAAGCACTGTGGCATAGAAGTCAATAGGTCATTCATTTTGTGTCTGATATCTTAGATCTATCTAAAGGCCCCGTTACACGATTCAATATCGCTCCCGACATCATTCAAAAGTGACATCAGGAACGATGTTGAAACGACATCGTTGTTGCACAGTTGCGTGTAAATGCACGATTCAACAACGATAGTTGTTCAAGTCGGAGTTGACAGGAAAACCTGTCAACTTCAACTTAAGCAACCTGCGGCATCGTTCGGTGTGACACTGCCATAGCGATGTCACGGCCGACTTTGCCCATTCACAGAAGTGAGCAGGGATCGTTCGCGGTGTTTGCGAACGATCCCTGCTCACAACATCGTTGGTGAGTTGTCCACGATATCTGGACGTGTGACAGTTTACCAGCGATGCTTCACAGGTGTCCAAAAAATCAGTGCGCTCCCGAGATCGCAAACAACATCGCTGATAAGTTGTACCGTGTAATCGTACCTTTATGGAAATCAGAAGAAAAACAAGGCCACACTGGTGCTACTGGAACAGATGACGACTTATGCATAAGTAAAGATTACTTTGTGTTACACAGTTCAGCACAAAGCGGTGCATTAATCAGGCAAACCATTGATGCAATTCAGGCACATACGCTACATGTATAAAAGTACAAAAAGAAGAGGACTGTAACATAATGGGTCAAAGATCATTAGAATATTTAGATGTGCAAATTCCCTCTTTAAAGAGGACTTGAACTCTAGCGTCACCAATTGATAGCAGCAATCCTAAGTGTCAATATTGACCCTTTCATGAGCCTTATAATATGACTAAAGCCCCCGTAACACTAAAGGAGATCACTAGCGAGATCGCTGCTAAGTCACAAGTTTGGTGACGCAACAGCGACCTCGTCAGCAATCTCGCTATTTTTGACACTTAGCAGCGACCAGGCCCCTGATGTGAGATCGCTGGTCGTGTCAGAGCCGCCTGGACCATTTTTTGATCGTTGGGGTCCCGCTGGGCAGCATGTATCGGTGTGTTTGACAGGGACAACGACCAACGACCTCAATACTACAGGTCTGAGAAACAGGGTCCCAACGACCTCCGTATCATTCCGGATCGTTGTTGCATTGCTGGTGAAATCTCTGTTTGACATCTTACCAGCAATCCCAACAGCGACACACCAGCGAATCCCTACCAGGTCGTATCGCTGTCGGGATCGCTGGTGCGTCGCCAAGTGTGACGGTACCCTAAGAATATAAACCAAATTATATTTTAAAGTTGCAGACACTGTTTCGGAGTGTTTGCTCCTGGTGAGTGCAAAGTATGAGATGTGATTTAGCTAGGCAAGAGGCTATAAGGCCCTGTCTCACATAACGACCGCTCCAACGATCTCGACAGCGACCTGCCGAGATCGCTGGAGCGTCGTTACCTGGTCGCTGGGGAACTGCCAAACAGGCAGATCTCCCCAGTGATCAGGGCCATGGGAGCCACCTTCCACATCGCTGAAGGCGATGTCAGCGTCCTCCCTGTTTAGCGCTGCCTGTAAGCAGGGAGGAAGCTGGTAACTATGATAAAAAGTTTTCACCATGGTTACCAGCCCTGTGAGGTCACTGATCGCTGGTTTCTCGCTGTCACACGCAGTGATGCGTGCTGACCAGCGTGAAACCAACGAGCAAAAAATGAGCCACAGCACTTTGCAGCGATCAGCGATCTCACAGCAGGGGCTTGATCGCTGCTAAGTATCACACATAGCGACATCGCTGGAGAGATCGTTGTAACGTCACAGTTACAACGATCTCTCTAATGATATCGTCATGTGAGACAGGGCCTTTAGACTTGGGATCTAAGCTATATGACATGTCATCACTCCATAAGGAGAAATGTTATATCTAAAACCAACATTTAGATACGTACAGTTGAGGTCAATAGGCTGTAGACAAGATAAGGACCAATGTTACAGATTCTGAAAAATGTAATTCCTGATTTAAAGTCCCACATACTGTAAATTGCTTGTACATTGGAGTAGATAAATGACATTCACATGTACAATTCAAGAAGGGCATAATAGGGAATACTTCTTGGGTAATGACGGAGTGAAAACATTTGACCTTATGTACACAGTTCTTATCAATTAGTGTTAGGAACCTGTTGATGGATTTTATGTTCAGGTTTAATAAACTATTGAGTAGAATGTAGAATGTAAGCCCGCCCTGTAGAATGTAAGTCCGCAAGGGTAAAGTCCTCTCTCCCCTCTGTATCAGTCTGTCACTTTGTTCATTGTATTTTTAACTTGTCTGTATGGAACCCTTTCTCATGTACAGCACCATGGGGAATGAATGGTGCTCTATAAATAAATAATAATAATTGAGTGATAGGATATTTAGCATAGTGGTAGTGGGTAATCTGTAGGTCATAATCCGTTTTTAAATCCTTTTTGTACGATATATGGGATATACCATTTAAAAGGCACGTTGTACGGTTAATAAACATTGGTTGAATGACCACAGTGGTTTCCCTAATCACAGCACAACTAGCTATTTTAGTTTACAGCACAAATATCATTTAAACACCTTACCCTTTTACCAGTTCCTAGTTGAACATATCCCTCAGTTCTTGCCGATGACATTTTTGAACATGAGACTGAGTCACGTTAGTTCCACACTTTACCTCGTCTCCAGCTTAATAAGCTCCTAGAAACTTCTAAACCTTTCGTTTAATTTATCTTCCATATATTATCCCTGCATGGATACCAGATTACTGTATTTCTTGTTAAGGTCCCCATAGAGAAAAGCCTGTCCAATCTGCTGACTATGTAATGGGCCTCCTGATTCTAGGTAAGGCAGTGAAAATTCAAACAACTGATAATCTCCTGCTGATAAAACAGATTGTATTGCGCCTACAACACAGCCTAATTAGAGACATAATCTCTAGAATAAGGCTCTCCAACTCTATTTTATGCTGTTCGTAGATTAAATAGCAAACATTTGCTAACATATTGCCATTAATGTGAAAGTATTTATTCCTTTTATTATCCCCAAACTCCCTTTGTCTCTTACTTCATAAATTTCACAATATATATTCAGGATCAGGTGTAAATATCAGTTAAATAGAGTGACTGATATAAATTTTCAGCAGAGTAGTGAGGATGTAGTCAAATAAAAGAAGGGTGTATGCAATAAGACCTAGTGTATCGACAGATAAGTGGCGTGCCTAGTGCTTTCCTGCATTTAATTTCTAAGTTCCTATTTAATGATAACAGTATCAATTGAGAGTATTTAGTGTCAAAATAAAATATTAAGTTAAATGTTATCAGCTATGAAGGCTCTGAAGCCAAAATGTTAATTAAACTCATTTATTAAATGATATTAAAATATGTTTTTTAGTAATACTCCTTATATTGGATGCAAAACTGCAGCATGATAATTGTTTCTCAGTATACCCTGGTGATTGGGTTTTAATATATTCACTTGCCAAGCATAGCAAGAGGAAAACAACTTAATTTCAGATATCATTATTTACAGCAATCACTAGTGCAGAATATTTGCTTGTCTCATTTACAGTTTCAATAGTTTTATATATACTAAAGTGAACATTTGAAACATTTCCATTAAACAAGATATCCAAGTCTGTATCCTACAAAATGAAAATTCATAGTAAGACTTTAAAATAACAACCGCTGTTACTTACTCTCCCATCACACTCTCCATGCTCCCAGCTCCTCGGTCTCTTCCTGTGTCTGTGCCAGCATCCGATCACGTGATCGGCACAGCACAGGGATGTCATCACCATGTGCTACGGTCACATGATCGGATGCTGGCACAGACACAGGAAGAGACCGATGAGCTGGGGGCATGGAGCGAGCGACGGAGGTTAAGTAACAGCAGTTGTTATTTTAATGTGTGCATGCCGGCAGGAAGACATACAGTGTGATGGGGAAGGGGCCACATCCAGCACAGGGGGGGCATATAGCGTGACAGGTGGGCCATATCCAGCGCAGGAGGGCTAATTTGCCATCCCAAGGGAGCTAATGTTAAAGTACAAAAGGGCTAATGTGCCAGCCCAAGGAATTTAATGTGCCAGCCCTAGGGGGCTAATGTGCCAGCCCAAATATGCCGGATATGGGGGCTGTATCCCAGAATGAGGGACATGTGATTTGTAAGACGGACACTGGCATTATAAGACAGACCCCATTTAAAATAAAACATCTTTTTTTTCTTTTCCTTCACCAAATTTGGGGGTGCGTCTTATAATCAGGTGCATCTTATAAAGTGAAAAATACGGTACTCCATCCTTCTGCCGCGCTCCCAATATCACAGTTCTTTAGCTCCAAAGTTTTACATTTCCAGGGTCTAGGGGAGTATACATACTGCTGTCTCAGTGTTTCCTATGATTTATATATAGAAATCCAATGTCTCCTACGTAATGTGTATATAGCAACCCAAGTGTATCATATGTGATGTACATACAGCAGTCTCATGCATCCTATGTGATGGATATACAGTAGAATCATGTCTTCTGTGTGATGTATATACAGTAATCTCGTATGTGATTTATACAGCAGTTGTGCCACTTATGTGATGTATATACGGTCACCTCCATACATTCTTAATGCTAATTCACACAATGGATTGTGCAAGCAGGCATGGTTGTTGTACTTTTATGAAATTAGTGTTTCATCATATTGTAATAACATTTTGGAAAAAATACTTTTTTCAAGCTAAAGAGGCCAGTCTGACTAATGGAGATGGCAAACCACTATCATGAAAAGGACTTTGAAACATATGTACAATATGGTAAAACCCCGCGTGTAAAAACCCTCACCTATATACCACACAGTCTGGATGGCTGCTAATTTTGGCAGATTTTTATTGAAGTACTAGTCTTCTGGCCATAAAGATCGGACCCAGTAAACATCATCACTAGTGCCTTAATTATGTGGCAAGGGATAGTAGTTATCAACAATAGTCTCTTAGAGAATGAATGGACAAGTAGCGAGCATGCAGACTGCCGCTCAATTTAAATGGAAGACGAAAGTGCTCCACTATGGTGAACAGTTGGAGTCACAGCACTTGGGAATCCCATCAATTCAAGGGTTATAACATTCTGTGGATAGGTGATGATGTTTGTAACTGGAATACACCTATAAGTTCTCTATACAAGTCACTAGTGCGACCACACTTAGAATACTGTGTACAATTCTGGTCTCCGGTGTATAAGAAAGACATAGCTGAACTAGAGCGGGTCCAGAGAAGAGCGACAAAAGTCATTAGAGGACTAACGGGTCTGCAATACCAAGACAGGTTATTAAACTTGGGGTTATTTAGCTTGGAAAAACGAAGGCTTAGGGGTGATCTCATAATAATGTATAAATATATGAGGGGACAGTACAGAGACCTTTCTAATGATCTCTTTACTCTTAGGCCTGAGACTGGGACAATGGGGCATCCTCTACGTCTGGAGGAAAGAAGGTTTAATCATAATCACAGACGCGGATTCTTTACTGTAAGAGCAGTGAGACTATGGAACTCTCTGCCACATGATGTTGTAATGAGTGAGTCACTACTAACATTTAAGAGGGGCCTGGATGACTTTCTTGAAAACTATAATATTACCAGTTATACATACTAGATTCTTTGATAGGGCGTTGATCCAGGGAATTAGTCTGATTGCCATATCTGGAGTCAGGAAGGAATTTTTTCCCCCAATGTGGAGCTTAGTGTTGCCACATGGTTTTTTTTTGCCTTCCTCTGGATCAACATGTTAGGCTATGGGTTGAACTAGATGGACTTAAAGTCTTCCTTCAACCTTAAAAACTATGTTACTATGTAATGTGTACATGACAGTTGAGATACAAGATCTTACATAAAGGCACTATTTGATTAACTGGAGATGAGGCTAATGTTTATAACATACCAACTGTTAACTTTTATTTTTTTTCATTGTGAAAAATTCAGCAAATACAGGGTAATGGCACCATAAAAATGTATGTTCCAAGTGAAGCCTATTTCTTGTAGTGCTATTCGCTTCTTTCAGTTGGGATCGGTAGAAGCGCCAGGTGGAGCGAAAAAGTCTGTCATCACTGCATCTCTCCCTGAATAGGTTTTTATTTCTTCTAATAAAAGTTGGGGTTTCTTAAGCACATTGAGTGCTGCTACATCTATTTTTCCTCTGCATGGATGTGGTAAATAACACTGGGGAACAATTTGAAAAAATTTCTGTTGAGTTAGGTTTTTGAGCTGATTTATACTAAAATTGGCATGCTGATTCCAAAAATGGAGCCAGTTTTTTTCTAGCACGTCAAGTTTTTCCTCCACAACTTACCTGCCAGAGAAGCACAATTGCACTGATATCTGTAATAAGACTTGTTATCTGATTACAATTCGACTCATATATCCTTTGTAAAAAACATGATATTGTTAAAAAACATATTTGTCATGCCTGTTTCTTATATATTTAATTTTTTATTCATATTTGTACTATTTAAAAAATAAAAAAAAAAAACACTTTTTAGGTACAGTAGTTTACATATTTTTGAGAAGACAAAAAGGAGAATTTTGTATACTTACCGTAAATGCCTTTTCTCTTAGCCTCTAATTGGGGGACACAGGACCGTGGGTGTTATGCTGCTGTCCACTAGGAGGCGACACTAAGCAATCTGCAAAAGAGTAACAGTGGCTTCTCCTCCTCAGTATACACCCCTGGGGCAGGCACTGCCTCCTCAGTTTTGTGCTAAAGCAGTAGGAGAAGTAACAAGGTTAACCAATACCAACAAAGCCTGGCAAGGCCATAAAGTAACAATATAAGTGTAACAAAAACCACTAGAAACAAGGCCGTATGGCCAACAGGGTGGGTGCTGTGTCCCCCAATTAGAGGCTAAGAGAAAAGGAATTTACGGTAAGTATACAAAATTCTCCTTTTCTCCTTCGCCTCATTGGGGGACACAGGACCGTGGGACGTCCCAAAGCAGTCCCTGGGTGGGAAAGACAATGGAACTAATGATACTGAACAAGTCAGTGAACAGAAAAATCCCTACAGGTGGGCAACCGCCGCCTGAAGGATGCACCTACCCAGACTAGCGTCCGCCGAGGACTGGGTATGAACACGGTAGTGCTTGGTAAAAGTGTGTAAGCTCGACCAGGTGGCCGCCTTACACACTTGGGGAGCCGAGGCTTGGTGCCGAATGGCCCAGGAGGCCCCCACGGCTCGGGTAGAATGTGCCTTGATCCCCGCTGGAAGAGGAGTAGTTTTCATCTTGTAGGCCTATAGATAGCTGATCTAATCCATCTAGCCAGTGTAGCCTTGGAAGCTGGCATACCCTTACGGGGGCCTTCCGTCAGAATGAACAGAGCGTCTGACTTACGGAAATGTGCAGATCTGGAGACATAAATGCGAAGCACCCTGACGAGACCCAGAGTATGCAGGGCTCGTTCGAACCTGTGAACCGGAGCAGGGCAAAAGGAAGGCAATGAAATATCCTCATTCAAATGGAAAGAGGAGACAACCTTAGGCAGGAATGACGGCACCGGACGGAGGACGACCTTGTCCTGATGGAACACCAGGAAGGGTGGCTTACAGGAAAGCGCCGAGAGTTCGGACACTCGGCGAAGAGAAGTGATAGCCACTAGACAAACCACCTTCAGAATCAGAAAGTGGAGGGAGATATCCCGAAGAGGTTCAAAGGGAGGTTCCTGCAGAGCCGTAAGTACCAGGTAAGGTCCCATGTATCTAACGGACGTTTGTACACAGGGACGATGCGATTAACTCCCTGGAGAAAAGTTTTAACCTGCGGCTTAACAGAAAAGCGACATTGAAAAAGTACTGAAAGAGCCGAAACCTGACCCTTAAGGGAACCTAGTGAGAGACCAGACTCCAACCCCGACTGAAGGAACCCTAGAACTAGCGGCAAGGAATAGGGAAGAGGGGGTTGATCTCGAGAAGAGCACCATGCGAAGAAAGCCTTCCAAGTGTGATGATAAATCTTTGCCGATGCCGACTTCCGTGCTCTGATCATGGTCTGAATAACGGCAGGGGAGAAACCCGCTTGGGTTAGTACCCAGGTCTCAAGGGCCATGCCATCAAATTCAGGGCGTCTGAATTCTGGTGGTAAAACGGCCCCTGCGACAGAAGGTCGGGACGACAAGGGAGGCGCCAAGGAACGTCCGCCGCGAGCTGGACGAGATCGGCGTACCATGCCCGTCTGGGCCAGTCTGGGGCTATGAGAATGAGTTGAATGCCCTCTTGTTTTATCTTCCGCACTACTCTGGGAATGAGAGGCAGAGGAGGGAAGATGTAAGGCAGCTGGAACTGGGGCCAGCTCTGAACTAGGGCATCCGCCCCTAGTGCTTGCGGGTCGTGAGATCTGGCCATAAACATGGGAACCTTCGTGTTGAGGCGAGATGCCATCAGGTCCACGTCCGGGGTCCCCCAGCGACGGCAGATTTGTTGGAACACGTCGGGGTGTAGGGACCACTCTCCCGAGTCCATGCCCTGACGACTGAGAAAATCCGCTTCCCAGTTCTCCACTCCTGGGATATGAACTGCTGACAGCGTTGAGTTCGTCGATTCTGCCCAGTGGAGAATGCGTTGCACTTCGTGCATGGCCTGAAGACTGTGTGTTCCGCCTTGATGGTTGATGTATGCCACGGCCGTGGCATTGTCCGACTGAATCCGTACCTGTGTGCCTGCCAGCATGGAATGAAAGGCCTTCAGAGCTAGAAATATGGCCCGGATTTCCAGGAGATTGATCGGCTCGGCCGACTCCGCTGGGGACCATGTTCCCTGCGCTGTGTGATGACAATGTACTGCTCCCCATCCGCTGAGGCTTGCGACGGTGGTGACCATCTTCCAGCAAACCGGTAGAAAGGACCTCCCCCTTGTGAGGGAACGAGGTTTGAGCCACCAATGGAGGGAACTCCTTGCTGCAGGTGACAACCGGAATAACTTGTCCAGGGCAGAAGGATTCCTGTTCCACGAAGTCAGAATTGCCCGTTGGGGAGGCCTGAGGTGAAGTTGAGCAAACGGCACCGCTTCCATAGAGACAACGATCCTTCCCAAGACTCTCATTCAGATCTGGACAACGGTACTGCAGTGTGCATTGTGACGGGGTACCTAGAACCACATCCTGTTCTCGTGCCAAGCCAGAACATGGATAAATGCAAAAAAAGCCGGAGATGCATCTGAGCCAATGGAACTGCCTCCAACGCTGCCACTATTTTGTGTAGGACTCTCGTGGCAGTTGTGTAGGACTCTCGTGGCAGTTGTGAAGAACTCAGGAGACCGCTGAAGGAGACTGTGGATTCCTAGACAAAGAATCCGTGCCCTGTCTGGGGAAACATTACTAGACCTGTGGATGTGTTGCGGCTAAAGGCCGCTGTTTTCATCCGATGCTGTGTGTCCAATAAGGCTGAGACTCCATATGTGATGCTGCAGCATGTGGCCTTCATGAGTACGCAGCGGAGCTGGGACTCCTGGAGTGGCCTTGGAGTTGTGGTAGACTTGTGGCTGTCGATCCGCTAACCGAGTCTTCTTAGCATGCAAAGTGAAGGTGACACTGTGTACACAGTCCCTGAAAGTCATGCATTGATGAATACGTCGTCCAGATATGGGAGACTCCTTTGACAACTTTAGACTAGGAAAAACTTTGTATTTATGATCTTCTGGTCTCACAGAATTCGCTTTTGACTCCTGAGTTGAGAAGGGACGGACTGCGTTGAAGAAGGGACGGACCACGGTCATACAGGGGACCGGAGGGCCCATGCATTGGATTAATGCAGTTGGGGATCTGCGAGGTCCTGCTTCAGAGCGGGCTGTGCAGATTGTTTGCGCGTGTAATCTCAACCCAAGTATCTATTATAGGTGTGGTGAGAAGATTGGCAGCTGGGCTCTTGATCCGTGTCCTGCAACTCAGAGTTCTATCTGTGAGTCTGGGGCGAGAGGCCGGGTAAACCTGTGAACAGGAGGGCCCATCCATTGGGATGATGCAGTCGGGGGTCAGCTAGCTCCTGCTTCGGAGCGGGCTGTGTAGAGTGTTTTGCGCGTGTTATCTCAACTCGAGTACCTAATATAGGTGCAGTGAGGAGATGGTAGCTGGGCTCGTGGTCCACTCTTGCGACCCAGAGCTCTGGTTTTGTAGCCTAGGGAGGGAGGCTGGGTAGGCGTCGAGAAATCGCAACTTCAACCCGAGTAGGAGTATGGCATATAGCAATCTCGGCTACAACCCAGCGCCCCAACCATGGGGAGTTGAGGATATGCTATAGGTCGTAGGTTTCAGAGACCCTTAGGTGAATTACCCGTGAAGCTGCGGAACACGTGTATTTAAATCAGCGTCTTGTGGGACTTGGCTGTCCTCACCGCCATCCAGAACTACAAATGTGGGGTCTGGAGACGGTTATTGATCATTCTTGGGACGCCTGACATTGTCGGACAATGTTTGGGTTGTAGCAACTTCAACTGAGCTGTACCAGAGGGGGGAAAGGGGGGCCACGAAAGAACCTGTCAGGTAAACTCGTGGAATGTCCACCACAATCCAGTTGTCCCCGCTGCGTGGGAGCCCAGATAGAGGTACGTTGTAAGAGTATCTGAGACGCCTGAATATCAAATGACCTCTCTCAACATTGGGAGACCAAGGTAAGGGCCGTCGGTGTCTTACCTTAACCTAGCAACCCCTATGCAAAGTCATAAGGTTGGCTAGGCGTACCAACAGGTACCTGGATCAGTAGTGCAGTGGCCCGTGCGCTGGCAGAGAGACTCTGCATGTGTAGCTCTGGGAACCAGAAACGTTATTATAGGGTAACGCTGGAGAAGCTAACATGTTGGCACTGCCCTTTGTATTGCAGGTGTACAGAGAACAAGTTGCAGCAGGATATATAGCCCTGCAGGTTGCTCTGCTGTTGCTATGGGAGACCACCGCACAGCAAAGCTGTGCTGACTGTACCATCCAAGACTGTGTGAACCCTACACGGCTAAAGCCGTGCTGCCTCCTATATAATGGCTGGGTCCAGAGATGGGCATTGACTCCCTACATTTCCCTCAACTCTAGTAATGTATACAGAGGAGGGTTCTGTGGGTCAGTATACAGTCCAGCTGGTACTGTACCCCCACATTGTTTGTCACTCCATGGGAGGAATGGAAGTTGCATTGTGACAGGGACAAGAGGACAGATGCAGAAGCAATCTGCACTTTACTGGCAGGCACACTTGGTCCTGCTTTAACAATGCTACAGGCTCTCCTGTGAGAGCTGCTTGCATGTTTATGTGGGAAGGAGGAGGGAGGGGGGAACCTTGAAAAGAGCGCGAAGCTCTGTGAGAGAAAATTCCCCCTGCAGCTCCGGTCCGCCCCTGCCATGACGCCGGCCGCGTCATTATCATCATCAGGGGGCGGGCCGGGGGCGGAGGAAGGGGCGGCGGCTTCGCGCTAGGCCGAAGCCGCGGCCTAAAGTAGAACAATGGAGCCGAAAATAGCTCCAGGCCGGCGCGGAGGTCCCGGGGGTTGGCGGAACGGACCCGGACCCCGCCGGACCTCCAGAGCATAGTCGCGGCGGCACAGAGGTGGCCTCGGCAGGAGCACCCAGGACTGGGGCTCCTGAAACAGTCTACAGAGCCGGTGCAGGTAACATGGAGGAGCACAGGTAAGACTGTGCTCCTGTTACTGCTGGCAGCCTGGAGTCCCCCGGCCCTTCAGGCGACAGTGCAGTGGTGGCCCCATGAGTCCTGGAGTCCGGCTGCAGTAAATGGGTGCCGGCTGTATGCAGGGGCACAGAAGGTCTGCTGCCTGCAAGGTGTCTCCTGGCCCCATTAGGAACACACAGCAGGGCTGGGTTCCTGGGGAGTGCTGCAGTGTTGGAGCTGGAGCTTGCTGGAAGTATGTGCCCCTCAGGATCATGCAGCAGGGCTGAGGATCCATGTGCCTCAGGAGCACGCAGCGGGGCTGAAGTCTCCATGTGCCGTGCCGTAACAAATGCCCCTGCTGTAACGAGTGCCCCTCAGGAGCACGCAGCAGGGCTGAGGCTCCATGTGCCTCAGGAGCACGCAGCAGGGCTGAAGGCTCCATGTGCCATGCTGTAACATGTGCCCATCAGGAGCACACAGTGGGACTGAAGCCTGCAGGCATCCATCTAGAGTCCCAGCCCAGAATGCAGCATGTGCTGCTGATACCTGTGGTGCCTCAGCCTAAGCACCCAGAGGTGATTAGGGGGACGTCATCTGGCAGGTAGTCCAGCTCTGGCTTCAACTCAGGACCCCAAGGGAGTGAGGAAGGTGGATGTTATGCTGGGCTGTCTCAACTTTAACCCAGCAACCCAACAGTGGGAGGCCGAGAAAGGAGTACGGCATATGTAAGGATTCTCAACTTCAACCCAGCGCCCCAACAGTGGGTGGCCGAGGAAGGAGCATGCCGGGGGCCACACCGGACCCACTTTTCTTCATTGGAAGAAAAAAGGATGAAATAAATAGAGAGTAAAAATGGTCGTGTGCCTCCTTCGACACTAAGCAAAAACTGAGGAGGCAGTGCCTGCCCCAGGGGTGTATACTGAGGAGGAGGAGCCACTGTTACTCTTTTGCAGATTGCTTAGTGTCGCCTCCTAGTGGACAGCAGCATAACACCCACGGTCCTGTGTCCCCCAATGAGGCGAAGGAGAAAATCCTATAGTTCAAAAACTTGACGTGATAGAGAAAAACTGAGATCATTTCTAGATTCAGCATCCAAAAATTAATTAAGAACAGTTGTCTGACCTAACTCCTAAAAAATTGTGTTCCCCAGTGTAATCAACAGAACAAGCCAAATGTCAAGGAATGCCCACCTTCACAAGGCACAAAATGTTTTCTAGACCTCTGGCAGGCTGGACCAGCTCCAGTTCCTAGTCTTTGCCTTCGTCAGAAAAGAGAAATTGAAATGTGGGTTTCTAACATGCTGATACCATCCAAGTCAAAGTCACATTGGGCCTGAATACCTTCTGGTGTATGGCTTACCTTTCAAGTGGCAGAATGGACGAAGACATATTGGATCTGTCATTAGAAAGTTCAATTGTGTTCCAGGCAGCAGGAAATCACATTTATTTCCCATTCCATATTCTATTTTGGTCTTGATATATTCTTTACATTAAGGCTAGCAATTATATTTTCCAAGTGTTATGGCTTTAGCTGTCAATAGCAATGTAACCTTGGGCAAATAATTTATGTTATTCAGAATCTACACTTCAGAAAGACAACTTTCTTGTGTAAAAAACGGCATTGTTACTTTGCAGAAGCTGTAAACCAAGCATCAGCGACATAAATGGCTATGGCATGTTAATTCTGCTTATGAACCAAACTACGGTGATTAAATGGAACTGGTCAGGTGCCCGAAGCCTCAGAAACAGCCCCCAATACAGTTAACATTCTAGATTTTAAATTGTGAATTCAGATTCAAAATAATGTCTCCGATACCAAAGACAGTAGCTGTTATTATTGAAAAAATAAACCTCCTATGCAGTCTTTGGGATATGGAAATGTACCTTACTACTATGGGAGAGAGAGGGTATTTCTTCACTGAAAGCAGTCAGGATTTAACTGCTGTAATCACGAGTTTCTGAGCATGATTGTCATCCTGCATATCATCTTCTGTGCCATGAACGCAAAACCAGTGCGTGCAAACCATTCAGAGAATGCAGCGGGTTAGTAGAATGTGATGCCCAGGGGGTCATTGACTACAGTTGAGGATGGCACTAAAAATTGATATTTGTGATAACAGCAATTGACATAAGTTATCAAAGACATCATTGATAAGCTGGATTCACATTGTAAAAATTGCATGTGGGATGAGTTCTGAGACTTTAGGGACCTGACACATTTTCTTTAAAAGCATGAACAGGGAAAAAATGTGTTCTTCCTTCTCAAAAAGTCTGTATCTGAATTCCACAGTACTTGATGGGGTTTTACATTACTCTAAAATACCACAAAGCCAGGGACAGCCACTCCAAAGTATACGGAGCTGTGGAAGGTAAACAAGATAACAGAGTCCCGTTAATCAGAGATGATGAAACAGTATACAGTCAAACCACTTATGAAGGCCTTGACCTATCATTGACAAAGTCCTTGAAAATACCTTAAATTGTAACTAAATTGTAACTAAAGGGAGGCATTTAAATAAAAAGAAAAAACAAGCCTCTTTTGAAGAAGCATCACCAGGAATAAATTGTACTTGTGCATTCTGTTAAATACTTCAAGGTTGCATTTCTATCTTCAATATGAATGCTTTGTTTCAAAAATCAAACCTCAGTAAAGTGAAAAGCAAGACATGAAAATTGGTTTATATCAATTCTTACAGACGTTTTGTCAAGCACAGCTCTGAAACAAAATGTACAACATTACATTCACAGGCATTCAAAGAGCAAGAGCCAAAACTCTTTTAAGGCCCCCTTCACATCACGATTTTCGGGGATCTGTGGCTATCCGTTGTAAATTTGATAGCCATGGATCCAATATGGCCTCCATGTATCCCTATGGAGATACATAGGATGGGCACGGATTGGTCCTTAATGGCCATCTGTGTGTGCAGGGATCCAATAGGTTCCGCTGTTTTCACGTCCCCAAAATTGGAGACTGCTGGGGGCGTGTCATGAAGCCAATGGAGCCGGACGCACTGTAAAGGAGCTCCTCAGGCTGAGCCTTGAAAGCAGTGCTTACCGGCAACAGCGGGCTTCCCTCACCGCACAAACCGGGCAGTGAATCCTCTCTTCATAACCTGAGATGCCAAAGGCCTCCTCCCGATGACGAGATCCTTTTTATGGAAAGAGGCTGGATGTGCCAAGGCTGACACTCTGCGTTCAGGAAACGCATCTGTTATCAGGCGACAATCATAGGCTTCACCACAAATTGTATGCCCACTCCTTTTTTTGCTAATCATTCTGAGAAGAAAGCCGATGTCTGCGTTTTGATCAAAAATTCTATACAATTCCAGCTGATCAAAACACATTACAGATCCGTCAGGGAGGTATATTATTGTTATTTTCTGCATCTCTAGTACCATTTATACAAGCGCCAATGTGTATGCCCCTAATGAAGCAGAGACCCATTTTTTGAGGTCGTTCCTCGGGAGGGTACAGAGTGAGGCCCAGGGAATTAAAATTCTCTGTGCCGACTTTAACCCTGCTGTTCTGTTTGGGTCATAGTGACCCGTAGACAATTTTTTATGGCCCTGTAGATATTTTTCTATAAGTTTCTAAAACTTGAGGTTATTTACATTTGAAAGACTCAATGTGTTTACAAGTGGTGTAGTGTTCTCTCTGCTCTGACTGAATGATTAGCATGTTTGATGTAGTATAGAAGCTGTTATAGATTTTATTATTATTGTTTACTTATAGAGGATTTTTTTATTCCAGTGTTGTCTACCCCGTGCAAATTTTGACTGTATAATTTCAAAATGATGCTTAAATGTAATGTGAAAATGAATTAGTAGAGTTCATCCATACCTCTGATTCAGATGACATTCCAGTGGAAAACGTGAGTGAATAGGAGGACTACATTAGTGAGGTAGAAGAAAATGTAGAAAACTCAGATTCAGAAATAGAAACTGATGAGGAACCTGATCCCCAGACAACAAATCAGATGGAAGAAATAATAAAAAGAAAAAGGTGCAGCTATTGCCCTTATTCTTGTGATAATAAAACAAGTATTACATGTTCTGGATGCCAAAAATTCTTATGCAAAGCCCATGTTTATTGTTCTTGCAAGAATACATAAAGTAATATTACCATATGAATATGTTCAAATTGAAGTGTTTATTATCTTTATTTTTTTTTCACAAAAGGTTTGATTTGCTTGTTTTGTTTTTTTTTTTTTAATCACATATGCGTAGTTTGCTATTTTTCGTTTTGCTTATTACTAAGTTTTTTCGGAATAGTAAAAAAAAAAAATTCTATTTCATTTTTCTTAATTTCCAAACATGTTCTTATACAGTCTAGTAAACAAAAGGTATTAAAATAATTGAGATAGAGTATCTAAAATCAAGATTTAATAAACCGGGTCATTGTGACCCAGGAGCAATACAAGTGTATAGTACATGGGAACAGAACAGCAGAGTTAATATAATCATGAACCGTCACTTGGACTCCTCTTCCCCAAGGTCCCGAAAAGGCAGGGAGTTGGCCCCCGTGTTGTTAGTTCCATCTCCATGATGTCTGGCATTACCTTCACGCTACAGAGAGGGACTATTCCTTCTATTCTAATAGACACAGATCGTACTCCAGGATTGACCATTTTCTGGTAGATGATGCTACCCTGGTGGCCTGTGCCATGGCGGAAATTGGTCTGATTCTGTGTTCGGATCACGCTCCAGCGTCATTGGAGATCGGACTGGGAATACGGCAGGGTCTTTCAAGCTCCTGGAGATTGAATGTGGGCCTTCTAACTGACAATCACCTCACGACAATGGCTGAGAAAAATATAAAGGAATTCTTTGCCTTAAACGACAACGGAGGGGTCCCGGATGACACGCTTTGGGCATCTCGTAAAGCAGTTCAGATCCGATTTTAGTGTACTGAGCATGGTGTGGTATATGGGGTACAAAGATAGTGGGGCCATTCTTTATCAATGGAAACCTCAATGCGACTGGATATCTGAATCATGTAGCAATTTCAGATATCCAGTGGCATTGAGGTTTCCATTGATGAAGAATGGCCCCACTATTTTTGTTCCCAATATAGCTGGATCTACAGGCATAGATAGCAGTGTTAACAGATACTGAGTGAGTTCTGCGAATGCAGCCCCACCCTTGAGGAAAGCTGTGCCTACTCGTAAGGCTGGTCCTTCCTACCCTTCAGCCCATCAGTTTCCAGAGCCCTTAGGTGCTGTATCTGTATTCCTGTTATCATATTAAAGGGAATCGGTCAGCTACTTTATGTCCACAAACCTACCACTACGTGTAGTGCAGCTTCCCAGTACATCCCTAAGCATACCTGTCTAACCTAAAGCTGTGCTGTAATAGCTGAGAAAAATAATTTGTAACGTACATGTCCATATGGTAATAAGGATGGTGTCTTCAGAGTGTAGTCACTCTGGGCATTCCTCTTAGCGTCCATGTCCTCCTCCTCGTTTCGAGGTGAACACGCCCACCAGGGCCTGATAACCAAATTTCCAAGCGCATTCCTGGAATTTGAAATCTATGTGCTTCTTCTTGGTATGAAGTGATGGCCACGTCATTTTCAGTCCTGTGCAGTATGGGCGTGTATTGGCCAGCTTCAGAGCATGTGTACTGTGCATTTTGAAGCTGGCAAGTACACCCAGGTGCTCACCCACAATTCACAGGACCGGGAAAAACACGACCGACACATCATACCAAGAAGAAGCACATAGATTTCAAATGCAGGGACAGCACATGGAAATTACATTATCACACCCACCAGGGCTTGATATCCACGGAACGAGGGGAGTGACATGGACGCTAAGAGAACGCCCAGAGTGATTACACTCTGAAGACACCATCCTTATTACCAAACGAACAAAATTATATTACAGCACAGTATTAGGTCAGACTAGAAAGCGGCAGGGACAGGTAGTGATAGGTTTGGGGGCATAAAGTACTTGACAGGTTCTTTTTAATTACAGTAAATCAGATGTCTCTTAATCCACTGATTCATCCCATCCATCGCTTCTTTCAGTGAGGGGGGTTAGGGGATAAACTTTATTGTCCTGGTTGGTGTAATGGTGCTTTGAGTATTACACCCATTTCCTGCAGTGTCATATACACAAGAATGTGCTGAGCTGTGAGGCTCTGAGGGGAGGAGTGGGTGTACATGGAGTTAGCGGGTGTGCTCACTGCTAGCTTGCAACCCAGCAAAGGGTATGATTAGAAATGTAGTAAGAAGGGAGCAGGAGCATTCTAAACAGCAGAACATAATAAAATAACATGAAACGAGGCTGAAACGTTATATGGGGTTATGTAGAGGCATTATCCTTAAGCATTTATAGCAAAACTAGTAACTGGAAAAGCTCTTTAACCCCTTCATGACCTATGATGCACTTGTGCGTCACAGGTGGCCTCTCACCATTTGATGCGAGCTCACAGTGTAAACCTGTATATAAAAAATATGCACATTTGGTATCACCACATTCAGAAATGCCCAGACTCTCAAAATATAAAATCAATTAATCAGATTGATAAACAAAGTAACAAAAAAAAGTCCAGATGCCAAAATTACATTTTTTTGGTTGCCACAACATTGTAATAAAATACAATAATAGGCGAAGAAAACAGTGCATCTACCCAAAAATGGTATAATTAGAAACTACAGCTCAAACCTCAAAAAATAAGACACGCACAGCCCCAGATCCTGAAAAATGAAAAACACTATGGATCATGGAAAATAGCGCCAAAAGGGCAATTCTTTTTCTTTAAAAAAATTTTCACCACTTCGATAACATTTTTGATATCTACAAACTTGTACCGAACTAAGGCATCATACCAGCATGTCACTTTTACCATATAGTCAACATAGCAAAAAAAAAAAAAAAACCGCAAAAACCTGTAATTGCACTTTTTTTTCCAATTTCACCGCACTTGGAATTTTTTTCCCATTTTCATGTATACTATAAGGTAAAATAAATTATTGCATCTCAAAGTATAACTCGTCCCGCAAAAAAACAAGCCGCCATATGTCTATATTGATGGAAAAATAAAAAAGTTATGGCTCCTGGAAGAAGAGGAGGCAAAAATGATAAATGGAAAATCACCAGGGTTGAAGAGTTTAAATAAATTTGGTAATTACAGAAACGGATTCAATATAATGGTGAAACAGTGAAATGTATATATTTTAATGTAATAATGCTTCACTTTCTAACAACACAGAACATAGATGCCGTATTTTTCGCACTATGAGAAACACCTAGATTTTAGAGGAGGAAAATAAGGAAACAAAATTAAATAAAAATGTGGTTATAATTAACTGTTATAGGGGGGAGATATGCTGCTGACACTGTTATGGGGGTAACGTCCCTACCCCTGGTCCCATCCAGGTAATATATATCCCTCATCCTGGATATAGCCTCCCATCCTGATATATAGCTCCTCATCCACATATATAACCTCCCTTCCTGATATCTAGCCTCCCATCCTGGTATATTGCTCCCCATGCTGGTATGTAGCCTCCCATCCTGATATATAGCCTTCCATCCTGATATACAGCCCCCCATTTTGGGATATTGTACCTCCCATTCCCGGATATGTCCCCAATCCTGGGATATTGCACCCCCCATCAGTGTATATTCCCCCCCATTCTGAGATATTGCACCTCCCCCCATCACTGGATATGACTCCCTGCTGCCACATCATCTCTCCCTTTGCAGCCGCATCGATCTCTTCCTGTCTTGAGTCTCTGGGGCATCCTGTCATGCGACCAGAATGCACAGCAATGACATCACTGTGCAGTGCCGATGACATAACAAGGTGCCCCAGAGATGCACAGATAGGAAGAGATCAATGCGACTGCAGAGAGAGATGTAGGGGAGCGGCGGACAGGTAT
The DNA here is from genome assembly GCA_033576535.1 of Allobates femoralis. Classification (NCBI taxonomy): domain Eukaryota; kingdom Metazoa; phylum Chordata; class Amphibia; order Anura; family Aromobatidae; genus Allobates; species Allobates femoralis. The sequence goes on from JARQOC010000001.1 coordinate 276,306,725, forward strand.
GTTACACCGTTTATTATTTTAGTGTGTGCTGCAGCAGAGGGGACATATCCAGTGATGGGGGGCTGCAATACTCCAGGATGAGGGGCATATACAGTGATGGGGGGGTTCAGTATATGTAATGTGCACTGCCTCCTGCTCACCGCCAGCTTCAGCACTGAGAGGAGGTCAGCGTGATGCAGTGAACATTACATTAGACTAATGAGTGGGGACACATGATCATAGGCTGCCTCTGCAGCCTGCTCCTGCCTCCTCCAGCCTGCTACAGAGCTACTGCCCTCAGCACAGCCCGCACAGCACCACAGCCAGCACAGCCCTTAAGACGCACTTCCCATTTTACCCCACTATATGAGGGGGAAAGAGTGTGTTTTAAGGTCCGTAAATACAGTAAATTAGCAACAGTGGGGGGGCGTGGCTAAGCGCTTGATGTGAGCAGAAGCGAGGCAGAGAACCTCCGCAGCCATAGTGCTCATTTATCCTGTTGACCAGACGGATGTGAGTGGATGTCAGAAGGTCACTGGAGCAGGGGGAGAGCATTGGGCAGACTCTGGGAGGCGGAGATGGTCCGTAAACGACAGAAAGATGCCGGAGCGGGAGGCAGTGTGGCCGGGCAAGATGGCGCCGACAGAGAGGAGGAAGTGGCTGAGCGGCTGCAGAGATTTGCCAGAGACCCATCTGACCCCAGTGCACAGGTACAGCTGATGGATGGCGGACAGGCAGAGGAGGAGGAGGCTGGGCAGCAGGAAGCTGTGGAGAACGAGTGCAGGGGAGATGTGGAGGAAGAATTAACCCCTCGACTGAGGGAGGAAGAGGCTGAGGGTCAGCAGATTGAGCAGGCAGAGGTGGAGGGACCGACCATTAAGGACGTGTAACTCATTGTTTCATACTGTAAAACGGCATTGGCTACCCTGACCCAGCAAGTCCATACTATGAGAGAGGAGATGGGGGGGGGGGGCTTAAGGCTACGGTGCAGAAAACCACTGAGGCTTACTGAGGTGGAGAAGAGAGTGGGAGACTCAGAGGATCATATTGTGACTGTCCAAAAAACACAGCTGCAGCATGGAAACAGGATCATAACAGTGGCTAACAAGGCTGATGACCTAGAGAATAGGTCACGGCGAAATAACATCCGCTTGGTGGGGTTCCCAGAAAGAGTGGAGGGGTCTGATCCCACAGAATTCACTGAAAAGTGGCTACTGGAGAAGTTTGGGGCAGCACAGCTGTCTCGTGTTTTTGCTGTGGAGAGAGCACACCAGGTCCCAATGAGACCACCAATGCCTGGAGATGACCCACGCACCTTGCTGGCCAGGATCCTTAACTGCAGGGACAGAGACACTATCCTTCGTAAAGCCAGCAAAATGCCTGATATCACCTTTGAGGGCAAACGCATAGAGCTATACCCTGACTATTCTGCAGAAGTTCAAAAATTTCGTATGCAATACAGTTCAGTGAAACGTCAGCTACTCGTTTGGAAAGTGAAATGCTCCACCATATTCCTGGCTAAGCTGTGTGTGGAGGCTTTGGGAAGGGTGCACTTCTTCCCCACTCTGGAGGCCGCAACTGCTTGGATAGATAGAAACCGTACCAGGCTGCAGGAGGAAGGAGACCGGGAACAAGCAACCTGAAAGGGACATGGTTACTGGTCCTGCTAGTGCGGAAAGATGGAGGGGGAAGGTGCGAGACTGGATGCTCAAATATCCCCTCGAGTTATGTTATGCCCACCATTTTTGGGCCTGATCTTTGCTTTTTTCATTCTGGATTTTTCACTACAATATTATTTTCTGTTGGTTATCCTAGTTAACATGGGATTGATCAGTTATGGGACTCTGAAAAGGGAAAAGTACTCTTCGTATAATCTTATAACGTGGCGCGGAGGCGATGTCAGGTCTACCTGCTAAACGGGACTACTTGTATGTGGACTGTGCTCGTACGGCGCTGGGGTCGTTTGTACCCCTACTTTTATTGGTCACGGGGAGAGTTATATAGTTGGGGGAGGGAGGAGGAGGTGGAGGGCCTGGGGAATGGTACACGAGATTTATCATATGGAAAGGGTGCTCATGGTGGTGTGACCTGGGATCCGGGCGGGTTACATAGAAGACCGCAGTTCTTGGATATGTATTCTAATAATGAGTGGTAGCACTTTACGTCTTCTAAGCTGAAATGTAAGGGGGATTTCCGATAAAGATAAGAGGGCTGCGGTCCTGCAATATGTCAAAAACAGTGGGGCCATGGTTAGGTGCTTGCAGGAGACTCACCTGGTCAAAGACACTACTAGTTGGCTAGCCAGACCCTGGATTGGGAGAGCGTACCATTCCACTTACTCATCCTACGCCAGAGGAGTGTCATTGTTGATACATACCAAAGCGCCTTATGAGGAACTAGAGGTCCGAGCGGATAAAGATGGCCAGTTTGTGTGGGTAGCTTGCAAGATGTATGGAAGGGAAATGATTCTGGTGGCGTTGTATATTCCGCCGCCATATTCTAAAAAGAAATTACAAGAGGTTGTGGATCTAACCAGAGGGAGAGGGGGCACGCCAGTGCTTATTTTGGGAGATGTGAATAATGTGATGAATGAATATTGGGACAGACTCAGGACTGGGGGGATGAATGGCAAGGTGGACAGGCTGACGGCGTTTGGATGTTATGTCACGGAAATGGGCTTGATTGATGTTTGGAGAGTGAGGAATGAGAGGAGGAAGAAATTTTCCTGTCATTCGGCCACACATGGTACGCTTTCCCGAATTGACCTTGCACTTGGGGATGTGGCCATGGACGCCATGGTTAAGGAAGTGGAATATTTGCAAAGAGTGTTGTCTGACCACAGCCCGCTTCAAGTTACGTTACAATTGGGTGATAGGAGGGGAAGAAGGAATGTCTGGTCTTTGCACCCGACATGGCTGAAGTCATTGGATCTGAATGGTATAGGGGAGGAATTGGAACAGTACTTTCGTGAGAATGAGGGGAGTGCGGAGGTGACGGTAGTGTGGGATGCAATGAAAGCCTTTTTGAGGATTATCCTAATCAGAGACATAGCACAGTGCAAGACCCGACATAGACTAGCAGATCAGGAAGTGAAGGAGGCTTTGAACGAGGCGGAAGCAAATATGATACTGAATCCTACGAGGGAAATGCATGACAAACTTAAAGACGCGCAGGAAGCGGTGAACAGGGTGCATGTGGAGCGGAGTGAAAGGAAGAGGGCCTTTCAGCAATGTTTTCTTTGAAGGAGAAAGAGTGGGACACTTGTTAGTGGTTATCTCGACTGTGCAGAGGGAGAGCAACCGTGTATACAAAATAAGGGATGACAGGGGCAGGGTGGTTACGGAGACTCCGGACATTTTGGCAGTCTTCCAGGATTTCTACAAGGACCTGTATACATCAGCTACGGAGGCCGGGGATGGGGAGGTGGAGGGATTCTTGGAGGGCATGTCACTTACTGCACTGACGGAGGAGGAACGGATGAGGTTGGATGGGCCAATTGAGATGGAGGAGGTGGAGGCAGCGATATTTTCTATGCCAGCGAATAAGGCATCTGGGACCGATGGCATTCCGAGTGAGGTGTATAAAGAAGTCTCTGATGTGTTGGCACCCCGGGTGAAGCAGGTATTTGACAGCGCAAGGGAGAGAGGGACACTCGCGCGGTCTATGGAGGAGGCGGGTATAGTGTTATTGCCCAAGGACGGTAAAGATCTTGAATATGCAGAATCCTATAGGCCAATATCCCTGCTAACGTCAGACGTCAAGATACTAGCTAAAACCCTTGCCACTCGCCTCTCTGGTGCGATACAGATCAGTCTGGATTTGTTCCGGGCCGCTCAACGGCAGTCAATTTGAGACGCTTGTTTCTCAATCTTCAATTGCCAGCAGACAACAGTGGCGGGAGGGTAGTGGTATCGCTTGATGCGAGAAAAGCATTCGATAGTGTGGAATGGAGGTATTTGTGGAAAATCCTGAAAGCAATGGGATTTGGAGACGGATTCTTGTCCTGGGTGAGGCTGCTGTATTCCTCTCCGAGAGCGACTGTTAAGGTGAATGGGGAGCGGTCGGAGTCCTTCCGGTCGCATAGGGGAACCAGACAGGGGTGTCCGTTGTCCCCGCTACTCTTTGCGGTGGCGATGGAGCCCCTGGCAGAGAAGATCAGAGCGTCTGGAGAGGTAGCTGGTTTCAGGTTTGGTAGAATCACGGAAAAAATTGCACTTTACGTGGATGATATTTTGATATTTTTTGGAAAACGCGGGAGAGGCATTGGGAAATGTCATGGATATCATTCAGCGGTTTGGAGATATCTCAGGCTTACGGATAAATTGGCACAAATTTTGTATCATGGCGGTGGATCGAGCAATTGAAGAGGAGGAGATGGCCGCACAGGGGAGACAGCTTCAGATGGTGACCAAATTTAAATATCTGGGGGTATGGGTGGCTCTCCCTTTGACAAAATATTGGGATTTAAATATCGTTCCTCTATTAGAGGTGTTCAAAAGGAAATTGACCTCCTGGTGTAAACTGCCTCTGTCGGTAACTGGGAGGGCCAATTTGATCAAGATGGTGCTGATGCCTCAGTTAATGTATGTGATACATAATTCCCCTGTATGGATTGCTAAAAGGAAGTTTCACAGAATTAGTGCCATCTTTAGATCTCTGATATGGGGGAAGAGATCGGCCAGGATCAAACTGGAAACTCTTCAAAGGGGAAAAGAGGAGGGAGGGCGGTTGGCTCTACCTCATGCATGGATATACTTTTTGGCAGGGCAGGGCCAGCATATGAGGGGGTGGAGAGACAATAATATTGAGGGTTCCAGCTGCAGACTCTTATCTCAGATTACAGGACGGGACCCACTAGTGCAGGGATTGGAGGATGGTACATTTGAAAAATTGGGAACACAGTATCCGACAGTTCGTCTAATACAAAAGAGCTGGAATGCGATAAAGAGGGTTCGAGGGGTGACAGGGCTGACAATTTATTCGCCGGTATGGGAAAACGTGCACTTGAAGGAATTTCAGAAAATGGGGTCCATGGCTCATTGGCAGACTAAAGGAGTTAGGTATGTGGGGCAGCTGGTGAAGGAGGGGAGGATGAGTTCATTTGCGGAATTGAGAGAGGAGTGCAATGTCCCAAGTTCCTGGGAGATCCAATATGCAGGAATCAGGCACGCATGGCTAGCGCAGCGGAAACTAACAAATATGACTGTGCAGAAGGATGTGACGTTGGACTATGTCTGCATGACGGGCGACACTAAAGGGGTTATCACGGGGATCTACAAAGACTTGCTGTATGCATTTCTGGGAGGATTTAGTCTCAGGGCTAAAAGTAAGTGGGAGGAAGACGTTGGTGATTTGGCGGAGGAGCAATGGGAAACCATACTGGAGGCTGTGCCCGACTGTCCCTGAGCGAACAGGCCAGACTCTCCCAGTTGTATATAATCCATAGGGCATACAAAACTCCAAAGGTGTTGTTTAAGGCGGGTCTGAGGCAGGATTCTTGTTGTCCCAGGTGCGGCTCAGAGGAGGCTGGAATGCTACATATGCTGTGGGCGTGCTCTAAATTGACGGCATTCTGGATGGCGATTATTTCTAGATTGGAAGGGGTGTATGGTTGTAAAATTGGAAGAGATTCAATTGTGTGTGTGTGCTGGGTGATGTGTCGTCCATCCGAACGTCGGAGGCAGATGGGCTAGCCATAGCCAGGCTGCTGTATGTAGCACGTAAATTGATAGCCAGCAAGTGGTTTGACCCTGAACCTCCAACTAGAAGGGAATTTATGCGCAAAGCACAGCACGTTACCAGGCTTGAAGAAATGATATATAAGAGACAGAACAAGGAACAAATGTTCGATAAGATATGGGCTACCTGGCTGCTTAAGACGTGAGGAGGTATAGGGTAACATGCTCATTGATCACCACTAATGGGAGTTGAGGGAAGTGTGTACCGGGATGGGGTGGGGTGGGGTGGGGTGGGACGGGAGGGGGGGTATGGGCAGTTTGATTTATGTGCATACTGTAATTGTATATGTTAATGATTTAATGCTGTGTACGGGTGTTATGTTTTTGAAACCAATAAAAATAACTGGTTTAAAAAATTAGCAACAGTAGTACTTCTCTATATTGCAGTTCCCTTATCACAGCTTCACTTTATTGTAGAATATGGTTGATTGAGGAAAAGGTGACCAACCAGAACATTGTCTTGTGTATCCTGGGTGCCGATTGGCCCAGTAATCATAACATCAGTCTGTCTGCTTTCCCGCACTGTGCACATACGTTCAGCATCTCACTTCGTCCACTTCACTCTTACATTAGATTGCTGTGCATATTGCTACAAGCCCTACAATGGCAGTCAACCCATGCACCAAACGAAGATGCTTTCCATAAAAGAGAAGGTGGAACTTCCTGACATTTTGAAGGAAGATTGCAGCTATGCATCTGTTGGCATGCATTACATGATCAACGGAGTCTACGGTTCGTTATATAAAGAAGGATGAAAAAAAAATCAGGTTTACGCCATTAGTGACTTTCAACAAAAGAGCAAAAAGGTAATTAATTCCCGCAGTAAGGTCATTGTAAAGATAGAGTCTGCATTAGCTGTGTGGATAAACGATTCCAGAAAAAAAAGAAAGAATACCTCGCTGGATACAAATACCATTGGGACGAAGGCCAAGTAACTGTAAGATCATTTAGTAGCAAAAAGGGATGATCATGACTGTGATGAGAATGAAAAAGAGCAAAATGACAATGTCGCTGAAGCAGGACCTTCGAGCACTTCTCTACCCAGATAACCTCATTCAGTGCCAGCAAGGGCTGAGGTTTGCCAAATTCCAGAAATGCTTTCGACTAAAGCGTTGTCTGTGTGGATAAAGCCAGACCCGAGGAGTACATGAACAACATGTTCAAAACACATACTAGTGGAAGGAGGCTATAGGCCTGAACAAGTTTTGGATGAATGAAATGGCCTTATTTTGGAAACGGATGCAGTCTCGCACTTTCATTTTGAAGGAAGAAGCAAAAGCCCCTGGCTTCAAGGCCCAAAAAGATAGGGTAACTTTAATCACGTGTGAAAATGCTGCGAGCGTTATGATAAAGCCAGGGCTTATTTATAGGTCCAAGAACCCAATGGCCCTAAAAAACTAAAATAATAATGTGTTGTTGGTGTACTGGATGCACAACCCCAAGACCTGGATAACAAAACTCATCTTTATCCCGGAGGTAATGGCTTATCTCTCAGAGAATGTCCTTGATGTCAAAGTGCTTCTGATAATGGACAATGCTGGAGCCCATGCTGTCGACCTGACATATGATGCCGTCCAGTTAAAGGGACACTGTCACAATGTTTTTGCCATCCCATCTGACAGCAGCATAATGTAGAGATAGAGACCCTGATTCCAGTGATGTGTCACTTACGGAGCTGTGTTCTGTCACTTTAATAAAATTACTGTTTTTTCTGCTTCAGATTTAGCAGTAAATGACTATGCTGGACTATTTGATTAGTCATACAATGTTCATCTCCAACTGATTTTATAGAAACTATACTGAGCAGCCCAGAAAGAGATACATCCCTGGAATTAGGGTCTCTGTCTCTACATTATGCTGCTGTCAGATGAGATAGCAAAAACATGGAGACAGTGTCCCTATAAATTTCTTGCCGCTAAATACATTGCTCATTCGGCCAATGGATTGAGGCATTATTAACACTATTAAGGAGCTCTACATACGAAACGACCTGTAAAACCTTGATTAAGCTATAGACTTGGATGAAGACTTCTCACTAAGAGCATAGTGGCGTGAGAATATAATTGTATCATGCCACCAAAATATTCAAAAAGGAGATGAAGACTAATACTTTGGATTCAAGCTGTAAAAAAATGTGGTAATAAGTGGTCCATGATTCTCTCTTAATGAAATTCATCATATGGCGGTAGATAAGGCCATGATGCTGACAAAAAATATTGGCCGAGAGGACTTCAGTAATATGACAACTGAAGCCAAACACCCTGATTGATGTGTGCTCCCAACCGTTAACCTGACGAAGACCTGGTGGAGCTGACTAACTTAGCAAGTGAAAAAGAGGACGAGGAACAAGACGAACAACAGGTTGCAGAGGAGGGTGGCCTAACACTTGATTGTCTTGTAACTATGGTCAGACTGGCCAAAAAATATCAATAAGTGGCTGAAGAATGGGACCCCCATATTGTTTGTTCATTGCAGTTTGTAAATTCAATTGACAGTGCCATGTCATCTTACAAAAAACATCCTCAATCAGAAGGAGTGGTGACAGTAACTACCCATAAATATGTTCAACACTTGAACGAAGAGGTAAGATATGCCTACACCTTTAGCGGAAGTAGAGGTTATTGGAAAGGTTGAAGATACTACTTACGTACCTGCAAGAAGCACCTGATGTCTTTAGAAGAGCTGTAAGGCTCTTATTTGCTGTGCAGTATATTTATCTAATCTTCATCACTTTCATCGTCATCAGTACTGCACAGCTACTACTTCATCATTATTCAAGCTGTACTGTAGTATACAGTACTCCACTGGTTAGTACTGTACACATTTTACAGTACATTACTGTATACAGATGTTCTTCAAGTTACGTAGGTTTAAGAGTGTGGAATATGTTTAAGAACATAAGTAGTATTTCTAAGTGTAAAAAATTAATAGGGACTGGGAACGATTTATACGTGTGTGGCAAGGGTTTATAAATCCTTAAAGTATATATGAATACTAAAAAGGTTCCTACTTTGCGAATTTTCACCTATCGTGGGGGGGTCTTGAATGCAATACCAGCGAAAAGTGAAGGATCACTGTATATCATCGACTTTCTACTCAACCAGTACAAAATGTCACATTAAATGTCTCTGTAATACCAATAAATGAAGTGTACATGTATTTTCAATAACCAAAATCTCACTTCCATTCGTATACGGTCACATTCTTTATATTTTATCTCTTAAACCAATTTTTTCTAGTTACTCATTTAAAACTATGAAGACTACAAAATTCTGCTTTTTATAGGTATCCTGCCTGTGAAGATAACAATCGGTATATTGAAAGGAAATTTGTACAGAACATGAAGCATCATCCCATTATGCAGCCCAGTAGCCAGTATGAAAACTACAAGATTCCGGGATTATTATTTTTTTTTTAAACAAAGTGATATATCAGGAAAAAAAGGCTTTAGCCTTTTTAAAACTAAGTAGAAAACTAAAAATAGTCTCCTTCTGACTCCATTTCACTTATCTACAGTGGGGGAAAAAAAATGATTTAGTCAGCCACCAATTGTGCAAGTTCTACCACTTAAAAAGATGAGAGAGGCCTGTAATTGACATCATAGGTAGACCTCAACTATGAGAGACAAAATGAGAAAACAAAGCCCGAAAGTCACATTGTCTGATTTTTTTTCAAATTTTGGTGTAAAATAAGTATTTGGTCAATAACAAAAGTTTATCCCAATACTTTGTTATATATCCTTTGCTGGCAATGACAGAGGTCAAACGTTTTCTGTAAGTCTTCACAAGGTTGGCACACACTGTTGCTGGTATGTTGGCCCATTCCTCCATGCAGATCTCCTCTAGAGCAGTGATGTTTTGGGGTTGTCACTGGCCAACACAGACTTTCAACTCCCTTCAAAGGTTTTCTATAGGGTTTAGATCTGGAGACAGGCTAGGCCACTCTAGGACCTTGAAATGCTTGTTACGAAGCCACTCCTTCGTTGCCCTGGCAGTGTACGTGGGATCATTGTCATGCTGAAAGACCCAGCCACGTTTCATGTTCAATGCCCTTGCTGAGGAAAGGAGGTTTGCACTCAAAATCTCACGATACGTGGCTCCATTCATTCTTTAGTGTATATAGATCAGTTGTCCTGGTCCCTTGCAGAGAAACAGCCCAAAATCATGCTGCCACCCTTATGTTTCACAGTAGGTATGGTGTTCTTTGGATGCAACTCAGCATCCTTTCTCCTCCACACACGACGAGATTATACATACGGTATATTTTATATATACATATATATATATATATATATATATATATATATATATATATACACATATATATACACATATATACATTGCGGGAGTGAACAAAGGGTTAAAAATAATTAAAAAGAAACACATCCTCACCTCTTCGGTGGTGTCCTGCGCAGTCTCGCTCCTGGGGCTGAAGGACCTGGCATTGCTTGGCAACCCTATCAGCTGAGCAGTCATGTGACCAATCAGCTGATCGGGTTGTCATTGACTAAGCGGTTTAAATCTCCCGCCGCCGATCAATTTTGGCGGGCATGGGATTTAAACCGCTCAGCTGATTGGTTACATGACTGGCATCAGCTGAGCAATTTAAATCCAGCGGCCGCCAAAATTGATCGGCGGGTGGGAGATTTAAACTGCACGGTCATGTGACAACCCGATCAGGTCCTTCAGCCCCAGGTGCGAGACAGCACGGGACAACGCCGGAGAGGTGAGCATGTTTTTTTTTTTAATTTGTAACCCTTTGTATAGTTAATTTCACTTCCGCAATGTGTATATATACATTGTGGAAATGAAATTGAAGGGTAACAGAGCAGTTTTAGTGTACTGAGCATGCTCAGTACACTAAAATTGGGTCAGAGAAATGATCCTGTGTGTTTCTCGAACCCGTGCTCCATAGGCCCCCATGTTAAAGGATGCGGATCGGGTCAGATCCGCTTCGGTCCGATTTGGTCTGCTGTGCTCAAAATCGGAGCAGTCTCCCATTTTGGGCACAGCAAAAAAAATCAGACAGAATCGGATCTCACAAAAATTGGATGGCAATAAGGCCAAATCCGATCCGATCCCCATAGGGATTCATGGGGGCCAAATCGGATCCGTGGCTGTCCGTTTTACAATGGACACCCACAGATTGCAAAAATTCGCTGTGTGAAAGCAGCCCAACAGGTCCAGTTGGCCACACCATTTTTTTTTTATTTTTATTTTATACACTTTGTCTTTATTGAATTTACAAATAAAAGAAGATACACAGTCATAAAACACTAGCCATGCCAGGATGCATATACAGGGTGGACCATTTATATGGATGCACCTAAATAAAATGGGAATGGTTGGTGATATCAACTTACTGTTTGTGGCACATTAGTATAAGGGAGGGGGAAAACTTTTCCAGATGGGTGGTGACTATGGTGGCCATTTTGAAGTTGGCCATTTTGGATCAAACTTTATTTTTTCAATGGGAAGAGGGTCATGTGACACATCAAACTAAACGAGAATGTGATAAGAAAAACAATGGTGTGCTTGGTTTTAACATAACGTTATTCTTTCATGAGTTACAAGTTTATGACCACTTAAAATGTGTTCAAAGTGCTGCCCATTGTGTATGAGGTACAAAGATAGTGGGGCCATTCTTCATCATTGGAAACCTCAATGCCACTGGATATCTGAAATTGCTACATGATTCAGATAGTCAGTGGCCCTTGAAATTATTAAAAAAAAAAGGAAGTATTCCTCCAAGAATATTATTGCGATTACATAGGTTTTGTAATTCATGTGTAGTTCCATTGTCTCTATTAGGGGCCTTTCACACCTGCGGTTTTTTCCTGATTTGGAAGATCAGGAAAAAACCTAATTCTTACAGGATTCATTTTTTTTGCCCATTCTCTTTAATGATTTCAGGAGAAAACATGAAGCAACAAGATTTTACCTGACAAAATTAAAGTGAATGGGCAAAATACTGTAAGAATCGGGTTTTTCCTGATCTTCCAAATCAGGAAAAAAACGCAAGTGTGAAAGGCCCCTTACAACACAAAAAGAGAGGGAAAAAGGAAAATTGGGCAAAACAAAATTGGTGGCACCTTTCCACAAGTGTGGGTAAACAACTAGGATTAAAACATGTGATGCTCGTTCAAACTTACCTGTGGCAAGTAACAGGTGTGGGTAGTATGAAAATCGCACATGAAATCAGATAAAAAGAAAAGTTGACTCAATCTTTGCATTGAGTGTCTGTTTGTGCCACACTAACTGTGGAGAACAGAAAGAGGAGAAGAGAATATTCTGAGGACTTGAGAACCAAATTTCTTGAAACATATCAGCAGTCTCAGGGTTAAAAGTCCATCTCTTGAGATATAGATATTCCTTGGTCCAGGGTATGCAACATACTCAAAAAGTTTACAACTCGTGGCACTGTAGCTAATCTCCCTGGATGTGATCGGCAAAGAACAATTGATGAAACATTGCATCGCAGTATAGTACGTATGGTGGCTAAGCAGCTCCAATCAAGTTCCAAAAAAAACTGAACCTGCCCTGCATGCTTAGGGTGTATCAATGTCAGAGTGAATTATCAATCGTCATTTGAATGAAATGGAATGCTATAGTGGGAGACCCAGGCAGACCCTACTGCTGACAGAGACATAAAAAAAGCTAGACTGCAGATTGTCAAAATGTACTTGATTGCAGTTACCTGGCCCATTTTTGGGGTTGTGTGGGAAATGTTGTCCAATTTGCCTTTTTTTTGTCAGTTTTTTTTTCTGTGTGTTATTCCAATATACACAAAAGAAATGTATATGACAAGACGTGTAACTGCAATAATTTTGTGGGAGAAATACTTAATTTTCTGGAATATAAAGGGTGCCAACATTTTCAGCCATGGCTATCATTGTTTTTTAAATTTATCGTTCAATGCTTTTGCCATTGCCCCCTTTTGTATACATATTTAATAATACGTGATCAACATACTCTCACAAGGCATTGACGTGCATGCACGCTACATGTTTATGCTAATTCTAAACGTCCTGCCTTAGGCTGTATACAGTTAGGGCCAGAAATATTTGGACAGTGACACAAGTTTTGTTATTTTAGCTGTTTACAAAAACATGTTCTGAAATACAATTATATATATAATATGGGCTGAAAGTGCACACTCAGAGCTGCAATATGAGAGTTTCCACATCCAAATCGGAGAAAGGGTTTAGGAATCATAGCTCTGTAATGCATAGCCTCCTCTTTTTCAAGGGACCAAAAGTAATTGGACAATGGACTCTAAGGGCTGCAATTAACTCTGAAGGCGTCTCCCTCGTTAACCTGTAATCAGTGAAGTAGTTAAAAGGTCAGGGGTGGATTCCAGGTGTGTGGTTTTGCATTTGGAAGCTGTTGCTGTGACCAGACAACATGCGGTCAAAGGAACTCTCAATTGAGGTGAAGCAGAACATCCTGAGGCTGAAAAAAAAGAAAAAAATCCATCAGAGAGATAGCAGACATGCTTGGAGTAGCAAAATCAACAGTTGGGTACATTCTGAGAAAAAAGGAATTGACTGGTGAGCTTGGGAACTCTAAAAGGCCTGGGCGTCCACGGATAACAACAGTGGTGGATGATCGCCACATACTTTATTTGGTGAAGAAGAACCCGTTCACAACATCAACTCAAGTCCAGAACACTCTCAGTGAAGTAGGTGTATCTGTCTCTAAGTCAACAGTAAAGAGAAGACTCCATGACAGTAAATACAAAGGGTTCACATCTAGATACAAACTATTCATCAATTCCAAAAATAGACAGGCCAGAGTTAAATTTGCTGAAAAACACCTCAAGAAGCCAGCTCAGTTCTGGAAAAGTATTCTATGGACAGATGAGACAAAGATCAACCTGTACCAGAATGATGGGAAGAAAAAAGTTTGGAGAAGAAAGGGAACGGCACATGATCCAAGGCACACCACATCCTCTGTAAAACATGGTGGAGGCAACGTGAAGGCATGGGCATGCATGGCTTTCAATGGCACTGGGTCACTTGTGTTTATTGATGACATAACAGCAGACAAAAGTAGCCGGATGAATTCTGAAGTGTACCGGGATATACTTTCAGCCCAGATTCAGCCAAATGCTGCAAAGTTGATTGGACGGTGCTTCATAGTACAGATGGACAATGACCCCAAGCATACAGCCAAAGCTACCCAGGAGTTCATGAGTGCAAAAAAGTGGAACATTCTGCAATGGCCAAGTCAATCACCAGATCTTAACCCAATTGAGCATGCATTTCACTTGTTCAAATCCAGACTTAATACGGAAAGACCCACAAACAAGCAAGACCTGAAGGCTGCGGCTGTAAAGGCCTGGCAAAGCATTAAGAAGGAGGAAACCCAGTGTTTCGTGATGTCCATGGGTTCCAGACTTAAGGCAGTGATTGCCTCCAAAGGATTCGCAACAAAATATTGAAAATAAAAATATTTTGTTTGGGTTATGTTTATTTGTCCAATTACTTTTGACCTCCTAAAATGTGGAGTGTTTGTAAAGAAATGTGTACAATTCCTACATTTTCTATCAGATATTTTTGTTCAACCCTTCAAATTAAACGTTACAATCTGCACTTGAATTCTGTTGTAGAGGTTTCATTTCAAATCCAATGTGGTGGCATGCAGAGCCCAACTTGCAAAAATTGTGTCACTGTCCAAATATTTCTGGACCTAACTGTATTTAAGAGGTAAATGAACACCATCTTGCCCATCAGTCTAGAGATCCTGTAGTTCATATATTTTTGCAAGACCATTTACTTAAAAAACTAACGTTCTTCACGGCAATAGAGAAAAAATTTGCAGAATATAAATCGCCTCATTAAAAACAAACGGTTGAATTTTAGTGGGAGAAAAATTATTTCTGCATACTTTTTGGTATGAGAAAATGACATGAGGAAGAACACTTCACAGCTGAAATGTTCAGCAGGGATTCCATTTGCAGAATACTTACTGTAAATAGCTGGAATAACAATTCATGTCCATTCTGCAAAAAGAAAAATACAACTAATTCGACAACCTTATCCTGGTCTCCAAGACCCTACTGAGAACAAAACTGCTAGATATGATATATTGAATTGGTAAGGATTCATCCAACTTCACTAATAAAGTTTTAGAAAAAGTATACGAAAAATGTGCATAACAACAAATCTGTTGGTATACTGAGGGTATTTTGCTTTCTGCAAACCAATAAAATCACCATTCATCCTACTATCAGTAGGTGGAGGCTAGGAACTGAAACATGCCATGTTCATATGCCAACCCTACCAGTTTACTGAAGCCACAAAAACAATCAAGAGAGTGCAAGATAGTGTTTTAATTGTTTCTGTATCTTCCAAGGACCACAATTACTGGTTTCTAAATGGTGGTTTGACAGTAAAAAAACCAACCATCAAGAATTAGTTACCTGACAGAGAACATTATTTATTGTGAATTCAAGGTGAAACTTTGTTGTAGGAGTAAGAAATGTTACTATTACAGGCAGAACGACAATGACCGATCCGGCCAGAACAAGGATGTGGATCCACTGAACCATAGATCACGGTCTAACCCTGGAGGAGTATACCTAAGCTGCAACCTGTTCTCCTCTGAAGCCTCTGGTGGTGAGGTTATCTTTGTGCTGCAAGTATCCACCAGGTACCAATCCAAGGCTATCTCCAAATCCACAGAAGCTGAGACTCGCAGAAAACAAGTGAGACAGAGTAAGGTACTCTGCCGGGACAGAATTAGAATAACCGGCAGGATGGTAGTTAGTACAGATGGGACAGGATCAAGTACTGGTTCAGTGAGGAACACAGATTCAGAAACACATGCAGGTACTGATATACTTGAATGGATTCAGGATGCAGTGTGATGCAGCTGCGTACTGCATTGCCAATTTGTATGCTGGGACTTGTAGTTCAGCAGTTAATGCTCTGCAATAGAAAGCCAGAAAGATCACTTCACTATGGGACTTATAGTACCATGAGAGTTAAGTTTGCAAGTTGCTGAGAGGATGGGTGTGGCTCATACCTTATGAGTGTTTTGTGTGAGCACATGAATGTCTGAATGACTGGCAGACCCTGTGAGGGCTTGCTCTTGGTGTTTGGAGCAGCGATTGATCTGGAAGACACCTGGGATGGTATGCTTGGAAGTCGCTGGCATCCTAGACGACATGCAGTGAGGAGACCTTGGGAAAGCCTGGACTGTCTTGTGGTTCAGGAAGCTTCAGTTGTGCTGGGGGTCTGGAACAGACAGGATCCTGTGATCCCAGAGAGGCAGCTTCTTCAACAATGGACTAAGAGTTCAGTGCACACTTTAATGGACTGAGTGTGATATGCCATTCGGGCACACCCGCCCTTGGAACAGACCAGTGGTTATATATTCTGTTGATTTATATACAGCAGTTTATGGTTGTTAATAAACCAGCTGGTCTCATGTAAACGTGAAACTGTTCTAATGAGCTTTACTTATGTTTCCAAAAGAGTATCCCCTAACAACCTCAGCAAGCGTTACCTCACATTAGGCAGGTTCCAGGACACAGGAACAGATACAGGAACTCAGGCTTGTACCAGGACAAAGGAACGGACACAGGATCACAGGCTGGTACCAGGATACTAGGATGGATACAGAAACTAAGGCTGGTATCGGGACACAGGGATGAATACAAAAGCCGACAACGTGACCGATTAAATCAGGGACTCGAGCTGGTGCTGGGACACAAGAATGGTTTGGTGATTTGCTCACTTAACATGTTGGGAGACACCAGATTGCAGCAGGATTAAGGTAGACAAGCATGTTTTTACAGTAAAATAAAGTCCATTTGGTTTATTACATATCATAAACCTCACATACATGATATAGTCCATTAACATCATTGGAAACATTCATGACCTTTAGTCTGTTCCAACGGCAGGATTTACATGGTCCCTTTTAGACAAAAGGTTACCTTACAGGAGCTGTTCCCGGCCCCATTCACCGACTCCTGCCAGTCCATCATTCAGGAAACTGCCTCTCTGGGATCACCAACACCAGTCACTCTAGATCCTCAGCAGGACACTAGATTCCAGAATATCCCTGTGCTCACATTGTGTACCATCAAGGAGGACAACCGTTTTCACGTTTCATACCAGGTGCATTTCAGGGCAACAGTTGTTCCAAGTACAGAGAGACAGCCCTCACAGGTTCTGCCACACATCCCTGGTCGCCTCACCGCTTGCATTCCAGGACGTCAGACACTTCCAAGCATTCCACCGCAGGTGCCTTACAGGGCAATGGTGGCTCTAAACATCGAGTGAGACCTTGTTTCATAGGAATTGCCAGATGTAGCACACATGGATTCTCCACCAACTGCGTCTGGCAACATGGATGCTACAAACCCAGAGGAACATGTGACCAAACAAGAAGTTGGAATAGATCTCATCTGTTCCACAGGAGATACACCTGTGGGAGGTTTCATGCTTTCCAGACACACACACCTATGTCCTTCTGCTAACTTGCAAACCCACCACTTGTAATGCATTAACCCTTATTGGATCACAAGTCCCATATTGACCTTTGTGTTATATACCGGTATTTGCAATGCTGCAAGCTGCTGCATCACAATGGATACAGGAAGTCACAGTATCAGGACACCAGAATGTAGTCAGCATCTCAGGTTGGTACTGGGACTCTGGAACAGATTCAGGAACTCAGGCTGGTACCGGGACATAAGAATGAATATAGGAACTCAGGTTGTCACTGGGACACAGGAATGGAACTCAGGAAGGTACCTGAAACTAGAACAGGTTCGGATAGTCGGACAGGATAGGGTTCAGGATCAGGACTGAATCAGACATTTGGGCGAGTGTCGAATCTGAAACAGGATTCAGAGCCAAACAACAAGTATAAAGCCACAGAGCACACTGATTACTTAAGACAAACATTGCACAGACAACTCCCAATAGGGGAGTATGCCTTAAATACCAGGTAATTCACAGTGATAGGCTGAGAACACAACAGGAATTACCTAGTACTCCCGAGCGATAGGCTGGGAACACATCAGGAGTGTGTGCGCTGCCTCTTTAAGCGGCAACCCACACGGCGTGTACAGAACCTGGGAGCTACAGCGGGAAGAGAAGGTGAACAGAGAGACAGCTGGGCATAGAGAAGTGGTGAGTTACAGTTATTATTTCAGGATATATGTATCCAGACATATTTTCGTGAAATTTAAGAGGGAACTGAGTAATGCCTGAAAATGGCTGCTACCCAATGTATGGACCCAGTGATATTCCTGGCTCCATAAACTGTTTATTACACACTGCCATGGGACTAGTTAACAGGTGGTAGGTTGGAGCCTGACATTGCCACCAATTTGTTATTGATACCCTTTCTAAGAATAGAATATCAATATGGAAGCCCTGGACATCCCAAATAGGAAATAAACAGATTCTTAATGAACATGCACATGATTTTAATGGAGTTGTCAGGTACTTTATATTGTTGGTCTGTAGTTAACATAGATCAACAATATCAGACAGGTGGGAGTTTAATATCTTGCACCCCTCTCTAATCAGTGGCTCTCATTGCTTATGCCAGCGAGAATTGATCAACTGTGAAATGGACTGACAGAGCTCTGTTAACTGTATAATGACTATAGCTGACTGCTGCATATCATTTTAAAAGTGGTGATTATGTAATACCCTGCTGCAACCACTATACAGTTGATCAGTTGATATAGATGTGTAGTTTGCTCTGAAACTGATCACTTCCAGCTGACACAAAGAACAGCTGATTGCCTTGCTGCTCCTGGTCATGTGTGGTGCACATCCGGTCACAAGTTCATTGCTTAGCAACGGGTATATACAGAGGCAGCAGCACTCACCAATCTTCCAGTCGATTCTTTATTGTACAAACAGCATAAAAGGCGATCATCAGAGGTGTTTACAGGGGATACAGGGGGGAGGATGGGATGTCCCTCAAGCGACGGGCCGTTTCACGCCCACCACAGGGCGCTTCTCCAGGCTATGGCACGGGTGCAAACAACCTTTTTAAGGCTGCTTTCACATCAGCGGTTTTGCGCTGATCGCGGCAGTTGCGGTGAAAAACCCGCAACTGCCGCGATTACCGCATAACGGCTGCACTTGCGGTTTACTTGCGGCAAGCCCCATACAATGTATATGCGGGCTTGTGGCAGGTGCGGCAAGTGCGGTATCGGCACTTGCGGCAGGTGCGGCCGCGAAAAAAACGCGGCATGCCGTGGTTTTTTCGTGGCCGCACTTGCGGCAAGTGCCGATACCGCACTTGCCGCACCTGCTGCAAGCCCGCATATACATTGTATGGGGCTTGCCGCAAGTAAACCGCAAGTGCAGCCGTTATGCGGTAATCGCGGTAGTTGCGGTTTTTTCACTGCAACTGCCGCGATCAGCGCAAAAAAGCTGATGTGAAAGGGGCCTAAGGCATATATTTCTAACAAAGTGACTAGACATAATAATCTTAAATTGGAAATCCCAAAAGATGACTGTAGGTCACCACTGCATTTAATCCCATTATTTATTGCTATTTCATATTCAAGATCTTTACTGATCATACAGTAATTTGCACCTGTGTTGGAAGCAATGTAGGCATGTAAACCTGCTTTAATGACTGTGATGGAACTAAAATGCTTTGTTTGTCTTGAAAAAGATATGAAGCAGGAAGAAGTACGACCACAGGTCAAATGACATCAAATTCCTAAAGAATGTACTTAGAAAGTAGCATTGCATTTCTGCTGTTATATTACCGCTATAAATTGGATTTGTAGTGTATCCTGTTGCAGTGTGAAAAGTTCAAGGTTTATGGAAGAAATAAAGGAAAGTAGAAATTAGTTACATCGGCGGTTCATGAACTTTAGAGCATCTGGCATTCCATTAAAGATACAGCATCACAATGTATACCCCTGTAGAGAAAAAAAAAGACTAAAATCCAGAGTTAGGATAATAATCAAATACACTGTTTGCAATATTATTAGGCAAATGAGTATTTTGATCACGATACTCTTTATACATGTTGTCCTACTCCAAGCTGTATAGGCTTGAGAGCCAACTACCAATTAAGTAAATCAGGTGATGTGCATCTCAGTAATGAGGAGGAGTGTGGTCTAATGACATCAACACCCTATATAAGGTGTGCTTAATTATTAGGCAGATGCCTCTCCTTAGGCCAAATGGGTCAGAAGAGAGATGTGACAGGCTCTGAAAAGTCCAAAATTGTGAGATGTCTTGCAAAAGGATGCAGCAGACTGGGCCAAGAAATATCTTAAGACTGATATTTCAAAGGTTTTATGGACTGATTAAATGAGAGTGACTCTTGATGGGCCAGTGGCTGGATTAGTAAAGGGCAGAGAGTTCCACTCCGACTCAGACGCCAGCAAGGTGGAGGTGGGGTACTGGTATGTGCTGGTATCATCAAAGATGAACTTGTGGGACCTTTTCGGGTTGCGGATCGAGCGAAGCTCAACTCCCGGACCTACTGCCAGTTTCTAGAAGACAACTTCTTCAAGCAGTGGTACAGTAAGAAGTGGGTATCGTTCAAGAAAAACATGATTTTCATGCAGGACAATGCTCCATCACATGCATCCAACTACTCCACAGCGTGGCTGGCCAGTAAAGGTCTAAAAGAAGAAAAAATAATGACATGGCCCCCTTGTTCACCTGATCTTAAGCCCATAGAGAACCTGTGGTCCCTCCTAAAATGTGAGATCTACAGGGAGGGAAAACAGTACACCTCTCAGAACAGTGTCTGGGAGACTGTGGTGCCTGCTGCATGCAATGTTGATCATAAACAGATCAAGCAACTGCCAGAATCTATGGATGGAAGGCTGTTGAGTGTCATCATCAAGAAAGGTGGCTATATTGGTCACAAATTTTTTTTGTGTTGTTTTTGTATGTCAGAAATGTTTTTTTTTTTAAATTTTGTGCAGTTATATTGGTTTACCTGGTGAAAATAAACAAGTGAGAAGGGAATATATTTGGTTTTTATTGAGTTGCCTAAAAAATCTGCACAGTAATAGTTACCTGCACAAACAGATATCCTCCTACGATAGCCAAATCTAAAAAAAAAAACACCCCAACTTACAAAAAATATTAAGCTTTGATTTTTATGAGTCTTTTGGGTTGATTGAGAACATAGTTGTTGATCAATAATAAAAATATTCCCCTAAAATATAACTTGCCTAATAATTCTGCACACGGTGTATGGTTTTCTTTGTGTGGAGTCTATGTTTTTGTTTGATGCTCCATGCTAATCTTTCTATCATGCGGACATGCAGAATTACACATGTGGTCAAAATTGTTGGTACCCCTCGTTTAATGAAAGAAAAACGTCAATGGTCACACAAATAACTTGAACATGACAAAAGTTATAATAAATAAAAAATTCAGACTTTAAAAAAAAACTAATGAAATAGGCATGGACAGAAATGATGCTACCCCTGAAAATAATGTAACAAAAGGGACATGAAAAAAATCAAGGAGTGTCTACTAATTAGTATCACAAGCGTCTACAATCTTGTAATTAGTCAATGGGCCTGTATATAGGGCTACAGATACTCACTGTGCTGTTTGGTGCCATTGTGTGTACCATAATCAATATGGAACAGAGAAAGCAAAGGAAAGAGTTGTCTCAGGAGATTAGAAAGAACATTACAGACAAGCATGTTAAAGGTAAAGTTTATCAGACCATCTCCAAAGCAGCTTGATGTTCCTTTGATTACAGTTGCACATATTCAAAAATGTATGATCTGTGGGACTGTAGCCAACCTCCCAGGACATGGCTGCAGGTGGCAAATTGATGACTTATCAAAGAGTATGATAGGAATGGTAACAAAAGAGCCCACAAAAACATCTAAAGAGATTAAAGGTGAACTTCAGGCTCAAGGAACATCAGTGTCAGATCGCACCATCCATCGTTGTATGAGCCAAAGTGGACTTCATGGGAGATGACCAAGGAGGACACCATTGCAGGAAAAAAAATCATAAAGCAGACAGACTGGAATTTGCCAAACTACATGCTGACAAGCCAAAAAGCTTCTGGGAGAATGTCCTATGGACAGATGAGACAAAAATTGAACTTTTTGACAAGGTACATCAGCTCTATGTTCACAGACAGAAAAATGAAGCATATCAAGAAAAGAACACTGTCCCTACTGTGAAACATGTTGGAGGCTCTCTTATGTTCTGGGGCTGCTTTGCTGCATCTGGCACAGGGTGTCTTGAATCTTTGCAGGGTACAATGAAATCTCAAGACTATCAAGGGATTCTATAAAGAAATATGCTGCTCAGTGTCAGAAAGCTTGGTCTCAGTCACATGTCATGGGTCTTGCAACAGGATAATGACCCAAAACACACAGCTAAAAACACCCAGGAATGGCTAAATAGAAAACACTAAACTATTCTGAAGTGGCCATCTATGAGCCCTGACCTAAATCCTATTGAGCATCTTTAGAAAGAGCTGAAACACGCCGTCTGAAAAAGGCAACCTTCAAATATGAGACAACTGGAGCAGATTGCTCTTGAGGGGTTGCCAAAATACCTGTTTACAGGTGCAGAAGTCTCATTAACAATTACAGGAATCGTTTGATTGTAATATTGCCTTAAATGTTGTGCAACAAAATATTCAGTTAAGAGTACCATCATTTCTGTCCAGGCCTATTTCATGAGTTTGATTTTTATTTTAATTCTGTGTAAGCAGGGTTGAAAAGCAATGTCTGACTTTCATTTGTTCATTTTCATAGATTTTTTATTTAATATTATTTTGTCAGATTCAAGTTATTTCTGTGACCATTGAGTTTTTTTCATTAAACAAGGGGTACCAAACAATTTTGACCACGCACATTTTGCAACAAAATGTGTGTGCGCGAGCACTGGCCTATTACTAGCTCAATTTCACAGAGTAAATAAAAAAGTATATATTTGCAAATTAAGATATATTTGGGGAAATGAAAAGTCAGCAGTCTCCTAATTCATTTACAGACTGTATTATGGTTTATTGCAGATTTCCAAATACAAACTGCACTAAACAGATATCACAGACCTAATGAGGTTGGTATACTGAATATATGTCCCTTGGGGGTAGGATAATAAGAGCCACCTTCACAA
Source organism: Allobates femoralis (assembly GCA_033576535.1). NCBI lineage: Eukaryota > Metazoa > Chordata > Amphibia > Anura > Aromobatidae > Allobates > Allobates femoralis. The sequence goes on from JARQOC010000001.1 coordinate 276,329,552, forward strand.
AATGCAGCATAGGCGCTGCTGAAGGTGGCTCTTTTAGCTTAATAGGCCCTGGTGGGGTGACAAGTTCCCTGTAAATGCTGACATCCTGGGCAAATCTTGGGATTACCAGGCCCCCAAAAATGCCATGATGTCACAGTGCACGTTATGACATCTCACGAGAGAGAAAGTAGGACGTCAGCATTCGAGTGCCAGCTGAGGAAGTTGTCCGAACTACCTTGGTTCTGGCTGTCATGGACTACTGGCGTGGACTCTGGATTAAAGACCTACAAATCTTTATACTCAATTCTATTGGAAAATAAAAAGCAACCACAGTGGAAGCAGAAAATATTACTTTGGGGCTCAGAGAGGTAGTGTGTGTTTTCTTTTACTGAGCACCGATATTACAAAATGAAATAAGAACACCACCCCAATAACAAATCCTGTGAGTTTATGGCTATATTACGTATTTATTCAATACAAGTTGACAGTAGCACTCGGATTACTTGCTATACATGCATTGTTATGATTCATTGTTGCTTTACTGGTTTATTAGAATTCAGTATCTATTTATGCGACTTTATTTTGAACATATTTGACTCCTTGTTCCATTTCTTAATTTCAATATTGCTTTATTATTTATGTATTGTCGCTAAATGTACCATCTATTTGATTTGTTGTTGCATTTAGCACTTTTTTTATTTAATTCATTTTTGCATCTCTTTTTTAATTCTTGCATAAGCCATTTTGTCTGTCCATATCATTTAAGTATTTTTGTGAAAGTGTAACATACTTGATTATTTTGCTAATTAAACTCATCATATTTTCTTGCAAAGACTCTACAAATGCATGCATCCCACCTTTTTTTGACATATAATTTTTCTTATCTTTCCTGACACCTCTGCCCAGTCAGTTCTACTGACTATATTTCCCACCATGCATTACTGATCCCTCCCCGATGCTCTCTTGCTTTACTTGATCCTTGTCCATAAATTAAATCACATATATATTCCTCACATCTGTCACAAATGTAGTGGTATAGTTGAACTTTGGATTGGAAAGAAACTTAATAATGTAAAGTCTATATCTGCTTAAAATTCACAGAGCAATATGGAGCCTGCTAAAGTTGTGAGTTGGCTTCTCGCTTTCAGATTTTGGATGTCTTGATAGCATGTCTTGTTAGGTACTGTTCACTACCTTGGAGTATGAAATGTCTGCAGTTCTATTCTTCAACTAAATTATAGGGAAGTCTGACCGAGTCCTCTCATACAGAGGAGACTTTTCAGGTCAGAAAGAAAGACATTACATTAAAAGGACTAGATCCCCAGCATTCCAGGCATTGCTACCAGAAAGCTCTGTGCAGCACATTATTAGAAGGAACTAAAGAAAAGCACAGCAATTCTTATTTTAGATTTCCTTTTCAATATTTAACATGGAAAACCTTAACATGCATATGAAAAAAGAATATTGGTAGCTGATAAATACAATAAGTTAGGTCATACTGACTGATTGGGCTCCATAAATAATTTGGCTTTTGTATTAAAATGGGTTGGCCACTGCTCAAACAACTTCTCAGAGGGCATCTGTCACCGGGTATTTGATACTCCATCAGAAAGAAGCATAAGGCTAGGTTCACACCAGCATTTTTGTGAATCCAGGAATTGCAGATAAAGCCTACATCCCCTTGGATTCCCCCAACCCCGTGCAATGATGTAACTATATGCACCAGCACCGGTATTATTGCTGATCCGGTCTCATTGATCAGTAATAACGGTGCGGTAGCTGACAGATGCTTCCGGGAGATTACCTGTTATATGCCGTATCCAGGGGACAAATGGACATGCGCTAACAGGGATGCATGCCCAGGACTGCGTTCTGAGCATGCAGAGTTCCAAAACCAAAACCTGGGGTACGGATCCAGCAAGATCTGAAGTCCCACGGATCCAGATTACATAGAACCCAATTTTAATTCTATCTGCAGTGGGCCGATCCGGGTAGTCACGGATTTTGACACGGAAACCAAAAATGCACCAAGTTGCGTTTTAAGTCTTAAAAAAAAATGTAACCACCCGGATCAGGGAAAAAAAAGTGCAAAACTGGATGCATCAGCAAGTTCATCCGGCCTGGATGCATACTCCTCCATTTTTGGCCCCATTGACTCTCAATGGGGCCGAAAATGGATGAGGATGCATCCAGTTTCAGCCAAATTCACATGGATGGCAAAAACACCAGTGTGAAACCAGCCTAATGTGGCAGCTTTGAGATGTTTAGATGTGGCAGAGCTCATAAAGATAACCTCACCCCCACTCCTTCAGTGTAGCCTTCTGTGTACATTATAAATTGACAATAAATTGCTAATCAGTACTGGGCTGGAGTTGGACCAGGAGGCATGTAAAAGGCTAGTTTAGCATAGATAAACTCTGCTGCTAAGGCAGGTTTCACACCACGGTGTGATTAGGTCCGGGATATCCGATGCGAACCTGATTTTGACACAGTGTAGCCATATGGTGCCGGATAGAGACGGATGGCAGTGATTTGCCATCCGGTTTTGTCCCTGTCCGACAGCATCAGGCTGCATTCGTTTTTTGCCCCGGATACAAAATCGGAGCTTGCAGCATTTTTGTGTCTGGGGCAAAAAAATTAAACCAATCCGGATCCTGCCGGATTCTCCCGGATCCGGTGCCCCCTAATATGGGAGTCTATGGGGCACCGGCCCATAAAATCTGTCAGGTTCCCAGATGGTGGGTGCTGAAGCTCAGTGCTGGCCGCGCTGAACTTCAGCACCTAGAGCTGTCCCCTGCTGAGATTTCAGGAAAGCAGATAGCTCCCCGCTAGCCGTGATTCTGTCATTTCAGCAGGGACCGCCCCTGCATCTGCGCTCTGCCGAATTCGGCTGTAAACAGGAATGGAGGGCATATTAACCCTCTGGTTTGGTTTGCCCGGAGCGGTCAGGCTGCATCTGGTACCTCCTGCAAAGCACCGGACACAGCCTGACAGACGAAAAATCGTGGTATGAAACCGGCCTAAGACACTGATTGTATTCAAACTACAGTGCACAGCTTAGGAAGGGACTGATTGCTGTAATTAGTGTCTCAGCCCTCAAATTAAATAGAAAAACCCTGCTGACATATTCCCTATAAAAGCCGCCATCCCCTGTATAGGATAGAAGAGGTTTATACTTTTTTTGCGCACATGTGCCGTTCCAGTAATACACAGTGGACGCAGTTCTCCCAGCAGTCACGTGACACTGTTACGCAAAATTAGTGCTGCAGCCAATAAGATGCTGCTAATCAGCTGCAGTATTCACATATCCCTTGGACATTCTGGTTACATTAGTGGGAAGAGTAAAGCAATGTGGCCCATTAGTGGCCACTGATATGCAACGTCAGAACTGCAGCATAACAATGTCATACAAACTCCGGGAGACCAGGAGCCAACATCGCTAGTATATCGCTGGTGTAGGAATTATATGGGTTTGTTTGTACTTTTTTTTTTTTTTTACACCCAAGCCTACATGGCATTAAGAAGTGGTTGTGGTGGACAAACCCTTCAACTATGGGCAATGCAAGATTGTTCAAGATTCTGCCCCAACAACTGTTGCATGGAAACGTCTTTGAAATAATTAGAAAAATATAAAACAGACAGAAAAAATACATAGAATAATTTTACATACTTAAAAAAAATGGAAAAACCTATATCTACGTTCAATCTGCAAAAGGTCATATGGCAATATCTACTAAATCATGCCAAAAGACTATGACCATGTCAGGTGAGATAAATCCTGAAAGTGAATGTCCTAATTTAAACAACATGTTATTTAAGTCAACAACCAGAAGGGAGGCCAAACAGTTCCCAAAGGTTCAAATTCAAGCTCTGTTGGACTCAATGCAGTCAATAGCGCTACTTGGAAGGTCTGAATACTATATTTTTTTGTATTCGGATGGAAGCGCACAGTACAGGGACCAGGATGTGGTATGAACACAGTCTTAGGTTCAAAATTCATTTAACTCCACATGTATGTAGATGTTTGGAGCTCTGGTGAATTAAATTGGCACAACATTTTCCAGCCAGGGTAAAAATCAGGCAGCTAGGGGTTGGCAGCCCATAGCTGTCTGCTTTATCTGCACTGAGAATCAAAAATACAGGTGATCTCTATGCTAATTTTTTCCCCCTACATCAGCAGGTTTGTTGCCAATGGCAGTCAAGTCCAGATGCCAGCACAATCGGTGGGGGCGCAATAGCCAATTACAGACGCTGCCTAAAATAGTGGTCAATTGTGATTGGCTGTTGGAGGCAGAGTCCAGTGAATCAACTAGATGTTAATGAGCGGCCTGGAAGTACAAGCGCGGTCCTTGGTAAATATAATGCTGCTATTTCAACCACTGACTTGCTTTTTTTTTTTTTTTTTTTTTTTTTTTTAATCTTACATCCCCGCCTAGCCAAACCCGAACAGTAACACAGGCTTCACAGGGAAGTCCGTATTCGGGGTTGATGCCCGAACACTAGGTGTTCGGTAAGGGCCCTGAACTTTACAGTTCGGGTTTTCCCATCACTATTAAAATTACTTGTTGTTACAGTGGAATCCTACTACAGCACTACAAATTAGTTCAAAGGCAAAAGATTTTACCATCTGTGCCAAAAACAGAAACCAAATGCACTTACTGGATGCAGTCAGAGCCCAAATGTTTTATCATATAAAAAACTTTTTGCACTTTTTTTATCTATCCAGGGTGCAGTTGGGCCCCTAGGGGCGCCATTCATCTACTGGTGCAGAAGCATTGTACTGTGCAACCCAATGCTCAGGCAGCAGAGCGGTTGGGTAGCTTTCAGACACTCTGCATCATATGTATCAGTGTGAATGGTGCTCTATGCAGGCTCATTGTATGCATGGCAAGTCGCCTCCCACACATTGCTGGTTGAGGTGATTTATTAGCGTGCACCTGGGCTTGCTTCACATTTGGGCTCTGACTGCATCCTGTAAGTGCATTTGGTTTCTGTTTTTGGCACAGATGGTAAGGTTTTTTGATGCTGCTTATTTTCTAGTAGTTTTTTGTACAAAGGCAAAAGATCCACAGAACTCGCCACAATGTGAATGAAAGTACTGTAAGCGGTATAATAATGTGATCAAACAAACTTACAGCTGCTTCACATACTTAACGCCTCAATTTTTCAGCTATTTTATATATGTTCGACATCTTTCACTACCTGAGCATTACTTTAGAAGGAAGCAACAGATTCAGGTGCACATTATTTATTGAGAATAATGCTGAGATAGGAGATGGCAAGGCCTGCCCGATAACTTTGCAGCCAACTAAAGAACTATAGTCTTTAAAACTACTTCTTTCACAAATATTCGTAATGGCCACCTGTAGGGGACAAGATTCTATACACTTATGCAATCGACAAAAACAAAAAAGAACCGAAGCATAGTTGCAATAGGAGCATGTTCACACCATGGCCATTTCACAAACAGAACTCAAAATGAGCATATACCCTATAACGAAGTACAGTATTTTTCGGATTATACTGCAGGGGAGGTAAGGGGGTTCTGGAGCCTTTCCGGGGGATGGGGGAAGCTGGGGCGGGCTGGGGCAGGCTGCAGGAGGCAGTAGGAAAGCTCCTGCTCCAGCTTATATAATATGCACTGCCGCTGTCCATCACCGTGGTGCTGAAATCGCACCACGGTGATGGACTGGGGGAGCAGTGCATGTTATATGTGCTTGCGCCCAACAGTGATGGCACATGCCCCCCCTTTGTTCCATATGGCCCCCCCCCATGCTGCTGCCCAGAGTAAAATAAAAAAGCTTTACCTACCTTCTCCCGCTGTCTCCCAGATTTCCCTGCTGCCGCTGTGATCGGGCACGCAGATACTATGTCTCTCTGATGTGCCGATCACATGACCGCCACTGAGTGAGAAGCAGGAAGTGGAGGAGCGCAGTGGCAGGAGAGAGACCCCGAGGACAGTGCCGGAGGAAGGTGAGTAAAGAGTATTTTATTTTACTATGGCCAGCAGAATGAGGGCCATAGCCAGGACAGGGAAGATGTGTGCCAGCCATAGGGAACATGTGCCAGCAGCATGGGGGACGTGTGCCAGCCACGGGGGACGTGTGCCAGCCACAGGGGACGTGTGCCAGCCACAGGGGACGTGTGCCAGCCACGGGGGACGTGTGCCAGCCACGGGGGACGTGTGCCAGCCACGGGGGACGTGTGCCAGCCACAGGGGACGTGTGCCAGCCACAGGGGACGTGTGCAAGCCACAGGGGACGTGTGCAAGCCACAGGGGACGTGTGCAAGCCACAGGGGACGTGTGCAAGCCACAGGGGACGTGTGCAAGCCACAGGGGACATGTTCAAGCCACAGGGGACGTGTGCAAGGCACAGGGGACATGTTCAAGCCACAGGGGAGGTGTGCAAGCCACAGAGGGATGTGTGCCAGCCATAGGGGACGTGTGCCAACCACAGGGGACGTGTGCCAGCAGCATGGGGGACGTGTGCCAGCAGCATGGGGGACGTGTGCCAGCAGCATAGGGGACGTGTGCCAGCAGCATAGGGGACGTGTGCCAGCAGCATAGGGGACGTGTGCCAGCAGCATAGGGGACGTGTGCCAGCAGCATAGGGGACGTGTGCCAGCCATGGGAGATGTGTGCCAGCAAAAGGGGGACATGTGCCAGCAAAAGAGGATGTATACCAGCCACAAGGGATGTGTGCCATCCATAGGGAATGTGTGCCAGGCACGGGGGATATGTGCCAGCCACAGGGGATGTTTACCAGCAAAAGAAGATGTGTGCCAGCCATAGGGGACTTGTGGCAGCCACAGGGAACATGTGCCAGCCACGGGACTCTTGTGCCAGCCGTCGGGGATGTGTGGCAGCCATGGGGGACGTGTGCCAGCAATAGGGGACATGTGGCATCACTGGGGGATGTGTGCCAGCACAAGGGAACTATATCCAATATAAGGGGGCCATATCCAGATTAAGGGGGCTAATTTAAGGATAGGGGGCTATATCCCATGATGAGGGACAACGTACCAAGATGAGGGTGCTATGAGGGACATATACGCTATATGATTTGTTAGATGAACACTGGCATTATAAGTTGGACACCATTTAACATTAAAAATTACTGTTTTCTCTTTTCCTTCACCAAATTTGGGGTGCGTCTTATAATCAGGTGCATCTCATAAAGCGAAAAATACAGTATATAAGTAATCAGTAGAAGAACAAAGTAACATAGGGTGCTTTGTTAACACTGAGCAAAAATTGTAAAGGACAAAGAGTATCCAGTCTGGAGATAGCCATAGTGTGAATGTGCTTCTATTACACATATACCATATATGCTGGCTCATTTTTGTTTTCTTGGACTCTGCATATATTGGGGTGTGGTCCCTCCCTCTGAGCTAGAAAATTCATCTACCGGTATATAGCTTTCCATGTAGTATGATCACTGTATTTCTCTGCCCTTATTCAAGGAAGGCAGCACCTTGTGAAGCAGAAAATTGTATGATGCAAAAAAATCAGATTATATTTCTCCTCTCAGGATGTGTCAGTTTTTTCCTTGAAGCACTTCTGGAGGACTGTTTTCCTTTTTCTCTATATAGAGATGGTATACACGAGTGGACATACGGGTCTTGTGCTGCTTAATTTTTACGTTTTGATTTCATATAGATTTTTTTATGTTATGCCATTCATTAGGACATATCCCTCTGGGTGAAACATCCACTTTTTTTCAACTTCTCACTATAACCGAGCATCTGGAGGGGTCTCCATTACAGTAAAAAATGTTGCCCTGTGGTAACATTAGTCATTAGAAAAGAAAACATGGGTTTACCAACACTCAGCAGCTTTGCCATGCTGGGGAAGAAAGAGAACCAAAATTCTCATAATCTCAAAGTCCATGAAGGCGCAGACAGAAAAACATATTGAAATAGATTGTTTGCCAACAGGTTTATCCTATATAAAAGCAACATAATACATAGCAAAAAAACTGATTCTAGGGATGTGTCACTTACAGGGATCTTTGGTGTAGTTTTCATACTGTAGAATACCCATTTTGTCTAATGTAGATGGAGCATAGCTAAAGATACCGTTACATGGTACAACATTGCTTGCAACTTCACTGGCGATTTGCTGAGTCTGTGAAGTTGCAACCAACATCGCAGTGCATCGTGCTGTGTAACACTGCAACAGCACGATGCATCTGCAATAAGTTGCTGGTGCAACATCGCCAGGTTGAAGTGCACGCACTTCAACCTGGCGATGTTGCTCCAGCGATAAGGCTGGATCGTGCCATGTAACATCGCAATAGCGATGTGACCGGCGATCTAGCCTATACGGCAGCATTGGTGCGGATCACTCGCTGGGCTGTTCCTAGCCCAGCGGGCAAAGGCTCCGCCTGCATCGCTGCGGTGTCAGCGGCAACATCTTGCCGTGTGACAGCCAGCCTGCGATGTCAGAATCAACTGAGCTCCGGCGGAATTGCATCCGAAATCGCAGGCAATGTTGTACTGTGTAACAGTACCTTTAGAATTTTAAGCTGTGTGTAACCTTCCCAAACAGCTGATTGTCAGCAAGATGCTAATCAGTGGTGGGGTGGGATTACACAGATTAGCCTGACTGCTTTTTAGTGATAACCTCCAGATGATAAAATACTGATTGTATTGAAACTACAACACACAGCCTAACTGGTTGACACATGCCTACCATCAGGCTCGCACACCGTATATTTTTCTACTCTTAAATTATATAGAAAAAAAACTGCTGACAGATTAACTTTACAGCTCTAAACCACACGTTATAAAATTGATCCTAAGTAGGTTGGTTTATAAAGTGTATGGTTGATGGAGATATTTTTAAAATATGCTTATAGTATTTTTCAATATCTATGTACTAATAAAAGATCATTAATCTGAGAGGTTACGTACAGAGACTGAAAACCAATACAAAGCTAAAGAATAATTGTATATAATCACGAATGGGATTTTTGCCCCTTTTGAGTCCGCTCACGCTGCGAGTCAATGTCGTCATGTGGATACGCCCGAAGCATTGGCCGCGAAGCGGCCATTGCGAGTCAGAGACTCGCTCTGCTAGAATCCCGATGCATGTGCATCGGGCACCCAGCTAGTAATTGTATATGCACAGAATGTCTACATGATGGTGGTACACGCTCCGAGGTTTTCCTAGCCGGATGTCTTTTTCCTGAAGCAGTTTCGCTAACTGTTTTACCATCGGTTTTGCAGTGGCTAAGGCTGGCTTCACACCATGGTTTTTTTTTGATCCGGGGCTGTCTGGTGTAAACAAGACAGCCCCGGACCGGTTTTTTGGCCCCACGTGGGGCCGGATGGCTCTCTGCCATCCGGTTTCATCACTCCGGGACAATCCGGGAGAATACGGATTATTCTCTCCGGACTGCTTGCATCATTTTTTTGTCCGAGGAGAAAAATCTCCCCAATTTGCCGGATCCCAGATTCGACCGGATTCTCCCGGAGCCAGTTTCCGGACCGGGAGGATTCGGAAACTGGACACTGGCGGCTGCACGCCGCTGTTGTTTCAGGACCGCGGCTAGCTAGCTTGAAAAATCAGCAGTTGCAATTAGCAGCATCCGGCTGCACACAGGCCCTCCAGTTCTGTGTGCTGATCCGGTCCGGGGCTGTCAGGGTCATCCCGGACAGCCCCGGACCGGATCACACCGTGGTGTGAAGCCAGCCTAAGCCATTGGCGTCTTTTTTTTATTTTTCTCTACAATTTAAAACCATCAATAACAAGCTGCTTCAAAGCGGAAGTCTCCAAAAGAATGAACACGATTCTTCTTCTGACAAGTAAATAAGTAACATAACACTGAACATTTGCACAGCAATGTCGCTTTTTTACCGCTGTGCATTACGTTGACTCTTGGCAGGATTTAGGGGCATTTTCAGGCGGATTCCGGTTAAAATCTGCCTTAAAAAACATGTGAGCACATAACCTTAAAGACTGGCTACAACTATACCCACATACCAGCTGGTGGTGAATTGGTACCTTCTTTCAAGCATTAAGCAACAAAAACAGTATTGTTGAAATGCTTGGGATTTAAAGCAAATAAATTAGACAGTTCCTTTGTGAAACCAAAAAACAACATTCTGCATAGTGACAATTTATGCACTGGCTTCACTCTGTCTTCCACAGTTTTGCTTCAGTCAGTAAAATGTCATGCTAAAGCTGTATGTGACAAAGTGATATCTAGCATGACAGATGAACAGTGAACAGAAGCTGTAAATAATCATTATTACCACTTACGGTATTTCTTTAAAAAGTAACAGATAGCTATAATCTGCCACAATGGGTAGTAGGGATGAGATATTAGACATGAGACGCAGCAAGGAAGGAAGCTACAGTTATGTTCAATCTCTCTTTATTTTTGTAATATTAAATGCAATAACATTTGTAATTAGCTTCATTAGAAATTATCGTCCCACAGAAATGTCACACAGATAACAATAAACTCAGGCAATGAAGCAAATTACAAATGTTACTGCACTTGCCAGTACAGTGAAATGGTGAAAATAAAGTTGAAAATTGCCTGGCAACTTTTCAGAATAAATTGTAGTGTTTGTACATCAGCAATAATCCTAATTCTGGCCATGGTACTATTTGCATCTTGTACTCTCTAATCGTTTTCCCTGAGATACTTGGTGGAAAACACCTGAAATAAGATGATGTCTTTATCTTTGTAGAATATCCTTAAGAGATAGGCGATCTTGGTTCCTTACCTATGTAACATACCCTCAAGAAGTAGCAGCAGAGGAAACAGATAGGCGATCTTAGTTAATAAATAATAATAAATCTTTATTTATATAGCGACAACATATTCCGCAGCTCTTTACAATACAGTGGTTTGTATACGAACCGTCATAAGTAACAATAAAAATATACAATACAGTAAGTAATTAAAGTAGAATCAATGTAAAAAATCCAATACACTAAGCAGAGAATCAATGTAAATAGTACAATAATTAAAGCAGAGAAACAATGTAAAAAATGCAGCACAGTAATTAGATCAATACAATAAGCATAGAATCAATGTAAAAAGTACAATCCAATAATTAAACCAAAAATTAAGGTGACCCTGCTCATAAAAACAATCTACAACGAGAAAGGGGTTACACAAAGTACAGGGGCTTATTACAATGATGGTCCAGGCATCTTGAGAAAGTGAAGGATAGAAATTTTGGATTTAGTAGAGTCTGAAGAAGAGCTATGACCAGAGACATAGTGAATGAGCTATAAACAGTACAAAGGACTTCTACTAGAAAGCATGAAAGGCTGCCTTAAAAAGATGCGTTTTTAGGGAGCATCTGAAGCTATGCAAGTGGTGGATAGTCCTGATATCTTGGGGTAGAGCACTCCAGAGAATTGGTACAGCTCAGGAGAAGTCTTAAAGCCGGGAGTGGGAAAATCGGATTAGTGCAGATGTTATGGTACCATTACACGGTACGATATTGCTGAACGATATCGTTGATATGTCACGCTTTTGAGATCGTTGAAACAATATCGTTTGTGCATCGTTGCGTGTAAACGTACGATGTTGAAACGACAAATCGTTTGATTGGTCATCAGAAATTTGAGATCCTGACCTTAAAGTCGTCGTTCATCGTCCAATTAACGTTCTGTGAACCAACATCGTTAAGTGTGACACCTTTATGAACGATGTCGTTCACAATTCTATTCCTGCCGCTTTGTAAAATCGTTCACTAGTTCCTTCGAAGTAGCTGCCACGTTGCCAAATTTTAGATTGTTAACGATATCCAGCATGTGACAACGCACTAACGATGTCGAAACGATCGCGGTCACGTGACATTGCTAACGATATCGTTCAGCGATATCGTACCGTGTAACGGTACCTTTAGTCGAAGGTCATTTGTAGAATATAGAGAACGGGTGGAGTGATAGAGATGAGGGAGGAGATGTAAGGATGTGCTGCATTGTGAAGAGCTTTGTGGGTGAGAACAAGCAATTTGAATTGGATCCTGTAGTGTACGAGCAGCCAGCGTAGTGACTGGCACAGAGCAGAGGCATCTGAGTAACGATTGGCTAGATGGGTGATCCTGGCTGCTGCATTAAGGATGGGCTGGAGAAGGGAAAGTTTAGATAGGGGGAGGCCGATTAATAGAGATTGCAGTAGTCAAGGTGGAAATGGATTAGAGCCACGGTGAGGGTTTTTGTTGTTTCCACAGTGAGAAAGGGGCGGACTAGAGAGATGTTTTTCAGGTGCAAGCAAGAAAAGCAGACGAGAGATTGTGTAAAGGAGGTAAAGGAGAGATCGGTGTCAAACATAACACCCAGACAGAGAGCCTGCTGCCTAGGCGTTATTGTGGTGCCAAACAGAGAGAGGTGTCAGATTTAGGGAGGTTAGTGGAGGGCAGGATCAGAAGAAGTTCAGTTTTAGAAAGGTTAAGTTTCAAATAGAGAGCAGGCATGATGTTGGAAACTGCAGCTACAAAGTCATTGGTGTTCTTTAAAACCGAAGGGGTAAGGTTAGAGGCTGAAGTGTATAATTGTGCGTCATCAGCATAGAGATGATACTGGAAGCCAAATGTACTGATGATGTGTCCAACCGGTGTCGTGTAGAGAGAAGAGAAGAGGGCCAAGGACTGAACCATGAGGGACCCCAATAGTGAGAGGAAAAGGGGAGGGAAGTGGAGTTAGCAAATGTTACACTGAAAGAACGGTCAGAAAGATAGGAAGAGAAGTAGGAGAGAGCAGTGTCCTTTATGCCGATGGAGTGCAGCATACAGAGTAGGAGATGGTGGTCAACAGTGTCATAAGCTGCAGAGTCATCAAGAAGAATAAGCAGAGATTGGTCACCATTACATTTTGCTTTCAGAAGGTCATTGGTCACTTTGATGAAGGTAGTTTCTGTAGAGTGTAGGGGGCGAAAACCAGACTGTAATGGATCTAGAAGAGAGTGAGTGAAGAGGTAACGGGTGATGCGGGTGTAGACCAGGTGCTTCAAGAGTTTAGGGATGAAGGGGAGATTGGAAACAGGTCTGTAGTTATTTGTGCAGGATGAGTCAAGAGAAGATTTCTTTAATAATGGAGTAATGATAGAATGTTTGAAGGAGGATGGGAAGATGCCAGAATAGAGGGAGAGGTTGAAGATTTTGGTTAGGTGAGTGGTGACAATCGGAGAGAGGGACTGCAGTTGGTGTGAAAAATTGGGGTCAGAGGTGCATTTAGTGGGACGAGAGGAAGAGAGGAGCCTGGAGACGACTTCTTCTGTGACTGGGTCAAATATGGAGAGTGAGCAAGAGGAAATGTGGGGAAGAATGGAAGTAGCAGCGCTTGGAGGCTGGAAGCTGATTTCCTGTCTATTTTCTCCATACAGTAATCGATGTAAATACTTAAGTCCCAAAAAAAAGGTTGAGAAAAGAATTATAGGAGTGATACTTTTTTTGGCTAACAAGAAAAATTATATTTGCAAGCTTTCAGAGCTCAAGGCTCCTTCATCAAAGTCAAGGAAAATGAAGGAGCCTTGCTCTCTGAAAGCTTACAAATATAATTTTTCTTGTTAGCCAATAAAGGTATCACTCCTATAATACTTTTCTCAACCTTTTTTTGGGGACTTAAGTATTTACATCGATTTCTCTGGCTAACACGGTACCACAATATTATTTTGTATTGTACTCTCCATACAGTAAGAAACCATCATCAGCACATAGGTCAGTGATGGGGGCCTGCACTTTAGGACTAAGGAGAGCGTGAAAGTTTTTTTTGGATTGTCGGATAGTGAGGAGATCAGGGTGATGAAGTATGTTTTTAACATGAATTTGTAATGGATAAAGTTTTCTGGTGAGCGGGTTTTCCTCCATAGGCGTTCAGCAGTCCTAGACCATCGCTGGAGGAATATAGTTTGCGATGTGAGCCAAAGCTGTTTTATTCTGTTTGGAGGTCCTGAGGGTGAGGGGCGCTACTTGGTCCAGGGAGCTTCTGAGAGTATCATTGTAGTGATTTACTGCCAGATTGAGAAAGGAGACTGAGGAGATTGGTTATAGTGAAGAATGTAGAGAGACTGCAAGTGTATGAGGGTTAATGGCCTGTAGATTTTTGGATGTGTGATAGGTAAGGGTGTGCTGTGGTGGGCGAGGATTTGTGAGCGTGAAGGAGAGAATGTTGTGGTCAGAGAGAGGAAGAGGTGAGTTATCTAAGGGAGAGGTTGAGCAGAGCCTTTCTGGTCAATGGTGTTAATGTCTGTGTGTCTCAGAGGTTGAGAACTGTGAGAGGCCAAGAGACGTGGTTAGTGATAGCAGCTGGGATGCAGATGGGGAGATGGGCTGTTTATGGGGATGTTAAAGTCTCCCAGAATAAGGCTTGGTAATTCTGAAGGACATGAAGCGAGGCAGTCATGCGGAGAAATGATCGAGGAAGTGAGTGGGTGAACCTGGGAGACGGTTCACAACCGCTATTCTGAGGCGTAGGGGATGGAATTGCACAATGGTGTGAACTTCAAAAAAGGGGAATGAGAGTGATGGGGCTGGATAGATGACCTGCAAGTACATTGTGGGGACAGGAGTAAGCAGACTCCACCACCATGTCTGTTCCCAGGTCTCGGGGAATGGGAGAAATGTAAGCCACCATGAGAAATAGCAGCAAGGGAAGCAGTGTCTGAATCCTGGAACAAGGTTTCAGTGAGGGCCAGGAGGTTAAGAGAGTTAGTAAGAAAGTAATTGTGAAAAAAGGGAAACTTGTTGCATGAAGACTGTGGATTCCAGAGCGTGCAAGTAAAAGAGGGAGATGAAGGTGTGCACGTAATGGAAATTAGGTTAGTAGGGTGTCTATGTGACGTGGGGGAGGGATTGAAGTTGGCAGAGGGCGGACTAGGCTTGGGATATCACCTGACAAGGGCAGCAGCAGAAAGAGAAAGAGTAAATAGTTATTGGATTTAGGACATGCTTTATTATGCAAAATTTTGGAATATGATGGGCTGAGATTCTTCAGTAAACTGAAGACAAACATGGGAGCTGTACATAGGGTAGGGAAGGAGAGAGGGGCTGAGGGGTTCCTTATCTATGTAGCATACCCTCAAGAAGTAGCAGCAGAGGTGACAGAGATAGGCAATCTTGGTTCTTTATCTATGTAGCTTACCCTCAGAAGTAGCAGCAGAGGTGTCGGAACAAAATTGGACTGGATTGCTTAATGCAAGTGATGCAAGGTGTGAGGAGAGTCATCACTGAAGTGACTAATCGCTCTGTATAGGCTTCTGGGTTACTGCAACTGGTTATTATCAATGGGCAAAACTGCACAAATAAAAGATAATGGCACAATAGATTATATGTAAATTGTAAGTTCACGCTGTAAGGGTTTAAACAGCAATGGCGGAGGCGGGGGGAACGGCACTGATAACACACAGTGTGTGACAAGTGCCTCAGGACAGGAAGACAGGGCTGATATATCACACTCCCCAGACCCAATGACACCACAGGAGAGAGAACGATCTGGGGATGAAGGGGCATGGAAAGATACCCAGACAATAATGATGGGTACACATCAACAACTAGACTATAAGAGACTAGCACGAGAAATGGCACTGCACCTGGCTGATGAAATCAAACAGGTGGTGGGTGACCTGGTCACGGCCACCACAAGGGACATAACGTCCAAACTATCCCAACAAGCCCAGCTACTACAGGAGGCGGAAGTCAGGGTGGCAGCTGCTGAAGAAAGGGTCACAGACTTAGAGATGCAGGTCCAAAACCTTCACAAAAAATATACATCCGTTGTGGATAAACTGGAGGACATTGAAAATAGATCCCGCAGGAGCAATTTAAAACTTGTTGGCATACCAGAGTCCATTACACCTTTCCAATTAGAGGAGATCTTTGAGGTGGAATTGCCAAAAGCACTTGGTTTAACTCATCGCTGCAAAACTGAAAGGACCCACAGGATTGGTCCGCCAAGAGATCCTACCAGACCCAACACTGGTGCAGGAAATACTCAAGCGGCAGACAAGACCAAACCCCGCCACTCTATTGCTAAATTCCTTAATCATAGGGACAAAGAAGAGATCCTCAGAGCCTATAAGGCCAAAAGACAACCACTCATGATTCAAGGACATAAAACACTCCTCTTTGCGGATTACTCGGTAGAGGTGAACAGGAAAAGAAGGGCCTTCAATGAGGCTTGCTCTACCCTTTACAACAGAAATATTCGTTTTCAATTGCTCTATCCTGCGACTCTCAGATTCAGGGCACCAAATGGAACCATGTTATCCTTTACGGACCCGAGAGAGGCCATGGCGGTGATCACAAAGAGCCGTAGTTCTCCGAATAGAGAAAAATCGATGCTCCTCAGCACAAAGGGAAGGAACGTAGAGATAGAAACAGAGCAAGAGGAAGTACTAGAACCAGTAGTAAGACCATACAGCTTAAGATCTGAGGCTTCTTTGGAGGGCAGATCGTCAAGAGCTGGAACGCCAAAAGACCAACGTGCATCAACCCCCAGGTGGAACAGAAAGAAATCAAATGTACATAATTGACCTGCAGCGCCTAGATTGGGCCACAGTAATGTTATCTTTGGCTAAACACAGGTGGGGCTGATCAATAAGGACTTAGCACTGTCTTTTCAGTGATTGGGGCCCAAATACCGACGATCTTCCACCATGCGAACACTTGTGAGATACGTATATATATATATGTGTGTGTTTTTTTTTGTTTTTTTTTGTGTATCTTGTCTGCTTTAGATCTCAAGACTGTAACGGACTCGATCACATGAATGCTGAAGGGGATAGGGATGAAGGGGAAAATGTCCCGCTACGCACTCATAAATGGTGAAAACGTGAGGTTTACTTTAGTCTACTATACTGAGAATATTAATGTTTCAAAATCAATGCTTCAAACTGCTGTATTGTTGCTTAATTCTACAATCATTTCCCCCCTCCCCCCCCTTTTTTTTTTTATTTTTTTTTTTTTTTTTTATGGAACATGGTGGTAATCAAGGATTTACCACAAATCAGCTAGATTTCTTCTCAAATAGAGGCTACAAGGGCCGGGATATTTATAAACTAAAATCTAATAAATCTGTGCTAAAAATGTGTAGCGGGTTAGGAGCGCATGTGACAGATAGCAAGGGAGGAAAAAAGAGGAGTTACAAGGGCAGAGCCAAGAGGGGAGGGGGAAGGGTGGCGGGAGGGAATCGAGATCTGGGGGGGGGGGAGGGGAGGGGAGGAAGCTCATAAAATACGAAATACAGCATTTTCCTACTCATGCAACAAAGATGATACCATTATATCTACACAATATGCCACAACTTAATAATACTATACCTATTAAGCACCGGATCCGACATGTAATGTTGTTATATAAAATTGATTATGGTTAGGTGGGTATCCTGGAATGTGAAGGGGTTACGTTCCCCGGCCAAACGCATGATGATACTGAGACATCTCAAAAGACTTCGCATAGATGTGGCGCTACTCCAGGAGACTCACCTGACACCCGAAGATTATTTTAGACTCAAAAAGCTGTGGGTGGGGGAAGTGTATGGGTCAGGGGCAGTGAACGGAAAGGCAGGCGTTTTGATATTGATAAATAAGAACTTGGCCCACAGTGTTTTGAGAACTTCATCAGATCAAGAGGGGAGACTCGTACATTTGACCATGCAAATACATAATGACATATTCAGCCTTTATAATATATACGCCCCGAACTCATCTCAGAAAACCTTTTTTGACAACCTGCAAACTAAACTTTTAACAGATCAAGAAAATATTAGATTAGTTGCTGGGGACTTTAATATGGTAGTGAGTGACCTGGAAGACCGACGGTTGGGAGACACCGGAGGGTTGCGGAGACAAAGGACAATAGGCCCCCTAACATCAAGCTACTTGGAAGAGATGATGAACAATTGTAAACTGAACGACACTTGGCGCACCATGTACCCTCTTGAGAGGGAATTTACACATTATTCCCATGCACATAAATCTTGGTCAAGGTTGGATATGTTCACGGCCTCGGCTCCTGTGTTCCAGAGATTGGCGAGTATAGAGATAGAAACTATGGTAATCTCGGATCACAGCCCGGTGACACTGGAGACAAGAGACGTTTACCTTAAGGGGACTGACTTTCTGTGGAGATTCCCAGACACATTAGTTAGAGAGGAGAACTATATAAACATGTTAAGAGAATGGTGGGGGGAATACTATTCATGCAATTCAGAACATCTATCTAATCCGGGTCTTTTCTGGGAGGCGGCTAAGGCGGTACTGAGGGGCAACATACTGGCACATAGTCTGAAGTTGAAGAAAAATATAAAGGAGCAATATTTGCAAGCCAGTGCTCGGGTTCGTAAATCCTATGCCCAATACCAGAATACTTCCAACGACCAGGACAGACTGTCTTGGCTGGCGGCCAAATCAGACTTTGACAACTGGGCTAGAAAAAGGGAAGAGATCTATAAAAGTAGAACGGAGCTAGACTTATATAGGTTTGGCGACAAAGCGGGAAGACTGTTGGCCAATCTAGCTAGGGGACGAAGACCAATGACACCTATTGTGAAAATCAAGGACAAACATGGCAAGGAATGGACAGATCCTCGAGACATAGTCAAGATACTGGGAAAATATTATGCGTCAATATACAAAGAAAGGGATAGCATAGAGGAAAGAAGACCTGACTGGTTGAATATGATCAAATTGGAAGAGATTACAGAGGAGGAGCTGAACTATCTAAATAGCCCCATTACCCTGGAGGAATTGAGGGCAGCCATCACCTCCTAAACTCTGGCAAGGCCCCAGGCCCTGACGGCTTTAATGGTGCCTTTTACAAGGCATTGAAAGACCAAATCGCCCCCACCTTGAGAGATCTTTTTAATAGTATTTTGCAAGGAGTTCCGATCCCTGCACATATGAATGTGGCTCACATTAAGTTGCTTCTAAAACCTGGCAAGTCTCCAACTGACCCAGCAAGTTACAGGCCGATTTCGCTTATAAACCAGGATTTGAAACTCCTTTCTAAAATAATGGCCGATAGACTCGCTAATATTCTTCCTAGGTTGGTCCCTTCACACCAGTCAGGTTTCATCAAGGGGAGATCAACGGCGACTAACATCAGGAGGGCGCTGTTGTTGCTAGATGTGGTAGGTGCGGGAGGGAAGAGAGGGAGTGATGCTCCAGCCATGATCACCCTCGACGCCGAAAAGGCATTTGACAGTGTGAGGTGGTCGTGGCTGGACTGCGTTCTGGACTCCGTACACCTACGAGGCCCATTTCGTGACTTCCTTAGATCACTTTATAGCTCCCCCAAGGCCAGAATAAGCACCCCGGGCTTCCTGTCCGATATGTTTGAACTAGAAAGGGGGACGAGACAGGGCTGCCCACTGTCACCTCTTCTCTTTGACCTGGCCATTGAACCCCTGGCCACTTATCTGGAAACTCATAGCAGATACGAGGGTATCAAGGTGGGTAGAAAAGAAGCTAAATTAGCTCTCTTTGCGGACGATATGGTCCTTTTCGTACAGAATCCCCATAGGGATCTTCCTGCACTTCTTAATGATATAGAAACCCTGGGAAAATGCTCGGGACTGAAATTAAATAGAGATAAGTGCGAGATACTTTTTCTAGGAAACGGCGCTAGATCTCAGGTGGGAAACACACTATGTGGAATACCCGTAGCCAAAGATAGTGTGAAATACTTGGGTATTCACTTGGCAAAGACCCAGGGGCTAACATACAAACTAAACTTCGTACGGATAATTGAGAAGATTGAGGGGGAGTTGACTAGATGGAAGGATCTTCCTTTGTCATTAATGGGTCGCGCCCATCTGATCAGAATGATCAGTTTTTCGAGACTATTATACCCCCTTCAGACACTGCCTATGTTATTGAGACATGTAGACGTCAAACGGATAAATTCCGCCTTCTCAAAGTTCCTTTGGAGGGGCAAAAAAGCCCGAATAGCAATTCGAACCCTGATTCAATCAAAAGAGGATGGGGGGTTACGTATACCCGATGTCAGAGGCTATAATATGGCATGTATTTTACGTAATGTCCTGGATTGGGTTAACGGCTCAAACAGATATTCGGATGTAGAGCTGGAGAGGGAGTTGGCCAAACCATGGGACTTGTCGGCCCTCCTTCATTCTCCCCTCTCGGAAATCCCCCCTCATATTAAAAACGCAGTAATATTTAGAGACACAATAATGGCCTGGAAGGGAGTAAGGAAGAAACTGAAACTATCTTGGAGAATATCTAGAGATCTCAATCCCTGGGCATGTCCCACCTTTAAGCTGGGACGCGAAAATAAACTATTCCGGGAGTGGAGAGTGAAGGGTGTCAAGACAATGGGGGATCTTATGCACCCATTGGAGAAAAGATGGCTATTGGAGGGGGAGGTGTTAGAAAAATTCAATCTATCCAGATCTCATGTTATACAGTATCGACAGATGAGGCATTATCTTATGTCACATTTAAGAGACATATCAGGGGAGATAGAAAGTTCCCCATGGGATGAGCTAAGAGGGATGGAAGTAGCGGAGGTGACAATCTCTTCATTATATAGTAGACTACAAAAAATTCTCAGACCAGCGACGACGCATAATCTCTTCAGAAAATGGAACAAACACTTCCAAGATCCCGAACTGACCCCGAAGATCTTGGAAGGTTGGGGGAGGATCCGGAAATATATCGTGAACGAGAGGTGGAGAGATTCACAGTACCGTATTATGCATGCCTCCATACAGGGTTTTAACATTCCACCCTCTTCAGGTAATCAAAATAGATGGGTACACTGCCCTAAATGCAAAGCACCGGCGACCGACCTGGAACACGGCCTTTGGTCATGTCCGGACTCCCAAAGGTTCTGGAGGGAGGTGAAGGTGCTGGCCTCGGGTCTCTATGGGCTAGAGGTTCCTTTGAGCCCTCTTCTATGGTTATTCCATTGTTTTGAGGACTCGGGCTTACTAAGACCGTCTCATGTTCTGTTTCACACCATAGCTGTGATAGCCAAGAGACTACTCTTGCAACATTGGTTGAACGACACATTACCTGGTAGGGATCAACTAATCATTAACATGAGATCTGTCCTTGTACTCGAAAAGATGGAAACTTTGAGAAATGTTGACAAATTAGCTAAGAAATTTTTCATTAAATGGAGACCGTTCCTTGAGAGGGTGTTAACGGAATCGGAGGTAAGGGACTTTATGACTCCTTTCAAATCGTCTTCATGGTACGCTCTAGAAGAATTAGAGGGGAGCTTGGGTAGATTGCGTTGTAGTTAATATTAAGAAAGGTTGTATGAAAAATTGCGATTGACATTAACTTCTTTAGTAAGAGATTATTATGGGATGGAAAATGCTGTAGAGGTAGGGAGGGTAAGGGGACTTTTTAGGGAGGGGATTAGACAAAGGCTCCATTAAAGGGCTATTAAACTTTCTGATAAAACTTAGCACAGAACTCTTGCACTACACTACTTATATCTCGATTTTTGTCGATAATAGAATAGATGCTTGATGTAAGTATTAGAGAGTGATTCTTGTACTACCAAATTTTTTCATGCCTGATTACAACTCATATGTTTCTTTTAGCAATGAGTTGATATGGAGGGGAGGTATATTTGATATTTTGTCATATAAACTGTTTGAATATTTTCTGTAAATATAAAACTTCAATAAAAATGATTATACAAAAAAAAAAAAAAAAAAAAAAAACAATTTCAATGGAAAATTAGCTCCAATTGTTAGCGGAAACCATGTCGGGTATGGAGAGTCCCTCCCTGTGTGCCTGAACATTGGAGCTCCCCCACAAGTGACCCCATTTTGGAAACAAGACCCCCGAAGGAACGTATCTAGATGCATAGTGATCACTTTGAACCCCCAGATGCTTCACAAATTCATCCATAAAAATGAAAAAGCACTTTTTTTTCCACAAAAAGTTTCTTTTTTCATTTTTACGGATCAATTTGTGAAGCACCTGGGGTTCAAAGTGCTCACTATGCATCTAGATATGTTCCTTGGGTGGTCTAGTTTCCAAAATGGGGTCACTTGTGGGGGAGCTCCAATGTTTAGGCACATAGGGGCTCTTCATATCCTACATGGTGTCTACTAACAATTCCAATTGTTAGTGGACACCATGTTGTGCATGGAGAGCCCCTGTGTGTCTTCACATTGGAGCTCCCCCACAAGTGACCCCATTTTGGAAACTAGACCCCCTAAGGAACGTATCTAGATGCATAGTGAGCACTTTGAACCCCCAGATGCTTCACAAAATCATCTATAAAAATGAAAAAGCACTTTTTTTTTCCACAAAAAGTTTCTTTTTTTCATTTTTACGGATCAATTTGTGAAGCACCTGGGGGTTGAAAGTGCTCACTATGCATCTAGATATGTTCCTTCGGGGGTCTAGTTTCCAAAGTTGGGTCACTTGTGGGGGAGCTCCAATGTGGAGACACACGGGGACCCTCCAAACGCGATATGGTGTCCGCTAACAATTTGAATGGAAAATGAGCTCAAATTGTTAGCGGACACCATGTCGCGTTTGGAGGGTCCCTGTGTACCTCCACATTGGAGCTCCCCCACAAGTGACCCCAATTTGGAAACTAGACCCCCAAAGGAACATATCTAGATACATAGTGAGTACTTTGAACCCCCAAATGCTTCACAAATTGATCCGTAATAATGAAAAAAGAAATTTTTTTGTGGAAAAAAAAAGTGCTTTTTCATTTTTATGGATGAATTTCTGAAGCATCTGGGGGTTCAAAGTGCTCATTATGCATCTAGATACGTTCCTTCGGGGGTCTAGTTTCCAAAATGGGGTCACTTGTGGGGAGGCTCCAATGTGGAGATACACAGGGACCCTCCAAACGCGATATGGTGTCCGCTAACAATTTGAGCTCATTTTCCTTTCAAATTGTTAGCGGACGCCATGTCGCGTTTGGAGGGTCCCCGTGTGTCTCCACATTGGAGCTCCCCCACAAGTGACCCCAATTTGGAAACTAGACCCCCAAAGGAACATATCTAGATACATAGTGAGTACTTTGAACCCCCAGATGCTTCACAAATTCATCCATAAAAATGAAAAAGCACTTTTTTTTCACAAAAGTTTCTTTTTGCCTACATTTTTTCAGTTTCACATGGGCAAAGGGATAAAATACATCCCAAAATTTGTTGGCCAATTTCTCCTGAGTGCACCGATGTCTCATATGTGGTCATAAACCACTCTTTGGGCGCACAGCAGGGTTCAGAAGTGAAGGAGCGCCATTTCACTTTTTGAACGGAAAATTGGCTCCAAAATTCAAATTGTGCTCCTTCCCTTCTGAGCCCTGCCGTGAACCCAAACAGTGGTTTATGACCAGATATGAGGCATCGGTGTACTCAGGAGAAATTGCCCAACAAACTTTAGGATGCATTTTATCCTGTTGCCCATGTGAAAATGAAAAAGTTGAGGCTAAAAGAACATTTTTGTTACAAAAATTAAAATGTCCATTTTTTCCTTCAACTTTATTTTAGTTCCTGTGAAGCACCTGAAGGGTTAATAATCTTCTTGAATATAGTTTTGAGTAGCTTGAGGGGTGCAGTTTTTGGAATGGTGTCACTTTTGGGTGTTTTCTGTCATGTACACCCCTCAAACAGACTTCAAATGTGATGTGGTCACTAAAAAAATGGTTTTGTAAATTTTGCTGGAAAAATGAATAATTGCTGATGAACTTTGAACCCTTATAACGTCCTACCAAAATTTTTTTCTTCTTCCAAAATTGTGCTGATGTGAAGTAGACATGTGGGAAATGTTATTTATTAACTATTTTGTGGCACATAACTCTCTGGTTTAGCAGAATAAAAATAAAAAATTTGAAAATTGCGAAATTTTCAAAATTTTTGCCAAATTTTTGATTTTTTCACAAATAAACGCAAAAATTATCGACCTAAATTTACTACTAACATGAAGCCCAATATGTCACGAAAAAACAATCTCAGAATCACTAGGATCCGTTGAAGCGTTCCAGAGATATTACCTCATAAAGGGACACTGGTCAGAATTGACAAAAATGGTCCGTTCATTAGGGTGCAAAGTGACTCGGTCCTTAAGGGGTTAAGCACAAAGATGCCACAACGATGATATCTAAGGGCTAAATTTCTGAGATTTCTCAGCAGATGCAGCAATGCTATACTTTTTCTGTAAAGGCAATGCCAGCATCTACACCATGACAAAAATATACTTTATGAAGCACTGTTTTATATTAATTTAATTTTTTCTGAAGTAACAAATCATGATACTCTTCTTATACTATAACTTTGTAGTGTGCTTTTCCTCTGAAATAACAGTTACCACTTGGTGTTATGTCCCTACACAAAACTCCCAAACACGCAGGAGGAATAGCAAAGGACCGCTACATCACATAGGTACAAAGACGTTCTCAAATTGTTATTAGGAAACATACAGATATTTTGGGAGAGGCTATAGTATATAATTATATCACAGTTTGTGTGAATTGATTCACAGACGCCAGTCAAGCAGCCTGATGAAGATAGCATTTCTATCGAAACGCATTGTGGAGCTGTGAACGGGAGGAAATAAAGGTCTGTTCAATATCATCTGAGCCTGAGCCTCCTGAAGTCTGTGTCCAAAGCGCTTCTAATAGACCGCTTATATCCATATACAATATACCCTTTCCCTCTCTGAGGGAGAAGCGGCAAGAGCAGCTGGACACACTACCACCATATCACCGCAAGGACCTGGCGTCGCCTGGCAACAGGAGACATGCGCTGGAGGGCCTGCAGTGACGCAATTCCGGCGTCCACATCACGTGACCGGACGGCCGTTATACCCGGAGCTGTGGCGGTGATATCAGGAGGATTAACACAGCAGGGGCCATCACATAGCTGATAACTGGGTTATGCAGTGCTTGCACAACCCTGGAAGGTGAGAGACCATCTGTTCCTTGCCACTGTTTATGTTCATGATAATCCTACATTGTGCCCCTCTCTCTTTCTTATCTTGCTGAGTTTATAGTTGTCACATCTCCATCAGAGCCTGCCCCAATGACATCTGCTTTTGTCACCAGCCACCGCAATATTCATACTGTGGGTAATTCTGGCGATAGAGAAGTTAGAACCAAAATCTCTGGTGTGCACAGGTTCCGCTCATCCACTAAGGTTAGAGTGGCTGGGACCTGCATTGCTTCGGAGTCTGACGAAATGGATGGATCTGTGCGTGCAGGTCAGTCATTAATTCCAGGGCTTCAGCATATTGGGAAGCACCACACCCCATTAATACCTTCAACTTTGTGCTGCAAGCTGCCAGAAATAGTTTTTGTTTCACCTGGATACTCTCTTGTCTTCAATTGAGTTTTCCTGTTTTACCTCGGCCTGTCTATTTGGGCACTTTTGCTGCCTCATGATCTTTGTACCTTGCTGCCATCTTCCTTTTGACCCGGCTTCCTAGTGCGCAATCAAATTCTGTTTTGTTTTTTTTTCATGACCGCCTGGCTTTTGACCCTGTTTGGCTTCTACTCCTGTCTTTTCACTGCTGTCCTTTTATAGTCCGTTATCTCCTGAACCTTGTTCTAAATCTAGATCCTTGTATAGAGGTTATAGGGTGTCAGTGTTTCTTGGGGTTCTGCCTAACACAGCGGTTTGTTCCTAGTATGTCTAAGATAGCCTTCTTGTGTTGGTATCCTCGGACAGACGTCACAACTGAATAGCTAGACTACTTTTGATGCAGAATCAGCACCACAGCCAGTCAGACACCAGTCTCTGTTGTTGAGACTCACCGGTGGACTCAGGGAAGATGAGAATAGGGTGAACTTACTTTATTGATATACTTATACTTTCTTACTATAGGATGACATTTGAAGACTATGGAAAAAAAAATTCTTATTCTAGTGTTATGGTCCGCATTTACAATTATTTTGATTTGTAGTGGTCACCCCTGACCAATGTAATGTTTTATCATATTATATTTTAATATTTACATATTAGAATTTAAATATTTTATCTTGATGGACCACTGCATATGAAATATGAACGGTCGCTACCAAAGATAGTGATGTGCATTCCTACAACAAATAAATGTTAGCGATAGGAAAATAAATCTATAAAACACAGAAAAAGTCAGAACTGAGACATGTATTCAAGGTCATAAAGAGAATATGTACCCAACTCGTACATGTATCTGACAAGGGCGTTCTTTGTTCTCGTTAAACCTTACAATAGTAGATTATATGTGCAGATAAAAGGTTTAATGGTAGAAATAACAATTATGGAGAAAACATCTGTCATTTCACACTCCAGTTCATCGCATAACAAATAATTGCAAGGATTTTCGTAAAACACCTGTGCAGTGAATAGAGAAGCAGGTGCAGAAGACGACACATTTTTACAAACTAAAACATCAGCACAAACATAAAAATAAAAGCTTTCAAATCCCTAGATAGCTTCGGCAATCGAACAAACCTGGCACTGAAGAGACCTTACTGAATTATACGTAATAGTACACATATACAGTACAAATCATGGTGACCTTGGCACTTTGCTCAGTATTGATGATAAGTATTCAGCCCCTTTGCTCAGTATTGATGATAAGTATTCAGCCCCTTTGCTCAGTATTGCTGATAAGTATATGTGTATACCGGCCGCGGCGACCAATCAAAAGAGTACTGCGGCTTGGCGCGCGGTTTCAATGCCGCGAAGGGTACCAGAGCTACGAGCAGCCGGGAGATGACCGGCTGCTCACAGCGGTGGTGCCCTTTGCGGCATTCAAACCGCGCACCAAGCCGCAGTACTCTTCTGATTGGTCGCCGCGGCAAGCAGAGAAGTAGCGCGGCTTGGCGCGCAGTTTGAATTACGCTCCTCTGATTGGTCGACTGCGCGACCAGAGACGCGGAATTCAAGCCCCATCCTTGCAGCCTCCTCCGTCCTCCCAGCCTCCTCCATCCCCTCAGCTTCCCCATCCTCACAGCCTCCTCCATCCCACAGCCTCCTCCATCCCCACAGCTCCTCCATACAGCTTCATCCCCACAGCCTCCTCCATCCCACAGCCTCCTCCATCCCCACAGCCTCCTCCATCCCCACAGCCTCCTCCATCCCCACAGCCTCCTCCATCCCCACAGCCTCCTCCATCCCCACAGCCTCCTCCATCCACACAGCCTCCTCCATCCACACAGCCTCCTCCATCCACACAGCCTCCTCCATCCACACAGCCTCCTCCATCCACACAGCCTCCTCCATCCACACAGCCTCCTCCATCCACACAGCCTCCTCCATCCACACAGCCTCCTCCATCCACACAGCCTCCTCCATCCACACAGCCTCCTCCATCCACACAGCCTCCTCCATCCACACAGCCTCCTCCATCCACACAGCCTCCTCCATCCACACAGCCTCCTCCATCCACACAGCCTCCTCCATCCACACAGCCTCCTCCATCCACACAGCCTCCTCCATCCCACACAGCCTCCTCCATCCCCTCAGCCTCCTCCATCCCCTCAGCCTCCTCCATCCCCTCAGCCTCCTCCATCCCCTCAGCCTCCTCCAGCCCCTCAGCCTCCTCCACCCCTCAGCCTCCTCCATCCCCTCAGCCTCCTCCATCCCCTCAGCCTCCTCCATCCCCTCAGCCTCCTCCATCCCCTCAGCCTCCTCCATCCCCTCAGCCTCCTCCATCCCCTCAGCCTCCTCCATCCCCTCAGCCTCCTCCATCCCCTCAGCCTCCTCCATCCCCTCAGCCTCCCTCCAGCTCTCATCCCTCAGCCTCCTCCATCCCCTCAGCCTCCTCCATCCCTCAGCCTCCTCCATCCCCTCAGCTCCTCCATCCCCTCAGCTTCCTCCATCCCCTCAGCTTCCTCCATCCCCTCAGCTTCCTCCATCCCCTCAGCTTCCTCCATCCCCTCAGCTTCCTCCATCCCCTCAGCTTCCTCCATCCCCTCAGCTTCCTCCATCCTCAGCTTCTCCATTCCTCAGCTCCTCCATCCCCTCAGCCTCCTCCATCCTCACAGCCTCCTCCATCCCCTCCAGGCAGACGATGGAATGGAGCGCCGGTAAGTGTCCCCGCAGCGTGCGGGCTCCTCACTGCCTCCTCCATCCCCTCAGCCTCCTCCATCCCCCACAGCCTCCTCCACACACACAGCCTCCTCCATCCCCACAGCCTCCTCCACACACACAGCCTCCTCCATCCCCACAGCCTCCTCCATCCCCACAGCCTCCCATCCTCACAGCCTCCTCATCCTCACAGCCTCCTCCAACCCCTCAGCCTCCCCATCCTCACAGCCTCCTCCATCCCGTCAGCCTCCTCCATCCTGTCAGCCTCCTTCATCCCCTCAGCCTCCTCCATCCCTTCAGCCTCCTCCATCCCCACAGCCTCCCCCATCCCCACAGCCTCCCCCATCCCCACAGCCTCCTCCAACCCCTCAGCCTCCCCATCCTCACAGCTTCCTCCATCCTCACAACCTCCTCATCCTCACTCCTGTCTATTAGGTCTGTCAATCAGTGTGACGCAGTTCACTCCTGTCTACAAGGCTGTCAGTCAGTGTGACGCACTTCACTTCTGTTTACAAGGTATTCTAGAATCCCCGATGCATTAGAAATGGGCCACCATCTAGTATCCAATAAATTTCATGATTGTGTCCCACTTGTTAATTCTTCACAAAAAAATTATAATTTATATCTTTATGTTTGAAGCATAAAATGTGGCAAAAGGTTGAAAAATTCAAGGGGGCCAAATACTTTCATAACGCACTGTATTAGAGGAAGAAAATAGGGAAAATAAATTAATTAAAAAATGTGGCTATAACTTATTGGGGGGGGGGGGGGATCTGCTGCTGAAACTGTTATGGGGGTAATGTCTCTATCCCTGGCCCCCTCCAGGTAATAAATAGCCTCCCATCCTGGTATATAGCCTTCCCCCATCCAGGGATATAGCCCCCCATCCAAGGATATAGCCCCCCCATCCAGGGATATACTCCCATCCTAGTATATTATTAATTTATAGAGCACCATTGATTCCATAGTGCTATACATGATAAAGGGTTACATACAAACAAGTTAAAAATACAATGAACAAAAACAGTGACAGGCTGGTACAGAGAGGAGAGAGGACCCTACCCTTGCAGGTTTACATTGTACAAGGCAATGGGGAGAGAGACAGTAGGTTGGGTCTGCTCTGGCGGTGGTGGAGCACTGGGTCAGTGGTGGTGTCCCATCCTAGTATATAGCCCCCCATCCTGGGAAATTACACCCCCCAATCCTGGGATATACACCTTCACGAACCCCATGTTGGGATATAGCACCCCCCCCCCCCGTCCTGGAATATTGCACCTCCCCCATGTATATGGCCCCCATGCTCCTGCACACACTAAAATAAACCCGTGTAATATACCTGTCTGGCGCTCCCCTTGTCTCACCCGCTGCAGCAGCATTGATCTCTTCCTGTGTGTGTCTGCATCCGATCATGTGACCAGGACACGCAGCGATGACTTCACTCTGGGGTGCCGGGTCACATGATCGGATGCATCAGGGATGTACAGACAGGAAGAGATCAATGCTGCTGCAGAGGGAGAGACGAAGGGAACACCAGACAGGTATTTTACACCATTTATTATTTTAGTGTGTGCCACTTCATTTTAGTGGGGGCCATATACAGTGATGGAGGGTGATGTCAGTACACTTGGTGTACTGTAACATGCACTGCCTCCAGCAACCACTCACAGCCAGCTTTAGCACACAGTTGGACAGCGGGATGCAGTGAATATTACATTAGACTAATGAGCAGAGACACGTGACTATGGGCTGCTTCTGCAGCCCCTGCCAGCCTCCTCCAGCTGCTCCAGAGCCACCATCCTCTTCCAGCACAGCACCACAGCCTCGTATATTTGGACCATTAGACGCACCCCCACAGTTTGGGGGGGAAGGGGGTGTAAGGTGCGTCTTATGATCCAAAAAATATGGTACATCAAAGTGAATATCCCATGGAGGACTGGATTTGGAATGATACTCAAAATCAAAGTGAAAATCAAATTTCAGGCTAATCCAACTTAATTGGAAATGCCTAAAGACAATGAAATGAAGTTCCCTCACCTGGATTAAAGCATCAGTTAACTCCTGGACAGTCTATGGTGCAATGTGGCATTGGTGGATGGAACTAAACATGATTTCCCAGATATGCTCGATTGGATTAAGGTCAGGGGAACTGGCAGGCCAGTCCATAGCATCAATGCCTTCATCATGCAGGAATTGCTGACAGACTTCAGTCACATGAGACCTAGCATTGTCATGCAACAGAAGGAACCCACAGGACCCACTGCACCTGTATATGGTCTCACAATGGGTATGAGGATCTCATCTCAGGGCCTAATGGTAGTCAGGGTACCTCTGGCTAGCACATGGAGGGCTGTGTAGCTCTCCACAGAAATGCCTCCCCACACCATTACTGACCCAGTGTCAAAGCAGTCATGCTAGAGGGTGATGCAGGCATCAAAACATTCTACACGGTGTCTCCAGACTCTGTCAAATCTTTCACGTGCTCAGTGTGAACAGAGCTCTCATCCATGAAAATCATAGGGTGCCAATGTTGAATCTGCTAATCTTGGTGTTATTTGGCAAATGTCAATCGCGCTGCACATTGTTGGGGTTTAAGCAGAAAACCCACTTGTGGACGTGAGGCCCTCATACCACCCTCATGGAGTCTGTTTCTGACAATTTAAGCAGACACATGGATATTAGTGGCCTGCTGGATGCAATTTTTGAGGGCTTTGGCACAGCTCCTCCTTGCACAAGGAAGGAGCTAGCGGTCCTGTTGCTGGGTTTTTGCCCTCCTACAGCCCCTTCCACATCTCCTGGTGTGATGGTTTGTGTCTCCTGGTATCTGCTCCATGCTCTTGACACTCTGCTAATAGGCACTGATAACTTTGTTTCAACTCGCATTGATGTGCCATCCTGGATGAGCTGCACTACTTGAGCAACTTCTGCGGGTTATAAACACCGCCTTATGCTACTTCTAGGGGTGAGAGCAATAAGAAAATGCAAAAGTTACCAAAACAGCTAAAAATTATGAGAAGAGAGAAATGTGGTCACCACCTGCAGAACCACTTCCTTTATTGGGGTTATCTTGGTAAATGCCTCATTCCTACCTTGTTGTCTGTTCCATTTGCACAATAGCAGAATAAATTGATTAACAAGTAGTGTTCCTTCATAACTTTAAGCGTTCCCTTTATTTTCTGATCTATGTGTATACATACATATATGTGTGTTTGTGTATATACGTACGTGTGTGTTTGTGTATATACGTGTGTGTTTGTGTATATAGGGGGCAGCACAGTGGCTCAAGTGGTTAGCACTGCAGCCCATGCAGCACTGAGGTCCCGAGGTCCTGGGTTCAATTTCCACCAAGGACACCAAAGACAACATTTGCAAGGAGTTTGTATGTTCTCTCCGTGTTTGCATGGGATTCCTCCGGGCACTCCGGTTAACTCCCACATTGCAAAGACATACTGATAGGATGTTTAGATTGTGAGCCTCAAGAGGGACAGCATTACTGAGTAAAGTGCTATGGAATTAATAGTGCTATATAAATTAATAAATATTATTATTATACCATATTTTTTGGACCATAAGACGCACTTTTTTCCCCCAAATTCTGTGAAAAGAGGGGGGTGCTTCTTATAGTCCAAATATAAGCTGTGGTGCTGTGCTGGGGGGGGGGGAGGGTCGCTCTGGAGTGGCTGGAGCAGGCTGGCAGAGGCTGCAAAAGCAGCCCATGGTCACGTGTCCCCACTCATTAGTCAAATATAATATCCACTGCATCCCGCTGTCCACCTGTCAGTGTGGAAGCTGGTGCTGAGCGGTGGCTGGAGGCAGTGCGTATTACAGATATTACAGTACACTAAGTGTGCTAACCCCCCATCACTGTATATGGCCCCCCATGCTGCCACACACACTAAAATAATTAACGGTGTGACATACTTGTGATTTAGATATAGTTAAGGATAGGCGCTAACTCTTAGGTAGGTATATCGAATAAAATAAATTACCTAATTCGCCTGTTCAACCCTTCTTTGGTAGGTTTATTTAAGAAGCAAATAAATTTTATCTTATTTTTACATTATTTGATGCTAGCTAGTACGTGTACAATCTATTGTTTTATTCACTATGCACCAATTCAGGTAGTATAGAACAATCGGTTGTTCTTTAAAATGTGTGTGTATAACTCACTATTAAAAAACTTTATTAAAAATGCACGTTAAGTGCCAATCAATAAAAATATATACCTAAGAAAAGTATATAGTATAATACCCCAATAAATGGTTTTTCAAATTATAATGCCATGTGTATATGTAACATAATGGAGCAATCAGAATATAGATGGAATCCTTTCTGGAGTGATGTTATTAGTACAGATGGTCTCCTAGTTTGTCAGGGATTCCTTTTCTAGGGGCTTCTTCAGCTTTTGTGCGGGATCTATAGGTTATATTCGATCCTTTGGGTTCGTTGTATTGCACTTGCCTTCAATTTTTCTATGGTCAATCTATAAACAAAGTGGTGAGGTCTTTACTGTGCTATTAATTTCTTTGTGTAAAAATGTCCTTATTTAGGAAATTTTATTCTTACCTCCTGAAGTATAGTAGATTTTTCAGACCTTTTATCGTGCTGGTAGTTATGTATGGTTATCTTTCTTCCAAAAAAAAGGACCTATGGATTTATTGGGTACCTTTAACTTTTATTTGTGGTGTTTGAGATCCTCTAAGATTTATAATATAAGTTTTCACTTACTTGTATAAAATGTAAGTTGGTAGTTTGTAGGGGCGAAATGGTTCAATCTCTCTTAATATAAGTACTATGATATAATATGCTCCAGGCGTCCAAACTGGGACTCCATGAGTATAGTAAAATACCTCCTATTAATTGTGGTGTGTGTTTATTATTGGAATTTCTTCCTTATTCTATTCGATATACCTACCTAAGAGTTAGCGCCTATCCTTAACCGCTTATCTAAATCACTAGTATTTGAAAACTAAGAGGGGATATACGCAGTACCCTCAAAGGTCAGAGAGCAGGAACTCATTAGGATAATCTTAATACAGGCTAGCTCCGGTGTACACCATAACTGTACCTTTTAGGTTTAACATACTTGCCTGGTGTTCCCCTTCTCTCTCCTTCTGCAGCCACATCGATCTCTTCCTGTCTGTGCATCCCTAGGGCATCTAATCATGTAACCCGACACTGCACAG
This sequence comes from Allobates femoralis, assembly GCA_033576535.1. Lineage (NCBI taxonomy): Eukaryota > Metazoa > Chordata > Amphibia > Anura > Aromobatidae > Allobates > Allobates femoralis. The sequence goes on from JARQOC010000001.1 coordinate 276,362,702, forward strand.
TGAGGTCATCACTGCATGTACCCATCACATGATCGAATGCAGGCACACTCAGGAAGAGATGGATGCTGCTGCGGCTGCAGAGGGAGAGACGAGGGGAGCGCCGGACAGGTATTTTACACAGTTTATTTTAATGTGTGCAACAGCATGGGGTGAAGGGCATATACAGTGATGGAGGTGGGGGGGAGGAGCAATATCCCAAGATGGGGGTGAAGGTGCTATATCCCAGAATGGTGGGCGCAATATCCCAGGATGGGAATCTATATATTAGGATGGAGGCTATATTCCAGGATGGGGGTACATACTAGAATGGGAGGCCTCTCAATCTGTATATCAGGATGGGGGTCTGTATACCAGGATTGAGGGTCTATACCCGGATTGGGGGCTATATACCCAGGATGGATGGGCTATACTCCAGAATGGGAGGCTATATACCAGAACAGGAAGCTATATACCAGGATAGGGGCCTATATACCAGAATGGGAGGCTATATACCATTGTGGGAGGCTATGTATTACCTGGAAGGGGCCAGGAATGGGGACATTACCCCATAACAGAGTCTGCAGCAGATATGGGGGGAGGTAACCGTTAACTACAACCAAATTTTTTACTTAATTTCTTTTTTTTCCCTAATTTCCTCCTCTATAATCTAGGTGCATCTTATAGTTCAGTACTTCTTATTGTCCGGAAAATATGGTAAATTGATCATTATTAGGTTTTACTGTTCTCAATGCATTCCACTAAGTATATGAATAAAGATTTGCAAATGGAATATTTCATCAGTTGAGATCAAGGATGTGGTATTTTAGTGTTTACTTATTGAGCAGTTATATGTGTGTGTGTACGTACATATATTACACCTACATATACATACATATACACACACCTATGCACTAATCATGCTGTCTAGTCCTCATCTTGATAATCCATCCCCTGCATAGGTGTGGCATATCTCGGTGAAGGAGAATTGCTCACTAAGGGCCCTTTCACATCAGCGGTATTTTCAAATCGCGGCAGATGCGGTGAAAAAACCGCATCTGCCGCGATCACCGCTTAACCGCTACATTTGCAGCACACTTGCGGCAAGCCCCATGCAATGTCTATGGGGCTTGCGGTAAGGGTGCGGCAGGTGCGGTTTCGGCACTTGCGGCAGGTGCGGCCGCGAAAAAAACCGCTGCTTGCTTTAGACAAATTTGTGAACAATATTTGAGCAATAAAGGCCTTTTGTGTACACAGAAAAAGTCTTCAATCTTTAAGTTCAGCTCATGAAAAATAGCAGCAACAACAACTTAAGAGTATTTGTATTAGTTCAGTATATGTACAGTGAGTAAAATCAGTATTGAACACGCCGCCAATTTTCAATGTAAATGTATTTCTAAAGGTGCTATGGTATAACCAACCAGATGACCGTAGCCAGCCAACCTATCCACACAGCCTATGAAATTGAACCATAGATGTCCATAAATTAAAGAGATAATATTTGCAAATATCTTCAATTAGAAATGTAGCATAGTTCTCCCGATTGGCTGTGTCGCTGACCTCATATGCAGGACATTACAGCAGCTTAGGTATCTGTGATTACGACCACTAGCAACTGTCACTACATAAGGCGTCGGATCAGGACCAGCAACACACATGGGACCGGACCACCCCACGAGTCAGTATAGTAAAAGCTTTTTTTTACGTTATGCAGATCAGCCATATAATTCCATACAGCATTCTAGAATACTCTATATACTCTTACAGTTCGTGGCCGCAATTTAAAAAGGGAAAAACCTGGCGCCAGGCTCAAGTTAAGGGGAGGTGGTTCTTTTCCATGTTTTCAACTGTGTTTGTGATATATTTTCTCTGTATACTACCAATGAAACACATTTTACTGGTGGATTGTGTGTTTATTAGTGGTATATGGGGAATGCAAGACCTCTGTGGCTAATTGAGTCTTTAATCAGAGTATACCTGGCTTCACTGCACATTGCCAGAAAGGCAGAATGTCACAGGTATGTGTGAGAGTTGTAAAGAGACAGCTGCTTCAAATCCATGTTATCAAGCACACAGAGGAGGGATAACATGATTAGTGGAAGGATTAATCTAGAAAAATAAATGAATATTGCAAGCGGTGTTCTAAATCTTATTTTATGGCAATTCAATTATTAAAGTGATCCTAAACCCAGAAACTGACCCCCCACCCCCTTATCTTTAGACCTGTCCCTGTACCCCCTCTTATCATTTCTAGCCATCCCTTTTGCAGAAAAAAATCGCTTTTGTAAAGTAAGAGAAAAAGTTATATTACTTTGTCCTGTGTGAGTTCTCGGTTTCTGAGCAAGCCGCAATGGGCGGGGCCTGTGTGCTGCTGCCTTGTAATTATGCACGCCCCTCTCTGCTTTTAAGAGCCTGGCCGCGTCATGAAAGGGGCGGGGCTAAATTGCGTCATACCGGAGTCCCGCCCCTTTCATGATGCGGCCAGGCTCTTAGAAGCAGAGAGGGGCGTGCATAATTACAAGGCAGCAGCAGACAGGCGGGCCTATTGTGGCTTCCACAGAAAGAGAGAACTCACACAGGACAAAGTAATATAACTTTTTCTCTACTTTACAAAAGCGATTTTTTCTGCAAAAGGGATGGCTAGAAATGATAAGAGGGGGTGCAGGGACAGGTCTAAAGATACGGGGGGTCAGTTTCTGGGTTTAGGATCACTTTAATGAGCCCTAAAAAGGTGTTCAATAAAGATATGGTGTTGGTTTTTGGGGGGCTAGGGCTGTTGACATATTTCGCTTTATTTAGTAGGCCACGTCATGCTTTATTCGGGTCTTCAGGAGCTTTTCTAGACAAACCTCTATAAATCTCTTTGCAGTTTGATTTTTCTTCCATGAAAAGAAGTCTTATCCATACTATACCAATTGTGTAACATGGTTAACTGCAGCCATTGGCTACAAAATGCCACTAATAGCAGGATTACCACAACTGGCAGCAAAATATTGCAATCTGAGAGTCCTCTGTGGTTGATACCTTTTAATGGCTAACTGAAAAGATGGTAAACATAGCAAGCTTTCGAGACACTGTGGCCTCTTCATCAGGGAGATAATGACACAGATTTTGAAACAATTAGAGCCCATATACAGGTGATGTGTAATGTATAGTTGCATACGTGGAGTGGGAGATGCTCCTTGCTGTGGTTCTCCTTTCCGGTTTATAGAGGAATCTCAATAGTCTCTTATGATATTGCCCATAACATATTTAAAAATAAAACAGATATAATCCCATTGTAGATACAGTTGTGGCCAAAAGTATTGACACCCCTGCAATTGCCAGATAATACTCATGGCGGGTTTACACGTCGCGATATCGCAGTACAATTTCAATGAAAAGTCACGTGATTCGATCGTTGGACCCGATATCGTTCCTGCGTTGTATGGTGTGAACGTCCAATACGATGCAGGAACGATGTCAATGCGATATCGGGGATCGAATGAGCGTGCTATTCAATGCCCCGATATTGAAGGGAGATTGGAGCCGATCGTGCTGTGTAAACGCCCAATTACGATGCGATTTGAAACGTCACCCATTCACTCCCATGTTAACTATGCGATCCTGGGTTGGGAGGCGGAGACATCGCACAGACGTTGTATTTCGATATCGCAGCATGTAAACAGTCAATGCGATGCGGGTGAAACGTGCACTAATTGCGCGCTCCCGCGCCATTGAGTTGCGATATCGAAACGATATCGTGGCGTGTAAACCCACCATCAGTTTCTTCCTGAAAATGATTGCAATCACAAATTCTTTGGCATTATTATCTTTATTTAATTTGTCTTCAATGAAAAAACACAAAAGAGAATGAAGCAAAAAGTAAAACATTGATCATTTCACACACAACTCCAAAAATGGGCCAGACAAAAGTATTGGCACCCTCAGCCTAATACTTGGTTGCACAATCTTTAGCCAAAATAACTGCGATCAACCGCTTCCGGTAACCATCAATGAGTTTCTTACAATGCTCTGCTGGAATTTTAGACCATTCTTCTTTGGCAAACTGCTCCAGGTCCCTGATATTTGAAGGGTGCCTTCTCCAAACTGCCATTTTTACATCTCTCCACAGGTGTTCTATGAGATTCAGGTCTGGACTCATTGCTAGCCACCTTAGAAGTCTCCAGTGCTTTCTCTCAAACCATTTTGTAGTGCTTTTTTGAAGTGTGTATTGGGTCATTGTCCTGCTGAAAGACCCATGACCTCTGAGGGAGACCCAGCTTTCTCATACTGGGCCCTACATTATGCTGCAAAATTTGTTGGTAGTCTTCAGACTTCATAATGCCATGCACACGGTCAAGCAGTCCAGTGCCAGAGGCAGCATAGCAACCCCAAAACATCAGGGAACCTCCGCCATGTTTGACTGTAGGGACCATGTTTCTTTCTTGGAATGGCTCTTAATTTCTCCTGTAAACTCTATGTTGATGCTTTTGCCCAAAAAGCTCTACTTTTGTCTCATCTGACCAGAGAACATTCTTCCAAAACGTTTTAGGCTTTCTCAGGTAAGCTTTGGCAAACTCCAGCCTGGCTTTTTTATGTCTCGGGGTAAGAAGTGGGGTCTTCCTGGGTATCCTACCATACAGTCCCTTTTCATTCAGATGCCGACAGATAGTACAGGTTGACACTGTTGTATCCTCGGACTGCAGGTCAGCTTGAGCTTGTTTGAATGTTTGTCGAGGTTCTTTATATACCATCCGCACAATCTTCCGTTGAAATCTCTTGTCAATTTTTCTTTTCCGTCCACATCTACGGAGGTTAACCACAGTGCCATGGGCTTTAAACTTCTTGATGACACTGCACACAGTAGACGCAGGAACATTCAGGTCTTTGGAGATGGACTTGTAGCCTTGAGATTGCTCATGCTTCCTCACAATTTGGTTTCTCAAGTCCTCAGACAGTTCTTTGGTCTTCTTTCTTTTCTCCATGCTCAATGTGGTACACACAAGGACACAGGACAGAGGTTGAGTCAATTTTAATCCATGTCAACTGGCTGCAAGTGTGATTTAGTTATTGTCAACACCTGTTAGGTGCCACAGGTAACTTACAGGTACTGTTAATTACACAAATTAGAGAAGCATCACATAATTTTTCTAACAGTGCCAATACTTTTGTCCACCCCCTTTTTTATGTTTGGTGTGGAATTATACCCAATTTGGCTTTAGGACAATTCTTTTTGTGTTTCTTCATTGAAGATAAATTAAATGAAGATAATAATACCAAAGAATTTGTGATTGCAATCATTTTCAGTAAGAAACTGGGTATTATCTGACAGAATTGCAAGGGTGTCAATACTTTTGGCCACAACTGTATATACATTTCAGCAGAACAGACAAGTAAATCAACACAAATGCTATCAGTCTATAAACACCAAAATAAAAAAAAGAAAGCCTCTGCTGTGATAAGCAAAGTGTCTTCAGCGGTCCTTATCTCTCATCAGTCTCATCATTTACTGGGATGAAATACGTTCATCATTTGGAGAAGGATTCTTGCCTGTTCCTAGGAAAGCTGACATCTATCTACAGGCTATTGTTCCTTGCCGCGGTGGCACTGACAGCGTTATTAAACCACGACTTGTACTAATTTTCTAGCCTGACTCTACGACAGCGAGCAAACTAGAAATGGTAAGTTTTCATGTCAACACGAACAGAAAAAAATTGATTTGGGATGATAACAGAGGATTTATAGGATTTGCGCTTGTTCTCTGTCATACAATTAAAGTTTCTAAACTTTTTTTCCCTTTCAAAGCTAGAACTGCTGATCTGTGAAATTAGAAATATTAAAAACGGATTTGTCTGACAAGAGCAGACTGCTAATAATATCAAGTCTGGAGCTAGATGGCTTCTAACAATGCCGCATAAGTCTTGCTAGTTTTCTGGATGAACGGAATTGTTGTTTAAAAGAACAAGTGTAAAGTAATTCAGTCTTGGTAAAATTGACATGTGTGACAAATGTGCTATTACTTTACCCATTATGAGATACAGACATTAGTGTTTAATTTATATTAACTGTTCTGATGTAGATGCAGAAAAGATTAGGATTTTTACATTGGTCACAGACTACCTTAAATTATATAAATGTAATCGTACATGTTTGTGCGGTCTACTGTATCCTATTTTTTTTTAGCACATTTTGGGAGCTTTGCATTGGAGACGTTAATGCATACTGCTACCTTAACAAGGAGTCTGTTCTTGCTGCCCTGGCCCCCACCAGTCAAAACTGCTTGGTGTAATTGGTCCTAATTAAGATATGTTGTAATTTAACACCCAGTCTGTTCAGTTGGTGGTTTCTCTTCATAAGCATTCTGCCAGCACAACCACTGCCGGAACGTCCTCTTCCTTATTTCCTAGTATGCTTTGTGACGGTCTTTGTCCAATGGCTTGCCTGCCGACCTGTGAGCCAGCTTCTGCAGTTTGACAGACAGGAGAGCACAAGCAAACAGCCAAAATCCCAGCCCCCACTTCCTGCAATCCAGCTCTGTGTCTCTTCTGCTGGAGACTGATTACACTTGACAACATGCAGAGGACAGTAAAGGTACTGTCACACGCCGCGATATGGCTTCCATAGCGATGTGACGTGAGTGTGCACGTTTCGGGCACTTTTTTTCTGACCACTGTGGAACTGTCACACGTAGCGATCTTGCGTGCGATCTTCGGCGATCCTGCGTTCCAGAAATCGCCTGCAGAAGACCGAAAGCGATCTTCCCTTCACACATCGCCGCGTCACACGCCACAATCGTAGCATCAATGTGGGCATACTGTTTGATAGGGGCGTGCAAGAGTGGGTTTCACCGTGCCCCTATCACTGCGATTGGTGGACGAAACTGCGTTCCCAATGGTCAGTCTTGCGTGAACACACGGGTCATCAAATAAGGCGCCTCGGACACGGCCAGCCAATCGGAATGCAGTATCACCCACCATTCGCCACAGATGCGGCGCGAAAAAAACAGCACGCCTATGGGATTTATTTCAGGATCGCTGAGTACGTCGCTATCGCCCTGTTACACGGCAGGATCCACTGAAATCGCCTGGTGGATATCGCCTGATTTCACTGCAGTGCAGGGCAATCAAGCGATGCTCCATCAGCGATTTTTCGCCATAGAATCGCCCAGTTACACGTCACTATGCACTGGCGATGTGGTTTCCACATCGCCGAATTCAGGAATTGCCAGCGATCTCGCCGGAGATATGGCGGTGTGTGAGGGTACCTTAACAGGCAGAGAAGAGACATCTAGTTAAAGGCAATGTGAAGTAATTTTTCAGATACAATATTCTTTTTTTAAATTATTTGTATACAATCATTTAATCCAATTAAATTAGGCTGTCTAGTGTAGTGACCATTAAAGAGTCCTGTTTTGTCACTCTCAGCCTTGTGTACCTTTGCCTCTTTATGATATGTTCACATTGTATTAACGGCTTCTCTTGTAAAATATGTTGAGAAAAGCGCTCACTGCATGGGCTTGTTCACATGCTGCATTTTGTAAGGGTAAAACACGCTGCAATATATAGTACCAGCAAAGCGAAAACTCATGCACATACTGCTTATTTCATTCCAAGCAGAATTGAACCATCTCAGGATTTTATATATTTTTTTAATCTACAACATGTCAAATCCTTCAGTGTTTTAAAACAGTGTTCACCTATTAAAATGAATGGGAAAAATCAGACATAAAAACACACTAAAAACAAGCCTAACCCGCATATAAACAATGTGTATTGTACGCACCATTTTTCCAACCAACACCTTGGTTTTTGGTAGTTTACATGTGCACATATTTATCAGCGTTAAATGCAGACTGGCAAAGATGCACATCAGTTGTGTCCATCATCAACTGGCTACAATGGACCCAAAGTAATGGATACGCGCCATAACATATCTATCGAAAGGATTTCATTATAACCCACAGGTAACTTACTACAGTTAGCCTTCTGTTCAACATGTCCATCACCCATGGTATATGTTTAATGAATACAAAAAGATACTGAAAAGCTAAGAATGTATCTATGAAATGGATGTCACTGATTTATATCATACAGTAGATACGTGATACATTTGGGTACTATGCGATTTCATATTTTTGTTATATACAGACATATAAAAAATGGTTATGATCAATACCCTTGTCAATTGATGCTTGATACACACTGATGTATCAAACAGCAATAAGGAGTACATGGTCTCACAGCATGGAGAAGCTGTTCATACTCAATAACAAAACTTGCGCAAAAGCTGCACAATTTCAACTGGACACGCTTAAAGCATCTAAATCCCCAGCTGAGCTGTCTGGGCAGCCATTTTTCACCTCCCTACAGTAGAAAAGCTGGAATCTTGTCATCCACATGAGCAGAGCTTCAAAAGTTAGGTTTAAACTATTAATAAATGTCAAATAGTGATAAAACTGCAAACATATGGGAGTCACACACATATACTGATCCTAGATATGGAAGAAATCAATTTTAGGTCATATACGTACCTTTCGTGCAGTGTTAATGTCAAAAAATGGTTTATTCCGAACACTAAAAGGTTCTTGCGTTTTATCTATATGCCCAGTCTTCATTTTTTCATGTCTTGGAAATATGATCTCCTTTTCAATGCAAGCCAGACGGATGTTAAAGTCACAGTCCCCAACAGGCTGACCCTGAAAAGTGACAATGTGGGCAATTAAAATGAAATCTAAAGGTTTAGCAGCCTAGAAAAGACAAGAAAAGTTTAGCAATGTGTTGATCTTTGGGAAGGAGAACCAATACCTGCTTCTAGTAGTACAATCAAAATATTCTAGGAGCTAGCTAACTACATGCAACAGCCTAACCTCTTACTTCTTACATTCTGCAATTATTGTTGTAGATCTCGTTGTAGATTGAAAGCTCTTTTGAACAGGCTCGCCTTATTTTTGCTTTAATTATTGTATTTTATTTTTTACATTGTTTCCCTACTTTGATTATAGTATTTTTTACATTGTTTCTCTACTTTAATTATTGTATTTTTTTTTATGATTGTTACTTATGATCGTTTGTATATGAACCAATGAATTGTAAAGCGCTGCGGAATATGTTGTCGCTATATAAAGATTATTATTAGTATTATTATCTATAATAGTAATACAGTGAATCGAAACTGCCTTCACACATCCTTGATTGTCTTCAAAAAAATTTTAAAAGAACAGAAATTTGTTTTTGATCCAATCTGTGGATCAAACTTGACCATTGAAGTGAAGAGAGCAATGGAAAAATCAGCATTTTAAAGACCCTAGTTGCATCCATGTGCTGTCCATGTTTCACTGTCTAATAGTCTAGGCTGAGAAACTTGAGAAACCACCATTAGGGTCTTTTTGATATATAGTTTAACAAGAAAACCAGGTGAAAAACGGATAGTAAAACTCAAGAAAATAAAATAAAATAGCGCTGGTTTGATTGGTTGTGCTAGTAAAATTTGATTCACTGACCCAATACTGATGAAATCAGATCCAGCACACTGATTAAAACCAGTCTGTTTTCTCTCACACGAGAAATATCTGATGCGTTCAGGCGGCCTAAAGCTGGCTTCACAATGGCGTTTGTGTCTGCATGCGTATGGCATGCAGGCGCAAACGCAGCCCATACTGATGTGAATGCAGCGGAGAATCTTCGCATGCATTCACATTACTATGCAGCCCGCCAGCCAATCAGCTGTCTCGGGGGCGGTGGAGATTTCCTCCTCCCAGCCACAGCTTTTCTCCCTCCAGTGTCGGCCGGGAGAATCGGCTGATCTGACAGCTGTTTAAATCTCCCGCGCCAACACCGATTGGGTGATATCGGTGCAGGAGATAAGAAACAGCTGTTCGCTGTTTTAAATCTCCCGCGCTGACATCACCTATTTGGTGTCGGCGCGGAAGATTTAAACAGCTGTCAGATCAGCCGATTCTCCCGGCTGACACCAGCGGGAGATCAGTGTAGGCACTTGCTGATCTCCCGGTGGCCACCAGGAGAGATTTCAATGAGATTCGCAACGTTCTCCTGCGTTGTCATGCAGAGGACACTGCGGATCCATTGACTTCAATGCATGGTTTGTGCGCTTGCAGGCGTTTGCAGATAAAACAAGCGCCGGTGAACGCAAAAAAAAGCAACATGCTGGGTTCAGAGTGCGCTCGGAGGGCGCACAAATTATGCGCATCCGAATGCAGCCACATGCGTTCCTATGTTAAACATAGGAACGCATGTGCGCACGTGTTTGGCTGCATTCGGTGCGCTGCGCTCGCAAACGCTAATGTGAACCCAGCCTAAAGCTAAACTGAACTTCAGCGCTATGGAGTGAGGATTCAGTGCAATCTGATGTAGAGGTACTGCTCAGTGAGGGAACAAAATCTAAAAATAAGCTCTCACAGCCGTGTCAATACAAAAGTTCATCATTAAAAAATATAAATGTTCTAACTCTAAGAAGGCAATGATGGAAAAAAAACTGATAAAATCTGTGTCATTAAATCATTCAGTGGTTTCAGAATTTTTTCCACAACATTAAATGATTTCAGAATGTCATTTTCTCCACTTGATCTGGAAAGCTATAAGCCATTGAGTCATCTGTTATGTCTGTTTCATTAAACAATTGAATTCCACATGAAATAATCATGAAGCATCTTTACTTTGAATTCTGCGTTGCGCTGTTCCACTGGATACGATCAGCACTGTGCGGACAGTGTGCGCAGTGTTCCGGGACACAACCCCAGTGCTGCAACTCCCAGCTGTCCATTTAACCATATTATTTTTATCCTACATTTTTTTAGTAGGAATGACAGAGGATTGGCTCAACATGGTGCTGTTTGAATACATACCATAGAATATTACATTTTGGGAATGCAAAAGAACAAAAGGGATCCAAGGAGAGGCATCTGCGCTTGATAAAAAGACACTCAAAACACTTGATTGTGCTGTTTTATCCATGGAGAAAGCAGTCTAAACACACCTGAGATGATTGTCATGCACATTCTATTATCCGCAGACCCCTTCACACAGGAGAATAGTGGTGCAGATTTTTGGATGCAAATGTCTGCACCTGCAGACAAAATGTGCACCAAACAGATGTCATGCACACCATTGGTTTATTGGTGCGTATTTGATGCGGAGAAGGTGCAGATTTTTGTCCTGCGTCATTTCATGTGACACCTCAGAAACAGGACTTGTGCCCTATATTAATGTGTGGAAATGTGCTAAAAATGTATTGTGAGCATGTATTTTATTTGTGGGGACCTGGTGAGGGGCTGAATGATTGTTTTAAAACTACTATTCTAAACACTGAAGTGCTGTTGACTTTTGAAGCTAATGCGGGGACTTCTCTGCGTCTTCTACGGAGTTTGTGTAGGAGCGCAAGCTATGCCTATTCTGAAAGCTCTCTACGCACTGAACTGTCAAAAGCGGTGTAGAACTTTCAGAATAGGCATAGCTTCTACACAAATTCTGTAGAAGACGTAGAGAAGTCCCCGCACTGGCTGTAAAAGTAGACAGCACTTCAAACAGTGTTTATAATAAAGTAGTGGTTTTTAAACATTAATACAGCCCCTCACCAGGTCCCCACATATTGTATACATACTCCCAATAAATTTTAATCACATTTACACATATCAACAGAGCACAAGTCCTGTTTCTGAGGCTAGGTTTGGGGAATTGGTGTATTTAGTGTGGGAAAACCCGCAGCAAAAATTGATATGCTACAGATTTTCCTGCACAAAAATACGCAGCATATCTGCGATGGATTTTAGTGGCACCATGCGCACAGGTATGGGAAAACAGTGCTGCAGATTTCGTGCAGATCTGCTGCGTATACACAACAGGTACACAACAAATATGCAGCAAAATATCCATCGTGTAAACGGGCCCATGATGTGCAGTGAAGAGGACTCTCTACATTAAATTGTTTTCATGCTCTCCCATCAGTGCACTGTATAAATTACCAGATTCCTATGAACCCCCACCCATTGTTGTTCCATAGATCGCAATAGGAGAAACAATTCAAATATTTTTTCCATATATTTGCCAAAAGCAAAGAACAAACCTAAAGAACTAATTCACCAATGTATCTCAATGAGCAACAAACCTGTAAAATGCAAATAGGGAAAACATTCTCATCACCTTCAACCAAGAGCCTGAACTACACACTGAATATTGTTATTTATCAGCCATGTATTAAGATATCCTTGTACATTAAACAGCACAACTAAAGGAATACATATCTGAACCTAAACGATTGACCTACAAAAGACAAACCGCTTCCAGTCATCACATTAACACAAAGTCAACTATAGCAATGACAAAGAGAAATTTATGACAAGTTTTATCGTACCGAACACAGACTATACAAAAATGTAAAGAGTTTAGGTTCAGAGTTTGGGTGCATTACGTGCACAAACCACTGGAGCGAGCATTGCTGTGCTCGGGTACACTCGGCTCTTTGCAAGCCACTGCTTGCAGTGTTTGGATGGCTCACACTGAGGGGTAAAACCAAAGTTATCAAATGTAGTGTGCGCCAAAAGAAAAATTTACAAAACCTCGCGTTCCCCCGGACGTTCTGGTTATGGTTGGCTGTATGTGGGCAGAGAGCCAAACTGCCTAGTGAATTACTCAATGAAGTTCGGGTGAAGTTTAGGTCCAGAATAGACCTTTAAAAAAAAGTCTGCTGAACCCCCAGAACCTGAACTTCCATGGGTCTGCTCATCTAAAGTTTTATCTATTTTTCTGCTTCTTTAATCTTGCTTAACCTCCTCCTGCACCATAATGCAAAAGAAATCCATCTTAGATTGCGACTTATATACTATCAGTCAACGAGGGAAAAAAAACAGGGATGTGGAGTCTTAGGCTGGCTTCACACCACGGCAAAGTCCAGTCCGTGGCTGTCCGGTGTAAACCTGACAGCCCCGGACTGGTTTATGGCCCCATAGTAGCCTATGGGGCCAAATGGAGCCGGAAGGCAGCTCTCTGTCATCCAGTTTTATCTCTGCAGTGGAATCCGGGAGAATTCGGATTATTCTCACCGGACACAAAAACGTTGCTTGCAACGTTTTTGTGTCCGGGGAGAAAAATCACCCCAAAAAGCCGAATCCCAGATTTGCCAAGATTGTCCCGGATCCAGGGCAATCCGGTTCTCCCCAACATGGGAGCCTATGGGGCCGGATTGCCCAGGTCCGAGCGAATTCGGGAACCGGATACCGGCGGCTGCACGCCGCTGTTGTTTCAGGACCGCGGCTAGCTCCATGCTAGCCGCGATCTTGAAAAATCAGCAGCTGCAGCTGTAATTACAGCCATCCGGCTGCACACAGGAGCCGAGGGCACATTTGGCCCTCCGGTTCTGTGTGCTGATCAGCTTCGGGGCTGTCAGGTTCATGCCTGACAACCCCGGACCGGACTGCGCCGTGGTGTGAAGCCAGCTTTAGTTGTGGAGTCAGAGCTGGTGTCCATTCTGGTGAAGTCGGTATAAAATGGACAGGCTCCTAAAATTGACTTAGATGATCATGCTGTCTCATCTGTCATCAACTTCTGTCCAATTGCACCAACATCACGCTGCGGCAGCAGCCATATTTGCACACCCAAGTGATGGGTGTGCAAATATGGTGCCCACTAGCAGTAGTGGCCCATTGTGCAGTACCGTTAGCGGTGCTGCCGACAAACGAACCTGACACCACCCGAAACTGAAGCCAGGAACCCACCGCTGCACAACATGCAGCCAGCAGACTTTGCCCGACATCACCAAATGACTGCATCTACCCGGTATGCACCGACACAATTAGTTACACCGCCACCATGTTTGGACAATAACTACGCGGGCAGAGAGCGCACACGGGCGGGCAGAGAGCGCACACGGGGCGGGCCGGCAGAGAGCGCACACGGGCGGGCAGAGAGCGCACACGGGCGGGCAGAGAGCGCACACGGGGGGCAGAGAGCGCACACGGGGGGGCAGAGAGAGCACACGGGGGGCAGAGAGAGCACACGGGGGGCAGAGAGAGCACACGGGGGGCAGAGGAGAGCAACACGGGGGGGCAGAGAGAGCACACGGGGGGGCAGAGAGAGCACACGGGGGGGCAGAGAGAGCACACGGGGGGGGCAGAGAGAGCACACGGGGGGAGAGAGAGACACGGGGGGCAGAGGAGCACACGGGGGGGGCAGGAGAGCACACGGGGGGGGCAGAGGGAGAGCACACGGGGCAGAGGGGCACAGGGGCAGAGGGCACACGGGGGCAGAGGGAGCACACGGGGGGCAGAGGGCAGCACGGGGGCACGAGGGAGACACAGGGGGCAGAGGGAGCACACCGGGCAGGGGCAGAGGAGACACGGGGCAGAGGGAGCACAGGGGCAGAGGGAGCACACGGGGGGCAGAGGAGCACACGGGGGGCAGAGGAGCACACGGGGGGCAGAGGCGAGCACACGGGGGGCAGAGAGAGCACACGGGGGGCAGAGAGAGCACACGGGGGCAGAGAGAGCACACGGGGGGCAGAGAGAGCACACGGGGGGCAGAGAGAGCACACGGGGGGCAGAGAGAGCACACGGGGGGGCAGAGAGGAGCACACGGGGGGGCAGAGGAGAGCACACGGGGGGCAGAGAGAGCACACGGGGGGCAGAGAGAGCACACGGGGGGCAGAGAGAGCACACGGGGGCAGAGAGCAGGAGAGAGCACACGGGGGGCAGAGAGAGCACGGGGCAGAGGCAACGGGGGGCAGAGAGAGCACACGGGGGGCAGAGAGAGCACACGGGGGGCAGAGAGAGCACACGGGGGGCAGAGAGAGCACACGGGGGGCAGAGAGAGCACACGGGGGGCAGAGAGAGCACACGGGGGGCAGAGAGAGCACACGGGGGGCAGAGAGAGCACACGGGGGGCAGAGAGAGCACACGGGGGGCAGAGAGAGCACACGGGGGGCAGAGAGAGCACACGGGGGGCAGAGAGAGCACACGGGGGGCAGAGAGAGCACACGGGGGGCAGAGAGAGCACACGGGGGGCAGAGAGAGCACACGGGGGGCAGAGAGAGCACACGGGGGGCAGAGAGAGCACACGGGGGGCAGAGAGAGCACACGGGGGGCAGAGAGAGCACACGGGGGGCAGAGAGAGCACACGGGGGGCAGAGAGGGGCAGAGAGAGCACACGGGGGGCAGAGAGAGCACACGGGGGGCAGAGAGAGCACACGGGGGGCAGAGAGAGCACACGGGGGGCAGAGAGAGCACACGGGGGGGCAGAGAGAGCACACGGGGGGGCAGAGAGAGCACACGGGGGGCAGAGAGAGCACACGGGGGGCAGAGAGAGCACACGGGGGGCAAGAGAGCACACGGGGGGCAGAGAGAGCACACGGGGGGCAGAGAGAGCACACGGGGGGCAGAGAGAGCACACGGGGGGCAGAGAGAGCACACGGGGGGCAGAGAGAGCACACGGGGGGCAGAGAGAGCACACGGGGGCAGAGAGAGCACACGGGGGGCAGAGAGCACACGGGGGGCAGAGAGAGCCACACGGGGGGCAGAGAGCACACGGGGGGCAGAGAGAGCACACGGGGGCAGAGAGAGCACACGGGGCAGAGAGAGCACACGGGGCAGAGAGAGCACACGGGGCAGAGAGCACACGGGGCAGAGAGAGCACACGGGGGGGGGGGGGCAGAGAGAGCACACGGGGGGGGGGGCAGAGAGAGCACACGGGGGGGGGGGGCAGAGAGAGCACACGGGGGGGGGGGGGGGCGCAGAGAGAGCATGGCTACCAATTTTCATGCAGGACGATGCCCCCCCGTCACACCGATAAACAGGTAAAGCAGTTCATTGAAACAGAAAACATTGAAACAATTAAATGGAAAGCCCAGAGTCCTGATCTAAACCCAATAGAAAACCCCTGGAAAATCCTTGGTGACAAAGTTATGGCCAAGAAACCCCCAACATTCGCAGAACTGTGAAAGAGACTGGCAGAGGAGTAGACCCAAAATCACACCAGAGCAGTGTGAGAGACTAGGGATGTCCTGTGGCTGCAGATGTACTGAAGTCATTCGAAGCAAAGGCCTGTAGACTTCCTACTGATTGGCGACTGTTGTACAAAATGTAGTTTCAATCTTTCTCTGTGCTACAGTCATTGCTGTTCTCTAATTAGGATCGTCATGTTTTCTGTAAAATAAAGGTTTTAAGCTGATAAAGAGATTATCTGATGTATAGACGAGCGCTCCCAGGTCCAGAAAGACACAATCCAAATTCTTCTTATTTTCCAAAGAAGTAATTTATTCCATCGGTAATGTAGTGGAGAACATACAACGCGTTTCGGCTTTACAGCAAGGATAAGCCTTCCTCAGGTATACAAGTGTACTAATATTTTGTCTTTATATAGGGTCTGAGCTCTTAGATAATTAAACTAATTATGCTAATTGCTAGGTCAGATTGCCTGGTTAATGAGAGATCCCTGAATGCTTCTCCTTAATTCTCTGGGATAATGATTTTTCAAAAAAAAGGGCAGGATATACTTGAAAATTGTTCATACAATTTAATGACACTGTTAATACATAAAGATAAAGAGCTAGCTGCACAGGCCACAAAGAAATGTGAATTATTGATGCAGGATCTAGACGATTATGTGGGTACATCATATTATGAATCTGTCAATAGTGATATAAACAGAAATTTGAAAAATTATGAAAGTAATTTCATGGAAACAAAAACTAAGAAATTACGTAGAGACATGATCCAAAACAAAAATACTAAAAATAAAACTGAGCCACAATTTAATGGGGATAATAATCCAAATATAGGTAACAGCAAACTCTATAGAGGAACAGAAAATTTAACCAACAAACAGAAGGATACAGTGGATAATCTACGTATCTTTTATAATTCTAAATTAGGGAGCAATAATCCTGGGACAAAAGTTCCCCCTAAATGGAATAAAAACGAATATGGGAGCTATACCCAAACAGTACCAAACTAAACATTCTACTCCAGATATCACTGTAAAAAACAATCCTTCGCACCAAATTAAAACACTAACAAATAGGACCTTCAAAAGATCCTCCCTATCTTTACCAGAATCTAGATTAACACACATACCCATCAAGAATCCGTTCAATACAAAAACACAAAACCTTCAAAGTGCCACACAGTCAAGTGGTGATGACAATATAGACGAAGAAAACAATAGTTTCTTCGATCTGAACGATTTAACTACACATAGCATAGAGCAGTGTTTCCCAACTCCAGTCCTCAAGGCACACCAACAGGTCATGTTTTCAGGATTTCCTTATCATTAGACAGATGATGGAATTATCCCCTGTGCAAGTGATAAAATTATCACCTATGCAATCCTAAGGAACTCCTGAAAACATGACCTGTTGGTGTGCCTTGAGGACTGGAGTTGGCAAACACTGGCATAGAGGACACACAATCATATTTTGTAACAGTGATCCAGGCCCCCACTCCATCACTATCCTCCATAAACTCTCAGATCTCTTTTTCAGAGATCGGTCCCATCCGACCCCCTCCCCTCATAGAGACCATAGTACCAGCACTTTTGAGCAAATCCCTTCTTGCTCCAAATTTGACTCCACAAACGGTACTCCCTTCCCAAATAACAAATTTTTTTACTCCATTAACAACACCAAAAAAAAGAAAAGAAAGATCAGAGGAACCAGAGGAGGGTGCAATCAAAAAAATCCAAAGAGACCCTATTATTACGGATCCAATACAGATAGAGATATTAACAAATCCAATACACACAATAAAAACAAAATTATTTCCAGAAAAAGAACCCCAAAAGAAAATCTTTAACCTTTCTTAATATGTTTTAGATGAAACTGAAGAAAAAAATCTTGAAGAAAGGACTCAATTTTTGTCCTACCCAAGAAACCAATAAGTTTGATCTGTTCTTTGATTTAAATAGATTTGTAAGACGACTTACACTAACTAGACATTTTTCTTTAAAAAAAACACAATAAGGAAAAATCTGATAAAAAAAAAAAAAAAAACAGAAAATTCAGAAAGTAAAAGTGAAGGGAATATATGTGTGCATCTAAAATCACGCTTGGATTTCAATCCAATACATCATAGAGGAAGTTATGTGGAGACCTTCCTTGCCTTGGTAGGGGAGGAATTTCGACACTTAAATCCAAAAAATGTAAAAATTAACCAAGAAAAAATCCATAAAATAGGTGGGTCAAATCAAGTGAAGAATACTATAAAAACTGATACGGCCAAAAAAATGAAAACTTATAGAACAGAAAGAAGTAATATCTCCAATAAGGAGAGAAAAGCTCTAAAAAAACTAAAAAATAATTTGAACATAGTTATCCGTGAAGCAGACAAGGGGGGAGGAGTGGTCGTACAAGATAGAGAGATTTATCTAAAAGAGGCATTAAATATTCTTTCAGACACAAAATATTACATTAAATTAGATACGGATCCTTCAGAAACGTTTTCTAAGGATTATCATAAACTCATCAATGAAGCATTTTCAAAGGGAATAATCACTACAAAAGAAAAAAGGTTTCTAACCAATAAAAGTTATGCTATGGCTTTCTTTTATCATCTACCAAAGCTGCATAAGGACCCTTTACATTCCCCGGGTCGACCAATTATTTCCGGGATAAATTCCTTGACGAGTTACCTTTCTCATTTTATCGACTTACATCTGCAAAGCTATGTATAAGCATTACCATTTTATTTACGAGACTCCTCTCAACTTATTCAAGAACTTCAACCAATAGAATGGGAGGTGGATCAATTGTTTATCACCTTAGATGTCAATGCACTATACTCTAATATCGACCATTTATTGGGTATAAATGCAGTGGAATTTTTTCTACAAAGTGACAAAAGGATGCCAGCAAAAGAAGTTGAATTCCTCCTATCCGGTTTAAATTTTATCTTGAAACACAACCTATTTGAATTCCAGGGGCAACTCTTTCTACAGCGTCTTGGTACCGCAATGGGGACTCGGGTAGCCCCAAGTTTTGCAAACTTGTTCATGGGGCTATTCGAGTCCCTGTCGCCAATTATATCTATGAAATATAAAAATAATATTTTACTGTACAAACGCTATATTGATGATTTGATTATCATATGGAAAGGAGAAGAAAAACAGCAGATAAATTAATTGCTGAACTAAACAATAACGATTGGGGAATATCCTTCACTTCTAACATAGATCCGGAAAAAGCCACTTATCTCGATCTAGAAATCAGTCATAAAAATGGGAATTATCATCACGAAACATTTTTTTTTAAAAAGTAGACGTAAACGGCTATCTTGATTATAAAAGTGCACACTACCAAACGTGGAAGAATAATATTCCATTTGGTCAGTACCATCGCATAAGGAAAAATAATACTGAATTACTTGATTGTAAGGAACAATCCAAAATCATAACAAAAAGATTTTTGGAAAAACAATACCCCAAAAAATTGATAAATGAAGCATACAAAATTAATCTAGAAAAAACACAAGAACATTGTTTAAAAGTAAAAAAGTATGATTCAAACATGTGCACACTAAATCAGACAGAAAAACCACTTGAAAATAAGCTGCTGAAATCCGGTGAAAATAAATGGCACTATAACTTTATCACCGCCTACAACAAAAATAATAAAGAAATTAGAGACATTTTACAAAAGAATTGGTTTATTCTCCGACAAGACCCTCTTCTACGTGAGTTCCTCCCTGAAAAACCGGGGATCACATTTCGAAGAGGAATAACAATAAAAAATATAGTGGCACCAAGCCGCCTAAAGAAAACACTGGTAAACTTGAAAAAACAGGGTCTCCTAGTTTCAGGAGAGCAGGCAGTGAAAAAGGGGTCATACAGATGTTACAAAAAAAAATGCCAATGCTGCAGTACTATCACACATGGGGAACAGAATATAAAATCTAATAGCACTGGAGAAATCTTTCCTTTACAAAACCATCTGAACTGTACAAGCAATTTTGTTGTGTATGTAATAACCTGCAGCTGCGGGCTACAGTACGTAGGTCGGACCACGCAAATGGTCCGAACATGACTGAACGCCCACAGATATAATGCAAAAGTGGGCTATTTAAAACATAGTCTCTCACGCCATTTGCTGATAACACATAAGAGAGAGTTTAAAATAAAAATAACTCCCATAGAACAGATTCCTTGCCCCCAACCGAATACAGCAACTAAATAGGAAATAGGCGTTTTGGATGTACAGATTACGAAATTGATAAAATTGAAAATATATACCGTATATACTCGCGTATAAGCTGAGTTTTTCAGCCCAAAATTTGGGCTGAAAAGTCCCCCCTCGGCTTATACGCGAGTATATACCGCCCGCCCGCCACCCGCATCAGTATACAGGCCCCCCCATCAAGATCCAGGGCCCCCCCCCCTTGCTCGGCAAACCTGTAAAGTAAAATCCTTATACTTATCACTGTCCTCTCGCCGCCGTCCCGCCGCTGCAGACACCGCAATCCTCCATCTTCATTCAGCGTCTTCCGGCTTCCTGTGAATTGTCAGCGCCGACCACAGGAAGCCAGAAGACGCTGAATGAAGATGGAGGATCGCGGTGTCTGCAGCGGCGGGACGGCGGCGAGAGGACAGTGATAAGTATAATGATTTTACTTTACAGGTTTGCCGAGCAAGGGGGGGAGGCGGCCCTGGATCTTGATGGGGGGGCTGTATACCCCTGGGGCTGGTGCTGTATATACCCCTGGGGCTGGTGCTGTATATACCCCTGGGGCTGCTGCTGTATATACCCCTGGGGCTGCTGCTGTATATACCCCTGGGGCTGCTGCTGTATATACCCCTGGGGCTGCTGCTGTATATACCCCTGGGGCTGGTGCTGTATATACCCCTGGGGCTGCTGCTGTATATACCACTGGGAAGGCTGTTGTAACACTGCTGGGGCCTGCATGTACCACTGGGGAGGCTGCTGTATACCACACTGCTGCGGGCTGTATACCTGTGCTGGGGTCCACCCTCGGCTTATACATGAGTCAATAGGTTTTCCCAGATTTTGGGGGCAAAAGTAGGGTTTTTTTTTTCTCTGAGGGGCGGGGCTACACGGGAGAGAAAAAAAAACCTCAGTTTAAATGCTGCAGACAGGGAGAGAATGATTGGCAGCGGTGGGCAGATTACACAGGCAGGGGGTGTGAATCTGCCCTTGGCTGCAGCCCCTAGCCACCTCCTTAGTGGCTGTAGCATGTAAGTTTTCTAAGTGTATTATCTCGGAGTACAGGGCTGCTCAAGGGCTGGGGGACCCCTTGTCTGCATGCTGCAAACATGCTGTATCCAGTGCTGTAATTAGATCACCATGCCTGGTTTGGTAACAGGTCCTCTTTAATGTATTTTATTGCATAATTTTTTATTGTGTTGTTTTATTATGAACATACAACTTTTATTTTTTACTAATTATTATGCACTTAAATATAGAAATAGAAATACACACTTTATTTATAGATATAGAAAAAAACAGAGGTCTCCCAGAGAATTAAGGAGAAGCAATCAGGGATTTCTCATTAACCAGGCAACCTGACCTAGCAATTAGCATAATTAGTTTAATTATCTAAGAGCTCAGACCCTATATAACGACAAAATATTAGTACACATGTATACCTGAGGAAGGCTTATCCTTACTGTAAACCGAAACGCGTTGTATGTTCTCCACTACATTATAAAATAAGAAGAATTTGGATTGTGTCTTTCTGGACCTGGGAGCGCTCGTCTATACACCAGATAATCTCTTTCTGTGGACACACCTAACAGACTCCGGGCTGGGAGCTCTGTCATTTCTGGGACGTAGCTGCAAACCAGGAGGCAAGCACACTAAAGAGTGGATCAATCAAGTGACCACAAGGAATTGTTACATGAGAAAATAAAGACATCAGAAGGGTGAGCATAAAACCTATTATCTATCACCATACTTTATAATCTACACTTAGATTTGCGCCCTCTCTTTGTATCTCCCCCACCACCCAGACCCCAGTGCCCAGAGGTCAGACTTCCTTGAATCAGGTTATTTTGGAAAACACTCTTCTAGTGGCATGACGTACCCCTTACACAAAATCTTTCACATGTTGATCATTCTAGATTACATTCTGCCTGAAAAAGGCAAGTGATCATATATTGTTCTCTAATTTTGATTGCCAGCGTATGTGGCCACATGATTATTCAATAAAGTACAAGCCAGAGCTTGAATTAAGAAAACTTTTGCACAACATATGGAGCGATACAAGAACATATTGTAAAGAAATAGAAATGTCAATGGCAAAGTCATTCAGAAGATTAATGTAACAGGCATACCACACAACTGCTGAAGTGAAAGAAACAAGTGTCTCAACTGGACATGATTTAGACTAGTATGTCAAAGAAGATGAATGGCTTAAAGCTGATCAGTACAGTAGCCACGATAAACTCGTGACAGGAAGGTTAAGAAAACTGTAATTCCATCCACCACACTAGCAGGCTGTATACACATAGGAACAGAAGGGGTAGATATAAGGGGGGGTTCTGGGAATGAGTCTCTCATCTGCTTGTGTGGCACTGATGTTTCCTGAATTTTAGTTATACCATCAAGAATATGTTGCAAATGAATGCAATGTGAAAGAGAGACAATATTTGCATTTCAAATGCTGAGTGGAAACTTTGAAAGGAGCCCCCCTACAGGCATAGCAGTGCAACATTAAATTAAATTGCCAAACCCAAAGAAGATTCATGACCCACTCCTTTCAACTGCACTTGTAATCGCTGTGATGTGAATACATGAAAGCTTTAAAAGGATTGTGCCATACTAAGAACTCAAAATGTTTGTATTATTTAAACACATTACAATTATCTTAGTTTTTGTTCTCGGCCTGGCTTATTAGAAAAGGTACATTGGCGTTCTACTGAAAACAAAGCCTACAATTGCTGCTACTAAAGGTGTAATGTGATCAAAAACAGATTCATTAGACTTTAGATTTGAAAACTAGAAATATCAAAAGGGAAGAAACAACTTAAAGGGAACCTGTCATGTCGTTTTGAGATATTAAACCGCCCCCAATGTGTTTTAAATGATTCAATGTGCATTACTAACATGGCTTTCTAAAAACAAAATGCCACATATTTATTTAAAAAAAAGACTTTATATGCAAAGGTGAACTTTAGTTAATTTGTGATCTTTTTTAATTTCGTCATTACCCTGCTGCATTGTAATATATTGACATCACTGTAGGACCTGTGGTGATGTCACGTCCATGTGCCCATAATGGGCGGAGCTAAGCAGGCCTGCAGTGAACACACACATGGGCACATGGACGTGACATCACCACAGGTCCTACAGTGATGTCAATATATTACAATCCAGCAGGGTAATGACGAAATTAAAAAAGATCACAAATTAACTTTAGTGACAGTAAGCAGAAGAGCCACCTCTATGACTGAAGCCAAGGTATGTACCATGCAGTCACCTCAGTATATAAAGTTTTTTTTTATTTTTAAGATAAATACAGTGCCTACAAGTAGTATTCAACCCCCTGCAGATTTAGGTGGCTTGATAAGATGCAAATAAGTTAGAGCCTTCAAACTTCAAACGAGAGTAGGATTTATTAACAGAAGCATAAATCTTACAAACCAAAAAGTTATGTTGCTCAGTTGAATTTTAATAAATTTTAAACAAAGTGTGGGTCAATTATTATTCAACCCCTCAAACCACCAGCATTCTGTTTGGTCCCCCTAAAGTATTAAGAAGTAGTTCAGACGCAAAAAACAATGAGCTTCACATGTGTGGATTAATTATCTCTTTTTCCAGCCTTTTCTGACTATTTAAGACCCTCCCCAAACTTGTGAACAGCACTCATACATTGTCAACATGGGAAAGACAAAGGAGCATTCCAAGGCCATCAGAGACAAGATCGTGGAGGGTCACAAGGCTGGCAAGGGGTACAAAACCCTTTCCAAGGAGTTGAGCCTACCTGTCTCCACTGTTGGGAGCATCATCCGGAAGTGGAAGGCTTATGGAACTACTGTTAGCCTTCCACGGCCTGGACAGTCTTTGAAAGTTTCCTCCCGTGCCGAGGCCAGGCTTGTCCGAAGAGTCAAGGCTAATCCAAGGACAACAAGGAAGGAGCTCCGGGAAGATCTCATGGCAGTGGGGACATTGCTTTCAGTCAATACCATAAGTAACGTACTCCACCGCAATGGTCTCCGTTCCAGACGAGCCCATAAGGTACCTTTACTTTCAAAGCGTCATGTCAAGGCTCGTCTACAGTTTGCTCATGATCACTTGGAGGACTCTGAGACAGACTGGTTCAAGGTTCTATGGTCTGATGAAACCAAGATCGAGATCTCTGGTGCCAACCACACACGTGACGTTTGGAGACTGGATGGCACTGCATACGACCCCAAGAATACTATCCCTACAGTCAAGCATGGTGGTGGCAGCATCATACTGTGGGGCTGTTTCTCAGCCAAGGGGCCTGGCCATCTGGTCCGCATCCATGGGAAGATGGATAGCACAGCCTACCTGGAGATATTGGCCAAGAACCTCCGCTCCTCCATCAAGGACAAGGATCTTAAGATGGGTCGTAATTTCATCTTCCAACAAGACAACGACCCAAAGCACACAGCCAAGAAAACCAAGGCCTGGTTCAAGAGGGAAAAAATCAAGGTGATGGAGTGGCCTAGTCAGTCTCCTGACCTTAACCCAATTGAAAACTTGTGGAAGGAGCTCAAGGTTAAAGTCCACATGAGACACCCAAAGAACCTAGATAACTTGGAGAAGATCTGCATGGAGGAGTGGGCCAAGATAACTCCAGAGACCTGTGCCGGCCTGATCAGGTCTTATAAAAGACGATTATTAGCTGTAATTGCAAACAAGGGTTATTCCACAAAATATTAAACCTAGGGGTTGAATAATAATTGACCCACACTTATGTTTAAAATTTATTAAAATTCAACTGAGCAACATAACTTTTTGGTTTGTAAGATTTATGCTTCTGTTAATAAATCCTACTCTCGTTTGCAGTTTGAAGGCTCTAACTTATTTGCATCTTATCAAACCACCTAAATCTGCAGGGGGTTGAATACTACTTGTAGGCACTGTATTTATCTTAAAAATAAAAAAAACTTTATATACTGAGGTGACTGCATGGTACATACCTTGGCTTCAGTCATAGAGGTGGCTCTTCTGCTTACTGTCACTAATGTTAATTTGTGATCTTTTTTAATTTCGTCATTACCCTGCTGGATTGTAATATATTGACATCACTGTAGGACCTGTGGTGATGTCACGTCCATGTGCCCATGTGTGTGTTCACTGCAGGCCTGCTTAGCCCCGCCCATTATGGGCACATGGACGTGACATCACCACAGGTCCTACAGTGATGTCAATATATTACAATGCAGCAGGGTAATCACAAAACAACATGACAGGTTCCCTTCCAAGTATTATTTGTGACATGAAATCCTTAAAGGACTTATCCGGCTTAAATCAATCTTTACAGTATTGGGTTACACATATACAAGTAGATAGATGGTAATTACCTATCTGATCTGCTGTAAGCCCTTCTCTCGTGTCAGCACCTGTCTTAAAGCAGTCACATGACCTCTCCTGCAGTGATTTTGCTGCTTCCTGTGATGTCACGTCCTGACCACACAGCATTAGCTTATCCCACGCCCTGTACACAGCATCACATCCCAGTCACTGAGTGACAGCCGCCTCCCCTCTGCTAACCCAGCCCATGTGTGCTGAGTAGAGAGGAGCTGTTTGAGGCAGGATTGCATGGACACTGCAGGTACACAGAGCAGCTCCCAGACAAGTGCCTCTGTATGCAGTGCCTGCCTCTCACCCAATTTTTCCCTCCTTGCACTTTCAGGTCTATTCCTGTAGGAGTTGCTTGCTGGACCCTGTTTGTGTAATAATGATGAGTTGTTTGTGAATGATCCTTCACTGCTGTAGCACTGAGGCACTGTAATGGCAGAGTCCTGGCCAATCAGAGTGCAGTGTGTGTGCAGAGAGGAGTGTGGAGGGGGCAGAGAGGTGCGTACAGGAGGTGGTGATCAGCCAAAGCTGTAAGAAAAAAAACAAAAAAAAAAAAACAGGAAGCTACCTAATCATGAAATGATGCATGTAAACATCCAATATGGAGGCATTGAACACAGAAATTGAGGAAATGATGGTAGGAAAACAAAAAAAGAGAATTTTGTTTGCGTACCGTAAATTCTTTTTTCTTTAATCATCAATGGGAGACCCAGACAATGGGGTTTAGGGCTCCGCCCTCCGGAGGTCACACTAGGTACTACAAGTTTGTAGACACCGCCTCCTCCGCTTATAAACCCCCACCGTAGGAAACATCCTCAGTTTAGTCCATAAGCTGCGAGGAGAAAAATGAACCACACCCGAAACATCGGGAAGAATACCGTGCACAGACGGTTTGAACAACCCGGAAAAAAACACTGTCTCAACAGAGAACAGATCAAATGCAAACATGCAACGGAACAACTGGGTGGGTGCTGGGTCTCCCATTGATGATTAAAGAAAAAAGAATTTACGGTACGCAAACAAAATTCTCTTTTTTCTGGTCATCATAATGGGAGACCCAGACAATGGGGATGTCCTAAAGCAATACCCCAGGGCGGGAAGAGTTCCTCAACAAGACGGATAATACACGGTCCCCCTTAAAGGTGGGCAACCGCCGCCTGGAGGACCCGCCTGCCCAAACTTGCGTCCGCAGAGGCATGGGCATGCACCATATAGTGCTTTGAGAAAGTGTGCAGGCTGGACCAGGTGGCCGCCTGACACACCTGTAGAGCAGATGCTCGATGTCGCAAGGCCCATGAGGCACCTACAGCTCTAGTAGAGTGTGCCTTCAAACCAACCGGGAGAGGCAAACCAGAAGACCGGTATGCCTCCTGAATGGGAGCCTTGATCCATCTGGCCAAGGTCGACTTCGAAGCCGCGGACCCCTTACAGCGACCCATCGTGAGGACAAATAAGGAATCCGAACTCCTAAAGGAGGCGGTCCTGGACACATAAATGCGTACAGCTCTCACGAGATCCAAAGTATGGAGGTCGCGCTCAACCTGATGAACGGGAGCGGGGCAAAATGATGGGAGAACAATCTCCTGGTTTAGGTGGAAAGTTGAAACCACCTTCGGCAAGAATTCAGGCTGCGGGCGCAGCACCACCTTGTCTTGGTGAACCACCAGAAAGGGTGACTTGCACGAAAGTGCAGCCAATTCTGAGACCCTTCTCAGAGACGTAATTGCCACCAGAAAAACCACCTTCTGGGACAGACGAGAGAGAGAGATGTCTCTCAGTGGCTCAAACGGCGGTTTCTGCAGTGCCGCCAGGACCATGTTGAGGTCCCAAGGGTCCAGAGGTCGTCTGTAAGGCGGAACCACCCGAGACACCCCCTGCAGAAATTGACGAACCTTCGGGAGGAGCGCCAAGCGCCTGTCAAACAGCACTGAAAGTGCTGATACTTGACCTTTCAGAGAGCCAAGGGATAATCCCAACTCCAAACCCGACTGTAGGAAGGCCAACAATGTCGGGATGGACAGGGGCCACGGTGAGCGTCCACCAGAGGCACACCAGGAGAAAAAGATTTTCCACGTTCTGTGGTATATCTTCCTGGAGACAGGTTTCCTTGCCCGATTCATCGTGGCAACCACCGTAGGAGAGAAGCCCCTGGATGTCAGCAACCAGGCCTCAAGAGCCATGCAGTCAATCTGAGGGCCCTGGAATTGAGGTGGAAGAATGGCCCTTGCGCGAGTAGATCTGCGCGTTCTGGAAGACCCCACCGGTGTCCGCCTGACAGTTGCCAGAGGTCCGGGTACCAGGACCTCCGGGGCCAATCTGGAGCCACTAGAATGGCTACTCTGCATTCTGTCCTGATTTTCCACAGAACCCTGGGAATCAGAGCGAGAGGCGGGAACACATATGGCAGCTGGAAGCTGGACCAACTCAGGATCAGGGCATCCGCCCCCAGAGACTGAGGATCCCACGATCGTGCCATGTATTGGGGTACCTGATGATTCAACCGTGAGGCCATCAGATCCACGTCCGGAGTGCCCCATTTGCTGCAGATGTCCCGGAAGACGTCTGGATGCAGGGACCACTCTCCGGCGTCCATCCCCTGTCGGCTCAGGTAGTCGGCCTCCCAGTTCTCGACCCCTGGGATGTGAACTGCGGAGATCAGGCAGCCGTTTTCCTCCACCCAGGCTAGAATGCGGTGGACTTCGGCGAGGGCCTGAGCACTTCTGGTCCCTCCCTGATGATTTATGTAGGCGACGGCCGTCGCATTGTCGGACTGAACCCGAATGGGTTGTCCTGACAGGAATTTCTGAAACGCCAGGAGCGCCAGATAGACCGCCTTGATCTCCAGCACGTTGATCTGTAATGCCGACTCCGCCTGGGTCCAGAGGCCTTGAGCCCTGTGGTGTAAGAACACCGCGCCCCAGCCCTTCAGACTGGCGTCGGTGGTCACCACTAACCATGACGGTTTTAGAAAGGACCGGCCCCGTGACAGATGATGTGGCAGGAGCCACCACTGTAGGGAGTCCCTGGTCGATTGTGACAGTGTCACCAGCCGATTCAGAGAAATAGTCCTTTTGTCCCATCGGCGAAGAATCTCCAACTGGAGAGGACGGAGGCGAAACTGTGCGAAAGGCACCGCCTCTATCGCCGCTACCATGCGTCCCACCAGCTTCATCAACTCCCGTAGGGAAGATTGTGGTGACAGGAGAACATTCTGCACTCCTGATTGGATCGCAAGCTGTTTGGCTTGAGGTAGGGACACCAGGGCTGAGTCCGTGTGGAAGTCCATGCCCAGATATGTCAAAGACTGGGTCGGAACCAGGGTCGACTTTGGAATGTTGAGAAGCCACCCGAACTGTTCCAGAGACTTCATGGTCACCTCCAGGCTCACCCGACAAAGGTCTTCCGATGGCACCCTGACCAGCAGGTCGTCCAAATAGGGAATGACGGCGTGTCCCTGCACATGCAGGAGAGCCATCATTGAGGCCATCACCTTTGTGAACACTCGCGGTGCCGAGGCTAGCCCGAATGGCAGTGCCACAAATTGGAAGTGTTCTTCCCCCACTGCGAATCTCAACCAGCGCTGATGAGCCGGTGCAATGGGCACGTGAAGGTAGGCGTCTCGGATATCTATGGACGCCAGGAAGTCTCCCTGTGACACAGCCGCGATCACGGAGCGCAGGGATTCCATACGAAACTTCCGGACCAACACGTGGCGGTTGAACAACTTGAGGTCCAGAACCGGACGAAAAGAGCCGTCCTTCTTTGGGACAATAAAGAGGTTGGAGTAAAAACCCCTGAACCTCTCTCCCGTGGGTACTGGGACCACCACTCCGTCTCTGCGGAGTCCCTCCAACACCAGATGAAAAGCCTGAGCTTTGTCTAGGGATGGAACAGACCGATGGAATCGGTGTGCCGGCTGTGACGTCAGCTCTATCCTGTAGCCTTTTGAGACTACGTCTCGGACCCACTGGTCTTGGACGTGGAGAAGCCATCTGTCCTGGAAAAGAGACAGGCGGCCCCCCACCTGTGGGGAGACAGGATGAATGCCGAAGCGGGTTTAGGGGTGGCCGCTGCAGCCCCTGCCGGCTTCTTTTGGCGACTTTTGTTGCGCCACTGAGTGGAGGGCTTGCCCCCACGGTCCGCGCGAGCGGACGCCGCTGATGACTGCGAGCTGGGGCGAAAGGACCACTGTTTTGGGTTCCTTTTCACGGTATACCGTGGCTTAGGCTTATTCTGCGGTATCTTAGACTCAGCAGAATCCTTTATCAGCTTGTCCAGCTCGGTGCCGAAGAGCCTGTCACCAGCAAACGGAAGATTTTGCAAAATCTTCTTAGACGTGGCATCTGAGTCCCAAAGACGCAGCCACAACAACCTGCGGATCGCTATAGCATTGGCCGAAGCCACAGCCGAGCGAGTGGCAGTTTCCAAAGTTGCCGTCCTGGCGTAATCCGCATAAGCCCTTGCCCTGTCGGAGAGTGCCAGGACCTCTGGGCTGGCCCTAGCTAGATCAGAGATACCATCCAAGCAGGAGGTAATCGCTTGTAGGGTCCAGACCGCGGCAAAATTAGGGGCAAATGAAGACCCCACAGCCTCATAGGAAGACTTGGCGAGTTGCTCGACCTGTCTATCAGTAGCATCCTTCAATGAGGAGCTATCAGAGGCAGAAAACAAGGAGCGTGCAGCAATCCTAGTCATGGAAGCGTCCACCTTAGGGGACTGTGACCATTCCAGAAGCACCTCCTGAGGAAAGGGGAGCGATTGTCCTTAGGTTTACGGACATAACGCCGCCCAGGATGTAACCTGGGAGCTCTAATCACCCTTCCAAAATTAGTGTGGTCCATAAAGGACCCACTTGGTCTTGCCTCCGGCCGCAGCCATTGATAGACCTCCTTGGGGTGAACAGTCACCTCCTCAGGAGGAGTGACCAGACGTAATGTCTCATTGATGGAGGACACCAGATCCTCCACCCCATCTGGAGGTTCAGAGACAGACCCGAGAGTAGAACCCCCATCATCTTCCTCACCATCAGAGGAACGCTCCTCCTCAGAGAGAGCTTGGAGCTCTGGAGAGGCCTCACGAGCTCGCTTAGGGGGTCTCACAGAAGAAGTAAGAAGCACCCGGGGGTAACTGGGAGGAGTAGCTGGGTTTTCCAGCCTCCTATGAAGTGCCTCCAGGGATTGCGACATGGAGGACATCTGGGACAGCAGAGATTCATTTATCTTATTCTGTGCTTCCCATGTCCCTGGGATCACTCGAACCTCAGGGTACAGACCCGCAGATTCTGATCCAACAGTAACTGTCCGGGACTCTGGGCGTCCGCAATTATTGCAGGACCCCTCCACCAGTGAACCGTTGCATGTAGCGCAGGTAATGGTGCCATCTGCCGCCTTAGCAGCATGCTTCCTTATTGAGGACATCGCCACAGTAGGGGGAAATAAGCCAAGTTGTAACAAACAAACCGGAGATCCCGGTGGCTTACCGACCGCAGTAAGCGGTAGGAGGAAGCGGTGTTCGTGTGTGACCTCCGCGAGTTCCGGTCTCCCCTGGAAAGTGCAGACACACGCTGCAGCCAGATCCCAGCCGGGAAGAGAGGGAGAAGATGGCCGCCGACAGTAAAGTCATAGGCGTGGCCAGGAACACGCGGGAGAACACAAAACACGCCCATCGGTGATGTCACCGTAAGAGCTGCTTCCTCCTCCTCCAGGCAGCCTCAGTAATGGAGGTGCCAGAGCCCGCAGCGCGGGAAAAGAGTGTGTAACAATGCACATACACACACAGACTGCATGCACAAAACAAACATCAGCAGTCTACAGCCTCAGCCCCTGAGACACACAGGGCGGTCAGCCAGAGTGACCCCAGCACAGGGTACACCAACAGAACCGCGGACCCGAGGGTAACCGCGCGGTCTGAGTGTCATGACACCAAGTGACAGACACTACCCCCAGGCACACAGGAGACACACCAGGTGCCTCAGTGCCGGTCCGGTCTGTAAGCACCTTTAGGGAGGCCTCGGACGGGGGTACAGCACCAGTCCGGAGTGTAAGCACCATTTAGGGAGGCCTCGGACTGGGCTGGCTCCGTCCGGTCTGTAAGCACCATTTAGGGAGGCCTCGGACGGAGCGGAGCTGTGCAAGGCTCCAGGCTCCCCCTCTCCAGAGCCTCCATGGAGGGATGGAAAGGAAGGAGCTCGACAGCGTACCGGGAGAACAGCAAGTGTCCAGGCTAAAAAGCCCTCCGGTACCTCCACCAGCGTGTTCCACAAAGGGTGAGCGGGGAGACTGTCGAGGGTCCCAACCGGGACCATTTACCTTGTCTTCATACGCCATCACGTAAGCTGTGAGAATGCAGTGAAGTGCAAGCAAAGCGTGATCCTCCGAGCACACTAAGTTTAAAACTGAGGATGTTTCCTACGGTGGGGGTTTATAAGCGGAGGAGGTGGTGTCTACAAACTTGTAGTACCTAGTGTGACCTCCGGAGGGCGGAGCCCTAAACCCCATTGTCTGGGTCTCCCATTATGATGACCAGAAAAAACACTGTGGGAGGCTTTTTTAATACAATTCAGCACAGATTAGCTTTTTTAAAATAACAAGTTTTGTGGTCGGATAGGTCCTTTAAAGTGAATTGGTCATCAGATTCATGCTGTTCAAACAGCAAGCAGCATGAATCAAACACTGAAACACTGGCTTAACAATCGGAGCCTGGTAGGTTTTACTCCACTTAATAGCCTTGATAATGGGAGGAAATTAACTCTGTCACTTCCAGCAGCATTCAGCTTCCAGTCATGAGGTTGGCGCTGGCGGGGAGTTCAGTCACCGCTTAGTGTATAGTGAGGAGCAGCTGTAATGCCCTAGGCATTGATTGACAACAGGCTCACGATTAGAGCTCAGGTTAAGAACATTAACAACCTGCACACTAACCCCATATCACGAGTGAATAGCATTTTGTCCCGAGACAAGTTCCCTTCAAAAAAACCTGGCTGTGGACTGGGCATCTTGGCTGAGAAGTCTGAAGTGATCCAAGTAGCTTCTCTCTGCCCCGCTCCAATGACTGACAGGTCTATCCATAATTGTGTATATGGGGAGAAACCTGTCAGTCATCTGGAGTGGCTACAAAAGTTATTCAGCTGCACACCAGAACAATAAGAATTAAATAAGACTTTGGCTTTGCATTACTACAGTGGGAACATTAGAAAAAAGGGATCCTATCTACCACTACAAGCAGATAATCGCACATAAGTTAGGGTCCCGATATATTAGATGCACCTTGTGAGGTTATCGGGCTCACATGCATTGGCCAATACATTAGCTAAGCGTCTCCTTTGATTCAAATATACCTGTAGCAGTAATGCTATGTCACATTTTCTCCGTTTCATTTTGCAATAAGCTAATTGTATTTCTCCCTTTTTTCTAATGTTCCCACTGCAGTAATGCAAGGTCACAGTCTTATTTAATTGTTAGTGTTCTCCTGTTTAGTCACACAAACAGGTTTTAAATATATCAGCTAGGGACTGCTTCAGTCAGGGTTACCGTGTCGATGGTGAAGCAGCTTACTGTAGCTTCTTTACAAAAAAATGTACAAACCAAAAACCCTGTTTTTGACAACTTTTTTTGGACAGCACTTGCTGCTAATTTGGATTTTTTTTTATTATAATAGTTTTTGTGTGATTTTCTGTGCGGATTTTTGTACTCAGTTTTTGTAGTGGAATAACTTTGTAGTCATGTGTTTTGTTTTTTTCCACTAGCACCTGAACACATTGCTTGGTGTGTCAGTCTGTCTTTTGTTTAATCAAGTCAACTGGAGTTGGGCAGGGAGACCACATCAGAATACCTAATCAAGACACAGTGTGAGATTCATAAAAACCAGCAAATCTCTCGCCAGTCTTGATGAGCGGACGTTTTGGAGGCTCACGTCTCTTAATGAATCAGACGAGGCATTTAGAGGTGTGCCTCACTACAGATTTTATGCCAGCCACTACTGGAGGAAGATATGTGGCATAACAAATGCGGCTGCCCATCAAGAGTACGACAAGCAGGGCTCAACATGCCCTACCCTGTTCTGCCCAATTAGTCGGAGCTGGAATGAGAATGGCGTGAACACGTCAAAAGTTGCTACTTTTTTTTGCATAACCACATGATTGCACAAAAAAGTTTGGTAAATTGCCTCCATAGTCCCTGCGTGTCTTTTTAAAGTATGTTTACGATGATATTTCAGAGCTAAACCTACCAGGCTCCTATTACTCAGCCAGTGTCTGTTTCATGCTGCATGTAGTTCTAACTGTGTGCATTGGATGACATGTTCCCCTTTAAAGATTTTATATTAACAATACTTAAAGGGGGGCTCCAAAATTAAATTTCATTGTGAACCCTTATCTATTTATTGCATTTATGTAAGCTACATACAATACAATTGTAATAAAAATTGCCTACTGTTACCCATTACACTAACTGCTATTGTATTTTTTTTCCCTATGTCTGGTCTCATGATGTCAAGTTTGAGAATTCAAGTGTATGCTACGAAAACTCAAATGGGGTATTATCAGAACAGGGGGCAAAGTCTGCAGTCCCTGTCACAGCCTCTGCCCCCTCTCTGAAACAAAGTATCATAAGTGACGCTAAGTTCAGAAGCTGGGCTCGTTCCTGCTATGTCTCTGCTTTGTCCCTTCCTGTGTGGTGTGCACTGTGAGATCTGCACAGTGACAGTGTCCACTCTGTTGTCACTTCACATCAGTAATAATCTGCCAGCAGCAGAATGGTGTCAATACCCAGCGTGCATGTGACTAGCGCAGCCTCTGCTAGTGAGGTCACTGGTCTCATGCATGCAGGGTATTGAAACTGCTCTGTTGCCAGCCATTCACACAATGTATAGTAAGCAGGGAGGGGCACACCCGGGACGAGCACACCCGATGAAACAGGTGTCATTGTTGATGCTTTCTTTCAGGAAGGAGGGCAGAGACTGACTGCAGCCTCTTCCCCCTGCTCTAAAGACACTTTGAGAATACCAGCAAAGCAACATCAAACAGGAAATAGGAAAAAAATAGAATAGCAGTTAGATATTGTAGTTAGGAAACAAAAGGGAATTATTAATACAAGTATATTAGAAAATAGTTTAGATCTGCCGCACCTGGCAGAACAGCACTTGCCGCACCAGACTGCAAGCTCCATACACAATGCATGGGGCTTGCTGCATCTGGGCTGCAAGTCGGCTGATCTGGCAGATGCGGTGCCACCTGTTCAATTGGCCGCAAACATCAGTTTACCGCTGATGTGAAAGGAGCTTTAGGGTATGTGCCCTCAGGACGTTTTTTGAGCAGTCTTGAACGCAGCAAAACCTGAACTGGTTTCAAGGATCCTAAAGTCGTTGCCAGGAGATTTGCTGCGTTCAGGTCCTGCGTTTTTTGTGCGTTTTTGATGCTGCGTTTTTTCCATTGACAGCACCAAAAACGCAGGAAAAATAGAACATGTCAATTCTTTCCCATCCGCACCAAAAACGCAGGGATTTGACAGTTCTTGACACTTGCAAAACCAATGTGTGGGCACAGAGTTTCTGTGAAACACATTGGTTTTGCTGGGAATCAAAACCACAGGAACAAATTAGCATACATTACCATAAAACCAATGTTAAACCACAGGCAGAAACCGCAGCAAAAACGCACTGTCTGCACATACCCTTAAGGTACCTCTAGGATATCTCTGGGAGACATTGCTTACAACTCACTGGTTGCAGTGAAATCATGGACACAGTGTTCCATTTTTTGCCATGTACAAATAGAACAATGTGTCCATGATTTCACTGCAACCAGTGAGTTGCAAGCAATGTCTCCCAGAGATATCTCTGTGTGTGATTTTACCTTTATAGGAGTTATCTGAAGAGCCAGCCACATGTGAATGGTGCAGCAGAGTGAATAATCAATCGCAGCTCCATTTACATGGTGATCTTCCAAGTCACGTTTCTCGGGATTGTGGGGTCCCAGTGGTCAGATCCAGAGCGAAGGGTAAGACATCACCTATACAGAGAGAAGTGATGACTTCCATATTATGGATAATAAAATTAAACAACAGTTAAATACTGAAAATCAAAGTCCAATACCGCCTCTCTGACAACAGGACTGGAGAAGTGGTGCTGTGCAGGGTATATATACAGAATAATACAGATAGATACTGAGGATTACACCCAGTATACAGGACAGGAGAAGTGGCACTGTGCAGTGTATATATACAGAATAATACAGATACTGAGGATTACACCCAGTATACAGGACAGGAGAAGTGGTACTGCGCAGTGTATATATACAGAATAATACAGATACTGAGGATTAGACCCAGTATACAGGACAAGAGAAGTGGTGCTGTGCAGGGTATATGTACAGAATAATACAGATACTGAGGATTACACCCTGTATACAGGACAGGAGTAGTGGCACTGTGCAGTGTATATATACAGAATAATACAGATAATGAGGATTACACCCAATATACAGGACAGGAGAAGTGGTGCTGTGCAGTGTATACATACAGAATACTACAGATACTGAGGATTACATCCAGTGAGAAAACAGGGGGAGCCAGCACAGCCAAAAATTGCTGAAATAATAAATGTGTAAATACACCTGTCACTACCATACAGCATACAAATAGAGACATTTCGCAAAAGATTACCGAAATAATCTTTTGAGCCACTCTTCCAAGCCAAGGAATGTCTCAAATAGAGTGGTCCTACTCTACATATTTTTAAATTTCTGATGTGTCCATAGACAGCATAATATAATATAAAGAGGACCATATAACGCTAACACTCACCTATACATGTCAGACAATGCTTCCCAAGGTGCCAGGTGAGTCAGTGACTGAAGAGCAACTGAGGCCCCCACACCTGCGGCCTCCACCACAAGTGTCTGGGCTATTTCACAGTTAACCCTCACCGACCCAACCACCTCTTAAGGATAAAAGCAAGTCAAGTCCAGGTGAGTGAAGCTCCAATAAACTAGCCTGAGGGCAGGAAGAGGTAACTGTGTGTGAACAGTTACTAAAAATACTGGAGTCAATGCAGATGGAAAACAGTTTATTGCAGTTTCACTCACCTGGAATTGACTTGCTTTTACCCTTAAGAGCTGGTTGGGTCGGTGAGGGTTAACTGTGAAATAGCCCAGACACTTGTGGTGGAGGCCGCAGGTGTGGGGGCCTCAGTTGCTCTTCATTCACTGACTCACCTGGCACCTTGGGAAGCATTGTCTGACATGTATAGGTAAGTGTTAGCTTTACATGGTCCTCTTTATATTATATTATGCTGTCTATGGACACATCAGAAATGTAAAAATATGTAGAGTAGGACCACTCTATCTGAGACATTTCTTGGCGTGGAAGAGTGGCTCAAAAGATTATTTCGGTAATCTTTTGGGAAATGTCTCTATTGTATGCTGTATGGTAGTGACAGGTGTATTTACGCATTTATGTTTTCAGCAATTTTTGGCTGTGCTAGTCCCCCTGTATTCTCTGAGGATTACACCCAGTATACAGGAGAATTATACCCAGCATACCCAGGAGGCTGTGCTTTATAGATAGGATGCTGTGGTATATAGATAGCCAAGACTCAGCCTGATCCTAAAGATGGAGAAAGATGAAAGGTGGAGGCAGAAAGTCCAGTGCTGGGTGCAGAGAGCAACAGAATCCATGGAGACACCGGGAAGAACACAGAGAACTCAGGAAAATTTTCTGATGCTGCACATTATAGACTGCAGGCCGTATACACAACACAGACTGCAGACTGTAAAAACATTAGAAACTGCCTGCTGTGGGCACATCACACACCGCGGGACTCTGGGCACGTCACACACCGCGGGACTCTGGGCACGTCACACACCGCGGGACTCTGGGCACGTCACACACCGCGGGACTCTGGGCATGTCACACACCGCGGGACTCTTGGTTATATCTTGTATACACAGCACTATACTGTATATACAGGTCTACACTATATATACAGTATATAGGCACACTAGTACAGCATGTAGTGTTGACCTGTATATACTGTATAGTGTTGTGTAGAGACAGACAGACAGACACACAGACACTGTCAAACACACAGAGACACTCAGACAGACAGAACGACACTCAGAAAGACACACACAGACTTGATACTCACATATACTGGTAGGACCTGTGATGTCACATGGAGGGGAGGCATCAAGGGTCACATGATCATCTCAGAGAGAGATCAGGAATGAGATTAAGATGGTGGGAGGGCCTGGGACCTTCCCCTGTTGTCCTGATTTCTGTGAGAAGGGCACTGCTTTGGGGAAACGGCCCGCCCCCTTCATGTCCGTGGCCCCGCCCCCTTCATGTCTGTGGCCCCCGCCCCCTGCATGCCGTGGCCGCTCGGTGACAGATTTAAAGCAGTACTGAGGCTGGAGGAGCGGGCGGCCCCCGCACACCACAAGTGGGCGGCCCATAGGGAAAAGTCCCGCCCCTCCCGCCTATCAGTCCGGGCCTGGGTGGTACTGTCGAAAGCATAATGGGAACATGCCACTTCAGAGATTCTCTGGCGCACTTATATAGCCATCGCAATATGTCAAACTTGTTCAGATTCTTACACTCTCTCATTTTTCTTGTTTCCATTCATTTCAAAAACTGTCACTTATTGTGTAATGTGTCAGAAGTTCACAGGTGGAGCTGAAGAAAAGTAAATGTTCTTCACTTCACACATCATTAGACCACACCCCTCCTCATTACAAAGATGCACATCACCTGAATTACTTAATTGATAGTTGGCTCTCAAGCCTATACAGCTTGGAGTAGGACAACATGTATAAAAAGTATCATGTAATCAAAATACTCATTTGCATAAAAATTCCGCACACAGTGTAGTTCTCCTGATTAGCTCTGTCATTTACCTCATGTGCAGGGCATAACAGGAGTTTAGGTATCCATGGTTACGACCTCGCATATAGTGACAGTTAGTTGCTCATGGTTGTAACCATGGATACCCAGTGTCCTGCAATGCCCTGCACATGAACTAAGTGATAGACCTAATCAGGAGAACTATACTACATTTCTAATTCAAGGTTCTAATTCGAATATGATTATTACACCTACTATATATAGTGATAAGATCTTGTAGCTTGAAATACAGGTTTTAGTAATGCATTGGGCAATTATTTCCATACCTATAACTTTTAACCCCAATACAAAATATGTCTAAAAAACAATGAAGTTTAACAAGGTCACCTTTTGCGTCTGGCACATCAAAGTGCACCCTTTAGAGTTTTAGAGATCACCCATATGCATATTTAATGTTAAACAATTGTCTTCAACGGTAGGAAAGCTAAGCAGATCACATTTTACAGTTGTACAGTTTCACAAATCCACAATGATATAGAAAGCAAAGGGTTAATTTCATGTGTAATGATTTGCTCCTAGAAGCACAATGGAGAAAAAGTCTGCTTGTGCATCTTCATGACTTCAGCCAACATTATTGGATTTGTGGTTTAATGAAAACGCAGAAAGACTGTAAATTGTGAGCCTCAATTATGGTTTGGTGGATCTGACAATTAGAGTTCAATAACTCCAATTTCTATAATACCCAATTCTATTTTCTAAGAGAAATGATATAAATTGCTTCTCTTTATTCACCTGCCTCATTTCAGAGCAGAGCTTTCATTACAGAGAGTCATGCCTACAGTTATCTATGTAATGGCCATCCTATCATTTACTGCTATTTTAGTTTAACGGAAGTGGTGGGGGCAGCCACATCCAAAATTGTTTATGCAGCGATATGACCTCAAACCATGCAACCTGCTTCTACAATAAATTACAGTTGGGTCCAGGAATATTTGGACACTGACACAACTTTAGTCATTTTAGCTGTTTACAAAAACGTATTCAAGATTCAAATATATAATCACTATGGATTTAAGGTGCAAACTCTCAGCTTTAACCCCTTACTAACATAGGACGTACTGATATGGCCTTAAGTCAGCTTCCAGCCTTTAATGCATGCTCACACGACTAGTCCTCATCTTTGCTAAGAGGCATGGGTGATTCAGAGAGCCACCAGCACCTGTTAACTAGTAAATCCTGCTGGCAATTTTTGACGGCGGAATTTAACGCACGCAGGAGGGAACAATGTTAGTCCCCGCTTCAATCAGCAGCCCTGTGACATGATCGTGGGACACTCACAGGTTGTCATGACAGAACCTTAGAACACAAAATACTTTCACACATTGTAAATATGCAATACAACATGTAGTATATAGGAAAAAAATGTTTCAATCCTAAATACCATTTGTGCCGTCTATGAATTTTTTTTTGAGAAATAATAACGCCTACATCAGATCCTCCTTTATAGATTACCTCAAATCTGATCTAACTATTAAGGCAAGATAACAGCCTCTCTACACTAACTTGGGTTGGTGGCTAAGCGGTAAACACATGGGCAACATCTGTTACAATTTCAGTGTATAAAGAAATTGCCTCATTCACAGTCAGTTTTGA
This sequence comes from Allobates femoralis, assembly GCA_033576535.1. NCBI lineage: Eukaryota > Metazoa > Chordata > Amphibia > Anura > Aromobatidae > Allobates > Allobates femoralis. The sequence continues at coordinate 276,402,646 of JARQOC010000001.1, forward strand.
TGAATGGTTGAATTCTTCCACTTTGAGAGCAAGAGAAAACCTTTGCTGAAATGCTGTCAATCTATTTGCTATTGGAGTGGAATATTTTTCCCTGTGGCAACATTTTGCCTGCTCCATGTCCTCCAAATACATATCAAAATTAAAATGCTAATCTGAAGAGGCTGAAGATATGGCAGCAGTAGCACTGGCAGTCCGGTTGCTCTTGGAAGTCCTGTTGCTCAGTCATCCTAACTGCTACCTCTGTAAGTCCTTCTTTTCCTTTAGTAAACTGTTGATCATCCAGCAATAAACGATGCTTTGGATCCACTTAACAGCTGCCAGAAGAATTTTATTTTCTAATAGCAGAGTCTCCTTACATTTCATTAAAATACATTAAACCTCCTCTTTGGGACAGGCAAAACAGCAAGTTCTTACACTCCTTTATGAAAATGCCAGGAGATACGGTAAATCCTCCACATATAATTTTTTAGTCACTTAAAATGGGCGATGAAGCAAGTCCTTTAATTCAACCACATGTGTCCATTGCCCTTCATTTAGTGTTACCTGAGGGTTGGCCATGTCTACAAAGGTACTGTTAAACGCTTCAATGTTGATAAGATATCACTAACGATCTTATTGAAAATCGGTCGTTAGGACATCTTTTTGACATCGTTGGTGAGATGTCACATGTCTAGTTATTGTGGACGACACACCAACAATGTAGCGAGCAGCCATCGTTCGCACAAACCAGCAAACGATACTTGTTCACTGTTGTGAATGGGCAAAGTCGTGAACGACAGTTATGGTGTCACACACAACGATGCAGCAGGTTGGCTGATCGAACATGGTCTGATTTGAGAACATGTTCTCAAATCTGCGATCAACGATCCAACGATTTATCGCATTCGTATCTCGGTGTTACACGCAACGACGTCCTAACGATGTCGTTTCAACGACTCCAAACCCGTGATATTTCAGCGATATTGTTCTTGATCCCGTACCGTGTAACGGGGCCTTAAGAAAGGGTTTCAGCTCAAGCAAATTGCTCAATTATCCTACCCCACCTAGTGGCTTAATCTACAATTGCCTCTTTCCCAGCACATCTCTCAACTAAAAGCCTAGATCCATAGATCAGGAATAGAACGGATATTTGTAGAACATTTCATAACTTTCCCAAATTCTTATGAAAAAATATTCAGCATATGCTGAAATTTATAATGGAATTTGGTCACCCCTGGTCAAAATTACTGTTTTTACTGTTATTTTAAACAGTTAAGCAAGTTTCAGATTAAATGATCTCTAAAAGGCATAACGTTAAAGATTCCACATTTCCTTTGTATTTTAGGAACAAAATATATAAATATATATTTTCATCTTTAAAATATATAAATAAAAAAACAAAAACAAAAAGGAAAATGAGCCGATGCCAAAGATTAGGCACTCTTGGAGGTTTATGTTCTCAGATAACTATGATAAAGGTTTCAGTCTGTTGGGGTTATGGCTTGTTCACCATCATCCTTAGGAATAACCAAATTTCACAGCTTTTTAAAAATCCAGTCTCTAACCTTGTGCCAAAAAACAGCAGCTTCTAAGCAGCTGCCTGGAACTCTGGAAATGAATATGGTGGAGGCCCAGTAAGCAAGAGAAGACTATAAGAAGATAGCAAAACATTTTTGAGTTGCACTTTCCTCAGTTTGAAATATAACTAAGAAATGGAGGTTAACAGGAAAATTGGAGGTCAAGATAAGGTCTGGAAGATCAAGCATAATTTCATAGAGGGTTGTTAGTAGGATTGCTGGAGAGGCAAATCAGAACCTCCACTCTACTGTAAAAGGCTTTCAGGAAGATTTAGCAGACTCTGGAGTTGTGGTACATTGTTCTACTGTTCCGAGACACCTACACAAACATGGCCTTCATGGAAGACTCATCAGAAGAAGACCTCTCCTGTGCCCTCTCCATAAAATTCAGCGTCAAAAGTATGCAAAAGAACATTTTAACAAGCCTGATGCATTTTGGAAACAAGTCCTGTGGACCGATCAGGTTACATTAGAACTCTAGCCACAATGATCAAAGGTATTTATAAAAAAAAGGGCACAGAAATTCAGGAAAATCACATCTCACCAACTATTATGCATAGGGGTGGACGGACTCATGCTTTGGAGTTGTGTGGCAACCAATGGCATGGGGAACATTTCACAAGTAGAGTAAAGAATGGATTCAATTAAATTTCAACATATTCTTGATGCAAAAGTAACACCATCTGTAAAATAAAGCTGAAAATGAAACACGGATGGATGGCTTGTACAAATGGATAATGACCGTAAAAAAAGTTGAGCGAACCAGACTTTGAAGTTAAGTTCAGGTGTGGAGTTTTGGTAGAGTGAGCAGCACTGTGCGCAAGTATAATTGGTGCTCTGCCCAGTGTGAGCCGCATGCATTGTTTGAATGGCTCGTACTCAGAGTAGCGGTTGTATAGCGCCCAATCCACCCCCCCCCCCCCCCCCCCCCAAGTTCACCCACCCACTTCCTCGATCATTTCTCCGCGTGGCTGCCGCACTTCATGTCCTCAGAATTACCAACCCTCATTCTGGGAGACTTCAACACCCCGATAAACAGCCCCATCTCCCCATCTGCATCCCAGCTCCTATCTCTAACCACCTCTCTTGGCCTCTCATAGCTCTCAACCTCTGAGACACACAAAGACGTTAACACCCTTGACCTGGTCTTTGTCCAGCTCTACTCAACCTCCTCCTTAGATAATTCACCTCTTCCCCTCTCTGACCACAACATTCTCTCCTTGACGCTCAGAAACCCTCAGACACCACAGCACACTCCTACCCATCAGACATCCGGAACTCTACAGGCTCATACCTACCTCTACCTCCAAACATAGAATACAACAGACATGGCTCACTTCGCACATTCGATTCCTTCGTCAATGCTCTAGGAGTGCTGAAGACCTATGGAGGAAAACTCGCTCACCAGAAAACTTTATCCATTATAAATTCAAGTTAAAAACTTACAACTCTGCCCTTCACCTTCCCAAACAAACCTACTTCTCCACCCTGATCTCCTCACTATCCAACAATCCAAAAAAACTCTGACACCTTTCACTCTCTCCTCAGTCAAAGTGCAGGCCCCCATCACTGACCTCTGTGCTGATGATCTGGCTTCTTATTTTATGGAGAAAATAGACAACATCCTCCAGGAAATCAGCTCCCAGCCTCCAAGCGCTCCTGCTCCTACTCCCATTTCTCCCCACATTTCCTTTGGCTCACTTTCCATATTTGATCCAGTCACAGAAGAAGCAGAAGAAGTCTCCAGGCTTCTCTTCCTCTCATCCCACTACATACACCACTGACCCCATTTCCTCACACCTACTTCAGACCCTTTCTCCGGTCGTCACCACTGACCTAACCAAAATCTTCAATCTCTCCCTCTCTTCTAGCATCTTCCCCTCCTCCTTCAAACATCATTACTCCATTATTAAAGAAATCTTCTCTTGACCCATCCTGCACAAATAACTACTGACCTGTCTCCAATCTCCCCTTCATCTCTAAACTCTTGGAGCGCCTGGTCTACACTCATCTCACCCGTTACCTCTCCACTCACTCTCTTCTAGTTCCATTAGTCTGGATTCCGCCCCCTACACTCTACAGAAACTGCCCTCATCAAAGTGACCAATGACCTTCTGACGGCAAAACGTAATGGTGATCACTCTCTGCTTATCCTTCTTGACCTCTCTGCAGCTTTTTACACTGTTGACCACCATCTCCTACTCTCTATGCTGCACGCCATTGGCATAAAAAAACACCACTCTCTCCTGGTTCTCTTTCTATCATTCTGACCAGTCTTTCAGTGTATCATTCGCTGGCTCCACTTCCTCCCCTCTTCTTCGCACTATTGTGGTCCTTCTGGACTCAGTCATTGGCACTCTTCTCTTCTCTCTCTACACAGCCCCGATTGGACACGCCATTAGCAAATTCAGCTTCCAGTGCTATCTCTATGCTGATGACATACAATTATACACTTCAGCCCTTAACCTTACCCCTACAGTTTTAACACTAGAAGTCCCAGAGATGGGTCATTTGACCTTTTTACCATTGAAAACCAAGGATCCTTTAAATTCCGGGACTTCTAGTGTTAAAGAACACCAATGACTGTCTAGCTGCAGTTTCCAACATCATGTCTGCTCTCTATTTGAAACTCAACCTTTTCAAAACTGAACTACTTCTGCTCCCGCCCTCCACTAACCTCGCTAAATCTGACATCTCTGTCTCAGTTTGCAGCACCACGATAATGCCTATGCAGCAGGCTCGCTGTCTGGGTGTTATGTTTGACACCGATCTCTCCTTCACCTCCTATACACAATCTCTCAACCGCTCGCTCTTGTGGCTTGCACCTGAAGAATATCTCTAGAGTCTACCCCTTTCTCACCATGGAAACAACAAAAACCCTCACCGTGGCCCTAATCCATTCCCACCTTGACTACTGCAATTCTCTATTAACCGGCCTCCCCCTATCTAAACTTTCCCCGCTAGTCCATGCAGCAGTCAGGATCACCCATCTGGCCAATGATTACTCAGATGCCTCCGCTCTGTGCCGGTCACTGCACTGGCTGCCCGTACACTACAGGATCCTTTTCAAATGACTTGTTCTCACCCACAAAGCTCTTCACAGTGCAGCACCTTCCTACATCTCCTCCCTCATCTCTGTCCATCACCCCACCCTTTCTCTACATTCTACAAATGACCTTCGACTAACATCTGCACCAATCCGATCCTCCCATGCCCGGCTCCAAGACTTCTCCCGAGCAGCAACAATTTTCTGGAATGCTGTATCCCAAGAAATCAGGACTATTCACAACTTGCATAGCTTCAGACGCTCCATAAAAACAAATTTTTTTAAGGTGGCCTATCATGCTCCCTAATAGAAGTCCTTTTTACTGTATATAGCCCATTCACTATCTCTCTGGACATAACTCTTCATCAAACTAAACCAAACCCAAAAGCTCTACACAGATTGTCTGGTGACCATTCATGTAACTTTATTTTTATCCCTCACTTCCTCAAGATGGCTGGACCATCAGTGTAATAAGCCCTGTACTTTGTGTAACCCCTATCTCGTTGTAGATTGTTAGTTCTTCTGAGCGGGTCACCATTATTTTTGCTTTAATTATTGTATTATACTTTTTACATCGAATCTATGCTTATTGTATTGTATCTAATTGCTGTACTGTATTTTTTACATTGTTTCTCTGCTTTAATTGTACTTTTTACATTGATTCTCTGCTTAGTGTATTGGATGTTTTACTTTGATTCTCTACTTTACTTAGTGTATGTTCAATTTTTATTGTTACATATGAGCGCTCGTATACGATCCACTGTATTGTAAAGCGCTGCGGAATATGTTGGCGCTATAAAAATAAAGATTTTTTTATTATTATTATATATATTACTGGGGGTAAAAATTAAGTCAAATATAAATTCCTCCCCCCATCGTCCCCATAATGGCGGGTGTACGCAGTAGAATCTTGAAGTATTGAAGGATTTCCAATAAAATGTCGTTTGAGTCAGTGCTTTCTCATAAGGTACCATTACATGCTACAATGTCGTAACGAGCTCACTAACGATCTCATGAGCGCACAGTCGTTAGGACTTCTTTTTAACATCTTTGGTGAGCTGTCACACATGTAGATATCATGGACGACGCACAAACGATGTAGTGAGCAGCCATCGTTCGCACAACCCAGCAAATGATACTCGTTCACTGATGTCAATGGGCGAAGTCATGAACGACATCGTTATTGCGGTGTTACACAGAATGAAGCTGCAGGTTGGCTGATCGTGGATCGTCTGATTTGAGAAAATGTTCTCAAATCTGCGATCAGCGATCCAACGATTTATCGTAGTCGAATCTCGGTGTTACACGAAACGACGTCCTAACGAAGTCGCTTGAACGACTGCAAACCCGTGACGTTTAAGCAATATCGTTAATGATCTCGTACCGTGTAACGGTAACTTTACCACTATCTCTGGCAACTTTCTTATTGAAGATGCTATTCTCCTACTTCTGACTTGTTGGTCGCTCATGATGGGCGGCGCATGAGCTTTCGTATTCTCTGTCCTTGTCAACACCGCAAGACCGAGTGCAGTCACAATGGAAGGGGAAGTAGACCACAATAGCTTTTGGATGTGGTGTGTCGGCTGTATGACATGAGCATTCGACAAATCAGGAGCAGAACAGTGTCTTCAATAAAATGGCACTGGAGATGGCAGTATGCACAGGCACGGATGCAAATGCTATTTTATTGAAGAGTTCCTGAAATACTTCGAGATTCTACCACACATGCACCAGCCATAAGTATGGTGGCGGTGATGGGGGAGGGGAATTTACATAGAGCCAGTCAAGCATGCGTGTGAGGAATATTAACGCGAGATCTGACCCACATAGTCCCACCCAGATGTAGATTCCACTCCACCAATTATGTCATTTCTGACCCTTTGATGAAAGATTTTTCTGCAATCAAGCATCCAATCTCTAAACTGAAGGTATGATTTGATTTGCCATGCTAACAATAGTATGGCACTGCCTTTACTTTATATATGAAAACCCTGCTGGTTATTTCCCTTTAACCTCCTCTGAATATACTTAGATAAGTAAGACAGAGCACTGTTCAATCCACCATCTAAAAATAGAAGGATTATGGCACAACTATCAAGATATTGCCGTCCACCTAAGGGCCCTTTCACATCAGCGTTTTTTTTCAAATCGCGGCAGATGGGGTGAAAAAACCGCATCTGCCGCGATTACCGCATACCAGCTGCACTTGCGGCACGGTTGCGGTAAACGCCATACAAGGTATAGGTGGACTTGCGGCAGGTGTGGCAAGTGCGGTTTTGGCACTTGCGGCAGGTGCGGCCGCGTTTTTTTTTCGCGGCCGCACCTGCCGCAAGTGCAAAGCCGCACTTGCCGCACCTGCCGCAAGTCCGTCTATACCTTGTATGGCGCTTACCGCAACCGTGCCGCAAGTGCAGCTGGTATGCTGTAATCGCAGCAGATGCGTTTTTTTCACCGCATCTGCCGCGAATTTCAAAAAACGCTGATGTGAAAGGGCCCTAAACTGACATGCCAAGCAAGGAGAGCACTACTTAGAAAAGCAGAACAGAGGCCCAAAGTCACCATGGACGTTGCAGACAACCACAGTTCAGGTGGCAAAATCTGTCCCCAGTACAACTATAAAGCCAGTGTCACATTAACATATGGCATCCGATGCCAGAGCATTGGATGCGATATGCTAATGACACTCGGCTCTGGGTCTGCGGCAAAAGCAAGACGAGTGTCATGTACTGTGATCATCTACCATGATCAGATCCAGAAATCGGGTCACAGGTGCAGAGGAGAAGGCGAGACTAATCTCTCCATGTCCTCCATTGCCAGTCTCGGCAAATATCACACTGCACTCAGATGTCATTCAAGACTTGTATGGGTGTGAGTGAGCGGAGACTCCTTTACAATCGCAGCATGCTGCCATTTTTTTCCTCAGTCTGATTAGGGTTGAGGAAAAACTCGCAGATCTGTGCTGCCTGATTGTCTAATATGGGGCAGAGTGCAATGCGAGATTTTCTCACATTGCATTCATGCGAGTCATATCCTAATATGACTCTACCCTACGTCATATACTCCACAAATCTGCCCTTTATGGAAGTGTGACAAGAAAAAAGACATTTTTGAAAGTAAGGCACAGAAAGTCATATAGGTGACACAGCTAGCATGTGGAAGAAGATGCTTTGGTGAGATGAGAGCAAAGTAGAAAACTTTGGGCAAAATGCAAAGAATTATGTGTAGTAGAAAACTAACCCTGCACATCAATTTGCAAAAGACTTGGGTTTAGATTAAAGCCTATCCATGTGTTTGATTGACCTAGTCAAAGTTCAGATCAAAATCCCATTGACAATCTGTGTTAAGACTTGAAAATTGATGTTCTCCATCCAATCTCACTGAGCTACAGCTATTTTGCTAAGAAGACTGGACAAAAATGTCAGCCTCTAAATGTGCAAAGCTGATAGAGACATACTCCAAATGACTTACAGCAGTAATTGCAGTAAAAGGTGATCCTACGAAGTATTCACTCTGTTTGGCTGAATACAAATGTTCATCACAATTTTTAGTTGTTTGGAAAATTATGCAACGTTTCTTTCACGCTTCACAAATAATTGCTACTTTGTGTGGCATGTCACATAAAATCCCAATAAAATACATTTGAGTTTGTATCCAATAGAGTTTTTTACCAGGCTATTTGCGCTCCCAGAGGTCTGTGATCCAAAGCTTCTTATAATTTCATAAAGAGTTTTTTTATTATTTCATAAGAATAGCACATACAACGCGTTTCGACAGTAAAATATGTCTTCCTCAGGTATATTGTCCACAATATACCTGAGGAAGACATATTTTACTGTCGAAACGCGTTGTATGTGCTATTCTTATGAAATAATAAAAAAACTCTTTATGAAATTATAAGAAGCTTTGGATCACAGACCTCTGGGAGCGCAAATAGCCTGGTAAAAAACTCTATTGGATCCATATTCCTATAGTAACTCGGTCAGAGCTACTTACTAGCTACCAGGGATTTGCAGCATACCGACTACTGAGGAAATCTACTCCTGGATACCTAATGGTCCCTAGTGACCGATACGCAAGTGAACAAGACCTAAAAAAGGTGAGTGCCATCCACATCCACCTACGATCTGATTACCGTATATACTCGCGTATAAGCCGAGTTTTTCAGCCCAAAAATTGGGCTGAAAACTCCCCCCCTCGGCTTATACGCGAGTCATACGGCCCCCCTCAAAGTTTGGCGCCCCCACCTCAGTTTCTGGGCCCCCCCGCATGCAGCGCTGCACATATACATTACGTGTCTAGCAGCTGTTACCCTCCGGTGGCAGATCGCGGCTCCCGGCTCCGGGCTCCATCTTCCTCTCTGTCTTCCTGGTTGTCATGTGACCGGCGCGATGACGTCATCGCGCCGGTCACAAAGCAGGAAGACAGCGAGGAAGATGGAGCCCGGAGCCGGGAGCCGCGATCTGCCACCGGAGGGTAACAGCTGCTAGACACGTAATGTATATGTGCAGCGCTGCATGCGGGGGGGCCCAGAAACTGAGGTGGGGGCGCCAAATTATGAGGGGGGCCCTGCTGGGGCCCTGTATACTACCACTGGGGCTATATACTACCACTGGGGCTATATACTACCACTGGGGCTATATACTACCACTGGGGCTGTATATATACTACCACTGGGGCTATATACTACCACTGGGGTTGTATACTACTACTGGGGCTATATACTACCACTGGGGCTATATATACCTACACACTGGGGCTATATACTACCACTGGGGCTGTATATATACTACCACTGGGGCTATATACTACCACTGGGGCTGTATACTACTACTGGGGCTATATACTACCATTGGGGCTATATACTACCACTGGGGCTGTATGTATACTACCACTGGGGCTATATACTACCACTGGGGCTATATACTACCACTGGGGCTGTATACTACTACTGGGGCTATATACTACCATTGGGGAAATATACTACCACTGGGGCTGTATGTATACTACCACTGGGGCTATATACTACCACTGGGGCTGTATACTACCACTGGGGCTATATACTACCACTGGGGCTGTATGTATACTACCACTGGGGCTATATACTACCACTGGGGCTGTATACTACCACTGGGGCTATATACTACCACTGGGGCTGTATACTACCACTGGGGCTGTATATATACTACCACTGGGGCTATATACTACCACTGGGGCTATATACTACTACTGGGGCTATATACTACCACTGGGGCTATATACTACCACTGGGGCTATATACTACCACTGGGGCTATATACTACCACTGGGGCTGTATATATACTACCACTGGGGCTATATACTACCACTGGGGCTGTATATACTACTGGGGCTGCGTGTATACTACCACTGGGGCTGCTGCTGTATACTACCACTGGGGCTGCTGCTGTATACTACCACTGGGGCTGCTGCTGTATACTACCACTGGGGCTGCTGCTGTATACTACCACTGGGGCTGCTGCTGTATACTACCACTGGGGCTGCTGTATATACCTCTGGGGCTGCTGTATACTACCACTGGGGCTGCTGCTGTATATACCACTGGGGCTGCTGCTGTAACACTGCTGGGGCCTGTATATACCACTGGGGAGGCTGCTGTATACCACACTGCTGGGGGCTGTATACCTGTGCTGGGGTCCACCCTCGGCTTATACACGAGTCAATAAATTTTCCCAGGTTTTGGGGGCAAAAGTAGGGGGGTCGGCTTATACACGGGTCGGCTTATACACGAGTATATACGGTATACATTTACATTTAGATCGGTGCGCTTTCTTCCTTTCCTTTCCTTCTACCAGAAACATTTGAGTTTGTGGGAGTAACATGAAAAAAATGTGGACATCTTCAAGGGTACGAATACTCTGTCAAGGCACATAGACTCTATATAGGAGGGTACAATAAAGTTCTATACATTTCTATGAATGTCATATTAGAGCTCAGTGGTTGTACTGAATGGCAATATGGCCACATGCATGTTGACAGAGTAACAGAGCATAACTATTTACAATAAAAACTCTTTCCAGGTAATGAGCAGATGCTTCATTTCAGGCAGAAAGAAATCCCACTACAATCTGCCCAGCCAAAGAGCATCAAGAAAACATTTCAAAAGCAAGGCAAAATGGATTTCTCAGTATATCTATGTACAAGTACAGCCTTTTCTCTACTAGCTGCATGATTTCTGTGCTAGAGAATAGGCGCGCTTGTAAGTGGAAATGCAATTCATTACGTTCCATCAGCACTACTGTAGCACAATGACAGACAACACACAGAAGCAAAGTCTAACATTGTGTTCCATGTCAACACGGATTATTACAAAGATCTGCTTTTGTTAAAGGAACAGAAAATGTGGATCTTGATATTCTCCTTACATAGACGTCACCCAAGTCTTTTCCTATAAGCTCTTGTTCCTTCACTGCCACCAAAATTACTAAATAGTAACATGAATCAGTCCAGCATTTCCATACATGAGCACCCCCCAAAGGCTTTACCTGGCGGAGATCAGTGCATAGTACCTAAGATTATTCTGAAATAAGAAAACTTTACATGAATAATTGGCGCACTAAGAACGTTTGTGTGGTGCACCTATTGTTAGTATGTAAACTGCAGATTGGGTATGGCTTTAGGTAGATCAGGTAGAAAAAAAACTGATGACAGATTCTCTTTAACAGGAGAAGCATAAAACCACAGCTTCCCATTAAGTATCTCCTTCACTAGAGCTTTGTAATGTGTAACAGAGACATATCAGAATATGGTGAGGTGGCTTAATGAGGTTTAAGGCCATGTTGTGTCAAAGCTTTCCTACAGATAAGTGCGGTAAAGCATATAGAAATAATAGTCAGACCTAACAAATACCAAGAGCATGATTGTGTTACAATGGTTTCACACATTCTGAAGAAATGTCAAACTCCAAAGATGGCAAGAGTAGATCTGAAAGGTTAAAATTATGTAAGACCCATATTGTCTCCAACATGACATTACACAACTGTAATGTGCCATTAATTGTTTGAAGTTGTAATTCACAGAAACAAGCAGACTTTAAAGGCCCTGTCACACGTGTCAATGTCGACCGCGATATCGCTCATGCGTCACGGATTAGCTGTCGCTCAGATAACGCGTGATCGCCAAGCAATTATCGCCGGTTACATGTCACACGTGTCAATATCCGGTGCCAATGACCCGGCGATGTGTCGAGCTCATGTCACACACAGTGACGCTCACGCTCAACTTAGCAATCATCGCCCAGTTTATGGTCTGGGCCGAAAACGTGCAATCTGCGATCAGGCGACAAATCGCTGGTAGCGTCATGGTGTCACACGCTACGACATCGCTCCTACCTCATCTGAGCGACAAATAATCTGTGACGTATGAGCGATATCGCGGGCGACATTGACACGTGTGACAGGGCCTTAAGATCATATAAGATGCCCTATCAAATAAAAAGAGTAATGCTTACAGTGCTCAGCAGAAATCAGTACAGCCCCATCATAAAGTAAGATTTTAATCAATATCCCACTAAACACAAGAACAATTTAACATTTTTTGACAAAAGCAGTTTCACAGAACTTTTTTTTTTAATCTATAACACAAAAGTAAGTTTAAACATATACTGTATTTTTCGCACTATAAGGCGCACCGGATTATAAGGCGCACCCTCAAAAAATGACTTTTAAGCCGTCTTGGTCCATATATAAGGCGCACCGGATTATAAGGCGCACCATATTACCATAAAAAAAAAAAGCTCAGACTCCAGTATCCCTGTGTAGCCTCCCATCACCCTCCAGCATCCCTCTGTAGCACCCCACCACCCTCCAGTATCCCTGTGTAGCCTCCCATCACCCTCCAGCATCCCTCTGTAGCCTCCCATCACCCTCCAGCATCCCTCTGTAGCCTTCCATCACCCTCCAGCATCCCTCTGTAGCCTCCCATCACCCTCCAGCATCCCTCTGTAGCACCCCACCACCCTCCAGTATCCCTGTGTAGCATCCCATCACCCTCCAGCATCCCTCTGTAGCACCCCACCACCCTCCAGTATCCCTGTGTAGCCTCCCATCACCCTCCAGCATCCCTCTGTAGCCTCCCATCACCCTCCAGCATCCCTCTGTAGCCTCCCATCACCCTCCAGCATCCCTGTGTAGCCTCCCATTACCCTCCAGCACCCCACACAGTCAGACACACACACACACACACACTCAGACACACACACATACACACACATACACACTCAGACACACACACACACAAACTGATTTTTACTTTTTATACTGGTACTTTTGCTTACTGTACTGTGTGGCAAGGCACTCTCAGCGCTGGAGCCCTCAGCAAATCACAGCGCTGGAGCCCACAGCCAATCACAGCGCTGGAGCCCACAGCCAATCACAGCGCTGGAGCCCACAGCCAATCACAGCGCTGGAGCCCTCAGCCAATCAGAGGCTATGGGCTGACGTCGGCTGGCCTCGGATTGGCTCAAGGCTCCTGGGGGGAGCTGTGATTGGCTGATGGGCTCCTGGGCTGTGAGCGCGCGCAAAACAGCGGCGGCACCGGACACCGGACAGCGGGGACGGCGGCTGGTGATCGCGTCCCCGCACGTGATGCGAGGCAGGCACCGGCACCAGCATGGATGGCGGGGACGGCGGCTGGTGATCGCGTCCCCGCACGTGATGCGAGGCAGGCACCGGCACCAGCATGGATGGCGGGGACAGCGGCTGGTGATCGCGCCCCTGCACAGCGATGCCAGGCAGGCACCGGACAAAGGGGGATGGCGGCACAAAGGTATGCCTTATTTTCTGGGGGGTGCCAAATATTTGCAGGCAAATGGCACCCCCTTAGCACTCTGGGAAAAATCCGTATATAAGGCGCACTGCACTATAAGGCGCACCTATGATTTCTGGGAAAATCTTAGTCTTTTAGGTGCGCCTTATAGTGCGGAAAATACGGTAACTTATTATAAAATCTTATGTTATACTCCAATTATTTGATACAAAAATGAATACACCCCACATCTTAAATATATCTAGTATTTTGAAGGACCTCCTTCTAGGCATAGAATGAACAACATGGTGACATATTGAAACATTTATCTTTTTCCATTCTTCAAGAACAACCTCTTTTAGAGCCCGGAAAATTGATGGAGAGTGATGACAACTTGTCTCTTCAGCATTCCCCATAGGTCTTTCGGTTTGGTTCAGACCAGTAGACATACTTGGTCACTGAATACTTTCACCCCGTGCCACTTCAAAAATCTAACAGTGGCCTTAATGTGAGTTTTAGATAATGGTCAGGTTGGAAAAGTGCACATCTACCACGGGGTATGGAGTGATGGTGGCAGCTTCTCTTACACTAAAGAGCAATACATCTGTGAGTTCACGGTACCATCCATGAAATGTAGGTTTCCTACACCAACATCTCTCATGCAGCCCCACATAAGGAAACAGTAACCACCATGTGTTTCACTGTAGGCATCAAACGTTTCGAAAAATGTTTGATGCCTACAGTGATACATGGTGGTGGCAGTGTCCTTATGTGGGGCTACATGAGAGATGTTTGTGTAGGAAAACTACATTTCATGGATGGTACCATGAACTCACAGATGTACTGCTCTATAGTGTAAGAGGAGCTGCCACCATCCCTCCTTGCTCGTGGCAGAGGTGCACTTTTCCAACATAACAATGATCTAAAACGCACATCTTAAGCCACTGTAGTATGTTTGAAGTAGAACAGGGTGATGCTGGTATGAGGGAGCTACATTTCATTGGTGGTGTCATGAATTCACAGATGTACTACTCTAAATTGAAAGAGAAGATGACACTGTCACTTTGTGTCGTTGGCAGATGTGCACTTTCCAACTTGACGGTGATCCAAAACACTTATCTATTGCATTCATGACGATAAACAGGTTGAAACCGATTCAGTGGCCAAAAATGTCTCTGGATGTGAACCCAAACGAACACCTTTGGGGAATTATGATGTGAAAAATTGAGCATCACTCTCGATCCATCACCCAGGTCTAAGAGAGGTCATTCTCGAATGGTGGAAAAAGATGTTGCAATATGTCGTCAACTTGTCTATCCCATGCCTAGAAGACTAGGTGGTCTTTATGGAGGTAAAACAAAATATAAAATGTAGTTGTTTTTGATGGAGGTAAAACAAAATACTAAATGTAGTTGTTTTTGATGTGTGGTGCATTCATTTTTGCAACAAATAAGGGTGCCTTCACATTTGCGTTTTGAACGCAGCTCACCAAACGCAGCAATACGCTTGTGCACATGCATTCCTATGTTTAACATGGGAACGCATGTGCCTTCGTATGGCTACGTTTGGCCACACTTGCGTCCGGATGCGCATAATTTAGGCGCCCTCCGACCGCACTCCAAACTCATCCTGTAGCATTCTATGAGCGTTCGCGGGCGCTTGTTTTATCTGCAAGCGCACAAACAATGCATTGACGTCAATGGATCCGCAGTGTCCTCCGCCTGACAGCGCAGGAGAACACCGTGGATCTCATTGAAATCTCTCTAGGTGGCCGCCAGTGATCAGCGGCGGCCACCGGGACATCAGCTAGAGCCGCCACTGATCTCCTGCCGGTGTCGGCGCGGGAGATTTAAAGACACAGCTGATCTGACAGCTGTTTAAATCTCCCGCGCCGACACCGAATAGGTGAGGTCGGCGCGGGAGATTTGAAGCAGCGATCAGCTGTTTCTTATCTCCTGTACCGATATCACCCTATGCGGATGACGGCACGGGAGATTTAAACAGCTGTAAGATCAGCTGTGTCTTCAAATCTCCCGCACTGACACCGGTGGGAGATCAGCTGTTGCCGAGAGGAGGAGATCTCTGCAGCTGATTTCCTCCTCCTGGCTGCCCCCGAGACAGCTGATTGGCTGGCTGGGGTGCATAGTAATGTGAATGCATGAGGAGATTCTCCGCTGCATTCACATTAATATGGCTGCATTTGCACTGCGTATGCGTCTGCAAGCCATAAGCATTCAGACACATAAATTAGGCTGCCTTCACACTAGTGTGAGTAAAACTGAAGATTTTAAAATGAACGTCATATTATTAACTTTACTTTCATGTGATGAGGTACAAAAATGTTCTATGAAACTCAATCTTGAGTACAATTTTGGAAATTGTTCTCGTGTTCAGTGAGGTAATTAAAATATTGCTTTTCTAAGGTGGTGTACTTATTTATGGTGAGCACTGTCTATGTCACATCCCATCATATGCCACTGAATTGCTCCATATTTTCCTATTGATGGAAAACTATAGAAATTCCTATGAACAAAGGGAATTTCTACTTGACTCTAGATGGTAAAGGGAGGAAATACACCTTGTCTTTTGATTACAAAATATAAACCGTAAAAACTTTTTAAGATAGGGGAGAGCACGGGAATCATCTTGACATAACCTTTCATCATTCAGTGCTTGTAAAGGGATTGTTTTGACGTACGGTGTGGAATTTTTGACAGCACTTAGTTAGGATTCTGGCACTGCCTCAATATGACAAAGCTCACGCAATGAAGCATAAATTCAATAGAACCCGCTTTCCCCAGTAGAGCAAAAGTATAAATCAAAAGGAAGAAAAGTCCATGTAATAACTAAAATCTTTCTGTCATGCCATACAAATCATGCGAGAAGCAGGAAAAAAAAAATCGCAATACTTACACTAAATTTGATGATGTCATATATCAAATACCGTGGCACAATTTGTCCTTTCACTTTATCAATAATCATTTCCTTCAAAAGAGAAAAGAAATAAGACATTATGACAACCCAGGTTTCAAGTGATCAGTCAAGTAAAATCCTTAATATATTTTACCCTTATCCTTAAAACCACACAGAGTCGATGTTTTTGCTGACTTTGTTCATTTTATTTGCTTGTGTTTCATAATTCTTCTAGAAAAGACACTAGAGTATGCTTAATCCAAAGGAAAGGAAGCCCTAATAAATGTAGCTAGTACGGCCATTGGTACCTTTCACATGCACAGTTTTCACACGAACAAAGTTCATTTTAATCAATAGATCTTGGAAGAATATTAAGATTTGACAATTGAATGTGATTCCAAAATATTCCTGTGCTGACAATCTTATAAATGTGCCCATGCTGTGTATTGAGTAATGGGTATGTCTGACCAGGAACATGGTCTGATCACACCACATCTCCTGTGCTAAGATAATCTTCTATATGTGTCCCTGCTATGTACTGTGTAATGGGTGTGTCTGACCATACAGGAAAATGGTCTCCTCATACCACATCTCCTTTCCTGAGATAATCTTATATATTTGTGTCCCTGCTGTGTACTGTGTAATGGTGTGTCTAACCGTACAGGAACATGGTCTGATCATACCACATCTCCTGTGCTGAGATAATCTTATAAATGTACCCCTGCTGCGTACCTGTGTAAAGGCTGTGTCTGACCATATAGAGTCATGGTCTGATCATACCACATCTCCTGGGCAGGAGAGGAAACTAGAGTATTGTGGAACTTATTATTATTCTAAGATCTACTGATTAAAATTATCTTTGTTTAAGGCTGCTTTCACATTGCGATTTTCTGGGATCTGTGGATGTCCGTTGTAAAACGGACAGTCATGGATCCAATTTGGCCATGTATCCCTATGGGCAACGGATCGGCTCGGATTTAGCCTTATTGCCATCCGATTTGTGTCGGGTCCGATTGTGTCCGATTTTTTGCTGTACCCAAAATCGGAGACTGCTCCGATTTTGGGCACAGTGGACCAAATCTCACCGAATCAGATGTGACCCGATCTGCGGCCATTAACATGGGAGCCTATGGAGTGCAGGTCTGAGAAAACAGCTGATCGCTCCTCGGACCCGATTTTAGTGTACTGCGCATGCGAAGTACACTAAAACTGCTCTTTACCATCTAATTTCACTTCCGCAAGGTATATACATACATTGTGGAAGTGAAAATAAGTAAAAGCAAGTGTTAAAAATAAAAAAATATATATGCTCACCTCTCCGGCTTGTCCCCCCGATGTCTGCATCTATCTTCCACGGCTTGAGGACCTAGCTGGGCGGGGCTAACCGATCATTTGATCGGTTACATGACCAGTTACTGCAGTAACTGTGGTCATGTGACCGATCAGCTGATCGGGTAGCCCAGTCTCCCCAGGTCCTTCAACCCTCGGGAGTTAGATGGAGCACATCGGGGACTCGCCGGAGAGGTGAGCATATATATTTTTTATTTTTAACACTTGCATTCACTTAAGTTCACTCCCGCAATAGATGTATATGTATATGTGGGAGTGAGAGTGCCCAACTTGCCTACACTTTGCAGGCTCGGGCTTTCTGTGTCTGGATCCATGAAAATCACAGACCAGATCACAAAAATGGCATCCGGAGGTCACCTCTGATGCGATCCTTTCCCTGTCCATGGGGTCCTGCAAAAAGTAGGTTCCCCACGGACAGGAAAAAAAAAAATCGCAATGTGAAACCAGCCTAAGGGAAAACCCATTTAAGTTTCACAGTAATCCCATTAAACCAGGATTGCGCAATTAACTTTCCCAATGGGACATATGAGAGACCACGATTGTTGTGGAGGGCTGAACTGATCAGCCAAATTTAATTCTGCTCAATGCTAGGCTAAATTCACATGTCCGGAAATCCATTAGAACAGATCCAGTAGTAATCTCTTGGCAAAAAAAGATGTGCAGACACAACTTTTTTTTTTGTTTTTCAATAACTGATATCAGCGAGATATGTTTTCTATTTAACCTTGGAGTCTATGGAAAAAATGATCAGTTAACAGATCGGTATTTATCTTCCATTTGAAACTGATCCAGTTCGCAACAAAACAGATCCTTTACAAATGAACAAAAAGGATGGATAAATGATACAGCAGTTTTGGGGCATCTGCCGCCTTATCGGGACACTTGCGGCAAACCTGCGTTCAGACCCATTCATTCCCTATGGAACTTGCAGTCATGTGCTGCAAGTGCGGTTTTGCACTTGTGGCAAGTCGAAAAACCACTGCTAGCAGCAGTTTTTTTGCACTGCCGCAAGTTACAGCAAAACCGCACTTGCCGCACAAGATCACAAATCCCATAGGGAATGAATGGGGCTGAACGCAGGTTTGCCGCAAGTGTCCAGATAAGGCGGCAGAAGAGGCAAAACTGGATCTGCCACGATTGAGAAAAAAAAAATGCTGATAAGAAAACTGTCTGACAATTAGGCTTATTGTAATCTCTATTCTTACCATTAGTGATTAGTCAACACCATAAAATGTTCTACTTTTTTAATGGTGCTGTCATACCTGGCGACGTCGCTAGCGACATCGCCGAAAAAGTGACGTATCAGCAATGTCGCTAGCGACGTCGCGCTGTGTAAACGAGTGGCGCGACCGCGTTTTATCGCTGGTCGCAGGAAGAACCGTAAACCTGTCAACCTGCGACCTGCGATAAGGCTGGATCACGCCGTGTACATCGCCAGAGCGATGTCGCAGCATCCGCCTATACCGCAGCGTTGCTGCGGATCGCTCGCTGGGCTGAGCCCAGCCCAGCGAGCGATGTCACCGCCCGCATCGCTGCGGTGTCGCCGGCCGCAGCGATGCTGTGTGACAGCTGGCCAGCGATGTTGGAACCGAGCGGGCACCCGCGCATCGCTTCCGACATCGCTGGCCAGATCGTGCTGTGTGACGGCACCATAAGGTTTACATAAAAGGAGCAAATAATTATATTATTGTCATTCATCCTTTGAACTTCGATCAACAGCACGGCAACAGGGCAGCACGGTGGTTCAGTAGTTATAACTGCAACCATGCAGCTCCAGGTACTCTGGTTTCTTCCCACACTCCATAGACATACTGATAGGATGATTAGATTGTGAGCCCCAATAGGGACAGTGTTGCAAATGTATGTGAAGTGCTATGGAATTAATAGAGCTATATAAGTGAATAAACATTATAGATATTAGAATAGCTCACAGTACAACATGATGCCCCCCATACACTATAATATCCCCATAACACTCACACAGTATGATGACTAAATACAGCATGAAGTCCCCACAAAGTCCCCTACACAGTATGATGTCCCACCATAGTCCTCCATACAGTATCATGTACCCACACAGTCCTCTTAGAACACAGTACAATGTCCCTACCCATGCTTCTTAGGGCTCTGTATTATTTCCCCACACTAGTCAACTAGAATACAATATTATGTCCCCAAACACGGCCATTAGGGCACTGTATTATGTCCTTACACATGTCCTTTTTGCAGTTTTATGTTTCCCAGTACTATGTTACTGTCAAAAACCCTATTTCCCTGCTGCTCCGTGCAGTGTACTGAGGCACACCTTAGGTGATGTAGTGAAGTCATTGTGCCTGCTGTGTTTTGATAGGCTCAATGATGTAAGAGGGAGTGGATAGCTTACTGTTCCATCACCGTATTCACCGATAACTGCATCTAAAGATGCAGATACCAGTAAAAGTGAGACGCCAGGTAGGGGATACCACTGAATTCAGTCCTGTGGTTGTCACGATATGCAGGCTGCACTGGAACATCTAAAAGGCGCACCATATGGTGCGGGGGCCACACTTTGCCTAGGTCTACTCTAACATACATGGTAAGTATCATTTTGCTTTGGTAGAAAGGGTATGGAGGGGGGGTGGGGGAAGAGACTGATCGGATCCCAACTCTCCCTTATCCCATAGGTGTTTTTTCTATTTTATTTCAAGCATGCAAACAAACATCTTGCATATCACTGGTAAGACACACAAATGTAATATATTTGGGAGTTTAATTGAGAGATAAACAACATGATTTAGATGGAGAGGGGAGTATTATCTAATGTAACTCAATTCTAGCAATTCACTGAGCTCAGTACTCAAGAACTGAGGTCGTCACAGTTCTAAGCTAGTCATTGAGCTCAGCGCTGTGCGCCATCAACCATAATGCATGAGCACTGAGCTCAACGACTGGCATAGAACTATGACGACCTCTGTGCACGAGTACTGAGCTTCAGAAAATGGCTAGATTGATCATGTGAGCTGTTGCCACGATTTGCCCACTGTAGTCAAATCACCAGGATTGGAACACCGATGAAGAAAGGAGAGTGCAAGTACACTCCTATAAGAGTACAACCCTATAATTCATTTCTATGTAAGAATGTGTTACTCAGTCTCTTTGACATATGCAGTAGTAATTATAATAGAACTGGAAGTATCAGTCTATCATGAGGACAATCACCATGAACATTACAGATATTCTTTTTTAATATAGTGATATTGACAATTAAAGGACTATTCCAAAAACAAGATGCTGTCTATCTAGATGGAGGTCTGATAACAGAGATCTCCACCGAGTGATGGAAGTGGACATTCTTGTTCACAATCTGACTGGAGCACCAGTACACATGCTTAACAGCCACCCCATACAGTTTCTAGAGAAAGCGAAGCGATTAAAGACTCAGATCTGTACAAGGGTTCGGAACGCTGCTGGTGTTTTCTGGATTTGTGATGCCATATTAAAGCAAAATGAACATTATTGGATGCTGAAGCCATTTTCATTTACTTGGCTATCTCAATCAGACCTGTAAAGGAACGGATTGGCAGTACCTATATTGGACCAAAGTGCCACCCAAATGGGGATAAAAAGAAGGAAACATTCTGGTGATTGGTGGGAGTGCGATCACTAATCTAGAAGTTATTATCTATCTTCTTTCTTTAAATTGAATTTAAGAATTAATATGTCAACTACATACCGATGTCAACCATTTAACCAAGACAATAACACAGAAAGCGAAGGAGTCCTTGAATAGAGTTACAACATGAAAACATGAATAGGTTAGCAGTACAGTGCAGCAATCCCATATAATCTCATACAATGGAAGAATGCATACTATAGCAACAGACTTCAAAGTAGAAGATTGCCAATCTGACGAGAAAGGAAACCATCCCCCTCCTTTGCCATGCCTCATTAAGATCTACTGCCTTGAGTTATAGTATGTCATATTCCCAACAGATGAACCTGTGAGAATGTCCAGTTATTCAGAGGCTGAAATAGTATAGAGCTTGGAGGAGGTTTTCAAAAGGAAAACAACACAAAATGTCTGGGAAACAAATTCAATAAGGCAGAACTTCAGTCATTTTAATTTAAACTGTTGAAAATCATAGCCAAAGAAAGAAAGAAAGCCTTTAAAATATTCAATAGAAGGAAAAATGACGTTCACAATGATTCAAAATGTGATTAGAACCACAAATAGTTCATAAAGAAAGGATGATAGAAAAGGTTAAGTGATTTCTTAGTTTCACTTATAAGGATACATAGATTACAAGGTCCAAGCATTTCAGAGCAGTGCCATGCATCATGACTTAGGTGCGTTTCACACTACCGGTTTTTGGAATCCGGGTGACCCAGGTAAAAGCTGCATTTCCTTGGGAATCCCCCGCAATTGAGAAACTAGATGCACCCGCACTGATCAGTGAGGATACTAGTGCGTGAGCATATAGTTGCTTCCGATTGCATACCCTTTTTTACATGGATCCTGTTTAAAATGACCTACCCCCAGGGGGCTTTTCATTTCAAACTTTATTCTGGGCATGCTCAGACCCAAGACCTGGGTTCCATAGACCACCATTATAATTTAACCCATAAAGCCCCTGATCTAGGTGTTCACTGTTTTGTCAGGGAGTCCAAATTCACAACAAAATGCGTTTTTGGTCTCAGCGCAAAAACCGTGGACACCCGGATGAGGGGTAAAAGTAAAAGGGGCTGGAGGCGTTCGTAAACTTTTGAACTGCCCCACCCCTGAGACCAGCATCACAGTGACACTGTTTGAGGGAGGGGATGAGGAATGCTCAGTGTCAGGATCCAAGCATGCACTGGGGCATTCACACAGTATGTCAACAAGGAGGTAATAGGTAAAAAAAAAACAACAACAACATATGTTAGATAGCATGGAGAGGGAAAGATGGGGAATTAATAAAGGAAGAATATTAGAAAATAGCTTAGATTATAGGGATATATTAGATAGGAGGTTAGGAAATAAGTTGCTAGTCTCAGACTGACCCTTTAAATACTCTTAGGACAGTTTCACACATCCTGCATTCGGGTCTTTCCATATTAAGTGATCCAAATATGAATATTTCGTTAAAAAATTTTTCTATACGAAGTACAACTTTAATTAGAGAAAAGGGTGAAGCAGCACTGTAAGCTGTTTTTTTTTTTTGTGGGTGCACAGCGATCCAGGAGGCCCCTATCAAAGTCTCTATGATACATACAGTTTCTCAAAAAGGTTCACAGCACTCCAAAATGATGTGACCAAGTGTTTTAATCCAGCATAGGCACAGGATATGGCGACGTTTCGAGTACACAAGTTCTTAGTCCAGCCTTAAGTACAACTTTAGCTTATTACAAAATAAAAGTTTTAAATTTTTTTCTTCAGTTAATTTTTTACAGATTTTTAAAGTTTTAAAAAAAGTGTGAATTTTGGCCTGGCACAGCTTTACATTTTTTATCATATCTCACAGTAACATAGTAACATAGTTTTTAAGGTTGAAGGAAGACTTTAAGTCTAGTTCAACCCATAGCATAACATGTTGATCCAGAGGAAGGCCTATAATTTCCAAGTTCAGTTTTTTTCCCCTTTTTGAATATTGGCAACACATTTGCTATACGCCAGTCCTGTGGTACAGACCCTGTTATTATGGAATCTTTAAATATTAAAAATAATGATCTATCTATGACAGTACTTAATTCCTGCAGCACTCTGGGGTGTATCCCATCCGGGCCCGGGGATTTGTCAATTTTAGTGATGTTTAGACGATGCCGTACTTCCTCTTGGGTTAAGCAGGTGACATTTGAGAATTTTTGTTAACACTGATCATATTGTCTGTCATGGGATTTTCTTGTGTAAATACTGTTGAAAAAAAGTCATTTAGCATATTGGCTTTTTCCTCATCCTCATCCACCATTTCACCCAGACTATTTTTAAAGGGGCCAACAACATCATTTTTTAGTTTTCTTACTCTAGAAAAAAAGATAGAGAAACAAAATAAACACCATTCTACTCAGAACTGTACAAGCTTTCACCAGATATGTTACAAGAGGATCTTTATTAATATATTACCCATGTGAACGCAAAATTTTAAAACGCATTTCCGAAAAATCGGTTTAATTTAAAAATTTCCAAAAATGCACATGTGTGTGCTATGCTCCTAGCCACATCTGTACCAAAATTCAAGTTGGGATCACAATGTGATCATATTTAAAAATATTTAACTACTACAGTGTCAATTAGAATATCTTGAATTCAGATCTGTTCAGCCTGTAGTCTAAAAGTGTGGGGTCTATATTTACCAACTAATCCATGAATTTTAGATATTACTGAATTACTTTACAGCTTAGAAGTAGGAGAGGACAGAGGAGGAAGCTTTGTTAAAGCTCAACCTGAGAATGAACAGGGGCAGACAGTGAGTGCAGAGCAGTTGACAGGCCAGCAGCTCTGTAAATCATGCTCAGTATCTGCCCATCGCAGAGTCAGGAAGTAAGACAGAGCTTCACAGCTTTTATGTCTTCAAATACCTGGACATGTTCTCTCTTGAACAAACAATAGTCTGTACAAAGTCATCAAGGCAGTTGGTGTACTACAATATTGGTGAGTGTGTTTAAAGATTGAGTACATTTATATTAATAGTTTCATGCTTTTCTTATTAAGGGCTGAGTGATCATCGTTCAGAAAAACGCCCCCATTTATTTCAATGGGATTAAACACATGCAGTGTTTTTTAAAACACTCAGAGTGAGTAAATCACTGCTTGCACTATATTTTTGATAGTTGCAATAAACAGCATTTATCACGATTTATATATAAAAAAAAGCTGCCATCGTTTTCACCAACGATTAAAAAAACTAATGCAGATGTGGTAGAAAAAAGCTGTCAAAACTGCAGTGTTTATCCGCAGACAGAAAAAGCTGTGTGTGTGCTAGCCCTAATACTCACTTTATAGTAACACAGTTCTATCTCAAGCATACTGTAAATCTTTAGTTTTATTATCCATCTTCCTTAGGCCCCCTTTCACACTGGAGTTTTTTTTTCGCGGCCGCAAGTGCCGCATCTGCAGCAACCGGCAGAACCACACTTGCCGCAAGCCCCATAGACAATGCATGGGGCTTGCTGCAAATATGCTGCAAGTGCAGCCATTAGGCGGCAGATGCGGTAAATCTGCCGGATCTGCCACATTTAAAAAAAAAAAACGCCAGTATGAAAGGGGCCTAACTTAACCTCTTCCCGACCTATGACGTTGTACAAGTCATAGGTCGATAAGGGGGGTTTGATGTGAGCTCCTGCGCGACACTCACATCAAAGCCTCAACATCTCAGCTGATCTCATCAGCTGAGATGTCAGGGTAACAGCACCGATTGAATCCGGGATATGATCGGTGCTGTTAAACCCTTGAATTCCGCTGTCAATCACTGACAGCGGGATCCAAGGTGGCCGCGGCGGGGAATGCGCTGTTCCCCGCCTGCTCCGGAGATCCCGCGATAGTATCGCGCATCTCCGATGCTCACGTGACAGCCTGGGGTCCTGGCTAGACCCCGGATGCAGTCACTGAGCAGTTACATGTTGTGGTTGGCAGGCGCCAAATAAAGTTTTTAAAAACCTGTAAAAAAAAAAAAAAAAAAATATATATATATATATATATATATATATATATATTAAAGTTCAAATCACCCCCCTTTTCCCCCAATTACAATAAAAGTATTAAAAAAAAAACACGTTTGGTATCGCCACATTCAGAATCGCCCGATCATCATCGTATTAAATCCGTTAATGAAAACTGTAAACTCCGTAACAGAAAAAAATGGTCCAAACGGCAAAATTATGTTTTTTTGGTCCCGCAACATTGCTATAAAATGCAACAACAGGCGATCAAAACTGCGGATCCCCCCAAAAATGGTATCATTAGAAATGTTAGCTCAAGACTCAAAAAATAAGCCATCACACGGCCACAGATCCCGAAAAATGAGGACGTCGGTCGCAGAACATGTCGTAAAAAGTCCGCCTTTTTTTTTTTTTTCTTCAAACTTCAGAATTTTTTTTCACCACCTACCGTGTTTCCCCGAAAGTAAGACAGGGTCTTACATTCTTTTTGTGGCCAAAAGTGGCCCCCTGTCTTACTTTCAAGGGGGGGGGGGGGAACCTTACATTGGAGGCCCCACCATCCATCCACACACATTCCCACACATACAGACAGACACATGCATACACATATATACACATATATACACACCATACACACACCACATAGCACCGCTTCTTACCGGGTCCGGTGTGGGGTCCCCGATGGTCCTGTGCCGTCCTCTGTGCTCCGGTCCCCGAGATGATCCGCTGCCGTCCGCCGTCGTTTTGCACCGGTATTGCCGGTCCTAGGCTCCATGGTCCCTGCTCTTCCGGAGTTCAGGCCGCAGCTCCGCCCAGGTCATAGTGTGGGCCAATCAGCATAGCGGCGCTCAGAAGCAAGCGTCATCGGGGCCTTGCCTCTGACGTCAGCGCCGCTATGCTGATTGGCCCACACTATGACCTGGGCGGAGCTAGGCCTGAACTCCGGAAGAGCAGGGACCATGGAGCCTAGGACCGGCAATACCGGTGCAAAACGACGGCGGACGGCAGCGGATTATCTCGGGGACCGGACCGGAGCACAAAGGACGGCACAGGACCATCGGGGACCCCACACCGACCCGGTAAGAAGCGGTGCTATGTGTGTGTGTGGTGTGTATGGTGTGTATATATGTGTATGCTTGTGTCTGTACGTGTGTATGTATGTATGTACACACCCCCCCCCCCCGTGTTTCCCGATAGTAAGACCCCCCTCCCCCCTACCCTGCCTTACATTCGGGGGGGGGTCTTACATTAGCAGACCCCCCGTCCCCCTCACCCTGTCTTATTTTCGTGGGGGTCTTACTATCGGGGTAAACACGGTAGATACCAGTAAAGGTATACATATTGGGTGTCTACGAACTTGTACCGACCCGAGGCATCACCCCGTCATGTCGGTTTTACCATATAGTGAATATGGCGACTAAAATACCCAAAAAACAAACGTTGCTTTTGCAATTCCTGCATTAATTTTTTTTGCAATTTCCCTGTACACTATATGGTAAAATAAATGATTGCATATGAAAGTGCAACTCGTCCCGCAAAAAACAAGCCATCATATGTCTATATTGAGGGAAAAATAAAAAAGTTATGGCTCTTGAAAGCAGGTGAGCAAAAAAACAAAAATGAAAAATTCCAGGTTCATGAAGGGGTTAATATTAACTGAATTTTTCTCACACAGCAATGGCTCCTACTTCTCAAGGAACAATGTTTTGTCATATATGCTGTTACAATCCTTTTGAAATAACTGGACACACAACAAGAAAAAAATCTTAGGCCGGACAAGATTGGATGTTTAATAGAAATCCATAAAAATTTAAGGGGAACCTGTCAGGTGGTTTATGCCCCCCAGCTATCACTGTGTGTAGCTGTACCAGTAATACCATAATTTTTGCGTTTGTGAAAAAATTATAAATTTCAATTTGGCAACAATTTTGAAAATTTCGCAATTTTCAAATTTTTAATTTTTATTCTGCTAAACCAGAGCACCCTCAAGCTACTCAAAACTACAATCAAGAAGATTATTAACCCTTCAGATGCTTCACGGGAACTAAAGCAACGTGGAAGGAAAAAAAAGACATTTTAATTTTTCTATCAAAAATGTTCTTTAAGCTTCAGTTCTTTCATTTTCACATGGGAACAGGATAAAATAGATCCTAAAATTTGTTGGGCAATTTCTCCTGAGTACATCGATACCTCATATGTGGTCATAAACCATTGTTTGGGCGCATGGCAGGACTCAGAAGGGAAGGAGTGCAATTTGACTTTTGGAGCTAATTTTCCATTCAAAAAGTCAAATGGTGCTCCTTCCATGCCTGCCGTACCCATGCCTGCTGCCTGTGCAGCAAAGGACAGGGGGTGATCGGACGGCACCAGAGGACTGCAGGAGCCAGCGGCGGCATCGCAAGGTACGGGGAGAGCGATTCGGCGGGCATTTATGCCGGCACCGTACTGAGGTGTGTAAGCCTCAGTACATGTACGTCAAGCAGCGGCCAATCAGTTTGCTTACACACCTCAGTACGATGTCAGCATAAATGTCCGCGATTACTCCCCCGTACCCTGCGATCCTGCACTGCCGACATCTGCCATCCAATTATCCCGCTCCCCCATGCCTGTCGACGATCACAAGGGGTGATCGGATGGCATCAGGGGGCTGCAGGAGTCGGCGGCACGGGTTCGCACAGTGCGGGGAGCGATCTCGGCAGGCAGGGGGCTGCACCAGGGGCAGCAGCACCCTGGGTACCTCCCTCTTCAGCCTTCCATCCACAGATTGGATGAGGCTGAGGAGGAAGGGCTCCGGGGGCTGCACGTTACACCGCCCCTCCCGATCTGATTGGAGGGATAGCATCACATGGACCCCATTTCCAATCAGATCTGGGGAGAAAGGGGGGGGGGGGGTAATGGTGGCACAGTGATCACCCTGCTAGAGCAATGGACGGGGCTGCAGTATCCATGGCTGGATTGTAATATTTCACCAACTTTCATTGGTGAATTATTACAATCGCGTTAACTGGCAGTTTCACTTTCAACTGCCAATCACCGCGACTGTAGCCACGGGGTGGTGGGGGGGGTTTTCAAAGCCACCCCCCTAGGGTACACTACAGGTCCCCATGTACTTGCAGCACCGATGACATTCCACTGATCCCAGTCATCAGTGCTACAGGAACGGGATCCCGCCATGACGTTTCACGTCATGGGTCAGGAATGCACCGAAACCCATGACATTTGTGTAACGTCAAGGGTCGGGAAGGGATGAACTACGGGGCTTATAAGCCCTTGTCAGACCATGCCCGCTACTCTGATAAGCAGCTCCCAGTTGATAAACAATGTACATAGTAAGCCTTATGTGGGTTTGGTTAGCGTTCTAAGCTCTGCTACATGCTACATATAAAATCTCTTTGTCACAGCTGCTGCTCCCAGTAAACTAAGTGATAAATCGTTGGAATCAGGGTGCCTCCTTACATTATGCTGGTCTCAGAGCAAAAGCCTGCTAACAGAATCCCTCTAAACGAGAGTCAGTAGATCATTTACAAACATTTTTTAATAGAAAAGTCAATTGTGAGCTGGGAATAACAGAAGAATTGTAGGCTATGTTTCTTTTACTTATGGTCTTACCCCATCCAGTAGAGTATTGGTCAAGTGGACTCTGAGATCTTTCCGAAATGGAAATTCAAGTTTAGAAACGTGAAACACGGAGTTGTCGCGGTCAATCATATATACTTCATTTTTACCATCAATCAGCATCATGTACCTTAAAAAAAAAAAAAAAAAGTAATAAAACATACAGCAGCATTCTATACCGTAGTTGTTTAACTGTAATAGAGCAGAGGACCTTTGTAAGGAAAATGAGAACTTTGTTGCATTCATAGTACTAACTAGTCATTTTTTTCCTACCCTAAAAATTAAGACATCTACTTCCCAATGTTTTACTTATTCACCCTTTAAGAAGATACAGATGTGTGGGAAGTACCCCATTAACACCTGTCCTGAAAGCTAAAATAATCAGTCATTTCCTACAAAGCTTTGTAACCAAGAAATGTTTTTTTTTTCTTTTAACAAGATGACTTCACAAAGGTATACTTTCATAAAGGTATACTATGCATGAGGAGGGCAAAACTGTCCCTTATTTTGTGACAGCAAAAAATATTAGAAAATCTTTACATAGTGGGAAAACGATACAAATGGAGAGTCCTTAAAGGGAACCTGTCACCAGTTTGGAAGTTCTAAAACCTGCCCACCTCCTTTAACATGATGTAATTGTGGTTCCTGAAGTTTGCAGGATATAGAGTTTTACTCTGACCCGCGCTATATGCCATTTTCTATTATGGGTCATATGGGGGTCTGCAGATTGTGGTCAGCAATGCCCCGCTCCATGCCAACACCGGCCCTCCTGAGTGTGTGCAAATGAATGACATAGGACGTCATTCCACACAATACCCAAGTCTCGTGCCTGCACAGTGGCACACCTCCACTGTGCAGGGGCGAGACTTTGGGCATTGTGCGGCTGATGCCAGACCGAAGTCTTGCGCCTGTGAAGTGGAATCACTGGCTCTTCAATAGGACACAGTGGTGAGCAACTGCGCAGGTGCGAGACTTGGGAATGACAAAGCGACACACTCAAAAGGAGTGGTGTTGGCATGGAGTGGGGTGGCGCTGACCACAATGTGCAGTCACCTATATGACCCATAAAAGAAATTGCCATATGGTACAGGACAGAATAAAGAGAATTTTGTTTACGTACCGTAAATTCTTTTTTCTTTAATCATCAATGGGAGACCCAGACAATGGGTTTAGGGCTCCGCCCTCCGGAGGTCACACTAGGTACTACAAGTTTGTAGACACCGCCTCCTCCGCTTATAAACCCCCACCGTAGGAAACATCCTCAGTTTAGTCCATAAGCTGCGAGGAGAAAAATGAACCACACCCGAAACATCGGGAAGAATACCGTGCACAGACGGTTTGAACAACCCGGAAAAAAACACTGTCTCAACAGAGAACAGATCAAATGCAAACATGCAACGGAACAACTGGGTGGGTGCTGGGTCTCCCATTGATGATTAAAGAAAAAAGAATTTACGGTACGCAAACAAAATTCTCTTTTTTCTGGTCATCATAATGGGAGACCCAGACAATGGGGATGTCCTAAAGCAATACCCCAGGGCGGGAAGAGTTCCTCAACAAGACGGATAATACACGGTCCCCCTTAAAAGGTGGGCAACCGCCGCCTGGAGGACCCGCCTGCCCAAACTTGCGTCCGCAGAGGCATGGGCATGCACCATATAGTGCTTTGAGAAAGTGTGCAGGCTGGACCAGGTGGCCGCCTGACACACCTGTAGAGCAGATGCTCGATGTCGCAAGGCCCATGAGGCACCTACAGCTCTAGTAGAGTGTGCCTTCAAACCAACCGGGAGAGGCAAACCAGAAGACCGGTATGCCTCCTGAATGGGAGCCTTGATCCATCTGGCCAAGGTCGACTTCGAAGCCGCGGACCCCTTACAGCGACCCATCGTGAGGACAAATAAGGAATCCGAAC
This sequence comes from Allobates femoralis, assembly GCA_033576535.1. Lineage (NCBI taxonomy): Eukaryota > Metazoa > Chordata > Amphibia > Anura > Aromobatidae > Allobates > Allobates femoralis. The sequence continues at coordinate 276,433,433 of JARQOC010000001.1, forward strand.
TCCGAAAGGAGGCGGTCCTGGACACATAAATGCGTACAGCTCTCACGAGATCCAAAGTATGGAGGTCGCGCTCAACCTGATGAACGGGAGCGGGGCAAAATGATGGGAGAACAATCTCCTGGTTTAGGTGGAAAGTTGAAACCACCTTCGGCAAGAATTCAGGCCGCGGGCGCAGCACCACCTTGTCTTGGTGAACCACCAGAAAGGGTGACTTGCACGAAAGTGCAGCCAATTCTGAGACCCTTCTCAGAGACGTAATTGCCACCAGAAAAACCACCTTCTGGGACAGACGAGAGAGAGAGATGTCTCTCAGTGGCTCAAACGGCGGTTTCTGCAGTGCCGCCAGGACCATGTTGAGGTCCCAAGGGTCCAGAGGTCGTCTGTAAGGCGGAACCACCCGAGACACCCCCTGCAGAAATTGACGAACCTTCGGGAGGAGCGCCAAGCGCCTGTCAAACAGCACTGAAAGTGCTGATACTTGACCTTTCAGAGAGCCAAGGGATAATCCCAACTCCAAACCCGACTGTAGGAAGGCCAACAATGTCGGGATGGACAGGGGCCACGGTGAGCGTCCACCAGAGGCACACCAGGAGAAAAAGATTTTCCACGTTCTGTGGTATATCTTCCTGGAGACAGGTTTCCTTGCCCGATTCATCGTGGCAACCACCGTAGGAGAGAAGCCCCTGGATGTCAGCAACCAGGCCTCAAGAGCCATGCAGTCAATCTGAGGGCCCTGGAATTGAGGTGGAAGAATGGCCCTTGCGCGAGTAGATCTGCGCGTTCTGGAAGAGCCCACCGGTGTCCGCCTGACAGTTGCCAGAGGTCCGGGTACCAGGACCTCCGGGACCAATCTGGAGCCACTAGAATGGCTACTCTGCATTCTGTCCTGATTTTCCACAGAACCCTGGGAATCAGAGCGAGAGGCGGGAACACATATGGCAGCTGGAAGCTGGACCAACTCAGGATCAGGGCATCCGCCCCCAGAGACTGAGGATCCCACGATCGTGCCATGTATTGGGGTACCTGATGATTCAACCGTGAGGCCATCAGATCCACGTCCGGAGTGCCCCATTTGCTGCAGATGTCCCGGAAGACGTCTGGATGCAGGGACCACTCTCCGGCGTCCATCCCCTGTCGGCTCAGGTAGTCGGCCTCCCAGTTCTCGACCCCTGGGATGTGAACTGCGGAGATCAGGCAGCCGTTTTCCTCCACCCAGGCTAGAATGCGGTGGACTTCGGCGAGGGCCTGAGCACTTCTGGTCCCTCCCTGATGATTTATGTAGGCGACGGCCGTCGCATTGTCGGACTGAACCCGAATGGGTTGTCCTGACAGGAATTTCTGAAACGCCAGGAGCGCCAGATAGACCGCCTTGATCTCCAGCACGTTGATCTGTAATGCCGACTCCGCCTGGGTCCAGAGGCCTTGAGCCCTGTGGTGTAAGAACACCGCGCCCCAGCCCTTCAGGCTGGCGTCGGTGGTCACCACTAACCATGACGGTTTTAGAAAGGACCGGCCCCGTGACAGATGATGTGGCAGGAGCCACCACTGTAGGGAGTCCCTGGTCGATTGTGACAGCGTCACCAGCCGATTCAGAGAAATCGTCCTTTTGTCCCATCGGCGAAGAATCTCCAACTGGAGAGGACGGAGGCGAAACTGTGCGAAAGGCACCGCCTCTATCGCCGCTACCATGCGCCCCACCAGCTTCATCAACTCCCGTAGGGAAGATTGTGGTGACAGGAGAACATTCTGCACTCCTGATTGGATCGCAAGCTGTTTGGCTTGAGGTAGGGACACCAGGGCTGAGTCCGTGTGGAAGTCCATGCCCAGATATGTCAAAGACTGGGTCGGAACCAGGGTCGACTTTGGAATGTTGAGAAGCCACCCGAACTGTTCCAGAGACTTCATGGTCACCTCCAGGCTCACCCGACAAAGGTCTTCCGATGGCGCCCTGACCAGCAGGTCGTCCAAATAGGGAATGACGGCGTGTCCCTGCACATGCAGGAGAGCCATCATTGAGGCCATCACCTTTGTGAACACTCGCGGTGCCGAGGCTAGCCCGAATGGCAGTGCCACAAATTGGAAGTGTTCTTCCCCCACTGCGAATCTCAACCAGCGCTGATGAGCCGGTGCAATGGGCACGTGAAGGTAGGCGTCTCGGATATCTATGGACGCCAGGAAGTCTCCCTGTGACCCAGCCACGATCACGGAGCGCAGGGATTCCATACGAAACTTCCGGACCAACACGTGGCGGTTGAACAACTTGAGGTCCAGAACCGGACGAAAAGAGCCGTCCTTCTTTGGGACAATAAAGAGGTTGGAGTAAAAACCCCTGAACCTCTCTCCCGTGGATACTGGGACCACCACTCCGTCTCTGCGGAGTCCCTCCAACACCAGATGAAAAGCCTGAGCTTTGTCTAGGGATGGAACAGACCGATGGAATCGGTGTGCCGGCTGTGACGTCAGCTCTATCCTGTAGCCTTTTGAGACTACGTCTCGGACCCACTGGTCTTGGACGTGGAGAAGCCATCTGTCCTGGAAAAGAGACAGGCGGCCCCCCACCTGTGGGGAGACAGGATGAAAGAGCGAGTCATGCCGAAGCGGGTTTAGGGGTGGCAGCTGCAGCCCCTGCCGGCTTCTTTTGGCGACTTTTGTTGCGCCACTGAGTGGAGGGCTTGCCCCCACGGTCCGCGCGAGCGGACGCCGCTGATGACTGCGAGCTGGGGCGAAAGGACCACTGTTTTGGGTTCCTTTTCACGGTATACCGTGGCTTAGGCTTATTCTGCGGTATCTTAGACTCAGCAGAATCCTTTATCAGCTTGTCCAGCTCGGTGCCGAAGAGCCTGTCACCAGCAAACGGAAGATTTTGCAAAATCTTCTTAGACGTGGCATCTGAGTCCCAAAGACGCAGCCACAACAACCTGCGGATCGCTATAGCATTGGCCGAAGCCACAGCCGAGCGAGTGGCAGTTTCCAAAGTTGCCGTCCTGGCGTAATCCGCATAAGCCCTTGCCCTGTCGGAGAGTGCCAGGACCTCTGGGCTGGCCCTAGCTAGATCAGAGATACCATCCAAGCAGGAGGTAATCGCTTGTAGGGTCCAGACCGCGGCAAAATTAGGGGCAAATGAAGACCCCACAGCCTCATAGGAAGACTTGGCGAGTTGCTCGACCTGTCTATCAGTAGCATCCTTCAATGAGGAGCTATCAGAGGCAGAAAACAAGGAGCGTGCAGCAATCCTAGTCATGGAAGCGTCCACCTTAGGGGACTGTGACCATTCCAGAAGCACCTCCTGAGGAAAGGGGAAGCGATTGTCCTTAGGTTTACGGACATAACGCCGCCCAGGATGTAACCTGGGAGCTCTAATCACCCTTCCAAAATTAGTGTGGTCCATAAAGGACCCACTTGGTCTTGCCTCCGGCCGCAGCCATTGATAGACCTCCTTGGGGTGAACAGTCACCTCCTCAGGAGGAGTGACCAGACGTAATGTCTCATTGATGGAGGACACCAGATCCTCCACCCCATCTGGAGGTTCAGAGACAGACCCGAGAGTAGAACCCCCATCATCTTCCTCACCATCAGAGGAACGCTCCTCCTCAGAGAGAGCTTGGAGCTCTGGAGAGGCCTCACGAGCTCGCTTAGGGGGTCTCACAGAAGAAGTAAGAAGCACCCGGGGGTAACTGGGAGGAGTAGCTGGGTTTTCCAGCCTCCTATGAAGTGCCTCCAGGGATTGCGACATGGAGGACATCTGGGACAGCAGAGATTCATTTATCTTATTCTGCGCTTCCCATGTCCCTGGGATCACCCGAACCTCAGGGTACAGACCCGCAGATTCTGATCCAACAGTAACTGTCCGGGTCTCTGGGCGTCCGCAATTATTGCAGGACCCCTCCACCAGTGAACCGTTGCATTTAGCGCAGGTAATGGTGCCATCTGCCGTCTTAGCAGCATGCTTCCTTACTGAGGACATCGCCACAGTAGGGGGAAATAAGCCAAGTTGTAACAAACAAACCGGAGATCCCGGTGGCTTACCGACCGCAGTAAGCGGTAGGAGGAAGCGGTGTTCGTGTGTGACCTCCGCGAGTTCCGGTCTCCCCTGGAAAGTGCAGACACACGCTGCAGCCAGATCCCAGCCGGGAAGAGAGGGAGAAGATGGCCGCCGACAGTAAAGTCATAGGCGTGGCCAGGAACACGCGGGAGAACACAAAACACGCCCATCGGTGATGTCACCGTAAGAGCTGCTTCCTCCAGGCAGCCTCAGTAATGGAGGTGCCAGAGCCCGCAGCGCGGGAAAAGAGTGTGTAACAATGCACATACACACACAGACTGCATGCACAAAACAAACCTCAGCAGTCTACAGCCTCAGCCCCTGAGACACACAGGGCGGTCAGCCAGAGTGACCCCAGCACAGGGTACACCGACAGAACCGCGGACCCGAGGGTAACCGCGCGGTCTGAGTGTCATGACACCAAGTGACAGACACTACCCCCAGGCACACAGGAGACACACCAGGTGCCTCAGTGCCGGTCCGGTCTGTAAGCACCTTTAGGGAGGCCTCGGACGGGGGTACAGCACCAGTCCGGAGTGTAAGCACCATTTAGGGAGGCCTCGGACTGGGCTGGCTCCGTCCGGTCTGTAAGCACCATTTAGGGAGGCCTCGGACGGAGCGGAGCTGTGCAAGGCTCCAGGCTCCCCCTCTCCAGAGCCTCCATGGAGGGATGGAAAGGAAGGAGCTCGACAGCGTACCGGGAGAACAGCAAGTGTCCAGGCTAAAAAGCCCTCCGGTACCTCCACCAGCGTGTTCCACAAAGGGTGAGCGGGGAGACTGTCGAGGGTCCCAACCGGGACCATTTACCTTGTCTTCATACGCCATCACGTAAGCTGTGAGAATGCAGTGAAGTGCAAGCAAAGCGTGATCCTCCGAGCACACTAAGTTTAAAACTGAGGATGTTTCCTACGGTGGGGGTTTATAAGCGGAGGAGGCGGTGTCTACAAACTTGTAGTACCTAGTGTGACCTCCGGAGGGCGGAGCCCTAAACCCCATTGTCTGGGTCTCCCATTATGATGACCAGAAAAAAACTCATTTTCTGAGGTACGCAGGGGGATGTCTGGGGATATATAAAGGTGTTTCAGGAACCCCAATTACATCATGTTAAATGTGGTGGGCAGAGTTTAGAGCCCCCCCCCCCGCCCCGCCCCCAAAAACAGTGACAGTTTCCCATTAATAGCTGCTACCTTGTGGAGATCAAAAAACCACAAGACTTTGACACTATTAATGTCTCTTCATCAAGCAAGGTTGAAAATAAAATCTAATAGTTACATATTTATACACAACAAGACAGGAATAGTGTGCCACGTTAGAGATATAAAGCAGAGCCAATAATATGAAAAGAGAAGTAATCAATTTGGCAGTTCAGAGTGTAAGGCTCTGTTCATCCTTTTAGATCTAGGTCCCGATTGTGAAGTTCCGATAAGGCGTTAAGCCCTGTGCACACACTGCATTTTTGTGTCATTTTGTCACAAAACTGCATGCAAGTCTTTATGCCAGCAAAGTCACAGAATACTCTGAAGCTTTCTGCACATGTTCCTTTTTCCCTTGCAAATTTGGTGTAGAAATAAATCTGCATATTAATTCTTGCAGCATAGAAAATATGAAACTAAAACACATTGTGTTTTTGTCTGCCAGGAGATGCAGATTTGGTGCAGAAATTTCTCCAAATACTCAATGTGCACACATACCTTTAAAGGAAATCTGCCAGCAGGTTTTTGTTCTTTCATCTGAAGATATGATGCACAGAGAATTCAGCCATGAATCTCTTGCCTCACAGAGTTGCTGTTTACCTGCTATGTTTGCTTTAGCACAAGTAGATTACCATTACTTGGACTGAGGAGCAGATGAGCTCAAGTCCAGCACACGACCTGTTGCGATTAGTAGCTTCTCACTTTCTATAGTAAAGTAACTATACAGCCTGGTGAAGGCGAGGGCAGTGCTTAGAGCTCTGCTACTTTGCTAAAACTAAAATCTCCGATTGTGTCATAACCACTGCACTCAGTCATCTAAGGGACACATCTTTGGAGGTGACCAGAAAAATGTCTACAGGAAAATTGCTCACACGGAAAACTGCCAATTGCTATATCACAAATTTTAGGATCTATGATATTTGAGGTGCAAGGTGAGGATGTTCACATGGTATGTGAAAAATGGCCACAGACATGAATGACCACAGGAAAACATTATAGAGTGTTAGGTGAAATGCTCAGCAGGGCAGGAGAATATTGTAGAAATATAGGCGATATGCTCTGCAATACAGGAGAATAATATAGAAAAATAGGTGAGATGCTCTGCAGGGCAGGAGAATAATATAGCATTATAGGTGAGATGCTCTGCAGGACAGAGGGATAGTATATAGGTGTAGGTGAGGTGCTCTGTAGGTCAGGAGGATAGTATAGAGGTGTAGGTGAGATGCTCTGCAGGACAGGGGGATAGCCGCGCTGACCACATTGAGGATGCCCTGATGAAGTAGCCTGTTCGCCACGAAATGCATAGGCTGAATAAACAGTGTGTGTTACTCTGTTACTCTCATTGTGGTCAGCGCGGCTTCTATCCACCCGGTTCTATTTCTCCAAGTGGATCCTTACTTCTCGTTGGGAGTGTGCTGCGACCATATGTGCTTGTCCAAGGGAGTTGTGACCATTCACAACCAGAACAGGTGAGTCTGTATTGTGGGGGTCCGTGTGACCATCAAACCTGAAGGTATTACTCTATGTGCGCTTATTCTCCTTATTTGTAGAGATTTCTGGAATAGCGACAAAGGAAGAGGGGAATAATGCGGTCAGGCGTAGCGCTAGACACAAAGGAGAGGAGCAGGGATGAGATATTAATACAGACCTTTATTGAATTAAAGCTTACACAATGCGTTTCGGCGGTGGTATGCCACCTTCATCAGGTTATCAATCACTGCCGAAATGCATTGTAAAAGCTTTAATTCAATAAAGGTCTGTATTAAAATCTCATCCATGACCCTCTCCTTTGTGCCTAGCGCTCCGCCTAACCGCATTATCCCCTCTTCCTTTGTTATTTTTCCTCTATGACGGCTGTGGCTGGAACAGCACTGTCACCGAGAGCTTGGTGCTGAAAGACTTGCTGTGGTGTCACCTAGTCACATGATCATCAGAAGTCCACACCCCGCTGACCGACGGCTCCTTCCGAATTGATCACAGGCATTCTCCAATGTTGTGCAGGGGTGCACAACCCATTTTAATGAGTTCTCACCTTCTGTTTCTACACGCCACTAGACCACCAGGTTTAACCCTATGAGCGCCCCCTTGCTCTTTGTTTTTATTTCTGGAAAGCGACGCTACAGGTGGGGAGTATCCATTGGTTTTACTTTAATTTGGCTCTTAAAATGATTAAGTTTTAAGACAACATTCCCAGAGTGATGTGGAAAGACATAAATCCATGAGTGTGTCACAGGTTGATATGAGTTTGCTATCCCAAACTCTCCGGCCTAACTTACATTTTGTAAACAAAAAAAAAACAACCTATTAATACAAATATGTTTACATGCGAGATGTCAAAACTGTTCTTCAGCGTTTTATTGGGTGACAATGATTAAATTTTTATTCTAAGCTTCCTTCCTGTTCGACACATACATATAGGCAAGCCACATTTGTTGTGGTATAAATATGATACTTGGCTAATTGTGAACTGTGCTGATTTTTCCAAATTTCTGCATAAATTTAACCTAAATACCGTATTTTTCGCTTTATAAGACACACCTGATTAGAAGACGCACCCCCAATTTTGGTGAAGGAAAAGAGAAATTTTTTTTTAATGTTAAATGGGGTCAGTCTTATAATGCCAGTGTCCGTCTAACAAATCATATAGTATATGTCCCACACAGCCCCCTCATCCTGGTACATGGTCCCTCATCCTGGGATATAGCCCCCCATCCTACAATTAGCCCCCTTAATCTGGATATGACACCCTTATATTGGATATAGCCCCCAATGATGGCACACGTCCCCCATTGACGGCACACGTATATGCCCCCATGTCCTACATTTACCCCCTCCATTTGTCTCCCCCACGTTATTCACCCACCTCCACCATATTCAGCCCCCACGTAATACACCCCCCCCTCCATATGCTGCCACCACGTAATATACCAACCCCCTCCATTAAGAAGATGGCCCCTCGCCCTGCATTCCGCCTGTCACTTATATGCCCCCACGCTGGCCAGCAACAGATAAAATAAAAAAAGGCTTCTTACTTACCGTCCGGCGATAAGCTCACAGCGTCACCGCCGACTCCCGGTCTCCACGCTGGACGGCTTCTTCTGCTCATGTGATCGGGCACACAGCGATGACATCATTGCCCGATAACATGAGCGGAAGAAGCTGACCAGCGTGGAGACCGGGAGTCGGCGGTGACGCTGTGAGCTTATCTCCGGAGGGTAAGAAGCCTTTTTTTATTTCATCTGCTGCTGGCCAGCATGGTGGCATATAAGTGACGGGGGAGTGCAGGGCGAGGGGCCATCTTCTTAATGAAGGGGGTGGGTATATTACGTGAGGGCATCATATGGATGAGGTGGGTGTATTACGTGGGGGAAGCAGGAGCTGGTGGGTGTATTACGTAGGGGCAGCATATGGAGGAGTTGGGTGTATTACTTAAGGGGGCCATATGCAGGATATGGGGGGGCATATGGATGTGGTCAGAGAAGAGCGGGGGGATGAGTGCAGGCTCACTTAATATGCACTGCTCCCCCCCATCTCTCAGCGCAACTTCAGCACTGAGAGGTGGACAGCGGAAGTGCAGTGCATATTAAATTAGCGGGAGCATGTGACCTCCCCACTGGACACGCTCCAGAGCTGCCCTCAGCCTCTATTGCAGTGTATCATCTGTATTCGGATTATAAAACACATCCCCCACTTTCGCTCAAAATTTGGGGGAACAAAAGTGCGTCTTATAATCCGAAAAATACGGTATACATCAGATTTTCACAAAAATTCTAAAGTTAGGTAGAGAGAACCAAATCAAAAATCAAAAGTGAGAGAATTTGACATTTTTTAAATGAGAAAAATTATCCAATATCTTAAAGTGTGGGATCAATTAGAAATGTCCTTATTTTTGGAAAAAAAGCACATTTTTTTTCAATGAAGCTAACATTAAATGAATCAGAAATACACCCTATACATTGTTAATGTGGTAAATGACTATTCTAGCTGCAAACGTCTGCTTTTTAATGCAACATCTACATAGGTGTATAGAGGCTCATTTCCAACAACCCCCACTCCAGTGTTTTAATGGTACACTGTGTTTGCGAACTGTGTAAGAAAGCTAATGGATGTTTAGAAAACCCTAGAAAAGTACTGTATGTTACAATGGTGTGTACTACTCCGTCGTCGAAATTGACGCCTCACAGCTCCTCAACTGGCAGCTTCATTAAATAGTACCCGCAAAACACCAGTGTCAACGTCTACAGTGAAGAGGCAACTCCAGGATGCTGGCCTTTAGAGAGTTTTGCAAAGAAAAAAAACATATCTGAGACTGGGTAATAAAAGGAAAATATTAATATGGGCAAAAGAACACAGACATTGGACAGAGGAAGATTGAGAAAATGTTTCATGGACAGACTAATCAAAGTTTGATGTGTTTAGATCACACAAAAGAACATTTGTGAGATGCAGAACAACTGAAAAGATGCTGGAAGAGTGCCTGAAACCATCTGTCAAGCATGGTGGAGGTAATGTGATGGTCCGGAGTTGCTGTAGTGCTGGTAAAGTGGGAAATGTGTACAAGGTAAAAGGGATTTTGAATAAGGAAGGCTATCACTCCAGTTTGCAACGCCATGCCATACCCTTTGGACAGCACTTGATTGGAGCCAATTTCATCCTACAACAGGACAATGACCCAAAGCACACCTCCAAATTATGCATGAACTATTTAGGGAAGAAGCAGGCAGCTGGTATTCTATCTGTAATGAAGTGGCCAGCGCAGTCACCATATCTCAACCCCATTGAGCTGTGGGGTAGGCAAAAAGTGCCCATCAAGCCAATCCAACTTGTGGGAGGGTCTTCAGGAAGCATGGGGTGTAATTTCTAAAGATTATCTCAGCAAATTAACCAGCTAGAATGCCAAATGTCTGCAATGCTGGAATTGCTTCAAAGGGAGCATTCTTTGATGAAAGCAGAGTTTGAAGGAGAAAATTATTATTTCAAATAAAAATCACTATTTCTAACCTTGTCAATGTCTGGACTATATTTTCTATTCATTTTGCAACTCATTTGCAACTTATTTGATTTCATGAAAAACAACATTTGTCTGGGTGACCCCAAACTTTTGAACGGTAGTGTATATTAATTCTAAACATAATACAAGTATAACAGGCAGCTTAGCATTATAGTATAGGAGTGAGGGACTGTACAAACATTTTTTTATCTCTCTGGAGTTCCCATTTAAGCATGTGATCCTTTACTTTGAGTATCTGGTGTGATCCACTTGTGCTGCAATAACTGCATTGAAACGTTTCTGGTAATTTGATTAGTCCTGCACAAAGGCTGGAAAGAATTCTAGCCTATTCATCTCTACAAAACAGCTTCACACGTAGTATGTAGGTGGATTTTCTCCAACTAACTGCTCACTTCAGGTGTATCCAGAACATTTCTTTTTAGAGGATTATTGTCAGGACTTTCGGCCATTTCAAAACATTAACTTTATTCTTCTTTAACCATCTTTTATAGAAAGACTTGTGTGCTTTGGGTCCTTGTCTTGCTGCTTGACCCATGTGCTCTTGACATTCAACTCATTAAAAGATTTCCTGACATTTTTCTTTGTATTAGAATTTGCAGGATTAATTCAAAATTAATTTTTCCATCAATGTCGACAAGCTGTCCTGTCCCAAATGCAGCAAAACAGGCCCAAAACCATAAAAAATATTTTGTTTCATGAGTTTGAGTTGGTTCTTTTTATGTACTTTTAGGGCTTGTATGACAATCTTATTTAGTTTTAGGTAAAATGTATGCAAAAATATGGAGAAATCTGTATGGTTCACAAACTTTCAAGCACCATTTACACAAGGCCAATTATCAATATTATATGCTCGTGAAGCCTTTAGGCAGCTTGATTCGGTCATTAAATCACTGCATGGGCTCAGGAAAGCTTCAGAAACTCATTCTCTGTCAATTTGCAATGGAATTCACAGATACAAGTTGAAGATCTATCATGAAACGAAGAAGCCATATATCAGAACAAATCAGGAACACTGCTGTCTTCTCAGAGCCAAAGCTCATTTAAATGGACTGAGGCAAAATGGAAAACTGTTCTGTGGTCAGATGAATCAAAGTTGAAAACAAAAAATCTTTATGGAAACCATGGACACCATGTCCTGTTGACTTAAAAAAAAAAAAAAGAGGAACCATCCAGCTCATCAGCGCACAATTCAAAAGCCTGTGTCTCTATTGGTATTAAGGTTGCATAAGTACCCTTGGCAGCTTACAAACTGAAAGACACCATCAATATTGAGCGCTTTATATAGAGACATTATCTACTTGCATAACGCGAAGTGGCGTTTGTCATCTACTTCTGTCCGCTTGTCACCATATATGTGCCAGCAGCCATATTTGTTACTAGAAAATAAACAGTCTGTTTAGGAGCACTGGGAAAGAAACGATAATGGGGGATTATTGATCCAAATCCTTTATTACGTCCCTCAGTGAACACAATGCGTTTCAACGGTCAGGTAGCAGTCTTCATCAGGTGTAACTTGCGGTTGCTGGGAACTAGGGAAGCAGTGCAGGACCCCTGGTGACGTGTGCTTGGTCATGTGGCGTTCCCCGCCGGAGGAGCCAGTTTAGCAGCAGCTGGTGACCGCCAACAGCAAGGGAGGAGGACGCCGGAGCATTACACCGCTGTTGTGCGAGGGCGCACAACACCCCCAGGTGAGGGTATAAGATTGCCCACTAAAACCCACTACCTTAGATAGATCTTCACATTGCGCCCCCCTCTCTTTTTTCTAGCAGCCATATTTGCACACCCGTTAGCAGTATTGCCACATTGCTCAGTACCACCAGTCGTGCCGCCGACACCCGAAACCGAGGGACACATCACCGCTACTCCTGCTGCTCCTCGCAACCTCATCGCTGCACACAACAGCATATCAGTAAGTGTACCCTGCGCGCATGCCCAGTAATTGAGGAAGATACCAACTTTGGTCACGTGTGTCCAAAGAATGGTGGCGGCCTCAGTAACTGGGCATGTGCACACTTACTCATGCCGCCACCATCTTTGCACACACAAGTGTCCAATGATGCATGCAGCATGACGCTCAGGGGGGTGAAGGGCAAAGAGCGCACAGGGGGGGCCACGAAGAGAGAGCGCACAGGGATGCATGGAGAGCGCACACACACGGGGGGGGGGGGGAGGGTGGGGGGGGAGGCACGGAGACGGCGCACAGGGGGATCTACCAAGAGAGCGCACAGGGGGATCCACCAAGAGCGCGCACAGGGGGATCCACCAAGAGAGCGCACAGGGGGATCCACCAAGAGAGCGCACAGGGGGATCCACCAAGAGAGCGCACAGGGGGATCCACCGAGAGAGCGCACAGGGGGATCCACCAGAGAGCGCACAGGGGGATCCACCGAGAGAGCGCACAGGGGGATCCACCGAGAGAGCGCACAGGGGGATCCACCGAGAGAGCGCACAGGGGGATCCACCGAGAGAGCGCACAGGGGGATCCACCGAGAGAGCGCACAGGGGGATCCACCGAGAGAGCGCACAGGGGGATCCACCGAGAGAGCGCACAGGGGGATCCACCAAGAGAGCGCACAGGGGGATCCACCAGAGAGCGCACAGGGGGATCCACCAGAGAGCGCACAGGGGGATCCACCAAGAGAGCGCACAGGGGGATCCACCAAGAGAGCGCACAGGGGGATCCACCAAGAGAGCGCACAGGGGGCCACCGAGAGAGCGCACAGGGGGCCACGAGAGAGCGCACAGGGGGCCACAGAGAGAGAGAGCACACAGGGGGCCACAGAGAGAGAGAGCACACAGGGGGCCACAGAGAGAGAGCACACAGGGGCCACAGAGAGCACACAGGGGGCCACAGAGAGCACACAGCCAAGAGAGCACACAGGGGGCCAACAAAAGAGAGCACACAGGGGGCCAGAGAGAGCACACAGGGGGCCAGAGAGAGCACACAGGGGGCCAGAGAGAGCACACAGGGGGCCAGAGAGAGCACAGGGGGCCAGAGAGAGCACAGGGGCCCAGACACAGGGGGCCAGAGAGAGCACACAGGGGGCCAGAGGGGCAGAGAGAGCACACAGGGGGCCAAGAGAGAGCACACAGGGGGCCAGAGAGAGCACACAGGGGGCCAGAGAGAGCACACAGGGGGCCAGAGAGAGCACACAGGGGGCCAGAGAGAGCACACAGGGGGCTAGAGAGAGCACACAGAAGGCTAGAGAGAGCACAGGGGGCCAGAGAGCACACAGGGGGTGGGACAGAAACTAGATGCAAAAGCATGTGTCAGATTCCCTATTGTAAGTGGGGAACAAACCTTGGGGAAAGTGGGGTGTGTGTCTTATAATCCGATTCTACTGTACTGTGGGGGCGGCCCTGGAGCGGTAATCGGGCACTGGAGAAGGCTGGCTGCAGAGCCAGAGGGAGGTTATGTGACCTTGCTCATTATACTCATATAATATTCACTGCTGAAGTTGCGCTGGGAGATGGACCAGTGGAGCGGCACATATTATGTGAGCCTGCTTGCATCCCCCCATCCTGCACTCACCCCCTCCATTCTGGATATGGCCCCCTGTCCAGCACTCACCCCTCACACAACCTGCGCTCCTCTTAAGAACTCCTCCTCTTCTTCCCCCACATCTCCACCTCCCACAACCGCATACAAGACTTCTCTCGTGCATTCGCCATACTCTGAAACTCTCTAAATCCACTATCTTAGATACACATAGGAGGCAACGATCCAAAAAGAATGCCCAGTTGAGTAGGGCCATACAGTCTTTGAAAACCAACAAAGAAATCATCATTAAACCTGAAGACAAGGGTGGTGCAATAGTCATGATGAACAAATCTGACTACCTGAAGGAATCCGACAACTGATGGACACATGCTACTACAAGAAATTCGGAGTCTGACCCCACACAGGACTATCACAAGCCATTAAACAAGCCGGTCACTTGTCTACCTGACATCCTTAAAAGCCGATACCGGAAAGTCCAAAAATAGGCACATTCTACATGCTTCCCGAAATCCACAAATCCAGGAAGACCCCTAATTTCATGTGTGGGAACCCTCACCAAACAAATTTCTGGATGGGTAGTGTGTTCTCAAACCTCGGGTAAAAGACACGCAGCTACATTCAGGACACGACTGACCTATTGAATCAACTGTCAGCAATAGGCCCTCTACCAGAAGGAACCATCCTCACCACCATGGATGTGGAATCTTTGTACTCCAATATCCCATAACAGGATGTATTAAATGCCCGCAAAGCCTTCCTGGAAAACAGAGACTGATGTGGATTCTGTGGTGAACAATGCACAATGCACAATGACTTTATATTTGATGACAACATATATTAACAGGAGGCTGGCACAGCAATGGGAGGCAAAATGGCGCCACAATATGCAAATCTTTTCATGGTCATGCTTGAAAATGTCTTTTTATCCTCTAATCCTATCAGACCTCTGGCCTATGACCACTAAATAGATTATGTTTTAATCATTTGGATGTAGTCTGAGCAATAGCTGAAGACGTTCTGTGAACACCTTAATCAGTTTCATCCCACCATCAACTTAATCAATTACTTCAGCACTAAAAACAACTTTCTGGACAGCATCATCAAAATACAGAACAATGAGGTAGAGACATCCCTGTACCGGAAGATAATTGACCATTCAACATATCTTCAATGGGACAGTTTTCATCCAAAACACATTCTGTTGTGTACAGTCAGGCCATCAGACACAATGGGATATGTTCTAATCCTACAGATAGAGACAATCACCTTGGGGGCCTCAGAAAGACATTTTTAAATCAGAACTACCATCCAAGAGCAATTGATAAGCAAATTACAAGAGCCACTAGAACATCAAGGAATCATCTCCCACATTACAAAACTAAAGAGGATAACAACCGGGTTCCTCTTGTAATCACTTACAATCCAAATCTGGAAATGTTAAAAGTTGCTGCATGGAAACTACAACCACTACTACAAAAAGATGCCTAACTGAAATCTATATTTCCAGACCCCCCACTTCTATGTTTAAGTCAGCCCACGAATCTAAAAAGCATCATTGTCAGAAGCTCCCTGTCCTCTCCAAAAACAACAGGTACTCTTCCGTGCAAGCAGAAGAGGTGCAAAACCTGCCCATTATGTCTTAATTATCCAGTTATCTATTTTTGTGTACATACATTACCGTTCAAATGTTTGGGGTCACCCAGACAATTTTGTGTTTTCCATGAAAACTCATACTTTTATTTATCAAATGAGTTGCAAAAGGAATAGAAACTATAGTCCAGACATTGACAAGGTTAGAAATAATGATTTTTATTTGAAATATAATAATTTTCTCCTTCAAACATTACATTCAAAGAATGCTCCCTTTTCAACAATTACAGCATTGCAGACCTTTGGCATTCTAGCTGTTAATTTGCTGAGATAATCTTGAGAAATGTCACCCCATGCTTCCTGAAGAGCCACCCACAAGTTGGATTGCCTTCATGGGCACTTTTTGCGTACCTTACGGTTAAGCTGCTCCCACCACAGCTCAATGGGGTTGAGATGTGGTGACTGCGCTGGTCACTTAATTACAGATAGAATACCAGCTCCCTGCTTCTTCCCTAAATAGTTCATGCATAATTTGGAGGTGTGCTTTGGGTCATTGTCCTTTTGTAGGATGAAATTGGCTCCAATCAAGTGTTGTCCACAGGGTATGGCATGGCATTGCAAAATGGAGTGATAGCCTTCCTTATTCAAAATCCCTTTAATCTTGTACAAATCTCCAACTTTATCAGCACCAAATCAACCCCAGACCATCACATTACCTCCACCATGCTTGACAGATGGCGTCAGGAACTCTTCCAGCATCTTTTCAGTTGTTCTGCGTCTCACAAATATTCTTCTTTGTGATCCAAACACCTCAAACTTTCATTTGTCTCTTCATAAAACGTTTTTCCAATCTTCCTCTGTCCAATGTCTGTGTTCTTTTGCCCATATTAATCTTTTCCTTTGCTACTCTCCCTGAGGGCCAGCATCCCGGAGTCGCCTCTTCACTGTAAACGTTGACACTGGCGTTTTGCGGGTACTATTTAATGAAGTTGCCAGTTGAGGAGATGTGAGGCGTCGATTTCTCAAACTAGAGACTCTAATGTACTTATCTTGTTGCTCAGTTGTGCAGTGGGGCCTTCCACTTCTCTTTCTACTCTGGTTAGAGCCTGTTTGTGCTCTCCTCTGAAGGGAGTAGTACACACCGTTGTAGGAAATCTTTAGTGTCTTGGCAAATTCTCGCGTGGAATAGCCTTCATCTCTAAGAACAAGAATAGACTGTCGAGTTTCACATGAAAGTTCTCTTTTTCTGGCCATTTTGAGAGTTTAATAGAACAAACAAATGTAATGCTCCAGATTCTCAACTAGCTGAAAAGAAGGTCAATTTTATAGCTTCTCTAATCGGCCAAACCATTTTCAGCTGTGCTAACATACTTGTACAATGGTTTTCTAGGGTTTTTTTAAACATCCATTAGCCTTCTTACACAGTTAGCAAACACAATGTACCATTAAAACACTGGAGTGGGGGTTGTTGGAAAAGGCCTCTATACACCTATGTAGATATTGCATTAAAAACCAGACGTTTGCAGCTAGAATAGTCATTTACCACAATATATAGAGTGTATTTCTGATTCATTTAATGTTAGCATCATTTAAAAAATGTGCTTTTCTTTCAAAAATAGGGAAATTTCTAAATGACCCCAAACTTTTGAACGGTAGTGTATGTGTGTGTTCTGAATGTGTGTCATTATTACCCTGAAGAGGCTATAGTGTCTTGAAAGCTTGCTATCTGTTACCATCTTTTCAGTTAGCCATTAAAAGGTATCAACCACTGAGGACTCTCAGATTCTAATATTTTTCTACTCCACATCTAGATTTTTGAACATGGCTGTAGGAATACACAATCGCTTTTCCACAAGGGTATTAGTGACATTGGGTAATGTGGCTTGGCATCCAGCCTCGGTAATGATCCATTTATGGTAAATAAATGGTTTCCAAATCATTTCAACAGTATGGGGATCTGTTCATATTGGGCAAGTTTTATTGCAAATTCGCAAAGCAATTAGTTATGGTGAAACAAAAAGATCCTTATAAAAATTGTTGCCATAAATTTGGAAGTTACCTATTCTCTAATTTGCCAGTTTACTATGCAGTATGAGGATATTCTGTCTCTGGAACTAAATAACACATAGGCAGACACAATACGCCAAGAAAGCAGCGTAACTACAAGCCAAGAAAAAGCATTTTAGGAGCTTGTGAATAAGGTAACCCTGGACAAAGGGGCACCCTGGCAGCATAAATATTTGTTGCTGTATTGAATAATAAAGATAACCTGTTACACTTCGTTATTATTCCTAGAGCGACTGAACTGTTGCAGCCATTAATCTTTCATCAGTCTGTACAATTCTAGACAATGACTGGTAACAAATGCAAGGGCTAAAGACAGAAAGCCCCGTCACCTGCCAGCTCTCGTATAGTAAGAGAAAGAATGGACCCAGTCAGAAAGATTCTTGCGTCCTCATTATATTCAATTGACTTAAAATCCTTTTGCTTTGATAATGATTAACAAGTTCAAAATCTCTACTTAATGCCTATAATTAAACCATCCATTGAGCATTTTCCCAGCATCCTATAATTTTCTATGCCAAGTTTTTTGTTATTATCTGTTGCTACCGCCTTCAGAAATAGATACAAGCAAATGCCAGCAAAGCTGTCCTAACTATTACAGTTTGTCTACAATTTAGCACAGAAGATCACAGCTGAAGCCTTGAATGTGATCACTGAAGCAAAATCCAGATCACAAATGCTTATTTCATATGATCGCAGTTTTCCCATTTCCCTGTGCAATGTCAATTCCTGCCTATTCACTGTAATGGTACCTTTACACGCCGCGACGGCAGGCTGGATACATCCCGCTACTTCACGTGCACGAGCACGCTCAAACGGCTACAAACGGTCAACGCATCTCCTTTACACGCCGCCATAAGGTGCGCTACGCCACGCTACATCTGTAGCTAGCTACATCGCCGTGTGTGTCAAGTAGCCAGCTGTAGCTTAGCGTACCACGTTTACACAGCGCTACAATAAGCTAATATGGGCGGACCTGGTACAGCAGGGACAGCACATAGGCGTGCCACAATCGTGGATTACGAGCCGTCCGTACGATGATAGGACAGCGCAATATCATCATGATTGGCCAGGCATCGCAGGAGGCTGAGACATCCAGCACGCTCGAGCGATTGTGTAGTGTGACTGGTCAGCTCCTTAAATATGCCGCCCTAGGCAGCGACTACCAATAGTCATGCAGGAGCTTCCTCCAATGATCGGTGATGGGGCGCGGTATCCCGGAGCCTGGGTCACGCCTTAGCTACATTGCAGCTACAGCCCCGGGTGTCCAGAGTTCCCTTCCGTTGCCTCTTTACACGCCGATACAGCTCGCTACCATCGGCGATGTAGCCATCAGTTTTCGAGCAGACCTAGGAAACAGATGTATCTGTTGCCGGCTGCAGCGTCACGTCTTCAGACGCCGCTACGACGGGCGATATTGGCGCTACAAGCTACATTTGTAGCCTGTAGCGGGATGTATCCAGCCTGCCGTCGCGGCGTGTAAAGGTACCATAACAGTTATGTGGAGTAGACCACTTATTTAGGAAAGGGTGTTGGTATTAAATGGCCGAGAAGAAATACTCATCTACAGAACAGAGAGAAGTATTTGCTGTCTGTACATGTTACATGAGCACTGCATTCTATTATCCATGTCGGAATTATTTGCGTATATATCAAGGGTATCTGCATGTCTCAAAGCAGTCTCTATAGTCAAAACGAAGCGTGATGGCCAAAAAAGGTCATGCTGGGTGCCAATGTATCATAAAACAACCCATTTTTGGAATCTTTATTGTTGATTAAAATGGAGGATGAACGGGTAAAGCCGTGCTGCCATGGAAGGAACACCAAACTCGGAAAGGTAGAAATCATGATTTTATTCATCAACGCGTTTCTGAGATTAAATTTACTTCTTCAGGACAAAAATCACAAGCCTTTATTATGTGATCCACCCCCACCTCAAAATATTAAATTGAAGGTAAAAAAAGAAAATGGTAAGTACAGGGAGTACAATTTTAGATTAATCCCAATCTCCTGGTTCAGAAATCTACATATGCCTGTCTAATGCATCTCTATGAGTCCAGAAAGAAGCTCTTATAGAAATGTATGGAGTTGTGATCTCCGGTGTGCTCCATGAGACACTGGAGCTACCGACAGGTCAGAAATCACAGGAGACCGAGTGGAGTGATGGTGGAAATAAATGAAGATGGTGGAAGGTGGGTATAATAACAAGGATTTACATTTTAAAGCACCACTTTAGGCCCAGTTGCACGCTTCAACTTCGTTCCTGACATCATTCAAAAGTGACGTCTGGAACGATGTTGAAACGACATTGTTATTGCACTGTTGCGTGTAAACGCACGATTCAACAACGATAGTTGTACAAGTCGGAATTGACAGGTTTTCCTGCATGCAGGAAAGCCTGTCAACTTCAATTTAAGCAACCTGCAGCATCGTTCAGTGTGACACCACAATAGCGATGTCAAGGCCGACTTCACCCATTCACAGCAGTGAGCAGGGATCATTTGCGGTGTTTGCGAACGATCCCTGCTCACAACATCATTGCTGAGTTGTCCACGATATCTATATGTGTGACATCTCATCAACAATGTCGGCAATGACCACGTGCACCTGAGATCGTTGCCGATATCATTTCAACGTTGAAGCGTGTAATTAAATAAATGCTGAAGTGGTGTTTTAAAGAATGGACTTCCTATCATGAGATGTCCACATTACTACTAGAAAAAGGGGAGGGGGAGGTCACCACTAATATAACAAAGAGGGGCTCACCCTTGAATACCTGGAGTAGGCAGGCAATGAGATTTAGAGAAAGAAGGTATGCATATAGTCAAGAGATACACCCATAACATCATTTTTTGTAATGAAAAACAAATAGAGTTGATTCATTAAATACAATTATTATGGGTGCATCTCTTGACTATATGCATATACTCTTTCTCTAAATCTCACCTCCACATTGCTAATAGCAGGAAGTTTATGTGATTCTATCACTGTAACCCCAGAGCATTAGGGAAACAAAACAATGTCTGTAACATTTCTCAACCACATGAAATATTTAATTGAAATACATTTTTTTTTTTTAAAGGTAGGAGGTACGAGGTCCCGTTGAACACCATACTTTTAAACTGACACACTAATTTATGACTCAGGGGTTTTTTTTTTTTTTGCTCAAGTAGAAAGTTTTGGTAAATTTATCCCATATTTATTTTTATTACAATTGTGGGGCCTTGTAGGGTTACCAAATGTTTTTCTTCTTGCAGGGGGTAAGGTGTAAGCACAAGCAATGGACAGGCAAATAAATTTTAAGAAATCTATCACACGTCCTTTAAAACCTTAAGTTAGCAAGTGCTACAGAATCACTTAAGGAGGATCATAGAATCACAGAATAGTAACGTTAAGGTGAAAATGTATGTAATAGTTCACAGAATCATAGAATGGTAGAGTTGGAAGGGACCCCCTGGGTCATCTGGTCCAACCCCCTGTTCAAAGCAGGATTCACTAAATCATGTCTGTCCAGGCTGTTTGAAGACTTCCATTGAAAGAGAACTCGCCACCTCTCTTGGCAGACTGCTCCACTCACTGATCACCCTCACTGTCAAAAAGTTTTATCCAAGATCTAATCGGTGTATCCTCCCATTCAGTTTCATCCCACCGCCTCTATTATTTTCCTGTGCAAATGAGAATAAAGCTGACCCCCTCCACAGTGTGACAGCACTTGAGATATTTGTAGACAGCTATTAACCTTCCTAGCGTTATTCCCGAGCCTGACTCGGGGTTAACATTCACTACCAGAAGCGTTAACCCCGAGTCAGGCTCGGGCTTACCCGCGTTCGCGGCAGATGCGGTGAGAAAACCGCATCTGCCGCATCTACCGCATCTGCCGCACTTGTGCCGCACTTGCGGCGCTGTTGCGGCGCGGTTGCGGTAATCTGCATAGGAACCAACCACCTCTGATGACCCTCATACATTGTTAATATGTTCCCCTGCACCCTAGTAAACCATTAGCAGCACTGTTGTTGTGTGCTAAGTGGCTGCAGTACAAGTGCGATAATGATTTGAGAAACTTACATGCCAGCGTACATGAGGCCGTCTCCCTGTGTGTGATGGGACGTGTGGGCGGTGCTCATCATGTCTGCTCGCCCCCTCCCTTATGCACGCCCCCTCTCAGCCTGCTATAGTGATGTGAGGCTGATCTCGTCATAAAGGGGCGGGGCTAAATCGCGGCATAACGGTAGCCCCGCCCCTTTATGACGCAATCAGCCTCACAGCACTATAGCAGGCTGAGAGGGGGCGTGCATAAGGGAGGGGGCGAGCAGACATGACGAGGACAGCACAACAAGTCCCAGCAACACACAGGGAGACGGCCTCATGTACGCTGGCATGTAAGTTACTCAAATCATTATCGCACTTGTACTGCAGCCACTTAGCACACAACAACAGTGCTGCTAATGGTTTACTAGGGTGCAGGGGCACATATTAACAATGTATGAGGGTCATCAGAGGTGGTTGGTTCCTATGCAGATTACCGCAACCGCGCCGCAACAGCGCCGCAAGTGCGGCACAAGTGCGGCAGCTATGCGGCAAGTGCGGCAGATGCGGTTTTTTAACCGCATCTACCGCGAACGCGGGTAGCCCGCTTTTAGCAACAATTTCCAGAACTAAACAGACCGCCAGGGAGGTTAAGTCTCCTCTCAGTCTTGTTTTTGGCAACCTAAGCATTCTAAAATCCTGTAACCATTCCTCATAGAACATGGTTTGCAGAACGGTCACCATTCTGGTCTCTCTTCAGTCTCCTGGTTTTTACTGCCCCATCTAAAAGCAGCATAATGTAGGGGCAGGGACCACTTTCTGTAGTTTTGAAAACATCACTACTATATCTGCAGCAGATCTAGCAGTTCTCTGAATGCTGAGCTCTGTATAGCCACACCCACACCCACACCACTGATTGTGCATAGGCATAAAGCTGCCAGTGTACACAAAAATCTGCCAATCAGTGGTGGGGAGAAGGCGGACTACATGACAGCAGGTTTATTAATCCTTGATTGATAATCTGCTGCTGAAAATACTGTGAATTTATAAAAAAAAACAAAAAAAAAACTAAAGCTAGCAGCCCAGTAAATTACATCTCTGGTATCCGGGTGTTTCTGTCTCTAAATTATGCTGCTAATTCGGTAACAAAAACTTGCCTATATAGTTACAGAAACTTTTTAAAATTATTTATATATACATATAGACACAAAGTACAACATAATGGTAACAAGACGGTCAAGTACCGTATTTTCTGGCGTATAAGACGACTTTTTAATCACTGCAAATCTTCTCAGAAGTCGGGGGTCATCTTATACGCCAAGTGCAGGGCGCCACCTACTGGTAAAGAGACGGGACGGCCGCCCAGAATGTGTGCACTGTGTCCGGCCCGCTCTCTCCACTCCAGGAGGAGAGAGACTGGAGCAGAGCAGAGCGACACATTAGGTGACATTCCTGCCGCTCCAGCATGAAGAAGCCAGACATCAAACCCCCGACCAGGTACAGCTGCAGTCACTATTGCTCCCTCCCTCCTGGTTGTGAGGAGAGTGGGGGTTGTGCTTTGTGTCTGTGGTGGTGTAAATCGCTGCTTGCAGCTTTTCAATCCCCAGAGCTGCGTATGGAGGATTGTCCTCTGAAAGTTCCCTCCTTCAAACACAGCTCTGACTTGAAAACAAGAGGCAGATGACTGAAAAGATCCTCCATCCTGCTGTGGGGATCCATGCTGACATAGGAGGCATGTGTGCTTATGGAGACTGCCCCCTCCTCCCCCACAGCAGTACAGACCTGCAGGCTGGAGAGGGGCTGCTCACAGTCACAGGATTCTGACTGTCTTCTCTGAGTTGAGGGTTTGTTACAGTGTAACCTGGCCAACTCTCTGTGATCACCAGACTGACACACTGGCCCGTTTCACATCTAATGCTGTGCTGCATTTGCCTTTATTTGCGTTTGTATGCATTTTTAGCAGTAAAAATACATACAAACGCATCCAAAAACGTCTGCTGCATCTAGGGCTGCATTTGCAAAAACGCATGCATTTTGCATTTTTGCAAACACACAGGCGTTTTTGCATGCCTTTTCAATGCATTTTGCAGTGAACCCTATGGGTGCAGTTTTGGATGCGTTTTTAGTGGTAAAAACACATACAAACGCAAATAAAGCCAAACACAGCTTAGCATTAGATGTGAAATGGACCACTGTCACAAATCTTGTGCTATGAGACTCTCCAGGCCAGTGCAGGTTTGCATTCATTGACTCCTGGCAGAGCCCCTGGAAATTGTTTAAATGAGAATCACCTGTCCTCTGGATGACATTGTCTGACAGGAATGTTTGCCCCATGTACTCCACCCCCACCCACTCTGGCATGACCCCCTCTCCATGTCACCTACCCTCCCCCCATGCCAGCGCTGGTACATCCCCCTCTCCATGTTTATAGTATATGGAGGGATTATGGGGTGCATTATACTATATGGAGCACTATGATGCTGCATTATAATGGGCGACTATAAATGATGCATTATGATATATGGAGACAATACTTTATGCAGGGCTATTTGACAGCTGTGTAGGGGTTATTATACAGTGTGAAGACATGTAGGGGCCATTATTCTATATGTGGGTCCATTATACTGTATGAAGGGCTGTGTGTCACAGTGGGGATCATAACCGTAGAAGTGGGGTAGTCTTATACGGCGAGTACATTCCAAACTCTATATTTTAACTGGAAAAGTTGGGGGTCGTCTTATACGCCGGAAAATACGGTACACGTCTGCCTCACAAAGAAAGTATGATTTACTGTCTACACAGAGAACAAATAAGTTATTTACTACAGTTACATACATGATATATGGTTCACCAATACTAAAACCGCATTAAAATGGAGTGAAGTTCCCCTACGACACATATACAAGGTACTTTTTCATTAAACATCAAGATGTTTCTCTTCTCTGTAGCCCTAACATGTTCAGACCAAAGCAATGTCTTTGGCGACTGAACGTGTCGCTTTTAGATGACCCTGTTATAATAACCGAAATTCAAGAAACTTTAAATTGGTTCTTTGCCACCAATATGAATGGAAATACAGATCCTTGGTTAGTGTGGGAGGCACACAGGTGTGTGATCAGGGGAATTTTTATTAAACACGGGGCACGGGTGAAGACGGAACATGGAGAGGAGATATCCAATTTACTAAGAGAGACAAACTACCTGGAGAGCTCTCACAAAAGATTCCCTAATGAATCCTTGAGGAAAACCCTGTTGGCCAGGCGGAAATCCCTATGTTCTATACTGATCCACAAAGCAAAGGCAATATTTACCATGTGCCATCGCTTTTATTATGAACACGCCAATAAGAGTGGCAAAGCACTAGCAAGAGCCCAACGTTCCAATACCTACATGACAACTATAGTTGATCAGTCAGGGCAACATACCTATACACTTTCAGGCATAGCGGATGCTTTTAAACACTATTACGAGGCAGATTAGGGTATGGAAGCAACACAATGTGATGAATTTAGACACCAAATTCGAAGGATACATCAAGAAACCTGGCATGCCTGCGTTGTCAGGTGGAGAGGCAGATGACATGGAACAGCTCTTTTCAGAAAAGGAGCTCTCCATGGCAATTAAGAGCACTAAACAAAGGAAAGCCCTGGGTCCTGATGGTCTTAACTCCCCTATTACAGATTATTTCTGAAATCCCTGTCCCCGCACCTTATCAGGTGCCTGAACTCTATCCCTGGGGATCGAGATTACCAGTAGACTCCTTGAGAGCCCACATTTCTGTTATACATAAAACGGGGAAAGGTCCTTCCCTCTGTTCCAATTACAGGCCGATATCACTTCTAAATGTGGATATCAAACTATTCGCAAAAATGATAGCATCTAGATTGGCCCCTTCTTTACTGTCACTCATCCATCCTGATCAGGAGGACTTTGTGGGAGGGACAGAAGCCAAAGATACTACAACTAAGGCTCTGGACCTTATCTGCAGAGCAAAGCTAAAATCTCCGCCCCTGAGGCTGCTTGCCATTGACGCAGAGAATGCATTCAACAGGGCGATAATTATATAAAAACAGCTTTCTCTGATGATTTAGGAAAAATAACGTTTGGAAGCTAATTTGCCAGCTATTGAAAGCGATCCTCACACAGGTAGCATTTAATAATAATCAATCCTAATTGCTGCCCTTTTCCAGGCTCTGCTTTTGCAATGCACAGAGTGTGCTGGGGAAGTATCTGACATGTCTCTCACAAAGGAATCAATGGTCATTATCTGAAACATATCTTATGTGCAAGTGGACTTATTAGAAAAATATAACTTAGTCACAGAAAAGTACCAGATTACATTTTAACACCTTTAGAGCTAAGAGTCAGTTTTCCTATTCTCCTAACTTTTTGAGGCTTCACAAAGTCCTTGCAGCATTCTAAACCTTAAAGATTTGTTACCTCCACTCCCCATATGTAATAATTTCCCCCTTCACATACTAATGTCACCCATCCTGGTATATTGTCCTCCATCCGGGCTCCTTCCTGGTATACGGTCCTCCATTCTGAGCCCCTTTCTGGTATTTGTCCTCCATCCAGGTCGTTTACTGGTATATTTTCCTCCATCCTGAGCCCTTCCGGTATGTTGTCCTCCATCCTGAGCCCCTTCTTGTATGTTGTTTCCATCCTGAGCCCCTTCCTGGTATGTTGTCCTCCATCCTGAACCCCTTCCTGTATGTTGTCTCCATCCTGACCCTTCCTGGCATATTGTCCTCCATCTTGAGCCCTTCCTCGTATATTGTCCTCTATCCTGGGTCCCCCTTCTGGTATATTTTGTCCTCATTCTGGCCCTTTCCTAGTATATAGTCTTCCATCTAGGCCCTTCCTGATATCTTGTATTGATCCTGACCATCTTGTATTTATGTCCTTATCCAGCCCCTTCCTGGTATAATGTGCACATCCCAAAAGTCAGTACCTTCAACAGCCACTGTATTAAGTGTGGAAGTGTAGCATTGTACTATAAAAAAGGGGACTTTTGTGAGTTCAAGGACAAAAGGGCCTACAACTTTATTCAGAACCACTCATCTAGCGAGTCTTCATTACCCGTGGATAT
Source organism: Allobates femoralis (assembly GCA_033576535.1). Lineage (NCBI taxonomy): Eukaryota > Metazoa > Chordata > Amphibia > Anura > Aromobatidae > Allobates > Allobates femoralis. The sequence goes on from JARQOC010000001.1 coordinate 276,459,953, forward strand.
CTCCTTCTCGGATTGTGACACCTATATATAGAAGGAGCAGATCAAAGGTGTCCCAATAGAGGAAGGGGAGCCTCAGAGGTTTAATAGAAAAAAAGATGGCAAAATTGCAGAGGACCAACCATCAAACATGGATGGGGGAGAAACAGCTGGACTACTCCAAACATGACTACCTCAGCATCATCTGCACATACACGACATCGCCTTCCTCATCAGCTGCTGCTTCTTTTTGGAGAGGGAAACTCAAATTTGATACAATCTCAGGACTCGTCTAGTCAGATTATTAATTTATCGTGTTTTCATCTATGTAATGTATAACACTAATTCCTAATAGGATAAGTTTGATTTGCAATTTATAAAAGTCTTTTTCCAAGAGAACACAGATCATCATTGAATGTCTGTACAAGCATTAATACAGATTTTGACCAAGGCTCAATCCGAGTCATGCAGCCCTTTCCATTAAGCAGCTATTGAAAAATATAATGTATTTTCTGTTCTAATCTTCCAAACAAGTGATCTGCCTTCATTTTCTGCTGACCTCTGTAGAAATGTAACCCTACATTTGTCTTCAGCTTTTAATCTCTTGGAGCGAGAAGGAATGACTGTTTCTGTGCATATTCCCGCTTCTCATTTACAGACACATTTCTCTGCATGTCCTCTATTAACCCTTCATGATATCCATATACATGCCTCATACTCAGCAGGTAATGGCTGGTATTATAGCAAGACCTGCCTCCAATCATGGCGGGTGAGGCAGAGCTCCGCCATGATTGTTGCGATGTTAAATCTTGCTGTTAAACTCAGACAGCACACGGCAACATGGGGAGCACCATTTTAAGCACCTCTAAACGTGCCCATGGTGTGACCGCCATGCTTGTCATAGCAGAGCTCCTTTGAAAGCTTTGCCTGTGGCCGGGCTTCAAAGGAGACTGTGATTTTCAGTATATGCAGCAATGCTGTATATAGCACAAGCGATCAGACGATCACAGCTTCAAATCCCATAAAGGGACTGTTAAAAAATAAAAAAATGTTCAAATTAACCCCTTTTGCCCTATTAAAATTTTTGTAAAATACACTTGTAGTATTTCCACATTCAGAAAAGTCTGATCTATCAATGATGATCTATCTATCAAGATATAAAAATAATTAACCCGTCAGTAAAAACTGTAAATAAAAAATGTTTTAAAAATCAAGGCGGCCAGAATTAAGTTTTATCTTTGGACGCTGCAGTACCACAAAAAATGCTGTAGCAAGCTATCCAAATGTCATTGATAGCTCAAAATGTTATCAATAAAATATTGTCTCAACCCACAAAAATTAAGCATGTCATAGCTTCATAGATGAAAAAAATGAAAACATGATAAAAACATTGAATTAACCCCAAATGGGTATCAATAAAAACATTGGTTTGGGGTGCAAAAAACAAGCCTCACACAGTTCCAAATGTTGAAAAAGTTACTGCTTTGAGAAAATACCATTGCATGCAATATAATTTCTTTTTTGCTTTTATTAAATCTATGATCTACAAGTACAATGATCCTTCTCTACTAGTCACTCCCTTGTTTTACCCCCCTAGAATAAAGGGCCTTCAAGTTATTAGGGCCCAGAAACATAACTTTACATTTGTCCACATTAACCCTCATCTGCTAAGTGAATGCTCATACTCTAAAGTTTGTCCACATCAGCCTCTAACTTCTAAACATCCTCTATAGATTTGTATATACGGTAGTTTAGAGTTTACCTTCATCTGAAAAATGTCCAAAAGAGGGAAAAGCGCGGGCAGCACAGATTGGCCTCAGGGATCATGTGACATTATGATCCCTGGGAGAGCTGAGAGCCAAGGCAGACACCGACTGAAGTGCACCGACACCTGAAGTTATAGGTGTTATTTTGATAGGGAGAAAACATAATGATTAAGAATGGGTTGTCATAGTGGACAACCCCTTTAAAGGGATCCTGTCACCCCCAAAACTCCTCATAAGCTATTAAAACATGTCCCTAGAGCATATTATCACTTATCCTACACTCCTTTTTTGCTCAGAAATGCATCTAGTGAAATAACGTTTTTATACAATTTCACTAGATGCATTTCTGAGCAAAAAGGAGTGTAGGATAAGTGATAATATGCTCTAGGGACATGTTTTAATAGCTTATGAGGCGTCTTGGGGGTGACAGGATCCCTTTAACCTTCGAGTAACCACTTACAGTGCTGTGCAAATTAATTGGGACAAATCAAGTCCTTACTTGTTTTTCTTGCATTAGTTTTACTATTGCTGATAATGGTTTTATCAGTTCTTGGCGTTGTTTTCCTTTTTCTTCCATATTTCCCTTTCCGTTTTGGAGAAAACGATCCAGTTTTATTGTGTGTGTGTGAATTATTCTTGAAACGGTGGATTTTCCAATACCAACGGTGGAAGCGATTTCTCTTACAGTCAGACTTGTATGTTCATTAACAGTCATAATTCTAGGCCTCTTCCGTGGAGTAACATCCATTTCTACAGGCACGAATCACACAGAGAAAAAGTACACTAAACCACTCCTCACAGAAACAAGCTCTAAACTGAAGCTGAGGGGGCAGCTAGCTGTTATTTTCTGACTAAAACCAGTCAAACCACGTTTTGTTACTCAAGGTTGTACACTCACCCCTGTTCAAAGCAGTTGAAACTGGTTTCAATCACTGACTGGTAACCCCAACTTACGATTTTACTTACAAAAATGCTTTGTCCCAATTAATTTGCACAGCACTGTATAACCAGAAACCATACAAAGCAGCAATAATTCCTCACCACTGCACTGGTTCTGAATACTACTAAAAACCTTGCTTTCAAAAAACGACTATAACTACTTGTGTTGCATGTCCACACCTCTACTCACCTCTTCATGAACACTTCTCAGATCAGTTTGAAAACCTTTGTTCTTCGTAAAACCATGATGACAGCCACTTATGTTATTTCCTATGAAATACTCCTGCATATAATGCTTTTCAAGCCCCTCAAACATTGTGTCCACAAAGGATGTTAAGCTCACTGGTCTTTAATTACTGCTGGGTGACCTAGAGACCATTTTTAGTGGACACCCTGTCGCTTGGCACAATGTCAGTCACTAGTCTCTAAATATTATGTATAGTGGCAGAGCAATAATTCCGATTTCACATGCCAGCAGCTCAGTGTGTGCGGCTACACAAGCGTCCTGATGTTTAACATTGGGACGCAGGGTGTATGCGTTTACCTACGTTTGAATGCATCTGTCTCTGTATGTGTTTATTTAGAACACTTGTAGAACGCTTCACGTTGCATTTCTTGTGTGTCCGAGGGTGCTTGGTTTAGACGCAAGCATCCACCAGTGCACAATTTCTACATTGTAGTCAATTGAGCCACATTGCCATCTGGATGGCAGAGCAAGCAAATGCAGGATGGATCAATCGCTCTCTTTTATAGTATCTAATCTGTCTCCTCCCATTCAGTTTCATCCCATTTCTCCTAGTATTTTCTTGTGCAAATGAGAATAAAGTCGATTCCTCTACACTATGACAGCCCTAGATTTTTGTAGACCGCTATTAAGTCTCATCTCAGTCTTTTTTTTTTGCAAGTTAAACATTCCCACATCCTGTAACCGCTCCGCTTAAGACATGGTTTGCAGACCGGTCACCATTCTGGTCACTCTTCTCTGAACTTGCTCCAGTTTGTTGATGTCTTTTTTAAGTGTGGTGCCCAGAACTACAGTATTCCAGATGAGGTCTGACCAAAGAATAGTAGAGGGCGATAATTACTTTACATGATCCAATTGTATGCTTCTGTTCAACTTCAACTTAGTGTTAAGGTCTGGGTTAATTTCACGTGCTAGGTGTCTATATTCCAAAATATTAACAAGAGGAATAAATTGATTATCATAACTTGCATTTTTTTTCCTGTTGTAAAAGTGTCCCTACAGCAAATGGGTTATGAGGCTAAATACCATTTTTTGTGTTTGAGAATTAAAGCCCATTAGCTCGCTAAGTGAAAGGTCTAGAGCTTCTGCTCCTGACAAATCCTTCTGTTTTCATCCTCCCTTCTGTGTAAAACCATTTTTACACATCCATGACACATTGACTATTTTCGCAGCCCAGAAGACTGCCGCCCAATCACTAGGTCTAGGACATGGGCTGCTTTAAATATGCCTGATCCAACTCATGCCAGATGACCCAGCAGTTGGCCAAGGATTTCTGATTCAAGCACAGTCCTTTAACACGGACCTTGTTAAACCAGCACTAAGGCTCAATGAGAAGACAATCTAATCAGTATGTGTGCTGTCCAATTACACAGTGACCTCCTTATTTCAATGGCGTAGTTCACATTGGTGAGTTTGTACACATGGATAGATGTCCACATGTGAAAGTTGCATCATGCACTACTCTGATCTAGTTTTCCAAGCAGGCTCGCCCATTACAAACAATGGGTGCTTTAAAAAAACACTGACGTCACATGGACACCATATAATTTTATAGGGTTACAATGCAAATATTAAACATAGAAAACCTTATGTTAACTTATGATTAATTAAATTGTTGATGCAAAGAACAGATGCCAAACGGATGTTAACAAAACGAATATATAGATCATTATTAATGGATGGCAATAGGGAAACAAATCAAGACACTATGGAAAAGGAAAGCATATGAAAAGAAAATACATGCAGAGTAGAAACTGTATTGATATACAAGCTAATAAAAAGACAGCACCACCTCGATACACAAGGACCACACATCCAGCCTATATAACTGAGAGGGACAATCTCTCAGGATAATCTGAAACTTGGATCATGCAGCTAAATGCATTAATGGAAGGAGCTCTGAAAATGAAGACTGATGACTGAAATTTAGAGCAATTGGATTGTTCTTTTTTTTCTATTCCAGGGTGTTCACAGCTTTTAAGAGATTTCAGGTCCGACTGATACCTTCAGGGGAGTTACGTCATATGTTTCATACTGTTTTATCTAAATCTACAAAGTATTGCAGGACGCTTACTTGATCCAACCCGGTTAGTCTACAAGAAATAAAAGGAATACTAAAGGGAACCGGTGAGGTGGTTTATGCCCCCCCCAGCTATCATTGTCTGCACCTGCAGCTTTATAATACCACTCTAATCATCCCTGTCTGAGCTCAGAGTGTAATATCAAAGGTGAAAAAAAGAGAATTTTGTTTACGTACCGTAAATTCTTTTTTCTTTAGTCATCAATGGGAGACCCAGACAATGGGGTTTAGGGCTCTGCCCTCCGGAGGTCACACTAGGTACTACAAGTTTGTAGACACCGCCTCCTCCGCTTATAAACCCCTACCGCAGGGAACATCCTCAGTTTGGTCCATAAGCTGCGAGGAGAAATAAACCACACCCGAAACATCGGGAAGAATGCCGTGCACAGACGGTTCAACAACCCGGCAAACACTGTCTCAACAGAGAACAGAACAAGTGCAAAATATGCAACGGAACAACTGGGTGGGTGCTGGGTCTCCCATTGATGACTAAAGAAAAAAGAATTTACGGTACGTAAACAAAATTCTCTTTTTTCTGGTCGTCATAATGGGAGACCCAGACAATGGGGATGTCCTAAAGCAATACCCCAGGGCGGGAAGAGTTCCTCAACAAGACGGATAACATATGGTTCCCTTTAAAGGTGGGCAACCGCCGCCTGGAGAACCCGCCTGCCCAAACTCGCATCCGCAGAGGCATGGGCATGCACCATATAGTGCTTAGAAAATGTGTGCAGACTGGACCAAGTGGCCGCCTGACACACCTGTAGAGCAGACGCTCGATGTCGCAAGGCCCAGGAGGCACCGACAGCTCTGGTAGAGTGAGCCTTCAATCCCACCGGGAGAGGCAAACCAGATGATCGGTAAGCCTCCTGAATGGGAGTTTTAATCCATCTGGCCAAGGTCGACTTTGACGCCGCGGCCCCCTTACAGCGACCCGTCGTGAGAACAAATAAGGAATCCGAATTCCTGAAGGAAGCGGTCCTGGACACATAAATGCGTACAGCTCTCACGAGATCCAGAGTATGGAAGTCGCGTTCAATCTGATGAACGGGAGCGGGGCAAAATGAAGGGAGAACAATCTCCTGGTTCAGGTGAAAAGTTGAAACCACCTTCGGCAAGAATTCTGGCCGTGGACGCAACACCACCTTGTCTTGGTGAACCACCAGAAAGGGTGACTTGCACGAAAGTGCAGCCAATTCTGAGACCCTCCTCAAAGACGTAATTGCCACCAGAAAAAACCACCTTCTGGGACAGACGCAAGAGAGAGATATCTCTCAGCGGCTCAAACGGCGGCTTCTGTAACGCCGCTAGGACTCTGTTAAGGTCCCAAGGGTCCAGAGGTCTCCTGTAGGGCGGAACCATCCGCGACACCCCTTGGAGAAAATGACGCACCTTCGGGAGGAGTGCCAATCGTCTGTCAAACAGCACCGAGAGTGCTGACACTTGACCTTTCAAAGAGCCAAGGGATAATCCCAACTCCAGACCCGACTGTAGGAAGGCCAACAACGTCGGGATGGAGAGGGGCCACGGAGAGCGTCCACCGGAGGCACACCAGGTAAAAAAGATTTTCCACGTTCTGTGGTATATCTTCCTGGAAGCGGGCCTCCTAGCCCGATTCATAGTAGCAACCACTGTAGGGGAGAAACCCCTAGACGTCAGCAGCCAGGCCTCAAGAGCCACGCAGTCAACTTGAGGGCCCTGGAATTGCGGTGGAAGAATGGGCCTTGCGCGAGTAAGTCTGCGCGTTCTGGAAGAGCCCATCTGTGTCCGCCTGACAGGTGCCACAGGTCCGGATACCAGGACCTCCTGGGCCAATCTGGAGCCACTATGATGGCTATCCTGCACTCCGACCTGATCTTCCACAGCACCTTGGGAATCAGAGCCAGAGGCGGGAACACATACGGCAGATGGAATCCGGACCAGGTCAAGATTAGGGCGTCCGCTCCCAGAGACTGGGGGTCCCACGACCTCGCCATGTATTGCGGCACCTGATGATTCAGCCGTGAGGCCATCAGGTCCACGTCCGGCATGCCCCATCTGCTGCAGATTTCTCTGAAGACGTCCGGATGAAGAGACCACTCTCCGGCGTCCATCCCCTGTCGGCTCAGATAGTCGGCCTCCCAGTTTTCGACCCCTGGGATATGAACTGCGGAGATCAGGCAGTTGTTGTCCTCCGCCCAGGATAGGATGCGGTGAACTTCGGCCAGAGCCTCCGCACTCCTGGTTCCTCCTTGATGATTTATGTAGGCGACGGCCGTCGCATTGTCGGACTGAACCCGAATGGGTTGTCCTGAGAGGAATCTCTGAAAAGCCAGGAGTGCCAGGTATACCGCCTTGATCTCCAGCACATTGATCTGCAACGCCGACTCCGACTGAGTCCACAGGCCTTGGGCCCTGTGTTGTGAGAACACCGCCCCCCAGCCCTTCAGACTGGCGTCGGTGGTCACCACTAACCAAGACGGTTTATGAAGGACCGGCCCCGAGACAAGTGATGCGGTTGTAGCCACCACTGCAGGGAATCTCTGGTCGGTTGGGAAAGGGTCACCAGCCGATTCAGTGAGATCGTCCTCTTGTCCCATCTGCGGAGAATCTCCAGCTGGAGAGGACGGAGGCGAAATTGTGCAAAAGGCACCGCCTCTATTGCCGCCACCATGCGTCCCACCAGCTTCATCAACACCCGTAGGGATGATTGTGGTGACAGGAGGACTGCTTGCACTCCTGATTGGATCGCCATCTGTTTGGGTCGCGGCAGAGACACCAGGGCCGAGGCCGTGTTGAAGTCCATGCCCAAATATGTCAGAGACTGGGTCGGAACTAGCGTTGACTTCTGAATGTTGAGGAGCCAACCGAACTGTTCCAGAGACCGCATGGTCACATCCAGGCTCTCTTGACAGAGGTGTTCCGATGGCCCCCTGACCAGTAGGTCGTCTAAATAGGGGATGACGGCATGGCCCTGCGCGTGCAGGAGAGCCATCATGGAAGCCATCACTTTTGTGAACACCCGCGGTGCCGAGGCCAACCCGAACGGCAGCACCACAAATTGGAAGTGTTCTTCCCCACTGCAAATCTTAACCAGCGCTGATGAGCCGGAGCAATGGGCACATGAAGGTAAGCGTCTCGGATATCTATGGACGCCAGGAAGTCCCCTGTGACACCGCTGCGATCACGGAACGCAGGGATTCCATACGGAACTCCGAACCAACACGTGACGGTTGAACAACTTCAGGTCCAGAACAGGGCGGAAGGATCCGTCCTTCTTCGGGACGATAAAGAGGTTGGAGTAAAAACCCCTGAACCTCTCCCCAGAAGGCACCGGAACTACCACTCCGTCCCTGCGGAGACCCTCCAACACCAGGTAAAAAGCCTGAGCCTTTTCTGGTGATGGGGCCGACCGATGGAATCGGTGGATAGGTTTTGACGTCAGCTCTATCCTGTAACCTCGCGAGACCACGTCTCGAACCCACTGATCTTGAATGTGAAGTAGCCACTTGTCCTGAAAGCGAGACAAGCGGCCCCCCACCTGTGGGGAGGCAGGAAGGCAGAGCGAGTCATGTAGAGGCGGGTTTGGGGGTGGCAGCCACTGCCCCCGCCGGCTTCTTTGGACGGCTCTTAGAGCGCCACTGAGAAGCGGGCTTGCCCCCTCGGTCCGTACGAGCGGACGATGCTGATGACTGCGAGCTGGAGCGAAAGGACCACTGTTTTGGGTTCCTTTTCACAGTATACCGTGGCTTAGGCTTATTCTGCGGTATCTTAGACTCAGCAGAATCCTTTATTAGCTTGTCCAGCTCAGTGCCAAACAGCCTGTCACCAGCAAATGGAAGATTCTGTAAAATCTTCTTAGATGTGGCATCTGAGTCCAGAGACGCAGCCACAACAGTCTGCGAATCGCAATAGCATTGGCCGAAGCCACAGCTGAGCGAGTGGCAGTTTCCAGAGTTGCCGTTCTGGCGTAGTCCGCATAGGCTCTTGCCCTCTCGGTAAGTGCCATGACCTCTGGACTGGACCTTGCCAGGTCAGTGATACCATCCAAGCAGGTAGTAATTGCTTGTAAGGTCCAAACCGTGGCAAAATTAGGGGCAAATGAAGCCCCCACAGCCTCATAGGAAGACTTGGCGAGTTGCTCGACCTGTCTATCAGTCGCATCCTTCAACGAGGAGCTATCAGAGGCAGAGAATAGAGAGCGTGCAGCAATCCTGGTCATGGAAGCGTCCACCTTTGGGGACTGCGACCACTCCTGAAGCACCTCCTGGGGGAAGGGGAAGCGATTGTCCTTAGGTTTTCGGACATAACGCCGCCCAGGGTGCAACCTGGGGGCTCTAATCACCCTTCCAAAGTTAGTATGGTCCATAAAGGAACCACTTGGTCTAGCCTCCGGCCGCAGCCATTGATAGACCTCCTTCGGGTGTACAGTCACCTCCTCAGGGGGAGTCACAAGACGTAAGGTCTCGTTGATAGAGGATACCAAATCCTCCACCCCGTCTGGTGGTTCAGACGCAGATACAGACCCGAAAGTCGAACCCCCATCATCTTCCTCACCATCAGAGGAACGCTCCTCCTCAGAGAGAGCCTGGAGCTCGGGTGACTCCTCACGACGAGCTCGCTTAAGGGGTCTCGCAGCAGAAGAAGGAGACACCCGGGGGTAACTGGAAGGAGTAGCTGGGCTGTCCAGCCTCCTATTAAGCGCCTCCAGGGATTGCGACATGGAGGACAGCTGGGACAACAGAGATTCATTGATCTTATTCTGAGTTTCCCAGGGCCCTGGAATTACTTGAACCTCAGGGTACCGCACTGGAGCTGCTGACTCAGCAGTGGCAGTCCGGGCCTCTGGGCGTCCGCAGTTATTGCAGGACCCCTCCACCAGTGTACCATTGCATATAGCACAAGTAACTGTGGTCTCTGCCGCCTTAGCAGCACGCTTCCCAACTGAGGACATCGCCACAGTAGGGGTAAATAAGCCAATCGCAGACAAAAACCGGGATCCTGGTAGCTTACCGACCGCAACACAGCGGTAGGAGGAAGCGGTGTGTGTGTGACCTCCGCGCTAGGTTCCGGTCTCCCCTGAAGTGCAGCCGCACGCTTCAGACAGCTCCCAGCCGGGAAGTGATGGGGAAAGATGGCCGCCGACAGAGAAACTGTGGGCGGCGCCGAGAACACGCGGGAAACACACACACATGCCCATCGGTGACGTCACCGCACGGGCAGCTTCCCATCCTCCAGGCAGCCTCAGCATGGAGGCGCCGGAGCCCGCAGCGCGGGAAATAGTGTGAAATACACCACACACAGACTGACTGTACAAACACACATACGCAGTCTAGAGCCTCAGCCCCTGTGACACACAGGGCGGTCAGCCAGGGTGACCCCCGCACGGGGTACACCTCCAGATCCGCGGACCCGAGGGTAACGCGCGGTCTGAGTGTCAGGACACATAAAGTGACCGACACTACCCCCAGGCACACAGGAGACACAGAGTGCCTCAGTGCCTGTCCGGTCTGTAAGCACCATTTAGGGAGGCCTCGGACGGGGGTTCAGCACCAGTCCGGAGTGTAAGCACCATTTAGGGAGGCCTCGGACTGGGCTGGCTCCAGTCCGGTCTGTAAGCACCATTTAGGGAGCCTCGGACGGAGCGGAGCTGTGCAAGGCTCCCATCTCCCACTCTCCAGAGCCCCCCAGAGAGGGATGGAGAGGAGCGTGACAGCGTACCGGGAGAACACCAAGTGTCCAGGCTCTAGGCCCTCCGGTACCTCCACCAGCGTGTGCCACTAAGGGTGAGCGGGGAGGCTGTCACAGGTCCCGACTAGGACCATATTACCTTGTCTTCAGACGCCATCACGTAAGTTGTGAGAATGCAGTGAAGTGCAAGCAAAGCGTGATCCTCCGAGCACACTAAGGTTAAAACTGAGGATGTTCCCTGCGGTAGGGATTTATAAGCGGAGGAGGCGGTGTCTACAAACTTGTAGTACCTAGTGTGACCTCCGGAGGGCAGAGCCCTAAACCCCATTGTCTGGGTCTCCCATTATGACGACCAGAAAAAAAGCATTTATACACTTACACTTTCTTATGTAAGGCTGCCTTCACATTTGCTATTTGGTAAATTTGTGGCAGATTTCACCGCGTCTGCCGCATAACGGCTGACTCGTGGCAAACTCCATGTATTGTCTATGGGACTTGTGGTCAGGTGCGGCAACTGCGGTTTTGCTGGATTCGGCACTTGCTTCAAGTAAAAAAAAAATGCTGCTAGGATCCGGAAAAACCACACTTGCTGCATCTGACCACAAGCCCCATAGAGCTTGCATGGGGCTTGCAAGAAGTCGACCATTATGCAACAGATGCGGCGAAATCTGCCACGAATTTACAAAATAGCAGTTGTAAATAAGGCAGTTACCAAAACTTGGAGGATGTAGTCTATCTGGCACGTTAATGGTTAACTCACTATTAACTTCTCTAAATGACCTGTGTGATTCAACGATCATGTGACCATAGTGGGCGGAGCTAAGAAAGCAAAAACATTATGGTCTATGAAGACTTAGCTCCACCTGTTGTAGTCACATGATCATGACATCACACAGGTCCTACAGCATCTTATAAAATTCTGCTGAAATGTTAACTATTAACCTGCCAGATAGACTGCGTCCTCCAAGGTGTAGTCACTGACTCCAAAAATGTAAGCGTATAAATGGTTTTTTTCACCTTTAATATTACACTATGAGCTCAGACAGGGATGATTAGAATGGGACTATGAAGCTGCAGGTACAGATAGTGATAGCTGGGGGGCATAAACCACCTGACAGCTTCCCTTTAACACAATTCACTTCTAAAGTAAGTAGAGAGGAGTCTCAGCTGCAGAAAGTTAAAGGTGATCACCTGAAAATACCTCATTTTATTAATCGGATACTATTAACCGGGCTTAAAGGCCTGAAAATAGGGTAAGTGTTCACTTTTTAAAAGCCATTATACGGTATTACAAAATGCTTTTGTTTCTTATGTTTTTTAGAAGAGGTAGAAATTGTTCAAATACTCAGCACCACTCTGGCAAATGAGATGAGAAAGGATTACAGTTTCATCCTGCACAGTAAAAGCATAAAGTAGACAGAATGTGCTTCACAATAAAATACTGCCAGAGAGATAATGGATGTCCAAAGAAATCTATCACGACCAGGAGCCTGAAAGGAGCAGCAACCTATGGCAAGCATATAGACATTTACATCCACTCTATAATGCACCTAGACATTGGAATTTGGTACGACAGATCATTTTTATCAATAGTAGAATTGCAGGATATATTCTTTATTTATTGATGGTGAATTACCATACAAATAACCTAGTGATTTATACTTTTTCATTCATTAAATCAACAGACAATCTAATATTTAAAAAAAGCCCCTCAGCCCCCCAACCTCCACTCTTTATTTTTTTTTTTTTTTAATAGAAAAACAATATATGCTACTACCCTCCCCAGCATTAAAGCTGTAACACCAAGGGAAAAGTCATGAGATTATGGAAATCAAAGGATGGATAGACATGTTATAGAAAGAGATTCTACACTAAAACATAACTTGTATTATGATATTAAATAGTGGGATATTCCCAATGTGGTGCAACAGCAAAATGTATATAACCACCTATTTCCAAACTAAAGGGCATAAATAGGTACTTAAAAGCATAAAATAAGGGTGCCTTCACACTGGCGTTCCCCACCGCAGCATTCTGCGGAGGGGAATCGCCATGTGTGCGCAGCGGCCGCCAGCTCCCATCTTTAGAATGGGAGCGCACGGTGCTGCGCTTGACAGCGCATGACCGTGCGCACCCATCCACTCCCATATGTGATCTGTGCGCAGGCGGATGCCTGCGCACAAATCACACGCTCCCGCCCGCACCAGGACGCAACATGTGGCCGAGATGGACAAATTGAATGGCACAGAATCGCTGATGGCAGATGATCTTCCGTCTGGGTCGGATCAGAGCCGCACATGGTTCCTGTGGCAATCATTTAATGAGAGCCCGAGCTTCAAGACCTGGCTATCGCAGCCTTCTGCCCCCCCCTTCTGGCCCCATAGTCTGGATCTTTCCCTTCTTTCCCCTCCCCCTTTCCTAGCTCTGCTTCCTTCCCTGTTCCAAGGTACCCTCCCTCCTTTCCCTTCCACCCCTTTCTTCTTTTTCTTCTTCCCTTTTCTTTTTTCCCCGTCCTGTTTTGTCCGGGGTCCTAGTGCTATAGAACACCTCAAAACCGAGGGACCTCGTCTTCTGAGTAGTTAAATACTTATTTCTTGCCTACGGCGGATTGCTGGGGGCCGTACCATTTGGAAGGCGTTGTGTGTTCTCTGATTTACAACAATAGTTATAGTACTTGTTGCTTTCCCCTGGACTTGATTATGGTGAAGCTTTCACCTGTTCTGTGTTTTCTGTATTTTATACTGTGAAAATGAATAAAAAGATTTATTGCAAAAAAAAAAAGCACAAGGTGTGTTATACTCAGGGACATGGCTAAGGTAAGAGAGGCTGAAAAACGACCTCCTTTAAACAAGAAACATAAGATAAAATGTCAAGACTGGGCCAAGAAATATCTTAAGAGTAATTTTTCAAAGGTTTTATGGACTGATGAAATGAGAGTGACTCTTGCTGGTCCAGATGGATGGGCCAGAGGCTGTATCAGTAAAGGGCAGAGAGCTCCACTCCGACGCCAGCAAGGTGGAGGTGGGGTACTGCTATGGGCTGGTATCATTAAAGATGAACTTGTGGGACCTTTTCGGGTTGAGGATGGAGTGAAGCTCAACTTCCGGACCTACTGCCAGTTTCTGGAAGATAACTTCTTCAAGCAGTGGTACATGAAGAAGTTTGTATCGTTCAAGAAAAACATGATTTTCATGCAGGACAATGCTCCATGACATGCATCCAACTGCTCCACAGTGTGGCTGGCCAGTAAAGGTCTAAAAGAAGAAAAAATAATAATAATGACATGGCCCCCTTGTTCACCTGATCTGAACCCCATAGAGAACCTGTGGTCCCTCATAAAATGTGAGATATACAGGGAAGGAAAGCAGTACACCTCTTGAAACAGTGTCTGGGAAGCTGTGGTGGCTGCAGCATGCAATGGTGATCGTAAACAGATCAAGCAACTGACAGAATCTATGGATGGAAGGCTGTTGACTGTCATCATAAAGAAAGGTGGCTATATTGGTCACTCATTTTTTTGGGGTTTTGTTTTTGCATGTCAGAAATGTTTATTTCTAAATTTTGTGCAGTTATATTTGTTTACCTGGTGAAAATAAACAAGTGAGATGGGAATATATTTGGTTTTTATTAAGTTGCCTAATAATTCTGCACAGTAATAGTTACCTGCACAAACAGATATCATCCTAAGATAGCCAAATCTAAAAGAAAACCCCACTCCAACTTCCAAAAATATTAAGCTTTTAGGTTGATTGAGAACAAGTTGATCAATAATAAAAATAATCCTCCAAAATACAACTTTCATAATAATTCTGCACACAGTGTACATATGGAAGTGCTGTTCACATGCATCACCGTGCAAAGCAAACATCATTGTGGATAAAACGTTGTGTGCTTGGTGTATAAAACCCCTTGGATGAAGTTGTTGTGCTGTGACTTTCTTTTTTTTTGTTGATCAATCATGAGCAGAACATGTCATGTAAAAAAGGTAGGGGGCACCTGAAGAGAATGTAAGACCCAGCTTTCTGTGTGGGAAATGTGTAATGACGACACACATCCATGCTCTCTTTGCTGGCATCTACTGTGGACACAAATGGAGCAGGGAAGTACAGCAGAGGTGCATGTCATTACAAATGATTCTGCAGTGCTCATCTAATGGCACTGTCAGCTCTGCCCTACTCCCCTCCCACCACAATGACAGTGCCAATGGGGGAGACATACAGATGCAAAGGTGTTCATAATGGCACACAGCTATGCTCCCTTCCCTTTTCCACATGAAGGGTGTGTGTGTGTGTGTATGTATGTATGTATATGTGTGTGTATATATGTGTGTATATATGTGTGTACATGTTTGTATGTATATGTGTGTGTACATATATGTGCATGTGCGTATATGTGTGCTGTGGCAGATTATAATGAGGTCAATATGGTCTTTTGCCCCGGGCCCAATGGTGTTGGGGGGCCCACAGCCCAGGGGGTAAATTGCCCCATTATAATCTGCCACGGCGCTACCATACAGCACTGTGCATGCAGGGCTGCTGCAACGTCCATGAGGTGACGAGCCCTGCTAGTTGACAGGGGGCGGCATCCGCAGGGGCGCCTGGTGGTGTTATGACTCCCTGCTGATGCCGCTCTCTCCTACAGTTCCGGCTGCCGCCGCGTTGCACCTCCCCCCCCGCCGCAGTGTGAGCCCACCTGTAGAGCCGCACAGGAAGACCTGTGCTTACAGGACCTGTGATTATGTCAATAGAGGGGAGGAGTCAGGGATCACATGATCAGCTCCTCGTTATGCAGCCCTCCACTGTGCTGGATGTCATGGTGCTGGATAAGGGTAAGAAGAGGATGAGATGAAGGTTATGTGTGGGGTCAGGAGATTTACAGTGTGGATGTAGCAGAGCCACGTGTGTACTAGGTGTATGGAGCGGAGCCGAGTGTGTACGTTGTGTATGGAGCGGAGCCGCGTGTGTACGTGGTGTATGGAGTGGAGCAGCATGTGTACTAGGTGTATGGAGCTGAGCCGCATGTGTACTAGGTGTATGGAGCTGAGCCGCATGTGTACTAGGTGTATGGAGCGGAGCCGTGTGTGTACGAGGTGTACAGAGCAGAGCCACATGTGTATGAGATGTACGTAGCAGAGCTGAGTGTGTACGGAGCAGAGATGCGTGTACGAGGTGTACGGAGCAGAGCCGTGTGTGTACAGGGTGTATGGAGCAGAGCCGTGTGTGTACAAGGTGTATGGAGCAGAGCCACATATGTACAAGGTGTATGGAGCGGAGCCGCATGTGTACTAGGTGTATGGAGCGGAGCCACACATGTGCGAGGTGTATGGAGCGGAGCCGTGTGTGTACGAGGTGTACAGAGCGGAGCCGCATGTGTATGAGATGTACGGAGCAGAGCTGAGTGTGTACGGAGCAGAGCCGCGTGTACTAGGTGTATGGAGCGGAGCCGCATGTGTATGAGATGTATGGAGCAGAGCTGAGTGTGTATGGAGCAGAGCCGCGTGTACAAGGTGTACAGAGCAGAGCCGCATGTGTACAAGGTGTACAGAGCCAAGCCGCATGTGTTTGAGGTGTACGGAGCAGAGCTGAGTGTGTACGGAGCAGAGCCACGTGTACGAGGTGTACGGAGCAGAGCCTAGTGTGTACAGGGTGTATGGAGTAGAGCAGCGTGTGTACGAGGTGTACAGAGCTAAGCCGCATGTGTACGAGGTGTATGGAGTGGAGCCATGTGTGTAGAAGGTGTATGGAGCGGGGCCGTGTGTGTACGAGGTGCACAGAGCAGAGCCGCGTGTGTACTAGGTGTATGGAGCTAAGCCGCATGTGTACGAGGTGTACAGAGCGGAGCCGCATGTGCATGAGATGTACGGAGCAGAGCTGAGTGTGTACAGGGTGTATGGAGCAGAGCCAAGTGTGTACGAGGTGTATTGAGCAGAGCCGTGTGTGTACAGGGTGTATGGAGCAGAGCCAAGTGTGTATGAGGTGTATGGAGCGGAGCCGCATGTGCACGAGGTGTATGGAGCGGAGCCGCATGTGTGCGAGGTGTATGGAGCGGAGCCGCATGTGTGCGAGGTGTACGGAGCGGAGCCGCGTGTGTACGAGGTGTACGGAGCGGAGCCGTGTGTGTACGAGGTATATGGAGCGGAGCCGCATATGTATGAGGTGTATGGAGCGGAGCCGAGCGTGTACGAGGTGTTCGGAGCAGAGCTGAGTGTGTACTAGGTGTACGGAGCGGAGCCATGTATGTATGGAGCATGCGGAGCTGTGTGTTTACAAGGTGTGTGCACCAGTGGTAGCCCCCTGCAGATGCTGCTCCCACTCCTATAGTCCTAGCCGCCTCTGTCGGCAGCATTGTTCTCCCGAATGCCGGACGCCGCTGTCCGCCCTGCTATGCTGATTCTGCCGGGCCCGATTGGGCTTTGCTGAATTCTCCTGCTCTAGGAGGACCCAGACTTACGAGATCCAGGCAGGCAGCTGATCTCGCCTGAGGCTGAGCAGACTCCTCCGTCCTCCTGACTGAGTCTGTGTCTCACCCGCCGTCAACCACCTCCTGGGTCGCCGCCTGTATGAAGAGAGGGAGTCTGAGGAGAGGGACCGTCACCTAATGCCAACACAGAGCACAGAGAGAACGTGCCTCTGTGACAGAGAGGTGAGTTATATGCCCACTCCTGACTCCTGCCCTGCTGCTGCAGCTGCTGCCTGTGCTCTGTGTGTGCACTGCCAGCCAGACCTCCTGGTGGCTGCTGCATGGCAGGGAGGACTTGGTCAGTGTAAAAAAAGAATGTAAGCAGTAATTAAATGATTTGTGTACTAAGGCCCCTTTCACATCTGCTTTTTTTTCAGATTGTGGCAGATCCGGCAGATTTACCGCATCTGCTGACTAACGGCCACACTTGCAGCACGCTTGCGGCAAGCCCCAAGCATTGTTTATGGGACTTGCGGTTGGGTGCGGCAAGTGTGGTACTGCCGGATGCGACAAATCCGGCATTTGCTACGGTGGAAAAAAAACGCTGCTGACCGCGTTATTATTTACCGTCGCAACAGCCGTTAGGCAGCAAATGTGGTAAATCTGCTGGATCTGCCGCAATTTGAAAGACACGGTGATGTGAAAGGGGCCTAACCAACGCTGCTTTCACATCAGCGTTTAGCTGATGTTTGGGCCGTTCCAGCAGGTGGCGCCGCATGCGGCAAGCCCCATGCATTGTCTATAGGGCTTGCGGTTCGGTGCAGCAAGTGCGGTTCTGCCGAGTGCGGCACATCAGGCACTTGTAGAAGCGAGAAAAAAAAACGCTACAAGAGGTGGGTTTTTTTTTCGCGGCCGCAAGTGTTGGATCTGCTGCACCTGGCAGAGCCACACTTGCCGCTCTGGACCGCAAGCCCCATAGACAATGCATAGGGCTTACAGCATCTGGGCCGCAAGTCAGCCATTAGGCGGCTGATCCAGCGCCACCTTACGAATCGACCGCACATCAGCAAAACCGCTGATGTGAAAGGCCCCTTAATCACTGGAGTGGTCAGGGAGGGTGTAAGGAGACAATACTGGACAGAGGACTGTCAAATTTGCCCTATGTAAACTGTGCCCCACCATCTTGGATAACACAGAAACATGTGAAATGGCTATACATGGTGTATCATGTGCCCCTCTAAGTGGCTATCTTGTTTGGATCAAGTATATATGGAGTCCATGCATACATGATTCAAGAAAAATATCCACATAGAGGGGCACATACACCATGTAGAGGTATTTCACATGTCTATCCAAGGTGGAGGGGTAGTGGGTGCACACATTGTGTATTTTGTGAGTTTTTACCTCAGTATATGTAAGGCCTCGTGCACACGCTGAGTATTTGGTCAGTTTTTACCTCAGTATCTGTAAGGCCTCGTGCATACGCTGAGTATTTGGTCAGTTTTTACCTCAGTAATTGTAAGGCCTCGTGCACACGCCGAGTATTTGGTCAGTTTTTACCTCAATATCTGTAAAGGCCTCGTGCACACGCTGAGTATTTGGTCAGTTTTTACCTCAGTAATTGTAAGGCCTCATGCACACGCCGAGTATTTGGTGAGTTGTTACCTCAGTATCTGTAAAGGCCTCGTGCACATGCTGAGTATTTGGTGAGTTTTTACCTCAGTATCTGTAAGGCCGTGGCACACGCTGAGTATTTGGTCAGTTTTTACCTCAGTATCTGTAAGGCCTCGTGCACACATTCAGTATTTGGTGAGTTTTTACCTCAGTATTTGTAAGGCCTAGTGCACACGCTGAGTATTTGGTCAGTTTTTACCTCAGTATCTGTAAGGCCTCGTGCACACACCGAGTATTTGGTCAGTTTTTACCTCAGTATCTGTAAAGGCCACTTTACACATACAGATATCTGTGTCCAACTTCTGAACAGATCTCTGGTTGCAGTGAAATCATGGACACATTGTTACATTTGTACACAGCCACAAAATGGAGCAATGTGTCCATGATTTCACTGCAACCAGAGATCTGCTCAGAAGTTGGACACAGATATCTGTGTGTGTAAAGTGGCCTTAAAGGGATCCTGTCACCCCCAAAACACCTGTAAACCTATTAAAACCTGTCCCTAGAGCATATTAACACTTTCCCTACACTCTTTTTACCTCCTAAATGCAGTAAGTGACATTGGATAAAAAGAGAATTTTGTTTACGTACCGTAAATTCTTTTTTCTTTAATCATCAATGGGAGACCCAGACAATGGGGTTTAGGGCACTGCCCTCCGGAGGTCACACTAGGTACTACAAGTTTGTAGACACCGCCTCCTCCGCTTATAAACCCCTACCGCAGGGAACATCCTCAGTTTGGTCCATAAGCTGCGAGGAGGAAATAAACCACACCCGAAACATCGGGAAGAATGCCGTGCACAGACGGTTCAACAACCCGGCAAACACTGTCCCAACAGGGAACAGATCAACTGCAAAACATGCAACGGAACAACTGGGTGGGTGCTGGGTCTCCCATTGATGATTAAAGAAAAAAGAATTTACGGTACGTAAACAAAATTCTCTTTTTTCTGGTCATCATAATGGGAGACCCAGACAATGGGGATGTCCTAAAGCAATACCCCAGGGCGGGAAAAGTTCCTCAACAAGACGGATAACACATGGTTCCCTTTAAAGGTGGGCAACCGCCGCCTGGAGAACCCGCCTGCCCAAACTTGCATCCGCAGAGGCATGGGCATGCACCATATAGTGCTTAGAGAAAGTGTGTAGGCTGGACCAAGTGGCCGCCTGACACACCTGTAGAGCAGACGCTCGATGTCGCAAGGCCCAGGAGGCACCTACGGCTCTGGTAGAGTGAGCCTTCAATCCCACCGGGAGAGGCAAACCAGAAGACCGGTAAGCCTCCTGAATGGAAGCCTTAATCCATCTGGCCAAGGTTGACTTCGAAGCCGCGGACCCCTTACAGCGACCTGTCGTAAGAAACAAATAAGGAATCCGAACTCCTAAAGGAGGCGGTCCTGGACACATAAATGCGTATAGCTCTCACGAGATCCAGAGTATGGAGGTCGCGCTCAACCTGATGAACGGGAGCGGGGCAAAATGATGGGAGAACAATCTCCTGGTTCAGGTGAAAAGTTGAAACCACCTTCGGCAAGAATTCTGGCCGTGGGCGCAACACCACCTTGTCTTGGTGAACCACCAGAAAGGGTGACTTGCACGATAGTGCAGCCAATTCTGAGACCCTCCTCAGAGATGTAATCGCCACCAGAAAGGCCACTTTCTGGGACAGACGAGATAGAGAAACATCCCTCAGAGGCTCAAACGGCGGTTTCTGTAATGCCGCCAGGACCATGTTAAGGTCCCACGGGTCCAGAGGTCTCCTGTAGGGCGGAACCATCCGCGACACCCCCTGCAGAAATTGACGGACCTTCGGGAGGAGCGCCAATCGCCTGTCAAACAGCACAGAAAGTGCTGATACTTGACCTTTCAAAGAGCCAAGGGATAATCCCAACTCCAAACCCGACTGTAGGAAGGCCAACAACGTCGGGATGGACAAGGGCCACGGGGACCGTCCACCAGAGGCACACCAGGTAAAAAAGATTTTCCACGTCCTGTGGTACATCTTCCTGGAAACGGGCTTCCTAGCCCGATTCATAGTGGCCACCACTGTAGGGGAGAAACCCCTGGATGTCAGCAGCCAGGCCTCAAGAGCCATGCAGTCAATCTGAGGGCCTTGGAATTGAGGTGGAAGAATGGGCCTTGCGCGAGTAAGTCTGCGCGATCTGGAAGAGCCCACCTGTGTCCGCCTGACAGTTGCCACAGGTCCGGATACCAGGACCTCCTGGCCAATCCGGAGCCACTAGAATGGCTACTCTGCACTCCGACCTGATTTTCCACAGAACCCTGGGAATCAGAGCCAGAGGCGGGAACACATATGGCAGTTGGAAACTGGACCAACTCAGGATCAGGGCATCCGCCCCCAGAGACTGAGGATCCCAGGATCTCGCCATGTATTGCGGCACCTGATGATTGAGCCGCGAGGCCATCAGATCCACGTCCGGAGTGCCCCATCTGCCGCAGATGTCCCGGAAGACGTCTGGATGTAGAGACCACTCTCCGGCGTCCATCCCCTGCCGGCTCAGGTAGTCGGCCTCCCAGTTCTCGACCCCTGGGATGTGAACTGCGGAGATCAGGCAGTCGTTTTCCTCTACCCACGACAGAATGCGGTGGACTTCGGCGAGGGCCTGAGCGCTTCTGGTCCCTCCCTGATGATTTATGTAGGCGACGGCCGTCGCATTGTCGGACTGCACCCGAATGAATTTCTGAAACGCCAGGAGCGCCAGATAGACCGCCTTGATCTCCAGTACGTTGATCTGCAACGTCGACTCCGACTGAGTCCAGAGGCCTTGAGCCCTGTGGTGTAAGAACACCGCCCCCCAGCCCTTCAGACTGGCGTCGGTGGTCACCACTAACCATGATGGTTTGAGAAATGACCGGCCCCGTGACAAGTGACGTGGCTGGAGCCACCACTGCAGGGAGTCCCTGGTCGGTTGTGACAGTGCCACCAACCGATTCAGAGAGATCGCTCTCTTGTCCCATCGGCGAAGAATCTCCAGCTGGAGAGAACGGAGACGAAACTGTGCAAAGGGCACCGCCTCTATCGCCGCTACCATGCGTCCCACCAGTCTCATCAACGCCCGAAGGGATGAGTGAGGTGACAGGAGAACATTCTGTACTCCTGAGTGGATCGCCAGCTGCTTGGCCTGGGGTAGAGACACCAGGGCCGAGTCCGTGTGGAAGTCCATGCCCAGATATGTCAATGACTGGGTCGGAACCAGGGTCGACTTCTGAGTATTGAGAAGCCACCCGAACTGTTCCAGAGACCTCATGGTCACCTCCAGGCTCACCCGATAAAGGTCTTCCGATGGCGCCCTGACCAATAGGTCGTCCAGATAGGGTATGACGGCGTGACCCTGCACATGCAGGAGAGCCATCATAGAGGCCATCACCTTCGTGAACACCCGTGGTGCTGAGGCCAACCCGAAGGGTAGGGCCACAAATTGGAAGTGTTCGTCCCCCACTGCGAATCGTAACCAGCGCTGATGAGCCGGTGCAATGGGCACGTGAAGGTAAGCGTCCCTGATATCGATGGACGCTAGGAAGTCTCCCTGCGACACAGCCGCGATAACGGAGCGTAGGGATTCCATGCGGAACTTCCGAACCAACACGTGACGGTTGAACAATTTGAGGTCCAGGACCGGTCGAAAGGAGCCGTCCTTTTTCGGGACAATAAAGAGGTTGGAGTAAAAACCCCTGAACCTCTCTGCCGTGGGCACTGGGACCACTACTCCGTCTCTGCGGAGTCCCTCCAACACCAGGTGAAAAGCCTGAGCCTTTTCTGGGGATGGAACAGACCGATGGAATCGGGATAACGGTTTTGATGTCAGCTCTATCCTGTAACCTCGCGAGACTACGTCTCGAACCCACTGATCTTGAACGTGAAGTAGCCACCTGTCCTGGAATCGAGACAGGCGGCCCCCCACCTGTGGGGAGGCAGGATGAGAGAGCGAGTCATGTCGAGGCGGGCTTGGGGGTGGCAGCTGCTGCCCCCGCCGGCTTCTTCTGACGACTCTTGGAGCGCCACTGAGAAGTTGGCTTGCCCCCTCGGTCCGCGCGAGCGGACGTCGTGGATGACTGTGAGCTGGAGCGAAAGGACCACTGTTTAGGGTTCCTTTTAACGGTATACCGTGGCTTAGGCTTATTCTGCGGTATCTTAGACTCAGCAGAATCCTTTATCAGCTTGTCCAGCTCGGTGCCAAAAAGCCTGTCACCGGCGAATGGAAGATTCTGCAAAATCTTCTTAGATGTGGAATCTGAGTCCCAAAGACGTAGCCACAACAACCTGCGGATCGCTATCGCATTGGCCGAAGCCACAGCTGAGCGAGTGGCAGTTTCCAAAGATGCCGTCCTGGCATAGTCCGCATAGGCCCTTGCTCTCTCGGTAAGCGCCAGGACCTCTGGACTGGATCTTGCCAGGTCCGTGATACCATCCAAGCAGGTAGTAATCGCTTGTAAGGTCCAGACCGTGGCAAAATTAGGGGCAAATGAAGACCCCACAGCCTCATAGGAAGACTTGGCGAGTTGCTCGACCTGTCTATCAGTCGCATCCTTCAATGAGGAGCTATCAGAGGCAGAAAACAGGGAGCGTGCAGCAATTCTAGTCATGGAAGCGTCCACCTTTGGAGACTGCGACCATTCCTGAAGCACCTCCTGGGAGAAGGGGAAGCGATTGTCCTTAGGTTTGCGGACATAGCGCCGCCCAGGATGTAACCTGGGTGCTCTAACCACCCTTCCAAAATTAGTGTGGTCCATGAAAGAGCCACTTGGTCTAGCCTCTGGCCGCAGCCATTGATAGACCTCCTTCGGGTGCACGATAACCTCTTCAGGGGGAGTCACGAGACGTAAGGTCTCATTGATGGAAGACACCAGATCCTCCACCCCATCTGGAGGCTCAGACACAGACCCGAGAGTAGACCCCCCATCATCTTCCTCACCATCAGAGGAACGCTCCTCCTCAGAGAGAGCCTGGAGCTCGGGTGACTCCTCACGACGAGCTCGCTTAAGGGGTCTCACAGCAGAAGAGGGAGACACCCGGGGGTAACTGGAAGGAGTAGCTGGGTTTTCCAGTCTCCTATGAAGTGCCTCCAGTGACTGCGACATGGAGGACATCTGGGACAGCAGGGATTCATTGATCCTATTCTGCGTTTCCCATGGTCCTGGGATCACCTGAACCTCAGGGTACAGCGCCGGAGCTGCTGCCTCAGCAGAGCCAGTCCGGGCTTCTGGGCGTCCGCAGTTATTGCAGGACCCCTCCACCAGTGTACCATTGCATGTAGTACAGGTAATGGTGGCATCCGCCGCCTTAGCAGCAAGCTTCCTAACTGAGGACATAGCCACAGTAGGGGATGTGTAAGCCAAGTCGTACAGACAAACAAACCGGGAATCCCGGTGGCTTACCGACCGCAGTAAAGCGGTGGGAGGAAGCGGTGTGTGTGTGTGACCTCCGCGAGTTCCGGTCTCCCTCTGAAGTGCAGACACGCGCTGCCGTAGATCCCAGCCGGGAAGTGAGGGAGAAGATGGCCGCCGCCAGTAAAGTTGTGGGCGGCGCCGAGAACACGCGGGAAGCACACACACACGCCCCCCCGGTGACGTCACCGCAAGGGCTGCCTCCTCTCCTCCAGGCAGCCTCATAATGGAGGTGCTGGAGCCCGCAGCGCGGGAAATAGTGTAAAACACAGTACACACACACGGACTGCAATTACATCCAAAGATCAGCAGTCTACGGCCTCAGCCCCTGTGACACACAGGGCGGTCAGCCAGGGTGCCCCCAGCACAGGGTATACCTCCAGATCCGCGGACCCGAGGGTAACGCGCGGTCTGAGTGTCAGGACACATAAAGTGACAGACACTACCCCCAGGCACACAGGAGACACAAAGTGCCTCAGTGCCGGTCCGGTCTGTAAGCACCATTTAGGGAGGCCTCGGACGGGGGTTCAGCCCAGTCCGGAGTGTAAGCACCATTTAGGGAGGCCTCGGACTGGGCTGGCTCCAGTCCGGTCTGTAAGCACCATTTAGGGAGGCCTCGGACGGAGCGGAGCTGTGCAAGGCTCCCATCTCCCACTCTCCAGAGCCCCCCAGAGAGGGATGGAAAGGAGCGCGACAGCGTACCGGGAGAACACAAAGTGTCCAGGCTCTAGGCCCTCCGGTACCTCCACCTGCGTGTGCCACAAGGGTGAGCGGGGAGGCTGTCGCAGGTCCCGACCAGGACCATATTACCTTGTCTTCAGACGCCATCACGTAAGTAGTGAGAATGCAGTGAAGTGCAAGCAAAGCGTGATCCTCCGAGCACACTAAGTTTAAAACTGAGGATGTTCCCTGCGGTAGGGGTTTATAAGCGGAGGAGGCGGTGTCTACAAACTTGTAGTACCTAGTGTGACCTCCGGAGGGCAGTGCCCTAAACCCCATTGTCTGGGTCTCCCATTATGATGACCAGAAAAAACGTTTTATAAGTACCTGATTACTGATGATAATGAGTGACTATCTATTCATAGTCACTCATCAAGACTGCCCCCTCTGCTTCATATCACGCCTGAATAGGCGTGATCTACTGCCCAGATTCAAAATCGCGCCTCCCTGCTGTGCCCTGTGTCGTCCGAGGCTGCTGTGTGGCCGGGGTGACGCGATCCGCGTCATTCGCGGCGCCTGGTGACGTATTTACACCGGCGCCGCGCTGTCGGCTTCAAAATGCGCACTGCGCTTGCGCATTGGGCATGCGCAAGAGTTGGGGGCCCACAGAGACTGAACAGCCCCGGGCCCTGGCTACCCTTAATCCACCCCTGTATGTGTGTGTGTATATATGTGCATGTGTGTGTGTGTGCGTGTGTGCGCGCGTGTGTGGTGGGGGCACGTTTTCTCCCTGCATGGTAGCCACCTGCTGTTGATTAGACAAAGTCATGCAGCATTAAAAATTATACGCTCCTTGGAACATATCTGCTAACCCCCAATTGGACTTAATGAAAATTAGAATCTAACCTTTACAAGCCAATATGTGCACCAGATGAAAAATTAAAAAATAATCATGTCTATTCAGCTCTGTATATGAAAAAGAAACAAAGAGGGACACCACGTGGGGAAGACAGACCAAATCTGTCGAAACGTGTTGTGGAGATGTAAAGAGGATTAATAAAGGTTTGTTAACCATTAATTATCCTATGTGCCTGGAGTGAGATATGTAAGCGCTTCTATCAGATCGCTACAAACATCCCTCTACTATTCAGCTCTGTAGTTACTTTTTCCTGAGGTGGTGAATTCAGCATGCGAAACCTGGTGAAAGGTCCTCATAGGGTGCAAGTGCTCTCGGCAGCACGAGTCTGGTTTACACAGGAAGACGTGCTGGCGAGAACGTAATCTTTAGTGCAACATGGGTGATGGACAGTTTGCTTAGACTGCACAATGATGGTGTTATATAAATGGAACTTAAGTCATTCTTTAAGGCTGGCTTCACAACCACGTTTTTTGGCATTCTGTTCTGTCCATTTTGAACAGGACAGAGCAGGATCGCTTGTAGCCTCCCATGCATCCCTATGGTGCCGGATTGGTCATGTATGGCCATCGGCTTTAGTGAATTTAGTACAGGATTCGTTTTCCCCCACTCCATAGTCCGTTCTGGATTCATTCTCTCTCTCATTTACATCATGGAGGATGTTTACTGCACTCTTTTTTTACTTTATACATAGCTTTGTATACGATTCCTTCTTTTTCCATATCCCATTGAATTTAAGACTAAAAGCAGAAATGTAAGGCGCACATTGTACAATCTCTAGTTACTAACCAGAGCAAAGAAAATAGGCACCTAGAGGCAATGGCAGGCTCTTTACCAAAGCACTCTGTAAACACACTGTAAATTGCTCCCAACACTGGAGGGAAGCCTAGAGAAAAACATCAGTAACTATGATCCAGAGTCTAATCTCCCACTGCTACAGCACAGAACATTCTCAATTTAATTAACACACGGCTACACATCTACAATGCCGCTGATTGACATGGTACAGAAGAAAAATAATTACTCTTGTCCTCAGCAATAAAGTAGTCAGTGATAATTTATCAAGAAAATGTGCTAACTTCCACAGTTCACTTGTTTGTCTCGCAAAGACAACCCAAATATGCAGCTTTTTCTTATATTATTTGCAATACATAGCCCAGTGGGAAGAACAAACATCACCACTCTGCTGCCATCTAGTGGTAGAAATCATAACCTGCATGACATTAAAAGGGAAAAAAAAAAAACCTACTAACAAAAAATGCCCCAAAGATCATAAATCTATTTTTCTCCTCACTGGCAAGACTAGAAAAGCCTTCCTGGAACTGACAAAGTCCACAATGTCTGTCAATAATCTCATCCCGCATTTGGATCACAAGCTGTAATCGGTTTTGTAGAGATTCGGTGTAACAAAGCTTTACAAATAAACTGCTGACAGGCAGAATGATAGGAAAGTGTGTGCAATGTGCTACAAACTGCTGAGCAGCCAACAATGAATGAAAAACTGGAGATCCAAAAACACCTGCAAAAATAGGTCATAGTTTTATTGTGTATTTGTAAAGTTACTAACAAAAGAAATGCAAGAAGGCTCATCCATTATACAGAACACATACAGTGGGAACGCACACTGCACCTATCTGTACATAGCTTGGATCAGGCATATCATCAGCTTGGTAGATCCGATAAGATACAAGGACATACGGATTATTCACACAGCAGAAAAGAAAATATATACAACAAGCGGAAAACGTTCTCCTAGGAGGACACAACGGCTCAGAAGAATTTGCCCCATTTAAAGAGAAGCGGTCAATTAAAAAAAAATATAAAGAAAATTAAAAAAAAGTCTACGTCTACATGATCAGGCTTCGGTCAATTTTTGTAGCCAAAACCAGGAGTGGATGAAAAAATATAGAAGTGGTGACATCTTTCTATTAGGCCACATCCACTTCTTAAGTATTTGGTCAGTATTTTACATCAGTATTTAGAAGCCAAAATCAGGAGTGGAACAATCACAGGAAAAGTATCATAGAAAGACGTCACCACTTCTGTATGTTTCATCCACTTATGGGTTTGACTACAAATACTGATGTGAAAAACTAACCAAAAACTGAACATATAAACGTAGCCTATAGAATCCTTTAGCCATGTGGCCACCACACAGAGCGCTCCCCTGCCGAGACAGAATGTTCTTTATTCCTACCGGCTGCCTTGGGCTTTCAGTCAGAGAAATGTCTTCTGTCACAGCTTAGTGCATAGTGAGCAGTGGCAGTAGCTACACCCCACACAGACTGACAGCTGGCTCTGTACTGATACACTGCTCTGCTGATTGTCAAGCAGTGCTGGGGGTGTGGTTACTGCCACCGCTCACTCTGCACTAAACCGTAACAGAAGTCACACCCTATGACAAAGCTGGAGGCTGCCAGAGGGAATACATTTTTTTTATTTTTTTTTATCATCAATAATATTTATTGAAATTATTAGAACATACATAACCATAAACATTACATAAGCGACCTCCAGTGCATTACAATACGTAACATAATATAATATGTAACATAATATGGATACGACCTATGAACTACGCAATGAGGGCAAAGAGTCCCCTTAAAAAGTCGGGGGAACGGGGGAGAAGGGGTGTGTCATAGGATTTCCCTTCATATCTGGAAAAGTAGGAAGCTCAGGTCGAAACTGTGGCGAGGAACACCCGGTCATGCAGAGTTCTGAAAGCCAGCTTGTCGCTGGGTTGTCTACAGAAAGACATCAGACGAGGAAAGTGGTAAGGTGGTAGCTGATTGATGCTTCTCAAACATGCTTAAACAGTTGAATTTTTTTTTTCCAGATCCTCAGGCAGCCCCTCCCCGAGGCTTCCAGAAAGTGTTTGTAAAATCATTAGTGTTCTGCGTATTTCAGCCAGGGGAAAACGCTCAATGACCCCGTTCATCAGGTCAACATAACATATTTCTGTGATCTAATAGCAGCAATGCTTTTGGGGAAAACTTACATAAGAGGAAATACTAAACATCCAAGGAGAGTAGAATTCAGGGGAAGGGGGAATAGGGCGGAATAGGGGGGATTTATCAGGGTCAGACTAGGGGGAAGGAAGGGAGGTGGATGAGGAGAGGGAATGAAATAGAAGGGAAGGGAGAGTAGAAGGCAAACAGGGGGTAGACTCCCCCGGACCTTAAAGTTGTACTAGGAGAAATCGAGAATGACATTGTTTGAGTAAGGACAATAGTAAAGAAAGGTCATAAAGAGGGAGAAGGGGAGGAAAAAGGGTGGAGGAAGAAAAGGTAAAGGTGGTAATAAATATTAATCCCGTCTTTCAGAGGGGCACTCAGTGAATAGTAAGCAGTGGCAGTAGCTACTCTCCACACAGACTGACAGCTGCCTCTGTATTGATACACTGCTCAGCTGTCAATCAGTGCTGGGGGTGTGGTTACAGCCGCTGCTCACTATGCAGTAAGTAGTGACAGAATCTGGGCCCCTACAACTGAAACAACAAAACTTATTGATCTTAAAGATTATTTCTTCCCGGCAGCAGGACTCTCAGTGCAGTGGTCACATGGTGTCAGAACGCTATTCACCTACATAACCCCATATCTGCCGGTTATTAGCATATTGTTTTACATGGCAGGTTCCCTTTGACTAAACTATTTGGAATAGGTAGCAAAAACACCTTATTAAACCAATCAGAAGTTTCAAGAGCAGCAAGAAAATGATGACTCATCACCTGCGCCTTCACCACCCCCAATGTACCAATACAAGGCAATAGGTCTATGAAAATCACGTACAGTACATGGGTTGTGACAGTGCACTGTCCTTGTGATTATCAGTGAAGAGCATAAAAGGTTTGGAATTTATCCATCCATAAAAATTACTTATAAAAACTGATGGTAAAATTGCAATACTGGCTCCACAAAAAGATCCAATACACTCATCCCATTTTTTTTTGTATACTATAAATCAATGTCTATATAGGGCCCAAATGTGTGAATGTGATAAGTGGTACTATAAATGAACAAATAAAGGGTAAAAAGGCTGATCAAAGCTGTGACTCCACCCAGATCACTGCATACGAACAGCACGTGGTCAAGATTTACCTTCATTCCTGCAAATTTGCACTTCACTGAAGAAGTGGAGAAGCTTTGTGAACTTCCACCCATCTCTCCAGCTTTGCAAATCTCTCTGCTTAGATACTGTGCTTATAATGTGTGTTAGGTACGCTTTGGACTTCCACCCATCTCTCCAGCTTTGCAAATCTCTCTGCTTAGATACTGCGCTTATAATATCTTATATTTATATTTTCTTACCTTTCATGTGTCTGCTTTTCACCATTCCTCTGATCAGTGTAGCATGACCTAGAGTTAGTTCTCCAGCCCCTTCCATGTTTTATTACCTCTGTGTAACCCCATCATCCAGTCACTCCATCCACACCCAGGCAGCAATCAACACCTGAAACGTATTCAGCTACAGTATATGATGAAGCATAAGTCTGATCAGACTTAGTCTGATCCATGCATCTTCCAAACTACATCTTTCAAAGTACATCTTCTAAGTACAATACTTAGAAATAGACTAGACATCTATGACATATTATTCCATTCATCACTATTTGTATCTGCTGAATTATCAACCTCATGATCATCATCATCATATCTGCTGAATCATCAACCTCATGATCATCATCATCATCATCTAATTGGGCTGTTTCCTCTTTCCACAGGTACGCTTTGTGAACTTCCACCCATCTCTCCAGCTTTGCAAATCTCTCTGCTTAGATACTGTGCTTATAATGTGTGTTAGAGTACGCTTTGTGAATTTCCACCCATCTCTCCAGCTTTGCAAATCTCTCTGCTTAGATACTGTGCTTATAATGTGTGTTAGGTACGCTTTGTGAACTTCACCCATTCTCTCCAGGGGGCTTTGAAATCTCTCTGCTTTAGATACTGTGCTTATAATGTGTGTTAGGTACGCTTTGTGAACTTCCACCCTCTCCAGCTTTGCAAATCTCTCTGCTTAGATACTGTGCTTATAATGTGTGTTAGGTACGCTTTGTGAACTTCACCCATCTCTCCAGCTTTGCAAATCTCTCTGCTTAGATACTGCGCTTATAATATCTATATATATTGATATTTTCTTACCTTTCATGTGTCTGCTTTTCACCATTCCTCATGATCGTGTAGCATGACTAGAGTTAGTTCTCCAGCCCTTCCATGTTTTATTACCTCTGTGCCCATATCAGTATATCACACCCGGCCAATCAACACAAAACTATTAGCTACAGATATTTTATGAGCATAAGTCTGTCAATTGTCTGACCATCATCCCAAATACTCTTTCAAATACATCTTCTTACAATATTGAAATAGACACTTATACATATATTTCAATCACAAATTTGTATCTGCTAATACACCCATGTCATCACACAATTGCTGAATCATAACTCATGATCACATCCTTCTTTGGTGTTCCTCTTTAAGGTAGTTTGTGAACTTTACCATCCATTCAAATTCTTTAAACTGTGTATAATTGGTTAGGTCCTTAACTCCACCCATTTTTTTGCAAATCTCTTGCTAATTATGTGTTATAATGTGGTTAGGTACGTTTGTGACTTCCACCCATCCATTTGCAAAACTCCTGCTTAGATACTTCTTTAATTTGTTAGGTAGCTTTGTGAACTTCCACCCATCTCTCCAGCTTTGCAAATCTCTCTGCTTAGATACTGTGCTTATAATGTGTGTTAGGTACGCTTTGTGAACTTCCACCCATCTCTCCAGCTTTGCAAATCTCTCTGCTTAGATACTGCGCTTATAATATCTATATATATTGATATTTTCTTACCTTTCATGTGTCTGCTTTTCACCATTCCTCATGATCAGTGTAGCATGACCTAGAGTTAGTTCTCCAGCCCCTTCCCATGTTTTATTACCTCTGTGTAACCCCATCATCCAGTCACTCCATCCACACCCAGGCAGCAATCAACACCTGAAACGTATTCAGCTACAGATATATGATGAAGCATAAGTCTGATCAGACTTAGTCTGATCCATGCATCTTCCAAACTACATCTTTCAAAGTACATCTTCTAAGTACAATACTTAGAAATAGACTAGACATCTATGACATATTATTCCATTCATCACTTTGTATCTGCTGAATTATCAACTCATGATCATCATCATCATATCTGCTGAATCATCAACCTCATGATCATCATCATCATCATCTAATTGGGCTGTTCCTCTTTCAAGTCGCTTTGTGAATTCCCCCATCTTCACTTTGAAACTCTCTGCTAGATACTGTGTTATAATGTGTGTAGTACGCTTTGTGAACTTCCACCCATCTCTCCAGCTTTGCAAATCTCTGCTGATACTGTGCTTATAAGTGGTTAGTACGCTTTGTGAACTTCACCATCCTCCAGCTTTGCAAATCTCTTGCTTAGATACTGTGCTATATGTGTGTTAGGTACGCTTTGTGAACTTCCACCATCTCTCCAGCTTGCAATCTCTTGCTAATATGTGTTTAATGTGGTGTACTTTGGAACTTCACCATCTCTCACTTTGCAAATCTCTCTGCTTAGTACTGGCTTTAATATCTATATATATTGATATTTTCTTACCTTTCATGTGTCTGCTTTTCACCATTCCTCATGATCAGTGTAGCATGACCTAGAGTTAGTTCTCCAGCCCCTTCCCATGTTTATTACCTCTGTGTAACCCCATCATCCAGTCACTCCATCCACACCCAGGCAGCAATCAACACCTGAAACGTATTCAGCTACAGATATATGATGAAGCATAAGTCTGATCCAGACTTAGTCTGATCCATGCATCTTCCAAACTACATCTTTCAAAGTACATCTTCTAAGTACAATACTTAGAAATAGACTAGACATCTATGACATATTATTCCTTCATCACTATTTGTATCTGCTGAATTATCAACCTCATGATCATCATCATCATATCTGCTGAATCATCAACCTCATGATCATCATCATCATCATCTAATTGGGCTGTTTCCTCTTTCCACAGGTACGCTTTGTGAACTTCCACCCATCTCTCCAGCTTTGCAAATCTCTCTGCTTAGATACTGTGCTTATAATGTGTGTTAGGTACGCTTTGTGAACTTCCACCATCTCTCCAGCTTTGCAAATCTCTCTGCTTAGATACTGTGCTTATAATGTGTGTTAGGTACGCTTTGTGAACTTCACCCATCTCTCCAGCTTTGCAAATCTCTTGCTTAGATACTGTGCTTATAATGTGTGTTAGGTACGCTTTGTGAACTTCCACCCATCTCTCCAGCTTTGCAAATCTCTCTGCTTAGATACTGTGCTTATAATGTGTGTTAGGTACGCTTTGTGAACTTCCACCCATCTCTCCAGCTTTGCAAATCTCTCTGCTTAGATACTGCGCTTATAATATCTATATATATTGATATTTTCTTACCTTTCATGTGTCTGCTTTTCACCATTCCTCATGATCAGTGTAGCATGACCTAGAGTTAGTTCTCCAGCCCCTTCCCATGTTTTATTACCTCTGTGTAACCCCCATCATCCAGTCACTCCATCCACACCCAGGCAGCAATCAACACCTGAAACGTATTCAGCTACAGATATATGATGAAGCATAAGTCTGATCCAGACTTAGTCTGATCCATGCATCTTCCAAACTACATCTTTCAAGTACATCTTCTAAGTACAATACTTAGAAATAGACTAGACATCTATGACATATTATTCCATTCATCACTATTTGTATCTGCTGAATTATCAACCTCATGATCATCATCATCATATCTGCTGAATCATCAACCTCATGATCATCATCATCATCATCTAATTGGGCTGTTTCTCTTTCCACAGTACGCTTGTGAACTTCACACTCTCCAGCTTGCAATCTCTCGCTTAGATCTGTGCTTTAGTGTGTGTAGCTGAACTTCCACCCATCTCTCCAGCTTTGCAAATCTCTCTGCTTAGATACTGTGCTTATAATGTGTGTTAGGTACGCTTTGTGAACTTCCACCCATCTCTCCAGCTTTGCAAATCTCTCGTTAGATACTGTGCTTATAATGTGTTTAGTACGCTTGTGAACTTCCATCTCCGCTTCAAATCTTTGCTTAATACTGCTTATAATGTGGTTAGTACCTTGTGAATTCACATCTTCCATTTGCATCTCTCTGCTTAGATCTGGCTAAATATCAATATATTGTATTCTTACCTTCATGTGTCTGCTTTCACCATTCCTCATGATCAGTGTAGCATGACCTAGAGTTAGTTCTCCAGCCCCTTCCCATGTTTTATTACCTCTGTGTAACCCTATCCTCATCCTCACACCAGCACATCAACGAAACGTATCGCTAAGTATATGTGAAGCATAAGTCTATCAGATATTATCAGCATCTTCAAACTACATCTTTCAAGTTCTTTAATAAATACTTAGAATAACTAGACTATGACATATTATTCTTCTCATTGTATTGCGAATATCACTCTGACATCCATTGCTGAATCACAACTTGATACACATCATATTAATGGCTGTTTTTCACGTACGCTTGTGAATTCACCTCTCAGCTTGCAAATCTCTTCTAGATACTGGCTTTAATGTTGTGGTACGCTGTGATTCCCCTTCACTTCAAATCTCTGTTGTATGCTTATATTTTATAGTTTACTCTCTCTTTCATTGCTAGAACTGTTTATGTTTTCCTTGTAACCCCCTCCAGTTCAACTCCGCTAGATATGTGATAATTGTAGACTGTGATCACATCTTCATCAATTCTCTAATACTCTAAATAATTGATTTTTCTTCTTTGTCTGCTTTTCACATCTCATATCTCATACTAGTTCTCCTCATGTTTCTCTTCCATCGATCACCCCCAGCAACCTGTAGATGTTATTGTTAGTCGCTTTGACTTCCACCTCTTCAGCTTGCATCTTTGCTAGATACTTTATATTTTATTGATTCACCTCTCTCACTTCAATCCTCTGCTAATCTTGTTTTTTAGGACCTTGTGAATTCCCATCTCTCAGCTTGCAATCTCTCTGCTTAGTACTGTGCTATAATGTGTGTTAGTCGCTTGGACTTCCACTCCTCAGTTTGCAAATCTCTCTGCTGTACTGGCTATAATATCTATATATTGATTTTTTTACTTCATGTGTTGTTCACATCTCAGTCAGTAGCTGAAGAGTTAGTTCTCCAGCCTTCCAGTTTACCTCTGTGTAACCCATCATCCAGTCACTCCTCCACACCCAGGCAGCAATCAAACTGAAACGTATTCGCTACAGATATATGATGAAGCATAGTTGATCCAACTAGTCTGATCCTGCATTTCCAAACTACTCTTCAAAGTACATCTTCTAAGACAATATAGAAATAGATAGAATCTATGACATTTATTCCATTCTCACTATTTGTTTGCTGAATATAACCTCATGATCATCATATCATATTGCTGAATCATCACTTGATCTATCACATCATTATTGGGCTGTTTCCTCTTCCACAGTACGCTTTGTGAATTCCCCATTCGCTTTGCAATCTCTCTGCTTAGTACTGTGCTTATAATGGTGTTAGTACGCTTTGTGATCACCTCTCCACTCAAATCTCTCTTACTGGCTAGAATCTTTGAAATTCCACATCTTCATTTGCATCTCTGCTAGATACTGTGCTTATAATGTGTGTTAGGTACGCTTTGTGAACTTCCACCCATCTCTCCAGCTTTGCAAATCTCTGCTTTCTGCTTATGAGGTACGCTTTGTGACTTCGACCATTCTCCAGTTGCAAATCTCTGCTATACTGTGCTTATAATGTGAGTTAGTACGTTTGAACTTCCACCATCTCTCAGCTTTGCAATCTCTCTGCTTAGATATGCCTTAACTATATATATGTATTTCTTACTTTCATTTTGCTTTCACCATTCTCATGATCAGTGTAGCATGACCTAGAGTTAGTTCTCCAGCCCCTTCCCATGTTTTATTACCTCTGTGTAACCCCCATCATCCAGTCACTCCATCCACACCCAGGCAGCAATCAACACCTGAAACGTATTCAGCTACAGATATATGATGAAGCATAAGTCTGATCCAGACTTAGTCTGATCCATGCATCTTCCAAACTACATCTTTCAAAGTACATCTTCTAAGTACAATACTTAGAAATAGACTAGACATCTATGAATATATTCCATATCACTATTGTATTTGATATCAACTCGATCATCATCATATATCTGCTTCTCAACCATTCATATCTCTCTTAATTGTGTTCTTTCCAGGTACTTTGTGAACTTCCACCCATTCTCCAGCTTTGCAAATCTCTCTGCTTAGATATGTGCTTATAATGTGTGTTAGGTACGCTTTGTGAACTTCCACCATCTCTCCAGCTTTGCAAATCTCTCTGCTTAGATACTGCGCTTATAATATCTTATATATTGATATTTTCTTACCTTTCATGTGTCTGCTTTTCACCATTCCTCATGATCAGTGTAGCATGACCTAGAGTTAGTTCTCCAGCCCTTCCATGTTTTATTACCTCTGTGTAACCCCATCATCCAGTCACTCCATCCACACCCAGGCAGCAATCAACACCTGAAACGTATTCAGCTACAGATATATGATGAAGCATAAGTCTGATCCAGACTTAGTCTGATCCATGCATCTTCCAAACTACATCTTTCAAAGTACATCTTCTAAGTACAATACTTAGAAATAGACTAGACATCTATGACATATTATTCCATTCATCACTATTTGTATCTGCTGAATTATCAACCTCATGATCATCATCATCATATCTGCTGAATCATCAACCTCATGATCATCATCATCATCATCTAATTGGGCTGTTTCCTCTTTCCACAGGTACGCTTTGTGAACTTCCACCCATCTCTCCAGCTTTGCAAATCTCTCTGCTTAGATACTGTGCTTATAATGTGTGTTAGGTACGCTTTGTGAACTTCCACCCATCTCTCCAGCTTTGCAAATCTCTCTGCTTAGATACTGCGCTTATAATATCTATATATATTGATATTTTCTTACCTTTCATGTGTCTGCTTTTCACCATTCCTCATGATCAGTGTAGCATGACCTAGAGTTAGTTCTCCAGCCCCTTCCCATGTTTTATTACCTCTGTGTAACCCCCATCATCCAGTCACTCCATCCACACCCAGGCAGCAATCAACACCTGAAACGTATTCAGCTACAGATATATGATGAAGCATAAGTCTGATCCAGACTTAGTCTGATCCATGCATCTTCCAAACTACATCTTTCAAAGTACATCTTCTAAGTACAATACTTAGAAATAGACTAGACATCTATGACATATTATTCCATTCATCACTATTTGTATCTGCTGAATTATCAACCTCATGATCATCATCATCATATCTGCTGAATCATCAACCTCATGATCATCATCATCATCATCTAATTGGGCTGTTTCCTCTTTCCACAGGTACGCTTTGTGAACTTCCACCCATCTCTCCAGCTTTGCAAATCTCTCTGCTTAGATACTGTGCTTATAATGTGTGTTAGGTACGCTTTGTGAACTTCCACCCATCTCTCCAGCTTTGCAAATCTCTCTGCTTAGATACTGGCTTATAATTGTTTATACGCTTTTGTAACTTCACCTCCATTCTCGTTTTCAATTCTCTCTGTTAGATACTGTGTTATTACATTGTGTGTTATTACCTTGTGAACTTCCACCCATCTCCCCAGCTGCAATCTCCTGCTAGATACTGTTTATAATGAGTTAGGTACGCTTTGTGAATCCACATCTTCCAACCTTTGCAAATCTTTTGCTTAGTACTCCTTAAATAACTATAATTTTTGATATTTTCTTCCTTCATCCTATTTGTATCTGCTGAATTATCAACCTCATTGATCATCATCATCATATCTGCTGAATCATCAACCTCATGATCATCATACATCATCATCTAATTGGGCTGTTTCCTCTTTCCACAGGTACGCTTTGTGAACTTCCACCCATCTCTCCAGCTTTGCAAATCTCTCTGCTTAGATACTGTGCTTATAATGTGTGTTAGGTACGCTTTGTGAACTTCCACCCATCTCTCCAGCTTTGCAAATCTCTCTGCTTAGATACTGCGCTTATAATATCTATATATATTGATATTTTCTTACCTTTCATGTGTCTGCTTTTCACCATTCCTCATGATCAGTGTAGCATGACCTAGAGTTAGTTCTCCAGCCCCTTCCCATGTTTTATTACCTCTGTGTAACCCCCATCATCCAGTCACTCCATCCACACCCAGGCAGCAATCAACACCTGAAACGTATTCAGCTACAGATATATGATGAAGCATAAGTCTGATCCAGACTTAGTCTGATCCATGCATCTTCCAAACTACATCTTTCAAAGTACATCTTCTAAGTACAATACTTAGAAATAGACTAGACATCTATGACATATTATTCCATTCATCACTATTTGTATCTGCTGAATTATCAACCTCATGATCATCATCATCATATCTGCTGAATCATCAACCTCATGATCATCATCATCATCATCTAATTGGGCTGTTTCCTCTTTCCACAGGTACGCTTTGTGAACTTCCACCCATCTCTCCAGCTTTGCAAATCTCTCTGCTTAGATACTGTGCTTATAATGTGTGTTAGGTACGCTTTGTGAACTTCCACCCATCTCTCCAGCTTTGCAAATCTCTCTGCTTAGATACTGTGCTTATAATGTGTGTTAGGTACGCTTTGTGAACTTCCACCCATCTCTCCAGCTTTGCAAATCTCTCTGCTTAGATACTGTGCTTATAATGTGTGTTAGGTACGCTTTGTGAACTTCCACCCATCTCTCCAGCTTTGCAAATCTCTCTGCTTAGATACTGTGCTTATAATGTGTGTTAGGTACGCTTTGTGAACTTCCACCCATCTCTCCAGCTTTGCAAATCTCTCTGCTTAGATACTGCGCTTATAATATCTATATATATTGATATTTTCTTACCTTTCATGTGTCTGCTTTTCACCATTCCTCATGATCAGTGTAGCATGACCTAGAGTTAGTTCTCCAGCCCCTTCCCATGTTTTATTACCTCTGTGTAACCCCCATCATCCAGTCACTCCATCCACACCCAGGCAGCAATCAACACCTGAAACGTATTCAGCTACAGATATATGATGAAGCATAAGTCTGATCCAGACTTAGTCTGATCCATGCATCTTCCAAACTACATCTTTCAAAGTACATCTTCTAAGTACAATACTTAGAAATAGACTAGAAATGGACTGGAAGAGACTGGTAGGTAAAGAAACATAAATCCCCCACAATGTTTCCATTCTAATCTCTACCACCCTTACTACTTCCCTTCCACAAGTAAGGAACTAGTCATCAGTCCACCCTTCCTCCCCAGCCATCTGACCTCCTCTTGACTAGTATTTCTCCCCATACTGACTGCATCACCTTGTCCTCGGCTCCACCATCCTGTCCAGGACTGCTAGATCTCTTCCCCATCCACATCTCCCCTGGACTGTAGCTCATACCTTGGTGGCATCCCACCCCGGACTGACCCCTGGATGTCTCACCTGTCCCACGGCTGCTCCATCAGCCAACCCAGAAATCGCCTCTGTCAACCCCCGACCGCCTCGACTCATCCCCCAACTTCCCCATCTGACCCATCCATCTGACCCCCCACCTTACATCTCATCCCCTGGTCATCACCTCATCCCGTGACCGCTCCCCACTGATGACCACTCACCCACTACAACAACTTTCCCCACTCTGCTTCTGACCCCTGCTGCCACACTCACTCCCTGTTCTCCGTATGCAATGTTCCCGCTACTCCTCACTCTCACTCCCATCCTTCTCCACTTCCTACTACCCCCACTTATCCCCCCTCCCAGCAACAAAATACTGCTCTCACCCTCCATCCTGCCGAACCACCTCACCCACTTTACCGACCTTTTCATTCACTTTCAATCCTCAATCACCAAACAAGCACGCCCGCCTCGCAAGCTCTCATGCTCCCACCTGCTAACCCTCGGCCTACTCCTCCTCCTTGCCGGTGACATCTCCCCCAATCCTGGCCCCCCCTGCAACATCCCCACAACAACCTTCATCCCGCGACCCACCGCCAACCCTCGCAACCTCACCACCACTAGCTCTCGCAACCCCACCAACATCAGACCCATTCCCCCAACCCATGCCCCACCTACCGCTCTACCCGGCGCACTCTGGAATGCCCGCTCAGTGTGCAACAAACTCCCCGACATCCATGATCTCTTTATCTCCAGGAAACTGTCATTCCTTGGCCTCACCGAGACCTGGCTCACCCCTTCCGACACGGCCTCCCCTGCCGCACTATCCTACGGCGGCCTCAGCCTGTCCCACACCCCCCGTCCCTCTGGCAAGCACGGCGGTGGAGTCGGCATACTGCTGTCCAACTCCTGCACCTTCAGCCCCATCCCCCAGCCCCCATCCGTCACTGTCCCCTCCTTCGAAGCCCACTCAGTCCGAATCTTCTCCCCCTGCAACCTCCAAATAGCCATCATCTACCGCCCCCCCGGACCCACCGCCTCCTTCTTTGACCACTTCACCACCTGGCTACTTCACTTCCTCTCCACTGACATCCCCTCCATCATCATGGGCGACTTCAATATCCCCATTGACACTCCCCGTCCAGCCACCTCCAACCTTCTTTCCTTGACCACTTCCCTAGGGCTCTCCCAATGGTCCTCCTCTCCCACCCACGAACAAGGCCACACGCTTGACCTCATCTTTACCCGCCTTTGCTCCCTCTCTAACCTCACAACCTCGGTACTCACACTGTCCGACCACCATCTCTTGACCTTCTCCGCCCTCTCCTCCCCTGCCACACTACCCCCTCTCCGCAAACTTGATCACCCTCGCCGAAACCTAAAAGATCTTGATCTTCCTTTATTCTCTGAATCACTCCTCCCTCTCACCGACCTACCCTGCGCTGACGACATTGACATTGCCACCACCCTATACAACACCACCATAATGAACGCTCTCGACCTAGCCGCCCCCCTCACTCTCCATGCTCCACGCATTAACAGGCAACCCTGGCACACCACCCTCACTAAAAACCTGAGACGGGCGTCCAGAGTCGCCGAGAGGAGATGGAAAAAGTCTCACACCCCCGAGCACTTTGCTCTGTTCAAGCAATCCATCACTGACTTCAAGACGGCACTCGCTACCGCCAAGCAAGTGTTCTTCTCATTCCTTATAACCTCTCTGTCCCGCAACCCCAAACAGCTCTTCAAAACTTTCAACTCCTTACTTCGCCCACCTGCTCCTCCCCCTTCTCCCCTCATCTCTGCTGAAGACTTTGCGACCTTCTTCAAGGAGAAGATCGACAAGATCAGAAGCAGCTTCGGTCCACTATCCCCACAACTCCCCTTCCCACCTACACTGCCCTCCTCCTCCATCAGCCACTTCCCCCCCATAACTGAAGACCAACTCTCCTCCCTCCTGTCAAAATCACACCTCACCACCAGCGCCCACGACCCGCTCCCATCCCACCTCATTCCCAACCACACCTCCATTTTCATCCCAGCCCTCACCCACCTCTTTAACCTTTCACTTAGCACTGGTACCTTCCCCTCGGCCTTCAAACACGCCCTAATCACGCCCATCCTAAAAAAACCCTCACTTGACCCTACCTCTGTCTCTAACTATCGCCCCATATCTCTTCTCCCATTCGCCTCTAAGCTACTTGAACAACACGTCCACTCCGAACT
This sequence comes from Allobates femoralis, assembly GCA_033576535.1. Classification (NCBI taxonomy): domain Eukaryota; kingdom Metazoa; phylum Chordata; class Amphibia; order Anura; family Aromobatidae; genus Allobates; species Allobates femoralis. The sequence continues at coordinate 276,501,419 of JARQOC010000001.1, forward strand.
GTCCTCTCACCTCTCCTCGTGCTCCCACTTCGACCGCCTACAGTCCGGCTTCCGACCCCTCCATTCCACCGAAACAGCCCTGACCAAAGTCACCAACGACCTACTGACCGCCAAGAACAAACACCACTACTCCATCCTGCTACTCCTTGACCTGTCTGCCGCTTTCGACACGGTTGACCACTCCCTTCTTCTCCGGATCCTGGAATCCCTTGGCATCACCCACCTTGCCCTCTCCTGGATCTCCTCATACCTAGCGGACCGGACCTTCAGCGTCTCCCACTCCCACACCTCCTCCTCACCCTACCCCCTTTCTGTCGGAGTCCCCCAAGGTTCGGTCCTGGGACCCCTACTTTTCTCCATTTACACTCTCGGCCTAGGGCAACTCATCGAGTCCCATGGCCTCCAGTACCACCTCTACGCCGACGACACCCAAATCTACCTGTCCGGCCCTGACATCACCTCCCTACTCTCGAAAATCCCTCAATGCCTTTCCGCCATCTCATCCTTCTTCTCTGCCCGCTTCCTTAAACTCAACATGGACAAAACTGAATTCATAGTCTTCCCCCCAAGAAATTCCACCCCACCTCCCAACCTATCCATCTGCATCAACGACTGCGCCCTCTCCCCAGTCCCCCAAGCCAAGTGCCTCGGGGTAATCGTCGACTCCTCCCTATCCTTCAAACCCCACATCGAGGCCCTCACCACATCCCTCCGGCTCCAGCTCAAGAACATCTCACGGATCCGCTCCTTCCTCACCCACGACACCGCTAAAACACTCATCCATGCTCTTATCATCTCCCGCCTTGACTACTGCAACCTCCTTCTCAATGGCCTCCCGGCTAACTCCCTCACACCTCTCCAGTCTATCCTCAACTCCGCTGCCCGACTCATCTATATGTCCTCCCGCTACTCCCCTGTCTCCCCCCTCTGCCAAGCCCTTCACTGGCTCCCCGTCTCCAAGAGATCCCAATTCAAAACACTAACCATGACGTACAAAGCCATACACAACCTGGCCCCACCATACATCTCTGACCTGGTCTCCCGATACCTACCCTCACGCAACCTCCGCTCCTCCCAAGAACTCCTCCTCTGCTCCCCCCTCATCACCTCTTCACACAACCGAGTTCAGGACTTCTCCCGGGCATCTGCCTTACTCTGGAACTCCCTACCCGAACACGTCAGACACTCTCCTACCCTGAGTAACTTCAAGTGTCACCTGAAGACTCACCTGTTCCGTCAAGCCTACAACCTGCCATGAGACCCAGGCGAACGCCCCATACCTGACATTCCCCCATCCTACTGTATCCTAACCCGCCCTCATAGACTGTGAGCCCTCGTGGACAGGGTCCCTGCCCCTCCTGTACCTGTACGTCCTGATCGCCTAGATTTAGTGTACTTGTTCTTGTCTCCCTCATCCTCATGTAAAGCGCCATGGAACCCAATGGCGCTATATAAATAAATAATAATAATAATAATAATAATAAAATAACTCCAGAGCCACATTTAAGCAGCTTCCTCAAAGTCATAATCGCTTTCCAACAAGCTCCATAAGGTTGATGGCAAATTTCCAGACCTTCATTCCTGGCAATTCTACTTTTAATTTTGATTAACTCAAGGATATTGTTTTAAAAGGGTTTTTTAAATCCCTTAGGCCCCACGGTAGACTGTTTGATGCTTTTTTCATGTAGATTTTAACAATCTACATTAAAATCTTCAGGTTTATCCTGAGTCCAGCAAAGTCTACAAGACCGCTAGATTTTCCTTGGAGATTTGGTGCAGATTTCTTTTTTTATGCCCCAAAATCTGAAAGTAAAAAAAAGCAACGTGGGGGTCATAGCTTGCCGATGGCGGAGTGAGACACACTTTCTACCGACATCCTGCCATTACAAAGCAAATCACAAACATGGGGAAAACCAGGTGACCCATCGGAGGTGCTGGAGCTGAAGACCCCAGGGATCAAGGCTGCCTAGACTGCTTTTTGCGTTCCTTTGCATCATCTCTTCCAGGCAGCGCAGTCTTAAACATGGCGCCGGCCCCACATCACACCGCTGCATCACAGAGGGACAGGAGGGAAGGAGACCGCCTGCAGATGACTCGCTGTGGAGATTCCAGTGGCAAGAAAGACGGCGGGAGCCTTGCTGCAGATTCCACCATTGCTGAGATAAGAGCACATATTAAACAACTCCCCACCAAGAAACATTTAAAGGGAACCTGTCACCTGGATCTAAGCCCCTACACTATCACTACCTGTCCCTGCACCTTCCTAGCTGCTCCCTATCTATCCCTCTCTGAGCTAAATCCGCCCTATAAAACTGCAGAAAAATAACTTATAACTTACAGAAGTCCCTGAGGCTGGGGACTGAGAAGGCGGCGCCAGGCTCCATTCAGCCCCTCCTCCATGCAGCAGCACACGCCCCACTGGGTGGCATTATTCTTTCTTCATCGCCGCCTCCTCCATTTGGAATCTGTGCTTTACACCTATCATGTTGTGGTGATGCGACCTCGATGTGTCCCCTGACCAAGACACAGCATATGGGAGATTGTATCTTCTGCTCGGTAGCAGCACACACAGGGTGAGCTGCTACTGGAGCTAAGTGCTGATTGAAAGCACTGACCCCCAGGTGTGCGGGTGAATAGGAGATGATATGTGCTGCCCTGGGCTGCGGGGAGGGGGTGGAGTGTGTCAGGACAGCAGCAGGAGCTGCTGGGATTGTATGAGGTTCTACTCGGCTGTGCCCCGGTGTAACAGGCCAGACTAAACCCCCGACCAGAATATACTCGGGGTTAAAGTGGCCTAGGCCAGATTATACCCCTCCGTATACCACAGCAGCTGTAGATCAGGGCCCCAAGCAACACATGGGGGCCCGAGGCAGCACAAAGTGGCCCCAGGCAGCAGAAAGTGGCCCTACGCAACATACAGGGGCCCCAGGCAGTGCTAGGGGCCCCAGGCAGTGCACAGGACCCCAGGCAGCACAAAGTGGCCCCAAGCAGCATACAGGGGCCCCAGGCAGTACTAGGGCCACAAGTTACACAACAGGATCCAGGCTACACACAGGGGCCCCATGCAGCATACAAGGACCCCAGGCAGTGCACGGGGCCCCAGGCAGTGCACAGGGCCCAAGGCAGCACAAAGTGGCCCCAGGCAACATACAGGGGCCCCAGGCAACATACAGGGGCCCCAGGCAACATACAGGGGCCCAGGCTACACACAGGGGCCCCAGGCTACACACAGGGGCCCCAGGCTACACACAGGGCCCAGGCATACACACAGGGGTCCCAGGCGCATGACACACAGGGGCCCCATGCAGCAACAAGGGCCCCAGGGCAGTACAAAGGGGTCACAGGCAGCCGCATGGGGCCAGAGGCAGCACACAGGGGCCCCAGGCACCAAAGTGGGCCCCAGGTGGCCCACTGCCTGGGGCCCTGTATTTGCCTGTGGTCACTTTGTGTGCCTGGGGCCCCTGTGTGCTGCCTGGGGCCCTTGTATGCTGCATGGGGCCCTTGTGTGTAGCCTGGGTCCTGTGTGTAGCCTGGGGCCCCTGGTACTGCATGGGCCCATGTATGTTGCCTGGGGCCACTTGTGTTGCCTGGGGCCCTTGTATCCTGCCTGGGGCCCCTGTCTGTAGCCTGGGATCCTGTGTGTGCCTGGGGCCACCTAGTACTGGCCTGGGGCCCCTAGCACCCTTGTATGCTGGCTGGGGCCCCTGTGTGTAGCCTGGGATCCTGTGTGTAGCCTGGGGCCCCTGTGTGCTGCCTCGGGATCCTGTGTAGCCTGGGATCCTGTGTGTAGCCTGGGGCCCCTAGTACTGCCTGGGGCCCCTAGCACCTTGTATGCTGGCTGGGGCCCCTGTGTGTAGCCTGGGATCCTGTGTGTAGCCTGGGGCCCCTGTGTGCTGCCTCGGGCCCCCATGCACTGCCTGGGGCCCCTAGCACTGCCTGGGGCCCCTGTATGTTGCGTAGGGCCACTTTCTGCTGCCTGGGGCCACCTTGTGCTGCCTCAGGCCCTCATGCATTGCTTGGGGCCCTGTGCACGGCTCCACAGCTGCTGTGGTATACGGAGAGTTATAATCTGGCCTAGGCCTGTTTATGCCCTGGGGTATAGTTTGGGCTAGGCCAGAATATACAAATGGTATATTCTGGCCCAGGGGGGTATACTCTGGGCTAGCCCAGTTTATACCTCGGGTATATTCTGGTCGGGGTGGTTAGTCTGACCTGTTACACCGGAATCTGGAGGTCTGTGAATACCTGAACTGTGCCATTAAACTGTGTGCTGTGTGAGTAAATACCTGAGTCACTGCCTTCTGTCGTGCCGATCCTAACCGCTACCTTACAGTGTAAAGTGGGTGGGAGATTCCAAATGGAGGAGGCGGCGATGAAGAATGAATAACGCCGCCCAGCAGGGCGTGTGCTGCTGCATCGAGGAGGGGCAGAATGGAGCCTGGCACCGCCTTCTCAGTCCCCAGCCTCAGGGACTTCTGTAAGTTATAAGTTATTTTTCTGCTGTTCTATAGGGCGGATTTAGCTCAGAGAGGGATAGATAGGGAGCAGCTGGGAAGGTGCAGGGACAGGTAGTGATAGTGTAGGGGCTTAGATCCAGGTGACAGGTTCCCTTTAAGAGATTTATGCCTGCAGATTAGAAGTCTCTTATAAAAAAGTCCAGATATTACCCAACTTGGCACCACAGTACCAATCACAGCTCCAAATCCAGAGGAGTCTCTATTGCTTTCCACAAAAACTTTAATCTTATGGTTCACAAATCTCTGATTGACCCCATGGGTAGGTTCCTCTTTCGGCAGGCATCTTTGTCCACAAACATGTTTGTCATTGCTAATGTTTACTATCCCAACAGTGCTCAGAGGAGGTTCAGAGCAGAGAAAACTGGTAGAATTTGCGGTCCCTTGTCCTATCATCCTTTGGGGGGGAGAAGGGGGGGACACTTCAACCTTCCGATGTTTCCATCGATGGACATCTCAGGAAAAATGTATAATTCTCTACCATCTCTCCACCACCTTAGGCGTCATTGGGAGGTTCTGCACTTGGTTGATGTCTGGACCCTTTATCCAGACACCAAAGATTATACATATATACTCTGCTGCCTTCTCAGTATACAGCAGAATTGATCGTTTTCTCATCTCTCACATACTTCTAGATCATGACTTGGAAGCCGAAATCTATTCCATTTTATGGTCTGAACATGCTCCCATTTTCCTTATCTCTAAATCTCGGGCTTTAAATTGGAGTAAACATGGCGCATCAACGAACATCTTTTGCATGATCCCACGTGCCTCGAGGACGTGAGAAAAACGGTCAATAACTTATTAGATCACTCTTTAAACCCCTCCATACCCACCATAAAATGGGAAGCTCTTAAAAGTGTTCTGAGAGGTGTTCTAATATCTCACGGCTCCCACCTCAAGAAAGTGAGAGCGTCAGACATAATCTCCCTCATAACCAAGATCTCACAATTGGAAGCCCAACACAAACAAAATTCGACTGTCATACAATTTTCTCAGCTATCCCCTCTCCGCCACAGCCTACTATCCCTACTCGACCAAAAGGATTGCAGTGTCAGGCATAAAATAAAATAAGAGTGGCACGTTGTTGTCTAGAGCCCTGCACACCAGGCCTCCTCACTCTTACATACCACATATTCAAAACAATATTGGAATCAAAGTTTCTAAAACTAGTGATATACTCAGCAGCTTCAGACAATAAAATACCTCCCTCTATAACATCAAAAACCATTTTCAGGATTTGCCCAAACCACAACTTAAGAGAAAATTCTATCTTATCTCCAAATGTGTAACGTCCCATCATTGTTGAAGTCCACCCTATCAGAACTGGAAAATGACTTCACGATAGAGGAAATAGCGAAAACAGTGAAGAACATGAAAGCTGACAATAGCCGAGCACAGATGACTATTCGGCGGGCTTTTACAAAACTCTCTCTAATCTGCTAAATCCTATTCTCCTAGAGGTGTTCAACCATGTCTCAACGGGAGACTATTTCCCTCTCAAGCTCTTATGGTCCGCATAGTCATCATCCCCAAACTTGGTAAGGACCCTACCTGTTCTAGAAGTTATCGCCCGATTTTAGTAATAAATTTGGACATAAAACTGTACGCTAAATTGCCAATAGACTGTGCTCCTATCTCCCAGAGGTGATTAGTCCGTACCAGGTGGGTTTCATTCCTGGCCGTGAAGCCAGAGACAACAGCATCTGTTCTATAGCCCTCATTGATAAAGCAAGGAAGGCGGGAGTTCCCATGTTCATCCTGTGATTAGATGCCGAAAAAGCGTTTGACAGGGTGCACAAGGACTTCAAGTTCTTGGTCTTGGAGGGGCTGGGCCTTGGAGGAGTGATGCTACATAGAATAGGTGCTCTCTGCACATTTCCTTCTGCCCGTATCAGAATAAATGGAGCCCTATCTGACTCATTTCAAATTCGCGACGGAAAAAGTCAGGGTTGCCCTTTATCTCTGATTCTGTATATTTTAACATGGAATCCCTGGTGATCGCTCTTAGGAACAACCCTGCTATTCATGGTATCATCACTGCCTCAGAGACCCACAAGCTAGCCCTCTTGCTGACGACCCCCTCTCTATATAAACACAACCCCTTATCAGTATTCCCAATATTATTTCGGAATTACTACCATTTGGACATCTTAATTTTAAAATTAATTCTAGCAAATCCAAAATGTTAAATATCTCTCTCCCACAGGACATGGTTGCTCTATTATGAACAAATTTCTCTTTTGCTTGGAAATCACATTCTCTCAAATATTTGGGCATTCAACTTACAGCAGATCCCTCACGCCTCTCTAACTCCATAGACATCCTGAAAAGGGTGGTACAAATGACATCTCTCTTGGCTATGCAGAATAAACGCAGTGAGAATGGACCTTTTACCCAGTCTTTTATTCTTTTTTCAAAACAATCTCCCTGTTTCTACCTGCTCCCTTTTTTTCAAGACTTAAGAGTTCAGTTTCAAAACTTGTTTGGTCCCATGGTAGACCTAGACTTTCTAATTCACTCCTCAGTAGAAGAGTGGGGACAGGTGGACTTTTTCAATTAGATCATCATGCTGCCTCAGGCACCTGCATCTTAGGGTACCGTTACACATCGCAACATTGCATGCAATTTCACTTGCAATTTTCTAGTTGCAGTGAAATCATGGACACATTGTTCTATTTGTTGCCGTGTACAAATGGAACAATGTGCCCATGATTTCACTGCAACCAGCAAATTGCAAGTGAAATTGCATGCAATGTTGCGACGTGTAACGGTACCCTTAGATCTCTTTCATACCACTAATGGCAAAAGGTGGACTGATGTTCAAACCTCTCACTTTTCCATCACTCCTTTTTCTAAAATCTAGTTCCCCGGGAGACAAGGACCTCCCGTTCATTACTAAAAATGTGAAACTGTTCTTTAAATGTACTCACAATTCTCTTCATTTGACGACACTTCCAGGTCCTCTAACCCCGCTGTACGGGAACCCCCTCCTTTCTAATTGACCCTTGCCAATCCTCATTTCTACACAAGCCAAAGGTCTTTATCCAATACTATATTATTATCTCACCTCCTCAGGTATACGCCAAATTTGAGATCTGTTCCCCAATTTCCCCCCCTCCAGATACCTGGTACCAATTACATAGGCTTTCCAACTATATCTCTACCATGCCCCGTTCAAACATATTTCGTCCCATATTCCCTTTTGAAAGCAAGTGTTTGGAAGAGGGTCCTTCAACTCACTCCATCTCAGCACTTTATAACATTTTTCAGCATGGGTCTTCCACCATGATGGACCATTTTTCACGCTTTGTGAGTAAATGGGAAAAAGATTCTCCCCACTCGAGAAAGACCAGATATTTCTCTTCACCCAAAAAGCCTCTCTCAATGCTATCTCCCAAGAACAAAACTATAAGGTGGTGGCGAGATGGTACAGATGTCTAGCAGAAATAGAAGCGATTTTCCCTAGCCGAGTGCTGGAGATGCCAGGCTAACAGGGGCACCTACCTACATATATGGTGGGTTTGTCCCCCTATCAAATCCTTCTGGACCCTGGTTTGTGATTTGTACAACTCTGTAACATCTGACCAGGCTTCTCCGACTCCAGAACTGACCCTTCTGAATCTTATTGGGGACTCAATCTCCAAATTTAAACATAGTCTTCTCTGTCATTTTCTAACAGCGGCCAGGAGACTGATCTCTAGATACTGGACTCAATCTCGCTGTCCTTCTCGTGGAGAGTTGGTGGCCGAGATTAACAACATCTGTAGAATGGAAGACCTTCTAAAACAGTCTCAAGCTGCTGACCATAGTACAGACAGACACTTCGTGACTTGGATCCCCTGGATTATGTTCAGTGACTCCTCAGCCCTTAACACTTGCACGAGACGCAGCAAGGCTACAACACCTGGTTATGCTGGTAGCATAACCAAGACAGGTGAGCACCAACAATCCACCGACCCCTTTCCCCCACTGACCCCTGATACTGCACCAGGAGCGCCCCTCTCTGTTTTTTATCTTAACACTTGGTTGTCCCTCTGAACTTATAACTGAGCCCTTTACGATATGTAATGTTTGGACCTCTCAGACACTGTATCCCTTCTATTTCCTACCCTTCCCTCTACTTATCACTTTAAACCTTTTTCTTCAGTCTATCCTCACTCTTTTTCCTTATTCTTGGATCTTAACCTTCTCTTTATTACTATTTTAGTCCTCTTTTTATATTCCTGTCTTCGTTAAAGCCTAGATACCTCTCAATATACCAACCAAAGTGAATATTACTCCAACCTAGATTACCTTAATCTCTCCTTTTGACCTTTATGACATCCTAAATGGTCATATCTTTTTCCAAGTTTGCATCTTTTAGGTCAATACATGAAGATTGCTACTTCTCATTTTATATAGTTCCTGTATACTGTTTAAAAGTTATACTTCTAGAATTTATTATGCTATGTACTAGCCAATATTTCTCCATGTGTTTTTTTTTCCATTCATTGACTCAAAAATTGATTTACCAAAAAAAAAAAAGCAACGTGGTCACAGTTGTCACCAGGTTTTTGCCAACTAATCTGAGAGCAATGCTAATGTAGAATCAAAGGCACTGAACCTTGTGATGTGTCATTTACTGGATGCTTGCTGTAATTTTGTAATCACTACGTTATCATAAGTAGGTTATCATTAAAGGACTAGTATGCAGCTGCTCATTTTTCCTACATATTTGGCTAGATTTGTTGTAGATAAAGCAGTGATTTTACCAACCTGTAGCAGGCAGGCCAGTAAATGACACATTGCATCAGAATCTCTTTTCCTACATTATGCTGCTCTCAGATGAGGTAGAAAAAAAACTTTTAATAGAATAGCAATTATAGGCTTTAAAAACAAAACATAACACCAGGAAAACTTATTACAGTAGTCACCTGTAGCCACTGTCAATCATGAGCACTGCAACTAATCAGTAATGATTACATGTATGGCATGAGACTACTGACCATAGTGATTGGCTGCATTGGCCATGTGCATCTATAGCATGTGATAACTACACCAAAGGAAACACCGAAGTGGCAGGGAACTAACAGGTGAGTATTTATATAACATTCCCAACTGTTAAAAATAAAAAATAAAATCCTGAATAACCCTTTAAATTCAATGTCATTGAAGTCTGCTGAAAACTGACTGACAATTCTTATAGGCATGGTGAACGGCGACATACCGGGTAAGTGGTTATCACGTTTAACAATTTGCCATCTACCAGACCAGACTGGCAGTACTTTGACAGGCCCTATAAGCGAATAAAGACTTTTCAACATGATGTGCAACCTCTTCATCTGGTGCGTGCTGTACAGTTTGAGATACCAGTGTACTAGTATTTATAGGTCTTCCCAAAAGCCTTGTTTCATAAAACGCCAATATCAAACAGGACATCGAAAACAAAACAAGTCTATATTACCAGTTACAATTAGTACATATAGATATTTTAGAAATCTATAAGCAATTCCAAAATACTTGTACCAAAAAGATGGCACCTCTAGTCCTTATTAGATAGAGAAAATGAAGACAGTCATGGTGCCTCCATCATGGATGACAAGCTTCTATTCTCTGGAGACAAGCTTAGATCCAAGGAAGTGTACCCTGCAGAGCAATGTTCTGAAAATATTTACCCGTAATGAGTTCTAGGGGCCAATTTAGAATCTGATTTACATGTCAAATGTTCATCCGGCAGAACAAAAGTACATGGGGGGTATATGTATTCTTCCATAATTACACACACAGTATGCAGAGAGAGACGTGACCAAGAAAATAATCAAGGAAGGATCTTCTTTCGACATGAATCCATGAGGGACAATGCAGAGACTCATAAAATCTCTTTCTTTCTGGAGGCAGAAATTCATCATGCAGACAGGCCCTGTTGCTATGACAGCATAAGTGTCAACATCCAGCAAATAATGAAAGGTCAAATCAATGGGCGAGCTGTAGTCTCATCAATGCAAACTATGGAGTGTATCATAAGTGTGTCAACATGTCTCGGCTAGTAAACAGTTGTTCACAATGACAGGAACTCAAGCTAACAAAGGCTGTAGTCGCTGTGTGACATGACAGCTCTTCAGACAGGGAAGATAAGTCAGTCCTTTATTGTCACACAGGTTGTACAGGAGATTTATTTTCCTAATATCTCACTTCACCACCTGCCTCACAAGGTCAATAGCTCAGGCTGTTATTTGTCACTATGAGGTCTGTGACATTTAAAGGCTATTATAGTTTCACAAATACCTGTAATTTGCATAAATACATTTTCAAAAACATTTTATATCTATTGTTTAAAGTGGATCTTTTACCAATTTTGTTTATGTTGAATTGAACATAGAATGAGTAATAGTGGGAGGATGACTTGGGAGTTGATAGGGTATACACTCTGATATGTACACCTTCATCCATAGTGTATCGCTGCTTGAGACGCAGTAGAAGATACTCACAAAATGGTACCATACTCCTATGAAGTTGCATCGTTTTGATTCCTGAAATTCCCCGCTATGTTGGAGGGGTTCTCTAAGGCATGGATTTTGGTTTTGCCCAAAGTTGAGACCGTTTTGGCTGGAGGTCCAGACTCTGATAAATATTGTTCTGACTCTTGATGTTTCCCCTAATATGTAAATGACTCTACTTATTATAGGGCTGAAAGATATCAACCCTTATTCTTACATATACTCGTGGCCGCAAAAAACCTTATTGCTTCACTTATGGAGGGACAATAGGTCTCCGACCATAGAAGAATGGATAGAACTGTATCACACAATCTCTATGAATACCTCTTTGCCATAAGAAATAACAACCAGCGTATATACCAGGAGGAGTGGTCTTCCTGGGTAGCACGTTATGCACCCACGTTGAATTCTACACATATGATCAATGCACCTAGTTGTACATATGATTAATCCATTTTGACATTATGTTGAGAAAATTCTTTTCAGTTACTAATTGAATCTCTTCTCTAGTTTATAGTTGCTTAGGCTTTTATACTTCTGCTGACTGTTATTTAATCTTTATAATGATTTCTCTAGGTCATTGTTTATTGTTCTAGTTATCCCGTATTTTTTGTTTTCAGTTTTCCCTTCTACCTTCTTTTATTTTGATTTTTTTTGCCCATTTCCTCTTTCATTTAAAAACACCTCTATGATTACTTAAAATCTTATTGTTATCTAAAGGCCTTTCACATCAGCGGTAATCGCTGATCGCGGCAGTTGCGATGAAAAAAACGCAACTGCCGCGGTTACCGCATAACGGCCACACTTGCGGTTCACCTGCGGCAAGCCCCATACAACGTCTATGGGGCTTGCCGCAGGTGTGGCAAAGTGCGGTATAGTTGTGGTTTCGGCACTTGCGGCAGATGCAGCCGCGAAAAATAACGCGGTCATCCTCATACTATGAGAGGAGGCGGGATTTTTAAAATAGGCGGTGTGCAGGAGAAGAAATGATGATGCCCAGCGGGGGCGTGATAAGCGCACCAGAGGGGGGAGAATTGAGACCTGAAGACCACCCATGTCAGTTTAAGGATGTAGACTGGAGCCCTCATTACCATAGGAAAATGTAAGTTAATAAATCATTTTTCTAAAGCTTCATAGTGCAGTTTTAGCTCAAAGAGGGACGGTTAGGGATGGGCTAGCAAGGTGCAGGAACAGGTAGTGGTAGGATAGGGGGTAAAAACGAGTAGACAGGTTCCCTTTAAAGGGAATCAGTCAGGTGAAAATTCCATACATAACGTCATTTTCTAATTCCTTTCTCTAACTTCTCTCTATTCATGTATTTCTGTTTCCTATCCTTTAATTTGATTAGAAATTGTGACCCAATAATACTATTCATATAGCATACATTGGGTAAATAGATACCCGTAGACAAATTAGGTATATGTGGCTGGAACATTTGTTTTATAGACTGAAAATGGCAATGTGAACCCTGATTAGACAAAGAAAGTGTATTGCGATCTTTCTGACATGGTTTCAAGATCCCAAAAGTTAAATAAAAAATAACGCTGTAAGATGGCAGGCGAGTGCATAGTAAGTGGCCAGTGTTTATCACAGAGGTGATCGTCCTTTGTGATGTATCCCTGAATGTCTGCCGATACCTGTAGTGTCAGGAGACTTATTAATGTGTTCCATTGCCAGGTTTTACAGATAGCCCTAGAGACAGGCAGGTCTGGCAATCCATATTCCTCCACCCATGAGAGTCTTCTTTTTTTAAATTCTGAAAACTGCCTTAAGGCCCCTTTCACATAGACCTTTTTTAAAATGCGGCAGATACGGCAGATTTAGCGCATCTGCAGCCTAACAGCTGCACTTGCGGCAAGCCCCATGCATTGTCTATGGGACGTGCGGTCAGGTACAGAAAGTGCAGTTTTGCCGGTTGCGGCAGATGTAGCACTTGCAGCCACAAACAAAAAAACGCGGTCAACAGTATTTTTTTTTTTGTGCTCGCAACTACGCAACCGGCAAAACCGCACTTGCTGCAAACCCCATAGACAATGCATGGGGCTTGCCACAAGTGCGTTCGTTAGGCAGAAGATGCGGTAAGTCTGCTGGATCTTTTTAAAAAAAAACCTATGACTATGTGAAAGGGGCCTTAAACTGTGCAAAGTTGCACTATATTCATTATGTGCTTTAGAAGCTTTTTGCAACTTTATTAACAAGAGACTTGGCTTTGTTGGAAATGGATGGGAAACCATTTGCAAAAAAATGGTTGAAATTTGACACAAAGCAAGTCAGCTAATAGGTGGTATAAATTAGGACTAAACAATCTAAATATATGCTGGCTATATCACACAGCGTTAGCCACTGTGATACTGTGCCACATTTTAAGGCTGTCCAGTCTAAAGGCCCTGTTACACGGTACGAGTTCTTAAACGATATCGCTGAAACTACATCGTTAGGAGATCATTTTGTGTGACACCGAGATATGACAACGATAAATCGTTGATTGCAGATTTGAGAACATGTTCTCAAATCAAATAATCCTCGATCAGCCAACCTGCTGCATCGTTGTGTGTGACACCGCAATAACTATGTCTTCACGACTTTGCCCATTCACAACAGTGAGCAAGTATCGTTCACTGGGTTGTGCGAACGATGGCTGCTCGCTAAACAAAAAGCAGGCTACTTACTATGACTAATATCAGGTTAAAGGGGGTGCCTCATCTTGTTAAAGAGGACCTGTCACCAAACCAGGCATGGTGATCTAATTACAGCACTGAATGCAGCATGTCTGCTTCATCCAGGCAAGGGGTCCCCCAGCCCTTGAGCCCCCCTGTACCCCGAGATAATACACTTAGAAAACTTACATTGAGGAGCCAAGTAGGAGGTTGCTTGTGGCTGGAGCCAAAGGGCAGATTCACACCCCCTGCTGTTTAATCTGCCCACCGCTGCCTCCCTGATGCCGATCATTGTCTCCCTCGTCTGCAGCATTGGTGAGTATTTAATTTAAATGCTGCTGTCAGAGTGACAGCGGTATCTAAATGATTAATAGTAGTAATTGGAGGATAGCTTTGGCCACTCCTATTAGAGACAGATACCGGTTATATAACCGTGACGTTCTGGTATGTCCATATGTGTAAAGGGCTAAATTAAGTACTAATTGGCTACAGTTTTGTAAGCCAGGTTGCAGTAATATTTTCTATTATTTTAGTAAAAATGTATCTAAATAAAAGGTAAAATAAATGATCTATTGAAAGTAATGCACTCTGAGAAATAGGAAAACCACAGTACATCGACCATTTCACAGTGCTTCAAGCTGATGCCACAATTTCCTAGTGAATTTATAGACCGCATTCTCTGGTAATATTGAAAATGGCAGCTTCTACTACGTCTGTATGACAGCTACACAAATTACTGTCATATCTTTATTGGCTCTATGTTAACAGAAAACTTTCTCTCTTATAAATGGTAGCTGGCTAAGCATCCTTAATGCACGTCTTCACCAAGCTACTTTTAAAAGGACAAATACATCCTTCATTGACAGCAAAATAACTGTACTAAGACAGGTTCACACAGTAAGATGGGGTACAAATGTTTCTCCGCACCACTGTGTTTAACTGCACTATGTTCAGATAAATGCATCATGCAAGTATTTTTTCCTACCCTATAATAAAAGTTATGCTTTTTATTTTCAGTAGAAAATTGCGCATTCATTGGATTGATAAATGTAGAAACATGAGGCTGATGGGGGTGAAATCATCAAATTTCAGAAGCTTAATTATGATGCATTTCCAAAAGAATACACAACATGAAGGATGGTTGAAATTTCCAAATGGCCCTCGGCAGGAAAAAGGTCCCCCATCCCTGCTCTACATGGATGGAAAAATTAAAAATTTATGGCTGTCAGAAGAAGGGAGGGGAAAAAAAAATAAAAATGAAAAATTGGCCATGTCTAGAAGGTGTTAAAGGGTGATTCAACACACTGTTTGGGAGAGCATTTCTCCAGACAACTTGCTCATTGTTGGGTGGCAGTCATTCCTGCTTGAGTAATAGGACCAGCAACATTATTATGCCAATGGCAAGAACTTTATGCACCCAAAGCTTCTATATAAGGCAGCTTTACCTAAGTACTGTCATTGAAGATGACTGGGCTCAGGAGCCAAGTGAGAACTAACAGCAGAACTTACAAGTTCTATTGGAAAAAGCTGGCAAGCACTACACTTTTGGCCAGCGGTGGTTGACCAATAAACTGCATACGATAATTAAACTTTTAATTGTTAGGGGAAATGAGGGGTGTTTTAAGAAATAGTTATTTAAAAATTGCTTGCTTTTTGAGCACTTTACAATAGGATTGATGAACAACAATTTTAGGCAACCCTTTCAAAACTTAGTCAAAAGTTAAAATTGGGGATACAGATTTGTAATGACTACATATATAGCGCTTATATTTTTCAAAAGTAAAAAAATATACATGCCCTGTAGCAAGAAACAAATGAGTTAACTATAAGGGTCTGATCATTTATTATACTTCAAAACTACATAATACTTGATGTAATGAAAGCAAGTGCCTTCCCGTTTTAGTGAAGCAACATGGTACATGGTAACAATCAAGCTAAACAGATGGTTTACTTCTTCCAAAAACAGAACACAAACTTTGCAAATTACTACTTGGAAAAGGTCAGCACATCAGAAAATAACCTAACACTTGTGAAAAATAAGCTTTGCAAACAATATACCTTGCTGTCACACAACCAGGCAATATTACAGAGAAAGAAAGATTTAATGAAACCGTATAAAACAGTCTATACTTTGACATTTGCTAGATTAACTGTTCTAAAAATGCTCTATATTTTAAGTATAATACTCACTGGTCACAAACCATCATGTTCAAATCCCAGTAAATATATGCTGCACTGCAGATGGCATACCATTGATGATAGGGCTTGAAGAACGCAGAGCTGGGATATGACATGTTGGAGTATGTCTTATGTTCTCTCCACATTATATATAGTGTGATTATAATTTTATTTTTAATTCCCCTTCCCCATTCCATTGTTTTGTTTTCCAATGTGTTAACTCCCTCATTGCAAATTTAAAGGAATGTCTTAATTGCTTTTGTTCATGAGCACACTGCCCCCAACCTACCCCTCTCCTCCTTTGACCCATGGGGGCTATACACTCCTGAAGATTGACAGTGTCAGCATGCTCACATTGATGGTCCTAACAGAGTGCTTTATTTCGGCTGCCAGAAGACCCTTTTTACATGAAAATAGCTTACAGGGACTGAAGCTGGACAGATCGCAGCAATATGAGCTGCTTCAGAGTGGCAAGACCAGGCTCTGCAGCATAAAACCTGTTAGCAGTGCACAGGCTTTGGCCTGGGTAACCAGCCACTCAAAACAGGATCCAAAGTTGCTTATTTTTACAAGAACTGATGTTTTAACCACATAGGAGCTTGAGACAACCTCTAAATTCATGGAATATCCCTTCTTGAAGCAAGGCTTTAGAAAGGATTGCCATATCCGAAACGTTGCCACTCCACTAGGCAATATAAAAAAGTTCACACAACTATTATTTTGGTGCTTGCACTGTTGGTAGACATTTGTGTTCAACTTCTGAATTATTGAGATTTTTCTTTATATTGTTACAGAAATCATGGTTTACCCATCTCACAATGCAGAATGCACACTTTCAGGGAAACACAAGCCTTGGATTAAGGATTAGAGATGAGCCCCACCCCAGTGTTCGAATTCGATTCAGATGAATTTGCTGTGTGTTCGTCAAATGTTCATCGAACACGATTGAAAATCAATGTAAAATGTGTTATAACGTTAGTACCGGGCGGGAGGAGCAACTACAGGGTGGGGGGAGCGCAGCTCCAAAAGACACAGGGGGGAAGCCAGCAGTAAGAAGAGGACTTCACCGCCGGCTTTCCTGCTCTATGCTGCGCTCCCCACTCCCTGATGTCCCCTCCCGCTCCCTGGATCTGCTCCTCCTGCCCGGTCCTAACTTAGGATCAGGCGGGGGGAGCGATGAGGGGGCATCAGGGAGCGCAGAATAGAGCAGGAAAGCCAGCTGTGAAGTCTCACATCTGGCTTTCCCGCGGTTATTTCAAATGATCAGCTGATGCAGATTAGCTGTTCATTTGAAGAAGCCGCGGTGATGTCAGGGAAAGGTTCATGAGAGTTCAAGCAGCATGAACTCACATGAACTTTCCTCACGCCGGGTGCTGCACAGCTCAGCTACATCTCTGGTAGAGGTTCTCTACCAGAGAAGTAGCTGAGCTAAAGAAGAAAACCTGATAGGACTACGTCGGACGGAAGAGGAATTTTTTAATAAAGATGAGTCTCTAAGTGTATTTTTTGTTTTATTTCCAATAAAATATTTTTTTCTGTGTCTTTTTTTTTTTTTTTTTTTTTTAATTTGCTAGAAATTCATGGCGGCCTTGTCTAATATTGGTGTGACCCCGTGAATTTCGGGCTTGAAAACACAAAGCTAGGCCCTAACGAAACCCCGCTTCCCGGTATGACGTTCTCTCATTTCCCGCCCTTCTCCATAGCACAACATGGAGCAGGCAGGGAAATGAGATGACGTCATAGTGGGAGGTGGGGCATGCACTTCAATCTCAACCTCGCTCTGCGCTTGTGTCAACACCACAAAGACGCGCACAGCGAGGATTTCATGACTGGCACCAGCGAGGCCATGGCGGCACAGAGGGCATGAAATGCCCCGTGGATGAGGACAATTGGATTTTTACTCTTAAGTTTTTATAAACCTATATATCGGGGTAGCAGCCTCACAACAGAGCCATGGGGGACCCCTTGCCTGAATACAGCAGACATGCTGCATTCAGTGCTGGCCTTAGATTCACATCCATGGGAGGGTGGAGGGGGGGAGGGGGTGGTGGTGACGGTCCTCTTTAAGCTGCTGTTACTGCAGTAACTCTCAAATCAACTCACACAGACTATACAAGTACACAACTTCCCTATAATCATTGAAATTTTGGATTAGTATTTAGACTGGCACCATCACTCCCATTTTCAATCTGTGGCAGCTTTAAAAGCAGTACACCACAATCAAATTAGGCCTATATTTATCCCTATGTGGGAATAAACTGTGCTCTGACCTCCTATTTTTACACTGTACAAGAATAAAATGGCGCTTATTGTCAATATTTTACATTGGGTGTGATAGCCCTCTTGATTGGCTGCACTAGACCATGGCATATTAACTGCAGAGCATTATTGGTAAGTAGTCCAAGCCTCGCCAGACACCATTAGCCCCCTCTCCAAGACTTCAGCAGTGTGTAAAATGGTAGCGGGCATTAATTTTTTTTTGTCGATCTTTGCGAATCAATATGTTCACATTCACGGGACTTGTGAATTTTAGCAAATTCAACACAAAGTCGATCATCCATAATTGATTTCGCACAGAGTTTCAAGGTCCATGTGCCCACCATAATGTTTATAGCACCATTTACTTCAGGTCTACAATCATAAAGAGTTTGAACAGAGCAGCACCATGCATGGGCAACTGCAGATTCATTTTTTATGGGAGAAACAAGAGCAAGTTCTCATGACTGGTGGAGGTAAAGATAACTATCCAGAGGGATTTTTGGCAAACTCCTAGAAGTATCAGTACAAAATCTAAATATTTTGGAATCTTCTTTTGAGATGGATGTAAAAGAGAAGCAGTTGACCAGAAAGTTCACAGAAAACATTTCTGAACTTTACTTTTTTTTAGGTCAAAGTGTAATCTGAATGTCTTCTTCCCAATAAATTGCATGCTTTTTTTAGTCAATTCCTTTTGTACCTATATGAAGTCTTTGATGCAAAAGTCACACACATCGAGGATATGATTGCACATTGCCGTTGAAAATTAAGGGCTGTCGTGTCAGAGTCTGTGTCCATTTTGCTGGAGTCGGGATTCAGGAAACTTGAGAAGTCAGAGGTTTTGCTTACTGACTGCACACAATGGCTGTGGAGTCAGAGTTGTGTCCATTTGGTGGAGTTGGAGTCAGATTATGGGAAATTGAGGAGTCGAGTTGGAGTTCTGGCTTACCAACTACACAGCCTTGGCTGTAGTAGTTTTTTTTCTGTGCGCTTTTTTGACACAGGAAACAAAAACTAAACACTTTACTGTACCAGGAAAATGAACGAGTTTTCTAAAAATCTAATTACACATGCGGCTTGTTTTTTTCTAGTTGAGTTGAAGTAGTTTCATATCTGTAAGGCTGGGTTCACATTTACGTTTGGAACGCAGCGTAACAGAACGCAGCCAAATGCATGCGATCCTCCTTCCTATGTTTAACACGGGAACTCATAGTAGCTGCGTTCGGCTGTGGTTGCATTCGGATGCGTACAATTTGTGTGCCCTCCGAACGCAGCCTGTTGCATTTTATGTGCATTCATGGGCGCTTATTTTATCAGCAAGCGCACAAACAATGCATGGATCTCAATGGATCCGCAGTGTCCTCCGCATGACAGCTGCAGGAGAATGCTGGGATCACATTGAAATCACTCCGTGTCCAATCAGCGATATCGGTGGGGTCGGAAGGAGGAGATCTCTGCCGCTGATCTCCGCCTCCCGGCCACCACCGAGAACGCCGATTGGCTGGCCGGCCACCACACTGATGTGAACGCATGCGGAGGATCTCCATTGCGTTCACTTCAGTATGGCAGCGTTTGCCCTGCATTTGCGTCTGCATACCCTCCGCATGCAGACACAAACACAAATGTGAAGGCAGCCTTACCTGTCAATTCTATGTGTATTTTTGCAGCATTTTTCTTGCCTCCACTTCAGTATTTTCAGCAGAATTATGTGCCACAAATACTGGACATTATTATTAATATTCATTTATATAGCGCCATTAGGTTCCATGGCGCTTTACATGACCCTAAAACATAAAGAGGGCAGGACTTCTGGATAATTTTCTTTAGTTGTGCATGAATTCTTGGAGAATCATTTCAAGATTTCACAAAGCTTTGCAAAACAAATGAAGCTAAGTAAATTTCTCACCTAAACAGCAAGTTTAGGTTGTTACGTGTTCCGGACAATGAGCTGTCTGTTGCAAGGCAACTACATTGCTAATTATGTTATGCAGCAGTTTGTCTGCTTCCAAGAAGGTCATGCTGCTCCTTAAAGTCTTGTGCACTTGCCTTCCCCTTCTGCTCGGCTAATGATTGATAACTTGCACATCACAAAGCGAAATAAGAGGCACAGGATTAATTATGGTTGTGATTCTTCTGGAAATAGTTTTAGGTTTTCCACATTAGTACACTCATTCCTCCATATTAAAAGGGATTCATCAAATGGAAACAAAGTGGCAAATGATGAAAGCCAGAAAAAAAGGAAACGATTATTCATTTCTTTTTTTTCCTAAACAAAAGCATTGCCATGGCACTCCTCCCGTTCCTCCACATCGCTGATCGATGGTGCCATCAATATGGTATATTGTCATGTGTCAGCTATTTGTAAACAAAGACTGTGAAGATCACCAAAGTGTTGGATTGCTGGAGGATACAAGTGAGGTTTGTTATTGTTGTTTTTCAATGTTTGTTGTGGTTTTTTTTTATAACTTCTTGATACTTTATAAGTGATCAATCACATTTATCCTAGCATGTATAGTCCTGCGGGTCTTGAAATTTTTAAGAACACTTCTTTATAAAATGCAGTCTTGATATTTACATATTTTCTGGAATTAACAGAAACTCCTAAAATTATTTCATGAAATTGACTTAGAAATATGGCACTCCTTGAGTCTCTGGAGCCCAGATAGGGTCTCCAACAAGGTCCCCAATGTCTGTTGCTTGACCTTGTTGTAATGGACTGCCGTCTTCAAAATTTTAAGGATGGAGGCAACATGGCGCTCACTGTATTCCTCTGCTAGTAAAGCCAGAATTGAGCCCTTCTCTTCCTCACTCAAGACTTTTCTTTTCAACTCCTTTGGCATGGTTAAAAGTTATTTTTTCACATTCAAATTATTTTTGGGCTATTCCTAGCACTTGTTTTGCCATCCAGCTTGTCCTATTGCAAGAGGATTCTTAAGACCACAGCAGTGTTTTTTTATACTTTCCCTCGTTAAATAAGATTTGGTTCAGGTGATCACCTAATCAGAGGCACATTAAGTAGAATGAGGTGTACTTTGGTTGGAATTCAACTGACACTGGATTGGAAAACTGTTAGTCATGTAGGGATGGCGATTTTTTTTACAAAACTGTGCAGTGGTCTCTAATTTTTGCCGGAGATATATATATATATAAACAATAAAACGAAACAGCACAACTCTCAAGTCGGGTGCAAAGCCCTCCCACCACAATCCTAGGTTTTTGTAGTTAGTATAAAAAAGGAAATGCAGCACTTCCTCCAGTTAAAGTTATGTGGGCTTTATTGGTCGTGGGACTGCGACATTTCAGCACACAGCCTTCCTCAAGCAGTGACTGCTTGAAGAAGGCCTTTGTGCCAAAACGTAGCAGTCCCACAACCAGTAAAACCCACATAACTTTAACTGGAGGAAGTGCAGCCTTTCCTTTTTTTCTTTATATATATGTGTGAACATAGGCTGTATAATGTTGGAATGGAAGTTGAGCAAATTGTAATATTTCTATTAGTGATATAATTCATTTTCTTCCAGATTGCTGCCTTCTTACTATATACTTGTTAATCCTGTCTGAACATTCAGCTCCACTCATTAGAACAAACATCTGCTACTTGCGTTGTTAATGAGAGACGTAATGACAAGATGAAGGCAAGACACGGACACGTTGATTAGTATAAAAGCCAACGGCTTCAAACAAAACATTCTTCCAAATTCATTGCAACAATTGTTCCTGAGAGCCCACCTCACTGATTGCAGGGCACACACAAATTACAACTGCACAGTTGGTTCAAAGGCCATTTTCACAACAGAAGAATGCACGGCGACATCATGGCTTTCATGCTACTTACCTTCCTTACTTCAAGGCCACATGTACACGTTGAGTATTTGATCAGTTTTTTACATCAGTTTTTGTAGCCAAAACCAGGAGTGGAGCAATTAGGGAAAACGTATAACAGAAGCACGTCACCATTTCTGTATTTATCACCCACTCCTGGTTTTGGCTTACAAATCCTGGAGGTAAAAAAACTCACTAAATACTGAATGTGTATGATTAATGGGAACCAGCCTGTTAAATCATAGGGCTCGAATCGCAGGAATAATAAGGCTATTTGTGCACGTTGAGGATTTGGTGCAGAAATTGTCTGCATTTCCTGGCAAAAAAAAAAGCAATGCGTCGCAATTTCAGTGCTTTTTTTCCTCTTGTGTTTAATTGGGGGGGGGGGGGGGAGAGGGGGAGAAGATATAGGAAAAGAAGGAGGGAGAAAAAAATGCACTGAAAACACACTGTGTACACATCTAGATTTTTTCATCACTTCAATGAGGTCAATGGGTAAGAAAAACACTGCAAACATGCACCAATAATTGACATGCTGCAGATTTTTTTCTGCAAATCTACAAGAATAAAAATAAGCAACATGTGCACAACACTTCTGAATTCTCTGTCGACTTTGCTGGCTTTAAGATAGCCATGCAGATTTGTGCCACAACTGCAGCAAACAAAGCATTAAAAAAGAACTGAGTGCAGATGGCCTTATCAGGCGATAGCTGTTATTGTACCAATGTGTGTGTTACGCCAAGGCAATGCAAGGTTTTAGAGAAAAAACACAGTTAGGTTGAGAAATATTTAGTCAGTGACCGAATCTTCGCGATTTCTGATCTGCACGCCACTATTTTTATTTCAAATGAAATTACAGTCATCCAATTGAAGAGTAGAATCTCAGGTTTAATAAGATAAGATAAGATAAGATAAACTTTATTGATCCCGGAGGAAATTACAGTATTACAGCAGCAGAACAAAGATCAAGAACATTTCACACTTTACAAAATAAGTCTATATGGACAGCAGATGTGGGTAGACTGGTACATGTACCTCACCTATTCCCCCCCATACACTAAGGCTGGCTTCACACTTGCAGATGCATCTGCAGCGTTTTGCAGATGCATCTGCAAGTATCAGCATGCAGACCGCGGCCGCGGTCTGAAAGCTCTCATTCATTCCTATATGTGAAGCGTCCGCAGGCGGATGCCTGCTTACAGATCACACTCTCCCGCCCGCACCATGGACGCGACATCTCGCGTCCATGGTGCGGGCGGGAGAGTGTGATCTGTAAGCAGGCATCCGCCTGCGGACGCTTCACATATAGGAATGAATGAGAGCTTTCAGACCGCGGTGCGCCCTATTATAAACATAGGGGCCCGCGGTCTGCATGCTGATACTTGCAGATGCATCTGCAAAACGCTGCAGATGCATCTGCAAGTGTGAAGGCAGCCATAGAACTTCACATAGTTTTGGGACGCTTTACACTTATACATTTGTTAAACATCCCCACAGCTGTCGGAACAAACTATTTTCTGTATCTTTCCTTTTTACACATTAGTTGGATTAGATGCTTGCTGAATGTGCTCTTCTGCTTTGCAAACAGTTCAGAGAGCGGGTGTGTATTGTTGCTCATTATAGCCTTGCATTTCTTATTGATTCTATCCTCTAATACCTCCTCGAAAGTCCTAAGTTGTAGACCCACCGCCGCACTAGCCTTCTTGATAAGTTTATTCAGCTTATTAGGGTCAGCTGTGCGCACACTACTACCCCAGCATATTATTGCAGCAAAGATTGCACTCGCCACAATAGATTGGTAGAACATTTCAAGCATTTTGCTACACACATTAAACGACCTTAATTTCCTTAGGAAGTAAAGTCTACTCATCCCTTTCTTGCAAACCTTCTCCATATGGCCCCTCCAATCAAGCTTGCTGTCCAGGTGAACCCCCAAATATTTGAAATTCTCCACCATCTCCACATCCTGACCATCAATAGTGATAGGTAAGCAATCCTTCATGCACCTTCCATAACTCAACACCAACTCCCTGGTTTTCTTTACGTTGAGTTCTAAATGGTTAGCCTGGCACCAGTCAACAAAGTCCGAGACCACCCTTCTGTATTCCTCCTACCCCGGCCTCTCTCAATACCTCCGACTATCACTGAGTCATCAGAGTACTTCTGAAGGTGACAACGTGTATAACGTAAAAAGGAATGGCGACAGCACCGTTCCTGAGGGGCTCCAACACTGCTCCGAACACTATCCGATACGGCCGCCCCCAACCTTACGAACTGAGGCCTGTCCGACAGGTAATCAATGATCCAATTCACTAGTCCCTCATCAACCGCCATTTCAACCAGCTTTTTACGTAATAATAGTGGCTGTAAGGTGTTGAATGCACTGGAGAAATCGAAGAACATGGCACGTACAGTGGTTCCATCATTGTCCAAAAAGGAATGTACTGTTTGTAGCAGATATGCTACAGCATCGTCCACCCCTAGACTCTGCCGATACGCAAACTGAAGGGGGTCCATAAAAGCAGACACCTTCGGACACAGGTAGGCAAGTACAATTCTCTCCAAGGACATCGCATGCGGTGTTAAGGCCACCGGTCTATAGTCGTTATGGGAGCTCGGGAAGGTAGTCTTGGGAACCGGCACCAGGCAAGAAGTCTTCCATAGAACTGCAACTCTGTGATTGTAAGCTCCAGTTAAACAGGTGCTGGAAGACAGTGCACAACTGATTTGCACACACTCTGAGGACACGTGGACAGATACCATCAGGCCCTGCTGCTTTACCAATGACCAGCTTACTAAACTAGAAAGAAAGTCTCCAACTTCCTCCTCCCAGTTGATATTGCTTGTCGCTCCCCGGCCTTCTCCCCTGTTGACAATGCACATTTATCGTTGAATCTGTTGAAAAACTCGTTCATCTCATTAGCCATGATCAGCCCCCACCCCCCTGATCTGACCTTGCCTTAAACCCAGTCAATAGCTTCATTCCAGCCCACACTTCTCTGGAGTTGTTGTGTGACAATTTTCCAATTTAATGCTGAATGCTTCACGGGCAATCTTAATTTTCCCCTTTAAGTCTCTCTGTACAATTTTCATCTCCTCCTTGTCTTTCCTTTTAAAAGCTTTTTTTTTTCCTGTTTAGTAGATGTTTCAATTCTTTTGTAATCCAAGGCTTGTTGTTTGCATAACACCGAATCTCATGAATAGGTACAATATTGTCAGTACAAAAGTTGATGTAATCAGTAACTCTCCCGGTAACCTCATTAACATCATCATTATGTTCCCTGGCACATAACACCTCCCAGTTTGTGCAATCAAAGCAGTCTTGTAACCTCTTCTCTGCTGCCAGAGACCACTTCCTTATCTGTTTAATTGTCACTGGTTGTTTGCAGACAACTGGTTGATAGGCTGGAGACAATAGTAAGAGGTTGTGGTCAGATTTCCCCAGGGGGGGCAATGCAGATGATGAGTAAGCATCCTTAACACTGGCATAGAGGAGATCCATATATAAATTGTCCCGTGTAGAATTAATTAGAGGTTGCGCAAAAAATTCTATGAAACATTTAGTAATTACAACCATTTATGACCCTTCATGACCTTGAACGTACCCTAGTAGAATGGGCATTAATGCCTACCATAACTGAATTACCAGTTCGACACTTAGCTGACCCCCATGACATAGATAAAACCTTCCTCTAGGTTTTTTCATATATTCCTGTTGTTACAGGCTTTCTACTTCTAAGTAAGGTGGATACCATATTGGAAGAAAATCATTTCAGGCTATCACATGTAGCCAGTTGTGGACGCCAGATACCCTGACTGAGAAGATCTGGGATACTGGAAGAACCGATGGATCAGAGATCAACACAAGTTTCATCTATGAAAACCACATTTTTTTGGGCCAGAACGGGCTATTAAGGTTATTCTCGCCTGGTCCTCCTGTATCTTCCCTCAGTACTGTGGATATCATCCTTAAACAAGCTAAGGCGTAAGCCAAGTTAAAGTCCCAAGCAATCTGAAAGGCATCTACTATATGAGGCCATCACTGCCGACTCGGATTCTGCCGTCACCAAAAGAACTGCACAGAAGCGTCAGGGCCGCAGGCAATCCTCTTCATCTGTGGGTTCCCCATGTAGTCAGCAAACCAACTGAGGAGGTGAGGGGGACCGACCCTTTTTATCTGTAGGTTTCCTGTCCTTGTGGGCGGATCTCCTCTCTCAGTGAGTGCTGTCATGGCAATAGGAAAAGGGTCTATACTTGGAAGTCCCCATAGGTCTACTATCTGCTTACCTTTGGATTCAGTGCCCACTCCTCCCCTGTCTTAGGTGACTGCAACTTAAGAAGTCAGACCTGGTATTATCTTACCCCCTGATCTGTAATGAAAACAAGAATAATGTGTCTTTCTGCCAGCTCGAAAATCTGTCACGCCATGATGGCTTTTGATCTTGTTCCACCCTGATGATTGATATAGGCAACCGTAGTTTGATGTCTGACAGAATACAGACATGCTGGTTTCAGAGATCTGAGTGTAAATACTTTAATCGCATATTTTACTGCTGGAAGCTCCTTCATATTGGAGATGCCTTTGTGGCGCCCCTGCGACAAGGTGGTCACAGGTAAGAACTGCAGCCAGGGAGGTGGAGACAGTTTTGTACAAACACCTTCACAAACACACCCACAGACACAAGACCCAACCCGGAGCCCGGGACTCTAGGCGGGCAAGGGGTAGTAGGGCCACTCACAGTGGGTGGGACGTAGGCAAGGTGACGGACCAGGTACATAAGGGGAAAACCAGGAAGAAGCAGTAGTAGGCCAGAGGGTGCCGAGCAGTAAAGACCAAGAGGAGCTGTGCACCGGACCAGTGCAGCTGGGTCCGAGGAAAACGGCAGTGGTGCCACAGAACGACTGAAGGAAGGGATCCCCAATGTACGCCGTAGTCACACAGGTAGGAAAGAGCCTGGTGCTCCCCTGAAACATAGGGACTCTGTAAGGCTAGGCTGGGACCAGAGAGTCGGCTGTGAGGTGACCGTAGCTACAGGCAGGATCACAGACATTCCGGCGGGCAGATGCAGATTCCAAGTCTGCTTTCCTAACACAGTGCTATGAGACACAGCAGTGTATTAGGGCTCAACTACACCCGGTGATAGGGTCACAGTAAAAGAACCCGTGCTGCCTGTCACACGGCACGCCGGAAGAATTAGAGGAAGAAAACCTGAATGGTATCAAGCACGAGAAGGGTCTAAGGCAGGAATCTGGCTGCAGAAGGATTAATTGACTGTGTGGAGTAGCTTTGTGCACCGGCTGAACTGTACTGTGAAGAATTTGAGTAAAACCTGGTAAACCCTGCCAGTGTCTCCAGTGTGCGATTCCCTACATGTTGAACTGTTTTAAACCCTGTGAGGAGCAGCCCGACCCACGTCAGGCTCATCCATCCGGCTGCAGCCCCATCCATCCTCCTGGCAGAAGTAAGCAGCAGCGGTGGTCCCCATTGATCACAAGCCATGGGTGGTGTCACAACAATCCCTGTAAATAACCCCTTTACTTGTGGGCTCGGGACACGGTCTGGACCAAGACTGCCGTGATAACCCCCCGTGATAACCCGGTCCAGTACCGAGTACCCCGTCCCAGTGGGCTCCACACCTTTACTTCTGGTCTCAGCCAAGTGTCCTGGGCTAAACCATCTTTTAGATGGGCTCCCCAGCCCCCTGGACTTGCATCCGTGGTTATAACTTCTGTAACATGATTCACTCATGGCACTATTTTTGACTAATTTTCCATGTTCAACCACCATGTAAGGGCTTCTATTGTGAGTAATGATATGTTCTTCCTTCTTAATGCTCTTTTAGTCTCCTTTCACCTAAGAGTATCTCCTGCTGTAGCTGCCTGGTAGGAACCTCAACCCAGAGAACCACTGGGATGCATGAAGTTAGGGACTCTTAACAGGGATAATGCCTTTGAGGGTCATAGAAGGTTTGGTTTCATCTTCTGATAGCAGGTACAATAATGCATTTCTTTTCTTCCAGTAAGTAACACAACTGAGTTCCAGAATCAAAGAGAAGACCTGAAAAAGACTGGACCTCTCAGGGGAATTAATCTTGACTTCTCTACATTCAGAAGCCAGGCTAATTCCTTCAGAGTGGCTCTGAATCTTGACAAACAAAAGTTGCCCTGTTCCTCTAATCTGCCCTTCACCAGAAAATCATCCAGGTATGGTATTATCAGAGTATCTTGCTCCAAAAAAAATCACCTGTGCCACAATCTTTGTAAAGGCTCTCAGAACCATTAATAAACTTAAGGGCAGCGCCCTGAACTGAAAGTGTTTGACTTGATTGTTTATATGCAAAGCCACCCTCAGATATTTCTAATCTGTTATATGGATTAGGACAGGGTAATAAGAATCCTTCAAATCTAACACACCTATATAACAGTCCGGAAAGAGGAGTTTTATAGCAGATTTTATTGACTCAATCTTGAATGGTGGATATACCAGGAAGTTGTTCAGTCTCCATAAATTGAAAATGGTTCTGAAGAAGCAATCAGGCTTACTTATCAAGAAAATGGGGAATAGAATCCACTTTCCTCTTCTTTTGCTAGTAACTCTGTGAGCACCTGTTTCCATATTAGATCAAGCGTTCCTCCTCCAGGACTGCCTCCTGACCTTCCCTTTTTGTGACGTAGCTGTTTGGAATTTTAGCTTCATGCCCAATTTTGCTATATCCAGGATCCAAATCCCTGGAGGATTTCTGCCCCACCCAACCCCATACGAGGAGGGACCACGGAACAGAAATCTTTTGTTTCCAATGTAGAAAAGAGTCCAGCAGGACTCCAGTCCTTAACCTCCCTGGCGTTATCAATAGGTCAGGAATTTTGTGCTAAAAGCGGGCTTACCCGCAGTTGCGGTGAAAAAAACGCATCTGCCGCACTTGCCGCATAGCCACCGCACTTGCGGCGCGGTTGCGGCGCGGTTGCGGTAATCGCCATAGTAAGTATATAGGGGACTTGCGGCAGATGCGGCAAGTGCGGTTTTGCACTTGCGGCAGGTGCGGCCGCGAAAAAAAACGCACTTGCCGCACCTGCCGCAAGTGCAAAACCGCACTTGCCGCATCTGCCGCAAGTCCCCCTATACTTACTATGGCGATTACCGCAACCGCGCCGCAAGTGCGGCGGCGATGCGGCAAGTGCGGCAGATGCGGTTTTTTCACCGCATCTGCCGCGACCGCGGGTAAGCCCGAGCTGGACTCGGGGTTACCGCTTCTGGCAGTAACTTTTAACCCCGAGTCAGGCTCGGGAATACCGCTAGGCAGGTTAAAAGACTTCCAACTTTAATACCGGGTGCATAAGCAAAACAGGGAAACATGCAGGGTGTGTTTGGACAACAGCCTGTTCGCACCTTGTGGTGCTTCAACAGGTCCAGCCTCCCTCCTGTGGGACAAGTGGAAGCACCACAAGATGCAAAACAGGCTGTTGTCCTATACACACCTGTATCTCTCCCTGTTTTGCTTATGCACTGGCATTAAATAAAGTTGGAAGTCATTTAAAGGGAACCTGTCACCAGAAAAATGCAGTGCAATCTGCAGGCACCATGTTATAGAGCAGGTGGAACTGAGTAGATTGATATATAGTTTTGTGAGAAAATATTGAGTATAACTTATGATTTCATCATTTAAACCCCTGCTCTTTCCGGGATTTTGGGTCATCAGGGCAGTCCTATCAGTTAGTGACAGCTGTCTCTGTATTTACACTTATACAAGGATAGCTGCCGGTCACTGATAGGACCTCCCTCTGGACCCAAATTCCCAGAAAGAGCAGGGGTTTAAATGATCAAATCACAGGTTATACTGAATTGTTTCTCACAAAAACATTATATCAATCTACTCAGTTCCCCTGCTCTATATCATGGTGCCTGCAGATTGCACTGCATTTTCATGATGACTGGTTCTCTTTAAGGACTGAAGTGCTGCTGGACTCAATTCTACACTGGATACAACTGCTTCTTCTAAAAGCTGGCACCCGTTAATCCTGGAGGTGGTTTATGGAACTCTGCAACAGATCTGAGGTTCCTCTCTGCAGAAGCCTGTAAGTAGTGCTGGAGTTTTCTTTTCCTTTCTTTATGATAAATCTTTTGTTTTGCTTCTCTCATCTTTCCACTTCTCCTAATCCCTTGGCAGTCTTTTCTGGCCATATCTTCTCCTCCAAAAGAATCTCCTATATTTCGGTATGGACAGGTTAGGGGACCCTTTCTTTTTGTTCCCCACCTCTTCCAAAAAATCATCCTGGACAGGACCCAACAAGCAAGTTTGATTTTGCATTTGCTGACTTACCATTGATTGATTAATTTTGCCAGGGCTTATTTTGTGTGTATTTGTAGGCTTTCAATATAACTAGGAAACATTTTCTATTTCAGAACTGCACTGTTTTGCATACTTTATGTACATGTTGTGATGCCTTGTGGAGAAGGTTGGTTTTAATGTAGGGGCCACTGTGTGGTCTTTTTATGTTTTTTATTGTCCTTGTGTGTACTGTTGTGTCCAATAAAATTTATTGTTTATATTTTTTCAATATTTTTGAGTGATCACCCCCTTTGTTTACATGTCAGCTTTCTTTTTCTCCATTTGCATTGACCCAACAAGTACTCGTCATACCGCAGGATAGAGCACAATTTGTTTTTGACACCGGTGTGTGCGCCTTGCAACAAATCTAACTCCATTCAGTAACTGGAGTAAGATTTGATGTCATAAATTTGTAGAGTGGTGGTCACCATAACAAGTCACACCATAGCATTGCGCCAGATTCGATAAAAGGGTGGAAAATGGTGTTATACATGTAAAAAGCTGCAAAAAATGTGTTCAACCTACCTTTGTGTAAAACCTTTTAGAATTTTTAAAGCTTTTCATGCCTGTTTTCTATAATAAAAAAATTCCAGAAACATTTTGACAAGTCAGGCAATAGACCTGTCCAACATTTTAAAGTATGTTTTCTCTGAAATGCTACAGTGTATTAAAGTAAAATATAACTGGTTAGAATAACACAGACAGCGTTTGATTCAGGCTTCACGTGGTCCATGAAGAATGAATCAAATAGCACGTTCCCTTTAATGAATCAAGAGTTGTTTCCCTAAAGGCTTTCACATGTCAGTTTTTCTTTTATGATTTCTTTGCTGTTCATGGATAGAACACATAGCTATTTTAGTCTAGGGGGTTGGTTCACATGCTCGTTTATTTTTAAGAACCAAACATAATATATAGAGACATGTGTGATTTTGATCCAAGCCATAAATCAAACTCACTAATGCAAGTCTATGGGTCCAGAAAAAAGACCCACTTGGATAACATTTCTCCCGTGTACCGTCCTTTTTCATGGACAGTTTGATAGAAGAAGGTTAAAAAACCTCCATCTTATTTTTCGTGAGTGAAACCTGATGAAACGTTGATGATAACAGACAAACTTACTACCAAACCGATGAAAAATTGAATCAAAATCAAAATATAACTACAAGTCCCTTTCACACCAGCGTTTTGCTTATTTGCGGCAGATCCGACAGATTTACTGCATCTGTAGTCTAACGGCCGACTTGTGGCCCGGATCCGGCAAGCCCCATGCATTATTGTCTATGGGGTTTGCGGTCCGGTGCGGCAAGAGTGGTTCTGTCGGATGTGGCAAATCCAGCACTTGCGGCCATGAAAAAATAAACCGCTGCTTGCAGCTTTTTTTTTTTTCATGGTCATAAGTGCGGGATCTGGCATAACCGCCCTTGCCGCACCCAACAGCAAGCCCCATAGAGAACGCATGGCAGATGTGGTAAATCTACCAGATCTGCCGCACATCAGCAAAACGCTTATATGAAAGGCCCTTAAAGGGGTTGTCCGGGCTTTTGTTATAATTCAAATGAGTATCAAGGCTGCAAAATGTTGACAATTTGCAATATACATGCTGTCAACATTTTGTAGGGTTACCTAGATATCACATATTTGCGGCTGGCGGTGAACGTCTAGGGGGCGCGTTTGTGCATGTAAATGAAAACTGGTCGTTTCTACCTACTCTACTACAAACACGCCCACTCCCCTATTCCCATTATGGCCAGCCACCCCCAGGGCTCCTACAGCCTGCCCCAGCCCCTAATGTCACCACTCACTCCCTCTGCACATATCGGTTCCCAGTGCACTGATACAAGGTGCTGAATCCGCTGCTGTGAAAGCAATTAAGCACACTGTGTCAGTGCAGCAGGGACCCGCTGCATGTGTGTGCTGCTCACCCTTTGTGCATTGGAGATGAGGTCCTTCGCCCAGATCTCTGCTGTGTGGAGCGGCGTCTGATCTCTCCAGACCTCCAGCTTTCACAGTAGCAGATTCGGCACCTTGCATCAGTGCACTGGGGACCGCTAAGTACAGAGGGGGTGGGTGGTGATATTAGGGGCTGGGGCAGGCTGTAGGAGCTCTGGGGGTGGCTAAGAATAATGTACAATGGAGAGGGGGCGGGCTGTAGGAGCCCTGGGGGTGGCTGGCCATACTGGGAATAGGGAGATGGGCGTGTTTGTAGTAGAGAAGATGGAAACGACCAGTTACCATTTACATGCACAAACACGCCCCCCTAGACGTTCCCTGCCAGACACAAATATGTGATATCTAGGAAACCCTGCAAAATGTTGACAGCATATACATTGCAAATTGTCAACATTTTGCAGCCTAGATACACATATGAATTATAGCAAAAGCCCAGACAGCCCCTTTAAGACTGTTTTTATGCATATGAGAAAAATCACTGATGTCTTAATGAAGCATTAGACAGCCTTTAAGCAGCCTTTTTACAATTATTAGGTGGGTGCAAAATGAGGCTAAAAATTTTTTAATTATTTTTTTTTTAGTAAAAATATAACAAAAACATTTATTAAAAAAAAGATTTATTAGACTTGCACAATTGATTTGAAGCAATAGCACTTTGGCTTGCTACAAAAATAAAACAACTAGCTGAACACTGATGTGATTTCATGTCGCAGTTCCACTTACCGGGTACCATCTGCTTTCCAGCTCACTTTATATGACTTCTGCTCGAGAAAATTGATATTGTTTCTGTCCATGGATACAGGCTGTGCTCCAGCAAACCCAGATCTGAAAGACAGTTTTTTTCCCCTTAATGACGTTATTGGGATAAAAAATTAAATCATGTCGGAATGACATTTCCTACATAAAAAAAAAGAGGCTGCTCCGAAGACAACACTTTACAAAGTACCATAAGTGAGTCTGTGTGAGCAGTGTTTAATGTGTCCTATGGATGCGGAAAAAGAAGATTATACATCATCCACTAGTTAATGATGCCCGACTTCAGGAAGGCTAAATATTTAAGTTTTAGTGTAATGATGCCTGGATTTGCCATTATGCGATGAGCCATTATATTATGACAAAACGAGGCACAAAAGAAGGTCGTCTATTACACTGTATATTAAGCTCACAATGTTTTAATAGAAATTGGTCTCTAAATTCAGTCACTGAGCACAATGTGTAGAAAACGTCCATTAAGAGTCATTCCTTACTATATGCAGTTATCCAATATAGAAGCAATTTTTCAGCCCAGGCAAGAAAATCTGCCAAGAGCACTTGACAGTGCTGAAAACATAGTGCTCCCTTGTTTCTTCATCACTATCCAGGAGAGATTGGTGGGTAAAGAGAGTCATTTTGAAGATGAAAGGGAAAGCTCAACTTTTTCACCATTCTTCCCCTTTGAAGAAAGCAAAATGTATGACATAAGTACAACAGCCTTCATCTGAAAATGTATGCTTACACTTCACATCCAAGAATATTTCTGTTTTAGCTTGCATAGAAGCAAATTCCGGGACACCCTTGAAGTTTTATATGTTCTGGAAGCTAAAATGGTTCAAGAATGCAGCAGGACACTTTTTTAAAAGGTAAAGCAGACACCCCCCCTTTCAAAAAAAGGAAGGCAGACGCACACTCCCCCACCCCCCAACCCCCAAAAATACACTCACCAGACCTTAGACAGTCGCAGTTATCAAGTGCCCGGTGGTGGATGAGCTCTTGCAGATCTGCATCACAGTCAAATCCCCCAGCAACACTGCATTGAATTACAGCTCTCTCACACACACACACACACACACACACACACACACACACACACACTAGGTCCCAGTATCACTACACGCACACATTGGGTCCCAGTATCACTCCACACACATATCGGGTCCCAGTATCACTCCACACACACATATCGGGTTCCAGTATCACTCCACACACATATACTGGTTATCCACTGCACATTAAACAATAAAACAAGGTATAGCATAATGGCTATAGAATAAGTGGCTAGCATATATAAAGCTAATGCAAATTTGGATAAGGAAAAATGACATTGCAGAAACTGCTTCAGAATACAAAGGAAAATTGAGAATCTTAGCTGATGCATTGGCCATCGCATGTGAGACCGATAACAATCGCAATCCTCAAGGTGCTCTCATATCTATCGGGTCCCTGACCATATGCTTCTGTTTGTGGTACAAAAATGCATATGAGGATGTATATGGGCCTCCAAGCGCAATTAAAACCTACGTGTGTGGGTGTGGCTGGGAACTTGACTACAACAAGATGTTAACTGGATGGCAAACTAGACATGGCTATCGGGTGGGGGAAGGGTGCTCAGTCAGAAAATTGTAGTAATATTAAAAGTAGAGATTGACTGGCACACCTACATGTGAAGGTGCTACCAGGAAAAAAAACCATCATCATATACTGGTTATACGCTGCACATTAAACAATAAATCAAGGTATAGCATAATGGCTAAAGAATGAATGGATAGCATATATAAATTTATCCCAGTATCACTCCATTCACATACACTGGGTCTCAGTATCACTCCACACACACACCCACACACCGGGTCCCAGTATCACTCCCCACCCACACACCGAGTCCCAGTTTCACTCCACACACACACACACACACCGGGTCCCAGTTTCACTCCACACACACACCCGGGTTCCAGTATTACTCCACATACACACCGGGTTCCAGTATAACCACACACACACACACACACACCGGGTTCCAGTATAACCACACACACACACACACACAGGGTTCCAGTATAACCACACACACACACACACACACCAGGTCTCAGTATCACCACACACACACACACACACACACACACACACACACACACACACACACAGGGTCCCAGTATCACTCCACACACACCATGTCCCAGTATCACTCCACACACATACACTGGGTCTCAGTATCACTCCACACATATACACAGCAGGTCTGTTTTACACACCACACACACACACACACACACACACACGCGCACACACCGTGTCCCAGCATCACTCCTCACACATACACACTGGGTCCCAGCATCACTCCACACACATACACACTGGATCCCAGTATCACTCCACACACATACACACTGGATCCCAGTATCACTCCACACACATACACTGGGTCCCAGTATCAGTCCACACACACATCGGGTCCCAGTATCACTACACACACACACAACCGGGTCCCGGGAACACTCACAGACACACCGGGGCCCAGTACACTCACAGACACACACCGGGGCCCGGTACCACTCCACACACACACCGGGGCCCGATACACTCCACCACAGGTCCCGGTAACACTCACACACACACCGGGTCCCGGTAACACTCCACCACACACACCGGGTCCCGGTAACACTCCACACACACACCGGTCCCAGGTCCCGGTAACACTCCACACCACCACCACCGGGTCCCGGTAACACTCACACACACACACGGGTCCCGGTAACACTCACACACACACACCGGGTCCGGTAACACTCCACACACACACCGGGTCCCGGTAAACACTCCACCACACACACACCGGGTCCCGGTAACACTCCCTCACACACACACACCGGGTCCCGGTAACACTCCACACCACACACACCGGGTCCCGGTAACACTCACACACCACACACACAACCGGGTCCCGGTAACACTCCACACACCGGTCCGTACACCCAACACCGGGTCCCGGTAACACTCCACAAACCACACACTCTAACACACCGGGTCCCGGTAACACTCCAACACACCGGGTCCCGGTAACACCACACACCGGGTCCCGGTAACACTCCACACACCACACCGGGTCCCGGTAACACTCCACACACACCGCGGTCCCGGTAACACTCCACACACACCGGGTCCCGGTAACACTCCACACACACCGGGTCCCGGTAACACTCCACAAAACACACACACACCGGGTCCCGGTAACACTCCACACACACACAGGGTCCCGGTAACACTCCACACACACACACAGGGTCCCGGTAACACTCCACACACACACAGGGTCCCGGTAACACTCACACACACACAGGTCGTAAACCACACCAACAGGGTCCCGGTAACACTCCACACACACACAGGGTCCCGGTAACACTCCAACACACACAGGTCGTAACACTCCACACACACACACACACACACACACAGGGTCCCAGTAACACTCCACACACACAGGGTCCCGGTAACACTCCACACACACCAGGTCTTGGTAACACTCCACACACACCGGGTCCCTGTAACACTCCACACACGCACACAGAGTCCCAGTAATTAGCCAGAAGATGGCACCACATACAACAAATCAATAGGAAAAGGTATACACATATAAATTACTGCAATAATGCTGAGTGGAGTAATCTTAAATTATGTATAGCCATGTATACATTATGAAAGGAAATTTTTACTACTTGCATCAAACATCACAACAGTTTAACAACAAAAAGTCAATGAAATAGGAAAAGGGGAATGGGAAATAGCTCACCGCAAAGCCTCAGCAGATCTACAGGTGCAGGGTAGTGGCTGGCTCCTCATGAGAGACCAGGTTAGAATTAGAAAAACCAGCAGCAATGTCCTTGTAAAATCTTTATCTTATCTATTCAGTAATTCACGTAGCGTACGATTAAGGATCTTATCCGAATAGCATCAGTCAGAGCGATTCAGCCCATGCATGCTTTTAATATGTTTGTGAATTACTGAATGAAGAAGATAAAATATTTTACAAAGACACTGGTGCTGGTCATTCGAATTCTAATCTAACAAAAGAACTTTATCATTTACGGTAGTCATAGCTATACCTTATTTGCAAATAAATGTTTTGTTCAAAAATACCGTATATACTCGTGTATAAGCCGACCCGTGTATAAGCCGACCCCCCTACTTTTGCCCCCAAAACCTGGGAAAATCTATTGACTCGTGTATAAGCCGAGGGTGGACCCTAGCACAAGTATACAGCCCCCAGCAGTGTGGTATACACCAGTCCCAGAGGTAGATACAGCAGCCCCAGTGGTAGTATACACGCAGCCCCAGTAGTATATACAGCCCCAGTGGTAGTATATACAGCCCCAGTGGTAGTATACAGGGCCCCAGAGGTATATAGCAGCCCCAGTGGTAGTATACAGTGCCCCAGAGGTATATAGCAGCCCCAGTGGTAGTATACAGGGCCCCAGAGGTATATAGCAGCCCCAGTGGTAGTATACAGTGCCCCAGAGGTATATAGCAGCCCCAGTGGTAGTATACAGGGCCCCAGAGGTATATAGCAGCCCCAGTGGTAGTATACAGTGCCCCAGAGGTATATAGCAGCCCCAGTGGTAGTATACCGTGCCCCAGAGGTATATAGCAGCCCCAGTGGTAGTATACAGGGCCCCAGAGGTATATAGCAGCCCCAGTGGTAGTATACAGTGCCCCAGAGGTATATAGCAGCCCCAGTGGTAGTATACAGTGCCCCAGAGGTATATAGCAGCCCCAGTGGTAGTATACAGGGCCCCAGAGGTATATAGCAGCCCCAGTGGTAGTATACAGTGCCCCAGAAGTATATAGCAGCCCCAGTGGTAGTATACAGGGCCCCAGAGGTATATAGCAGCCCCAGTGGTAGTATACAGTGCCCCAGAGGTATATAGCAGCCCCAGTGGTAGTATACAGGGCCCCAGAGGTATATAGCAGCCCCAGTGGTAGTATACAGTGCCCCAGAGGTATATAGCAGCCCAGTGGTAGTATACAGGGCCCCAGAGGTATATAGCAGCCCCAGTGGTAGTATACAGTGCCCCAGAGGTATATAGCAGCCCCAGCGGTAGTATACAGTGCCCCAGAGGTATATAGCAGCCCCAGTGGTAGTATACAGGGCCCCAGAGGTATATAGCAGCCCCAGTGGTAGTATACAGGGCCCCAGTGGTAGTATATACAGCCCCAGTGGTAGTATACAGTGCCCCAGAGGTATATAGCAGCCCCAGCGGTAGTATACAGTGCCCCAGAGGTATATAGCAGCCCCAGTGGTAGTATACAGGGCCCCAGAGGTATATAGCAGCCCCAGTGGTAGTATACAGGGCCCCAGTGGTAGTATATACAGCCCCAGTGGTAGGATACAGGGCCCCAGAGGTATATAGCAGCCCCACGCGTAGTATACAGGCAGCCCCAGTAATGCAGGCCCCCCCAGCGTCTCTCCGGTCACCTGTAAAGCAAGCTATACTTATCAGTGTCCCGCTCGCACCCGCCGCTGCCGACATCCACGATCCTCCATCTTCATGCGACTCCTCTTCCTGTTTCCTGTGCGCGTCGCCGGGAATGACGTCATTGCCGGCGACGCGCACAGAAACAGGAAGAGGAGTCGCATGAAGATGGAGGATCGTGGATGTCGGCAGCGGCGGGTGCGAGCGGGACACTGATAAGTATAGCTTGCTTTACAGGTGACCGGAGAGACCCTGGGGGGGCCCTGCATTACTGGGGATGCGGGGCTGCTGTATACCGATGTATACATCGGTATGTACCGATGTATACATCGGTATACAGCACTGACTCGCGTATAAGCCGAGGGGGGTACTTTTCAGCCCAATTTTTGGGCTGAAAAACTCGGCTTATACGCGAGTATATACGGTAAATGTTTATTATTGCTGCTCATTGAAAAATATAAGACATCCCCTGAAAATAAGACTGGCTGTGTGTTTCGAGTTGTTGTCATGCTGGAAGACCCAACCATGACTTATCTTCAATGCGCTTACTGAGTGAAGGAGGTTATTCGTCAAAATCTCACAACACATAACCACAACTATCCTCCCTTCAATTTAATGTAGTGGTTCTGTCCCCTTTACAAAATGAAGCACCCTAAAGTATTATGTTTCAACCACCATGCGCCACGGCTGGGAGGGTGTTCTTGGAGTTGCACTCCTCCTTCTTCCTCCAACCAGACAGAGTGAAGTTGATACCAGAAAGTTCCATTTTGGTCTCATCTGACTACATGAGAGTCTCCAAATATTCATATTCTTCTTTATGGGCAAGTCCAGCGTTCCTGAGAATAGCTTCTGTATATAAACCGAAGAGAAATTATGACAGGATGCAGCATAGTCTGACGTCTCACTGTACTTTGACTCATGCAGTGTCACTGTGCACTGTGAGATTGTTCCTTCTTGGTTGATGTAAAGGTTTCTAATGAGGCTGATCAGATGGCTCGGCACACCCATATGCTTCATGGTATTCCAAAGTTTCTGGTGATCAACACAGTCGAAGGCTTTGCTGTATTAGATGAAGCAAAAATGAAGCTTTGTTGTATTCTTTTGCCTTTTCCATTAACCATCTCATGTTAGCGATTAGATCTCTTGTTCCTCTGCCTTTTCTGAATCCTGCTGGGTCCTCTGGCAACTCTGTTTCAAAGTAAGGCTGTAGCCATCTTTGTAAGATATTCAGTAGTATTTTGCTGGCATGAGGTACGAGCGCAATAGTACGATAGTTTTCACAGTCAATATCTCCAGTCATTGGAATAGGAATAAACATCAATCTTGTTCAGTCCTTGTGCCATTTACCAGTTGTCCATATCTGTTGACACAGTTAGCCATTGGGACCACTGTCTTATAGGCTGTCTGTTTACTTAAATCACATCCCAGTATCTAATTCTGGTCATGCTTACATACCAATATTGTAGTAACTGCTATTTTGCACATTGATATCCCTAGTATCTGGTCCCTCAGTAGGTTTAAATTTACCACTGATTGTGGAACATTTTAGACTATAGGGATATTTTGAAGACACCCACCAGACTGGCATCTGTTGATGTCTTTTGACCACTGTAATTTTTTTAAGTAGGTTGTGCAGGATGATTTTTGTCATACACATTTATAATGGTTTTAATATTTATTAAAAGTTTTGTTTTATATCACTACAGTGCTTTATCTACAAGTCTAAAGTTACCAACAACAGTCCTATGTTTGTCATGGCTCACCTTGGCTTTCAAGTCTCCCATAATAATGAGCAAGTCTTGTTTTGGCTTCTTATCGATTTCTTCTTGAATGTGATCATAGAATAGTTCAACGTTCTTTTCTTTGGTATCTATTGTTGGTGAGTAAACTTGTATAACTGAGGTATGGTTTGGTGCTCCTTGTAGTCATATCAAGATGACGTTATCACTGATTGCATTGCACTTCACAACAGTGCTGGCAACATTTTGGCTAAAGAGGATCTGACCCCCCCCCCCCTGGTGCTTTTCCAAACTGAAAGCACCACTAATGCGTGTCTGCTGCATTCGGTGAAGGGGTCTCACATGTTTCTTACCCCCCCCCCCCCTTCCCTGTAACCTTTAAAAAAAACCTTTAGAAATTGTAGAGCTAACGAGTCCGGAGAGACTTCCTGATTATGGAGTCATCGCTGTTCACGGAGGTTCTTCCTGCCACCTGCCTCTCTGTGCACCCTCCTGCCTGCCTCGCAGAGCGAGGAATTGTTACAAGCGGTTTGCTTTGCTGGCAGCTGAAACGCCTCCTGCCCGTGATGTCAGCGCTGGAACCCGCCCTGCTAAAGATTATGCTGAATGAATACCGCGGGCGGGATATAAGTGACACCATTTCTGCTTCGGTTATCATTGCAAGAATAGTAGACCCAATGTTTGTTTGACTGGATACACTACACTTATAATCAATGTGTCTGCAGCCGAGCGGTGTATAGGAATCTATCATAGCTGTGAGTGCTTAAGTGACAAAAATATGTGTATACACACTTTGCATAATTATAAGGCAAGTATTTTGACCATATCATCATTGTTTTGCAGATTTTCCAACTCCAAGCTGTAAAAACTGTATTGCTTATTGGACGCAGCATCTTAGACCGCAATGTCTAAGGAGATCAACATCCCTTCAACTAAGTGTGCAAAATTATTAGGGAGCTTGTTTATACTGGGCAAAATGGGCAAAGAAAAGAGATTTAAATGGCTCACAGCAAGAGGCAACATTAATTGCTCAGGCTGGGTTCACACTTGCATTTGGAACGCAGCCAAACGCTTGCGCACATGCGTTCCTATGTTTAACATGGGAAAGCATGTGCCAGCGTTTGGCTGCGTTCAGTTGCGTTTGGATGTGCATAATTTGTGCGCCCTCGAGCGCACTCAGGACGCAGCATGTTGCATTTTTTGTGCGTTCGCGGGCGCTTGTTTTATCAGCAAGCGCCCGCAAGCGCACAAACCATGCATTGAAGTCAATGGATCCGCAATGTCCTCCACATGTCAGCGCAGGAAAACGCTGCAGATCTCATTGAAATCTCTCCCGGTGGCCGCCGGGAGATCAGCTAGAGCCTCCACTGATCTCCCGCCGGTGTCAGCGCGGGAGATTTGAAGAGACAGCTGATCTGACAGCTGTTTAAATCTCCAGCACCGACACCGAATATCAGCTGTTTCATATCTCCTGCACCGATATCACCCTATTTGGTGTCGGCGTGGGAGACTTAAACAGCTGTCAGATCAGCTTTATCTTCAAATCTCTCGCGCTGACACCGGCAGGAGATCAGCTGTGGCTGGGAGGAGGGGATTTCTGCTGCTGATCTCCTCCTCCCGGCCGCCCCCCGAGACAGCTGATTGGCTGGCCGGGCTGATACTAATGTGAGTGCATGCGGAGATTCTCCGCTGCGTTCACATTAGTATGGGCTGCGTTTGCACTGCGTATGCGTCTGCATGCCATAAGCATGCAGACACATATGCAAATGTGAACCCAGCCTAAGAAAAAGGATGCACAGTAACTGGCAAAGATCTGAGAAGAATCAAACCTGAAGCGACCAAGAACGTATTTTCGTTCAGTGGTGTTCTATTCCAGAATTGCAAACTTCCTGGAGTGCCAAGAAGTACAAGGTGATCAGTGCTCAGAGCCATGGCCAGGGGAAAAAAAAAATAAGATGACACCTGATAACAACTGAACAAGACATAGAAGTTGACCCATCAAGGCTGCGCCAAGAAATAGCTAAAGACAGATTTTTCTAAAGTATTAT
Organism: Allobates femoralis; assembly: GCA_033576535.1. Lineage (NCBI taxonomy): Eukaryota > Metazoa > Chordata > Amphibia > Anura > Aromobatidae > Allobates > Allobates femoralis. The sequence goes on from JARQOC010000001.1 coordinate 276,543,616, forward strand.
GCAATTATGAGATGAGGGCGATTCTTGACAGACCAGATGGACGGACCCGTGGTTGGATAAGTGGTGGGCACAGACCTCCACTTGGATTCAGACGTTAGCAAGTTAGAGGTGGGGTAAGGATATGGGCTGACATTATTAAAAATGGGCTAGTCTGACCTTTTTGGGTTAAAGATTGACTCAATATCAAATCCCAAACTTACTCCCAGTTTTTAGAAAACACTTTCTTCAAGCTGTAGTACAAGAAAAAGTCTGCATCAAAAAACCATGATTTAAAGCTCCATAACATCATGCATCAAAGTGCTCAAATGCTTGACAAGACAGCAAAGGCCTTGAAGATGAAGGAGGAATGACATGGCCCCTTTCTCACCTGACCTAAACCCTTTTGAGAACTTATGGGCTTTCTTAAATGAGAAATTTATGGTAAATGAAAACAGTATACAACACTGAACAGTTTCTGGGAAGCTATGGGTTGTGCTGCCCAAAAAATGTATCAACGGATCAAGAAACTGACATACTCCATGGATGGAAGACTTTTATGACTGGTATTGAAAATAAGAGTGGTTATATTGAACACTAATGATCTTTATTGTTATGTCAGAAAAGTAATGCTGTACAATTTAAGTTGCTTGGTTATTACTTTCGCTTTAATAGAAAAATATTAACAATTGTTATAGAAAAATGTATATTTTTCATTTTGCTGTATAATAATTCTGCACACAGATATTCTCATAAAGTCAAAACCCAATGTTTACTTTCTTAAATATTCAGGTTTCAGGGCCAAAAAAACTGATTTAAGTGACTCACAGAGTGAGGTAACACTAACTGCTGAGAAAAAAGCAGCACATTAACCTTCAAAGATTTGAGAAGAATAAAATGTGAATAAAACCAAAAACATATCTTCTAGGCTGTCATATTCCAGAATCACAACCTCAGCTCACTTACTGTTAGTTAGGCCCCTTTTACATCTGCGTTTATGTGCAATTCCCAGCAGATCATGCAGATGTCGCCGAATCTGCCGTGTAACGGCTGACTTACGGCACCGATCTGGCAAGTCCCATTCATTATCTATGGGGTTCGCGGTCGGGAGCGGCAAATGCAGTATTGCCAAATCCGGCACTTGTGGCACCGCAAAAAAAAATGCTGCTAGCAGCTTTTTTTGCATGGCCACAAGTGCCACACCCGACCGCGAGACCCATAGAGAATGAATGGGGCTTGCCGGATCAATGCTGCAAGTCGGCCATTACGTGGCAGATCCTGCGACATCAGCCGGGAATTACACTTTATTCGCAGATGTGAAAGCAGCCTTACTTATATGACCAAAGGTGGGGAGACAGAAGGCGGCAGTGATTGGGTTACGCCTGCATGAAGCTCAGGCTTGTGCAGGTGTATTATAGTCAAACGTTCTGCCCACAGTAGGGTAGAGCTCAGGGTGCCGGCGCGAACATAGAGCAATCTGCGCAGGTGCCGGAAAGAAATATGGGACCCGAGAAAGGCGGTGTTGAGAGGAATGAAGAGACGAGGAAGACCACAGAGGCGGGGATGACCGAACGAAATGAAGACCCATCTGACCCGTAAGTATGGATTAGCATACAGGACAGGAAACATTATAAAGTTGCTTGTTCGATGTACCGGGGGGTAGGGGGATAAGAGCCACCCTTATAAAATGCAGCATAGGCACTGCTGATGGTGGAACGTTTAGTTTAAAAAACACAAGAGGGGTGACAGGTTCACTTTAAGGGTCCTGGCAGGTTCGCTTTCAAGGGATTACTAACAGACATGTCAGAAAAGCTGTACATGCTCCTTACTGACAGAGAAATGTGGAAACCCATAGTGACTGATCATCACTAACTTCAGTTAGGTTCATAAAGTAGAAACCATTTCCCAAAAAGCACAGATGGTCAAATTAATAAAAGACAAACAAAAATATGCATACCCTTCCCATGAGGAGAATTGCTGACATTTCCTCTGTATTTCTCCAAGTTTCGGTTGTGTCGTTACCTGGACTACATTTTTTACTGCAACACCTTCTAAAAATATTGCACCCTGTGGAAAGTAAAGGAAAAAACAAAACAGAAATTATTAATAATGTAGTGGCATGCTGACAGAAACAGCTTCTATCATCTTCATAAATGTGTGAAGAAAAACAGCACAGCAAGAAAACAGCAAAATAAGAAATGCAAGAAGAAAGAAAGCTTTATCAGATAGAGAAAGCTAAAAAATGCTATCACACTCTTGCTTTTATCAGTTCTGTGTCCAGCTCTGGGCTACAGCACAGGCTCCAACTATAGACCAATACAAGAAATACAAAGCTACCAACATTTCATACAGCATGATTGTAGATAAAAACAGTAAAACCTGTGCTCCAAGGTGGCTCTACAGATGTCCAATTCCATCTATCTGGCACCAATGGAAACAGATCTGGGATTTTCCTAATGATAAGGAAGTCACTAATAATATAGCACTCAACTTTAGTAATGGGCAACATTCAGCAAGTAAATTGAAAGTAAACCATGAACGCTCGTACTTTTGGAAGTACACTGAGCTGTAGGCTGATTTTCTGCTAATGGAAAAAAAAAAAAAAAAAAAGACTCTTTATATCTGATTTTCTAGCGAGTGTGACGAGCTACGTGTGACAGAGCGCAAGTGTGACAGAAGTAAGTGTGTGACTTGTGATTCAGTGAGGAGGTGTTTGGGAATCCTGCAACAAATACCTGTGTGAATTGCTGACTGTTTTTTTTTTTTTTTACCTTTTTAATTTTATTGGGCTTTCTTAACTTTCTTTTCTCTCTACAAGTTTATAGTCTCTTATTTTACCTACCTGTAAGTTAAAGGGTTAAATACTTTGCACTTAAAACCTGTGGTGTAGCTATACTTACAAGGGGTTAATTAAGGGTGGGGGTGCATAATTAAGGGTTTATAAGAAGCAGCTGGTTGGGGCTTCCAGTCCTTTGGAAGTACACTGAGCTGTAGGCTGATTTTCTGCTAAGGGGAAAAAAAAAAAAAAAAGACTCTTTATATCTGATTTTCTAGCGAGTGTGGCGAGCTGAGTGTGATAGAGCACAAGTGCGACAGAAGTAAGTGTGTGACTTGTGATTCAGTGACTTTGGATTAAGGGAGTTTGGAAGGGAGGACTTACTGAATTGCTGGTTGTATTTTATTAATACTTTGCATTTCTTTTTACTTATCATTTCTGTCTGGTGCAATCCCCATTAGGAAATGAGCTCCATGATTGGCAATGCCATCCAGTGTACATCTTGCCACATGTATGCATTCCTTGACCAGCCGATCGAGGGTGCATACTGCTGTGTGAGATGTGAGTACATTGTGCATTTGGAAGCCCAGATACTGGATCTAAATGAACAACTGACAACGCTGAGATCCATAGACAATATGGAAAGGAGTCTGCTGCTCACTGAACAGCTGCTCAATGGGATAGATGTGGGGGAGGATGGTAGTATGGAGCTGCAGGACCATGAGGTAGCTAGCTGGGTGACAGTTAGAAGGCGGGGTATAGGGAAGGGTGCCAGGGAGGCCAGCCCTGATCTGGCACACCCCAATAAATTTGCTATGTTGGCAGATGAGGGGGGTGTGTGAGTTCAGGTACAGCACTGCTGCAGCAGGGCATGACCTCTGAAAGCCAGAGGAGTGGATGCTCCAGTAAGGGGAAAACAGGAGAGAAGGGCAGGCCAGACAGGTGCTGGTAGTGGGGGACTCAATTATTAGGGGAAATAGGGCAATCTGTCACAAAGACAGGGATCGTCGAACAGTGTGCTGCCTACCTGGCGCTCGAGTCCGGCACATCACTGATCGGGTTGACAGATTACTGGGAGGGGCTGGTGAGGACCCAGCGGTCATGGTGCACATTGGCACAAATGACAAAGTTAGAGGTAGGTGGAAGGTCCTTAAAGATGATTTCAGGGAATTAGGCTGCAAGCTTAAGGCAAGGACCTCCAAGGTAGTATTCTCTGAAATACTGCCTGTACCACGTGCCACACCAGAGAGGCAAAGGGAGATTAGGGACATAAATAAGTGGCTCAGGAATTGGTGTAGGAAGGAGGGGTTTGGGTTCCTGGAGAACTGGACCGACTTCTCTGTTGGCTACAGGTTCTTGCTAGGGACGGGCTGCACCTCAATGGGGAGGGTGCAGCTGTGCTGGGGGAGAAAATGGCTAGAAGGTTGGAGGAGTGTTTAAACTAGGGATTTGAGGGGAGGATATTCATTGTATAGGAGGGGAAGATAGTGTAAACAGTAACCTGGGCACAAGTAATAAAATTGGGGGTGGCATGGGGGTGGGGTTAGAACAGTCAATCTAGTAGGAAAGAATAGAGGTAAAGAGAGATGCATAAAGTGCATGTACACTAATGCCAGAAGCCTCACCAACAAAATGAAGGAATTAGAATTGATTTTGTTGGAAAATAATTATGACATGGTGGGGATTTCGGAGACTTGGCTGGACGAGAGCCATGACTGGGCTGTTAATTTACAGGGCTATAGTCTGTTCAGAAATGACCGTACAAATAAGCGAGGAGGAGGTGTATGTTTATACGTAAAATCATCCTTAAAACCCATCCTGCGTGATAATATAGGTGAATCTAATGAAAATGTAGAGTCCCTGTGGGTGGAGATAAGGGGAGGGGGAAAAAATAATAAATTACTGATAGGGGTTTGTTATAAGTCCCCAACAATAATGGAAGTGGAGGAGAATATCCTCATAAAGCAAATAGATGAAGCAGCGACTCAGGGAGAAGTCATTATTATGGGGGACTTCAACTACCCTGAAATACATTGGGGATCAGAAACCTGCAGTTCCAGCAAAGGTAATAAGTTTTTGAAAACTATGAGAGACAATTACCTTTGACAACTTGTTCAGGACCCAACAAGAAGGGGGGCACTGCTGGACCTAATATTAACCAACAGGCGGGACCGCATATCAAATATACGGGTTGGAGGTCACTTGGGTAATAGTGATCATAACTTAATAAGCTTTCAAGTATCCTTTACTAAGACGTGTAGTAGAGGGGCTACAAGGACACTAAACTTCAGGAAGGCAAATTTCCAACAGTTGAGAGATGATCTTAGTGCAATAAATTGGGACGATGTCCTGAGATATAAAAGTACACAACACAAATGGGAGATGTTTATTAGCATCCTGAATAGGACCTGTGCACAATATATACCCTATGGGAATAAGCATGCTAGAAATAGGAGGAAACCATTATAGCTAATTAAAGCGGTAAGAAGTGCAATATGTGACAAAAAGAAAGCATTTAGGGAATTAAAGCAAGTAGGTAGTGATGAAGGATTATTAAATTAATACAGAAAATTAAATAACATTTGTAAAAAGCAAATCAAGGCAGCAAAGATTGAGACAGAGAGACTCATTGCCAGAGAAAGTAAAAAGAATCCCAAAATATTTTTTAACTACATAAATAGTAAGAAACTAAAAAATGATGGTGTTGGCCCCTTTAAAAATAGTCTGGGTGAAATGGTGGATGAGGATGAGGAAAAAGCCAATATGCTAAATGACTTTTTTTGCAACAGTATTTACACAAGAAAATCCCATGACAGACAATATGATCAGTGATAACAAAAGTCTCAATTAAATGTCACCTGCTTAACCCAAGAGGAAGTACGGCATCGTCTAAAAATCACTAAAATTGACAAATCCCCGGGCCCGGATGGGATACACCCCAGAGTGCTGCAGGAATTAAGTACTGTCATAGATAGACCATTATTTTTAATATTTAAAGATTCCATAATAACAGGGTCTGTACCACAGGACTGGCGTATAGCAAATGTGGTGCCAATATTCAAAAAGGGGACAAAAACTGAACTTGGAAATTATAGGCCAGTAAGCTTAACCTCTACTGTGGGTAAAATCCTAGAGGGTTTTCTAAGAGATGCTATACTGGAGTATCTGAAGAAAAATAACCTCATGACCCATTATCAACATGGTTTTACGAGGGACCGTTCCTGTCAAATTAATCTGATAAGCTTCTATGAAGAAGTAAGTTCTGGACCGGACCAAGGAAATGCAGTGGATGTGGTGTATACAGTTAGGGCCAGAAATATTTGGACAGTGACACAATTTTCGCGAGTTGGGCTCTGCATGCCACCACATTGGATTTGAAATGAAACCTCTACAACAGAATTCAAGTGCAGATTGTAACGTTTAATTTGAAGGGTTGAACAAAAATATCTGATAGAAAATGTAGGAATTGTACACATTTCTTTACAAACACTCCACATTTTAGGAGGTCAAAAGTAATTGGACAAATAAACATAACCCAAACAAAATATTTTTATTTTCAATATTTTGTTGCGAATTCTTTGGAGGCAATCACTGCCTTAAGTCTGGAACCCTTGGACATCACCAAACGCTGGGTTTCCTCCTTCTTAATGCTTTGCCAGGCCTTTACAGCGGCGCATTCAGGTCTTGTTGTTGGGTCTTTCCGTCTAAGTCTGGTTTGAGCAAGTAAATTGAAATGCACTGTCAATTGGGTTAAGATTGGTGATTTGGTTGGCCATTGGGGCAGAAATGTTACACATTTTTTGCAACTCTGAATCTAGGTAGTTTGGCTGTATGCTTGGGGTCATTGTCCATCTGTACTATGAAGGCCGTCCAATCAACTTTGGCGCATTTGGCTGAATCTGGGCTGAAAGAATATCCCGGTACACTTCAGAAGTTCATGGCTACTGGTGCTTCCTTTACTTGCATATAAACACAATGACGAGTGCCATTGAAAGCCATGCATGCCCAACCATCACGTTGCCCTCACCATGTTTTACAGAGAGTGGTTGGTACTTGGATCATTGTGCCGTTCCTTTTCTCCAAACTTTTTTCTTCCCATCATTCTGGTACAGGTTGATCTTGTCTCATCTGTCCAAGAATACTTTCCAGAACTGAGCTGGCTTCTTGAGGTGTTTTTCAGCAAATATTAAACTCTGGCTGTTTTTTTGGAATTGATGAAGGTTGCATCTAGATTGAACCCTTTGTATTTACTGTCATGGAGTCATTCTCTTTACTGTTGACTTAGGGGACAGTAGCACTATTCAATGAGAGTTGTATTGACTATAGTTGATGTTGTGAAGGGTTTTCTTCAAATAAATAGTAAGCGCGATCTTCCACACTGTTGTCATCCGGATCATGCCAGGCCTTTTAGAGTTCCCAAGCTCACCATATTTCCTTTTTCTCTAGAAATGTAACCCAACTTTTGGGATTTTGCTAACAAACTGGTCTGTACTTCTGATGGATTTTCTTTTTTTTCAGCATCAGATTGTTCTGCTTCACCTCAATTGAGAGTTCCATTTGACCGCAATGTTCGTCTGTCACAGCAACAGCTTCCAAATGCAAAACCACACAACCTGGAATACGCCCTGACCTTTAAAACTACTTCAATGATCAGGCCGGATGGGATACCCAGCTCAGAGTTAATTGCAGCCTTAGAGTCTTATTTCAATTACTTTTGGTCCTATGAAAGACGAGGTTATGCATTACAGAGCTATAATTCCTAAAACCTTTCTCCGATTTGGATGTGGAAATTTATATTAGGCAGCTGGAGTGTGCACTTTCAGCACATACTTATTTATATAATTGTATTTACTGGAACATAGTTTTTGTAACAGTCTAAAATAACAAAACTTGTGTCACTGTCCAAATATTCTGGCCTAACTGTATGGACTTTTCAAAAGCTTTGATACGGTGCCACACAAAAGGTTGATACATAAAATGAGGGCAATGGGATAGGGAAAAAGTGTTAAGTGGGTAGAAGATGGCTTAGTGATAGGAAGAAAGGTTGGTTATTAATGGAAACACTCAAGAATGGGTCAAGTTAACAGTGGGGTACCACAGGGGTCAGTGTTGGGCCCGCTTCATTTAATATTTATTAATGACCTTGTAGGGGCATAGGAGTAGAAATCTCAATATTTGCAGATGACACTAAACTCTGCAGGGTAATCAATGCAGAGGAGGACAATTTTATATTTCAGGAGGATTTATGTAAACTAGAAGCTTGGGCTGCTAAATGGCAAATGCGCTTTAATGGGGATAAATGTAAAGTCATGCACTTGGGCAGAGGAAACAAAAGGTATAATTATGTGCTTAATTGTAAAACACTGGGCAAAACTGTCACTGAAAAAGACCTGGGTGTATGGGTAGATGACAAACTCACATTTAGTGGCCAGTGTCAGGCAGCTGCTGCAAAGGCAAATAAAATAATGGGATGCATTAAAAGAGGCATAGATGCTCATGAGGAGAACATAATTTTACCTCTATACAAGTCACTAGTGCGACCACACTTAGAATACTGTGTACAATTCTGGTCTCCGGTGTATAAGAAAGACATAGCTGAACTAGAGCGGGTCCAGAGAAGAGCGACAAAAGTCATTAGAGGACTAAGGGGTCTGCAATACCAAGACAGGTTATTAAACTTGGGGTTATTTAGCTTGGAAAAACGAAGGCTTAGGGGTGATCTTATAAAAATGTATAAATATATGAGGGGACAGTACAGAGACCTTTCTAATGATCTCTTTACTCTTAGGCCTGAGACTGGGACAAGGGGGCATCCTCTACGTCTGGAGGAAAGAAGGTTTAATCATAATCACAGACGAGGATTCTTTACTGTAAGAGCAGTGAGACTATGGAACTCTCTACCACATGCTGTTGTAATGAGTGAGTCACTACTAACATTTAAGAAGGGCCTGGATGCCTTTCTTGAAAACTATAATATTATCAGTTATACATACTAGATTCTTTGATAGGGCGTTGATCCAGGGAATTAGTCTGATTGCCGTATCTGGAGTCAGGAAGGAATTTTTTCCCCCAATGTGGAGCTTAGTGTTGCCACATGGGTTTTTTTTTGCCTTCCTCTGGATCAACATGTTAGGCTATGGGTTGAACTAGATGGACTTAAAGTCTTCCTTCAACCTTAAAAACTATGTTACTATGTTACATTTAATCAGGGAACTTTCTACATTTCTACTGTTTCTGCTCTTCTACCATATATTACAGTTCCATTATGAAAAGAAATACTGGATTATTAGATAGACAAAAAACCTAAGATAAAATTTTTAGGAAACAGACTTAAAAGGTGGTGACCACTACTTTTTTTTTAATTGGCAGCCCATGTTAAAGATAAGCCAGTATGTGATGGGTGAGGTGCGACACCTGGCACTCCAATGTTATGCAAGTGGCAGGGACACTGCAACTCATTCCTTTCTATAGTGGCAGGTACTGGTACTACAGATTCACCCCTGGTCAAATGAATTGTGAGGATCTGTAGTACCCAGCCACAGACTATTGTTCTGCATGTCCCGATAGCATCAGAGAACTTTTGGCCACTGCCTGTAACCAGGGCTGTGGAGTCGGTGTTGGTGTCAAATTCAGGGAAATTGAGGAGCTGGGAGTCGGGGTCTGATATCTGGTTTACTGACTTAAAGGGATCCAGTCACCTCCAAAACGCCTCCTAAGCTATCAAAACATGTCCCTGCACCATCCCATCACTAATCTCACACTCCTTTTGTCTCCTAAAAGCATCCTGTAAAAGTGCAAAAAACGTTTTAATACTCATTAGTGATTATAATTAGCAGGGGCCATATTCTTTAGTCACCAGGGGGGGTGTTTTGCAGCCTCGAGGATCCAGCCTCTCTCTTTCTGTGCTGCTGTGAAACTGAAACTGAAGGCAGGACTAATGATTTGCATTCTGTGAGTGATAGAAAGGGGGGAGGGCAATGCCTGCACATCACAGCAAACACACAGAGACAGGGTGGATCTTGGAGCTGCACAACAGCCCGCCTTGGTGACTAAAGAATATAGTCACTGCTAATTATAATCACTAATGAGTGAGTATTAAAACGTTTTTATGCACTTTCACAGGATGCTTTTAGGAGACAAAATAAGTGTGAGATTAGTGATAGGATGGTGCAGGGACATGTTTTGCTAGCTTAGGAGGCGTTTTGGAAGTGACAGGATCCCTTTAACAGCCCTTTTTGTGGAGTCGGAGTTCATTTGGGTGAAATTGGATTCAGGGAAATTGAAGAGTCGGAGTCACATATTTGGCTTACTGACTCCACAGCCCTGCCAGTAGCAGCTGATCAGTGGGGATTCGGGTGAAGCATCACCACCAGTGAGATATTGAATAGACATACTTAGGATAGAACTGGACTGGATGGATAAAGTGCTGGTGATCTGCGCTGCTGCAGAAAAGACTGGGACCCACAAGGTCTTTGGCAATGAAGTAGCTTTCCTTTTATGCTACGCGTTTCGGAGCATACCTTGCTCCTTCCTCAGGGATTACATACAACATACAAGCTGTATTCGCGCAGATACTGGTTGTGGATCACACAACCATACTAGGTGAGCACTTTTCATAAAGGGATTTGCACCCTCTTATCAAAAGATAAGACCCTATGCACCCTTGTTTCTCACCACTATAGATATCCTTAGGTTAGGCCACCAATAAAGTATACACCAACCTCTTTGAGTATGAGCTATATTGGCTCTCCTGACATGTCACTTTTTAGTAAAGAATTGTATCCCACATCAAATATTCTGCCACATCTCTACATGTGTATAACAAAATGACAACTGGGAGTTACCAGTTATAGAAGATGTCTCAAAATACTCTGACACTTTCCAATCATTAATGGCTGTTATTACAAAGTGTAGGGGCCCACCCTTATGACATGGGCAGTGGTAGCAAAATAGATTTCTAATCATTAATGTTTCGAAAAATGGCATAGTAACAAAATTTTGTGGAGTACCATGCAAAGATGCTCCAGAATTGCTATTTAATAAGTAATACAAGTATTTTTTAAGGCAGATATTTTCAATTAAATGAACAGACCCTATTAAAGGTAACTTCTCTAATCCTATCAGATGTTTGATGTGCCTTACTAACGCTGCACATGATAATGAAGCAGGACTACTCTGATGAGGAGTCTCTTCTCAGAACTAGTCCTGCCTCTGATCTTCCAATCACATCATCCTGGGTGTGATGGACAGGACCATTTTACAGTCTGTCAGTCATGCCTAAAGTGAAGTGATTAGAAGATCCAAGGTAGTACAAGTCCAGAAAAGGAGATACACCACCTGTCTCATTATCATATCCTGTGAAGCCGCAGGATTAATGTTCATTTTGTAAAGACTGACACAGGTCAGGTAATAGAGCTGGAGTGACATAGGCAGCACAACTACCATTTACATATCAATTCAAATGCAAATTTCTCAGCAACGAAAGAACTCACACGCCATGTAAAAGTTCAGCTGGACTTATCTTTGAAAAAGCTGCATGTACATATGGGGGGGGAGTGAAATGCTGACAGATTCTCTTGAAAAGAAAATATACAATACAAATACATATACAGATAGAGGTAGCCAAATCACACTCATCAGGTCTCATTAAGGGTATGTTCACACAGGTTACACCACCACAGGTTACCATAAGTCAAGAGCATCCCAGAGGGGTGCATATCACATATACAATGCGAAAAATACTTGGGAAAAGTCGCATTTAATTTCTTGAAGAATGTGAGAATTTATAAGCCTAAATTGTCTGCGAATAATTGATTCATGAGCAAAAATGAAGAGCAATATGACTCATTCAGCACCTACAGCCTGAAATGTGCATTATATACAGCATAATGATTTCATTTGTCGACTTCTTCACAAGAAAAAGCGCATAATAATATCATTGAAAAAGCACTGCATAAAGGACCCATTATTAATGGGACATGGAGGGACTCTTGAGAATCAATGGGTGATAGATTTGACAAATCCACCATTGATGTGACATTGGTAACAGTTATCAGATGGAACACAATTGCTAATGAGTATTTGAAAATGAATTCCACACTACATTTTGGAACAGCTCATTTTAGATAATTTTGCATGAATAGTGTTGGAGAGAATAGAGTGTTTTCCGATGCTAGACAAAGTTCTTAAAAAGATCACATTCATCTCCACTCCCTGCAACCACAAGTATCGCAAACTGCTGTTCCACGTCAAGGATATTGATGATATATCCTAGGAATAGGTCCTCAGTATAAGAATTGTCAGCGAACGTCAGGCACATCCAAAGATATGCCATTGTCAATGATGGCCTGATGTAACGAGCTATGTGCGAGTCTGTAGACAGTGCTTGAGCCCGCTATCTGAATTCCTACTGCACTCTACATTTCTCTTATTCATGGTGTTTCTTCCTTGGACTTCATAATTCCATTTTCCTCTCTTTAAGCTTCGACCTTGAACTTCAGATTTCACTTTGTTTCAGCCCCAGGAAGAATCAATTGCACAACACACATCAGGCATCATAATTATATAACATACTAGATGGGTGCCCGATGCACAATGCATCGGGATTCTAGCAGAGCGAGTCTCTGACTCGCAATGGCCGCTTCGCGGCCAATGCTTCGCGCTGCTAAGGGCTGCGCGGGCATAGCGAGTCGCCTTAGAACTGCTCGCAATGGCCGCTTCGCGGCCAATGCTTCGCGCTGCTAAGGGCTGCGCGGGCATAGCGAGTCGCCTTACAACTGCTCGCATTGGCCGCTGCGCGGCCAATGCATTTTTCGTATCCACATGACCACGCTGACTCGCAGCGAGTGCGGTCTCAAAAGGGGCACTCGCTCCATTCGTGATTATATAATAGATATTGTAGCTCTTATAATAAATATCTGAGGCTCTAATGAGGAACCATTTCCTCTAGGATCTCCTACTACCTAGGCAATTTATTTGCCACTACCCCTAATATTTAGCATATTGTACATGTGATATTTGGGATGTATTTTGTGACTATTTGCACTATGCACTATTCCTTTGGATGTTATAAGGTAATATTTATATTTTAGCACCTATCTATGATAAATATTTGAGTCTCTAGAGAGGAATCAGTTTAGTTAGGTTCCCCCTTTTTTGGCACCCAAACACTGATGGACACTGATCAGTGAAAAACTGCAGTGTGAAGCCAGCCTTAGCATTTTGCACATATGATTAAGTGAAGAAGGTGGAGCTCATCCATAAAAACAACTTCTTTATTAAAAATCAAAATTTAAAAGATTACATGCATCTGCATATGAGTGTGGGGGAGAGCAAGCAGCTATGAACCTGCTGGAACTACAGCCGTTTCACTCATTAGAGCATCTTTGGGCCCACAGCCGGAAGTGATGACGTAAGTAGAAGTATACATATGCTAATTAACCTCGGTCCGACACATGACATACTGGGTATGTCATGTGCTGGCTTCTCTCCCTTTGATGTGAGCTCCCGTGGTGAGCTCACATCATCAGCTGAGTTGTGTAGCTAATACCACCGATCAGGTCAGCGATCCGATCGGCAGTGTTAACCATTTGAGTCATTGACAGCACAATCCAAAGCCCCGTGGGGGGATCACGCTGGTCCACGACATGATCGAGATTTCTTCACGGGATCTCTGATTTGTTATTTGGAAAGCCCGGGGTCCTATGGTGACCCCGGAAGATCTCTGGGATCACTCATGTGGATGGCTAGCGAGCGCCAGCATCCACAGAAAGTGATCATTAGTGCTATGTAGAGACGTGTTATAGCTCATTTCTAAATAACACAAGTAATTGGAGTGTGCAGCACTGAGACCCTCCAGTGGCCAGTGTAAAAGAAAATATTAAAAAAATGTTTTTAAAAAATGAGAAAAAAATACCGTATTTTTCGTTTTATAAGACGCATCTGATTATAAAACACCCCCCCAAATTTGGTGAAGGCAAGGAGAAAAAAAATAATTTTTAATGGCAAATGGGGTCCGTCTTACCGTATAATGCTAGTGTCCATGTTACAAACAGTATACAGTCATATGAAAAAGTTTAAGGCACCCCTCTTAATCTGACTTTTTTTTTTGTTTAAAATTGTTTTTTTGCAACAGCTATTTCAGTGGGATATGTGCAATAACTGATGGACACAGTAATATTTCAGGATTGAAATGAGGTTTATTGTACTAACCAAAAATGTGAAATATGCATTATTTCAAAATTTGACAGGTGCCAAAGTATGGGCACCCTTCTGAAGGAGGGGAAGGATACAAAAAGTTGTCTCAGAGATTTAACCTGTCAGTTTCCACTGTGATGAAGATAGTAAGGAAATGGAAGACCACAGGGACAGTTCTTGTAAAGGCCAGAAGTGGCAGGCCAGCAAAAATATCAGAAAGGCAGAGAAGAAGAATGGTGAGAACAGTCAAGAACAATCCACAGACCACCACCTCCAAAGACCTGCAGCATCATCTTGCTGCAGATGGTGTCACTGTGCATTGGTCAACAATACAGCGCACACTGCACAAGGAGAAGCTGTATGGGAGAGTGATGCGAAAGAAGCAGTTTCTGCATGCACGCCACAAACAGAGTCGCCTGAGGTATGCAAAAGCACATTTGGACAAGCCAGTTTCATTTTGGAAGAAGGTCCTGTGGACTGATGAAACAAAGATTGAGTTGTTTGGTCATACTACAAGGCGTTATGCATGGCGCCACAAAAACACAGCATTCCAAGAAAAACACTGGCTACCCAGTGTCAAATTTGGGGGAGGGTCCATCATGCTTTGGGGCTGTGTGGCCAATGACGGCACCGGGAATCTTGTTAAAGTTGAGGGTCGCATGGATTCCACTCGGTATCAGCAGATTCTTGAGAATAACGTTCAGGAATCAGTGTCAAAGTTGAAGTTACGCCGGGGATGGATCTTTCAGCAAGTCAATGATCCAAAACACCGCTCCAAAGCTACTCAGGCATTCATGCAGAGGAGCAATTACAATGTTCTGGAATAGTCATCCCAGTCCTCAGACCTGAATATTATTGAACATCTGTGGGATGTTTTGAAGTGGGCTGTTCATGCTCTGCGACCATCAAACTAAACTGAACTGGAATTGTTTTGTAAGGAGGAATGGTCAAAAATACCTTCATCCAGGATCCAGGAACTCATTAACAGCTACAGGAAGCGACTAGAAACTGTTATTTTTGCAAAAGGTGGATCTACTAAATATTAATGTCACTTTTCTGGTGAGGTGCCCATACTTTTGCACCTGTCAATTTTTGAAAAAATGCATATTTCACATTTTTGGTTACTACAATAAATCTCATTTCAATACTGAAATATTACTGTGTCCATCAGTTATTACATATATCACACTGAAATAGCTGTTGCAAAAAAACAATTTTAAGCAAAAAAAAAAAAAAAGAGTAAGATTAAGAGGGGTGCCCACTTCCGGTTCCAGCGCTGCGGGGATGACACCCTGAGGCAACAGCTCCCGGGACCGCTCCGACCATCCGCCTCAATCCCACCGAGAGCACAAGCATCCGACCCCCAAAGAAGCTAGCGGCGACTCCCAGTGGTGTAGGGACCCTGGACAGATACGTCCTGCGGAGTTCGGGAAGAGACGCGGTCGTACGTCTGAGCGCCGAAGCACAAGGCGGGAAGCCAGGAAACATGGCGGCGTGGACAAGGGGCCGCGATCTACTGAAACTCCCGACCGGCCGTAGCCGCAGCTGCTCGGGAGCGCAAAGAGAGGGAACAGCGGTGGCTATGGATGGAGGAAAACGGGCAGATGAACCGACTCCAAGGAAAAAAAAGTGAGTCCACTGTGTGTGAAGCTGGGCGAGTGGAGGAGAGGGAGATAGGGGCCCGGGGAGACCACCTGGAGGAGAGCCCTGACACAATACCTGCAGCCTCATTACACCGGGTCAATGCAGGGATGATAGATGTGCGGGCACTAGCAAGAGAAGTGGCCCCATTCATCTCAGCCGATCTGAAATCACTCATCAGAGAGGCTATAACGGACGCTGTGGCAGGCATCCAACAAACTACTATACAGCACGGGGAGAGATTGCTGGAAGCGGAGCGCAGACTATCAGAAGCGGAGGACAGAATACTACATCTAGAGAGCCACATAGCTTCCCTCCAGAAACATTCAGCTTACTCTGAGGAGAAGCTGGATGATCTAGAAAATTGCTCAAGGAGGAATAATCTGAGAACGGTGGGGTTACCTGAGTCTATTGAGGCTGACCTATTGGACGCTATTTGGGAGGAAGAATTACCAAAAGCCTTGGGATACCATATCCAATGCAAAGTTGAAAGATCACATAGGGTAGGCCCCCCCAAAGGACTCCAAAGATGGTCCAAGGCAGGTTATCGCACGCTTTCTAAACTTTACGGACAAAGAAACACTACTTAAAGAATATAAATCCAAAAAACTCCCACTGATAATAAAAGGTCACAAAGTCAGACTGTATGAGGACTACTCGGCTGAATAAGCCCGCAAGAGAAAGTCGTTTAGCCCGGCATGTTCGTTGCTATATAAAAAAAATGTCAGATTCCAACTAGCATACCCTGCCATTTTGAGGTTCAGGGACTGGAATGGAGACACGAAATCTTTCTCGAACGGCAAAGTAGCGCTACACTATCTACAACAGGGTCCCACAGAGCCAGCGAAGGACCAACGTACAACGGGAGGCACAACGCCCCCAATATCCTCGTCTCAGCAATCCTATGCAACCAAGGCAGCTGTTGTACCAGATTCCAGATGCGAACGAGCTATGACAGAAGACAATGGCTCATGGTCTAGAGTCCAATACAGAAAGAAAGAACGAAACAACAACAACAACCTCAACGAGAGACCCAAACAAAACGACTATCATGTGACGCCAGATAAAGGGGCAAAGGGAAAGCCTGCATATTCAGGAGGAAGATGAAGCAACTCGGGCAACATGCATCCGGTTGAATGCCCCCTCATGCCTACCTCTGGCTTTATCCCAATACAAAAGAAATTTTTTTTTTCTTTCTCTTTCTTTCTTCTCTCCCTTCTTCTTTCTCTTCCACTTAAATAGGTTGATCAGAGAAGCCGTTTTAGATTTCTTACGAAACTTTGGAGACATTACATGATTACCCAAAACTGTGAGAGACATAAACTGAGAGCTCATTCGAAGCCCTGCTGATGTTTTATAGGCGATGGGGAACTGGATCGCCAGATCTGGATATAAGGGAACATAGTCCCTGTAATAATCATATCACAAGAATAATATATGATAACATGTACCGTATATACTCGTGTATAAGCCGACTTTTTCAGCCCAAAAATTGGGCTGAAAAGTCGCCCCCTCGGCTTATACACGAGTCATATACTTTTGTACGAGGTGGGGGCTGTGTCTGGGATCAGGAGGAGGCTGGAGGAGGTGGGGGAAGGCTATAATATGAGCGGCTCGTGACGTGGAGCCGCTCATAACTTATTCATGATATGCACTGCATCCCCCGCCCATCTGCGGGGGAGCAGTGCATATCCCATTACAGGCTCCCCATAACAATATGGCGCCCCCACCACAGTAAATCCTCCCCATGCTGCCGCTGCTCAGTGTAAAATGTATAATGTTATTAGCTCTCACCCTCTCTCAGTGCATGTCATGTGACCGGCCGGTGACGTCATCACGGTGACAAGCAGGAAGGAGGGAAGATGCACAGCCAAGACGGTTGCTCATCACACGCAGCCCCCGGGTTCCTTCTCCCACCTCAGTCCTCCTTCTCCCACCTCAGTCCTCTCCTCGCTGCTCTCCTTCCTCTCCCTGGCACAGGCTGCTCCAGAGGCCGCACAGTTCAGGATCAGAAGCTCAGCACAGCCCGCCCCCACACAACACACACAGGACTGAGGGTGAGAGCTAATAACACTATTTATTTTACAGTGAGAAGCGGCAGCATGGGGATACTTTACTGTGAGGGGGGGGGAGCCTGTATACCCTGTGTGCTGCTGCTGGGAGCAGCCTGTGTATCCCCTGTGCTTCTGGGGGGCAGCCTGTGTACCCCCTGTGCTGCTGCTGGGGGCAGCCTGTGTACCCCCTGTGCTGCTGCTTCTGGGGGGCAGCCTGTGTACCCCCTGTGCTGCTGCTGGGGGGCAGCCTGTGTACCCCCTGTGCTGCTGCTGCCTCTGGGGGCAGCCTGTGTACCCCCTGTGCTGCTGCTGCTGCTGGGGGCAGCCTGTGTACCCCCTGTGCTGCTGCTGGGGGCAGCCTGTTTACCCCCTGCGGCGCTGCTGCTGCTGCTGCTGGGGGCAGCCTGTGTACCCCCTGCGGCGCTGCTGCTGCTGCTGGGGGCAGCCTGTGTACCCCCTGCGGCGCTGCTGCTGCTGCTGGGGGCAGCCTGTGTACCCCCTGCGGCGCTGCTGCTGCTGCTGCTGGGGGCAGCCTGTGTACCCCCTGCGGCGCTGCTGCTGCTGCTGCTGGGGGCAGCCGTATACACTGTGCTGGAGTCCACCCTCGGCTTATATGCGAGTCAATAAGTTTTCCCAGTTTTTGGGGGCAAAAGTAGGGGGGTCGGCTTATACACGGGTCGGCTTATACACGAGTATATACGGTATATTTCAAAATAAGGGAGATGGTTTCTCATGCTGCCTTAACTATCAAGCTGCCCTTTCCCCCCCTTCCTTCTTTTTTTTTTTATTTTTTCCCTCTTCCACCTCAGAGGTGCACATGGACAGATGATGCTTTGCTCTTACTGAGCTACAGGGAATATTAAAGGCGTGGTCCGTAAAGGGCACACGCAGAATAAGGGATGTCACGAGTCAGGGTAATATTTTGCCGAGGAGAGGGCACGGTGAGAAATGCTCTCTCTCGGGTTGGTTAATTTTTGGAAAAGTTTGTTTTTATTGACAATTTTGTTTATATCTTAAAGTGGATTATTAATATGATCCCTAGTGTGCAGGATGGTAAATGTTTGTATATATCTCGAAATCGTAAAATCACATTGCCCTTTTCACAAACAATCACACAGAAACTAACCATGGAAATAGGGGTTAACAATAGCCCTGCACAACATCATAGGAATAGGAAATGATACGTCTGGTGTCATGGAACGTAAAAGGACTGAGATCCCCTAATAAAAGATTCATGGTATTGAGACACCTAAAAAGATTACAGGCAGACATAGCCTTATTACAGGAAACTCATTTGCTTACACATGAGATGCACTATATCCAGAAGTTATGGGTGGGATCGGCTTGGATATCAGGAGCTCAAAATACAAAAGCAGGAGTTCTGATATTAGTCAATAAGCACCTGGCATGTTCGCTACTATCCGTCTCCCAGGATCAAGAGGGAAGGCTCCTACATGTAATATTGAGGATACGTGAACAAACGTTTAGTATTTATAATATTTATGCGCCGAATGGCTCACGTACTCAGTTTTTTGGAGCGCTTCACTCGAAGATTCTGGGCGACAAAGAATCCAACATCATTATTATTTAATGAAGTAATGAAGGAAGCCGTAAACAGACAAAGAACTGTCGCAGGGGAAACAGAGAATCCGGTGGGTAATAGAGGCCAAGAAACATTGGCAAACATGACAAAATCACTGGGTTTAGCTGATGTGTGGCGAGTTCTCCACCCACAAGATACCGAATTCTCACACTTCTCTCATCCTCATTCCTCGTGGTCTCGCATGGACATGTTTTTGGCAAATGCCCAATCGATGCGAATCATAGAGGAAGCAGTGATAGAGAATATGGTTATATCGGATCATAGCCCGATACGTATCAACCTATTAGATTCACAACCCAAAGGCACAGATTTGGAGATTTCCCTCCCACATGGCCTCTAACGGCGATTTTAAAACTAAACTCAAAGAATGGTGGTCTAGGTTCTCCACTGAAGATCACAAACTATTCTGGGGGGCAGGGAAGGCAGTAATAAGAGGCCAAATTATAGCCCATACGTTGACGCAGAAGAAAAAAATCGGTGAAAAGTTCATTAAGGCTAGTGAAAAGGTGGCAGATAAATACAGGATGTTTCGCCATTCCCATGACCCTTTAGATAAACAACATTGGATGGAAGCTAAAAAGGAATACGAACATTGGGCAGAACAGAGGGAAATCCTAATACGGGGACAATTAGATGTTGACCTTAATAAATATGGGGATAAAGCGGGTCGCTTAATGGCTAGACTGGCCAAAGGTAGAAGTCACTTGGATCCAATTATGGCTCTCAAGCAGAAGGGAGGTGCCATTACTACCAATCCGAAAGAAATAAATTCAATATTCGAGAAGTATTATCACCATCTGTATAGTATAGAGGCTGAACAGATTCAGGGAGCAGAAAACTGGCTGACGGGGATACCACTCTACTCTGTTTCTGAGACAGACCTGGCGATATTGAATGGGCCTGTAACGGAGGCTGAGGTTGACATGGCTATCCGTCACCTGGGAAATGGCAAAGCACCAGGCCCTGATGGATTCTCTGGGGAATTCTACAAAATCCTCCGCGAGGAATTGACTCCGCTACTGACCAAATTGTTTAACGCTATGACTGAAGGAGACCTCATCCCAGACGATTCTAATGTAGCCTACATTAAATTATTACCTAAGGGAGACAGAGATAGGGAAGATCCAGCAAATTACAGACCCATCTCACTAATAAACCTTGATATTAAAATCTTATCAAAGATAATGGCGGACAGGCTGGCCCGGATTCTTCCTGATCTTATACAAAAACAACAGACGGGGTTTGTTAAAGGCAGGTCAGCTGTGACTAACGTCCGGAAGGCCCTTGTAGTTATGGACGTGGTGAGAAATGGAACAGACAAACGGGGGGGCGGCCCGGCCATGGTCACTCTCGATGCGGAAAAGGCCTTTGATAATGTGAGGTGGCCGTGGCTGGGCTTAGTCTTGGACCAAATGAAAATACAAGGGAGATTCCGCCAGTTCCTACAGACTCTTTATGCTAACCCGACAGCGAGGGTACATACGCCAGGATTTCTATCACCTAAATTTCCCCTACAAAAAGGAACCAGGCAGGGCTGCCCATTATCCCCACTTCTGTTTAATCTGGCCCTGGAACCGCTGGCAAGGTTCATTAATAACCATAGCTCAATTAAAGGCATCATGGTGGGACAGACAGAAGTGAAATCTGCTATGTTCGCGGATGATATAATTCTCTTTATGGATAACCCTGATAGTGCATTGCCGGCTTTAATCATAGAATTAGAGAAGTTTGGAGAATTTTCGGGATTCAAACTTAACAGGAAGAAATGTGAGATTTTAAGGATAAAAGGGGGAAATGATATAAGTGAACCTCTAAGAGCCCTGGGGATTCCCATAGCCCGCTCTTATATCAAGTATCTGGGTCTCTTATTGGGTAGAACTCCGGGCCAAGTCTATTCGCTCAACTATATGCCACTCTTCAATAAGATAGAACAAGAACTGAAGAGATGGGCTGGATTGCCCCTGTCTCTATTGGGACCTTGTCACTTGTTGAGAATGGTGAGTTTTGCTCGACTTCTTTATCCCATGCAAACCTTGCCCTTACTCCTAAAACACTCTGACATCCGAAGACTAAACAAGGCTTTTTCAACCTTTATTTGGAGGGGAAAAAAGCCGAGACTACGCTTGGGGGCACTGATGCTACCTAAAGATAGAGGAGGAACAAACTTTGCAGACATGCGAGGTTACAATTTGGCCTGCATAATGAGACACGCAGTAGAATGGATAAATCATACGGAAAGATACTCAGATAAACAACTAGAGATGGCTTTCAGTGACCCATGGGACAGATGTTCATTGCTGCATACACCCCTGTCAAACATACCGAAACACATCAAACACTCAGTCACCTTTAGGGACACAATCATGACCTGGAAAGCAGTAAGAAAAAAATGTAGATTATCTTGGAGAATGTCCAAGTATCTCAATCCGTGGGCCTATCCTAGCTTTGAAATGGGAAGAAAACAATAAGCTATTTGAACAATGGAAAAGGAAGGGGGTAAGAAAGATGGGAGACCTGATTCACCCGACAGATAGACGATGGTTGACGTATCAAGAGATCACGGAAAAGTTCAACCTTGAGGGCCCACAGGTGCTTCAATATCTACAACTGAAACACCAGACAATGCAATTACTCACTGATGTCTCTAAGGAATCAACGTCTAACTCATGTGACAAATTAGTTAACTTAGACATTTTTCAACTGAACATATCTGTGATATATAGAGGGCTAAGGGAGATTTTAGTCCCGGAAGGATCGGATCGTGTTTTCACTAAATGGATCAAATTTCTATCCTCTGAAGATGTGGTAGATGGGGCTCTGGCAGGATTAGAAAAAGTGAGGAGACACATAGTGAACGAACAATGGAGAGAAACCCATTTTCGGATTATCCATGGCCTTATTTATGGCTTTAATTTTCCTCAATCCGCTAACAATCCAGGCAGATTGACCTGTTGCCCTAAGTGTCAACAAGATAGAACTGACATGATCCATGGAATTTGGAGCTGTGCTAGGGTACAGGAATTCTGGCTAATGATCAAGAACATGATCATTGAAATGGGGGTAACACGGTGGAGTTGACACCTATGAACTATATATTCCAAAACCTTGATTCATTTCATGGACAGAATTCGGGGTACCATTTGGCACATGTTCTAATCTTGCTAGCTAAAAGATTGATACTCTCTTACTGGCTGCGAGCTGATTTGCCTGGACAATCGGATATCTTAAGGGGTTTGTCCTCAGCAATGACCATTGATAGAAGGGAAACCTTAAGAGACAAGGAAGGCATGATGGGAACCTTTATGAAAAAATGGAGACGATATATAGAGTCTCGGGAAACAGACGATGAAATTCAACAAATTATGAATCCATTCAGGGGGACTTCTTGGTACCTCTTAGAGGATATTAATCACTCCTTGGGAAAGCTGGGAAATTAGAGACCGGGTAATCAGAGATGTGATAAGAGGTAATTTCGAGATACAATATTGAAAGCTTAACATCAACCTGCCTTAATGTACACTTGGAGATAAAGATCATTATTGTACATTACTGTCCACTTCACCGTTCTAATGTTTTGAAATGTGTTTTAATTTATGTTATTGGGTTGATGATATTCGTTTTGGAAAAAATACGATTGTTAGGTGAACCATACATGATGTACTTCAGTTACAAGACAGTAACCCTATCTAATGTTTCTAAACGATGTATGTTATGTGATGTAACTTCTTTAATAAAAATGATATTTCAAAAAAAAAAAAAAAAAAAAGAGGGGTGTCCAAACTTTTTCATATAACTGTATATGTCCCTCATCCTGGTACATAAACCCCCCCATGATGGTATCGAGGTATACATGTCCCCACATTCTGGTACATATATATATATATCCCTCATCCTAGAATATATGTCCCTCATCTTTGCATACATGTCCCCATCCTGTATATATGCCCCCATCCTATAGCTCATCCTGGTATACATGTCCCTCATCCTGGTATACATGTCCCTCATCCTGGTATATATATGCCCCCTATCCTGTATATATGCCCCCCCAACCTGTATATATGCCCCCATCCTGTATATATGCCCCCCATCCTGTATATATGCCCCCCATCCTGTATATATGCCCCCCATCCTGTATATATGCCCCCATCCTGTATATATGCCCCCCATCCTGTATATATGCCCCCCCAACCTGTATATATGCCCCCCCAACCTGTATATATGCCCCCCATCCTGTATATATGCCCCCATCCTGTATATATGCCCCCCATCCTGTATATATGCCCCCCATCCTGTATATATGCCCCACCATCCTGTATATTTGCCCCCCATCCTGTATATATGCCCCACCATCCTGTATATATGCCCCACCATCCTGTATATATGCCCCACCATCCTGTATATATGCCCCACAATCCTGTATATATGCCCCACAATCCTGTATATATGCCCCACAATCCTGTATATATGCCCCACCATCCTGTATATATGCCCCACCATCGTGTATATATGCCCCACCATCCTGTGCATATACCCCCCATCCTGTACATATGCCCCCCATCCTGTACATATGCCCCCCATCCTGTACATATGCCCCCCATCCAGTATATATGCCCCCCATCCAGTATATATGCCCCCCATCCAGTATATATGCCCCCATCCAGTATATATGCCTCACCATCCTGTATATATGCCCCCCATCCTGTACATATGCCCCCCATCCTGTATATATGCCCCACCATCCTGTACATATGCCCCCCCCCCCATCCTGTATAACTGTCCCTATCCTGTATATGCATCTTTTCCCCCCTGGACCCCCATGGCTTACCGACGGGGAAAATGCGGCTGCTGAGCGGGGGTGCCGGAGGTAGGTTCAGGAGGGTGACGGGCATAGGTGCAGGACTGAAGCTGCGGGGGTGTGCACGGGTGCAGGACCGGAGCTGCGGGGGAGTAGAGGCGGCAGCGAGCAGTGGGCGCCACCATGTTTGTTGTTGTCGGCTGCATTTACTCTGTGCAGCCAGTTGGTAGAGACTTCAACAAAATGACCGCAGCCATAATTGAGACTCGAGGCCTTTTTGAAGTATCTACCGGCTGGCTGCACACTGCTAGTGAGTGCAGCTGGCCACTGAAAACATGTCGGCGCCCACCGCTTGCTGCTGCCGCTCATCTCCCGGATCTCCGGTCCTGCACCCGTGCACCTCACCCTTCGGAAACTGCCCTGCCTCCGGCACCCCTGCTCGGCAGCCGCACCCCCCGCCCTGGTAATATTTAATTTTTCATTTTTATTTATATTATTTTTTTATTTTACATCTGCATTTTAAAACGCACTCCCGTTCACCACCCCCCAGTTTGGGGGAAACAAAAGCGTGTCTTAAAATCTGAAAAATACAGTACACAAAAGTTCAAATCACTTCATCCCCCGTTTGTCCCATTCAAAACAAAACTATTAAATAAAATTTTAAAAAATACATATATCTGGTATCGCCGCATCAGAAATGCGCGATCTATCAAAACATAAAATCAATTAAACAGATTGGTAAACTGCGTAACGGTTGGTTAGCCCCATTTAAGAAATCTTTCTTTTTAATTCTTGGGATTGGTTGTCGAAAACCGCATCCACATTATTGACTTTTTTAGCGCAACAACAGGCGGTGAGGTAAAGCCTTTTTTGTGAACTTAGGATGCACACTGTTGTAGTGCAACAATGCATCTGATGCGGTAGGTTTACGGTATACCTTGGTGTGGAGTTTATTATCCACTACAGTAACCTGTATATCAAGAAAATTAAGTTGATCCCTATCAAATTGCGAGGTGAATGACATGTGTATGTAATTGGTGTTATTTAACCAACTTACAAAATCTGAAAATTCCTTTTCATTACCCGCCCACACAATAAATATATTGTCGATATAACGAAAAAATTATTTAGTAAACTTCAAAAATGGGTTAGTAAGAGAAAAAATAAATTTATTTTCAAGAACTGCAAGATACAGATTGGCTAATGTACATGACAGGCGTAACCATCGCGATACCTGTAATTTTTGTATAACAATATCCCGCAAATTGAAGCGCATTATGTCTTAATACGAATTGGAAGGCTTCTTTTACAAAACTGACAATCAATTCTTTGCCCCAATGACACTGATGATTAGATCTTGTGTATTCTTGTGTACAAACTTTCTACGTCAATGAAATTGAAGGAGAAATCACTAACATTCCATCTCATTGAGAAAAGTAAGAAAGATATTTGTATCCTTCAAATACGTGGGTACGTTATTACGTAGAGGATGAGGCAGCCAGTCAAGATACCGGACAAAGACTCTGTGATAGAACCTACACTCGCTACGATGGGGCTTTTTGATATTTAGCTGTGGGATCTCACATAAACTTTACATAAGTACTTGTGTTATTTAGTTGATGATGGGCTTCTATCATATAGTCTTGCTTAGTAAGCCACACTATGTTACTGCCAATATATGCTTGACGGATTATGATATCATCTCTAGATCATAACTGAGACAATGCTGCCTGCTCACCTGGTGTAATGTTGTTTTTGTCTTTAGGATAATTACAAATTGTTATCTTAACACTTGTTCAATGAAAAGATCAACTATATCACAGAGTGCAAGGGCTGGCATGTATGAAGATCTTGTACCACCTGTGAAATTAAAGGGGTTATCTACCGCATGAGAGGTTCTACAATAAGAAACATGGCCATTAATACGTAATCTAGTGAAGTTGCTTAAAGAGGACCTGTCACAAACCGCATGTGATTAATTACGGCATGGATGCAGCATGTCTGCACATGCAGACAAGGGGTCACCACATTGAGCCCTGTACCCCGAGATAATACAGTTAGAAAATTTACATGCTACAGCCACTAAGGAGGTGGCTAGTGGCTGCAGCAAGGGCAGTTCACACCCCTGCTGTGTAATCTGCCCACCGCTGCATCATTCTCTCCTGTCTGCAGCATTTAAACAGAGGTTTTTTCTCTCCCGGTAGCCTCGCCCCTCAGGGGGCGGGGCTAACGGACTTTCTGG
The DNA here is from genome assembly GCA_033576535.1 of Allobates femoralis. NCBI lineage: Eukaryota > Metazoa > Chordata > Amphibia > Anura > Aromobatidae > Allobates > Allobates femoralis. The sequence continues at coordinate 276,569,899 of JARQOC010000001.1, forward strand.
GAGAGAGAAAAAAAACCTCAGTTTAAATGCTGCAGACAGGGAGAGAATGATTGGCAGTGGTGGGCAGATTACACAGGCAGGGGGTGTGAACCTGCCCTTGGCTGCAGCCCCTAGCCACCTCCTTAGTGGCTGGAGCATGTAAGTTTTCTAACTGTATTATCTCGGGGTACAGGGCTGCTCAAGTGCTGGGGGACCCCTTATCTGCATGCTGCAGACATGCTGCATCCAGTGCTGTAATTAGATCACCATGCCTGGTTTGGTGATAGGTCCACTTTAAATAGCATATTTATACTTATGCTGCCACTTAAGCATGTGGACCCAAAGAAGCTCTAATGAGTGAAACGGCTGTAGTACCAGTTGGTTCATAGTTGCTCCCTCTCCCCCAAACTCATATGCAGGTGCATGTAACCTTTTAAACTTTGGGTTAATAAAGAAGCTTTTTTTAAGGATGAGTGACGCCTTCTTCACTTAATCATATGTGCAAAAATGCTATGTAATAGAGATGGTGGCATATACATGGTCCAGGTATTAAAAAAAAAAAAAAAAGAAAAAAAAGGGGGGGGGGGGGAACCTAAGTAAACTGATTCTTCTCTCATATGCAGGTGCATGTAATCTTTTAAACTTTGGAGTAATAAAGAAGCTGTTTTTACAGATAAGTGCTGCCTTCTTTACTTAATCGTGTGACTTGTTCCCGACCCTGGGATTCTTCTGATAGGCACCTTTCTTGAGGCTCTATCGTCAGACGACCAAATGGCTATCGACTCCCAGCATACGGCATGTCCAAACATTTCTTTCCTACGATGGTGGTGCAGTCACATGCCTAATTTTCTGATGACTGTTTATTATTGCACATTTGATACTTGGAACATATTTTGTGACTATTCGAACTATGCCCAAGGAACCTTTGTACAAACATATCTGATCCATTTCATTGTATTACCTTCTCACATGTAAAGTGCCTGTTAGGGTATGTGCCCACAGGACGGTTCTTGCATCATTCTGACCGTCAGAAAACCGGTGGTGAACTTCTGGAGCCTACAGTCCTGAGCTCTGAAGAGTCCAGCGGTTTTCCAGCGTTTTGTCAGCGGTTTTCCAGCGTTTTTTTGTCATGATTCTTGGCCATTTGTTTCCTTGCTCTAACCGCTTTAAAAACGCACTTGAAAATTGACATGCTCAATCTTCACAAACCGCCTGAAAACCGGTGAACTAGATGAAGATGAGCATAATATAACCGGCACAGTGGGCACAGCGGTTTCCAATTGCCATAGGTTTCAATGTTAATCCAAACGCTGGTTTGGATTAACATAAATTTAAATAAAACCAACGTTAAAACGTTGGCGGAAACCGCTGGAAAACCGCACTAAAACTGTCCTGTGGGCACATACCCTTATATATCTTTATCTGTATTGCGTTCAGAACTTTTTAATAAGTATTCATTATTAAATATTTCTTGAATAAAAACTCTTTTTTTTGTATCAACTGTGTGGTCACAATCATAAGTTTTATTTTTTAATATTGTTGGAGAAGAGTCACAGAACAGGAATTTATAACTGAAAGAAGCCCAGGTTAGAATATTGTATCAGGATGCGAAAAACATACTACTGGAAGCGGCCCAGGATGGGAGATCATTATACCAGGAAAGGGACCATGATGGGGGAAATATATTACTGGAAGGTGCTCATGTTGGGAAGTATTATACCATGGTTGGAGATATGTATTAATGAAGGGGGCCCAGGATGGGAAATACATATTACTGGAAAGGGGCAAGAACTCTCTAGCAACACTCACTAGAAAAAGCTGCATTGGGGGAGGGGGGGGGGAAGTCAATGGTGAAATTTTGCGTCCTGGGCATCTGCCTCTGTGGCACCCTCACGCCACACAATAACACTGTCTGTAATCAGATATGTTTTGGGGGTTTTTAACGTCCCCTTCTGAATGCATTCAGCTATGTAGAACAGCTTGATGCCCTTACAATTATCAAACACAACTGTTTGACACTAAAGTAAATGTTATTCTTCAAGATGATACTCCTAATGAGATTGCTAATCCGTTGAAAAATATCAAACAAATTATCAATATTTGTACCTTCAAATGCATAAAACGTATAATGAGATTCAAACCAACAAAGCCTACTTAGAACTTATTAACGTACTATGACCTTTCTGAGCACAATAAATGCAAGGAAACGTTAACAGGGAGAACAATCAATTTCATCTTACTGATCTCTGGGAAATTAAAGAGTTTGCCTCATCTCCATAAGTATAAAGCAAGCAACTAGGCAAGACGTAATTAAAAAAAAAAATCAAACCATTCTTAAGGTTTGATTCTTAAGGTTTTTAATTTTATGGTATACTGGTTATTGCCTGGGTTACAGGCCACCTCTCTGTTCTATAAGTGAAGGCAAGTGTTTCCTAGGCAAGGAGTGCTCCATAGCTGGCTGGGTTCTGGATCTCACCAGCTTCAATGCCCCGAGGAGGCTGGGCTGCATTTCACTTTTGAAGACAAATTGAGAACCCTCTAAAGCAGCATCTCTTAAGCCCCCGTCACACATAGCGAGATCGCTGATACATCACAGGTTTTGTGACGTAACAGTGACCTCCCCAGCGATGTCGCTATGTGTGACATGTGGCAGCAATCAGGCCCCTGCTGTGAGGTCGCTGATCGCTGCACATGCTTCAGGACCATTTTTTGGTCCTCCTGCTGGTCAGCACGCATCGCTGCGTGTGACAGCGAGAGAACAGCGACTTCTCAGACTGGTAACCATGGCAAACACCGGGTAACTAAGCAGCATGCACTGACTAGATACCCACTGTTTATCTGTTTATCATGGTTACCAGTGTAACTGGTAATAAACTGCAGATAATTCTAAAGCTGCCCGTCTGCTGCACTAAAAGCCCCGCTGCCATGAGGAAATTAAATTTACGCACTCTGTTCCTGTCTGGACTTGGTATGTCTTAATCTGTATTGCACATCTGTATTGCTGCATCTGACCCCCTACTGCATCTGGTCCCTGGCTGCATCTCATCCCTATGTACTGTGCATTTGTCTGGACTTGGTTTGACTTCATCCGTATTGCACAACCCCACCGCTATATCGGACCCCCTGCTGCATCTGATCCCTGGCTGCATCTCATCCCCCTGCAGCATCCAATCCCTACACGCTATGCATTTGTCCGACTTTGTATGACTTTATCATCATTGCACATCCCCTGCTGCATCTGCTCCCTGGTTGCATCTCATTCACCTACCGCATCTTATCCCCACGTGCCGCGCATTTGTCCTGACCTGGTGCTGTGCATTTGGTATTGACCTGGCTTGACTTCACCACTACTGCTCACCTTCCTGCTGAATCTATTCCCTGGCTATATCTGTCCCCTGCAGCCTCTCATCCCCTGCTGCAGCCAATCTCTGTTCACCATCTACAAATGTTTCCGCTTCTTTTCGCTCTCACTCCCATCCTACTCCGCATCCAACTTACCCCACTTATCCCTCCACCCAACAGCGAGTTAAAGGGATCCTGTCACCCCCAAAACACCTGTAAACCTATTAAAAGCTGTCCCTACAGCATAGTAACACTTTCCCTACACTCCTTTTACCTCCTAAATGCAGCAAGTGACATTGAAGAAAAACGTTATAATAGTACCTCATTAGTGATGATAATGAGTGACTATGCTATTCATAGTCACTCATCCAGGCTGCGCTGTCAGCTTCAAAATGCGTACTGCGCATGCGCATGGGCATGCGCAGTACGCATTTTGAAGCTGACAGCGCGGCGTCGGTGTAAATACGTCACCCGGCGCCGGGTATGACGCGGATCGCGTCATACAGCCCCACACTGAAGCCCGCACGCAATGGGAGAGATCGGAGGCGCGCAGGGAGGCGGCAATTTGAATCCATGAGGAAGATCACGCCTATTCAGGCGTGATATGAAGAAGAGGGGCAGCCTGGATGAGTGACTATGAATAGCATAGTCACTCATTATTATCACTAATGAGGTACTATTATAACGTTTTTCTTCAATGTCACTTGCTGCATTTAGGAGGTAAAAGGAGTGTAGGGAAAGTGTTACTATGCTGTAGGGACAGCTTTTAATAGGTTTACAGGTGTTTTGGGGGTGACAGGATCCCTTTAATGCTCTCTCCCTCCATCCTACCTAGCCATCTCACCCACTCCTCTGAACTGTTCCTTTACACTCTTCTCCTTTGTTTCCAAACATTCACGACCGCCACGTAAAACTATCCTGCTCCCACATTTTAACCCTCTCCCTGTTCCTCCTACTCGCTAGTGACACTTCCCCCAATCCTGGTCCCCCCCCCATCACATCCCCCCAGTCAATTCGACCCCTCATCCACTCCCCAATACAAACTCTCACAACCCCCATAACTTTATACCCATTCACCCAGCCCCCCTGCGCACTTTAGAACACTCGCTCGGTATGCAACAAACTCATTCATCCATGACCGCTTCACCTCCAATAAACTCTAATTCCTTGGCATCACCGAAACCTGGCTCACCCCCTGTGAAAACTGACACCCTTGCCGCCCTCTCCTATGGCAGACTCGCTCTTTCCCAAACACCCCCCCTAGCAACAACCACAGTGGAGGTGTCGGCTTACTCCTGGCTGCTCCTTCACCCCAATTCCACCGCCCTCTGCCTCCCACCCCTCCTTCGAGGTACACTCAGTCCGCATCTTCTACCCCTGCAACCTCCAGCTGGCTATCATCTACCGCCCTCAGAATCTACCCTCACCTTTTTCAACCATTTCACCACTTTGCTTCTCCACTTCCTCTCCTCAGACACCCCCACTATCATGGGCAATTTCAACATCCCTATTGACACCCCCCACCCCACTGCCTCTAGACTCCTATCACTGACCACCTCCTTTGGGCTTTCTCAATGGTCCTCCTCAGCCACTCATAAGGATGGCCATACGCTTGACCTTGTCTTCACCCGCCTCTGCTCCCTCACTGACCTCTCAAACTTACCCCTTCCCCTATCCGACCACAGCCTCCTATCTATCTCCTCCCTCTTCCCTCCTATTAAGCTCCCCCCTCTCCGGAAACTCGCTCATCCCCACAGAAACCTCAAACTTATTGATTTCCACCTATTCTCCGAATCCCTTCTCCCTCTCACAGACTTCGCTTCCTCACATGACACGGATGCTGCCACCAACCTCTATAAAAGCACATTAACTACAGCCCTTGATCAGGCCGCCCTCCTCACATACAACAAAACCCACGCACACAGGCAACCCTGGCTCAAAACCCTCACTAAAGAACTGCGTCAGGCGTCCAATATAGCTGAGCGGAGATGGAAGAAGTCCCACTCCGCAGTGCACTGCACCATGTACACACAGTCCCTCACTAAAATCAAAACAGCACTCACCGCCGCAAAACAAACCTACTTCTTTTCTCTAATAGTCACCCTGTCCCACAACCCCAAACAACTATTCAAAACTTTTAACTCTCTACTCTATCCCCCTGCACCTCCTCCCTCTCCCCTCATCTCTGCCGACGACTGACGCCTTCTTCAAACAAGATCGACAAAATCAGAGAAGGCGTTGACCCTCTATCCCCTCCCCATTGGTGCCCAGCCCCCTCCGTCCAAAGGAAGCTTCTCCACCATGACAGAAGACCAACTCTCCTCCCTTCTGTCATGATCACACCTCACCACCTGTGCCCTTGACCCACTCCCCTCCCACCTCATCCCGAACCTCACCGCAGTCCTCATCTCTGCCCTAACCCATCTCTTCAACTTATCACTCACTACTGGCATCTTCCCCTCATTCTTCAAACATGCCTTGATCTCACCCATCCTCAAAAATCCCTCCCTTGACCCTGCATCTGTCTCTAACTATCACCACATATCTCTTCTCCCCTTCGCATCAATACTACTTGAACATCATGTCCAATCCGGACTGTCCTCCCACCTCACTTCCTGCTCCCTCTTTGACCGCCTACAATCTGGTTTCCGATCCCACCACTCCACCGAAACAGTCCTAACCAAAGTTACTAACGACCTACTGGCCGCCAAGAGCAAGCGACACTACTATGTCCTCTTCCTCCTTAACCTATCTGCCGCCTTCAACACCATTGACCATTCCCTCCTACTTCAGATTCTGGAATCTCTTGGCATCACTGACCTAGCCCTCTCCTGGATCTCGTCTTACCTAACGGATCGGACTTTCAGCGTAACCCACTCCCACACCTCCTCTTCACCCTACCCCACATCTGTCGGTGTCCCCCAAGGCTCAGTTCTGGAGTCACTAGTCTTCTCTATTGACACCCTCGGCCTAGGACAACTCATTGAGTCCCACGCCCTTCAGTACCACCTCTACGCTGACGACAGATCTCTCTGTCTGGGCCTGACAGAACCTCCATATTATCCAAAATTCCACAATGCCTGCCCACCATCTCATCCTTCTCTGCTCACTTCCTAAAACTGAACATGGACAAAACAGAGTTCATTGTCTTCCCCCAAGTCGCTCCCCCCTCTACCAGACCTATCCATCACTGTCAACGACTGCTCACTCTCCCCAGTCTCCCACGCCAAGTACCTCGGGTAATCCTCGACTTCCCTTTCCTTCAAGCGTCACATCCAAGCCCTCGCCACCTGCCGACTCCAGCTCAAAAACATTTCCCGCATCTGCACTTTCCTTGACCACAACACTGCCAAAACACTAATTCATGCTCTCATTATCTCCCGCCTTGATTACTGCAACCTCCTGCTCATCGGCCTCCACGCTACCTCCTTCGCAGATCTCCAAGCTATCCTAAACTCCGCTGTCCGGCTAATCCGCCTATTTCCCACTACTCCCATATATCGCCCCTCTGCCAAGCCTTTCACTGGCTCCCCACTTTTCAGAGAGCCCGGTTCAAAACCCTAACGATGACATACAAAGCCATCCACAACCTGTCCCCTACATACATTCTCTGACATGGTCTCCGACACCTACCCTCACGCAACCTGTGATCCTCCCAAGAGCTCCTTCTCTACTCCCCTCTCATTACCTCCTCTCACAACCGCATACAAGGTTTCTTCCGTGCATCCACTATACTCTGAAACTCTCTCCCTCAACATATCAGACACTCTCCTACCATGGGAACCTTCAAAAGAACCTTGAAGACCCACCTCTTCCGACAAGCCTACAACCTACAATGAGACCCGTCTACCGCACCGTCTCACGTAGGCACTTCCCCCCCCCCCCCCCCTCCCTCCTACTGTATCCCAACCCGACTGTGAGCCCTCGCAGACAGGGTCCTCTGCCCTTCTGTACCTGTACGATTTGATTGTCCATGCACATTGTACTAGTCCTCGTCAGCCCTTTCAATATGTAAAGCGCCATGGAATCTAATGGTGATATATAAATAAATAAATAATAACAGTAATAATAATAATGATAATAATAATAATCCCTCCAGAAGCCTCAGGCTAGTCAGAGCCGCTCAGTATATAGTGCATCAATGTATAGCTTGCTGTCAGGCAGTGCCGAGAAGCACTGTATATTGAGCGGTGATAACTGCTCCAGATGCTCCTCTGTGTATTAAAGACAGAGGCCAATCTCCTACTGTAACCAGGCTATCAGTCTGGTGGCAAGGAAGCTTTAGAATGTCATTAATCTGCAGATTACCCCAATATCTGCAGGTTAATAGAGTTGGGGATAAGACAGGATCTCTTTAAAATGATCAAGCAGGAAAACAGCCGACAGGAAACAATCACTCACTGAATGTCCACTTATGGCTAGGGATCAGCTGAGGAGACAAGCTGTGTTTTCCTGGATTTCACTTCAATAAGTGAATGATAACACTTCGCACCTATGCTTTCACACACTGAAGGAGACATAAATGGACGTCTCCAGGATTTATGTTCTCCATTCTTTGGGCTATATAGCTTGAAGTAAGAATACATTGTTATAGTAAGTATTTTTCATTAATATATATATTTTTTTATTTTCCCCAACATTAGTGTTCCTCTATACGGCACATTTTGTATATTACATCTCACCCCCTCCTCAACGTGGACTACTTTGACTAGACTGTAGCTCTGGCATACAAATTGTTAATCCACAGTACTTCAGAAGATAGATACAGATGGTCTATAAAAGCTATAACACTAGGAAGTACAGATTTACTGCAGTCTCAGTGCAAGCATCAGAGGAATCCCAGTGGATAAACCATGCCATGTCGAGTAGCCATCTGTTTCACTGACACCTTAAGGACACAATGCCACAGGGAAAAAACTTGAAGAGAAGCACACATCCATATTTAGAGGGTCCATTTCATGTTATACAAAACACAATTAACATTATGTTTTCGCTTTGCTAAGATCAAATGTAAGGCTTGGGATTACATAATAACATAGGGTGACATTTAAGTAATTGAAGAATGAAAGGAGTGATACAGAAGCATGTAAGCCCACAGGCACCGTCCCTACGAACATCATTATAATCATGTTGACAGCTATTAAAATCTGTTGAATATTATTGGTTGAACTATAAATTTTAATATATGGCAGCACGCCATGTCACAAGTGAGGCATGGACGTCATAAATGAAGAACAACTTCTTATTTCTTATTTAATAAAGAAGTAACACTATGGACAACTTAAAGTGATGGCCTCTTAGAGGAAAACGTTTGTGCCAAAAACAGCAACATACTAAAGTGCCAGCCATGTGGATGAGCTTTATACATTCTGGTTTGGATCACAGATGTGGGTGGACATACCCGACCATCTCACCATGATGAAAGCTGATGAGGTCTGAGAAGGATACCATTAGGAACCAAAGCGAACCAGACTGTTAACCCCTCTCCTAAAATTTCCGTTCTTGACCCCCTTCTTCCTAGAACCATAAGTTTTTTATTTTTGAGTACAAATACGTATTGGGGACATGCACTTTGTCGGACGAGTTGGACTTTTGAATGATCTCATGGATGAACCCGACAGCCCCGGACTGGATCAACACACAGAACTGGAGGGCTAATTTGCCCTCCAGTCCGGTGTGCAGCCGCTGATAGATCAGGACAACGGAGCCGCGGTCCTGACCCATCAGCAGCAGGAGCTGCGTGCGGCTGCACACCGGACCGGAGGGCAAATTAGCCCTCCAGTTCTGTGTGTTGATCCAGTCCGGGGCCGTCAGGTTCATCCCTGACAGCCCCGGACTGGATCACACCGCAGTGTGAAGGCACCCTTAGAATCCTCACATGAGCATGGGGAAGTTTGCTTCTCCTGACTCAAAGTACAGTTTAACCCCTTCACTAGCCGGTGAGTTTCCATGTTTCATTTTCAGCCTTTTATCCCTTTCTTCCAAGGTCCATAACTTTATTTTTCCGTCCATATAGCCATATGAGGGCTTGTTTTTTTGCGAGACAAGATGTACTTTTGAATGGCATCATTCATTCTGCCACTATGTACTGGAAAACTGGAAATAAATTCCAAGTGCTCTGAACTTGCAACAAAAAAGTGCACTTCTACAATGGTTTTTGGGGAGGTTTTATTCACCATGTTCACTAAATGGTGTCCTGGCAGTATGATTCCCCAGGTTAGTACGAGTGCGTAGATACCAAACATGTATAGTTTTTTTTTTTTTTATTTAAGTGATGAAAAAAAAAAAATCCATAAATTTGTCAAAACAAAGAATTACGCTTTTGTAGGCATTTTCTGAGACCCGTAATGTTTTCATTATACGAGATCTGGGACGGCTTATTTTTAATAAACTTTAAAATATATTTTATAAGAGAATTCTGTTTGAAAACCATTCATAAACGTTCCACCAAAGGTATCCCCACTAGACTGTGTCTGAAGCAGATATATGTTCATTCACATCTGTCTTCACACTGAATATGGGCATGTTACCATATAAGGGGGCAGGGCTTACACAGAATCCCGCACTGCTGACTGCCACCTCATCAACTGCAATGTATCAGATTACCACAGGCTACAGTACAGTGTATAGGAAATGTCAGTATGACCTTTCCATGGCACAAGCATCTCTGATCTGTCATCTTGCTCCTTCTCTGCTGGAACATCACACTGCTCAATGGTATCAACTGCTGGCTTCCCACACAGCTCAGGATCTCTGTGTTCCCCTCTGCTGGCACATTGCACTGCTCACTTATCAGCTGCTGGCCATGCTCACATCAGCCATGAAAAGCAATTTTTAAAGGTGCACAAAAAAAGTGAGAAAATAAGCCTTATGGCACAAAAAAAAGCTTTATTTTGCTATTATCTGACCCATTATTAGCAACCAGTGTAGTATTGTTTTTTTTTATTTTTTTCAATGAAATAACATTTAGGGTACCTTTACACGCTGCAACCGTGGCAAGGAATCCTGACGGCGATATGTCACCCTGGGACTATCGCCGTCAAAATCCCTCAGAGTTGCGCCGTGTAATTTGGCAGTGATATATCGCCTTGCGCCGTCGCCTGATTTCAGAGCACTGCATGCGAGGTGATATATCGCCCCCAAATTATACGGCGCAACTCAGAGGGATTTTGACAGTGATAGTTCCAGGGTCGACATATCGCCGTCAGGATTCCTTGCCAAAGTTGCAGCGTGTAAAGGTTCCCTTACACTTTAAGTTAGTTGCTAAAATCCAGAAAGTAGCTCTCATGACTGTAGCACATTTATTCAGGTTCAAACTCTATAAAATTCATCCATAAGCTTCAGGACCTGGCATCAGCACTGATCCTCTCCCTCCCAAATCACAGCACCAGCTAACCTTTCCCAATCAAGTATTTTCTTCTTTTCTGTCTCTTCTTCGAATCAGCCCTATAGGTGGGCAAGGATAAGCACCCCCAATCTCCAATCAGGTACATTCAATTCAAAGAGTAAAAAAAGATAAGTAAGTCTCTGGCCAGTCTGCCAAAGTGTGTAGCCAGGAAGCCCCTGGCAAGGAAGAACTTACACTCACAACCTCCAACAAGATGCAAGCCATTGAATGGTAATGTAGATCTAATTGCATTAGGGTCTATCAAGCAGGCTGTAAGTGACACTTTCCTACATCCCTTTCCCCTTCAACTTGTGAACAGTAAAATTGAACGTTGTGCACAAATGCAACATGTCGCGTTCGTGGTGCGGACGAGACTGGGTGATCTGTGCGCAGGCATCTGCAGCACTGTGCGCTCCCATTATAAAGATAGGGGCTTGCGGTGCTGCGGTCACATTGCGGATCCCCTCCGCAGAACGCTGCGGAGGGGTCCGCAAATGTGAAGACAGCCTAACTTAACTAGTGATTCGTGCTGGAAAGTTTAATAGTATTAGTCCATGGCCAGATCCTCACAGCTCGTTTCACATTTATATTGCCATGTAAACAGGCTGCTGATCACTCGATGAGAGAAAAATACTCGTTCATCAGGTGAGATGAACTTTTGAGTGATGTAAAAAAAAAATCATTGTTTTCGGCAGTGTATTGTTCTGTGCATACAGGACGCAAGCTGCTGAGAACCATGGAAGCCTATGCGCACTGACCAGTGTCTCAGTGTATATCGTCAGCCTGTGTAAACAGTCAAACAACTGCTAAACAGTAAAAGGTTACCAATTTGTAGTTATATTGTACCTCTAGTCGATCCATGTAAGAAGACGTTTAGACGAAGTGGCACACACAACTGGTATCTGTCAGTGGCCCACTGGGACTGCTGATTTTTTTTCCCGCAGCAACAGCTTAGGCTGCTTTCACATCAGTGGTTTTCACCGATCGTGGCAGTTGCGGTGAAAAAACTGCAACTGCCGCGATTACCATAACGGCCGCACTTGCGGTTCACTTGCAGCAAGCCCCATACAATGTCTATGGGGCTTGCGGTAAGTGTGCGGCAGGTGCAGTTTCGGCACTTGAGGCAGGTGCGGCCGCGAAAAAAACACAATTTTTGCACTGAAAAGTGCCCACCTCGGCTTATACTTGAGTCACTGGGTATTTGTTTTGGGGGTGGGCTGTGACCGGGAGCTGGAGGAGGCAGGAGGGGGCCACAGTGACAGCGGGAGGTCACGTGGGGCGGCCTCATTAGTGTAATGAATATGCACTGCATCCCCCCGTCCATCAGCGGCGGGGGGTGCGGTGCATATTGCACTACACTGGCCCCCCATCAGTGATCTACATCACCTTTTCTGGCAACATCCTTGACTGGCAGCGCCGCCCTCCTCGGTCTTCATGCTTCTTCCTGCTTTTGCCAGTATCATGTGACCGGCGCAGCAGATTACGTCATCGCTGCTGCGTCGGCCACAGGAATAGAAGCCAGCACAAGCAGGAAGAAGCATGAAGACCAGTGGAGCAGCGCTGCCAGCAAGCAGTCGCCGGAAAGGTGATGTATAAAGCCTAATAACCTACTAACCACCAAAGCAAGTGACACTACTCTGAACCTGTCTTCTGCCTTTGACACCGTGGACCATTCCCACTTGCGACAGATTCTCTATCTGCCAAGCCCTTCATTGGCTCCCCACTTCTCAGAGATCCCGGTTCAAAACCCTAACCATGACATACAAATCCATCCACAACCTGTCCCCTCCATACATCTCTGACATGGTCTCCCGACACCTACCCACACACAACCTGCGGTCTTCCCAAGAACTCCTTCTCTACTCCCCTCTCATTTCCTCTCACAACTGCATACAAGATTTCTCCCGTGCATCCGCTATACTCTGAAACTCTCTCCCCCAACATATCAGACACTTGTCTACCCTGGGAACCTTCAAAAGAAACCTGAAGATCCACCTCTTCCGACAAGCCTACAACCTACACTGAGACCCGGTCCACAGCACCGTCTCATGCTTGGACTTCCCCCCTCCTACTGTATCCCTACCATCCCTTGTAGACTGTGAGCCCTTGTAGACTGTGAACCCTCGTAGATAGGGTCCTCTTCCTCCTGTGCCGGTACAATTTGATTGTCCATACATGTTTTACTTGTCCTCGTCTGCTCTTTCCATATGTAAAGCACCATGGAATCTAATGGCACTATATAAATAACAATAATCTCTTGGTACCACAGAATTGGCCCCATCCTGGACCTCTTCATATCTAATACACTGGACATTCAGCGTCTATCTTCCACACTACCTCCTCATCTCGCCCTGTCTGTTGGTGTTCCCCAAGGTTCACTCCTAGGAGCCCTACGCTCTTCTCCATCTACACTCTCAGCCTGGGACGGCTCAGAGTCTCATAATTTCAGTATCATCTCTACGGTGATAACACGCAGATCTACCTTTAGACCCAATATTGCCTCCTTATCCAAACCAAAATCACACAATTTCTGCCTGCTATCTCATCTTTCTTTTCTGCTCGCTTTCTAAAACTGAATATGGACAAAACAGAATTCATCATCATTCCCCCATCTCACTCTACCTTCCCCCCACACCTATCCATCAAAGTCAATGGCTGCTCACTTTTCCAAGTCCCACATGCTCAACGTCTCAAGGTAATCCTCGACTGCACTCTCTTTCAAATCACATATCCAAGCCCTTTCCACCTCCTGGTGACTCAAACTCAAAAACATTTCCCAAATCCGTACATACCTTGACCAGGAATCTGCAAAAACACTTGTGCATCTTCTCCTGCCTTGACTATTGCAACTTCCTACGCTCTGGCTTCCCCTCTAGCCCTCTTGCACCCCTCCAATCTATCCTAACCTTTACTAATCCACCTGTCTCACTGTTATTCCCCAGCCTCTTCTCTTTGTTATGCCCTTCACTGGCTTCCCATTGCACAGAGACCCGAGTTCAAAACCCTAACCACGACATACAAAGCCATCCACAACCTGTCCCCTCCATATATCAGTGACATGGTCTCCCGGTACCTACCTACACGCAATCTTCGATCCTCTCAAGATCTCCTTCTCTACTCCTTCCCACAACAGCACACAAAATTTCTCCCATTCATCCCCCATACTCTGGAACTGTCTGCCTCAACACATCAGACTCTCGTTTACCATGGAAACTTTCAGAAGGAACCTAAAGACCAACCTCTTCCAACAAGTCTACAACCTACAGTGAATCTCAGTCCACTAAAGCGCTGCACGAACAGCTCTACCATCACCTAGGGTATCCTCACTCATCCCTTGTAGACTGTGAGCCTTCGCGGGCAAGGTCCTTTATCCTTCTGTACTTGTATGTGCCTTGTATTTTTCATAAATATTGTACCTGTCTTTGTATGCCTTTTTTTTTTACATATAAAGTGCCATGGAATACATGGCGCTATAATAAATAATAACGGCAAGGTACCAATAACATGAGGAGCACTATTGATTTAAGCTATTATTACCACTATTGAGAGGACATCTGACTGTGCAAGACACATTTATAAAGAATAAAATTTGATAAACAGAAAACAAAACCGTAAATAGAAAAAATAGGAACTTACAAGTTTTAATCTCTCTTTTTTCTTCCTGTGTAAAGCAGTTCCCGAAGACCCTGGCTCTGCCTCCTGACCAATACCGTTCCCCTCATCATCCACCTCATCCTCATCCTCAAAACACCATTCTGGTAGCTCAGGAGGAGGGGGCGCATCTTCTACATCTCCATAGCGCTGAAAGAGCTCCTTTATGTAATCCGCTTTGTAAATACCCGGTGGCCTTGCTTGAGCAAAAGTAGCTACCGCGGCCTCGATGCTGATGAGAAAGACACAAAAGATGCATAGTTATAAGTGCATGAGCTAGAATCAGCAATAACAAAATACATACAAAATATCAAAAGAAATGAAACATAAAAAAGATAAAAATGGAAAATTATCAAAAGATAAAGTACAATAACTGGAATAACTGGCTGTTCAGAAATCACATACACAGACGGGGTCACAAAACATATTTTTTTTTCTCTAAGGAAAAATAGGTGCCATTAGGCTAATTGGAGAGATGAAATAAAATACAGTGAATTTCTAGTTATGAGTCTGCTATATTCATATCGGGAGAGAAAAGCACATATAATGCATTACAGAAGAACAATAACCTAGGAGTTCATTTGGTTGTAGCTCAGAGTTCAGCACAGGCAGGTGGGGGACATTTTCCTTTATTTTAAATGTACAATGTGATTTGGTTTGGTTTATATTTTTGTTTATTTTGTTTTTCTAAGACAGAGCAGAAGCGCCATTATTATCATGGGGCTGGCTGTTACCAACTGCATGGAGCAGGATGCATACACTGTTCTCAGACAGAATAGAAGCAGCTATTACCATGGGGCTGGCTGTTACCAACTGCATGGCGCAGGATGCATACACTGTTCTCAGACAGAATAGAAGCAACTATCATGGGGCTGGCTGTTACCAACAGCATGGAGCAGGATGCATACCTTGTTCTCAGACAGAATAGAAGCAGCTAATATCAAGGAGGTGGCTGTTACCAACAGTACGGAGCAGGGTGCATCCCCTGTGCAGACAGAACAGAAGCAGCGATTATCATGGGGCTGGCTTTTACCAACAGTATTGAATAGCAGAGCTGTGGAGTCAGAGTCGTGAAGACAAAGTTCATTTTGGGTGGAGTCTGAGTCAGATTGAGGCAAGTTGAGGAGTCTGAGATGGATGTTTGGCTTACTGACTTCACAGCCAATGATGTGGAGTCAGAGTCTGTGTCCATTTTGGTGGAGTTGGGGTCGGAATCAGATTCAGGTGAATTTAAGAGGAGTCGATGTTTGGCTTACTGACTTCACAGCCCTGTCGAGCAGACCATGCCTATTGTTCTCACACAGAACAGAAACAGCTATCAGGGGACTAGTTGTTCCCAACAGCATGGAGCAGGCCACGTCCCCTGTTCTCAGACAGACAAGAACAAGCTATTATCAGGGGACTAACATATACCAACAACATGTAGCAGGTTGCGCCTCTTGTTCTCAGACAGAACAGAAGCTGCTATTATCATGGGGCTGGCCGTTACCAACAGAATGAAGCAGGCCACTTCCCCTTATGTGTGATGTAATGTCCCGGAGAGGGAGTAGAAAAGAGTAGCTTCAGCGTGTCTAGAGGTACTTTACAGGCATTTACCGGTTTTTTAGCACTGCTTGAGTTAGCTAAGAATAGCTAACAGCTATGTCCAACAGGCCCATAGACAAACAATTTCTTAGTGCTAGTGTGGGTCCCAGTTATAGGCCTCTCTGCAATCAGATGGTCAGCAGAGGTGAGCAGAAAAAAAAAAAAAAAATGTGCAGAACCTGGGGCTTGTGGCCCAGTCAGTCCATGCTCCCAGGCTATGGCCTTGTGGACCTCCTACAACCTGATGGCATGCCGGGAGCTTCTTTACATTAGTAGACCTAGTGAGATGTGAGTCACCCTGCAACCATGGCAACACACCAAGACTACTAATCAGAAAAGGTGTCGGGGATGCTGACAAGTAGGGGTCAGGTAGGGCAGACACACACTACTGTCCTAGCCAGTTAACCAGGGTCATAATAATCTTTTTGCTCACTTCTACTGGTCAGCTTTCCCGTAGATAAGTGATTACCTTTTAAGCTTGGAATAACACTAACATTTTTTGGTTACTCAATTTCAACTTCTTTTGTTTAAACTAAAAAAAAAAAATAACTATAAAATTAATGTGCATCACAATTCATAAAATAATGCAACGTGCAGTAAAAAATATACATATAGTTCTGCATTATGATGATATGCACAAATACTGAGCTCCATATTAAAAGAAGGTTTGCTAACTAAAATACGGACGCATATTAAAAAAAGAAATGGAAATAGTCATTATCATACAAAGCACATCCTGCAAACAGTATTTCTGAACATTGAATAAATACATTTTTTTTCGCCAGCTTAGCTGCCTTAAGGAAACGCTGCTAATGTCTGAATTTTGATTTGTGGCTTGAGTTTAATTGCTAGATTATATGTAATCATATTAAAATGCCAGAGAAGAAAAATATTGAAAGAACACTTCAAGCCTAAAGATTTTGGAATAAAAGGGAAAGTGAAGCAATTACATCAACTTATGAAGTAAACAGAACAATTAGGAACAGACAGGACAAATGTCAGGAAAGAGTACAAGGATGGCAATTTACAAGAACAAAATGTACAATATAACAAGGACGTCAAAGATGATCACTTACTCATCACCTCAACCTTTGGTTTTAGAGTTACAAGTTGGCATTGAACAGTTTTCTATAAAGACTTATTATTAAACTTGCCAACAAAGCAGCCATCCTTCCATGGGTAAAGATTAATGATGGGAGAACCCAAATTGTAAAGTTCGGGGACCGTACCAAACAACTAGTGTTCGGGCAGAGATCCCGAACACAGACTTTCCTGGGAAGTCCATGTTACAGTTCGGGTTTGGGTTCGGGAAGAGGTGAGCTGTAAAAATAAACAAAATAGTTATTAAACAGCATTATACTTACAGCATTCCACTGCCCCGCTGCTTCTATTTCCGGGGATGCTCATTAACTTTCTAGATATTCACAACAGAGGGCCGAAAAAGCCAATTACAGATGATGTCACAGAGAATAGGTGTCTGCTCACAGACATATGCAGCAGAGCTGAAGATGTTCCCTGTGGATTATGTCGGAGGGAGGGTTTTGTTGTTAATTAAAGATGGGAAACAGGGTTGTCTTGTGTTCTATTTCTAAATGGGGTTTTTTCGGTGTTGTGATTTTTTATTGCTTATTAGAAATTCAAAGGGGGTGAGTCTAATATTGGCCTGACACTATGAATTTTGGGCTTAGAGGCAGCTGCCAGTACAAAGCTGGCATTAACCCCTTTATTACTGAGCGTGCCACCGCCACCAAGGCCACTGGAAAAGTCAGGGTACAGCGCCAGAAAATGGCACTTTTATGAATGGGGAACCAGAAAGCTTGGTCCACTCTGTGCTGAGGATTCAAGCCCCAGCTGCCTTGTTGTACCTGTCCTGAAACCAAAAATACGGCGATGCCATGTAATTTTTTTTTTTTTTTTTTTTATAATTTCATGAAATTCATGAGTTACCGTATATACTCGCGTATAAGCCGAGTTTTTCAGCCCAAAAATTGGGCTGAAAAGTCCCCCCCTCGGCTTATACGCGAGTCAATACGGCCCCCTAAAAAGTTTGGCGCCCCCACCTCCCTTTCTGGGCCCCCCGCATGCAGCGCTGCGCTCATACATTACCTGTCTAGCAGCTGTCACCCTCCGGTGGCGGATCGCGGCTCCCGGCTCCGGGCTCCATCTTCCTCTCTGTCTTCCTGATTGTCAGGTGACCGGCTGGCGTCGCGATGACGTCATCGCGCTGCGCCCCGGTCACACAGCAGGAAGACAGCGAGGAAGATGGAGCCCGGAGCCGGGAGCCGCGATCCGCCATCGGAGGGTGACAGCTGCTAGACAGGTAATGTATATGTGCAGCGCTGCATGCGGGGGGGCCCAGAAAGGGAGGTGGGGGCGGCAAATTATGAGGGGGGCCCTGCTGGGGCCCTGTATACTACCACTGGGGCTATATACTACCACTGGGGCTGTATACTACCACTGGGGCTGTATATACCACTGGGGCTGCTGTATACTACCACTGGGGCTGAATATACCACTGGGGCTGCTGTATACTACCACTGGGGCAGTATACTACCACTGGGGCTGTATATACTACTGGGGCTGCGTGTATACTACCACTGGGGCTGCTGTATACTACCACTGGGGCTGCTGTATACTACCACTGGGGCTGCTGTATACTACCACTGGGGCTGAATATACCACTGGGGCTGCTGTATACTACCACTGGGACTGTATACTACCACTGGGGCTGTATACTACCACTGGGGCTGTATATACTACTGGGGCTGCGTGTATACTACCACTGGGGCTGTATATACTACTGGGGCTGCGTGTATACTACCACTGGGGCTGCTGCTGTATATACCACTGGGGCTGCTGCTGTAACACTGCTGGGGCCTGTATATACCACTGGGGAGGCTGCTGTATACCACACTGCTGGGGGCTGTATACCTGTGCTGGGGTCCACCCTCGGCTTATACACGAGTCAATAAATTTTCCCAGGTTTTGGGGGCAAAAGTAGGGGGGTCGGCTTATACACGGGTCGGCTTATACACGAGTATATACGGTAGTTTATAAAAAAAAAAAAAAAAAAAAAAAAAAAAAAAAGGGGTTGCCCTATATTTTTGATTTCCAGCCAGGTAAAAATAGGCAGCTGGGAGTAGGGGGCATCCTGTACCTGCCTGCTGTACCTGGCTGGCATACAAAAATATAGTGAAGTCCCACGTCATATTTTAAAAAGTATTTCAAGGAATATTTATAAAAAAGGGCTCAACTGTGTTGCAGATTTGTGCTTTTTGGGCAGGTAGTTTTTGCAGAATCATGAACACATTGATACAATGAATGCAGTTTTGTGCCAGAAGTGCACCAAAAGAGCATGAAATCCATGGCAAAAACCGCATCATGGTTTTGGTGCGCCAATTCTCTGTGACAGCATGTGTGATTGGCTGTTGGGTCCCTCTGCAGTGAATATCCAGGTAGTTAGTGAGCGGCCCCAGAAGTACAAGTAGGTGGACACTGGAAAGTATAATGCTGTTTAATAACTATCTTCTTTCATTTACCAACTACTAGCCCCCATCCTATAACTTTACAGTATGAGTTCAGGGTTTGGACTCATGCTCGAGCCACTTTTGACCCCGAACTTTAAAATAAGTCCAGGGAAGTTCACTGAACGTGAACATCGGCGGGTTCATCCATCACTAGTAAAGATTACAGCACCTGGGGTGTGAAATGCAGCTCTAGCATGTAAGGACATGTGTGCTATGAGCTCCTGACCCTACATCACACAAGCATTGGCGAAACAGCAACTTTTAGGTCTATATTCTCCAAAAAAGCATAAGGACAGTCCCTAAACACCTGGAGAGCCGTTTGGTGTGGATTTCTGGACTTTTTTGACTGTTCTGGAGACCCCACAGATCAGGGCCTAGTCCTGCATTTCAAGCTGGAGTCTTTCCTACACTGCTTCTACCTACTATGCTGGGACACACATACCGGGACTGCTGTGATTGGCTCGGATCATCAAAACCCACTGACTGACTGTGGTTGATTGAAAGATGTCTTGTGCCTTGATATCAGCTATACCACTTATCAAGATTTGTAACTGTGCTACAAATACATTATAAGCGCCGCTGCAATCCACAGCCCATCCATCCCACCCACAGTTCCAGACCATAATACAAGCCTAGTCATGAGACACTGTGTTCAGTCCTGGCCGCAGGCCCGCCGGACCACAGCACCCACATTCAACCCTGTACTAATGATACCCGGTTGTGGCATACAAGAGTCCCCTGAAACGACTTACCATCGGGATAACGCTGGGACCACGGGATCCTGGCGAGTGCTCCAGGTCAAGCAACAAGGCTCCGGAGGATCGTGAGTCACCAAGCGAGAGGAGGAGCAGAGGCAGAGATGAGAGGTACAGAAGGGTGCACGGGAACTAAGGGCTGACACCGGGCGAGCAGCTGCACAAGCGTAGGAGCTGCGGTATTCCCATTTACAGCCTACGCAATTTGTGCAGCACAGCACACTGAAGCATGAGAGCTAGAGAATTCTTGTATGTAGCCTGCACAATTTGCATAACTAGGTCCATTGAAGCGCTGGAGTTTGTATTCCCGTACGCGTCCAGCGCAGTTTACGCAACTAAACAATGAAAAGCCTCACAGGGTACTGTACATGATACTAATCCCCGATTAACAGCTACAGTGAATAACTCACTATTGTGACGGAACAGGAACTCTGATGGTCTATTAACCCACTTCCTTCTGCACTGGCCAAATTAATGTGAACACTACAACATACAAAGTGGCTCTCTGAGTCTTAAAGGAGCCAGAACCATAAATGTAGTTCAGAGGAAGACAATAAAGTAACAACAGGAGCAGAAACGGAGTGGTCCCGGACTCAATGCTGACAGGCTAAAGTCAGTTTAGCCGTGTACACCCAACAGCGCAAAAGGAGAATTTAGGTGCGCTCAATAGAACCTACAGCAAACCCCCGCTGGTTCGGGACAACGCATAATCACTGGTCATTGCTGATTTATAATTACAGTTAACAACCTAATCTGCACAGTCCACTTTTGTGCACACAACAAAAGAATGTCACCAGAGTAGTCAAAAAAGCAACATTCACATGCCACCACCACCCCCCCCAGAAAAGGTCAAGATGCAGCCCAGAGACTAAGTGAACAGGGTGTAGAAGGGAACAGCAACAATGGTATACTTGAACCTCTTAAAATACCCCACCAAGGGGGGCGTGGCCTGTGCACCATCCTGGACGGACGTGTGTGGGATTTGCTCCTGCTCCCAGGCAGACAATTATTACGAATAAAACTCATTTGCTAGATCCAAAACTGAGTGAAACCTCCAGTGCTCCCCTTTAAAACCTCAGGGAGACACCTAGCATAATTTCCCCGGTGATTGCACGGAGGATTGCCTTAAGGGATGCAGAGAGACCCGGTGTGCGGGGCCTGCCACACATGGAAGCGGCTCCTTGGCCTGCGCCCATCATCGCTGACTGAGGCCCCAGCACTTGGTGACATCGCTATCCATCTAAGCCCCCCAGAGCCTGAGGACCCTTCACAGACACAACACTTACCCATCCATCCAGGAGGAGCGGATCTGGCGGGCAGCCTCGGGTACAGTGACGGGCCTCCGGAGTGGAAGAGGGACAGATGTGCAGGAGGCCCTCTAGTGCTGATCCTCACACAGTGAGCAGAGGAACCAGCAGATGGTGTGGACAGGAGAGCCTGCTGTCATGCGGGCTGTGCGGAGGCGCCGGTAAGGTAGTGGCGGGTCAGGTGGTTTTCTTGAAATTCAAGAGGTTCCGACATCTTATCGAAGCCCCATCCTCCTGCACTGCTCCAAGGCGGGTGTCATTGCTCCCCGCTGCCTTACTGTTATCGGCATATGACCCCACTGGCTTTCTAAGGCTGTACGGCTCCACACGGCACTGACACTGCAATAAACACCTTTCCTCCTTCTACACCTTGTTACCATTACACCAAACGTCAGTGTTTAAGAGCTGCACTCACTGCCTGCCTTAACAGCTTCCTCGCAGGCTATCCTTGCCACCCAGGGAATAAACACCGGAGTAAAAGCACAGGAGCAGACTTCCTCTGGCTCGCTCTAACTCCTACCCCAGTTTACTACACAATAACATCTGACAGACAGAGCTGGGAAAGCTTTCCTATTAAATCTGCAGTGTAAGTAACAGAAGAATTGGTCTACAGCTTTAAAGATGAGGAAAGGAGGTACTCATATTCGAGCCTGCGTTTTTTAATGAACCTTTTCTCGGTTACATTACAGCCAGGAGGGGTGATGGAGGCGCAACAGCACATTTGCGGTAATTCCGCTTCAACAGGAGTACTGACCCGTTGAAGCGGAATTACCGCGAAACGGTGTTGTTGTCGGCCTCCATCACCCCCTCCCTGGCTGTAATGTAACCCGAAAAAAGGTTCATTAAAAAACGCAGAGCATTGAATGGCGAGTGCCTCCTTTTTCACATCTTTAAAGCAGTATACTAATAGACTTATAGGACTGTGCAACACCTTGTCCTCAATAGAGCCCTATGTGCGCAGGTTCCAGTGGTCTGGATTGTATATATGGTCAGGAGCCAGTAGTGCCCGGATATATCTTTGGACTCAGAAGAATATGTCTATTACTTATCAGCCCGTTTCATTATTTGCTATTAAAGAGGAGCTGTCACCTCCTGGTGCTATGCTAACGGAATGCAGCACTGAAAGCAGCATGTTTGCTGCATTCAGGGAAGGGGTCCCCATATCTCTAGCCCCTCTGTAAGTTGTTAATAAGATTTTATAAAGTGGATAGATAAGGAGTAGGGCCACCCTGTGCCACTACATGAAGCAGTAAATTTGACTCACTACTTCTAATTGACACAAACTGAGAAAGAAACCTATATTAGGGCAATTACCATTACATTCCTCACCCTACGTTTTATCACTGCTGTACCCCATATTATACAAAGTGAAGGTGCCATCTGCTGGTTGATCTGTGACACGGTAACACTCAGCTATCACCAATCACTCCACCTACCTGATGCTGCTCGACTGTTCCCCATAAGTGCTGTTAGTCAATTAATGGTGTTAAATTAACCCTTTGTACATGTCCAAGTGGTGATCATCGCCCGTCTGTTATTAGAAGTATTTATAATGGTCCGCACAGGTAAAGAACAGGCGAAAAGCATCACAAGAAACACTTCTTCTAGTCAGAATCCCACACCCAAGGGAGAGTTGGACAGATTTATAAGGAAAAAAATGAAAGCTTCGTTGTCCCCAGATAAACCAAAAGGTGCAAAATGTGGAACCTACCACTCTTATTGACAACTCGGACATAAGCCCAGATGACTCAGATTACGAGTCTAACACGGAGGAATCAATCCCTATCTCTAGATATTACATGAAAAAGCTGCTGGCTGCCACCATGAAACCCCTGGTGAGAGAGACAGCAGACGTCAGGTCTGAGGTGAAACATATTGGACAGAGTGTAGAGACCTTAAGAACAACCAAACTGATTTAATCGAGGCCTCCAATATCCTAGGCGACCATGTTCTTATCCACCAACAACACCTCAATATCATTTTCCTGACAATGGAAGATCAGGAAAATAGGAGCCGGAGAAAAAACGTGAGGTTAAGGGGCATACTTGAATCCTATGCTCCAGAATCCCTCAATAAGGTCTCCAAAGAAATATTTTCAGCGATCTTGGGTACCGACTGAGCCGACACTATTATTATTGAAAGGGTAAACAGAGCTCTCAGGCCAAAACCCAAACCAAATGAGTTGCAGACTTCTCAATTATTTGGACACGGTGGCCATTCTGGAGGGTAAAGAGGAAAAATCACCATTAACATACGGGGACACCAACTTTCAAATTTTTCAGGATCTCTCTCCAACCACTCTAGCAAAAAGGAAGCTGCTAAAGCCACTGATGGATGCTGTAGTGGCCAAAGGTCTGAGATTTAAATGGCTTTTCACCTTCGGTATTGGGATCACTAAGGAAGGCCACCAGATTACTATCCATACCCCTGATGATCTGGAAAGGTCTTGAGAGCCATTACAAATTGATTCTATACCTATCCCTTTGTGGATGCCCCTCGATCTGGGATTGACCATTCCGCGGCTGGACAAGCCAGAGGCATGGTCTATTAAAAAGAGATCTGTAAAAAATGGGTGACCTTTTACACTGTGAGGCACCGCCGGCATGATCCTCATGGCCGGGGCGCATCACATGCAGGATCAGGAGGATCCTGTTCACACTGGCTGGTTTTTCCTGTGATAATGCTGTGTGAACCAACTTTGAACATGAGGTTTAATGTGACTAATGAGTGGCTCATGAAATCGAGGAGGCCATGAGGAATGGGATGTAATGAGTGATTGCTGACAGCCCAGGTGGGTGTGTCAGGTCTGTGTGTCCGGAGGAATAGCAGCCCAGCAGGATGAATCAGTGTGGGTGTGGCCGGCACGATAAGAGTCAGCCAGCTGAGTGATTGAGAGATTCATTCTCAGCCAGACATCAGCCTGAGAGCATGTGGGCTGATTACCAGCCAGAGAGCCGAGCAGAGCCAGTCTGTGTGAGGGACTGGGAGTGCGAGTCCATACCGCCATGTTGAGATGGTGAAGGGAGCATGCTAGCTCCATACCGGTAGCCAGGACCAGGGTCGTGACAGCACCTGGGGTGGGGAAGCCGTGGCTGACCTGTTGGACGCTGGACTGGACGTGGGGTGAAACATGTCCAGGAAGGAGCCTGTGGGAGGCTTGGCCAACCCGTTACCCAGGTAGCGAGACCCGGATCCGTGCCCGGTAAGACAGCGGTTCCCGTGTAACAGGAGTGAGCTGTGTGCGATTAATGCCAGGCGGGCATAACCGCTATTGGGTCCGGCTAGGTAGTCGTTAAAGGACCCGTTGATGTATGTAGGGGCTTAGGCAATTGGCCTGAATGTAAGATGATGACCTATGTAACAGCCATGTATAATAATGTGGGGAGAAAGTGACCCAGCCAGTATGGATGATGTTGGAGGCGTTCCGTCCCTGTGGGACGAGAGGGAGGCTTGCCCTGCTGCTTGCAGAGGGTACCCGTCCCTCAACCACAGCCTCTAATGGTGTGGGTGTGCCTGTGGTGCCAGACACAGGGGTAATAGGGCTCCTAGTAGGTAACGGATGAGGTTCCCGTGTACTATGGTTTGCCAGTCCCTGTAATGGACCCAGGAGAGCCACAGTCCATGGATGATGGGCTGTGAGTGTGTGGAAGGATGCGTGTGATCCATGGACGTTTGAATGATGGATCACATATGGTATGTAAGGTCCGGTCAGGCAGGAATCCTGACTACGGGTTAATGGTATATCATCATGCTGGGTGACTAAAGCCGGGTGGCAGGTTACCGCACACAGGGCCCGTTGAGGCGTATGTAACGAAGGTCAGAAGCAGGGGTTAAAAGGGCTCCTAGAGTGGGGACACCATGGTTGAACCAGGTGGACGCTGACCTGGACATGGGGTGAAACATGTCCAGGAAGGAGCCCCTTGGGGATACATGACATACCCGGTACTCAGGTTGCTCAATCCCTGTTATGAACCGAAGGGGTCATCGTTGTAATGTATCGTATGTATTGATGTATAATGTAAGTAGGCCGGAGGCCGTAGCCACCACGGGGGCTGTTAGTAGAGCTCCAATGGGGACAGAGAGATGGTTACAGGTCCCGGGTTACAATAAGATGTCATGTGCAATAAGTGTTATGTAATGTTATATGTAAAATGTATGGTGTATTTATGTAAAGTGTTTATAATCAATGTGATATGTGTCAAACATGCTACCCGGGTTATGTTATTAATATGTGAAAAATAAACGGGTAGACATTGTTAACTTATAAACACGCATTTTGTCGTTATGCAAGCGGGTTCCCGGTTGCTACCTTACAACACATACAGGAAAGACGATGGTTACATGGTAAAGAGATATTAGAAAAATATCAATTGGGAGCAGTTCATTTATTACAATACCAGCAAATACACTTTCAGGTTATGAGACACCTTCAAGATGTCTCCGAAGAATGAAAGGCAAGCGTTTGGGATGATTGGGTAGGAGTGGATCCCAGTGATCTTAATATAACATATCTCTATGGAAAACTGAGATGCAACATTAGCCTCGGGGGAGGACAGGATCTTCAAGTGTTGGCTTAAATACATACAGCAGGAAGATCTCCCAGAGAAAATTATACGAGGTTGGGAGGTAATGCGGAAAAATATTAAAAACGAAAAATGGAGAGATGTTCAATTTAGAATCATACATAAGGCAATCTTTGGTTTCACTCTCCCTCCGTTAGCCCAGTCCCCGAACAGAAACAAAGCCCAAAGTGCGACACTCCAAAAACAGACATGGTACATGGACTTTGGCTATGCAGAGAGGTTAGGAAAATATGGAACCAGGTAGTAGGGATGGCAAAAGACATATGTGACAAAAACCTGACCCTAGACCCAGAGACCTGGTTGTTCCACCACCCAAGGTCAAAAGATTGGGAAGGAAAAACAGCAAGGATATTACACGTAATAGTAACTAAAAAATTAATATTGCATGAGTGGTTGTCCATACGCAATCATAGTTTAGATGAAGTGATACTTGAGTTAAAAAATTAAGAAAAATGACGGAGAATTTTTTTGACACTTGGAGAGGGTTTATTACCTACAAGCTATTTTTTGAGGAGCTCCAGACAACAGTGCTACCTTTTAAAAACGCTAACTGGTATCTCATGAAAGATCTTAAAGGGACACTGGGGAAACTAAAGATATGAGTTGTCACGAAGCCATTAAATGGCATTAAATTACGTTGTTTTTAGTTGATAACATTTTCTATCTTATGGTGGGAATGTTTGATCTCTGGAAGTATTTTGTGTTAATATTGCTTATCTTAATGTGCAAGCACTTTGGCGTGGGGGGTACGGGGGACTTAGATGTTTAATGCTGTACATTGGTTATAAAAACCCAATAAATATTATGTTAAAAAAAAAGAAATCTGCCTCACCAAAAGCAAGGAAACATTCGGCCAAACACCTTCCTACTTGAGTAGACACTCTTGGATCTTGTAACGGCAGATCCTGGTCCATATTGCTGTCTTATTAGGCGGAATTGTTATTCGGTTAACAATTAAATGCTTAATGTCCAATCAGCCGACGACCCGCTGCCTTTCCCGTCCCTCTTTCCACCCCTCAGATGATAACAAGGGATATTTGAAGCTTACCATTTGCTATTTCTTCTATTCCACCTTATCCACTTCTACTTTTTCTCCCTACCTGTGCTGACATACCCTGTCCCCCCTTCCTCCTTTTCTGACATTCTTCTCTTGCTTTCCTCAACTTATCCTTGGATGGGAGACGGGGAAGGTATGGAAAGACTTACACCTCAGACGGTGTTCCCTTTATAATTCTGGCTATTTTATTTCAACTAGTTGCTTTTGACCACCACTTGGATTCATCAGGTCTCATCTTCTACAATTGGATCCCCACAACCTCCCCTGCTGACAATGAGAATGTTTATATATATAGTTTTGTATTGATACTGTTGCAAGTTTATTACAGGAGTACACCTATGGCGGAGATCTCTGATGGTATACATGACTATGACTGAACACATCCTGGGATACTCGATCACATCTCTTAATGGGAAAGGTATGAATAGCCCGGCCAAGCGCAGCCAAATTCTTTCTCTATTGCGGAAAACCACTCCAAGGTACTTTTTTCTTATTTTTCAAGAAACACATTTTAAAGATGGGTAGGGCCCCAACACCTCCTTTTCTCCATATCCGACTTGGTTCAATAGTTGTTCCCCTATCAGCTTCCAAAGGGGTTAGTATAGCCCTGAAGAAAGGGCTACTGTTCACCCTGAGGGATTGCCTCACAGACTCTGAGGGTAGATATATCTTCGTGAAAGGCTTCTTAGCTAACACTTTGATAACATTTGCAAATCTCTCATGTCCTGAACCAGGGACAGGTGAGGTGGTTGTCCACAACTTTGGACACTCTTGCCCTGTTCATGGAGGGACTGCTGATCCTGGGAGGAGATTTTAATTTGACACTTCATCAGAGTCTGGACGCATCTTCCAGGAGATCCTCGGTTTCGCAAAAAGACAGGCAAAGTCTACTAGGTAAACTACACTCTCTTAATCTGATCGATCCATGGAGGCCAATCCACCCCACCACGAAGGATTACACTTTTTACTCCTTATCACATGATTCATATCACAGATTGGATTACCTATTAATACAAAATTCAGCTATCAAATTGAACTCTAAAGGTACTGTCACACGCAGCAATATTGCTAGCAATTTTCACTGGCAATTTGCTGGTTGTAGTGAAATCATGGACACATTGCTCTATTTTGTTGCTGTGACAAATAGAACAATGTGTCCATGATTTCACAGCAACCAGCAAATTGCCAGTGAAATTGGTAGCAGTATTGCCACGTGTGACGGTACCTTTACACTTCAATAGGCTCCATCACGATATCGGATCATGCCCCGATTTTTATGAAACTGCGAGTTAGCTCCCTCCCTCGCCCCCTTCCAACATGGCGTTTGAATGAGTCATTATTGGAAAACACTGATAATATATCTTAGTTGAATCTCTCTCTGGCTAGATTCTTCAGAGAAAATATAACTGAAGGGAAGATTACTCCCATTATTTGGGAAGCTCACAAGGCAGTTCTCAGGGGGGAGTTGATCGCATCTTATGTCAAAAGAAAGAGATAAGGAAATTTCTTCTCCTTTTCATCAAATTAGTGGTGCTGAACGGTTGTGTAAGAGAAAGAGGGGCAACTCTGTCCAAGCAGATCTGACTGCACTACGCAGTAAACTTAAGGATCTACCTAACTTTAATTCAGCTAAATTGTTTGCCCGTTGCAAGCAGAAAATACATATGCACGTAAACGGAGGTAGTGAGTTCACCTCTAGAATGCTAAAGAAGTAAAAAATTCATTTCTCTTGGGCTCTATCCCCCCCTTCCCAATCACTAAAGGCATACATCGCTATTACTCCTAAGGAGGGGAGTGACGGCACCCTTTGTAGTAATTACCGTCCAATTTCCCTGCTTAATGCAGATGTGAAACTATGGGCAAAACACACACGTCAGGCCTTTGTGGTTCTCTCTACGGACGCCAAAAAGCCTTTCGACCGTATTAGTTGGCACTATATGACCTGTGTTTTGCAGAGGTTTGCCTTCCCTCTCCCTTTCACTGAAGCTATACTTTCGAAGTATGCTTCTCCTACGCCCAAGGTCAGGGTGAATGGGATCAGAACATTTTAGGATCTATGATGGTACCAGAAAGGGCTGCCCCCTCTCCCTATCTTTGTTTGTATTGGTGATGGAGACCTTTATACAAGCCAGTAGGCAAAATACAGAGATAAAGGGCATTAGAGTTAACCACCTGGAACTGAAGGCTGCCGCTTTTGCGGACGACCTTCTATTGATGATTTCCAACCCGAGAACCCCAATCCCAAAGATACTGGAGCTTTTCTTCCTATTTGGAGAAATCTGCAACTTCAAGATAAACCTCGATAAATCGAAAGCTCTCAATGTTTAAGCCGCCGTGGAGGACATTAGGGCACTCAAAGCCAGTACTCCTTTAAATTGGCCGACCAGGAAAATTAAATACCTAGGGATATACATAACAGAAGACTCCTGTACTCTTTTTCAACAAAGTTTTATCACCCTACTAGGAAAAATTAAGACTCTATTAAAATCCTATTTTTGTCTTGGTTAGGCAGAGTTAATATAGTAAAGTCATATGTCTTCCCTAAAATCTTTTTTGTGATGAACATGGTCCCAATTTCACTCCCAGGATCCTTCCTTCACTCCCTCAACCAACTTATACCCAATTCGTCTGGAGATACAGTTAGGGCCAGAAATATTTGGACAGTGACACAAGTTTTGTTATTTTAGCTGTTTACAAAAACATGTTCAGAAATAAAATTAAATATATAATATGGGCTGAAAGTGCACACTCCCAGCTGCAATATGAGAGTTTCCACATCCAAATCGGAGAAAGGGTTTAGGAATCATAGCTCTGTAATGCATAGCCTCCTCTTTTTCAAGGGACCAAAAGTAATTGGACAATGGACTCTAATGGTGGGTTTACACACACCAATTTATCTGTTCAATCTCTGGTTGCAGTGAAATCATGGATATATTGCTCCATTTTGTGGCTGTGTACAACATGGAGCAATGTATCCATGATTTCACTGCAACCAGAGATTGGTTCAGAGATTGAACAGAAATTGGTGTGTGTAAACCCACCATAAGGGCTGCAATTAACTCTGAAGGCGTCTCCCTCGTTAACCTGTAATCAATGAAGTAGTTAAAAGGTCAGGGATGGATTCCAGGTGTGTGGTTTTGCATTTGGAAGCTGTTGCTGTGACCAGACAACATGCGGTCAAAGGAACTCTCAATTGAGGTGAAGCAGAACATCCTGAGGCTGAAAAAAAAAGAAAAAATCCATCAGAGAGATAGCAGACATGCTTGGAGTAGCAAAATCAACAGTTGGGTACATTCTGAGAAAAAAGGAATTGACTGGTGAGCTTGGGAACTCTAAAAGGCCTGGGCGTCCATGGATGACAACAGTGGTGGATGATCGCCGCATACTTTATTTGGTGAAGAAGAACCCGTTCACAACATCAACTGAAGTCCAGAACACTCTCAGTGAAGTAGGTGTATCTGTCTCTAAGTCAACAGTAAAGAGAAGACTCCATGACAGTAAATACAAAGGGTTCACATCTAGATGCAAACCATTCATCAATTCCAAAAATAGACAGGCCAGAGTTAAATTTGCTGAAAAACACCTCAAGAAGCCAGCTCAGTTCTGGAAAAGTATTCTATGGACAGATGAGACAAAGATCAACCTGTACCAAAATGATGGGAAGAAAAAAGTTTGGAGAAGAAAGGGAACGGCACATGATCCGAGGCACACCACATCCTCTGTAAAACATGGTGGAGGCAACGTGATGGCATGGGCATGCATGGCTTTCAATGGCACTGGGTCACTTGTGTTTATTGATGACATAACAGCAGACAAGAGTAGCCGGATGAATTCTGAAGTGTACCGGGATATACTTTCAGCCCAGATTCAGCCAAATGCTGCAAAGTTGATTGGACGGCACTTCATAGTACAGATGGACAATGACCCCAAGCATACAGCCAAAGCTACCCAGGAGTTCATGAGTGCAAAAAAGTGGAACATTCTACAATGGCCAAGTCAATCACCAGATCTTAACCCAATTGAGCATGCATTTCACTTGCTCAAATCCAGACTTAAGACGGAAAGACCCACAACAAAGCAAGACCTGAAGGCTGCGGCTGTAAAGGCCTGGCAAAGCATTAAGGAGGAAACCCAGCGTTTGGTGATGTCCATGGGTTCCAGACTTAAGGCAGTGATTGCCTCCAAAGGATTCGCAACAAAATATTGAGAATAAAAATATTTTGTTTGGGTTATGTTTATTTGTCCAATTACTTTTGACCTCCTAAAATGTGGAGTGTTTGTAAAGAAATGTGTACAATTCCTACATTTTCTATCAGATATTTTTGTTCAACCCTTCAAATTGAAAGTTACAATCTGCACTTGAATTCTGTTCTGTTGTAGAGGTTTCATTTCAAATCCAATGTGGTGGCATGCAGAGCCCAACTAGCGAAAATTGTGTCACTGTCCAAATATTTCTGGCCCTAACTGTATAAAAAGGCCTGGCTTCCTTTTAAAACTTTAATACTCCCGAAACATGAAGGGGGCTTAGGTCTACCGAACTTGACCTCTTACCACCAGGCTATCCATATGGCTAGATGGGTAAACTCATCCAATTGGCAGACCAAGATAATTATAATTTTACTCATATAGAAAGCAGATTCTAGGAGGAGAGGCAAAGAAACTGTTATGGACAAGATGCCCCATATTAAAAGCTAGGCTTGGTGACATCCTTTTAACAACTCTAAGGTTGGTTTCACACTTGCGGACCCCTCCGTAGCATCCTGCAGAGGGGATTCGCAAGCTGAGCGCAGGCACCGCAAGTCCCTATGTTTAACATGGGGATGCAAGTGCCTGCGCTCGGGTGCAGATGGCCGTGCGCACCCATTCACTGCAATGTATGATTTGTACGCAGGCGAATGCCTGCGCGCAAATCACACACTCTCGTCTGCACCCTGAACGCGACATGTCACGTTCCTGGTGCAGTCGAGACTGTGCACAAATCACATGTTGCTGCCAATGGGTGCGCATGTTTATCTGCAATCTAGCGCAGGCACTTGCGTCCCCCTGTTAAACATAGGGACTTGCGGTGCCTGCACTCAGCTTGCGGATACCCTCCGCAGGATGCTGCAATGGGGTCCACAAGTGTGAAATCAGCCTAACAATTAGACGGTTACTGATACCAAATCACCCACCTGCATGCTATTTCATAGATAAGATCCCAGTGGGACTTATTCCGTACATACTTAGACCAGACTTCACATACCCCTATGACCTTTGGTGTTCTCTCCCAAATAAACCAATCTCTCACTTACTGTAGGGAAAAATGCCATGTGTAAACTCGTGGCCGTTGGAAGCTAGGAAAAATCTGATTACTCATCTTCAGTAGTTGCACGTCTCACACTTAATGATACACTTATTACACCTCCTACCCAGTGGCTTTGGGTGGAAATCCTAACGAAGATGCGCCACCCTATCCCAAAAATTGTTTCTCCCCTCTATGTGTCTGCTGCCGCCTCCTGTTCTGCTGGGTCTGCCCTCCTCTTCTGCTCCTGACGTCACACAGAGCAAAAGGAGAAGAGGAGGGCAGACCCAGAACAAGAGGAGGCGGCAGCAGACACATAGAGGGGGCGGAACACATAAGGAGGAGGCAGTGAGGGCTGTGCCAGCAGCCGGGACCTCTTAATAAGATGCCACCCAGGCAACCTCTTAACTGTAAGATTTCTAAAGGGGGGCTAGAGACATGGGGGATCCCTTCCCTGAATGCAGCAGACATGCTGCATTCAGTGCTGCATTCAGTTTGCCATGCCCCGGGGGGTAGGGTGAAAGGTCCTCTTTAAGAAAAAGACAGAAGATGATTTAAAACATGGTTAACTTCCAAAAAATCTAGAGATTTCAGATGAGGAGGGCTGGTGGTATCCTTATTTGTAAAATTAATGAAAAACTCCTCACACTTTTAAATCTCTGTGACCCAACAAAGGCCAAATTACACTTTTAAATAAGATAAAAAAAAAAGATTGTGAAGGAACATCAAAAGGGTGACCTATTATTATTTAGGGATTTCAACATGGTATCAAATGCTATCATGGACTTATCCACACATATCAGAAACCCACCCCAAATTCTGGACCCTTGGTTATCCAGAGAGAAATCATTTGATGTATTCAGATGCTTAAATTCAACCTCTATCGAGTTTACACACTATTCAGATAGACATAGATCATCGGTTCGCATAGACGTAATTATCACCACCATCTTCTCACTATAAAATGTAAATCAGTTAAAATAGAAGAGAGATCGTAGTCAGATCACTCCCCACTACTGTTTGAATTTAAATTAGGTCCTAACACTATCCTACCTACTACAACATTGCAAATACAAAGAGGAATTAGAGATTAACATTACCAACTTCATTAAAGAAAAAATGACAGCTCAATTAATACCTTATGGGCAGCCCATAAAGCTCTCATTTGGGACCACCTCATCGAAATGAATAGCAAACTAAAGAAAATGAACAGGGAGAGAGTCGAGAAAGTTGTCCACAAAATTAAACAATTAGAAACTGAGATCCTAAAAGAACCAAAACACTCCAAACAGGCGGAAATGGTGTAACAAAGGATAGAACTAAAAACCCCACTGTGAGAAGAATATCACAAATTAACACAATCCATTAAAATAAAATACTGTCACTTGAATAATACACCATCCAAAATTATTCGCTAATAGACTTAAAGGGAACCTGTCACCTCCTAAAAGCCACCT
The DNA here is from genome assembly GCA_033576535.1 of Allobates femoralis. Lineage (NCBI taxonomy): Eukaryota > Metazoa > Chordata > Amphibia > Anura > Aromobatidae > Allobates > Allobates femoralis. Next base: position 276,603,809 of record JARQOC010000001.1, read on the forward strand.
AACCTACCAATACATGTCCTGGCACCTTCCTATTACCATTAGAACTATCCCTCTCTTTGCTAAATGCTGGTTTTCAATGTTCTAAAAACTGTTTTTATACTTACTCATTAGGTTGATAATGAAATGGGGGCTATACGCAATAGTCCCCATGGCCATGTTGTTTTGCAGCCTCCATGATCCTTTATCACGCTCCGATGGGCATGATATTGTAATAAGATTGATCTCTGGCCCAGCGTCTCTGTGCTGCTTCTGCTGTGCAGGCTCTGCCCTCCTTCTCTCTGTCACTCACAGCTTGCAAATCATTTGTCCTGACGTCAGCTCCAGAGTCCTGTCCTGACAAAGCATAAATTTCACAGCAGAAGCAATACAGAGAGGCAGTAGGTGGGGGGGCGTGTCCAGCTGCTGATGGCGTCGGGCGCTTTTTAGCCGAGCTCCTCACCCAGACCTCTGGTAACGGCACATATCGGCCCCATCGCGCCTCTCACAGCTCCACAAAGAGGATCGCAAACGCAGGCTTCCCCCTACTATGCCGCGGGCAGCTTCACGGAGGTGGCAGCCAGAGAACAAGGTAACGGATTACTTTGACTCAGGCACACTGCGCGCTTCCCCACTCAATATGGCGGCGCCGGAGCACCCGCCTCCTTCCTCCCCAGCATCACAGTGCTCTCCTCGTGGCATGGAGGATGCAGGAGGAGAAGATATTGACAGAGCCCCTGTGACCAGGGAGCAATCAAGGCCCTCCTGGCAGCGCAGAGGGTCTCTATAATTGAGGACATAAAAGGACTCATTGGTACACTGAGGGAAGATCTGGGGGCACTTGCTGAACGTACAGAGCACCTAGAATCAAATATGTCGGACTTTGCTTCTGTTCATAACAGCCTTGCTGACAGCCACGCTGGGCTGGATAGAGAGGTGGGGACAGTCTCCGCCACATTATGCTACCTCGAAGACCAACTGAGGAAAAAAGAGAATTTTGTTTACTTACTGTAAATTCTTTTTCTTCTAGCTCCTAATTGGGAGACCCAGACAATGGAGGCAGAAGCTATATACTCCACTGTCTGGGTCTCCCAATGGAGCGAATAAGAAAAAGAGAATTTTGTTTACTTACTGTAAATTCTTTTTTTTCTAGCTCCTAATTGGGAGACCCAGCCAATGGGGTGTATAGCTTCTGCCTCCATTGTCTGGGTCTCCCAATGGAGCGAATAAGAAAACAACCTGAAGCTGCGGGGATTAGCAGAGGGTGGAAAGGAGACAGAGATGGCTAAGGCTTTTCTGCTAGCAGCCCTACCGGAGACTCCCCAGGACCATCTGGACATAGAAAAAGCCTTCCGGATCCCCAAATTGGCGAGGCTTCCCCCTGAGGTCCCGAGGGACATCTTGGTGTCCCTGTTGAGATCCGGGATCAGAGATCGACTCCTAATGGTGGGTTTACACACACCAATCATTGTATCCAATCTCTGAACCAATCTCTGGTTGCAGTGAAATCATGGACACATAGTTCCATTTTGTGGCTGTGTACAACATGGAGCAATCTGTCCATGATTTCACTGCAACCAGAGATTGGTTCAGAGATTGGATACAATGATTGGTGTGTGTAAACCCACCATAAGACGTATGAGAAACGTTCCCCCACTGCCGGAGCCCTTCTCGGGGGTACAGGTGTTCCCCGACCTCTCACCGGGGACACTAGCCGAAGGAGGGACTTTGCCTCCAGCTGCAGAATTTTAAGGGAAAACGGCATTTTTTACAGCTGGGGTTCTCCGGTGGCAGTAAATTTTAAGCATAATGGAAAGAGACAATTGTTCTCCTCCCCCTTTCCTGAGGAAGACTCTTAAATCGTGGGGATTGATCCCTTCTGGCAGCTGCCCCTCACCTCGTCGGGACTCTAACAAGAATGGGGGTGAAGATCCTGCCACATCTGAGGCCACATGAGGGTCCAGAACTGAAGAATACCTTCCCAGTAGGTCTGGATGACCTGCTCTGTCCAATCTTCTTGATTTCTTTATCTTTTGATTGCTCCTGGCCCCTGTGGGACTGAGTCTGGTATGCCCACTAACCGGAACTTGCTGAGCCCGGGTTGTGACTGTGTCGGATATCCGGACACCCCACAGGGGTTTAGGAGAGTGGGAGATTCCCCCCCCCTTTTTTTTTGACCCCGGTTATAGCCGGGAGTCTGCTGGAGTTTACATAACTGTTTATTTAACTGTTTATTTGTTTTATTTGTTTTAAGTTCGTTCTCTAGTGTTTTTCCTCCCGGTCATCCTACTCATCTGTTGCTGTTTCTCCCTACTTGCCCTTCGGGTGTACTCCTCTGGATCCCACCCTTCTCCCTCCCCCTCACTCCCCTTCCCCCTCATTCTCCTTCCCCCTCATTCCCCTTCCCCCTCATTCCCCTTCCCCCTCATTCCCCTTCCCCCTCATTCCCCTTCCCCCTCACTCCCCTTCTCCCTCCAGCCCGTCCCCCTCTTCTTCCTCTCCCCCACCCCTCCCCTTCTTTTTCACATCTTCTTCTTATCTTCTAATATTCTTCCCCTACGCTTGTCACCGAGTCTCTATTTCTCCTCTTCTGCTCTTTTTTCCCCCTGAGCCCGCATTTGGGGACTGATCTGGTCTTCTCGTTTGGTGCTTGCCCTTTTCCTAAGGAGGTGGTCACTATGGGGCTCAAGATGTTGTCCCTCAATGTGAAAGGCCTTAACTCCCCGGCCAAGCGGTCTTTCCTATGGAGGGAAATAAAAACCTCGGCTGCGGAAGTGGTTTGCGTGCAGGAGACCCACTTGCTTACGGGAGACTCCCACAGACTCCAGCACGCCTCTTTCCCTTATATATTCCATGCTTGTCACACGGAAAAGAAAGCTGGGGTAAGCATACTAGTAAAGGGTTCTGTACAATTTCAACTGCTGGATAGCATTGTGGACCCAGCGGGAAGGTACCTAATCTTGAAATGCGAATTAGCAGGTGAGGCCTATACCTTGGCTAACGTTTATGCCCCAAATACGGGCTAACTAAAATTTGTGAAATCCATCCTAGGCAAGCTTAGAGAGGTATCAGTGGGTAAATTAATTGTTTGTGGAGATTTTAATGCAATAATGGAGAGCCGTCTGGACTCCTCCTCCCCCTCTGTTTGGGGGGGTAGGACCCTGGGACCCCTGTGCCGGGAGCACCATATTCACGATGTTTGGAGATACCAGCACGCCGAGGAGAGGGATTATTCCTTCTTCTCGCACGTGCATGGTTCTTACTCGAGGATTGATCTCTTCCTGGTGAATGACGCTGCCCTGGGAGCCTGTAGGTCCTCAGGGGTGGGGGTCATCAACTGGTCGAATCATGCACCAATCAAGCTGGAGATAACACTAGGATCGGGGGTTGGTGCTCCGCGTCGCTGGAGGTTAAATGCAGGCCTCCTGGCAGACCCCAAGGTGGTTACTGAGCTTGAAACCATATTCCAGGACTACTTCTCCATGAACGATGACGGGGAGGTCACGGATGATACACTGTGGTATGCCCACAAAGCAGTCATCCAGGGCCTTCTCCTACAAAAAGCCTCTCAAGCGAAAAAGCGCCGAGAGCGCCTGAGACAGGATTGGATAGAAGAGATAGGACATCTGGAAACGACACATAAAAGAACCCGTCCTCTGCTTTGCTGGCTCGGATTTCGGAAATCCGCTTAAAATTGAGAGCCCTTTTCCTCCAGCAATATGAGAGATCACTTCGGAAATTGAAAACGAAATTTTATGCGATGGGATAGGGCGGGGGCCTCCTGCCCGTCGATTAAAAAAAAAAGGGATGTTAAAACTATGATTACCTCCATGAAACTAAAAGATGGGAGAGTGGTTAGAGATCCGCCCGGGATGGTCGAGGCGTTTGCTTCATACTATGAAAAGTTATACAATCTGAGGGAGGATGTAGACACCCCTCAGCCTACGCCTTCGGCCATCAGGGATTTCCTCCGGAAACTGGATCTCCCTGCCCTCTCGTCAGAAGACCTGCACACGCTGAACAGGCCTTTCACCTCCTCTGAGATTGACAAAGTGATCATTTCATTGAAGTCCAACTCTGCTCCGGGCCCAAGTGGGCTCGCGAACGAGTATTACAGGACATTTCGTCCGGTCCTCACGCCTTATTTGCTCCACCTATTCTCCACCTGGCAATCGATGGGGTCTATCCCGGGCCAAGCCCTGGAGGCCACCATCACGACCATCCCAAAGTCAGGGAAGGCGGCGGACCGTCCCGAAAATTATCGTCCAATTTCCTTGCTGAACGTGGACCTAAAAGTCTATGCGAAGTTGCTGGCGGTCAGACTGTCGGCGGTGATCCCCTCCCTGGTCCACCCAGACCAAGTGGGATTCGTGCTTCACGGGCAAGCTAGAAACGGGACGTGTAGAATGCTGAACTTGATGGAGGTGGGTGAGAGAAGAGGGGTCCCTTCTGTGTCCCTGTCTCTGGACGTGGAAAAGCGTTTGACAGGATACACTGGGGATACCTACGGGAAGTTCTCTGCACCTTCGGTTTTACGGGCACCATCATGTCAGCAATTCTCGGACTATACTCCCACCCCTGTGCCAGAGTCTTCTCGGCAGGATTTTTGTCCCGAACCTTTCAGATATCCAATGGGACCAGACAGGGTTGCCCCCTCTCCCCCCTGATATTTGCCCTGTTGATGGAGCCCTTAACGGTCTCCCTCAGGGCAGATCCCACGATTTAAAGGGATCCAAGTGGGGGACAGGACGCACGTGGTGGGCCTATACGCCGATGATGTTATCATTTCCGTCTCTGACCCGGCATCCTCGCTTCCCGGGATAGTGGGATCGCTTGACCTGCTTGCGCGAATCTCGTATTATAAATTGAACGCGGGTATGTCCATGATATTTCCGGTTCACGTGCCGGTGGGGTTGGCGGAGCGCCTTTCGCGATTGTACCTTTCAAATGGTGCCCCCAGGGTATCCAGTATTTGGGGATCTGTCTCTGCCCCTCGGCAAAGATAGCCTCCCGAAACGCAGCAAAATTGGAGGGGGACTTGCGGCAGGCGCTCGAGACTTTCCCTTTGGCCTCGATGTCTTGGATGGCGAGGGTGCAGGCTGTGAGGATGATGTGGTTGCCGAAAATCATCTATATGTTTAGATGCTTGCCAATTACATACCCTCCGAGGGTTATCGCTCGCCTTCAGTCGGTAATCAACCGCTTCATCTGGGCTAAAAAAAAACACAGAGTCCAGAGGAAAACCATGTATCTCCGCCTGGCCGGAAGAGGGATGGGGGTCCCAAATGCTGGCATGTACCTTAGGGCCATCATTCTGGAGTCGGTGAGGGAATGGTGGAGGGATGGGGTGGACTCCGGATGGGTGCAAATAGAATCTCACACTGCCCCGGGTGTTCACTGAGGCATCTCCTTGCGGCTGAGTCTCTGGGAGAGGTAGATAGAGAGGGCCTCTTGCAACCAATGTGCGCCCTCTTAAAAGAGTGGGGAAATCTCACGAATACTTGGGCTAAACTCCCGATTTCGGAGATCCCCCTCTCCACACTGCGGCTTCACATACCCTCTCTGAGCCTCATCCGCTGGAGGGAACATAATTTGGAAAAACTAAGCGACCTCTTTAATCGAAACGGCTTGATGATTTTTTCAGAATTTGTGGAGATCCACCCGACCCTGGAACACACGTTTCTCCAGTTTTACCAAATAACGCATTTCCTCCACTCAAAACAGTGCAAGCATGACTTGCTCCCCTCGGGATCTTCCCCCTTGATGCACTTTGTCTCCAGGGAGTCGCTCAAGCCTAAAGGCCTGTCGCTCCTATACAGAGGTTTGGTGAACGACTGCTCGCCGTCTAAGACCCCACCTATGGAGCGATGGGAGGATGACTTGGGCTTTTCAGCTGCTCTGGAGGACTGGGAAGGAGCCATGCAATGCACGATGCGGGCTAGCAGCTGCATTAATCATGAGGAACTTTTGAAAAAAATCCACTTGCGCTGGTTTTTCCCCCCCTCTAGATTGCCGAACTTTGGCCTGGGTATCTCTCCCCTATGTTGGAGAGAGTGTGGCAAGAGGGGAGGTTTGGCCCACATGTGGTGGGGATGCCCTAAATTGACCCCATTCTGGCTTACGGTAGCTGGCCTCCTGGGAACTCTCACGGCAATTAATATCTCACTAACGCCACACAAATGGCGGTCCTCCACATTGAGTGTGAGGACTTCCCTCCGGTGCCCCGTCATCTCCTCACTTATGTACTAAAGGCGGCCAGAATAAGCATAGCTGCAAAATGGAAGCTTAACTCCCCTCCCACCATGGCGGACCTGGTGGAGAGACTGAATATAATGTTCTGTCATGAGTATTACCTGGCTCTGGACTTAGGCTCTAGACGCTATGTAGTGGAAGCCTGGGACTTATGGGCAACTCACCCCTTGGCTCTTCAGATTCCGTGCTGAGTTGGCTGGTCTGTCTCTGATGGCGTTTGAGGCTCTGCTTACTCCCTTTTCTTACTTACTTCTTTTTCTGCTTCTGCTGTAGTCTCTCACTTTCTTTGGTGGCTTCCTTCTTTGCTCTCCCCCTCAGGCCGTTGCCCTTAATACTTACCCCTTTGCCCCTCCCTCCAAACCTTACCCCCCCCGCTCCGTCCTCAACTTTCCCATTCCAGAGGTTTTACAGATTTTCCTGGTCCCCCCCACCTTTTCCCCTCCTCTCTCTTTCCTCCCCTCCCCCCACCCCTTCCCTACCCTTAACCCTTTGTATATTTTGTGGGGACCCAGTCCACTGGTTCCCCCTTCACCTTTGACACAATAACGCAAGTACTTGAACCAGATGACTACGAGACTGGTACCAAAGCATCGTACTATGCGGCATAGAACATGACTTAATCAACTCAGTTGGGGGGACAATGTTGGTGTACCTGTCCTGTCACGTGTGATTTTTCATGTAAACTATGGCTTTTTGCCAATACTGTTTGTTCCAATTTCAATATTTTAATAAAAAAGTTATTGAAGTCAGAGAGGCAGTAGTGGATGGAATGGCCACAGTCAATCAATCAATCTCACTCCAGCCAAAGTGACTGCCTCCATGGCTTCTAACTACGTTTTACAAAGCCTATATCTCAGGGTACACAGCACACAGACACATGGAGGGACCCCTTCTCTGAATGCAGCAGACATGCTGCATTTAGATTGCCATGCAGCAGCCGGGGGGTGACAGGTCCTCTTTAAATATCAGAGAGCAAGGACTAGAATCCTCCAAATTAAAAACAGTGCTAACAATGCAAAAATCCCAACGACCTAACAGAAGCATTTGCCTCATACTATTCAGGCTAATACAATCTCATGAATGACCCCAATGCATCAAGCCTCAGTAAAGGAAAAATTAATGAATTCCTCAGCTCATTGCAGCTCACATCTCTATCTGAGCAGGACGTGTCAATACTTAATCACCCACACACTGAACTGGAATTAGCTCAAACAACAGAAGCCCTAAAATTGGGTAAATCTCCTGGACCAGAAGGTTTACTAAACTAGTATTACAAAACTTTTTCAAAAACCTTAACCTCACACTTGACCAAATTGTCCAACCATATAGCTAAATATTGTCATGTCATTAGAAATGCTTGTAGACACTGATTCAGGCAATTCGTCAAAATGAGGACATCAAAGGGATCAAAATTGGGACACTGGAAATGAAAACCGCAGCTTTTACGGATGATCTTTTGCTGATTGTCTCTAACCCGAAAACAGCTATCCCAGAATTGCTAGACCTCCTAGCTTTATTTGGGGAGCTTTCTAATTTTAAAACAAACCTCGATAAGTCCAAGGCACTCAACATTTCAGCCGCTGGGACGGACATCCGTTATTTACAAACCTCTACCCCTTTTAGCAGGCCTAAAGATAAAATCAAATACTTGGGAATATTTATCACAAATGATCCACATACTCTTTTCCAACATAACTTCATTCACCTTACAGGCAACATGAAAAATCTTCTAAAATCTTTTGATCTTCCCTTTCTATCCTGGCTAGGTTGAGTTAACATAATAAAGTCTTATATTTTACCTAAAATATTTTTCGTTATGAATATGGTCTAAATCAGGGGTCCCCAACCACCGGGCCGCGGGGATCTGGGTGCCGGTCCGCGCCGCCGCAGACCAGCACTACACATTGTGTGCTCTGCGGCGGCGCCCGGAGTGATGTCACCGCCCCCTGCATCATTCATTACGTTACCTCTCTCTTCTATTCACTAGCTGAGGAAAAGAACTACAGGAGAAGCCATCAGCCAATCACGGTGCAGCAGCCGGGCTCTGATTGGCTAGTGGCTTTTGCACTGTAATTGGCTGATGGCTTCTCTGAGGAAAAGAAGAGAGGCAGCGAGATGCAGAGGTGCTGGGGGGGAGGGCGGTGAACGAAGGTGTCTGGGGTGTGAGTTGGTGGTGCTGGAAGGGGAGCTGCTGGAGGGTAAAGAGGGAGACTGGAGGGGTTAAAGAGGAGAGACTGGGGGGTTAAAGAGGAGAGACTGGGGGGGTTAAAGAGGAGAGACTGGGGGGGTTAAAGAGGAGAGACTGGGGGGTTAAAGAGGAGAGACTGGGGGTTAAAGAGGAGAGACTGGGGGTTAAAGAGGAGAGACTGGGGGGGTTTAAAGAGGAGAGACTGGGGTTAAAGAGGAGGACTGGGGGTTAAAGAGGAGGAACTGGGGGGTTAAAGAGGAAACTGCGGTTAAAGAGGAGACTGGGGGGATAAAGAGGAGACTGGGGGGTTAAAGAGGAGACTGGGGGTTAAAGAGGAGAGACTGGAGGTTAAAGAGGAGGCTGGGGGTTAAAGAGAGATTGGGGGTTAAAGAGGAGAGACTGGGGGTTAAAGAGGAGAGACTGGGGGTTAAAGAGGAGAGACTGGGGGGATAAAAAGGAAACTGGGGGGTTAAAGAGGAGGCTGGGGGTTAAAGAGGAGACTGGGGGGTTAAAGAGGAGGCTGGGGGTTAAAGAAGAGACAGGGGATTAAAAGAGAGACTGGGGGTTAAAGAGGAGACTGGGGGGATAAAGAGGAAACTGGGGGGATAAAGAGGAGGCTGGGGGTTAAAGAGGAGACTGGGGGGGTTAAAGAGGAGGCTGGGGGATGGAAAAGCAGGTTATGGCTGGAAGAGGAGGCTGGGTGGTTAAAGAGGAGGCTGGAGGCTGAAAGAGGAGGCTGGAGGCTGAAAGAGGAGGCTGGAGGCTGAAAGAGGAGGCTGGGGGATGGAAAAGCAGGTTATGGCTGGAAGAGGAGGCTGGGGGCTGAAAAAGAAGACTGCGGGCTGAAAAAGCAGGTTGTGGCTGGAAGAGGAGGCTGGGGTCTGGAAAAGGAGGCTGGGGCTGCAGAAGGAGGCTGGGAGCTGCAAAAGGAGGCTGGGGCTGCAAGGGGATAGAGAAATAAGAGATTCCCCACAAATAAGATGTAATGCATCTTTCGGGGAAACAGGATACTAAACCCCACCCCTTCTACATGGCCCCGCCCCATATGGTCAAAACCCGCCCCCTATAACACCCCCCGCCGGGCCTCAGAGAAATTATCATGCTTAACGCCAGTCCCCGGAACAAAAAAGGTTGGGGACCCCTGGTCTAAATCTCTTTATCAAAATCCTTCTTTTACTACCTAAACCAAATCATATCAAAGTTTGTTTGGAAATATAAAAAAGCCCGACTCCCACTTAAAACACTGTTGCTCCCGAAGAGAGCAGGAGGCCTTGGACTTCCTGATTTAACATATTACCAGGCCATCCACTTGGCCAGGTGGCTGAAACTAACCCAATTAAAGACTCACGGTAATGATAGAAACACTGAAATGCAATTATTAAGCACCAAAGCAAATAGATTATTGTGGATAGATTGCCTCCCTAAAGAGAAGGAATTTGATGATATTCTATCCACAATCGTAGCAATACGACGTTCATTAATACCAAATCACCCCCCTGCAGGTAATTTTCTAGACAAAGCACAGATAGGTCTCAAACCATATATGTTTGATATAAATTTCACAGACCCTTACAATGTATGGTCATCACTATCGAATAGGGCTGGGCGATTTTGGCAAAAATCTAAATCTCGATTTTATTTAAACCTATGGACGATTTTCGATTTAAATCTCGATTTTTTTTTTCTATTTTTATATCTTGTGGCTGTTCATCCATCCATCCATCCCTCGTGACAGAGGAGAGGAGGGTAACTGAGGGAAGCAGGACCTTGGTTGTTCCCGCCCCTCCTCTCGTCTGCAGCCTAGGCTCTAACCCTAGCCCTAACCCTAACCCTAGGGGAGCGGCTGTGGAGAAGTAGGCGGCGCCATATCCATCTCATCGTGCCGGCGGCAAGGGGCAGGTAAGACCCCGTGGCCGCTGTAGGGGCGGCGTAGCTAGGCTCCGCCAGCACCCCCCCCCCGTCCTCATCCTGCAGCCGCTGCACAGCAGAGGCGGTGGCGGTGTTGTGCCGGGCTCAGCCAGCTCTGTCAGCACATCCCCCCGTCCTCATCCCGCGGCCGCTGCAGGGGCGGCGGCTGGGACGTGACTCGGGGTTACCGCTTCTGAAAGTCAAAGTCAACCCCGAGTTGCACTCGGGAATACCGCTAGGCAGGTACTAGCCGCCCGGATTTTCTAAACAGCGCTCCGGACGCCATTTTAAATCGAATTACACGATTTTTAATAAAACCACAATCGTGGCCACAGCAGGGGGCGAATTAATCAAATTAATTCGATTAATCGCCCAGCCCTGCTACCGAACAAATCGATCTCCCACTTACCATCTGGTAAAATTCCATGCAAAAACCTATGGCCCCCTGGAAGCTAAACGACGCCCGCATACATTTCTCCAATAACTGCATGTGACTTACTATAGGAGGAAAATTAGACAATTAAAAACAACACCTACTCAATGGCTTTGGATGGATATATTAACAAAGGCGACTTCCCCAATCTCCAAAGTAATCTCTAAAATTTATAACAACCTTCTTGACTCTAAACAGAATACTTTTCCATTATCGATACACTCGTGGGAGGTGGAATTGGGTATCTCGCTTTCCCTGCATGACAAAAAAATGGTATGTCTAAAGGTACCTTCACACACAGCAATATTGCTAGGCAATTTCACTGGCAATTTGCTGGTTGCAGTGAAATTATGGACACATTGTTCTATTTTGTTGCGGTGTACAAATGGAACAATGCGTCCATGATTTCACTGCAACCAGCAAATTGCCAGTGAAATTGCCAAGCAATATTGCTGTGCGTGAAGATACCCTTAAGATCACATGGATTTTCCAGGTGCATCTTGCTACAAGATATGACTTAAAAACTCTTCATGAGGTGGTACTATACCCCTAAGAAACTCTTTCACTTAGGATTATCTGAGTCTCCATTATGTTGGAGATGTGGGATATCGAGGGGAACCCTAACCCACATTTTCTAGACATGCCAAGACTTGAAGTGCTTCTGGAAAGGGGTTAATGATACCTTGAAAGCCTTAGGACTTATGGAATATGACTTAACGGCCGTAGAAGTTCTTCTATCCCTCCCAACTAATAATTACAGACCTAAAAAAAAACATGGTCTTGCTCCCTTAATGATAGGAGTAGCGAAACATATGATCACTATAAAATGGAAACAACAACACCCCCCGACCCTGGCTGGCTAAAATATCAGATATACATAGATTAGAAGAACTCTCAAAGTTGGGAGACCTATTCCCATGACTGCTTTCTCCAAATATGGCAGCCATGGACAGAAAAACATGTGAAAAAGTAAAAATTTTTAAGCCATACTGGATGCTGCAGTTGTCAAGATTTTTCCCCCTCTTCTCTTCCAGATGCTAGGTTCTCAGGGTGGAGCCAGTTGACGGGAAGAGATACTTTTATACCAGACTATTATTGGAACCTTGCCATGACAATATACAAGAATACAAAACCTTGCTGGCCAAAGCACTGGACAGATTTAATCACAACATTTAGATTTAAATACTATCAGATGTTTTACTATACCATTGAAAGAAACCTGTCTAATTTTATATCATTTTTAGTTGATCCTTTTGTTATTTACTTTTTTAAATTTTTTGATATCAGTATTATTATTCTCATGAAACTGATAATTATTTATAGGTCTGTTTAGAAGAGGTGAGGACTAATTTGAGGCTGAAGGCACACTGCCGTGCATCAAACATGGAGCGTGTTTGATGCACGACAGTGATGCGAGTGTAATGCGTGTTTTTGGGTGTGTGTGGTGCGTGTGTGGTGAGTGTGTATGGCTGTATGCATGTGAGTGTGCTGTTGAGTGTGAGGTGTGAGTGCGTGTGTGGTGCGTGTCAGTGTGATGCTGTCCATGATCCTAAAGCAAACTTCAGGTCCATGGACAGCATTTTCCAGTGATTTTAAACACAGCGGCTGTCAAAGCCGTGGTGTTTAAAATTTGCCGGTTTCCCGATACAGTAATCAATAATGTGTCAGCGCTGTCATAGCAGCGCTGACACATCATTGTAAAAAATCTCGTGTTTTTAAAAAAAAAAAAAGGTAAAGTTATATGGCATATTAATAATTTACACTCTTACTGTAATTATAATAATGCTAGAGCCAAAGATAGTGCTGTGCAGGTGCAGCCTTGAGCTAATCAGACCTGCAATCAGTGACCTAGGTGACAGGCACACCAAGCAGAGCTGAGATGCAAGACTTTTCTGTGTGTGCAGTCTCCCTTTCTTGCAGCCACAGTAAGAGGAGAGAGGGTGCGAGGGTAGAGGAATCATTAAAATCATAGTGAGAGTGCAGTGCAGACTCCTCGCACCGTCGCTCCCAGCAGGGGCGCTCCGGCACAGCATGTTCTATGGCTCAAGCATCATCACACTAAGTGAGAACAAAGTTCAGACCCAGCTCCTATTCCCAGTCACTGTGGCTGGGAAGAGGCAGAGTACATACTGTGAAGACTCTGCCACCCCTCTACTCAAAGTTAATAGATCCTTCCCCATGGTGTAATATACAAATCTGAGCTGTAGTTTCAGCAGTTTAGTTACTTTTTGAATAAAGAATACTCGCCCATAAAATACTCTCCCATCTTTGAAATACCGATACTACCCTACCTGACAACATCCAGTTTATCTTGGCAGCACCAGTACCATCCCAGAATACACCACGTGCCCACTCAGTCAGGCGCCTCCGTGGCTTACAACAGAGGATTAGTGGGGCTTGTGACTTGCCACTCCAGCACAGGTAATAGGAGCCCAGCAAGGATAGGGGACACAACTCAGTCACAGTGTGAAGAAAGTGGTCAAGTCTACATTATTTATTACTTTTAGCTATATTAGTTACTGAGGGCATCATAAACATACTGGAAAATCAGCCGAGAAACGCAGCTAAACTAAATGTGATTAGAGCAATACTGAGAGTCTTATACAAAGGGTTCCCACTCAGACTTTTCTGGATGTGTCTTCATGTGGATCTCTGGTAATAATGATTTATTGGACAATTAAAAGTAACCTATGTATAAAGGTGCATGCTAGGAATATACACATGATCTCCCTCTACAGTCCCTTATATGTCCACTCTTGTGTTTTGGGAACTGCACATCGTACAGCACTATTCTTCCTGTCAATTTGACACATCCTATAAAGCAGTGTTTCCCAACTCCAGTCCTCAGGCACACCAACAGGTCATGTTTTCAGGATTTCCTTATCATTAGACAGATGATGGAATTATCCCTGTGCAAGTGATTAAATTATCACCTGTGCAATCCTAAGGAAATCCTGAAAACATGACCTGTTGGTGTGCCTTGAGGACTGGAGTTGGAAACACTGCTATAAAGATTAAAAGGTCAGTCGCACATCCATTGGATCTGTCGTATATCCTCTATGCCACAACTATGTGGTTCCCACCATAAATCATCATAAATAAGCCAATAAGCTAAAGTGGGAGCAGTTTGTTTTATTGGGGGGAGGGGGGTGAATGAATTCATTTGAGGGGGGGGATAAATTGCAGATGTGAAGGCAGTGTTTCATAGGATAAAATTGTTACCTCCAATCCATCTTCTCAACTAAAAAGGCACAGATTAAGAAACCGGTTCTATTAAAGCCGTGAGTACAGTGGACACCTAAGGGAGAAGGAAAGAGCTGTCATTAGGTGAAGGATTACCATGGGCAAAACAACATGACAACATTCTACACAAAAGTATAGATTTTAAATTTGCAAAAAATAATGTACACTAGCATGTCGGAGGCAATACATAAGTAAAAATACATTATGTCCAAGTAACATCTGAAAGGGGTTTCTCATTTTCTAGTTTCTTCAGCCTGTACACTTGAGTTAGCGAAATATAATAAAATTATCATTACTCCCTTTCCTGGGACGGTCGTCTACTTTCAGTAATTGTTGGCTGGCTGCAGCGATGCTGATATAGATGGCACGAGCCCCTGACCTCAGTGATTGGCTGCAGCGATGCTGATATAGATGGCACGAGCCCCTGAGCTCAGTGATTGGCTGCAGAGATGCGGATATAGATGGCACGAGCCCCTGAGCTCAGTGATTGGCTGCAGCGATGCTGATATAGATGGCACGAGCCCCTGAGCTCAGTGACTGGCTGCAGCGATGCTGATATAGATGGCACAAGCCCTGAAGCTCGGTGACTGGCTGCAGCGATGCTGATATAGATGGCACGAGCTCCTGAGCTCAGTGACTGGCTGCAGCGATGCTGATATAGATGGCACAAGGCCATGAGCTCAGTGACTGGCTGCAGCGATGCTGATAAAGATGGCACGAGCCCCTGAGCTCAGTGATTGGCTGCAGAGATGCTGATATAGATGGCACGAGCCCTGAAGCTCGGTGAATGGCTGCAGCGATGCCGATATAGATGGCACGAGCCCTGAGCTCAGTGACTGGCTGCAGCGATGCTGATATAGATGGCACGAGCCCCTGAGCTCAGTGATTGGCTGCAGCGATGCTGATATAGATGGCACGAGCCCCTGAGCTCAGTGACTGGCTGCAGCGATGCTGATATAGATGGCACGAGCCCCTGAGCTCAGTGATTGGCTGCAGCGATGCTGATATAGATGGCACGAGCCCCTGAGCTCAGTGACTGGCTGCAGCGATGCTGATATAGATGGCACAAGCCCTGAAGCTCGGTGACTGGCTGCAGCGATGCTGATATAGATGGCACGAGCCCCTGAGCTCAGTGACTGGCTGCAGTAATACTGATATAGATGGCACAAGCCCCTGAGCTCAGTGATTGGCTGCAGAGATGCTGATATAGATGGCACGAGCCTCGGAGCTCAGTGATTGGCTGAAAAGATGCTGAAATAGATGGCACGAGCCCCTGAGCTCAGTGATTGGCTGCAGAGATGCTGATATAGATGGCATGAGCCCCTGACCTCAGTGATTGGCTGCAGCGATGCTGATATAGATGGCACGAGCCCCTGAGCTCAGTGATTGGCTGCAGCAATGCTGATATAGATGGCACGAGCCCCTGAGCTCAGTGATTGGCTGCAGTAATACTGATATAGATGGTACGAGCCCCTGAGCTCAGTGATTGGCTGCAGCGATGCTGATATAGATGGCACGAGCCCCTGAGCTCAGTGATTGGCTGCAGCAATGCTGATATAGATGGCACGAGCCACTGAATACAGTGACTGGCTGCAGCGATGCTGATTTAGATGTCACGAACCCCTGAGCTCAGTGATTGGCTGCAGCGATGCGGATATAGATGGCACGAGCCCCTGAGCTCAGTGATTGGCTGCAGCAATGCTGATATAGATGGCACAATCCCCTGAGCTCAGTGATTGGCTGCCATGGTCACGTACACTGTAGTTGTGACATTAATGCTGCAAGCAGTATACACTTGGAAGCAGCAACTGTGATCTCGAGCAGCTGAACTTGAATAATTATTATATTAATGTTTGTCAAGGGCCAGCCTATTGGCAAAGCAACTCGAAAATGGAAAAACCCTTAAAGGCTTAAACAAATATAAGGCTAAAGTTCACTGGATGATTGGAAGTAGAAGCAGTAGAAAGGGGACAGCGCAGGTCCCAATGAATCTGGAGGATGTCAAGTGTTACTGTGAAGACTAGAGGATGGCAAAGATTATTCTGTAGACTATAGGCAAGGCATGTAGGCAATTCACAAAGGCAACATAACATTCATGTAGTACTGGGGTATATACAGATATTCAAAAATGTAAAAAGAAAAGGTAGGCGTACAAAGAGACATGGAAATTATGCAATGTATTAAAGGAGTCCATGCCACAAGAGTGTTAGTACCCTAAAATATTAATCCCAAATAATACAAACTCAAATACAGTTGAGTATAATGAAATATGGCAATGACAAAGGAACGGCTAATGCAAGATTATATATGTGACCATAGAATCCTAATAAATATGCAGCAAATATCATGAAATTTAGTTATTCCTCTTTTTTTTTTTTTCCTTCTTTGCAGCAGGATAAAGGGTCAAAACCACAGCAAAAAATGCATTTATAGGTAAAGACAATTTAATGAGGAATAAATTACCTGTTCTATTTTTTCAAGCTGATGACTTCAATATAGTCCCATAATTTTAGTCTACACCTAAATAGACAGACAGTACCATCTAGTGGCTAATCAGGTGCATTACACCTACAATGCATTTCATTGTTTTCCAGATTAATGCGTTCAAGTGAACATGAAGATTCTTGTTTACATCCAGAGGCTAAAAAAATAGCACAAACACAATACAGCTGAGAATCTGTTCCAATTAAATCCAGCCTGTGCTGAGCACATCAGCCATACAAGTGTTCTGTGCTAGGAAAATGGGGTAATACACTGTCCAGCTATGGGCATGACTGGCTATGTATGTATGTACAGTATGTATGTATGTATGTATGTATGTATGTATGTATGGCAGACAGTACGTTTAAGCAACTGAAAAACAAAGTAAACTGAAAGGCTGAAGAAAGGGTTATGTAATGGTTACATGCTGGGACCCCAGCGATCCTTAGAGCCGGATTCTGCACAGCTAGCCTTGAAGACCTCAGGTAAGCATGCTCAACGTCTGCTCCAATCTTCATCTATGCAACTTATTTTGTATTGCATGTTACATACATACACTGGATATAAAGAGTCTATACACTCCTGGTAAAATGATACAAGTTTTGTCATGTAACAGAAAAAATCCTAAATAGAATAGAAGAACCTTTTCCATCGTTAATGTCACCTATTATTTTGATTAGGAGGTATGCTTAGGTTCAATGTCTTACTGAATTGTGAAATTTCTCTTCAACGTTTTAGCCAGTCCTTAAGGCTTCGTTGTAAAATTGACTGATATTTGTAACTGATCGTGATTCTCTCAACCTTGGCTAAGATTCAGCTGCTGAAAAACATCCAAAAAGCAAAATGCTGCCTCCACCATGCTTTCCTGTCGGTATGGCGTTCTTTTGGTGATGCACAGTTATCTTTGCGCCAAATATACATTTTGAAATTATGACAAAGTTCAACCTTGGTCTCCTATGACCATAACAGATTTTCCCATAAGCTTTTAGCTGATTTGATCTAGGTTTTGGCAAAATATAGCGCAGCTCTGATGTTTTACTTTGTAGGAAAAAAAAAAATAAAACTTCTATCTTGCCGCTCTACCCAAGGCCAGACATACAGTCATGGCCAAAAGTGTTGGCACCCTTTAAATTGTTCCAGAAAGTTAAGTATTTTGCACAAAAAATTATTGCAATGACACGATTTGTTATACACATGCTTATATCCGTTGGGTATATTAAAACACAAAAATATTGAGGGGGGAAAAAAAGGCGAATTGTATATAACTTCACAAAAACTCCACATATAGACTGGACAAAGTTGTAGGCTCTTTTCCAAAACTGCGGGTAACCAACTTTGTGTCAAGTATGTGATGCTCATTCAAACTCACCTGTGAAGAGTAACAGGTGAGAGCAATATGAAAGACACAACTGAAACCAGATAAAACAGAGAAGGTGACTTAGTCTTTCCATTGTATGTGTCACACTAAGCATGAAGAACATAAAAAGAAGGGAATTACCTGAGGACTTGATAACCAAAATTGTTGAAAAATAGCAACAACCTCAAGGTTACTAGTTCAGAGATCTTGATGTTCCATTGGCGACGGTGCACAACATAATCAAGCCCCATGGCACTGTAGCTAATCACCCTGGACGTGGATGGCGGGCAAAAATTGATGAAAGGTTGCAACACTGAATAGTTTGGATGGTGGAAAAGTAGCCCCAATCAAGTTCCAAACAAATTCAAGCTATTCTGCAGGCTCAGGGTGCATCAGTGTCAGTCCAAACTATCTGTTGATATTTTAATGAAATAAAACACTATGGCAGGAGACCCACTGCTGACAGAGACACAAAAATGCTAGACTGTAGTCTTCCAAAATGCACATGAGCAAATCAAAATCCTTTGAGAAAATCTTAATGTGGACAGCTGAGACCAAGATAGGAGCTTTTTGGTAAAACATTCTACTGTGTTCGAAAAAAGGAATAAACCCTACAAAAAAAAAAAAAAAAAAACATAGTACCTGAAGTCAAATATGTTGGGGGTTCAAAGATGTTTGGGGTATGTTTTGCTGTCTCTGAAAATGGGTGCCTTGAATGTGTGCATGAAATCTGAAGATTACCAAAGTATTTTGGGTTGCCATGTAACGCCCAGAGTCGGAAAGCTGGGATTGTGTCCTAGGTCATGGGTCTTTCAACAGCACAATGACCTCAAATATACTTTGAGAAGCATCCAGAAATTAGCATACATCTAAATCCCATTTACCACATGTAGAGAAAACTTAAAAAGCACTGTTCAATTATGGAAGACCTGAAGCAGCTTGCAAAAGAAGAGTAGCTAAAAATCAAAGTGACTGATAATATTTGGTTGCATAAACAACTGCAAAGATGATTGCGCAAACAATTTAGTCTGTGTTAGTTTAGTTTGTGTAACATTACGTCCATTTTGCCTTTTTTTGTCTCGGTCTGTTTTTTCAATACATAGGAAGAAAATAAACATGTGTATATCAATATGTGTAATTGCAATAATTTTCTTGGAGAAATATTTCATTTTCTGGAAAAATATCAAGGGTGCCAACACTTTCAGCCATGACTGTGTGAAGAATACGAGAGAATGCTGTTGCATGCAATACATAGCCAGTACTGGCCAGCAATTGCTGCAGCTCCCCTTTGCAGCCTCCTAGACCAATTTTTTCTAGTTTTTTTCATCCATTATTGAGTGATGGTCAGTTCTAGATAATGTCACTATTGTGCCAAAACATAGCCACTTGTCCACTTCTTTGCAGTGCTTCACAGTATTTCTAATGCCTTGGACATTGTCTTGTACACTTATGCTGACTGATAACTTAACAGTTAGATCCCTTTGCTGTGTTGTAAACCGTTTATAGACAATATAGTTTGCTGTAAAATGCAAGTAAGAAAATGCCTGCAAAATTCTGTTAGAAGGATTAGTGCATGCTCAGTCACAAGCGTATAGATCGGACATGGATCAGATACTTGTACTGACCGGCAGCTCCTCTGACCCAAACGTGACAGCTGCATAAAAAGATTAATGAAGAGTTTATGCAGGGTCAGGAAAGCCACAGCCAGTCCATGCACTGCAATGTGATCCTCGTCCAGATTATACAGCTGTCTGACTGTGCCCTTAGACTGATTGACTGATATTTATCATGAGTTTATGGCGATGTCACACTGGTGTATAACAGCTGATGATTCTCTCATGTGAAATAATCAGATGCTATATATAGTGGACATGTGGCTCAAACTTCGATGCGAATGTGAGCAGTGACATTCACTGTGATCGATTCACTTGCATGGAAGAATCGAATCACCACTTGAAAAACAGGCCATTGTGCCTAGAAACGTTGTGAACTAAGATTTTAATAAAGACGCTTTTAACCACCTTGCTCCAGGTTTTTTATGGAGTTTAGTTGGGAACTATCCCGCAAACCATTACATACATTACTATTACCACTTGGCTTTGTTCCTTGGCAAGATCAGACTTCTATGCAAGACAGAGGCTGTTTCAGGTTTCAACTATGGAACTGTGGAGATGTGCTCACTTGGCACAGCCTCTGAAGGTGAGCAAACCATTAGATACATTATGTAAACCAGAAGCATTTAAGAATGCTGTGGTTCAATTAAAAAAAAGCAATGTCTCAACCACACAGTGCTTTTGGAGAAATTTTATTTCACAGGGTCACTAGATCCGAATGTTTAAAATCTCTAGAATTATTTTGCGCGCAAATATACTGTCCACCCAACCCACATTCACTTCATGAGTGGTTAAAGACCTGCACAGCGCGCGACAATCAGTTATAGCCCCTCACTGTATACAGGTTTTATTTCAAGTCAAAAGTGAAAAATTTAATCTGGGTAGAATAATTTGAAATTATAACTAATAAATAGTGATGACTGAATAGTATTCATCAATATTCATTACTCGCACAAAAGTACAGTATGCAGGATGTTTGTTCTCGGTGAATATGGCTGGTGCTCGACAGTGATGTGCCGATTGTGAATGATCTGATACAAATTGCTGACTTCCTTGAGTGAACAGTGGGAGTTGGCACCCTAGTGAGAGCAGCTTGAATGAAGGCTCTCACTGGAGGGTAAAGCAAGGTGTTGTATGCAGGGCTGTGGAGACGGTAAGCTAAACATCCGACTCCACCAAAATGGACACAGACTCTGACTCCACAATCATGGTTGTGAAGTCAGCAAGCCAAATATCTGACTCAATGCCCGTTACACAGCACAACATCGTCAACGACATCGCTGATACGTCATGGATTTGGAGGCGGACCAGGGACGTAGTTGCGACCTCGCTGTGTGCGACTCTGGTAAGTTCCTACAATAAATCATTGGATCAGAGTTGACCGGTTTGCCAACATGTTGGAAAACCTGACTATCTCAACTCCAGCAACCTGCTGCATCGTTCTGTTTAACACCGCGATAACTATGTCGTGGACGACTTCGCCCATTCACAGCAATGAGCAGGGATCGTTCGCAAGGTTTGCAAACCATCCCTGCTCACAACATTGTTGGCAAGTCGTCCACGATATCTAGACGTGTGACATCTCACCATCGTTGTCAAAACAATGTCTGCAATGACCGCGCGTCCACGAGATCATTGCAGACATCATTCAGACGTCTTACCGTGTGACGGTACCTTCAGACTCCTCAATGTTCCTGAATCAGACTTGACTACACCCAAAATGTAAACTGACTGACTCCAAAGCCCTGGTTGTATGCTGTGAAAACAGAAAAGAAAAAGCACATCCTCATCCCCCATAAATGATCATTTTATGGCTGGCTGTGTTTGTGGAGCACACGAATAATTGACTTGCATTTGGCTTGGTTTTCGAGCTGAATACCTGAATAGTAAAAAGTATTTGGTTAGAAAGTTCCAAATACAAATACTTCATTGTTCACTCATCACTACTAATAAATCAATCAAAATAATGAAAAAAATATTTGTCACGCTAAAAGAACATAACAGCGCTCACCATGTCTTACATAAATTGAGCATAATCATCATATATGGAGACTTTTTACTAATGCCACATTAACAATCTCGGCTTGTTTTCAGTGAAACCACATTATCAGAGCAAATTACACAGTGCAGTCATATTGCAATTCTGGAAATATCAGACATTAATTGAAGAAAAAAAAATCCAAGCTCAGTAGGAGCCATCATACAGTGTGGATCACACAGCATGAAATTAAATGCTAGGGTAATATGACTTATATCAAACTGTCACACAGCAATATTGCTATACTGACGGTGACATTTTAAGACTTGATTGAGGCCAAATGAGTTCTTTAATTGTGCAGTGTGCAGGACCTGAAAGACTGTTGAACCTGAATTAGTTGAGCAATAGAACATTCTTCAGTTGTCCGAACAGTCAGGTTCATCACTGGCATGGCCTGATATTTAGGTTCTTCAAACTAGAACGTAAAGACCACAGTCTGCTGACAGATTCACCTTTGTGGATCAAGTTTTATGAGGCAGGTGCTATTTGGAAGTGTAAGGGGCAGTAAATGAATGTCCTACGCTCACCATCAATTAGGTTTCATATACGCCTGTTGATACAATTTCCCTTTATCTATAAATAACAAGTCAGAAATACGTCTAAATTTAACATTTAAAAACACAACAGGGGGGCGTGTCCTGGCCATGGAGGAGTAAGGATGTTTTCGGCTCAACTTCTGCTCATAGGCCGTTCCCGGACCATATAATCCAGCTTTTTCAAACTCATTTTGGACCCACATGCCAGCTAAGGGAAGAGGATCTCTGTCCCTGCTACCTACAAGCCTGCCAACTGCCCCGCTTACCGGCATCACTAAATTTTTGAGGAACACCGTGCACCCAGAGGCAGACCTCGTGGGGACCAATATGGTGGAGAGAGCTCAGGTTGGCACGCTGGCGGCGGCACAGATTGGAGGGACGCTGCTACTGAAGCATGCACCGAATCCCCGGAGCCGCAGATTACAAAATCAAAAAAGACCCGGACCTGTGACTGACCTCTTGTTCTCCCCTGACCCTCCCCGATGGCAGGAATCGGAGGGTCCAGATCAGAGCTGGCAGCCAGCAAGGGACAAACATGAGAGGCCCAGCTGGAGGCCGCCATACAGCTGAAGACACAAGAAGGAGCGAGTTCTGATGATGCTATTCTCACATCTGCGAAAGTGGAACAGGTCAGTCTCATACCTTCTATCTCCCCTGGGGCCTTACAGATACCCTCCTCAGCTGGAGACCTTCGTTATAAGGGAGAGCTGCAGCCAAATACTCACCCCACCCACAGTACAACTATGACCAACAATGCCACCCGATCTATGGAAGATGAGACAGGAACCATCACTGGGAAAATAGCAGACTCTAGATCAATAGACCCCTGGAAGGACTCTACTGGGGATGGGGGATATACTTGGTGATCTCATGGACCAAAAACGTGCTATCCCCACAAGAGAGGAGTTAGAGGGATTAGTCTCTAGACTTGAAGCCTCATATAAGGCTGAATCAGCCGCCCTTAAAAGAAAGGTCGGTTTGTTATCAGAACAGGTGTTCCACACCAAGTCCAGCTTCACCTCTGTCTCAAAGTGGGTGTCAGAACAGGAGCGACTCACGTCCACTCATTCCTCTTGACTGGAGTTTGTTTTAGACCTGATGGACAACTTAGAGAATAGAGGGAGGCGCAACAATATCCAAATCAAAGACCCTCAAGTCCATCCATCTTGGAGATCTGGACAGTGCTTTACATAGCCTCTTTAAAGTCCCGCAGGACTTCATTTTGGAACTGGACAGGGACCATAGGGCTCTAGGATATCGACCTCCTGGCTCTTCTAATCCTAGAAATGTAATCTGTAGGGTACATAACTATAAAGTAAAAAAGGACATCATGGCCAAAGCCGTGGATTCTGTTCTCTTTCAGGAGACTCCGGTCCAAATCATGGTGGATCTTTCCAGAGGCATATTACAGAAGCGCAGAGCTCTGAGGCCCCTATTGGATCTCCTGAGGTAGAGGAACATTCCGTTTTCCTGGGGCTTCCCCTTCAAGCTCCAGTTTCGCCGTGAGGGCTCTATCTATACAGTCTCCCGCACAGTGAGACATTTCAGCCTTTACCGCCACTCTGGGTATCCTGGCTGTGACCATCACTCATGGGGATTGGCTGAGGTAATGAGGGTAAATCGCCCTACCCTGCGACTCTCTGGAGCAGTGCCCTAAGAGACAGACAGAAAGGAGCCTCTAGGCGCAGGGATGACCGCGAAATGGAGTCCCCCTCGGCTGGGGAAGGCTGACCTACTCATATGCCGATTTACCTGCCTTCCTTCTGTTGTCTTCCCGTCCAGTCTTGGCTACCACTCCAGTGGCCTAACAAAGTTTGGTGTTTGCGGCTTTCATCCCACTTGATAAGTTGGACTGGCTCATTCTATAGGTTAACTAGCAGGATTTATCTTGGTTACAATTGTTAAACTATTTACCAATGAAATTTAGGCTCGTCTATCGAGCTGGTATAATGTTTACTCTGTTGTAAGTCTTCTTTCTCTTGGTCCATGATGGGCTGGAGAGGGGCGACTCTCCTCAGAAAGGACACCTCCCTTTGGGGTCTACATCCTGCTACCCCACAGGGTGTGTCTCGGGGGCACACGAGTAGCTGCTTTGTGCTTCTCGCCCTCTTTTTCCTAGTTTCTGTTTATACTTTCTGTATCCCTCCCTTCCCCCTCCCCTTTTATAATTTTCTCCCTTTTGTCTTTCTTGTTCCTACCCTGCCATCCTCCTCCTCTCCTTCCCCTTTTCCTTCTATTCTTTCCCTGTCTTCCTGGCTCGACCCCACCCTTCGTATGGCAACATTAAAGATTAGTTCATTTAATACGCAGGGTTTCAATACTCCTCAAAAACATGCACAAATTCTTTCCTCTATGCATAGGCAGTGTTGCCAGATAATATTGTTACAGTAAACCCACTTTAAATCGGGTCACGTCCCCGCACTTAAAAACAGGTATTACTCTACTTGATTGCATAGTAACAACCCGGATTCCAGGTCGAGAGGGGTTTCAGTGGCCATCCATAAAAACCTAGCCCATTCGGTTTTAGACTCCCGCGTAGACGAGAGGGGGCGGTATTTGTTCCTTAAGATAAGGATTGCAGGTTCTCTTCTGACCATTCCAAATTGGCACCTCCCAAACAGGAATCAGACATGGGAATGTAGGTCCTTTTTGACTATTCTTACTGATTTTGCTGAGGGGATGATGATTGTTGGTGGCTTTTTCAATTTCGCTTTTGATC
The DNA here is from genome assembly GCA_033576535.1 of Allobates femoralis. Lineage (NCBI taxonomy): Eukaryota > Metazoa > Chordata > Amphibia > Anura > Aromobatidae > Allobates > Allobates femoralis. Next base: position 276,628,553 of record JARQOC010000001.1, read on the forward strand.
CATTCATCGATTCCGCTTCCGGACGGGAACTGCTACATCTCAGAGAAATTAATTCTCTTATGAGATGCCTCCATACTCTGACTGGTTGATATCTGGAGGACTCTTAATCCTCAGGGAAAAGACTTCTCTTACTTCTCACCTGTCCACAACTTATATAGTCGAATTGATCTCTTCTTGGTGAGCCACTATGCCCTCTCATGGCGTTCTTCGACAAATATCGGTGACATGGTTCTATTGGATGCTCTGGTTTTTCTTGCTCTCTCTGACAATCCCCGACATTTCTCGTAGACCTTGAACCTGGAAACTGAATAGCAATCTGATTAAGGACGCATTATGAGTCTCTGAGCTGAAGGAATCTATCAATTCATTCACACAGATCCATCAGCCTGATCTAACCCCAGAATTTACCCAGTGGGAGGCCTTGAAGTGCATCATAAGAGGGGTCTTAATTAAACACTCAAAAAGGAGAGATCAGAGGCTGTAGATACCCTACTTTACCAGATACACTCGTTAGAAGTGAGCCATAAACAGACTTTTGATCACTCAACCCTAGCTGCCTTATGCCTGAAGAGACAGAATCTTAAAACATTATTAGATCAGAACTACCAGAGGCATAGGGAGCTTTCCAGGCACTTTTTTTTACGAGGACTCTGACAAATGTGGTCACCCCTCGCTCCTCCCCCGTACAAATCCACCGTTCATTCCATGTGTCAGGAAAAAGGGTAGGGGGGCTCCACTCATAACCCGGAGAAGATTCTAGTGGCCTTTCGGTCTTATTATGAGGGGTTGTACAATATCAAGGGTCAATACTCGGACCTCCCTCCCGAGGTTTTAACTGGGAGAATTTGAGATTATATTAGTGATACCCCCATCCCACCTATAGAGGGCCTGATGTCAGAGTCCATGCAGGCGGATATATCTAAGGAGGAATTAGGAAATGCCATTCAGGTGAACACCTCTAATCTCCAGGCCCTGATGGATTCACACCTGGTTTCTACAAGATGTTTAAAACACAACTAATTCCCTTGATGAGAAAATCCTGCAACTCTCTGAGAGGGAGGTCATGTGCTCCCCTCTCAGTCCCTGGAAGCACATATTAGTGTCCTGCTGAAGGCTAGGGAGGATCTGTCCTTGGCCTCGAACTATAGACCAATTTCATTACTGAATGTAGACGTCAAGCTCTTAAAAATTTTAGCAGATAGACTAGCTCCCTCCATTATCCATTCAGACCAGGTGGGCTTTGTCAAGGGTAATGAGGTCAGAGATAACACTATTAAGACTATGCTCCTACTTCCGGTTCCGGCTCTGATGGGTGTGCAGGGACGTGACTGAGCTCCCAGCGCCCGCGGCTACAAACCCGCCACATCACTACATATACCGGCGCCACCGCTATCATAATGAGCGCCAGGAAAGCGGCTACACCGGCGGCACAGGATGGCCGCATGGACAGATGGCTGAGGAGCACTAAGGTCGGGCGCGGGTCCTCCCCATTACAATCATGCCAGCAGAAGGTAACCGCCAAGATGGCGGCGGGCGGGAGACAGACAGAGGGAAGCCGCAAACAGCTACAGCAGCAGATAGATGGTGATACAGGCACAGAAGAGAGGAAGGAGGCAGAGTCCAGAGAAGGGGGGCTTAATGGAGAGAGAGAAGAAGGAATACCTGCTGGTAATGATGTGCCCCCACTAGATTATAAGAGGCTGGCTAGGGAAGCATCACAATTCCTAGTGGAAGAGTCAGGAAGACAATAAGAGAGGTTATGAGAGAAGCACTGCTGGGGCTGCAAGCTGCTTCTGACCAGCATGAGACCAGAATTAACTCCTTGGAGCAAAGGCTGTCTGATGCAGAAGACAGGGTGTCACAGCTGGAGAAACAGGTCTCTGATCTTTTACAGCATTCAGACTATACTAAGGACAAGCTGGAGGACTTGGAAAATCACTCTAGGAGCAATAATTTGAAGATTGTGGGACTGCCTGAGTCGATACCCTTATGGGGCACTCAGTGAGATATGACAGATTGAAATTCCTCGCACCCTGGGGATCACACAGATGTAAGGTGGAAAGGGAGCATAGGGTCGGTATGCCTCCGGCGGTGAGAGGGGACCCTGTTAGCGTCCATACTTCAGGATCGCAGCCACGTCCTAAAGGCAACAGTTTTAAGTTTCTAAACCAAGACAGGTGATAACACGCTTTCTCGATTATAAGGACAAAGAAAATATTTTGCTCGCCTTTAAGAGCATGAGGTGCTGATCAGGGGCCACAAAATCCTGATTTTTGGAGACTTTTCGGTGGCAGTGACCAAACAAAAGAAGGCATTCAGCCCAGCATGTAGCATCTTATACAAAAGGAACGTCCGATTACAACTCTTACATCCTGTGGTCCTCAAATACAGAGGCCCTGATGGTGAGCTCAGAGTGCAGCGGGACCCTCAGGAGGCTTTGAGACAGCTTACACAGAGGACACCATCTGAGAGAGGTAACAGCAGATCCCCTGGGTCGGATAGGAGTGAGACACCAAGGTCACATGGATCTTATCAAGAGGCAGATTCTAGGATGCCCCAGACTCCACATAACGGGATCTTGCCTCAGACGTCAAGAAGGGGCAACTCGGATCTGCGCCAGAAAGAACAGAGGTCAACAACTCACGTTGAGGTTGGGAAAGAACAAAGCCCGTCTATGCAGGCTGACGAAGCACGTCAAGACACTGAGGACCCGTGTTGAATCTGCAATATAACTGAGATGTGTTTTCTCTACGTTGGCTCCTTTTTCGGATCATAAAAGACAAGTCGCCTTTTATTTTATTTTTTTTATTTGGTATCCTATTGTGGAGAATGAGAACAGATGAGCAGGGTGAAGAGGGATGCCGTACTCCATTCATAGCCGGTTTATTCTATTCAATGCATTTTATATGATTGCTCTTAAGCCGTTGGGCGGGAGAGAGGAGGTGTTTTCTGTCAGAATATGGAAGTCTATACATAAAGTGTTTAGAGGGAAAAGTATGGGGGGAGGGGGGGAGAAAGTTTTAAGGATAGAGAAAGTGGGAGGGTGTTGATACTTAAAGGGTTTAATGTATGCGGTTCATATGTTGTGTCGTCGCTAGGATTGCAAACATGTTGTTTTACCACCTGTTACCGCTGTCGAGCTAGAGAGTACCAAGTTCCAATCTCACTTTATAATAAAGATTATGGTTAGAGTTGTAACTTGGAATATTAAGGGTCTGAGATCCCCTGAAAAAAGATTGATGGTTCTAAGACACCTGAAACGCCTTAATACTGATGTCACTTGACCCAAACGAACTGTTCAGATTGCGCAGACTGAGTGGGGGCAGTTTATGGCTCAGGAGAGGAGGGGAGGAAAGTGGGTGTGCTGATTCTTAACAATAGGGCCTTTCAACACAAAATTCTCTCTGAGGCCAGGGATGATGGAGGACGCCTGATACATTTGATACTCGAGAGTGGGTCGGGCAAACTGAGTTTATATAACATATACGCTCCTAACTCGCATCAGAAAAAAATTCTTTATGTATGTCCAACAGCTGATATTGCAAGAAAATGATTTAGCGGTCTTGTAGAAGCGCTACTAAAGCTCAGGCACCAGGATGATGAGGTTTATAAACAGTAATCTTTATTTTCCCCTCACAGATTCCTGAGGAAGACTGCCTTGAGAAGTTGAAACATGTTGTGGAGCTGTGAGGGGAAAATAAAGATTGCGGTTTATAAACCTCATCATCCTGGTGCCTGAGCTTTAGTAGCGCTTCTACAAGACCGCTAAATCATTTTCTCGCAAGCTTCTATTCCCCCTGAGGGATCAGCGGCTGGAGCAGCACAGCGAGGGCACAGTGGTGAAGGACCTGGCGTTCCCTAGATAACAAGCAGTGACGCACATCCGGGACAGGCGCCATGTGACCGGAAAGGTCCTATACGGACAGCTGAGGACCAGCGAGGTCGAAGGAGCGGAGCGTACACATTGCCGGGGGTCCCCCATATATCAGAGGCCATTACACCGGGTTGTGCAGGTCGTGCACAACCCGAACAGGTGAGTGGCCACCTGTAATAACGCCATATTAACTGAGCTATAGTGATCCTACACATGCACCCCTTCTCTCCCTTTTTTTCTTACAACAGCTGATATTAGAAGATGGGGAAGACACGAAACTCTTGGGAGGTGACTTTAACACAGTAATATCCAGATTGGAAGATAGAAGGAGAGGGCAACAATCTAGACCTCAAGTAGACAAGAGGGAACCGAATTCAGGAGGAGAAGGAATGTTGTACAAGCTGATTTCCTGCTTGAATTTAGGGGATGTCTGGAGGCTATATCATCCTTTAGATCAGGGGTATTAAACTCGGTTGGGTAGGTGGGCCGCACGTAGAAAAAAATTGATATCGGGGGCCGCATTGCTTGCAGGCTGCCCACTGTCCGCTTATCCCGAGCGCACAGGGAAACGCTGCTTGGATAAACGCACACTATGCAGGCTGCTGTATGAACTGGTTACCACGATACACATCGGGTAACCAAAGACAGCGTCTGCTAAAAGCGGCCGCATACACGCACCTGCGCTTCTCTGTCAAAGCCTAAGTATTTAGCGCAGGAGCGCTAAATACTGAGAGCGCAGGTGTGTGGACAAGCCCATATATACACACACACTCACATACATACATCCACACACACACATATACACACTCGCACATTGACACACTTACATAGGGCCATATTTGGAGTTCCTGCCGCCCTAGGCACTTTCAGCGGTCACATTCCCCCCCAGGCTTCTATCTTCGGCTGTAACAGCGCCTTACCTGACTCCACTCTTCTCATTCCGGCAGCTTCTTCCTCTGTGGCTCGCAGTCTTCCGCTTGCCGGCAGCAGCCGGCACCAGCTAGAACCCAGCGGCCGGCACCAGCCTGCACCCAGCGGCCGGCACCAGCCGCCGGCAATGTGCTCAGGCGGCGCAGGAATACACTCACACACATATACACACTCACATACAAATATACACGCACACACATATACACACTCACTGACATATACACACAAATACTCACACATATACACATACACACACACTCACTCACATATACACACAAATACACTCACTCACATATACACTCACACATACACACTCAATCACATATACACACATACACCCTCACATATACACACATACACTCACATATACACACAAACACACACACTCACACACATATACACACAAATACACACACATATACACACTCACTCACATATACACACAAATACTCACACATATACACATACACACTCACATATACACGCACTCTCTCTCTCTCTCTCTCTCTCTCTAACACTCACTCATACACACCTGATCAGGAGCTGGCTGGCTAAACTTAATCCGGGAGGCGGCATGACCCTGTCAGCCCTGAGGGGGCAAGTGCGGGGCCGGGGGGGTCTTTTTGCTGGCCGGGTGCTGGCCGGGTGAGGGGGGGCTGGGGCAATGTGCTGACAGCTCTGGCCGGTTGAGGAGCGGGGGGGCGGGACGGCTGTCAGCTCCGGCGCTCGCTCCCGCTCTGTGAGAGGGCAGCAGCTGCGGCCGCACACTGAGAGCCCGGCAAGCCCACTTCATTAATGCCCCGGGCTCATTATACATGGAGCCTTTACTGTGACTTCCGGGTACCGCCGGCTCAAACAAGCGCTTTCGCGCTTGTACATTCATAAAAGCAGGCGGCCGGCGGACCAATCAGAAGCCTCCTGTGACGTCACAGGAGGCTTCTGATTGGTCCGCCGGCCGCCTGCTTGCGTGAATGTACAGGCGCAAAGGCGCTTGTTTGAGCCGGCGGTACCCGGAAGTCACAGTAAAGCGGTACCGCGGCGGCTCCATGTATAATGGCCCGGGGCATGCTTTTTTCTTTCATAGTGCCCTGGGCCGCACTGGGGAGCGTGGCGGGCCGCATGCGACCCGGGGGCCGCGAGTTTGAGACCCCTGCTTTAGATAGTGAATTTACACATTATTCTCACCCCCATGATTAGTGCTCACGCATAGACATGTTCTTACTTGGTGGGTCACTATTAGACAGAGTAGACGACGTGACCATAGAGGACATGGTTATTTCGGATCATAACCCAGTGACTCTGCAACGAGGGACTCATCGCCGAGGGGAACAGACTACTTGTGGCGTTTTCCGTGTTATTCAAAAAGAGATGGGGACTTCATTTAATTACTGGGGGAGTGGTGGACAGAGTTCATGTTAGACAACGAGGAGCACAAGTCAGATCCACGGTTATTTTGGGAGACGAGTAAAGCTGTGATGAGGGGGAAGATTCTGGCGTACACTAGAAAGAAGAAACATAGAGCAAATGAACAGTTTAAAATGGCCAGTGAGAATGTCAGGAAGACGTATACTCAATTTAAAACCAACCAAACAGCAGAATTAAAGACGAAGTGGGTGATGGCCAAACAAGAATTTGACACATGGGCTAAGGAAAAGGGGCTATTTTTGAATGCTCAATAGGAAGTTCTGTATAAATTTGGAGATAAAGCAGGGAAGATCCTAGCCAATCTAGCCAAGGGGAAAAGACCAACCACGACAATTACAGCTTTAAAGAAGAAGGACAGGACTCTAGAATGCACCCTAAGGGGGATTAATGAGATTCTGGGTAATTATTACTCAGAGCTATATAAAGGTAATCTGGGATCAGGAGAAGGAGGGAGAGAATGGTTGAAGGATGTGAATTTGCCAAACATAGAAGAGGAGGAATTAGCAAACTTAAATAGGGAAATTACCAGAGAAGAGGTCCTAGAAACAATACGGACACTAGGCTCCCATAAGGCGCCAGGCCCTGACTGGTTCACTGGGGTATAAGGCGCTATGCGACAAGGTTGTCACTTCTATGGTCCCTTTCTTTAATGGAATCTTGGGGGGAGAACACCTGTCTGACCAGATCAACACAGCCTATATTAAATTATTACCAAAGGGTGGAAAGAATGTGGCAGATCCTTCCAGTTATAGACCCATATCGCTAATAAATCAGGATCTCAAGATTCTCTCCAAGATTATGGCGAATTGATTGGCACAGATTATGCCACGATTAATTGCCTGCCAACAATCGGAATTTACAAAGGGAAGGTTGGTGGTGGGTAATATTAGGAAGGTAATCATGGTCCTGGATGAGGTGGGAAAGGGAAACCCGTGTCGGCATGATCCTCCAGCTCTGCTATTGTTAGGACGCTAAAAAGGCGTCTGACAATGTGAATTGGACATGGCAAGAAGTGGTTTTAGACACTTTTGGCCTACACGGTCCTTTTAGAACTTTTCTAAAAATATTATATCTTAATCCAAGAGCGAGGGTGACCACTCCAGGCTTTTTATCTGTCACCTTTCCCTTGAAGAAGGGAACAGGTCAGGGATGCCCTCTATCACCTCTGCTTTTTAACTTGGCAATTGAGCCCCTCTCATGGTTTTTAAATGATGGGAATATATTCAAGGGGATAAAAGTGGGGCAAAGAACTGTTCGTTCCGCCTTGTTTGCGGATGATATAATTTTATTTCTAAACAAACCTGGGAGGGATTTGGAGAATGTACTTAAACAGCTAGAAACATATGGCTCCTTCTCAGGCTTTAAACTAAATATCTCAAAATGTGAGTTGTTAAGTTTAGGAGAATCAGGGTGGAAGGGACCGAATGGGGAGGAGGTGAACCAGTTAGGTGGCAACAAGCTACAGAGAGATCATATAAAATATCTGGGGGTCTATTTGGGAAGATCAGCGGGTTCAGTGTACTCTCTGAACTATGGCCCATTGATTACAAAAGATAGATAAGGAGTTGGAGGGCTGGAAAAATTTACCACTATCTCTGATGGGGAGATGCCATCTGATCAAGATCATTAGTTTCGCGAGGGTGTTGTATCCATTACAGACAATACCCCTACTGCTTAGGCAGGCAGATGTTAAAAGATTAAACACAGCGTTTTCAAAGTTCATATGGAGAGGAAAGAGGGCAAGAATAAAAAGAAAAAGGGATACACTGACACTTCCCAAAGATAGAGGTGGGATAGGGTTCCCGGACATTAGGGGATATAATTTAGCTTGTCTTCTGCGTCACGTATTGGATTGGCTAAAGAAATCCAGTAAACACTCCAATTTTGAAGACGAGGACAAGTTGTGTAGGCCATGGGACGCGGTTAGTCTTCTCCACGCCTCTTGGTCTGACGTCCAGCGATCTTTAAAGCATTCGTTGATATATAGAGACACAGCAATGTGCTGGAAAGTGGTCCGAAAGAAGTTTCAACTGGCGTGGCGAATATCGAAATATCTAAATCCTTGGGCCCATGTAGGATTTAAAATGGGAAGAGAGAATATCCTCTATTTAAAGAATGGCGAGATAAGGGCATTTTGAAGTTGGGTGACTTACCGCATGTGACTGAAAGACGATGGTTGTGTGGGTCGGAAGTAATAGAGACTTACGGTCTGTCGGCGGTGCAATTGTTACAATACGGACAACTACAATTTCATGTCTTGAATCGGGTAAAAAACGTCTCAAATGAATGTATCACCAATGTATGGGATAGTTTAGTAGAGACAGATTGACATCATAAATATAAATATATATACATACATATAAGAGAATGAAGGACATATCATTTGAGAATGGGGTAAGAAGATACAGGGGTTGGGAGAGGTTGATTGTGTTGGGCAATAGGAGATTTGGAAGACAAAATCCTACAAGATTGGGAATTGGTAAGAAAACACATACCCAATGAAAAATGGAGGGACATGCAATTTCGTATTATGCAAAGAGTGATATATGGCTTTGCCATCCCACTGACAGCACGAGCTACAGACAGGGCACAAAGTTTTCCTAAATGTGGGACCCCGAAAACTGACATGACACATGGCCTATGGACTTGTGCAGTCGTCCAGGGGTTTTGGGATCAGGTAATTAATATGGCTCGGAATATTTACAGGGATAATCTAAACCATGAACCTTTGACATGCATACTCCATTTCCCGGTAGGAAAATTATTATTGAGAGAGTGGTTGAATAAAATGTGTCCCACTTCCTCTGACATGTTATCTATATTGAAAGCTACTATGCTAACGGAGAGGTTGGAGGCCGTAAGGAATAAAGATTTACTGACTGAGATGTTTTTTAATACATGGGGAGCTTTTATTTCATCAAATCTGTCTCCAGAGGAGTTGGAGAAAGCGGTCTCCTCATTTGTAAACTCTCCCTGGTATTTGCTAGAGGACTTGAAAGGCACTTTGGGGAAATTAAAGATCTAAAGATGGTATTTGTGCATTGGACTAAAATAGGGTAATTGGATGAATAATATCTTATTAAGTCATGACTTGATTTGATGTTAGAAATGGGAAAAGGTTTATGGGCATTTTTGGTGACGCCACTATTGTTAGTTCATTATGTTATATTTAAAAATGTCAATAAAAATGATATTGACAAAGAAAGACTCTGCTCCTAATAGCCAAAGCAAGAACTAAATCAATCTTGCTCGTTCTTCTGTCCATTGATGCAGAAAAAGCCTTTGACAGAGACCACTGGGGGTTAATGACAAAGGTGCTGACCCAGATCGGATTGGGCCCCTGGTTCCATTAGAAGGTTTTGTCACTTTATTCTGGTTCCATGGCAAGGGTTTGTGTTAATGGTGCCCTTTCTTCTCTCTTTTCTATCAAGAATGGGACCACATAGGGTTGCCCTTTATCTCCTCTTCTTTAAGTCGTCGTTATGGAACATCTTGCCTGTGTGATCAGGAAGAATGACAGCATTCACGGGATCGAAGTCGGGCAGGGCCATTCTAAAACCGCTTTATATGTGGATGACCTTCTGCTGTAGGTGTCTCAGCCCCTGATCTCTCTGCCTTCTATTATGAAAGAGCTTGACAGATTTAGCCTCCTCAGCAACTTAAAGTTAATTGCTCCATGTCTGAGGCCTTGGATGTTTCCCTTCTCCAGCAGAAAAGCTCTCATCTGATGGCTAGTTTCCCGTTTAAGTAGAGGATGGAGCCAATTAACTATCTAGAGGTTTCTATCCCTGCGGATTTGGGGAAACTGGTTTCCCTCAACTACCATTCCCTAGAGGCTCGCACACCTCAAGATCTCGCTTCCTAGAAGGTGCTCAGACTGTACTGGTTCAGCAAGATGAATGTCGTAAACATGGATATCTTGCCACGTTTACTCTATTTATTTCAAACTATCATGTTGTCTCCCCCACCTAGCTTTTTTAATATGTTGCATTGACCCATTTCATCTGGTGCAAAATTAGGCCAAGAATTGAAAAGAATACTCTCACTATGCCCAAGCCGCGGGGAGGCGCAGGTCTCCCTAATCTTAAAACACACTTTCATGCCTTGACGGCCATTCGTTTCCTCAATTGGAAGTTCAGGAATGAATCAGGCTAAGCAATGGCTGTCAGTGAAACAGGAGTTATCTATTCCCCTAAAACATCTTCCCTGGATTGCCCTTAAGATGTACAATGCATGGGTCCCCTCCCTGAGAATATGGCAATGCTTTCAGTAAACACTCTGGAAAGAATTGGTCCCCTCTCTCCTTTAATTTCTAATCCTGCTTTTCCTCCTAGTTTTGGCAGGCGGACCTTCTTATGTTAAAAGAGTTTTGAGGACACTCGATTGGGGCAAATATTTGTAAATAAAAAATTTCCTACATTTAATGCCCTGCAAACTAGGTCCCTGTCTGGGAGTTTGAAGTGGTTGGAATACCTCCAGCTCCAGTCTTACCTCTCCGTAGAAGAGTTGGGACACAGTGTCCTATTTGATCCTGGTCCTCACGAGGAGCTGTTTATGCAGGATGCTCCTCCAGATCACGTAATCTCAACATTATGTAGGATACTCATTGGAGGGGGTTGCCTGCGGCTTTTTGGCTTTCAGGGGGCATGGGAAAAGAAACTGCATAGGGCCATCCTTGCAAGTTGCACAGGATCTTTCCAACAGTCCCCAAGGTATGCTGGCGTTGTGGATCTGAGGTTGGTACTATACTTCACATTTTGTGGAGCTGTGAAACGATCAAAAAAGTCTGGGCACGGTTGTTTAAAAACTACAACATCAAAACGGGTAGAGATCTGGTTGGGAGCCCTGAAATGACTTTGCTGTCTACTCCCTAACTTCCTTAAATTCCACAAGAAAGATGTCCTTTGTTTTTGTCTGATAACGGCCGCTAGGGTGATCATTCTGAGATTGGAAGACTCCTCATACACCTAACTCGGAGTGGTATTCTGAAATGGCCATGATCTGTAGGATGGAGGAACTTTCGGCTGATTGCTCAGGTCACGGCAATATATTTACATCCATGTGGGGTGAATGGATCTTGTTCTGGGTTTCGCCTAGGTTTTCGGATCTCTTCACGTAGGTGTAAGAAAGTGAGACCCCTTAGCCACTTAGACTGGATGGACGTTACACGTCGCTATCCAGGTAGCGTTTCCTTTTCTGATGTCTCCCTTCCCACCTTATGTCTCTCCTCTCTCCCTTCCAACTCCCTCTTCTCTCCCCTCCCCATCTCCCTCCCTTCTTACCCTCTCTCCCTTCCCTTCCTCTTTCTAGTTTCTCAGTCCCCGTTCCTTCCTTTTTCTTTTTTTCTCCTCCTTCATCCACACACATTGTGACTTGTTCTGGGGTTTGATGAGCGGCTTTGCCAGTGTGAGATTCTGTGTTGGATCCTCTCACCTTAATTTGTTTATGTGTCATTTTTTTCATGACTCATACCGATACTGTGTTTTGTTAATCTTAATTAATTTTGTAATGCTTTGAAAATGTCATTGCTATTGGTAACAAAAAGAGATTGAACATAAAAACACAACAATCACAGGGAGATCCATCTCTACTTGGAAACTCCACACTTTTGAGAATGGATTTAGGTCGTAATTCTAAAAAGGAGTTGGTAGTAAGTATTCATTAAACATTCAAACACCAAAAAAGTGTTTGTTTTTATCAATACCTAAAGGAGTTGTGCCACGAACAATCAGACATTTTAATTAATAGATCTTTGAATTGAACAAAAATTCCACAATTGGGTGTGTTAAAAAAAAAAAAAAAAATGTCCCTGTCCTGAGATTTTCTTCTAAATCTGCCCCTAGGCAATGTATGTGTTCGACCATGTAGGAACAGGATGGATATACCACAGCTCCTGGGCAGGGGAGGAACTAAAGGAGTATACAGACATTACAGCCAGGGATCACAGCTGATTCTTTCAAAACATTTACTTGCCTGTTAATAAAAAAAAATAGTTTTACATCACAGAATTAATCAGCTGTGATTCTTGGTGTAAAGTCTGTATACTCTTACTTCCTACCCTGCCCAGGAGATGTGGAATATACGATCTGCTCCTGCAAGGTTGAACACACACATTACACAAGGGAACATTAATAAGAATATCTTGGGACAGGAACTTTTTTTTTTTTTTTTTTAACGCATCCAATTGTGGAACTTATTTTTTATAAGATCTATTCATTTAAATGTATAATTGTTTGTGGCACAACCCCTTTAAATTCACGTTCTTCTGCTAGAGCATTCAAATACAGCTCTAATGCTACAGTGGCTGCATATTAAGGCAGCATGAATGAGACATTGGCTGCGTTATTGCAGCAATGTGTGTTTCACTCTGAAATATTGAAGGTCTTTACAGAAAATATCCTTTGAAACCACAGCTGTAAAATATTCCGAGTCCCTTGGTCTCCGTCAAATGTCACCTAACAAATCCAATAAAGGGGTATAAGAAGAGATGTCCAGATGGCATGCGACCTCACTGTTTGCAGAAAATTTGGTGATTAACAGATTTCCATTTCTGATATTTAAAGAGAATCTGTCAGCTCATAGTCTATATGACTGCGAAGGTTATGAGAATATAAATTATTCAGTACTTTTATTAAAACAAAAGCGATGCTGCTTTGCTGAGATATAGACTTTGGAATCTTTACGCAAATGAGGTTGGAAGCGTGCTAGACCGGACAGAGAACTTCCACTACTTCAGTTCCTGGCTTCATTCTAAGCCTGGATCAGGAATGTCAAACTTTGGCCCTCCAGCTGTTTTAAAACGAAAACTCCCAGAATGCCGTGTTAGATGTTGGCTGTCTGGGCATGCTGGGAGTTGTAGTTTTACAACAGCAGGAGGGCCAGAGTCTGACATGCCTGGCCTAGATGACTAACAGTTTTAAGGCTACTTCAGATGTCAGTGCAAATTGGTCTGAGCCCATAGATTGGACTGGCAGTGGCTTTACCAACCTAAGCATCATGGCCTCAAACACATGGGGTCAGGAGGCTAGTCGGGGTCGGTGTATACTCGGGTCAGGAGGCTAATGGACAGTCCGTGTATATGCAGTCCGTGCTCAGACCAAATTGCATGGATACCAGAAGCAGACTCTAGTCAGCAATGCAAGCATGACAAATACCTGATGCAGGGCGAAGTTAGGCTGAGAATAGAGCTGAGGTAGTGGAAGTGCTATGCCTCACCCAGCGCACTTCCAGCCTCATTTCTACACCATTTCTACAGAAGGCAGTCTCAGAAAAGTAGCAGCATTTTTTATACAATAAAGGTAATGAGTGACTACTTGTAATTGGGCTTGGGAGGTTGAGTAAACTAACAGATTCCCTATTAGCACTCCACCATTTTTGTGGCACCTATCATGCTACCTCCCCAGCAGTGTAATTCGTGACATCCCAGTTTAGTAGCACAATCTGACCCTTTCAAAAGGAGCGGCTGTCATATGGTCTGTGGCCTGATAACTAGTCTGATACAGGTTCTCTTTATGGAAAATAAAGGATGACATAACCAGCTTTCTAACAGCCCAGACTCCTCCGATGTGTACTTAAGAAAGGGGCAGTCCCTGATATACCGCACCAGCAAATCTATTTCTACCGGTAGCTCCAATGGCTCCTTTCAGCATGAGTGTGACCTACACAGGGTGAATTACCAGCTGGAATTACTATGATACATATTGTAGTTTGACTAATTAAGGTTTGATAATGTCTCAGAAGACGTGCTATAGTGCTTTATGCAAAGGTTCCTAAAGTTGAGAGTAAGAAGAGCTCCCACACCCGAGAATACTGTGGGCTAAATAGATTAAAATAGAACTGCTTGTCAATTTATCACTAAATGCTATTAGATAGGAGCAAGACCAAGGAGCAGAGACCTCACCAACTCTATAAAGGCAGAGAAATATACTCTGGATTAGGGTAAGAATTATCAGAAGGGAAGAAGGAATCAAGCGAGCGGACAACTCAGAAAAGTCACATCTACAAAAGCACAACAGTCTGCATTATTCTTAAACCTGATAATTGACCAAATGGCAAAAACATATGACGCTTGGTCTTGGGATTTAACCCCATTTCATGCGAGTTGACTGTGCATAGTTTAAATTGGTTTTCCAGGAATAGAAAATACTAAATAAGGGTGCTTTCACACTGGCGTTTTTATGAAAATGCGGCAGATCCAGACAAAAAAAACGCATCTGCCATATTATCCGTCTAAAGGTCCCGTCACACAGGGCGCTATCGCCGGCAACTCAGGGGCGTGGCTAAGTTGCGGCAACCGCATGAGTTGCCGCGTGCGACTGGGCGATATTAAGACGATAAGTTGCCTGAGCAACATCGCCAGGTTTCCCAACAATGCTTTGTGTGACACCTCACCGGCGATGTCGGGAGTGATGCGCTCTCCTGCGAATCGCCGCCAATGTTGTCCCGTATAACGGGGCCTTTACGGCCGCAATTGTGGCACACTTGCTGCAAGCTACATGCATTATCTATGGGGCTTGCGGCAAGTGTGCGGCAAGTGCAGTTCCAGCAGTTGCGGCCGCAAAAAAAAAGTGCTGCTGACCGCGTTTTTTTCCGCGCCCGCACCTGCCGCAACCGCACTTTCTGCACCTTACCGCAAGCCCCATACACAATGCATGGGGCTTGCCGCAAGTGTGCTGCAAGTGCGGCTGTTAGGCGAGACCCTCGGCAGATGCGTTTTTTTGCCCAGATTCGCCGAATCCAGACAAAAAAAAGCCAGTGTGAAAGGGGCCTAACTAAAGTAAATGTGATTTTAAATACATTTCTAAGCGATTTGCAAATCACAATGATTTTGCTTAGTAAGGTAATCATTATAGAAGTAGGAATTTAGGAGGGCATTTCCTCCAGTTATATATTATTATTTTGTCTCTTCCTGGAGAACCCTTTTATTAGCTACAATCTGCCAGCTTGAGGTCTGAGGAGAAGACAGAAGTGCTTCATTACACTTACTGTTTTCTACTTCACTGGCTACATAAGCTACAATAGGGCTCAATGAGAGCCCTGCAGAGCACAGAAATATCAGCATTGCTGAAGCCTCTGGAAGACCTGGCAATCACACGATAGCTGGGCATCCGCTGGCATTGTCCCAGCATACCCAAATCAGCTCTGCCATTAGTGTCTGGTACAGCAAGGAATAATTTTCCGCTGTAACTGAAGCTTATAAAGTTGCCCCAGTTACCGGCAAAAAAAGAAAAAAAAGAAAAGAAAAGAAGAAAAATATGTCCCTGAAGAACAATAATGTACAAAAATGTATATAGATACATAAAATATCAGTGTCAAACAAAGACCAAATCATATTACACCCGAAAAAATTTAATTTTTTCCCCAAATAAAATATATTTTAAAATAGACATTTAACCCCTTCCCAACATGACCAGTTTTGCATTTCGTTTTTTTTCCCTCTCCTTCTTTCAAGATCCATAACTTTAATTCTTTGGTCTGCATTGAACTATAAGGGCTTGTTTGAAGCAGGACAAGTTGTACTTTTGAAGGATACTATTAATCTTACTACATAGTAATGGGCATAAAATTTAAAGTGTGGTGAAATTTATGTTAAAAAAAAAAAATGCAATTTTGAAATTTTTAGGCAATTGCATTTACTGTGTACATTGTGTGGTAAAAATGACCTAGCACCATGATTGCAGGTCAGTACACTTACAATGATACCAAATACGCAAAGTTTTTTTTAAAATTATTTTAGTGATGAAAGAAAAATGGTTTGCTAGATTTCTACCTTAACCCCTTCACCACCTGGCAATATTCCATTTTCATTTTTTTTCTCCCCTTCTTCCAAAATCTATAACTTTTTCATTTGTTCGTCAATGTAGACATATGAGGGCCTGTGTACTTTTGAATGACATGTGAGTTGTCCTTTTAAATGACATCATCCAATTTGCCATACACTGTGTGCAGAATTATTAGGCAAATGAGCATTTTGATCACGATACTTTTTATACATGTTGTCCTACTCCAAGCTATATAGGTTCGAGAGCCAACTAACAATTAAGGAATCTCTGAAATTAGGAGTATAAGGTGTGCTTAAAGGGAACCAACCACCCCAAATGACCCCCCGGACTAATAATATCGTTCCTACTTGCAGCACATACATGTGCTGCAAGGTTTTTTGCTAAAAAAACTGCTTTATAAAACTTAAGATAATGCTTTAGAAACTTTATAACCAAGGGACGGGTGGGCGTGACTTACATGTGCAAAAGCCGAGATTCCTCTGTCACTCATTCTCCTCTCTGGCTCGCAGCAGTAAAGCCCGGCCCTTTCTGCAGCGTCCCAGGCTGGTGCACGGGATGTCATGCCCGTGCACACGTCATCAGCTACAGCCGGGAAGCGAGCGCGCGCTCTGACTCCCTGCGCTCGGCTGTGGAAGTCAGAGCGCGCGCTCGCTTCCCGGCTGTAGCTGATGACGTGTGCACGGGCATGACATCCCGTGCACCAGCCTGGGACGCTGCAGAAAGGGCTGGCCGTTACTGCTGCGAGCCAGAGAGGAGAATGAGTGACAGAGGAATCTCGGCTTTTGCACATGTAAGTCACGCCCACCCGTCCCTTGGTTATAAAGTTTCTAAAGCATTATCTTAAGTTTTATAAAGCAGTTTTTTTAGCAAAAAACCTTGCAGCACATGTATGTGCTGCAAGTAGGGAACGATATTATTAGTCCGGGGGGTCATTTGGGGTGGTTGGTTCCCTTTAATTATTAGGCAAATGCCTTTCCTGAGCAAAATGGGTCAGAAGAGAAATTTTTTCTTGGTGGTAGCTGATGGATTTTCCTGAAATCTAGTGTATGCCTGTCGGACTATATTGCTTGTTTTTTAAATTTAGCGGTCGCCCTCCATTTAATCATGGATGTATGGGTTATTATTTTGCCCTAAGCACGGCCTTTGCCATCTCCCAAAGCAGAGTGTGATCTGTCGTGGATTGTCCATTTGTGTCCAAGAAGTCTGTCCACCATTCAACCTTGAGAAGTCCTTGTCAGTTTATAAGAAGTGTGGAAATCTCTAGGCAATGTCTTGTCCCCTCAGAAGGGTGTCTTGCAACATCAGGACAACAGGTGCGTGGTCTGAAATAACCAGGTCAATAATCTCAGTTTCCGTCACCTCGATGTCAGGCCCTCGCCCACCAAAATCAGATCTATGCGGGACCAGGAACCGTGCGGGTGGGAATAGTGTGTATACTGTCTGTTCACTGGGTGATGAAGTCTCCAGATATCTTGGGTCACCAGGTCATTCGCAAAATCGCATAGTGGTGAGGTCCGTCTAGAGGGGGTCGGTCGTATTTCCACCCACTTCGCCCCTCAACCTGTCCTCGAGTTCATACATGACATCATTCATGTCGCTTCCAATTATCACATTATGGGTATCGTTTGGGAGTATTGAGGTGCTTAAAGAACATAAAAATTGGTCCTGTGCGTGATTAGGTGCATATATGTTGTATATGTTTAATGTGCCACTAGGTGTGTCCAGGATTATCTGCACTCGTCACCCCTGGTCATTGTGTTGGTATGAAATCAACTTGTGCAGTAGTGATTTGTTGACAAGAATTAGTACTGCTGCTTGTCGACCCATCTCACCCGAGCCATATACCCCACCCACCCACATGCGTTGCATACGAAATAGGTCTCGTTGGTGTAGATGCGTCTCCTGCAACAACACTATGTCCCCTTTTAGATGTTTAAGGTGTCTTAGTACCACTGATTGTTTTTCCGGGGTTTTAAGGCCCCTCACATTCCATGACACCACTCTAACCATGTCTGATGACTTCCTTGTTCTGGATCAGGGGAACTGTCTGGGTGTATAATATTCTGCAGGGTGACCAATACCGTCTGCGTATGGTAACTATAGGGGTGTTCCTTAAGTCATTATACGAAGCAGAGGCCCACCCAGGCCCATGAAGCGCATAGAGACCAGGCCAACTACTGAACATTCCAAAATGAGTAAAAACTTGAATAAAAACTCCCCCCTTAACATGAATAAAGCGTGTACTTCCATTTTTTCCGACGTAGCTGGCTCCCATGGAAAACACCGGCCCGACCCCTGGGAAGTATTAATTAGCCGGCTTGTTCGTGGGTATTGATGCCCGAAACATCCAGTAGGCATGACGTAGTCTTGCCCTCAATCTCCTTGGGCAGAAGTTTGGCTAGTCCCTCACCGCTGCGGCAGAAATTTTCCTGTATTAGTCCCTTTCCACACAATTCAATGTCCAGACCGCCTGTGGAACAGATGAAGAGAGAAAAAAAAAAAAAGAAAGAGAAAGAAAGAAAGAAAAAAAGGGGGTGGGGAAGAGGGGGGTAGGTCTCCAACTGACCCACAGGAGTGACTGGAATCGCATAGTTGATATCATCCAATCAGTGTCAGCCATGGGGGGCCTCTATTGTTGGCTTCCCCAGAGCAGAACTCATTGCAAATGTCCGTCATGTGGTGGAGCTTCCAGTGGCACTATCGTTTCCCCTCGAGTCCTCGCGTCGTCCGCCAGGGGATCTCGCAGATGGTGTCGTGAAGGCTCTTAGGGCGTCCTTGGGGGTCTCTCTAAAATTTGAAGGAGCCTTCTAGGTTTCTCGTCTTAAGAGTGGCCGGGTATAATAGTTGGAATTGAATGCCCCTTTTAAAAAGCAGGCTGCAGATTTCACTGTAGGCCTTGCGTCTTCTTGTGACCTCTGGCGAAAAGTCCTCAAAAATGACCACTTTATGGCTTCTGATCAAAAGCGGTTGACGTCTGGCTCTAAAAAGACGCATAATTTTGTCTTTATCTTTAGAGTCCAGGTATCTCACTATGGCCTGTCTGGGTCTTTGGCCAACACTGGCAGCGTTTCGTGTGTCTGCGTCTCGTGCAGGGGCTCCTCCAGGCGGTCCCACCCTGTGCGCCCTCCCCACCTTGCATTTGTCAGGGATTCCCAGGGCCTCCAGTATATCTTGCTCGAAGACATCGTTAATCTGTTGATAGGACACAGTTTCTGGAAGTCCCACAATCCTAAGGTTGTTCCAACGGGACCTGTTCTCAAGATCCTCCATCTTACCTCTCATCCAGGTCCCCTGTTTCTCATCCAGGCCTCCAGTTCCTGCTCAAGTTTAATTACTTTGTCTTCCAGATCAAATAGCCTTTGTTCTAAGTGATCCAGCCTGCTGGCCTTTTGAGCTGTAATTTCATGCACCTCCTGTAGGGCATCCCTAACCGCTTCTTCGACTGCAGATCTGTTGTCCCCAGCTAAGTATGTGGCCATCTCATTAGCTAGCTGTCTGCGGTCCCCCTGTAATGCACCATCTATGTCAGCCCTCCCTGGGCTATCTGTGCCTGTGCTGGATGGGATGTTGGGACTCTTGTGTGGCTCCCCCGCTGCCTCCCGCTCTGACCTGTGTTGTCGCGGGGCGCCAGGCATCCCCTTGTTCTTAAGGCGCACTCCCTGGCCCTGCATCGTCGCCGCTGCCATCTTGCTGTTCTCCGCGGCTCTCTTTGAAGTAGTCACGGATCTCCCGATGCCGCCTGTGCTGCGGAGCCAGCGATCCACGGTCAGAAAGCGATCCAGTCACAAAGCAAGGACGCCGGGCACCACAGGTGTGTGTCGCTGCTGCCGACGTTCAGCAGTGAGTCGCTCTAAGCCGGGCCGGTGTGGGGAGCTCCCTCACCCCGCTGCAGCCACGTCGGCGCCAGATCTGGAAGTGCTGCATGGTTTTTAATAAGAGAATTGGGTTCAAATGTCCTTTTGAAGGGCCCATCATCATGCCTATGATTGAAGATGGGTAACTGATCAGAAGATTCAGGCCTTATGCACACTAGGATATAGTCGCTGATTACAACCTCAGAGCTGTCGGGTAATACAACTTCCATATACTTATGCCGAGAAAGTTTTTGTTTTGCTCTCAAGTACCAAAAGATTACATCTTCTTTTGACATATATTACTATGCTTAATGTAAAGTTGACTGGCAGAACACAGACTATCTGTTGTATGGTGCCCAAAGGAATCAGCATTTTGTTGCATGGCCTATGTTGATTAACTAGTAATAAAACTGGTATTATTTATCAATCATTTTGTGTTTAGCTTGTCCTGTTACAACCACTATTCGAAAGAAAAGGTTTCAGAAACATACCGATAAGCTCATCGGGGCTTCTATCTATGAATTTCTCACAGAGTCGAATAAAGGTTTCAGTGTTTTCTGGTGATGGACATTCCCCATGTCTACAGAACAAAAAAAGCAAAGAATTATTATTAAAATCAGAATTTGGACACTTAATTTAGACTGTACTCAATTACTGCAAACTTCATTTTATTGTTCACTCTTTATAACCCATAGGCATCTTAAATGGGTTGTCTCAACATCATACATAAATGATTAAAATGATAAAGTGCTTGTCAAAACAAATAACATTGTAAATTATCGTGTGTTTTGGAATATACAACGCATCTTACTAAGAGACAGGACTCAAGTTTAGACAGCAGAACATAGGAAACCCATGTTTCTGCTAATTAAAGCCTCCTTGGAGGTGTAAAGCAGTGGAAGGGTCAATATCTATAATATTAATGTACTGGGGTAGAATAGGTAGGAAATGGGTCTATTGTTAGTGTCGCTCTACAGCATGTGTACTCTGCAGCACACATATACACACAACATTGGTACAAACACACTCAGCCCTGTTGTATACACACAGCTTGGCTGCATCAACACACAACCTCAATTTGAAGTTCCTTTAAAGGGAACCTGTCAGGTGGTTTATGCCCCTCCAGCTATCACTGTCTGCACCTGCAGCTTTATATTACTATTCTAATCATCCCTGTCTGAGCTCATAGTGTAATGTGAAAGGTGAAAAAAAAGCATTTATACACTTACATTTCAGTCCCCACCTTGGAGGAGGGGGACTGTCTGGCAGGATAATAGTTCACTCACTTTTAACTTGGATGGCTAAAGGACCTGTGTGATGTAACGATCATGTGACCATAGTGGGCGGAGCTAAGACAGCAAACATATTATGTTCTATGAGAACTTACCTCCGCCTATTGTAGTCACATGGTTGCGACATCACATCAGGTCTCCCAACATGTTCTAACATAAGGCTGAAATGTTAACTATTAACCTGCCAAACAGTCCCCATCCTCCAAGCTGGGGACTGACTGCCTCATTACATGAGGAAATGTAAGTGTATAAATGCTTTTTTTTCACCTATCACATTACACTATGAGCTCAGACAGGGATGATTAGACTGGTATTATAAAGCTGCAGGTACAGACAGTGATAGCTGGAGGGGCATAAACAGTCTGACAGGTTCCCTTTAAAGCGCAACAGACATTTACATTTTTATTTAATAACTAGTAAAAAGGCCCGATGCAATTGCATCGGGAGCGTGGTGAAATGAATCGTGTGTATACAGGCGGGTCTGTGGGTAGCAGAGTATAGAGGCGGCTCTGTGGGTAGCAGAGTATAGAGGCGGGTCAGTGGGTAGTAGAGCATGGAGGCGGCTCTGTGGGTAGCAGAGTATCGAGGCGGCTGTGTGGGTAGCAGAGTATCGAGGCGGCTGTGTGGGTAGCAGAGTATCGAGGCGGCTGTGTGGGTAGCAGAGTATCGAGGCGGCTGTGTGGGTAGCAGAGTATCGAGGCGGCTGTGTGGGTAGCAGAGTATCGAGGCGGCTGTGTGGGTAGCAGAGTATCGAGGCGGCTGTGTGGGTAGCAGAGTATCGAGGCGGCTGTGTGGGTAGCAGAGTATCGAGGCGGCTGTGTGGGTAGCAGAGTATCGAGGCGGCTGTGTGGGTAGCAGAATATAGAGGCGGCTCTGTGGGTAGCAGAGTATAGAGGCGGCTCTGTGGGTAGCAGAGTATAGAGGCGGCTCTGTGGGTAGCAGAATATAGAGGCGGCTCTGTGGGTAGCAGAGTATACAGGCGACTGTGTGGGTAGCAGAGTATAGTGGCGGCTGTGTGGCTAGCAGAGTATCGAGGCGGCTGTGTGGGTAGCAGAGTATCGAGGCGGCTGTGTGGGTAGCAGAGTATCAAGGCGGCTCTGTGGGTAGCAGAGTATCAAGGCGGCTCTGTGGGTAGCAGAATATGGAGGCGGCTCTGTGGGTAGTAGAGCATGGAGGCGGCTCTGTGGGTAGCAGAGTATGGAGGCGGCTCTGTGGCTAGCAGAGTATCGAGGCGGCTGTGTGGGTAGCAGAGTATCGAGGCGGCTGTGTGGGTAGCAGAGTATCGAGGCGGCTGTGTGGGTAGCAGAGTATCGAGGCGGCTGTGTGGGTAGCAGAGTATCGAGGCGGCTGTGTGGGTAGCAGAGTATCGAGGCGGCTGTGTGGGTAGCAGAGTATCGAGGCGGCTGTGTGGGTAGCAGAGTATCGAGGCGGCTGTGTGGGTAGCAGAGTATCGAGGCGGCTGTGTGGGTAGCAGAGTATCGAGGCGGCTCTGTGGGTAGCAGAGTATAGAGGCGGCTCTGTGGGTAGCAGAGTATACAGGCGGCTGTGTGGGTAGCAGAGTATAGTGGCGGCTGTGTGGCTAGCAGAGTATCGAGGCGGCTCTGTGTGGTAGCAGAGTATCGAGGCGGCTCTGTGGGTAGCAGAGTATCGAGGGGCCTCTGTGGTGGAGGGGTGAGGAGAGATGCGGCTCTGTGGTGGAGGGGTGAGGAGAGAAGCGGCTTAGTGGTGGAGGGGTAAGGAGAGAAGCGGCTCAGTGGTGTAGGGTTGAGGAGAGAAGCGGGTCAGTGGTGGAGGGGTGAGGAGAGAAGCGGCTCAGTAGTGGAGGGGTGAGGAGAGAAGCACACAGTATATACATACATGAGACATTGTATAGACAGACAATATGCAGAGATTACACATATTATACACACAATATAGACAGAGTATACACGCATTACAGAGAGTGTAGAGAGACATGAGAGGGACAGAGTGTAGAGAGACATGAGAGGGACAGAGTGTAGAGAGACATGAGAGGGACAGAGTGTAGAGAGACATGAGAGGGACAGAGTGTAGAGAGACAGCTCCTGGGATCACTCCTGTGTGTAGATTGTCAGCTCCTGGGTTCAGTCCTGTGTGTAGATTGTCAGCTCCTGGGATCACTCCTGTGTGTAGACTGTCAGCTCCTGGGATCAGTCCTGTGTGTAGATTGTCAGCTCCTGGGATCACTCCTGTGTGTCGATTGTCAGCTCCTGGGATCACTCCTGTGTGTAGATTGTCAGCTCCTGGGATCACTCCTGTGTGTAGACAGTCAGCTCCTGGGATCACTCCTGTGTGTAGACTGTCGGCTCCTGGATCACTCCTGTGTGTAGACTGTCAGCTCCTGGGATCACTCGTGTGTGTAGACTGTCAGCTCCGGGGATCAGTCCTGTGTGTAGACTGTCAGCTCCTGGGATCAGTCCTGTGTGTAGATTGTCAGCTCCAGGGATCAGTCCTGTGTGTAGACTGTCAGCTCCTGGGATCAGGGATCAGTCCTGTGTGTAGATTGTCAGCTCCTGGGATCACTCCTGTATGTAGATTGTCAGCTCCTGGGATCAGTCCTGTGTGTAGATTGTCAGCTCCTGGGATCAGTCCTGTGTGTAGATTGTCAGCTCCTGGGATCACTCCTGTGTGTAGATTGTCAGCTCCTGGGATCAGTCCTATGTGTAGACTGTCAGCTCCTGGGATCAGTCCTGTGTGTAGACTGTCAGCTCCTAGGATCACTCCTGTGTGTAGATTGTCAGCTCCTGGGATCAGTCCTGTGTGTAGATTGTCAGCTCCTGGGATCACTCCTGAGTGTAGATTGTCAACTCCTGGGATCACTCCTGTGTGTAGATTGTCAGCTCCTGGGTTCAGTCCTGTGTGTAGATTGTCAGCTCCTGGGATCACTCCTGTGTGTAGACTGTCAGCTCCTGGGATCAGTCCTGTGTGTAGATTGTCAGCTCCTGGGATCACTCCTGTGTGTCGATTGTCAGCTCCTGGGATCACTCCTGTGTGTAGATTGTCAGCTCTGGGATCACTCCTGTGTGTAGACAGTCAGCTCCTGGGATCACTCCTGTGTGTAGACTGTCAGCTCCTGGGATCACTCCTGTGTGTAGACTGTCAGCTCCTGGGATCACTCCTGTGTGTAGACTGTCAGCTCCTGGGATCACTCGTGTGTGTAGACTGTCAGCTCCTGGGATCAGTCCTGTGTGTAGACTGTCAGCTCCTGGGATCAGTCCTGTGTGTAGACTGTCAGCTCCTGGGATCAGTCCTGTGTGTAGATTGTCAGCTCCAGGGATCAGTCCTGTGTGTAGACTGTCAGCTCCTGGGATCAGGGATCAGTCCTGTGTGTAGATTGTCAGCTCCTGGGATCACTCCTGTATGTAGATTGTCAGCTCCTGGGATCAGTCCTGTGTGTAGATTGTCAGCTCCTGGGATCACTCCTGTGTGTAGACTGTCAGCTCCTGGGATCAGTCCTGTGTGTAGACTGTCAGCTCCTGGGATCACTCCTGTGTGTAGACTGTCAGCTCCTGGGATCACTCCTGTGTGTAGATTGTCTCCTTGAAGGGCCCTGTAATTGTCAGATTGAAAGGGTAACTGTGATGAGATTCAGCCTTGCACAGTACGGTTAGTCGATTGATTACAACCTGAGGTCTCGGTGTAATAATTTCCATACTGATTCCGAAGTTTAGTTTTTGCTCTCATAGCAAAGATTACATTTCTTTTACATATTTACTAGTCAGTCTAGTTGAGATTGAACACAGTGCGATCTATCTGGTGCCCAAAGGTCAGCTTCTGGGTCATGGCTGTTTTGTAGATTAACTGATGGAACATTCCTGTTCATATATTGTAGTTTTGCTTGGGATGTCTGAGGACTATTCGAAGTAAGTTTCAGAACATACCTGTGAAGTACTGGTCTCTATCTGAATGTCTTGTGACAGATGTCGAACTAAGGTTTCAGTGTTTCTGGTGTGGAATTCCAGTCTACGACGGAATCATACCTGTGAAGAATTGTATTGAAATCAAATTGGACTATGTTAGATTGTCATCCTGGACTCATTCTGTGTTCAGTCGTTATAACCCTGGGACACTCAAATGTGGTTGTTCGAACTCTAATAATATTGATGATAGAATGCTTGTCAAACATAACATTGTAATTATCGTTGTTGTGAATTATCAAGCTCTTACTAAGCGGAGTAAGTTTAGACAGCACATGGAACCCATGTTGCTGTAATTAAGAGCCTCCTAGGTTAAACACTTGGAGGGTAATATCTATATAATGTCCTGGGTAGAATGGTAGAAATGGGTCTTGTTAGTTCTCTACAGCTGGTAGTTTCTACTCGAATAGCGTTTGAAAGCATTGCAGCTCCTGATCATCATTGTTACATAAGCACTCAGGTCCTGTTGTATAATCATACAGCTTGGGATCACCATTGAGTATTTTAAAGGAACCTGTCAGTGTTGTAGATTCCAGCTCTGGACGTCTGTAGGTGCAGCTTTATAATACCAGTATAACATCCTGTCTGTACTATTGTCAGTCTGGGTCAAATGCATTGTATACCACGGTGGCATCAGGTCCGCCGCCTGCAGAGCAGGGATTCTGCAGATACAGTTCATCACCTTGTACTTGGATGGTAAAGGACCAGGTATAATGATAATGGTGCCATATGGGCGGCTAACACCAAACACGGTTCTTTTCTAGGACTTACCTCCGCTATTGAGTCACAGGTTGTGACATCACATCAGGTCTCCCAACGTCTCACAAGCTGGAAATGTGACGTGATTGACCTGCCGAAACAGCCATACCTCATTGTATTTTGCTTTTTATTCATGAGAATTAAGTTATAAATGCTGGCACCTTTCACATCGTAACTTGGCTGTCAGGTATTACTGGTTCATAAAGGAGTACAGCATGTAGCTGTGGGGCTAAACTGCCGATAGTTCCCTTTAAAGATAAAGTAACATTGCACTTTTATTTAATAAATGCACAATGATTTTAACCCTTTAATTTATCTTTGGAATTTTCATTCTTCTTTCCGAGATTTGCCATCTTTTCCAATTCCATAACTTTTGAATTCAGCTTGTTTATTTCAAGTGACAGTTGTTTTTTGGCAACTTTCATATGCAATCATTTATTTACCATATAGTGTTAGGGAAATTGCAAAAAAAATTCTAAGTGCAGTGAAATTGCAAAAAATAGTGCCGGGGTGATGCCTCGGGTCGGTACGAGTTCGTAGATACTCAACATGTATACCTTTATTGGTATCTAAATCGGTGAAAAAAAAAAAAAATCAGAAGTTTTAGAAAGAAAAAAAAAGGACTTTTTGCGCCATGTTCTGCGACCCGTAGCGGTCTCACTTTTCGGGATCTGGGGCTGGGTGACTGCTTAATTTTTGCAGTCTTGAGCTGACATTTCTAATGATACCATTTTTGGGGGGATCCGCCGTTTAGATCGCCCGTTATTGCATTTTATAACAATGTTGCAGCGAACCAAAAAAACATACCGTATATACTCGTGTATAAGCCGACCCGTGTATAAGCCGACCCCCCTACTTTTGCCCCCAAAACCTTGGAAAACCTATTATCTCGTGTATAAGCCGAGGGTGGACCCCAGCACAGTTATACAGCCCCCAGCAGTGTGGTTACAGGCCCATTATATACAGCGCCCCCCAGTGCATAACGTATATATACAGCAACCCCAGTGGTATACAGCAGCCTCCCCAGTGGTATATACAGACCCCACCAGTATATACAGCAGCCCCAGTGGTATACAGGCCCCAGCAGTATATACAGCAGCCCTGAGGGTACACAGCGGCTCCCCAGGGACTACCAGCGGCCCCCAGGGGTACCCAGCAGCCCCCAGGGGGTATCCAGCAGCCCCCGGGGGTACCCAGCAGCCCCCAAATGCAGCCCCCAGTATCCACACCCCCATCCTTGAAAGGGTCGCCCCCCTGCTGGGATTATCTTAACCCCACCTGGTCTTTCTTCACCATCCTGGTCTTCTTCTCATGCCCGCTCCTCGTGCCGCTTCATGCTCCGCGGGACGGATCTCCGGCCGTCGCACGATGACGTCATATGCCTGCGACGGCCGGGATCCCGGATGTAGCTGGACGGGAGGATGAAGAACGGAGCACCGAGGAGCGGCGCTGTGCAGAAGACCGGGATGGTAAGATTATAAGCAGCAGGGGGGGGGGGGTGGGCCCTTACAAGGGGGGCGAGTGCCAGCATTTGGGGGTAATTTATTTAGTTATGCACTGCTTCCCCCTGCCGCTGATTGACAGGGGGAAGCAGTGCATATATAATGAGCGGCCCCACTGCTCTCCGCTCCACAGCCCCACCCCCTGACTCGTTTCAGCAGTGCGAGCCAGCCCAAATCGTGGGCTGAAAAACTCGGCTTATACACAAGTTATACGGTAATTTTGGCGTTTGGATTTTTTTTTACCTTTACAGAGTTTACGGTTCTCATTAACGGATTTAATATGTTGATAGATCGGGCGATTCTGAACGCGGCGATACCAAACGTGTATTTTTTTAATACTTTGTGATTGGGGAAAAGGGGGTGATTTGAACTTTTATGTTTTTTTTTTTGTTTGTTTGTTTTTTTACAGGCTTTTAAAAACTTTATTAATCAATTCATTCTTAGTTTTACACTGCCTCTTAGGCTGGTTTCACACTGGCGTTCCCACCACAGCGTTCTGCGGAAGGGAATCGCCATGTGAGCGCAGCCAGCGCAAGCCCATATGTTTATATTGGGGACGCACGGTGCTGCCTTGACTGCGCATGACCGTGCACTCCCATTCACTGCAATATGTGATTTGTACGCAGGCGGACACCTGCGCACAAATCACACACTCTCGTCCGCAACAGCAATGCAACATGTCGCGTCCCTGGTGCGGACGAGTGTGTGATTTGTGCGCAGGCATCCGCCTGCGTACAAATCACATATTGCAGTGAAAGGGAGCGCACGGTCATGCGCAGTCAAGCGCAGCACCGTGCGCGCCCATTATAAACATTGGGGCTTGCACTGGCTGCGCTCGCATGGCAGTTCCCCTCCGCAGAACGCTGTGGAGGGGAACGCCAATGTGAAGCCAGCCTTAGAGAGGCACCCCGCTGCACAGTCCGATCGCTTCTGGGAGATACAGATAAGCTGCAGTTCATCTGTATCTCTCAGAATCGAGGACTAGTTGTGGTTGGCAGCGCCTGCCAACCAAAACACGTAAGTGCTCTGTGACAGCATCCAGAGGTCTAGCCAGGACCCCGGGCTGTCATGTGAGCGTCGGAGATCCCGCAATACTATCGCGGGATCTCCGGTGCAGGCGGAGAACAGCACATTCCCCGCCGCGGCACCTTTGGATCCAGCTGTCAGAGATTGACGCGGGATCCAAAGAGTTAATAGCACCGATAGACTCCTGGATCCGATCGGTGCTGTCAGCCCGACATCTCAGCTGAGATGTTGGCCGTTTGATGTGAGCTCCGCGCTGGAGCTCACATTAAACCCCCATTACCGGCCCATGACGTTGTACATCATAGGTCGGGAAGGGGTTAATAAACTTTGTAAAAATATAGTTCATTGGAAAATTCTGTCTGGTTACCATTCATAAACCTTCCACAAGGTGTCCCTACTGCACTGTGTGAAGCGGATTCTGTGTCACATCTATCTTCACAATGAATAACGGGCATGTAATGAGATAATTGAGAGGGGGTGTGGCCTACACTGTGTGCTTGCAGCTCACAAGGAGATAATGTATCAGATTACAGCACAGAGCTGAGCAATGTCAGATTGTAAACTCCTCTATACAAGCTCTCTGTTCTGTCATCTGTCTCCTCACAGCAATCTGTTAAACCTTTGTCTGCTGTATCCCCACACAGCTCACTAGCCTGCTCTCTCACACAGTGCTATCGGCTGTTGGCCACTCCAACAGAGACAAAAAAAATGCAGCTTTTACAACAGCACAGAAAAATATATGAAAATAAGTCTCATGGCACAAAAAAAAAAATCTTTATCTTAGCTGCTATGTGACCTATTATTAACAGCCAGTGCAGTATTGTGTTTTTGTTGTTTTTTCAATAAAATTACTTTCACACTTTAAGGAATGATAAGTCATTCAAGCTAGTCAGGGCCTTCAGCATCCACGCAGCTTTACTGAAGTGTAAGCCCAGGCGCCATTTCACTCCTGCCCTGCACTCTTCAGACTGCAGTGACAGGATGTTGAGGAGAGCAAGAACCATGTCATTGGACCACAGAAACCTGCACAACACAATTTATTAGCATTCTCCACCATCATCGGTAGCTGCCTCAAGACTATAGGAAGCACACCTTTCTAGCAAGTTAAAAAATAAAGGTACTTTTAACCTGTTAACGACAGCCGTACGTCTCTAGACGTCGGCTGTCATTACCCCGTGTTTGAAGTGAGCTCCGGCGTGGAGCTCACTTCAAACCTCCGACATCTCAGCTGATCTCACTAGCGGAGATGTGGGAGTAACAGCACCAATCGGTCCCACCATCCGATCGGTGCTGTTAACCCCTTAGATCCCGCCATCAATCTCTGAAAGCGGGATCTAAGGAAGCCGGAGCCGGCAGCGCGTGCTTACCGAGCTCCAGGGGAGATCCCGCGATAGTATCGCGGGATCTCCCGTGCTGATGTCACAGGCCAGGGTCTTGGCTTGACCCTGGAACCTGTCATGGAGCATTTCCTGCTTGTGGTTGGCAGGGGCTGCCAACCACAACAGGTCCGCGATTCTGACACATACAGAGGAGCTGCAGCTCCTCTGTATGTGTCAGAAGTGATCGGACTGTGCATCTGCATGCCTCTCTATGGGGCAGTGTAAAATTAAGAATCAATAAACAAATAAAGTTTTTACAAAGTTGAAAAAAAAAAAACCATAAAAGTTCAAATCGCTCCCCTTTTCTCCCATCCACAATAAAAGTATTAAAAAATTAAATAAAATACACATATTTGGTATCGCCGCGTTCAGAATCGCCCGATCTATCAATATAAATAATCAAATAAAGAGATCTGTAAACTGCGTAGCGCATAAAATGGTTCAAACGCCAAAATTATGTTTTTTTGGTCGCTGCAACAATGCTAAAAAATGCAATAACGGGCGATCAAAACAATGGTGCACCCAAGTATGGTATCATTAAAAACGTCAGCTCGAGACGCAAAAAATAAGCCGTCACCCAGCCCCAGATCCCGAAAAATGAGGACGCTACGGGTCGCAGAACATGGCGCAAAAAGTGCAATGTTTTTTTTTTTTCATGCTTTTGTATTTTTTTTCCACCACCTAGATACCAATAAAGGTATACATGTTTGGTATCTACAAACTCGTACTGACCCGAGGCATCGCACCGTCACGTCGGTTTTACCATATAGTGAACACGGTGACTAAAAAATAAAAAACAAACGTGTAATTGCACTTTTTTTTGCAATTTCCCTGTACATTATATGGTAAAACAAATTATTGCATCTGAAAGTACAACTCGTCCCGCAAAAAAACAAGCCGTCATATGTCTATATTGACGGAAAAATAAAAAAGTTATGGCTCTTGGAAGCCGAGGAGCAAAAAAACGAAAATGAAAAATGACAAATTTCTTCGTCACTACGGGGTTAATTAAAATTCCTCTCTGTTCTCATGAGCAGACGAATTATTGATGTTCTTGTTTACTGCTTATTGCCAGGGTTACCAGTTACACTACCATTCAAAAGTTTAGGGTCATTTAGAAAAAGAGAATTTTGTTTACGTACCGTAAATTCTTTTTTCTTTAGTCATCAATGGGAGACCCAGACAATGGGGTTTTGGGCTCTGCCCTCCGGAGGTCACACTAGGTACTACAAGTTTGTAGACACCGCCTCCTCCGCTTATAAACCCCCACCGTAGGATACATCCTCAGTTTAGTCCATAAGCTGCGAGGAGAAATTAAACCACACCCGAAACATCGGGAAGAATGCCGTGCACAGACGGTTCAACAACCCGGCAAACACTGTCTCAACAGAGAACAGAACAAGTGCAAAATATGCAACGGAACAACTGGGTGGGTGCTGGGTCTCCCATTGATGACTAAAGAAAAAAGAATTTACGGTACGTAAACAAAATTCTCTTTTTTCTGGTCGTCACAATGGGAGACCCAGACAATGGGGATGTCCTAAAGCAATACCCCAGGGCGGGAAGAGTTCCTCAACAAGACGGATAACACATGGTTCCCTCTAAAGGTGGGCAACCGCCGCCTGGAGAACCCGCCTGCCCAAACTCGCATCCGCAGAGGCATGGGCATGCACCATATAGTGCTTAGAGAAAGTGTGCAGGCTGGACCAAGTGGCCGCCTGACACACCTGTAGAGCAGAAGCTCGATGTCGCAAGGCCCAGGAGGCACCTACAGCTCTCGTAGAGTGTGCCTTCAAACCCACCGGGAGAGGCAAACCAGAAGACCGGTATGCCTCCTGAATGGGAGCCTTGATCCATCTGGCCAAGGTCGACTTCGAAGCCGCGGCCCCTTTACAGCGACCCATCGTGAGGACAAATAAAGAATCCGAACTCCTAAAGGAGGCGGTCCTGGACACATAAATGCGTACAGCTCTCACGAGATCCAGAGTATGGAGGTCGCGCTCAACCTGATGAACGGGAGCGGGGCAAAATGATGGGAGAACAATCTCCTGGTTTAGGTGAAACGTTGAAACCACCTTCGGCAGAAATTCAGGCCGTGGGCGCAACACCACCTTGTCTTGGTGAACCACCAGAAAAGGAGACTTGCACGAAAGTGCAGCCAATTCTGAGACCCGTCTCAGAGACGTAATCGCCACCAGAAAGACCACCTTCTGGGACAGACGAGAGAGAGAGACTTCTCTCAGTGGCTCAAACGGCGGTTTCTGCAGTGTCGCCAGGACCATGTTGAGGTCCCAAGGATCCAGAGGTCGTCTATAGGGCGGAACCACCCGAGACACCCCCTGCAGAAAATGACGTACCTTCGGGAGGAGCGCCAAGCGCCTGTCAAACAGCACTGAAAGTGCTGATACTTGACCTTTCAGAGAGCCAAGGGATAATCCCAACTCCAACCCCGACTGTAGGAAGGCCAACAATGTCGGGATAGACAAAGGCCACGGTGAGCGGCCACCAGAGGCACACCAGGTAAAAAAGATTTTCCACGTTCTGTGGTATATCTTCCTGGAAACAGGTTTCCTCGCCCGATTCATAGTGGCAACCACTGTAGGGGAGAAACCTCTGGATGTTAGCAGCCAGGCCTCAAGAGCCATGCAGTCAATCTGAGGGCCCTGGAATTGAGATGGAAGAACGGGCCTTGCGCGAGTAGATCTGCGCGTTCTGGAAGAGCCCACCGGTGTCCGCCTGACAGTTGCCACAGGTCCGGGTACCAAGACCTCCTGGGCCAATCTGGAGCCACTAGAATGGCCACTCTGCATTCTGTCCTGATCTTCCACAGGACCCTGGGAATCAGAGCCAGAGGCGGAAACACATATGGCCGCTGAAAGCTGGACCAGCTCAGGATCAGGGCATCCACCCCCAGAGACTGGGGATCCCAAGATCTCGCCATGTAATGGGGCACCTGATGATTCAGCCGTGAGGCCATCAGATCCACGTCCGGAGTACCCCATCTGCTGCAGATGTCCCGGAAGACGTCTGGATGTAGGGACCACTCTCCGGCGTCCATCCCCTGTCGGCTCAGATAGTCGGCCTCCCAGTTCTCGACCCCTGGGATGTGAACTGCGGAGATCAGGCAGCCGTTTTCCTCCACCCAGAGTAGAATGCGGTGGACTTCGGCGAGGGCCTGAGCACTTCTGGTCCCTCCCTGATGATTTATGTAGGCGACGGCCGTCGCATTGTCGGACTGTACCCGAATGGGTTGTCCTGACAGGAATTTCTGAAACGCCAGTAGCGCCAGAAAAACCGCCTTGATCTCCAGTACGTTGATCTGCAACGCCGACTCCGACTGAGTCCAGAGGCCTTGAGCTCTGTGGTGTAAGAACACCGCGCCCCAGCCCTTCAGACTGGCGTCTGTGGTCACCACTAACCATGACGGTTTTAGGAAGGACCGGCCCCGTGACAGGTGATGTGGCTGGAGCCACCACTGTAGAGAGTCCCTGGTTGGTTGTGACAGCGTCACCAGCCGATTCAGAGAGATCGTCCTCTTGTCCCATCTGCGAAGAATCTCCAGCTGGAGAGGACGGAGGCGAAACTGTGCGAACGGCACCGCCTCTATCGCCGCTACCATGCGACCCACCAGTCTCATCAATACCCGTAGGGATGACTGTGGCGACAGGAGGACATTCTGCACTCCTGATTGGATCGCAAGCTGCTTGGCTTGAGGTAGGGATACCAGGGCCGAGTCCGTGTGGAAGTCCATGCCCAGATATGTCAATGACTGGGTCGGAACCAGGGTCGACTTTTGAATGTTGATAAGCCACCCGAACCGTTCCAGAGACTTCATGGTCTTTTACGGACATAACGCCGCCCAGGATGCAACCTGGGAGCTTTAATCACCCTTCCGAAATTAGTGTGGTCCATGAAGGAGCCACTTGGTCTAGCCTCTGGCCGCAGCCATTGATAGACCTCCTTGGGGTGTACCGTCACCTCCTCAGGAGGAGTGACAAGACGCAATGTCTCATTGATGGAGGACACCAGATCCTCCACCCCATCTGGAGGTTCAGACATAGACCCGAGAGTAGAACCCCCATCATCTTCCTCACCATCAGAGGAACGCTCCTCCTCAGAGAGAGTCTGGAGCTCAGGAGAAGCCTCACGAGCTCGCTTAGGGGGTCTTACAGCAGAAGTAAGAGACACCCGGGGGTAACTAGGAGGAGTAGCTGGGTTCTCCAGTCTCCTATGCAGTGCCTCCAGGGTTTGCGACATGGAGGACATCTGGGACAGCAGAGATTCATTGATCTTATTCTGCGTTTCCCATGGCCCCGGGATCACCTGAACCTCAGGGTATAATCCCGGATCTGCAGACTCAGTAGTAGCAGACCGGGCCTCTGGGCGTCCGCAGTTATTGCAGGACCCCTCCACCAGTGTCCCGTTGCATGTAATACAGGCAATGGAGACCACCGCCGCCTTAGCAGCATGTTTCCCAACTGAGGACATCTCCACAGTGAGGGGAATATAAGCCAAAGTTCACAAACAAACCGGGAATCCCGGTGGCTTACCGACCGCAGTAAAGCGGTAGGAGGAAGCGGTGTGTGTGTGCGACCTCCGCGAGTTCCGGTCTCCCTTGTAAGTGCAGACACGCGCTGCCGTCAGGTCCCAGCCGGGAAGTGAGGGAGAAGATGGCCGCCGACAGTGAAGATGTGGGCGGAGCCTGGAACACGCGGGAAGAACACACAACACGCCCAGCGGTGATGTCACCACAAGGGCTGCCTCCTCCTCCTCCAGGCTGCCTCAGCAATGGAGGTGCCGGAGCCCGCAGCGCGGGAAAAGAGTGTGAATATCACTACACACACACTCAGACTGCATGTACACACAAAACACCCGCAGTCTACAGCCTCAGCCCCTGTGAGCCACAGGGCGGTCAGCCAGGGAGACCCCAGCACAGGGTCACCGCCAGAACCGCGGACCCGAGGGTAACCGCGCGGTCTGAGTGTCATGACACCACAGTGACAGACACTACCCCCAGGCACACAGGAGACACACCAGGTGCCTCAGTGCCGGTCCGGTCTGTAAGCACCTTTAGGGAGGCCTCGGACGGGGGTACAGCACCAGTCCGGAGTGTAACCACCATTTAGGGAGGCCTCGGACTGGGCTGGCTCCGTCCGGTCTGTAAGCACCATTTAGGGAGGCCTCGGACGGAGCGGAGCTGTGCAAGGCTCCAGGCTCCCCCTTACCAGAGCCTCCATGGAGGGATGGAAAGGAGAGAGCGCGACAGCGTACCGGGAGAACACTGAAGTGTCCAGGCCAAAAGCCCTCCGGTACCTCCACCAGCGTGTTCCGCAGAGGGTGAGCGGGGAGGCTGTCGGGGGTCCCGAGCGGGACCATTTTACCTTGTCTTCATACGCCATCACGTAAGCTGTGAGAATGCAGTGAAGTGCAAGCAAAGCGTGATCCTCCGAGCACACTAAGTTTTAAAACTGAGGATGTATCCTACGGTGGGGGTTTATAAGCGGAGGAGGCGGTGTCTACAAACTTGTAGTACCTAGTGTGACCTCCGAAGGGCAGAGCCCAAAACCCCATTGTCTGGGTCTCCCATTGTGACGACCAGAAAATCTCATTTTTGATAGAAAAGCACATTTTTTTTCTATTAAGCTAACATTAAATGAATCAGAAATACACTCTATATATTGTAAATGTGGTAAATGACAATTCTAGCTGCAAACGTCTGGTATTTAATGCAATACAGTGAAAGTATTTGGCCCCCTTGAACTGTTCAACCTTTGCCACATTTCAGGCTTCAAACATAAAGATATAAATTCTAATTTTTTTGTGAAGAATCAACAAGAAGTGGGACACAATAGTGAAGTGGGACGAAATTCATTGGAGACTTTAAACTTTTCTAACAAATAAAAAACTGAAAAGTGGGACGTGCAATATTATTCGGCCCCTTTACTTTCAGTGCAGAAAACTCACTCCAGAAGTTCAGTGAGGATCTCTGAATGATCCAATGTTGTCCTAAATGACTGGTAATGATAACTAGAATCCACCTGTGTGTAATCAAGTCTCCCTATAAATCCACCTGCTCTGTGATAGTCTCATGGTGGGGTTACACGTCCCGATATCACGGCGATATCGGAGGCAACGGCGCGGAAGCGAGCATTTTTTCAGCCCTTTTCCCGATATTTACACGCTGCGATATCGGGAAACAACGTCCCTACGATGTGTACGCCCACCAACCCAGTAACGACCATTTAGCATGGGAGTTAATGGGTAGCGTCGGCGTACACATCGGAGTTGGGCTGTCACACGCTGCGATGCTGCTACAACGGCCATGCGATATCGGGGAGTTGAATAGCTCTGCTATTCAACTCCGATATCGTTTTGGCATCGTTCCAGCATCGCGTTGTACGCTCAAACCGTACAACGCGCACACGATATCGGGTCCAACTCGCGACCCACGTGACTTTGTCGGAGTTGGGTCGGAGTTGGACACCGATATCGCGGCGTGTAAACCCACCATCAGGGTTCTGTTTCAAGTGCAGAGAGCATCATAAAGACCGAGGAACACACTAGGCAGGTCCGAGATACTGCTGTGGCGAAGTGTAAAGCCGGATTTGGATACAAAAAGATTTCCCAAGTTTTAAACATCTCAAGGAGCACTGTGCAAGCGATCATATTGAAATGGAAGGAGTATCAGACCACTGCAAATCTACCAAGACCCGGCCGTCCCTCTAGACTTTCATCTCGAACAAGGAGAAGACTGATCAGAGATGCAGCCAAAAGGCCCATGATCACTCTGGATGAACTATAGAGATCTATAGCTGAGGTGGGAGAGTCTGTTCATAGGACAACAATCAGTCGTACACTGCACAAATCTGGCCTTTATGGAAGAGTGGCAAGAAGAAAGCAGTTTCTCAAACATATCCATAAAAAGGCTTGTTTGAAGTTTGCCACAAGCCACCTGGAAGACACACCAAACATGTGGAATAAGGTGCTCTGGTCAGATGAAACCAAAATTGAACTTTTTGGCCACAATGCAAAACGGTATGTTTGGAGTAAAAGCAACACAGCTCATCACCCTCAAAACACCATCCCCACTGTCAAACATGGTGGTGGCAGCATCATGGTTTGGGCCTGCTTTTCTTCAGCAGGGACAGGAAAGATGGTTAAATTGATGGGAAGATGGACGGAGCCAAATACAGGACCATTGTGGAAGAAAACCTGTTGGGAGTCTGCAAAAGACCTGAGACTGGGACACAGATGTATCTTCAAACAAGACAATGATCCCAAACAAAGCAAAATCTACAATGGATTGATTCAAAAATAAACGTATCCAGGTGTTAGAATGGCCAAGTCAAAGTCCAGACATGAATCCAATCGAGAATCTGTGGAAAGAGCTGAAAACTGCTGTTCACAAACGCTCTCCATCCAACCTCACTGAGCGCAAGCTGTTTTGCAAGGAAGAATGGGCAAGAATTTCAGTCTCTCGATGTGCAAAACTGATAAAGACATACCCCAAGCGACTTGCAGCAAAAGGTGGCACTACAAAGTATTAACTCAAGGGGCCAAATAATATTGCACGCCCCACTTTTCAGTTTTTTATTTGGTAAAAAAAGTTTAAAATATCAAATAAATTTCATTCCACTTCACTATTGTGTCCCACTTGTTGATTCTTTGCAAAAAAAGGAGAATTTTGTGTACTCACCGTAAATTCCTTTTCTCTTAGCCTCTCATTGGGGGACACAGGACGATGGATTATGCTATTCTGCCACTAGGAGGCGACACTAAGCAATCAAAAATAAGCACAGTGGCTCCTCCCTGCAGTAAATAACCCCCTGACTGGCACAGTCTAGCCAGTTTTGTGCTAAAGCAGTAGGAGTAAAAACTACACAAGCCGACAAGGCAACCAAAAAACTCAATAAGGCCCAACAGGCCCAGGGAGGGAGCTGTGTCCCCCAATTAGAGGCTAAGAGAAAAGTAATTTACGGTGAGTACACAAAATTCTCCTTTTCTCCTTCGCCTCATTGGGGGACACAGGACGATGGGACGTCCTAAAGCAGTCCCTAGGTGGGAACAAAGAACATCCCAACTGAAAACACAGTCTACAGGCTAGCAGCCGCTGCCTGTAGGATGAGTCTACCCAGACTCGAATCCACCGAAGCCTGAGGATGTACTCGATAATGCTTTGTAAAGGTGTGCAGACTGGACCAAGTGGCCACCTTGCACACCTGCTCAGCCGTAGCCTAGTGCCTAATAGCCCAGGAGGCACCCACCGCATGAGTGGAATGAGCACGCAAACCCGAATGAACTGACAGGTTGCGCAGAGAGTATGCTTCCTGAATGGTCAGCTTAATCCATCTGGCAAGCGTGGCCTTTGACGCGGCCATCCCTTTACGGTGACCCTCAGGAAGGATGAACAGTGTGTCCGACTTCCTGAAACACGCTGTCCGAGACACGTAGATCCGAAGAGCACAAACTAAATCCAAGGTGTGCAAAGCTTTCTCAAAACGATGCACAGCGGCCGGACAAAAAGAAGGAAGGATAATGTCTTCATTCAAATGAAACGTGGACACCACCTTAGGAATGAAAGAAGGTACCGGCCACAGCACCACCTTGTCCTGGTGGAAAGAAAGAAACGGTGCCTTACAAGAAAGCGCCGCCAACTCTGACACTCTCCGAATAGAAGTGATCGCCACCAGGAAAACCACCTTCTGAGAAAGAAGGCGCAAAGAAACCTCCCTAAGAGGTTCAAACGGTGGCTTCTGGAGAGTCTCCATAACCAGGTTCAAATCCCAGGCCTCCAAAGGCTCTTATACGGTGGAACAATCCAAGCCACACCCTGTAAAAAGGTACGTACCTGAGGCTTTGAAGCCTATTGGCGCTGAAAAAGTACAGACAGTGCTGAAACCTGCCCTTTAAGGGAACCTCAAAGAAAGGCCCTTGGCAATAAATGGAACTCTTCAGGAAGTCTTGGAGCGGCATCTTAAAACACGCCCTTTGGTAACAGGTTTAGAGTCAGGGCTGTTTAGACGGATGGGTAAAAAATACCCGACATGTGAATTAGTTTATAAAGTATGGATGAGAGTGAAGAAGGTTAGAGGATTGACGGGTCTGACAATGTACACTCCGATATGGGATAACGAAAATCTAGGCGAATTCTATAAGATGGGTGACCTAACAGACTGGCAGACAAAGGGAGTGCAGTTTGTCTATCAACTGATGAATGATCAGGCTCTCAAAACCCTAGCAATGCTGAAGGAGGAATTTCACTTGTCAGACAAACACAGCTACCAGTATATGCAGGTTAAACACGCATTCCTTCAACAGAGGAACAAGGGGACCATGGTTATCCAGAAAGATATTATCCTCAACTACATCTACAAAGAGGGGCGTACTAAAGGGGTTATATCTGAGATTTATGCCGCTCTGCTTCACACATTTTTGCTGAAATACCCTGTTGCCGCGAAGGAAAGATGGGAGGCAGACGTTGGTAATATAGAGGATGACAAATGGGAGTCCATCTTCGGGTATATTCCCAAATTATCATTAAATGAACCGGCTAGAATGTCCCAACTATTTCTCGTACATAGGGCATACAGATCACCTGAATTTTTGTATAAAATAGGGGTGCGGGAGACCTCGGAATGTACGAGATGCGGAGCTGAAGCCGCTGGTATCCTACACGTCATGTGGGGGTGTACGCATATTTTGGGTTTCTGGTCTGAGGTGGCTGCCCTCATTGGGAATCGCTATCATTGTGTAATCCCTAGAGACCCGGTGGTCTGCCTGTTGGGATATGTGGAAGAGGTGGTGGGCAATGATATTGCAAAACTAGCAGTTGCCAGACTATGCTGCTAGAAAAGTCATAGCTAGATATTGGGTACGAATGGAGCCTCCTACTAAACAGGAATATATACGTCAAGTAGACTATGTGGTGCGGATGGAGGAAAAAAATCTACCATAAACGTAAAAATGCTAAATTATGTGATAACTTGTGGGCAGCGTGGAAGGTGTGAGGGCTGAGATTGGAAAGGATGTTCCGGCAGAGACATGACTAATGGTGTGTAAAGGGTCATCAGATGTTTAGGGTAATTATTGATCATATCTTACATATATTGTTCAGAAAATAAGAAATGTTGCTATCAGTCAAGGGGGGTGGATGGTGAGGGAAGGGGATTTCTTTATATTATCAAAAATGGACAATTGCAGTTTTACAGTTGTATGTTATTAATTTCCTTACATATGAATAATATTTTTCTGATTCAAAAGAGGAAGGGAGGGAGGGAGGGAGAGGGGCCAGGGGGGAAAGTTTGGGACCGGGACCTGATATACAGAATATAGAAAATGTATGTTTTGTATGAATAATTTGTTATTTGTGCTTTTTCATTCATAAAATATATCTGATTTAAAAAAAACAGAAAGGCCCTTATCCAATCCCGATTGGAGGAACCCCAGGACCGCCGGGAGTGAGAAGCGCAAGGAAGAAACCTGCACTGACTCACACCAAACAAAGAACATCTTCCAAGTTCTGTGATATATCCGGGCGGAGACAGGCTTCCTTGCACGCGCCATAGTGTGTGCAACTTCTTCCGAGAACCCTGCCCGAGTTAGAATTCTGGTCTCAAGGGCCACGCCATCAAACACAGAGCCCCGGAATTCTGATGCCAAATCAGACCTTGACACAGAAGATCCGGACGGACCGGCAACTCCCAAGGAGCGTCTGCAACGAGCTGAACTAGATCGGCGTACCACGACCTCCTGAGCCAGGTGGGGGCGATTAATATCACCTCCACTCTCTCCGTCTTGATCTTCTGGACCACCCTGGGAATGAGAGCCTGAGGTGGAAAGATGTATGGGAGGCGAAACTGCGTCCAGTCCAGAACCAGAGCATCTGCTCCCAGAGCCCTGGGATCACGGGATCGAGCAAAGAAGTTGGGAACCGGAGCATTCATCCGTGACGCCATGAGATCCACGTCTGGAGTCCAGAATCATCTGCATATCTGCGCGAACACATCCGGGTGAAGAGCCCATTCCCGACGGCTGAGATAATCCGCCGCCCAGTTCTCGACCCCCGGGATGTGCACTGCCGACAGTACAGCTCCCGAGGGTTCGGCCCAATGCAGAATCGGTTCCACTTCCCGCATCGCTGCTCTGCTGCGCGTCCCGCCCTGATGGTTGACGTAAGCCACCGCGGTGGCATTGTCCGATTGGATGCGAACATGACAACCCATCAGAAGATGCTGGAAGCTCTTCAATGCCAAGTAAATGGCCCGAATCTCCAGAAGATTTATGGGCAGAGAGGACTCCTGAGGGTCCATCGACCCTGAGACGTGTGACTCTGGAACACCGCCCCCCAGCCGAGAAGACTGGCGTCAGTAATCAGAACAGACCACCGCACTGGTAAGAAGGATCTCCCCCGCGAGAGAAATGACGGTATCAACCACCACCGAAGAGATCTCCTTGTTGTCGTTGACGGGCGAAAGAAGTGATGAAGGGTGAAAGGGCTGCGATTCCACGCCGACAACAGATCCAGTTGTAAGGGACGAAGATGCAGTTGTGCAAACAGCACCGCCTCAATTGCCGCCACCATTTTTCCCAAAACGCGCATCGCAAACCGTAGGGAATGCGGATGAGGGCCACGCAATGCACGAACCGCACTTTGCAGAGACCGAACCTTGTCCTGAGAAAGAAGCACCAGACCCTGAGATGTGTCCAGGACCATCCCCAGAAATGTGAGTCTGCGGCTCGGAACTGGTGAGGACTTCAGCAGGTTGAGAATCCAACCCAGCCGAGACAGCATGTCTATCGTAATGTGAACACTGTCCTCGCAGTCCTTGAACGACCGACACTTGACCAAGAGGTCGTCCAGGTAAGGGAAGATTACCACCCCCTGACCGTGCAGAACGGTCATGACCATGGCCATGACCTTGGTAAAACACGCGTGGAGCAGTTGCCAACCCGAAGGGAAGGGCGACAAACTGATAATAACACTCGCCCACTGCGAACCGCAGGAATCTCTGATGAGGGCCAAATATCGGGATGTGCAGATAAGCGTCCTTGATATCTATGGAGGCGAGGAACTCCCCTTTTTGCATGGACGCAATGACGGACCGGAGAACTAACAAAACAAACAGTGTCTTGCCTCCTAAGACACTAAGCAAAAAACTGGCTACACTGTACCAGTCAGGGGGTTATATACTGCAGGGAGGAGCCACTGTGCTTATTTTTCATTGCTTAGTGTCGCCTCCTAGTGGCAAAATAACATAACCCATCGTCCTGTGTCCCTCAATGAGGCGAAGGAGAAATTACAATTTATATTTAAGCCTGAAATGTGGCAAAAGATTGAAAGTTCAAGGGGGCCGAATACTTTCACAAGGCAGTGTATCTACATAGGTGTACAGAGGCCCATTTCCAACAACCACCACTCCAGTGTTTTAATGGTACATTGTGTTTGCTAACTGTGTAAGAAGGCTAATGGATGGTTAGAAAACACTAGCACACCCTTGTACAAGCATGTTAACACAGCTGAAAATGGTTTGGTTTAGAGAAGCTATAAAATTTACCTTCCTTTGAGCTAGTTTAGAATCTGGAGCATTACATTTGTTTGTTCTATGAAAACTCTCAAAATGGCCAGAAAAAGAGAACTTTCATGTGAAACTCAATAGTCTAGTTCTTGTTCTTAGAAATGAAGGCTATTCCATGTGAGAAGTTGCCAAGAAAGTGAAGGTTTCCTACAATGGTGTGTACTACTCCCTTCAGGGGAGAGAACAAACAGGCTCTAACCAGAGTTGCAAAGAGAAGTGGGAGGCCCCGCAGCACAACTGAGCAACAAGACAAGTACATTAGAGTCTCTACTTTGAGAAATGAATGCCTCACAGCTCCTCAACTGGCAGCTTCATTAAATAGTACCTACAAAATGCCAGTGTCAACATCCACAGTGAAGATGCTGGCCTTCAGGGCAGAGTGGCAAAGAAAAAGCCATATCTGAGACTGGCTAACAAAAGGACAAGATTAATATGGGCAAAAGAACAGACACTGGACAGAGGAAGATTGGGAAAAAGTTTTATGGGCAGACGAATCAAAGTTTGAGGTGTTTGGATCACACAGAAGAACATTTGTGAGATGCAGAACAAGACAAGATGCTGTTAGTGCCTGACACCATCTGTCAAGATGGTGGAGGTAATGTGATGGCCTGGGGTTGCTTTGGTGCTGGTAAATTGGGAGATTTCTACAAAGTAAAAGGGATTTAGAATAAGGAACGCTATCACTCCATTTTGCAACACCATGCCATACCCTGTGGACAGGGCTTGATTGGAGCCAATTTCATCCTACAACAGGACAATGACCCAAGGCACACATCCAAATTATGCATTAGGGAAGAAGCAGGCAGCTGGTATTCTATCTGTAATGTAGTGACCAGCGCAGTCACCAGATCTCAACTCCATTGAGCTGTGGTGGGAGCAGCTTGACCGCATGGTACACAAAAAGTGCCCATCCAGCCAATCCAACTTGTGGGAGGGTCTTCAGGAAGCATGGGGTGAAATTTCTCAAGATTACCTCAGCAAATTACCAGCTAGAATGCCAAAGGTCTGCATTGCTGCAAAGGGAGCATTCTTTGATGAAAGCAAAGTTTGAAGAGAGTAAATGTCCTTTCATACAACACACAAAAAAGGAGAATTTTGTGTACTCACCGTAAATTCCTTTTCTCTTAGCCTCTAATTGGGGGACACAGGACCATGGGTGCTATGCT
This sequence comes from Allobates femoralis, assembly GCA_033576535.1. Classification (NCBI taxonomy): domain Eukaryota; kingdom Metazoa; phylum Chordata; class Amphibia; order Anura; family Aromobatidae; genus Allobates; species Allobates femoralis. The sequence goes on from JARQOC010000001.1 coordinate 276,672,052, forward strand.
GCTGTCCACTAGGAGGAGACACTATGCAGAATATGTAAGAGAGTTAAAAGGCTCCTCCTCTGCAGTATACACCCCTGGAGCAGGAAGTGCTTCACCAGTTTTGTGCTAAAGCAGTAGGAGAGTTAACAGATAACAGTAAAAAAAAGGCCTGTAACCACACCGGCAACCTGTGTACACAGATATAGCTAACGAAGTAATAACCGTGTAACCAGGCATGTAACTAAACAGCGACTTGTGTTAGCAGTTAAGAGTTATCATAGTAATAATAGTACCACAAGGCCTGTCTAACCAGGCACCTATGTAACCACTGAAGAGTTAACGGAGCAATAATTGATTAACAAGGCCTGACCTAAACAGGCTTACAGTACTACAAGGCCTGTAACCAAACAGGCACTAGGTTAAACTGTCACAGTCAACAGAATGCAAACAGTCACTCGGAAGTACACTGAGCTGTAGGCTGATTTTCTGCTAAGGGAAAAAAAAAAAATTTAAATCTGATTTTCTAGCGAGTGTGGCGAGCTGAGTGTGACAGAGCACAAGTGCGACAGAAGTAAGTGTGTGACTTGTGATTCAGTGACTTTGGATTAAGGGAGTTTGGAAGGGAGGACTTACTGAATTGCTGGTTGTATTTTATTAATACTTTGCATTTCTTTTTACTTATCATTTCTGTCTGGTGCAATCCCCATTAGGAAATGAGCTCCATAATTGGCAATGCCATCCAGTGTACATCTTGCCACATGTATGCATTCCTTGACCAGCCGGTCGAGGGTGCATACTGCTGTGTGAGATGCGAGTACGTTGTGCATTTGGAAGCCCAGATACTGGATCTAAATGAACAACTGACAACGTGACAATATGGAAAGGAGTCTGCTGCTCACTGAACAGCTGCTCAATGGGATAGATGTGGGGGAGGATGGTAGTATGGAGTTGCAGGACCATGAGGTAGCCAGCTGGGTGACAGTTAGAAGGTGGGGTAGAGGGAAGGGTGCAGGGAGGCTAGCCCTGATCTGGCACACCCCAATAAATTTGCTATTTTGGGCAGATGAGGGGGTGTGAGTTCAGGGATAGCATTGCTGCAGCAGGGCATGACCTCTGAAAGCCAGAGGAGTGTCTGCTCCAGTAAGGGGGAAAACAGGAGAGAAGGGCAGGCCAGACAGGTGCTGGTAGTGGGGGACTCAATTATTAGGGGAATAGATAGGGCAATCTGTCACAAAGACAGGGATCGTCGAACAGTGTGCTGCCTACCTGGCGCTCGAGTCCGGCACATCGCTGACCGGGTTGACAGATTACTGTGAGGGGCTGGTGAGGACCCAGCGGTCATGGTGCACATTGGCACAAATGACAAAGTTATAGGTAGGTGGAAGGTCCTTAAAGATGATTTCAGGGAATTAGGCTGCAAGCTTAAGGCAAGGACCTCCAAGGTAGTATTCTCTGAAATACTGCCTGTACCACGTGCCACACCAGAGAGGCAAAGGGAGATTAGGGAGATAAATAAGTGGCTCAGGAATTGGTGTAGGAAGGAGGGGTTTGGGTTCCTGGAGAACTGGGCCGACTTCTCTGTTGGCTACAGGTTCTATGCTAGGGACGGGCTGCACCTCAATGGGGAGGGTGCAGCTGTGCTGGGGGAGAAAATGGCTAGAAGGTTGGAGGAGTGTTTAAACTAGGGATTGGGGGGGGAGGGTATTCATTGTATAGGAGGGGAAGATAGTGTAAATAGTAACCTGGGCACAAGTAATAAAATTGGGGGTGGCATGGGGGGTGGGGTTAGAACAGTCAATCTAGTAGGAAAGAATAGAGGTAAAGAGAGATGCATAAAGTGCATGTACACTAATGCCAGAAGCCTCACCAACAAACTGGAGGAATTAGAATTGATTTTGTTGGAAAATAATTATGACATGGTGGGGATTTCGGAGACTTGGCAGGACGAGAGCCATGACTGGGCTGTTAATTTACAGGGCTATTGTCTGTTCAGAAATGACCGCACAAATAGGGAGGAGGAGGTGTATGTTTATACGTAAAATCATCCTTAAAACCCATCCTGCTTGATAATATAGATGAATATAATGGAAATGTAGAGTCCTGTGGGTGGAGATAAGGGGAGGGGGAAAAAATAATAAATTACTTTATAGGGGTTTGTTATAAGTCCCCAACAATAATAGAAGTGGAGGAGAATATCCTCATAAAGCAAATAAATGAAGCAGCGACTCAGGGAGAAGTCATTATTGTGGGGGACTTCAACTACCCTGAAATACATTGGGGATCAGAAACCTGCAGTTCCAGCAAAGGTAATAGTTTTTGAAAACTATGAGAGACAATTACCTTTCACAACTGGTTCAGGACCCAACAAGAAGGGGGCACTGCTGGACCTAATATTAACCAATAGGCCGGACCGCATATCAAATATACAGGTTGGAGGTCACTTGGGTAATAGTGATCATAACTTAGTAAGCTTTCAAGTATCCTTTACTAAGACGTGTAGTAGAGGGGCTACAAGGACACTAAACTTCAGGAAGGCAAATTTCCAACGGTTGAGAGATGATCTTAGTGCAATAAACTGGGACGATGTCCTGAGACATAAAAGTACACAACACAAATGGGAGATGTTTATTAGCATTCTGAATAGGACCTGTGCACAATATATACCCTATGGGAATAAGCATGCTAGAAATAGGAGGAAACCACTATGGCTAAATAAAGCGGTAAGAAGTGCAATATGTGACAAAACGAAAGCATTTAGGGAATTAAAGCAAGTAGGTAGTGATGAGGCATTAAATAAATACAGACAATTAAATAACATTCTGTAAAAAGCAAATCAAGGCAGCAAAGATTGAGACAGAGAGACTCATTGCCAGAGAAAGTAAAAAGAATCCCAAAATATTTTTTAACTACATAAATAGTAAGAAACTAAAAAATGATGGTGTTAGCTCCTTTAAAAATAGTCTGGGTGAAATGGTGGATGAGGATGAGGAAAAAGCCAATATGCTAAATGACTTTTTTCAACAGTATTTACACAAGAAAATCCCATGACAGACAATATGATCAGTGATAACAAAAATTCTCAATTAAATGTTACCTGCTTAACCCAAGAGGAAGTACGGCATCATCTAAAAATCACTAAAATTTGACAAATCCCCGGGCCCGGATGGGATACACCCCAGAGTGCTGCAGGAATTAAGTACTGTCATAGGTAGACCATTATTTTTAATATTTAAAGATTCCATAATAACAGGTCTGTACCACAGGACTGGCGTATAGCAAATGTGGTGCCAATATTCAAAAAGGGGACAAAAACTGAACTTGGAAATTATAGGCCAGTAAGCTTAACCTCTACTGTGGGTAAAATCCTAGAGGGTTTTCTAAGAGATGCTATACTGGAGTATTTGAAGAAAAATAACCTCATGACCCATTATCAACATGGTTTTACGAGGGACCGTTCCTGTCAAACTAATCTAATAAGCTTCTATGAACAAGTAAGTTCTGGACTGGACCAAGGAAATGCAGTGGATGTGGTGTATATGGACTTTTCAAAAGCTTTTGATACGGTGCCACACAAAAGGTTGATACATAAAATGAGGGCAATGGGGATAGGGGAAAATATGTGTAAGTGGGTTAAGAACTGGCTTAGTGATAGGAAACAAAAGGGTGGTTATTAATGGAACACACTCAGAATGGGTCACAGTTAACAGTGGGGTACCACAGGGGTCAGTGTTGGGCCCGCTTCTATTTAATATATTTATTAATGACCTTGTAGGGGGCATACAGAGTAGAATCTCAATATTTGCAGATGACACTAAACTCTGCAGGGTAATCAATACAGAGGAGGACAATTTTATATTACAGGAGGATTTATGTAAACTAGAAGCTTGGGCTGCTAAATGGCAAATGCGCTTTAATGGGGATAAATTTAAAGTCATGCACTTGGGCAGAGGAAACAAAAGGTATAATTATGTGCTTAATTGTAAAACACTGGGCAAAACTGTCACTGAAAAAGACCTGGGTGTATGGGTAGATGACAAACTCACATTTAGTGGCCAGTGTCAGGCAGCTGCTGCAAAGGCAAATAAAATAATGGGATGCATTGAAAGAGGCATATATGCTCATGAGGAGAACATAATATTACCTCTATACAAGTCACTAGTGCGACCAAACTTAGAATACTGTGTACAATTCTGGTCTCCGGTGTATAAGAAAGACATAGCTGAACTAGAGCGGGTCCAGAGAAGAGCGACAAAAGTCATTAGAGGACTAAGGGGTCTGCAATACCAAGACAGGTTATTAAACTTGGGGTTATTTAGCTTGGAAAAACGAAGGCTTAGGGGTGATCTTATAATAATGTATAAATATATGAGGGGACAGTACAGAGACCTTTCTAATGATCTCTTTACTCTTAGGCCTGAGACTGGGACAAGGGGGCATCCTCTACGTCTGGAGGAAAGAAGGTTTAATCATAATCACAGACGCGGATTCTTTACTGTAAGAGCAGTGAGACTATGGAACTCTCTGCCACATGCTGTTGTAATGAGTGAGTCACTACTAACATTTAAGAAGGGCCTGGATGCCTTTCTTGAAAACTATAATATTACCAGTTATACTTACTAGATTCTTTGATAGGGCGTTGATCCAGGGAATTAGTTTGATTGCCGTATCTGGAGTCAGGAAGGAATTTTTTCCCCCAATGTGGAGCTTAGTGTTGCCACATGGGTTTTTTTTTTGCTTTCCTCTGGATCAACATGTTAGGCTATGGGTTGAACTAGATGGACTTAAAGTCTTTCTTCAACCTTAAAAACTATGTTACTATGTTACTTATGCGTAACTATGGTAACCCTGTAACCGCTGACAAGCTATGTGAGAACTGTAGCAACAGCCCACCAGGGCTATAGGGCAGGTGCTGTGTCCCCCAATTAGAGGCTAAGAGAAAAGGAATTTATGGTGAGTACACAAAATTCTCCTTTTCTCCTTCACCTCATTGGGGGACACAGGACCATGGGACGTCCTAAAGCAGTCCATGGGTGGGAAATGGCATTGGAACTAGGACTACAGAGCCTGGTCTGTGAAGACTATGTACCGACAGGCGGACTGCTGGCGCCTGGAGGCCACGTCTACCTAGATCTGCGTTTGCCGAGGTCTGAGTGTAAATACCGTATTGGCTTGAGTATGTGTGTGGGCCGACCATTTGGCTGCCTCACACCCTTGTTGCGCTGACCTCTGGTGTCGAACGGCCGAGGAAGCTTCCACGGCTGTGGTAGAATGTGCCGTGACACTTGTGTAATGGGTGGAATGGTTGATTTTTCCATGTTGGAAGCGCCTTTGATGTTTAGACGAATCTATTTGACTGGCGTAGCCGTAAGCCCCAGTCACACATAACGATATTGTTAGAGAGATCGTTGTAACTGTGACGTTACAACGATCTCTCCAGCGATATTGTTCTGTGTGACACTTTGCAGCGATCAGGACCCTGATGTGAGGTCGCTGATCGTTGCAAAGTGATGTGGGTCATTTTTTGATCGTTGGTTTCCCGCTGGTCAGCATTTCTCGCGGTCACACGCAGCGATACACCAGCGATCTGTGACCTCACAGGGCTGGTTACTATGGTAAACACCACGTATCCAGGCAGCGCGCGCTGCCTAGATACCCGGCGTTTACCATGGTTACCAGCGTCCTTCCTGCTTAGCACTGCCTGTAAGTAGGGAGAACGCTGGTACCTATGATAAACAGTGGGTATCCATGCATTGCGCGCTGCCTGGATACCGCGCTGTTTATCATAGTTACCAGCATTCTCCCTGCTTAGCAGGGAGCGATGTGGGATGTGGCTCCCATGGCCTGATCACTAGGGAGATCTGTCTGTTTGACAACTCTCCAGCGATCAGGTAACGACGCTCCAGCGATCCCGGCAGGTCGTTATCGCTGTCGGGATCGTTGGAGCGATCGTTATGTGTGACTGTACCTTTAGATGCTGACTTGTTCTTATTTTTGTCCTGTTGAAGAACGAAGAAAAGCAATTCGAAGTCTACCACTGACACTGTCCTAGATACTTATCTGCGTAGGTCCTTGACGATCAATTGTATTTGTAGTTTCTTTGAGACCCTTTGTACTGGCGGCGGCTGCCACCATGACCGTGAGATGTCTTGCTTCAGGTGGTAGGAATATATTGCTCTTAGACTAAGGCTGGAACCAGCTATATGGTAAACTTGGCCTCGTTGGATGAGCAGAGTAACGGTAACATTCCATAGAGTATAAAAATGTGTTTCCTGTATGGAGGTTCTGGAAGCTATTAATGCTGATGTCGACTTCGTGGATGGAGAATATGGAGATATATTGACTTCAACCCAGTATCCGCAGAGGTTATGGGTAAGGAGGACGGCATATGACTTTGAATCTCAACCTTACCCTGGACCCCTACCATGAGGGACGAGGATGGAGCTTGAAGAGGGCCGCATCTTACCCCCGCACAGCCGACTGTGTGATATCTTACATGATATTGTTTGTGACATTGCGGATACTGCATACCTATGTTACCCCTGTATGCTATAGTACTGGCCCTTTCCCCTGCGTGCATGACTTCTGATGTGGGGTGCCGAGAAAGGAGCGGCATGTGGATCGACCTCTCAACTTCAACCAGGCGCCTCCAAAAGTGGGGGGCCGAGGAAGGAGCATGTCGGGAGTCTCGCCAGAGACCCACTTTTCTTCATGTGTTAAGAAAATAATCAAAAAGTAAAAAATATTTAAGAAAAATAAAATTTAGGTGTTCCTCCTAACAACACTAAGCAAAAAGTGGTGAAGCACTTCCTGCTCCAGGGGTGTATACTGCAGAGGAGGAGCCTTTAAACTCTTTTACAGATTCTGCATAGTGTCTCCTCCTAATAGACAGCAGCATAACGCCCATGGTCCTGTGTCCCCCAAAGAGGCAAAGGAGAAATTGTCTGGGTGACCCCAAACTTTTGAACGGTAGTGTACTTTCAGTGAAAAAAATAGGTAAATCGATTCTCCCAAGAAATTCTATCAACCTGCAACTGGACAAAATAGTAAAACAGGCCAAATTTCGCCAGTTCGGAGCACAAGTCTTATTTACCTTTTCCTATCGTGGAAACCTTCAAAAGGAACCTGAAGACCATCTCTTCTGACAATCCTAAAACCTGCAGTAACCCTCAGTCCACTAAGCCGCTACATGACCAGCTCTACCCTCACCTCCTGTATCCTCAACCCAACCCTTGTAGACTGTGAGCCCTCGCGGGCAGGGTCCTATCTCCACTACTGTACCCACACCCATCCCTTGTAGACTGTGAGCCCTCATAGGCAGGGTCCTCTCTCCTCACCCATCCCTCGTACACTGAGTCTTCATGGGCAAGGTCCTCTCTCCTCACCTACTGTATCCTCACCCATCCCTTGTAGACTGTGAGCACTATCGGGCAGGGTCATCTCTTCTCTTGTACCTGCATCTTGTATTTTTCATAATTATTGTTCTTGTCTATAGATGCCCCTTTTCACATGTAAAATGCCATGGACTAAATGGCGTTATAATAATAAATAATAATAATATGGTGATGTGTGAAATCAGATCCTTCCTTGGTCACAAGTTTGTACTTGGGAAGGGAATGTCACCAGAATTGACATTCACTGTTAAAATGAAGTAAAACCTGTGTCCTTGTAATACTGAGGAAAATCATTGGATTTCATAATGGTATGTATTTGAGAAAAGTCTCATAATTTCATCATCTGTCACTTTTTAAGCTGTATTCACATACCCAATAAGTCCTTAATATGAGCAAAGTAATAGCAAAATAAAATTAAAAATGAAAACAGTCATATATATGGAGGTAATGCTATATGTGCGGCCATAGTGCACTGTAAGCTCTATAGGTTCCCTCTTCAATAAAGCTTGTCAGACTCTCCCATAAAAGTAAAAATAGGTTAAATCTCCAAGAATCTATGTGCAACAGTTTTTTTTTCCAACATGTGTATATAAGGTTGAAAATAAATAAAATACATATCCAACGAAATTAAGGCATATTTTACGTGTGAACTTATCTCCAACTAAAATGGACACAAGACTCACCCTTTGCACTGTAGCTTTATGTACTTTATTCCTTCCTTTTCAATATCATTCCGCTCATAGAACCTTGTAGTATTAGTTAAATCAACTAATAGACCCATTTTTACCTGTGAAAGGAAAAATAAAAATGCAGAAAATTATTCTTTTTTTTTTTTTTTTTTTTTGTTCAAATATTTTTATTGATTATATGGGGGTATTTACAGGGTGAAGACTTTACAGACAGTAATACAAAACAAGGTTGAAGACAAAAACATTGGGATAGTACGATGGTTACATAGAAGTAAGATAACATAAAATTAGGCAGACAATTATTCTTACCCTTCAAATCCACCACTTAACTTATCATTAACAATGACTTCTTTAGTTTTATTTTTAGAATTCTTCAGTAATAAACATCTGAAGCTTTTAACTCAAACATATAATATTCCATAAACCATCATTCCAAAAACCGTGTACCGTATATATACCCATGTATAAGCCGACCCCCTACTTTTGCCCCCAAAAACTGGGAAAAGCTATTGACTCACGTATAAGCCGAGGGTGGACCCCAGCACAGGTATACAGCCCCCAGCAGTGTGGTATACAGGCCCCCAGCAGTGTGGTATACAGCAGGCCCTCAGTGGTATACAGCATCCGCCAGGAGTGTACAGCATCCGCCAGGAGTGTACAGCATACGCCAGGAGTGTACAGCATCCACCAGAAGTATACAGCAGGCGAGTGACGGCAGGAGGGGGCTGTATGCAGTGCACTAACTGATGCAGCCCCCTCCTGCCGGCACTCGCCCCCCATACTGTGCAGAGCCCTCTCGCAGCATTAACTTACCATCCAGCGTCTTCATCACCGCGGGCCCTCGGGTCCGTCCTCACGTGACCCGCCTCCGCTGCGGCAGGACGTCATCGCGGGTCACGTGATCGGAACACAGCGCGTGATGAAGACGCTGGATGTAAGTTAATGCAGCGGGGGGCTCTGCACAGTGTGGGGGCCAGCAGGAGGGGGGCTGCCTGTGTACCACTGGGGGGCTGCCTGTATACACTGGGGGGCTGTATGCACGGCTCCCCCTGCCACTGATGGGCGGGGGAAGCTGTGCCTATCTAATGAGCGGCGTCACGTGATGCGCCGCTCAGTCAGCAGCCTCCCCCCACCTGCTACAGCCTCCCCAGCACCCGGGCACAGCCCCACCATAGGATTACCGTATTGACCCGTGTATAAGCCGAGGGGGTGACTTTTCAGCCCAATTTCTGGGCTGAAAAACTCAGCTTATACACGAGTATATACGGTATTTATAAAAGTGAAATGGCCATCAGATTCATGCTTCTCGATCACAGGAACAATGAATCAGACACCAGCTCCCTTATTTCTGCATCACTGACCACGGTGGTGAAAACCCAGTGGGGGCTATAGAATACCAGTACAAGGCAAGTCCCCTATGCACAAACATAGGAAAAGACCTGACAGTCAAGGGAAGTAGAGCAAGAGCCACCATGGACCTGCCTCCAACTAGTCATGCAAGCTGCATAGTCATCCATCGGCTTTCCAAAGTAGGCTCTCTCTGAAACACTGTAGAGTTTCAGAGTAAAAGAGAGATGGCTGCGATAACACAGCCAGCGTCTGGGGATTGGGCAACATTACTCAGAGGACAGGTTCCCTTTAGAGGTGTGTCACCATTATGAGTAGGGAAGAAAGGAGAAAAATGACATACAATATAAACTATGACCTCCATTCATCATGCCGTTGTTTTAGTGTCTAGTTTTGCACCTTTTTTTTGCACTCAATTCAGTTATCTACTTTCATCTTTTTTGAAGTCTACCTTATATGCGTTTGCCTGATTTTTGCTTTTCGCTTTGCAGGCAGGGTTTGGCAATTTCAGATGGTTTTGCCTTATTAATCAATTGCGACTTTTTAAAAAAGTTGCAATATTTTGCACAACTCAACTCCCTTATCCCCAATGTGATGTATAATGTGATGTATTTTTGGCACAATCTTTATTACCATTTTGCAAAACGTACTACTTTTGGAACAACATATTTGCAAAGACACTTCAAGACAGAAAGCTCTTCTTTTACTTTGCACCAAATTCAGGAATCGCATACACTGTTGTGAACACCTTGTTGCCAAAAACATCGTCTTATAACACAAGATCAAAAAGAAAGTTAATAAAAATTAAAAATGGTGAATTGGGTAGAAATGAGCAGACCCGCAGAAGTTCGGGTTCTGGTGGCTCAGCAGAACTCTTTAGTCAAAATTTGACCCGAACCTCATTTGAAGTCACTGATTGGGCAGTTTGGCTCTCCACCCACATACAGCCAGCCATAAGCAAAGCACTTCCGGTGGGGATTTGTGTTTTTTTAATTTTACAACCACACTACGGCAGATAACTCTGCTTTAATCCCAGTGCAAGCCAATCAAACACTGCATGCGTTTTGCACTGGGCTGAGCACCGAGTGTACTCAAGCATGGCCATGTTTGCTCCAGTGATTTGGAAACGTAAAGTACCCAAACAGGTTCATTCATCAGTGGAATTGGTAGAACGGCTTCCGTACCTTTTTTGCAAAAAACGTACTAACTAAGAACCCTGCTGATGACACTATTTTGCACTTGCTTTTTACTTTTTTAGCAGTGATATATATTATTTGGACGTTTTTTGCACCCTTTTTTGTGATATATATTCTTGGTGGTGTGAACACGGTTTACAGCCCTGTTCACATTGTGATCTGGCTCAGTATCAGTTTTTCATTAGTTTCTTGTCCTGCAAGTTGAGAAGTGCTCCACCTCTTCTCACTGAGCCTGAACACATAAATTGCTGTTTTTACCTCGTGTGCCCATAATGAATCTGGCCCTGCTGCATCCTGCATCTATGAGGTATGGTCACACTAGATCAGGTTTTAAATACGTTAGTCTAGGACCGTTCTGATAGGGGTCACCGTGGAGTGGTAGAACGGCTTCCGTACCTTTTTTGCAAAAAACGTACTAACTAAGAACCCTGCTGATGACACTATTTTGCACTTGCTTTTTACTTTTTTAGCAGTGATATATATTATTTGGACGTTTTTTGCACCCTTTTTTGTGATATATATTCTTGGTGGTGTGAACACGGTTTACAGCCCTGTTCACATTGTGATCTGGCTCAGTATCAGTTTTTCATTAGTTTCTTGTCCTGCAAGTTGAGAAGTGCTCCACCCCTTCTCACTGAGCCTGAACACATAAATTGCTGTTTTTACCTCGTGTGCCCATAATGAATCTGGCCCTGCTGCATCCTGCATCTATGAGGTATGGTCACACTAGATCAGGTTTTAAATACGTTAGTCTAGGACCGTTCTGATAGGGGTCACCGTGGAGTGGTAGAACGGCTTCCATACCTTTTTTGCAAAAAACGTACTAACTAAGAACCCTGCTGATGACACTATTTTGCACTTGCTTTTTACTTTTTTAGCAGTGATATATATTATTTGGACGTTTTTTGCACCCTTTTTTGTGATATATATTTGCAAAGACACTTCAAGACAGAAAGCTCTTCTTTTACTTTGCACCAAATTCAGGAATCGCATACACTGTTGTGAACACCTTGTTGCCAAAAACATCGTCTTATAACACAAGATCAAAAAGAAAGTTAATAAAAATTAAAAATGGTGAATTGGGTAGAAATGAGCAGACCCGCAGAAGTTCGGGTTCTGGTGGCTCAGCAGAACTCTTTAGTCAAAATTTGACCCGAACCTCATTTGAAGTCACTGATTGGGCAGTTTGGCTCTCCACCCACATACAGCCAGCCATAAGCAAAGCACTTCCGGTGGGGATTTGTGTTTTTTTAATTTTACAACCACACTACGGCAGATAACTCTGCTTTAATCCCAGTGCAAGCCAATCAAACACTGCATGCGTTTTGCACTGGGCTGAGCACCGAGTGTACTCAAGCATGGCCATGTTTGCTCCAGTGATTTGGAAACGTAAAGTACCCAAACAGGTTCATTCATCAGTGGAATTGGTAGAACGGCTTCCGTACCTTTTTTGCAAAAAACGTACTAACTAAGGGTGCTTTCACATCAGCGTTTTTCGTAATTCGCGGCAGATGCGGTGAAAAAACCGCATCTGCCGCGTTTGCCGCATAACGGTTCCACTTGCGGCACGGTTGCGGTTTTTTCCATAGGAAGTATAGGGGGACTTGCGGCAGATGCGGCAAGTGCGGTTTTGCACTTGCGGCAGGTGCGGCAGCGAAAAAAACCGCAGTAAGCTGCGGTTTTTTTCTCTGCCGCACCTGCCGCAAGTGCAATACCGCACTTGCCGCATCTGCCGCAAGTCCCCCTATACTTCCTATGGAAAAAACCGCAACCGTGCCGCAAGTGGAACCGTTATGCGGCAAACGCGGCAGATGCGGTTTTTTCACCGCATCTGCCGCGAATTACGAAAAACGCTGATGTGAAAGGGCCCTTAGAACCCTGCTGATGACACTATTTTGCACTTGCTTTTTACTTTTTTAGCAGTGATATATATTATTTGGACGTTTTTTGCACCCTTTTTTGTGATATATATTCTTGGTGGTGTGAACACGGTTTACAGCCCTGTTCACATTGTGATCTGGCTCAGTATCAGTTTTTCATTAGTTTCTTGTCCTGCAAGTTGAGAAGTGCTCCACCCCTTCTCACTGAGCCTGAACACATAAATTGCTGTTTTTACCTCGTGTGCCCATAATGAATCTGGCCCTGCTGCATCCTGCATCTATGAGGTATGGTCACACTAGATCAGGTTTTAAATACGTTAGTCTAGGACCGTTCTGATAGGGGTCACCGTGGAGTGGTAGAACGGCTTCCATACCTTTTTTGCAAAAAACGTACTAACTAAGAACCCTGCTGATGACACTATTTTGCACTTGCTTTTTACTTTTTTAGCAGTGATATATATTATTTGGACGTTTTTTGCACCCTTTTTTGTGATATATATTTGCAAAGACACTTCAAGACAGAAAGCCTTCTTTTACTTTGCACCAAATTCAGGAATCGCATACACTGTTGTGAACACCTTGTTGCCAAAAACATCGTCTTATAACACAAGATCAAAAAGAAAGTTAATAAAAATTAAAAATGGTGAATTGGGTAGAAATGAGCAGACCCGCAGAAGTTCGGGTTCTGGTGGCTCAGCAGAACTCTTTAGTCAAAATTTGACCCGAACCTCATTTGAAGTCACTGATTGGGCAGTTTGGCTCTCCACCCACATACAGCCAGCCATAAGCAGAGCACTTCCTGTGGGGATTTGTGTTTTTTTAATTTTACAACCACACTACGGCAGATAACTCTGCTTTAATCCCAGTGCAAGCCAATCAAACACTGCATGCTTTTGCACTGGGCTGAGCACCGAGTGTACTCAAGATGGCCATGTTCGCTCCAGTGATTAGGAAACGTAAAGTACCCAAACAGGTTCATTCATCAGTGGAATTGGAGCCCAGGTTATTCATTTTATTCATTCAGGAAACTAGAGAGCCAAGAAAGTAAGATAGGGTTTTCCCAAGAATTGGCAATAGGAAAAGCATGGTAGTAAAAAAAAAAAAAAACCAGTCAATAGCTTGATTGGCATAATGACCGTTCTTCCCTAGGTAGAAGAAAACTAGTGTCCATTATTAAGTTGAGGTATATATATGAAATGAAAGCAAATATTAGAAAGAGGGAACATAATTGACTACTGCTATAAAATCCAGTCCCTGTAGAGCCCAGCAAGAACCACAGTAGATGGAAGTTCATACTCCTGGGAGATGAATGTCAAAGGAAGTAACAGTGATTTACAGCAGGGTAACAGTATCTCAAGCTTGTCTGAGATAGGGATTCTTCACAAAACACAGATCTGCTGATTCTCAAACCTTAAGACTCTTCAGTAGTTTGACAGCATGCTTGGGTGAAAACGATTCTCCTCAGGAACCTGATCATCATATCTGGTCCCAGCATAGTCTTTAAAGGTAAGAATTTCCTGTAAAGAGAAATAAAAAGAACAATGCGTCATTGCTAAAGGTAAAAAAGGGAATTCTATAGATAAGGCCAATAGGAAAGCGCACTCTAGCAGCATTTTAATAAACTCGTTATGCCCCCCAGCTATCACTACCTGTTCCTGCAGCTTCAATGTACTATTCCTAATCATCCCTGCTAAGTCATATAAGTAATTTATCGCTTACATTTTTGGAGGCAGTGATTACACCTTGGAGGTGTAGCCTATCTGGAAAGGTAATAGTTAACATTTTCAGCAGAATTTTAAAGATGCTGCATGACCTGTTGATGTTCACGATCATTACTTATAATATATGGAACAAAGTCTTCACATATCATAATGATTTTGTCTTTTCTTAGCTCCGCCACTATGGTACATGATTGGGACAATCGCCAGTCATTTATACAGAGACATTAGGTTGAGTTAACTATTAACCTGCCAGAGTTACTACATCCTTTAAGGTGTATCTGACTTCCTCAAAATAAAGAGAATTTGTTTACGTACCGTAAATTTTTTCTTTAATCATCAATGGAGACCCAGACAATGGGGTTTAGGGCACTGCCCTCCGGAGGTCACACTAGGGTACTACAGTTTGTAGACACCGCCCCCTCCGCTTATAAACCCCTACCGCAGGGAACATCCTCAGTTTGGTCCATAAGCTGCGAGGAGACAAATAAACCACACCCGAAACGTCGGGAAGAAACCGTGCACAAACGGTTCAACAACCCGGATAATACTGTCCCAACAGGGAACAGAACAAATGCAAAACATGCAACGGAACAACTGGGTGGGTGCTGGGTCTCCCATTGATGATTAAAGAAAAAAGAATTTACGGTACGTAAACAAAATTCTCTTTTTTCTGGTCATCATAATGGGAGACCCAGACAATGGGGATGTCCTAAAGCAATACCCCAGGGCGGGAAGAGTTCCTCAAAAGACGGATAACCATGGTCCCCCTCAAAGGTGGGCAACCGCCGCCTGGAGGACCCGCCTGCCCAAACTTGCATCCGCAGAGGCATGGGCATGCACCATATAGTGCTTAGAGAAAGTGTGCAGGCTGGACCAAGTGGCCGCCTGACACACCTGTAGAGCCGAAGCTCGATGTCGCAAAGCCCAGGAGGCACCGACAGCTCTGGTAGAGTGAGCCTTCAATCCCACCGGGAGAGGCAAACCAGAAGACCTGTAAGCCTCTTGAATGGGAGCCTTGATCCATCTGGCCAAGGTTGACTTCGATGCCGCGGACCCTTTACAGCGACCTGTCGTAAGGACAAATAATGAATCCGAACTCCGGAAGGAGGCAGTCCTGGACACATAAATGCGTACAGCCCTCACGAGATCCAGAGTATCGAGATCGCGCTCCACCTGATGAACGGGAGCGGGGCAAAATGATGGGAGAACAATCTCCTGGTTCAGATGAAAAGTGGAAACCACCTTTGGCAAGAATTCTGGCCGCGGGCGTAACACCACCTTGTCTTGGTGAACCACCAGGAAGGGCGACTTGCACGATAGTGCAGCCAATTCTGAGAAACTTCTCAGAGACGTAATCGCCACCAGAAAGACCACTTTCTGGGACAGACGAGATAGAGAAATGTCTCTCAGCGGCTCAAACGGCGGTTTCTGCAGCGCCGCCAGGACCATGTTAAGGTCCCAAGGGTCCAGTGGTCGCCTGTAGGGCGGAGCCACCCGAGACACCCCCTGCAGAAATTGACGGACCCTGGGAAGGAGCGCCAAGCGCCTGTCAAACAGCACTGAAAGAGCTGACACTTGACCCTTCAGGGAGCCGAGGGATAAACCCAATTCCAACCCCGACTGTAGAAAAGCCAACAATGTCGGGATGGACAAGGGCCACGGGGACCGGCCACCCGAGGCACACCAGGTGAAGAAAATCTTCCACGTTCTGTGGTACATCTTCCTGGAAACAGGCTTCCTAGCCCGAGTCATAGTGGCGACTACCGTAGGAGAGAAGCCTCTGGATGTCAGCAGCCAGGTCTCAAGAGCCATGCAGTCAATCTGAGGGCCCTGGAATTGAGGTGGAAGAATGGGCCTTGCGCGAGCAGATCTGCGCGTTCTGGAAGAGCCCACCTGTGTCCGCCTGACAGTCGCCACAGGTCCGGATACCAGGACCTCCTGGGCCAATCTGGAGCCACTAGAATGGCTACCCTGCATTCCGACCTGATCTTCCACAGAACCCTGGGAATCAGAGCCAGAGGCGGGAACACATACGGTAGATGGAAGCTGGACCAACTCAGGATCAGGGCGTCCGCCCCCAGAGACAGAGGGTCCCATGATCTCGCCATGTATTGCGGCACCTGATGATTCAGCCGCGAGGCCATCAGGTCCACGTCCGGAGTGCCCCATCTGCTGCAGATGTCCCGGAAGACGTCTGGATGAAAGGACCACTCTCCGGCGTCCATCCCCTGCCGGCTCAAGTAGTCGGCCTCCCAGTTCTCGACTCCTGGGATGTGAACTGCGGAGATCAGGCAGTCGTTGTCCTCCACCCAAGATAGAATGCGGTGGACTTCGGCGAGGGCCTGAGCACTTCTGGTCCCTCCCTGATGATTTATATAGGCGACGGCCGTCGCATTGTCGGATTGAACCCGAATGGGCTGTCCTGACAGGAACTTCTGAAACACTAGGAGCGCCAGATAGACCGCCTTGATCTCCAGCACGTTGATCTGCAACGCCGACTCCGACGGAGTCCAGAGGCCTTGAGCCCTGTGGTGTAAGAACACCGCCCCCCAGCCCTTCAGACTGGCGTCGGTGGTCACCACTAACCATGACGGCTTGAGGAAGGACCGGCCCCGCGACAAGTGACGGGGCCGGAGCCACCACTGCAAGGAATCCCTGGTCGGTTGAGAAAGCGCCACCAGCCGATTCAGAGAGATCGTCCTCTTGTCCCATCTGCGGAGAATCTCCAGCTGGAGAGGACGGAGGCGAAACTGTGCGAAAGGCACCGCCTCTATCGCAGCTACCATTCGTCCCACCAGCTTCATCAATACCCGTAGGGATGATTGTGGTGACAGGAGGACATCCTGCACTCCTGATTGGATAGCCAGCTGCTTGGCTCGTGGCAGAGACACCAGGGCTGAGTCCGTGTGGAAGTCCATGCCCAGATATGTCAATGACTGGGTCGGAACCAGTGTCGACTTCTGGATATTGAGAAGCCACCCAAATTGTTCCAGAGACTTCATGGTCACCTCCAGGCTTTGCCGACAAAGGTGTTCCGATGGCGCCCTCACCAGTAGATCGTCCAGATAGGGTATTACAGCATGCCCCTGTACGTGCAGGAGAGCCATCATAGATGCCATCACTTTTGTGAACACCCGCGGTGCCGAGGCCAGCCCGAAAGGCAGCGCCACAAATTGGAAGTGTTCTTCCCCCACTGCAAATCTCAAGCAGCGCTGATGAGCCGGTGCAATGGGCACGTGAAGGTAAGCGTCTCGGATATCGATTGACGCTAGGAAGTCTCCCTGTGACACAGCCGCGATCACGGAGCGTAGGGATTCCATACGGAACTTCCGAACCAACACGTGACGGTTGAACAGTTTTAGGTCCAGAACCGGGCGGAAGGAGCCGTCCTTTTTTGGGACAATGAAGAGGTTGGAGTAAAAACCCCGAAACCTCTCCCCGGAAGGCACTGGAACCACCACCCCGTCTCTGCGGAGCCCTTCCAACACCAGGTGAAAAGCCTGAGCCTTTTCTGGAGACGGGACCGACCGATGGAATCGGGGTATCGGTTGTGACGTCAGCTCTATCCTGTAACCTCGCGAGACCACGCCTCGGACCCACTGATCTTGAACGTGAAGTAGCCACCTGTCCTGAAATCGCGACAGGCGGCCCCCCACCTGTGGGGAGGTAGGAAGAGAGTGCGAGTCATGTAGAGGCGGGTTTGGGGGTGGCAGCCGCTGCCCCCGCCGGCTTCTTCTGACGACTCTTAGAGCGCCACTGAGTAGCAGGCTTACCCCCTCGGTCCGTGCGAGCGGACGTCGCTGATGACTGAGAGCTGGAGCGAAAGGACCACTGTTTTGGGTTCCTTTTAACGGTGTACCGTGGCTTAGGTTTATTCTGCGGGATCTTAGACTCAGCAGAATCCTTTATTAGCTTGTCCAGTTCGGTGCCAAAAAGCCTGTCACCAGAGAACGGAAGATTCTGTAAAATCTTCTTGGATGTGGCATCTGAGTCCCAAAGGCGCAGCC
Source organism: Allobates femoralis (assembly GCA_033576535.1). NCBI lineage: Eukaryota > Metazoa > Chordata > Amphibia > Anura > Aromobatidae > Allobates > Allobates femoralis. The sequence goes on from JARQOC010000001.1 coordinate 276,690,262, forward strand.
ACAACAACCTGCGAATCGCAATAGCATTGGCCGAAGCCACAGCAGAGCGAGTTGCAGTTTCCAAAGTCGCCGTCCTGGCGTAGTCCGCATAGGCCTTAGCCCTATCGGTAAGCACCAGGACCTCTGGACTGGACCTTGCCAGTTCAGTGATACCATCCAAACAGGCGGTAATCGCTTGTAAGGTCCAGACCGTGGCAAAAGTAGGGGCAAATGAAGACCCCACGGCCTCATAGGAAGACTTGGCGAGTTGCTCGACCTGTCTATCCGTCGCATCCTTCAGCGAGGAGCTATCAGAGGCAGAGAACAGGGAGCGTGCAGCAATCCTGGTCATGGAAGCATCCACCTTCGGGGACTGCGACCACTCCTGTAGCACCTCCTGGGGAAAAGGAAAGCGATTGTCCTTGGGTTTGCGGACATAGCGCCGCCCAGGATGTAACCTGGGTGCTCTAACCACCCTTCCAAAGTTAGTGTGGTCCATGAAGGAGCCACTTGGTCTAGCCTCCGGCCGCAGCCATTGATAGACCTCCTTCGGGTGAACGTTCACCTCCTCAGGGGTGGGCACGAGACGTAAGGTCTCGTTGATGGAGGACACCAGATCCTCCACCCCGTCTGGTGGTTCAGACACAGACACAGACCCAAGAGTCGAACCCCCATCATCTTCCTCATCAGAGAAGTGCTCCTCCTCAGAGAGGACCTGGAGCTCGGGTGAATCCTCACGACGAGCCCGCTTAAGGGGTCTCACAGTAGAAGAGAGAGACACCCGGGGGTAACTGGAAGGAGAAGCTGGGCTGTCCAGTCTCCTATAAAGAGCCTCCAGGGATTGCGACATGGAGGACAGCTGGGACAACAGAGATTCATTGATCTTATTCTGAGTTTCCATGGCCCTGGGATCACCTGAACCTCAGGGTATAGCACCGGAGCTGCTGACTCAGCAGTGTCAGTCCAGGCCTCTGGGCGTCCGCAGTTATTGCAGGACCCCTCCACCAGTGTCCCGTTGCATGTAGCACAGGTAATGGTGGCATCTGCCGCCTTAGCAGCACGCTTCCTAACTGAGGACATCGCCACAGCAGGGGAAAAATAAGCCAAATTGTGCAGACAAAACCGGGAATCCCGGTGGCTTACCGACCGCAGCGAAGCGGTAGGAGGAAGCGGTGTGTGTGTGTGACCTCCGCGAGAGTTTCCGGTCTCCCTGGAGTGCAGACGCACGCTGCAGACAGATCCCAGCCGGGAAGTGAGGGGTAAAGATGGCCGCCGACAGTGAAACCGTGGGCGGCGCCGAAACACGCGGGAAGCACACACACACGCCCATCGATGACGTCACCGCACGGGCTGCTTCCCATCCTCCAAGCAGCCTCAGTATGAAGGCGCCAGAGCCCGCAGCGCGGGAACTAGTGTGATAATACACACACAGACTGCATGCACAAACAAACATCCGCAGCCTACAGCCTCAGCCCCTGTGACACACAGGGCGGTCAGCCAGGGTAACCCCAGCACAGGGTACACCTCCAGATCCGCGGACCCGAGAGTAACGCGCGGTCTGAGTGTCAGGACACATAAAGTGACAGACACTACCCCCAGGCACACAGGAGACACAGAGTGCCTCAGTACCGGTCCGGTCTGTAAGCACCATTTAGGGAGGCCTCAGACGGGGGTTCAGCACCAGTCCGGAGTGTAAGCACCATTTAGGGAGGCCTCGGACTGGGCTGGCTCCAGTCCGGTCTGTAAGCACCATTTAGGGAGGCCTCGGACGGAGCGGAGCTGTGCAAGGCTCCCATCTCCCACTCTCCAGAGCCCCCAGAGAGGGATGGAAAGGAGTGCAACAGCGTACCGGGAGAACACAAAGTGTCCAGGCTCTAGGCCCTCCGGTACCTCCACCTGCGTGTTCCACAAGGGTGAGCGGGGAGGCTGTCGCAGGTCCCGACCGGAACCATTTTACCTTGTCTTCAGACGCCATCACGTAAGTTGTGAGAATGCAGTGAAGTGCAAGCAAAGCGTGATCCTCCGAGCACACTAAGTTTAAAACTGAGGAGGTTCCCTGCGGTAGGGGTTTATAAGCGGAGGGGGCGGTGTCTACAAACTTGTAGTACCTAGTGTGACCTCCGGAGGGCAGTGCCCTAAACCCCATTGTCTGGGTCTCCCATTATGATGACCAGAAAATGTAAGTGTATAAATGTAGTACAAACGAGGGCTGTGGAGACAGTAAGCCAAACCATCAACTCAGACTCCTCAATTTCCCTGACTCTACGACTCCTTCATACAAGGCACACGTTTAAGTGAAACATTTATTGTAGTATATAGTGTGAACATCAGGTTTTAATCATTATTATGATACAATAATCAAGTTATTTAGATAGAACATAATAATAATATTCAGCACATACTGCACTGAACCACTGTACCTGATTTATTAGAATATATTTTAGGAGTTGGTCCATTTTATACTGACTCCAACTCCACCAAAATGGACACCGACTCCACAGCCCTAGCTATCACTTCTCTTTAATGTTCTATTTGTCTGAAGACGGTGAGGGTAAGGCCAGTGCTGATTGGGCGCAGGGCATCCGTGATGCAACAACACTGTCATACTGGCCAGCATTCGGAAGCCGGACAGTACATCCAATAATCCCCCACAATGCGCAGCTGCGTCATACCAGGAAGGAGCTGCTCACAGATTTGAAATGCGGGACAGCGCTTTCTGAATGAACTAATCACACCCACCAGGGCCTGATAATAAAGGAGAAAGGAGAGAAATGAAGGCTGAGAGAATGCCCACACGTCACCCACCTGTCTGGCAATGGGGGAAAATGTAAGTTATATACATCATTTTTAAAACCAATATACTTCACATTTAAGTCAGACTGGGATGCTGGGGGACGTAGTAGGAAGCCGCATGGACATGTAGTCATGGGTTTGGTGGGGATAAACGACCTGACAGGTTCCCTTTAAAGTGTTAAATGCCCTTAAGATAGAGAAGTCATATTAGCCATATATTTTCCCAAGACTAGTAAAGTCACACAAATCTCTATATTAGAAAGATATTTTTGTTCTTATTATACAATGAATAAGGAGATATTCTGGGACTTTAATAATTATGATCTATTCATTAGCATCAAGGGTTCACAGCAAACATAGGACTATACATTGTGACTAGGTCACATATAGAAAAGGTTTAGCACAGAATTTATAGTCAACAGATGTGAAAATAAAACTATAATTGAAGATATCAGTAAAATAAAAAAAATAAATAAAAAAAAGATAACAGGAGATTTTATGATCAGAAGAGGTCTAAATGTAGAAACCCTGAAAACTGGAAGGTCATGCCAAGAACAATTAATAGAACAGAAACATTTTGGAAGTAGATAGGCAGCATTACTAAACATCAAGCTAGGTAATATTCAATTTACATGCTGATTTGTTTCAGAGATTTCTGTGCCTGTAAATCTGTTCCTTAGGAGGGCACAATGGCTCAGTGGTTAGCGCTGCTGCCCTGCTGATCTGGCGTCCTGGGTTCAAATTCCACCAGAAAACACATTGAAATGGAAATTCAGATTGTGAGCCCCAATGGGGACAGTGATGATGATGTCTGTAAAGTGCGGTGGAATGTGCTGGTGCCATATAAGCAAAGCGTAATAAATTATGAGGTTTCTGCAGTATGTGCATGGATTTCGATAAACCCTATTCAGATTAAATGGACAGTCACAGAAATGTTTGCAATAAATGTCTATCTGAACATATCTACATTGAAATTTCAACATCAAGATGAAAAGGTTGTGGACTTATGGAAATCAATGGATAAACATGTTAATAGTATGCAAGTGATGAAAATATGGCCACAAAATATTCATAAATAACTTGATTTGCTCAATATAAAGTAAAAGCGTCAGAAATACAGACAATTGGCACGATATTAACAAGGTTATTATTGATTGTCTGTGGGATGTTCTGCCATTCTGAATGCACTTGGGCATGCAAATCATCAAGATTCACTGCTGGCAGCTTTGTTTGCAAATATCAGCGAATGACATCCCAAATGTGATCAATGGGAGACAAGTCTTGAGATGCTGCAGGGCATGGTAAACACAATTACTGGTAGGCAACGATGGCTGCTCACAGTAAAACAAGCAACATACGGCCTGGCTCGTAGCGCAAAGTCGTTTAGACACTTTCCTATGACTTTGGTTTGAAATCTTAGGTCCTTCATGATAGATTGATGCCTTAGGCTTGTTATGGGACATCTAAATTCACTTGCAGTGCAGAATACATCACTACTCCATTCTTCGAATCTGACAAGGCCACATGGGCAACACCACAAAGAATCTTGCATGAGGAAAAGTTAGATTGGTCCTACTCTCAGGATTATGGTGTGGAGTGGAATATTGTATGGACCTCTCTACTCTTTACTCAAGGAATACTAACAGCTCAGTATTACATTGATTTGATTTGGAACCAATGATACAGACATTTCTCCAAAGTGCCAGAGGAGCAGCTTTACAACAACAACAACCACATGTCGCTTATTGTACTGTGAGTAGTCTGTATAGCCTAAACATTAACCAAGTCTGCAGCATCTACGGATTTGTTGATCACATCTGGGACATCATTGGCCGACAATTGCAAAGGGGGCTGCCAACAGTGGATCTTGTGTGCCAAGCGCATTCATGGCAGAACATTCCTCAACCATCAACCTCATTCATAAAAAGCCAATGACTATAAATGCATGTTCTGCACGTGGTGCTCACACTTGACACTAAATGAATTAAGAAGTTCTGAACATCTTGTTCCCATTTTATTCATCATTTGTATATCGTTAAAACATCCGATTTTAAGAATTCCCCTATTTTTCCTTTTTCGAGTTATAGTTTCAATGTTGAGGAGTGTATGTTGTTGGTCAAGAGTAAGTAGAAGATATAAATGAAAAGGGAGGTGCTGATTAGGGCTCATGAGGCTACTCTTTTACACTTGGATGTTTTTATTATCATACTGGATTTCATTATTAAGAAATAAAGGATTCAGATTTTTTTTATCTTTAAAGACAAATGCTGAAACTTACTTTTCTCTTAAAAAAAAATAACTATAATGTGACATTCATTCTGTGGCGAGGGTCCATTGGCCTCAGACCATCGGCTAGGTTATAACAAACCAGTATGAGTCCGCACACCAAACATCCTCATTGATCAGAGGTTTTCAGCTATTGCAGCGTCCGAATATAAGAGAAGGGCAAAGCCAGAATCACACCGTTCTGATTGACTACAATATGAGAATACATGTAGTACACACAGATAATGGCCCTACATAGTAAATGGAGTTGTTCTGCTCACTGTTTACATCCCGCCGTTAGTACCGAAAGCAGCTGTGTATTGAGGGTAGCAGGTGTCAGACCCTCACCGTTCTAATTTTGATGCCCTCTCTGGCTTCACTGAAGCAAGTATGACTTGCTCTCCTTCAAATAATGAGGCTAAGGATACATTTGCTCTCCTGGAACATTTGACAACTGAACAAACCAAACAGTGCTAATCCACCTCTACCAACAAAAGCCTAATTTAGCACATCAGCAGTAAAGATGTTATTCTGGACCTCGAAAGAAAAGACATTTATGCAGGAACAGCACAAATGAAAACTATCAATAAGGTGAATACATGTAATTGACTAAATAAGGAGAATGCTTCAAGATCAGTCATTTTCATACAACTTGATGAATTCTCATTAGAAGTCAATACAACTTAATATCTACAAATTTGTACATATGTACAATCAACATTACAGGCATTCTCCACAGCCTTCATTTCAGCAAGTGACACTCCATTTAAAAGGAACCTGCCATGTTCACAATGATATCAGATTCGGATGCAAAGGTAGAAACGTTTCAGTAAAACTTGTATTTTATTAATTGTAATAAGGGGTGTATGTACATATATGAGCCCAGTACTCGTGAATAACAGGATTCATGTATGACTGTGCAGCAGACAGCTGTCAATCACTGAGTAGGTCCTCCCACTGGACTCATGTATGCAGATACTAGGGAATTCAATTATTAAAGTAAAATTAATACTAGATCTTTTCCTACAATACTCTATCATCCCACTAAGCTTTTCCTGCTGTATAATAGAAGACCTATAGATCGGACTGCATATGCAATGTGACGTTTTTTAAGCCTGCATTCACACATGTTACACGTCCGTATGCTATTTTGTAAAACGGACAGCACATAGTCCTTGGGTTTACCTTCTGTTATAACAGAGATCCATGTGTCTGGATCATTAAACTCATAACATATCCTATTCTTTTATTAATTCCGGATCAAACTTGGCCATTACAAATCTTTGGGAGCCGTATAAAACAAATAAAACTCAAAAGTCTTCCATCTGTTTTCATGGATTTTTGGCTGATCCATTGAAAAAGATTCAATAGATGAAAAAAAGGACAGTTTATGCCCTTCAGATATTAAAAAAAGGAGAATGAAAAGGAAATTATACGGTAGAAAAAAATTTCAGTTTTTCATATTTGTTAAAATAGAAATAGATGTGCGAGTGGAGCCAAAGGCCTTGTGCCCATGGTACGTTGTTTGATGCTTCTTTTAAAACGATTTAGAGAATCTGCATCAAAATCTGTATGTCTATCCTGAGGCCCGCAAAGTCTAGGACAGGTCAAGTCCTTGCACATGTGATTGAGATTTCTCTTTTTCTGTCCCAAAATCTGCACCAAACCTGCAAAGTAAAAAAAAAAAAACACGTTGGCGCAGCACGACCCATAGACTTTGCTTGCTGGCCTCAGGATAGACATGCAGATTCTCAAATTCTGCTTCAAAAGAAGCATCAAACAACACGTGGCAAGGGGGCCTAAAAGTGGAAAAGCCATGTATTATATGATCTTGCTTTTAACTTGTGGCACAGGTTGGCTGTTTTCTGATTATATGTATCACACACAAACATTGTGCTTCACTTCCTCCCATCACTTGTTTGCCATCAGCATCCACAGGCTGAATCAGGGTACAAACATTGTGCTTCACTTCCTCCCATCACTTGTTTGCCATCAGCATCCACAGGCTGAATCAGGGTACAAACATTGTGCTTCACTTCCTCCCATCACTTGTTTGCCATCAGCATCCACAGGCTGAATCAGGGTACAAACATTGTGCTTCACTTCCTCCCATCACTTGTTTGCCATCAGCATCCACAGGCTGAATCAGGGTACAAACATTGTGCTTCACTTCCTCCCATCACTTGTTTGCCATCAGCATCCACAGGCTGAATCAGGGTACAAACATTGTGCTTCACTTCCTCCCATCACTTGTTTGCCATCAGCATCCACAGGCTGAATCAGGGTACAAACATTGTGCTTCACTTCCTCCCATCACTTGTTTGCCATCAGCATCCACAGGCTGAATCAGGGTACAAACATTGTGCTTCACTTCCTCCCATCACTTGTTTGCCATCAGCATCCACAGGCTGAATCAGGGTACAAACATTGTGCTTCACTTCCTCCCATCACTTGTTTGCCATCAGCATCCACAGGCTGAATCAGGGTACAAACATTGTGCTTCACTTCCTCCCATCACTTGTTTGCCATCAGCATCCACAGGCTGAATCAGGGTACAAACATTGTGCTTCACTTCCTCCCATCACTTGTTTGCCATCAGCATCCACAGGCTGAATCAGGGTAAGGACACACTGGCGATAAAAAAAAAAAAAATCAGTCCGTTTCTCATCCAGGAGAGTTGGACGAGTGTCATCTGTTTTTTGATCCATGTGGCATGCAACTACTATGCGAGTGTGAGATCTTTTTCTCAGAGTGCTGTCCCTGTGACATCTGTGTAACATCCGAGTGCAATACAGCTATTACTGTATAATCACTTACAGGAACATTTTACAGTGTTCTGAGCTACAGAATGATAATGTATCAGTGAAAAAAAAAACGGATGCCTCTCGGATGGTCGTGTGTGGTCCATGATTTTGTTGGACCCACAGACTTGCATTAGCGAGTCTCGCGCGGGAATCTCATACTGTCGCAGCATATTGTGACTTTTTTCTCATCCAGAATCTGAATGAGCAAAAAGTGTCCGACAAATGTTAATCTGTTTTGACTCATTCTGTAACATTGCTCCGAGTGCAATGCGAGATTTTCTCACATTGCACTCGTCCGTTTTTCACGCCAGTGTGTCCTTACCATTAATGTATATGGTGGCTACATTTGAGCAATCAGGAGATGACATTTATTTCAGAAGCATTAGCTAGCCTTCACACAAATGGACCAAGCGTTTAGGTGTACATAGGAGGGACAGGGTGAGCTGTTCGTGGATGACAGCACCAAGATAAGAGTGCAGGAGAAAAGCCAGACCACTTCAGTATACAATGTGTAGGATCTAGGACTCCCCTGATCAGACCACTATGCAGGTAATATGTCATTTGCACACACAGTATGGGGCCATGCGGCGATGCAATGACTCAGTATAGTGTGTGTGATCTAGGACTCCCCTGGTCAGACCACCATACAGGGATGTAACCTGCACACACAGTATGGGGCCATGGAGGGGGATGTAATAACTCAGAATACAGTGTGTGGTCTAGGACTCCCCTGACCAGACCACTATACAGGGATGTAACCTGCACACACAGTATGGGGTCATGGGGCGATGCAATGACTCAGTATAATGTGTGTGATCAAGGAATCCCATCATCAGACCACTATAAAGGGATGTAACTTGCACACACAGTATGGCGCTATGGAGCTAATGACTCAGTATACAGTGTGTGGGATCTAGGACTCCCCTGATCAGGCCCCTATACAGGGATGTAACCTGCACACACAGTATGGGGCCATGGAGAGGATGCAATGACTCAGTATACAGTGTGTGATCTAGGACTCCCATGATCACACCACCATATTGGTATGTAATCTGCACACACAGTATGGGGCTATGAAGGGTATGAAATGACTCAGTATACAGTGTGTGATCTAGGACTCCCCTGATCAGACCACCATACAGGGATGTAATCTGCACACACAGTATGGGGCAATGGAGGTGATGCAATGACTCAGTATACAATGTGTGGGATCTAGGACTCCCCTGATCAGACCACTATACAGGTATGTAATCTGCACAAACAGTATGGGGCTATGGAGAAGATGAAATTATTCAATATACAGTATTGGATCTAGGACTCCCCTGATCAGACCACTATACAGGGAAGTAATCTGCACACACAGTATGGAGCTATGGAGAAAATGAAATGACTCAGTATACAGTGTGTGATCTAGGACTCCCCTGATCAGACCACTATACAGGGATGTAAACTGCACACACAGTATGGGGCTATGGAGAAGATGAAATGACTCAGTATACAGTGTGTGATCTAGGACTCCCCTGATCATACCACCATACAGGGATGTAACCTGTACACACAGTATGGAGCTATGGAGGGGATGCAATGACTCAGTATACAGTGTGTGATCTAGGACTCCCCTGATCAGACCACCATACAGGGATGTAACCTGCACACACAGTATGGGGCTATGGAGAAGATGAAATTACTCAGTATACAGTGTGTGGGATCTAGGACTCCCCTGATCATACCACCATACAGGGATGTAATCTGCACACACAGTATGGGGCTATGGAGGAGATGCAATGACTCCGTATAAAGTGTGTGGGATCTAGGACTCCCCTGACCAGACCACCATACAGGGATGTAACCTGCACACACAGTATGGAGCCATGGGGCGATGCAATGACTCAGTATACAGTGTGTGATCTAGGACTCCCCTGACCAGACCACTATACAGGGATGTAACCTGCACACACAGTATGGGGCCATGGAGGGGATGCAATGACTCAGTATACAGTGTGTGGGATCTAGGACTCCCCTGACCAGACCACTATACAGGGATGTAATCTGCACACACAGTATGGGGCCATGGAGGGGATGCAATGACTCAGTATACAGTGTGTGATCTAGGACTCCCATGATCACACCACCATATTGGTATGTAATCTGCATACACAGTATGGAGCCATGGAGAGGGATGCAATGACTCAGTATACAGTGTGTGATCTAGCACTCCCCTGACCAGACCACTATACAGGGATGTAACCTGCACACACAGTATGGGGCTATGGAGATGAAATGACTCAGTACACAGTGTGTGATCTAGAACTCCCCTGACCAGACCACTATACAGGGATGTAACCTGCACACACAGTATGGGGCCATGGAGATGAAATGACTCAGTATACAGTGTATGATCTAGGACTCCCCTGACCAGACCACCATAGAGGGATGTAATCTGCACACACAGTATGGGGCTATGGAGGGGATGAAATGACTCAGTATACAGTGTATGATCTAGGACTCCCCTGACCAGACCACTATACAGGGATGTAATCTGCACACACAGTATGGGGCTATGGAGGGGATGTAATGACTCAGTATACAGTGTGTGATCTAGGACTCCCCTGACCAGACCACCATACTGGGATGTAACCTGCACACACAGTATGGAGCTATGGAGGGGATGAACCGCCCCCAGGCCCCAGCACATACAGTTCCAGTTCCTCCTGGTGTTCAGTGTATACAGCTATGTCAGCAGAGCACGATGTCTGTGAGCTGAGGCTTCCTGGCTGACTCGTGTTTCCCTGGTCTGAGGAGGCAGAAATGATGACATCCACAGTGTAGTGTCACCCACTCGAGCCCTGCTGCAGCCATTACCTGCCACCGGCTGTCCCCTGCGAGGGCAGTTCAGCCATCTGGGTGGTATCTTGTTATGAGCCATGCTGATGGAGCCAGTAGATTACACTGATATTATTGTTCCTGGAGGCTCAGCCGTCACGTGACCCCTCCCAGAACCACTCACAGCCACGAGCTCACACCGTGACGTCACCCCCTTACGTAACGGAACAGGGCTCCCTCCGGGATCCCGCGTCTCACAAACCCCATTCAAAGTGGTGCACACGGCCCATAATGCACAGCGGCGCCAACCTGCTCAGGAGGGTGCTTCCGGGACGGGAAACTTCCGGTGGAAATCCTCCAAGGGGGTGTCGGAGGGTGACACCTGGAGTGTAACAGTGGAACTGCAGGGTTAGGTTGGATTCACACATGAGATTTGGGCCAGTAGTCAGTGACACCTCAAAGTGCACCAAGTGACGTCATGGCTGGCTGGACTGACTGTAAACAAGTGCACGGCAGTGTGGCTGCTTATGGGAGCTCCTTCACCTCTGCAGACGTGGGACAAGACGTTGGCACACAATGTGCCCGGCTGGCTGGCCTCATAGATCTAGCACTGGGCACTATGTATCTGTGGTGTGAGACAAGATGGCACCTGAACTCCCCTCAGAGACACAGTGCCCAGCTTATCATAGAAAGGAATAGGTGGGTAATACCAGGACCACTCTGGTCACTCACACATGAGCATCATGCATGTATGAAGAAAAAAGGTTTGGTAACGTTATCCAGTTGGAAGAAACATTGATTGCTCTCAGTGGGAGAAACAATAATAATCTTGTAGTTGAGATAACTTTTAGGGTGCGTGCACACGGTCTGGAGGAGCTGCGTGTTGGGCGCAGCTTCTCCGGACCTGAGGGAAGCCGCGGGTGGCCACAGGGAGACCGCAGCCGTCCTGTACTCACCGTGTGTGGCGGGTGCGGGGCGGCTTCTCCCTGCAGTCACCCCATGGGAGCCGCTTCCAACTCCGCAGCATGAAATGAACATGCGGAGGAGGAGCGGACTCCCGGCAACTCGCACCGCAGCTCCAAAGACGCTGCGGGCGGGTTACGCATAGTGAGGATGGGATTTCTTGAAATCCCATCCACTATGCTAGTACTGTACTACGCAGCGTTTTGGATGCAACGGCAAGACGCTGCGTCCTAAACGCTGCATACACTGATTGTGTGCACGCACCCTTAAGGCTAACGAAAATAAAGTAATTGATGTTCCAAGCTTTCAAGACTACTCATGTCTCTTCATCAGGCATGGTATTACAGAATACTAGAAGAAAGACAAATATATACACACAACTAGTGCAGATGCAAGGTATAATAAATGGGCATTTAAATAAACAGAATTTAGAATCCTTAAAGAGGACCTGTCACCCCCTGGTGCTTTCCAAACTGAAAGCACCACTGAATGTAGCAGACACACTGCATTCAGGGAAGGGGTTTCACATGTCTCTACCCCCCTGTAAGTTGTAAAAACTTTAGAAAGTGCAGAGATAACGAGTCTGGCGGGACTTACTGATTATGGAGTCATCGCTGTTCACGGGTGTCCTCACCACCCCCTGCCTCTCTGTGCCATCTCCTTTATGTGTCTCCCCTCCTTGCCTGCTCATGCGCCTCTGCGTCTGAAGTCACACAGGCGCAGAGTGAGGAATGGTTTGGAGCAGGCCTCGGCAGCTGAAACACCTCCTGCCAGTGGCGTCAGTGCCATAGCTCGCCCATCTCCAGATTATGCTGTATGCATACAGCGGGGAGGGCTCCGGCGCTGATGTCACCGGCAGGAGGCGGCACAGAGAGACAGGAGGCGGGAAAGACACTGTGAACAGTGAGGACTCCATAACCAGTAAGTCCCTCCGGACCCATTATCTCTATACTTTCTAAAGTGTTTTTTACAACTTACAGGCAGGGTAGAGACATGGGAGACTTCTTCCCTGAAAGCAGCAGACATGCTGCTTTCAGTGGTGCTTTCAGTTTGGAAAGCACCACGGGGGTGACAAGTCCTCTTTAATTAGTCAGGTCTAGTGGTGTGAAAGTATTTATGGCCCTAGTTTAAATGTAAACCTGGTGCCCTCATTGTGTCTGGAACAAATTGTTAAGATCTTGTAATGAGTTATAAATCCTTCTGCTACCATGTTTCCACAAAAAAAGGCATCCCCCAAAAATAAGATCTAGTGGAATTTATTTGTCAGGCTACTAAATATAAGCCCTCACCTGAGAAGGAGCAAAGTTTTTATTCTTTTAAAGGGATCCTGTCACCTCCAAACCCCTCCTAAGCTAGCAAAACATGTCCCTGCAGCATCCTATCACTAATCTCACACTTCTTTTGTCTCCTAAAAGCATCCTGTGAAAGGGCATAAAGACGTTTTAATACTCACTCATTAGAGATTATAATTAGCAGGGGCTATATTCTTTAGTCACCAGGGCATGTTGTTTTGCAGCCTCGAGGATCCACCCTCTCTCTGTGCTGCTGTGATGTGCAGCTGAAGGCAGGACTAATGATTTGCATTCTGTGAGTGATAGAGAGGGGGGAGGGAATGCCTGCACAAGCAAAGCAAACAGACAGAGAGAGGGTGGATCCTTGAGCTTGCAAAACAGCCTGCCCTGGTGACTAAAGAATATAGTCCCTGCTAATTATAATCACTAATGAGTAAGTATTAAAACGTTTTTATGCACTTTCACAGGATGCTTTTAGGAGACAAAAGGAGTGTGAGATTAGTGATGGGATGCTGCAGGGACATGTTTTGCTAGCTTAGGAGGCGTTCTGGAGGTGACAGGATCACTTTAAAGCATGCCTGCTGAACACAGGAGCAGGGCATGCAGCTGTGATGGCTATCATACAGTACCACTATTGCCGGAGCCCACCACAGCCATTGTCCAGGAGACCTGCTGCTTTATGCATTCCTCCAGTCCTCCTGTTTGTATTCCGGGCGCCGCTTAGCGTACATGTACGGTAATAAGCCGCCAGCCAATAGGGATATTGGGGAATCACTGGGCCTGCAAGGGGATGATGGGGATATTGGGGGATGATGGGGACTGCAAGGGAATATTGGGGGCTGCAGGGAGATGATGGGGATATTAAGACATCCTCTGAAAATAAGACCTAGGGCATCTTTGTGAGCAAAAATTAATATAAGACATGGCCTTATTTTTGAGGAAACAGGGTAGATTTACACCTAATCAGACAGAGTCAAAGGCTGTAATGAGTGTAGATTCACAGACCCGTCTATGTTTCTGTGATTTGAAATGTCCTCTTAATATCGCAACTTTCATATTTTCAATGTTATGTCCTTGACCATAGAAATGTTTGGCTATTAGTAAATTGATTTTTTCATCTGTAATTGTGCGACAATGAGACCTCATCCTTGCTTTGAGTCTCTGTCCTGTTTCCCCAACATTAAAAGCCCCTACAGGACATATAGTGCACAGAATTAAATACACAGCTTTGGAAGAGCAGCATGTGAATGTCCCAGAAATCTTCTAATCCTGCTGTGTGTTGGGATCTGTATCGTGTCTTTGGTCCCTATATGAACACAGGTTTTGCAGATCTTCACATTGCATGGATAAGTTCCTCTGGGTGTATCTGAGGGCATCAAACTTCAGATCATGATGTTTCTTGAATTGGGTGGCTGCCTGTAACACAGCAAGGGAGGGTTTTTGTTATTTTTAGTCGGTCATCCTTGTGTAGAATATGGTGAAGTTCCTTGGCAGTTTTTCTTAGTACCTCAAGATCCCTCTTAGACTGTGAGCCGTTGCGGACAGGGTCCTCTCCCCTCCTGTACCTGTATGACTTAATTGTCCACATTGATTGTACTTGTCCTCGTCTGCCCTTTCCATATGTAAAGCACCATGGATCTAATGGTGCTATATAAATAAATAATAATAATTATGTGGGTTGTGGGTCACCACCAGAGGCACACAATGGTTTGCTTCTTTTTCTCTGTATTGAAGTGTTTGACTTCAAGGGATCCTTGTGGCTCTAATGATGTGTTCATCAATAGAGGTGGGGTGTGTGAGGCACCGCCGGCATGGTCCCCATGGCCGGGGCGCATCACATGCAGGATCAGGGTATGATCTTGTTCACACTGGCCGGTTTTATAGTGGATGACGCTGTGTGAACCTATCTGGAACACAAGGAGTTAAATGTGATAGTGTGTGCTGTAAAGCTGAAACATTCATGAGCCTAATGAGCGGCTGTGAGTGGCTCATGAGACCAATGAGGCCCTGAGGAATGTAATGGGTGCTGATTGCTGACAGCCCAGGTGGGTGTGTCAGGTGGGTGTGTCCTGAGTAGTAACAGCTCAGGTGGATGTGTCAGAGTGGGCGTGGCAGGCACGATAAGAGCCTGCCAGCTGAGAGACTTGGGAGATCATTATCAGCCAGAGATCAGCCTGAGAGCATGGTGATCCTGATGAGAAGCGAGAGTGCAGAGCAGTCCAGGGCTCTGTGTGTATGATGGGAGCATGCTAGCTCCATGCCGGGGTCTAGGACCCAGGTCGTGGCAGCACCTGGAGGGGGAAGCCGTGGCTGACCCGGTGGACACTGGACCGGACGTATCTCAACCATGCGCCCGGGAAGGTACACGTGGGGATGCCTGGTGGACCTGTGACACAGGTAGCGAGACCCGGATCCGTGCCCGGTAAGACAGCAATTCCCGTGTGACGGAGTGAGCTGTGTGTAAATCATGCCAGGCAAGCGTAGCCGCCCTTAGGTCCGACTAGTTAGTCAGTAAAGGACCTATTGAAACGGAATGTATTTTATGGCTTTCTAAAAGACCCAGCGAGCGTGTGTAGCCCTTCGGGAGGTGATTGTATGAAGTGTGCCAGGCGGGCATAGACCGCCCTTAGGTCCGACTGAGATAGTCGATGGATGGACCTGATAAACCGGAATGCATGTAGCCCTTCGGGAGGCGAATGTATGTAGCCCTTCGGGAGGTGAATGTATGTAGCCCTTCGGGAGGTGATTGTATGAAGTGTGCCAGGCGGGTATAGACCGCCCTTGGGTCCGACTCAGAGTAGTCAGTTAAAGGACCTGATGAACCGGAATGTATGTATTTACTACAGGTCAGATGCAGGGGTTAATAGGGCTCCTATAGTAGGGTAACGGATGGTTGACCCGGGTACTAAGGTTTGCCAATCCCTGTTCTGAACCCAGATGTGCCACAGTCCATGGATGTCTATATGATGGGCTGTGAGCGTGTGAAAGGATGTGTGTGGTCCATGGTGGCTTATAGGATGGATCACATACGGTGTGTAAGAACCCTGTCAGGCTGGAGTCCTGACTCCGGGGTAGTATGAAGCTGGGGAAATAAAGCCAGGCAGCTGGTTCCGCCATTGGGACCCATAGGGCCCGTTGATATATGGTAACTGATGTATTGTTAAATGTATGTGAAATGTAGAGATAGGCCATAGCCACCACAGGAGCGGTTGTTAGCGCTTCAATAGGGACAGAGAGGTGGTTTACAGGTCCCGGGTTACTATAATCGTTATGTGCAATATAAATGTTATGTAATGTTATATGTAAATATATTGTGTATTTACAGTTAGGGCCAGAAATATTTGGACAGTGACACAATTTTCGCGAGTTGGGCTCTGCATGCCACCACATTGGATTTGAAATGAAACCTCTACAACAGAATTCAAGTGCAGATTGTAACGTTTAATTTGAAGGGTTGAACAAAAATATCTGATAGAAAATGTAGGAATTGTACACATTTCTTTACAAACACTCCACATTTTAGGAGGTCAAAAGTAATTGGACAAATAAACATAACCCAAACAAAATATTTTTATTTTCAATATTTTGTTGCGAATCCTTTGGAGGCAATCACTGCCTTAAGTCTGGAACCCATGGACATCACCAAACGCTGGGTTTCCTCCTTCTTAATGCTTTGCCAGGCCTTTACAGCCGCAGCCTTCAGGTCTTGCTTGTTTGTGGGTCTTTCCGTCTTAAGTCTGGATTTGAGCAAGTGAAATGCATGCTCAATTGGGTTAAGATCTGGTGATTGACTTGGCCATTGCAGAATGTTCCACATTTTTGCACTCATGAACTCCTGGGTAGCTTTGGCTGTATGCTTGGGGTCATTGTCCATCTGTACTATGAAGCGCCGTCCAATCAACTTTGCAGCATTTGGCTGAATCTGAGCTGAAAGTATATCACGGTACACTTCAGAATTCATCCGGCTACTCTTGTCTGCTGTTATGTCATCAATAAACACAAGTGACCCAGTGCCATTGAAAGCCATGCATGCCCATGCCATCACGTTGCCTCCACCATGTTTTACAGAGGATGTGGTGTGCCTTGGATCATGTGCCGTTCCCTTTCTTCTCCAAACTTTTTTCTTCCCATCATTCTGGTACAGGTTGATCTTTGTCTCATCTGTCCATAGAATACTTTTCCAGAACTGAGCTGGCTTCTTGAGGTGTTTTTCAGTAAATTTAACTCTGGCCTGTCTATTTTTGGAATTGATGAATGGTTTGCATCTAGATGTGAACCCTTTGTATTTACAGTCATGGAGTCTTCTCTTTACTGTTGACTTAGAGACAGATACACCTACTTCACTGAGAGTGTTCTGGACTTCAGTTGATGTTGTGAACGGGTTCTTCTTCACCAAATAAAGTATGCGGCGATCATCCACCACTGTTGTCATCCGTGGACGCCCAGGCCTTTTAGAGTTCCCAAGCTCACCAGTCAATTCCTTTTTTCTCAGAATGTACCCAACTGTTGATTTTGATACTCCAAGCATGTCTGCTATCTCTCTGATGGATTTTTTCAGCCTCAGGATGTTCTGCTTCACCTCAATTGAGAGTTCCTTTGACCGCATGTTGTCTGGTCACAGCAACAGCTTCCAAATGCAAAACCACACACCTGGAATCCACCCCTGACCATTTAACTACTTCATTGATTACAGGTTAACGAGGGAGACGCGTTCAGAGTTAATTGCAGCCCTTAGAGTCCATTGTCCAATTACTTTTGGTCCCTTGAAAAAGAGGGGGCTATGCATTACAGAGCTATGATTCCTAAACCCTTTCTCCGATTTGGATGTGGAAACTCTCATATTGCAGCTGGGAGTGTGCACTTTCAGCCAGGGCTGTGGAGTCGGAGTCGTGGAGTCGGAGTCGGAGCTAGTTTTGGCCGGAGTCGGAGTCGGAGTCGGTAGAAATGTACCGACTCCGACTCCAGCTTTAAAAAAATGTATTAATATTTCATAATTGAACTTTCATATTAATTTTATAAATGTTACTCAAATATTTATGTTCTATCAAACTATGAACAACAGTGATAAGCAGTTCTGCTGGAGATAGAGACATTTCTTACTTCTTGTGTGTCACTGTTCTCCACCGCCCTTATCTATTCTTATACTTTGTTAACTTCATGCTGCCCCAACCCCCCTACTTACAATGTATGAAACTGAAAGTGAAAATGTGTTGCAAATTCTTAGTAGTAACTTGGCTCCTCCTCGTCTAGACTAGATCATACTAGCCGGTGTGCATCTTCCAAGCATCTCACAGCTGCCTGCTACTCAGAAGAAGAGGAAGACTGTAAGAAGTATTATCCACAAACTTTGCATCAGTTAACTGTGAGTACATGAGGAATAATAACAGTATTACTGACCAGTATATCAGTTGTACGACCTGGCAATAATTTTGTACAATTGTTTTTAGGAAAAACAATTGTCATTTGGATTGTGAATGCAGAATTAAAAACCTGAGAATGTCAAAGAAGCATCACATTAAATCAGCTGTATTTGAACATTTCACCATCACTCAAGATAGAAAACATTATGTCTGTCAGTGTATGACAAATGATCCAGACGAAAACAAAAGCTGTGAAGCGAAGATAAGTGCATTTTCAGGCAAAGATAAAAATGCTCCTACCAGAGCTTCTAATCTAAAGAGACATTTACAGCGCTTCCATCCAGAAGTACTGAAAGCAGTGGATGAGAAAGACTGCATCCAAACCAAAGAACTAGTGCCCAGCTCTTCCGGTCAAGCAAAGGAGCAGAGAACTTTGCAGCCATCAGTTGCAAGATATTTTGTCAGTGACAAAGTTACTGTGACAATGACAGTAGATACATTTAAAAAACAGATCATAGAGCTTGTTGTAAAGGATAGTGTGCCTATTTCATTATTTTCACGACCAGCTTTTATGTGTTTGAATGGAGAAATGGCCCGCAAGCTTGGTGTTTCTCTGGAGAGAGAGAATATTAGAAAATTAGTAATCAAAGAAGCTTTTAAACAAAAGGAAGAACTTAAAAAAACTCTCAAGGGACGCTTTGTGTTTCTTAAAATGGATGCCTGCACACGTCACAGAGTGAACTATTTTGCCATCAATGTCCGGTTTGTTTGTGACAAAAATGAAATAATTACCAAAACATTGGCAGTAAAAGACACCAAAGCTCATCACACCAGTGAGTTTCTCCAGGCCTTGGTGGAAAAGGTTCTGCAAGACTATGAACTTAAAAAAGAGCATGTTCTTTCTGTCGTAACTGACAATGCTTCAAATATGATAAGTACTATTAAGCTAATGAATGAGAGTAATGATGGTGACCAGCAGCTAGAAGAACATTCTGGGTCCACGGACACAGAAATGTTTGAAATAGAGGAACACAGTATAACTGAGGAGCAAACTGAAGTTGCTTCAGATGAACTGCTACATGATAGTTTAGATAATCTTGTTGAAACTGTGTCAATGCGATCTTTCATTCATCACATGCGCTGTGTTGTGCATACGCTACAGCTGGCTATAAGAGACAGTCTGCAAGAAGGACATGCTGCTGCACTGATTGGCAAGGTGAGAAAATTGGCTACTGTTGCCAGAACCCCTAAATTTGACTCAATTTTGAAGAGACGTGCTGGAAAAGGGGCAATTATTGATCAAGCCACACGATGGGGCAGTACTTACTTAATGATTCAGCGCTTGGTTGAACTGAAAACCTTTCTTGTAGACATGGCTAACCCTCAACTGACGCTAAATGAAAGTCAGTGGAATCAGGTGACTGAGCTGGAAAAATTGCTAGAGCACCCATTTACAGTGACTAAAAAATTACAAGCAGAGGACTTAACTCCAGGTATTTTCTTAAAGGAGTGGAGGAACCTGATGCTTCGCCTGTCCCAAAGAGGAGGGTTAATTGCAAGTGGCATTGCTACATCAATGAAACGGAGAGAGGAGCTACTATTACAAAATAACATTCTTTTGGCAGTTGTTTATGTAGACCCAATGCATCGGATTCTTCTAGATGATCAACAGCTGAGTAAAGGAAAAGAAGCTCTGTTTGAAATAGCAGTAAGGATGAAAGGATTGCAAAACAGTCAGGAGGAACAAGAAGAATTTGATCGTCCTGCCACATCTTCACCCTCATCATCAACTGATGAAGAATTTAATATCGAAAAATATTTGGATCACAAGGACCGTGCAAAGCGTTCCCGCATGGAAGAGTCATCCCCATCAAAGAACACAGCCAGTACATTTCAGCAGAATTTTTCATGTGCACTAAAAGAGATTGAGAAATTTGATCGTTCATCAAAAATAACAGTGCAACAAGCGATTCCCCTGTATCCTGACATTGTCAGAGATGTTGCCCGAGTGGTTACTGCTTTGCCACCAACCCAAGTTAGTGTAGAGAGGTTGTTCTCTGCTCTCAAAATAATTAGATCAGACTTGAGGGCATCCATGAAGGAGGATCTGACAGAGGCTATACTTTTTCTGAGGACAAATGTATAGATTTCTTATTAACAGAATAACAGGGTTTATTGAAATTTACTTACAGTTTTGAAAAGTTTATAAAAGTTATTTGGTATATTCTAATTGTATCTAATAAATATAGTGTTTGCTCTAAGTGGTCTGATTATTTATATGATGGTGAGAAACTGAATAAGCTCCATGTTAATATTTTACAACAGTAAATTTATTGTTACGAAGTGGCCATTTATGAAGGAGTCGGAGTCGGAGTCGGAACCTGATAAAATCCAGGAGTCGGAGTCGGAGTCGCAACTGTGTCTTACCGACTCCACAGCCCTGCTTTCAGACCATATTATATATATAATTGTATTTCTGAACATGTTTTTGTAAACAGCTAAAATAACAAAACTTGTGTCACTGTCCAAATATTTCTGGCCCTAACTGTATGTATGGTGTTTATAATCAATGTGCAATGTGTCAAACATGCTACCCGGGTTATGTTATTAATATGTGAAAAATAAACGGGTAGACATTGGTTAAATTATAAACACGTGTTTTTGGTCGTTATGCAAGCGGGTTCCCCGGGTCCTACCTCACAGGTGGTAGCCTTGGTTTAAAATTTTTTATTTAGATGGTTTAAGTGTTCATCCCTGTCCATTTGGTTAGAGCAGATCTGGTTATATCTGAGGGCCTGGTTGTAGACTGTGGACTTTTTAATGTGTTTTAGGTGGAAATTGTCTCATCTTAGGCATGTGGGACGGTCAAACGGTTTCCGATACACCAATATCTGGAATGAACCATTTTGAATTTGGAGTGTAAAAATGACATTTTTAAACCAAGGCTACCACCCCACCTCCATTGATGATCAGATCATTAGAGCCACAAGGATCACCAGAAGTCAAGCACTTCAATACAGCTAAAAAGAAGAAAACCATCATGTACCTCTGGTGGTGATCTACAACCCACAGCTTGAGGTACTGAGAAAAACTGGCAAGAAACTTTACCATATTCTATACAAGGATGACCGACTAAAAATAATATTCAAAGACCCTCCTTTGATGTACTACAGGCAGCCTCCCAATTTAAGAAACATCATGGTCTGAAGTTCAACGCCCTCAGATACACCAAGAGGAACTTAATCCATGCAATGTGAAGAGCTGCAAAACCTGCGCTCATATAGAGACCAAAGACAGATACAGATCCCCAACACACAGCAGGATTATAAGATTCCCAGGACATTCACCTAGCTCCTCTTCCAATGTTGGGTTTAATTCTGTCCACTATACTGTATGTCCTGTAGGGACTTATTATGTTGGGGAAGCGGGATAGAGACTAAAAGCAAGAATGAGGTCTCATTATCACACAATTACAGGCGAAAAAAAATCCAAGCATTTCTGTGGTCCAGGACATAACATTGAAAATATGAATGCTGCCATATCAAAAGGCCATTTCAAATCACAGAAACATAGATGGGTCGGTGAATCTAAACTCATTACAACCTTTGACTCTGTCCTATCAGGTTTAAATCTATCAGAAGGATTTATGACTCATTACAAGAACTATAGAATTTGTTCCAGAGACAGTGAGTGCTCCAGGTTTATATATAAATTAGGCCATAAAAACTTTCACACCCCGTTTTCACATTGGCGTTTCTGTGCGCAGTGTAGACCTACGTACTTCTTTCCTGACTGCCGCATGCGTTGTGCGTCCCTATGCTTAACATTGTGTACACATTTACATGTGCTGCCATCAGTTTGTATGCGTCTGCGTTCCGAGGTGCCAGCGGAACCACAACATGTTGCATTTTTTGAGGTCTGAAAAATGTGCAGGCATGCGCATGTGGAGGAGTGCATCAAAACAATGCATGATTGTCTATGGGAACGCATGGGTACGCAAGGACATGCGCATGAAAGTGTTTGATACGCATACGTATTTCAGACTGAGCATGTCCAGGAAGTGATTTCAGCCCCTCCCAAATCCCAGCTGTATAAAGGCGGGGTGGAGACTGGAAGTCCAGGACTGAGGATCTCAAGACGATGGATGTGGGGGGCGTGTCCTGACATCATCCATGCAGGACGCATAACACCGGAGCTCCGGCATCAGCACCCTGAAAAACGGCATTTATACTCCTTCCAGCCCCCTTAACAGCTAACGGACAGAAGCTCCCGCTGCAGCTCACCGAGGGGAACGTCACGATGCCAAGACAGTCGCTCCGGAGCAAGGAGCGACCGCCCAAGGTGACTGACTTTTTCTCATCGGGTCCCGCTCCGGCAGCCCGATCTAAAATGGCGCCGGCTCAATCCCCAGTGGCGGGCTCCCCTCACTCAGACCGGGCCTCTAACAGCCCGAGATCAGGAGGAGAGGTAGATGATGAATAACACCCCGGTCACAATGGGATCCCTGAGGGGCCTGCTTGAGTCCTTGCACAGATCCCTAAAGGCAGACATTAAAGACAGCATAAGGGAGCTAAGAGAAGATATGGCTGCTATAGGAGAGCGTACACACCACCTTGAATCCAAAATGGCGGAGTTTGCCACAGCTCACAATGAGCTGGCTGATAGTTATCAGGGTGTGGAGCAAGATATTAAAGATTTGAGAGCGGTTACTTGGGATCTAGAAGATAAACTGAGGAAAAATAATATAAAACTCAGAGGTATCCCAGAGACTGACGGAGAGGAAGATATTAAAGGAATAGTACACACATTCCTTTGTTTTTTACTACCGGATGTTCCAGCCCCTGAACTTCTACCAGATAAAGCCTATAGACTTCCAAAACCCCTTAACATCAGGCAGGATTTGCCCAGAGATGTCCTGGTGTGTCTGAGCTCTCCCAGACCGAGAGACATGGTTCTTCAAAAGATGAGACAGCATCCTCTGGACTCTGGGACATATAAAGGATGGCAGGCCTACCCAGACCTCTGCCAAGGAACACTGGCGAGACCCAGAGATTTTGCCCCACATTGCAAAATACTTCGGGACAGGGGCATA
This sequence comes from Allobates femoralis, assembly GCA_033576535.1. Classification (NCBI taxonomy): domain Eukaryota; kingdom Metazoa; phylum Chordata; class Amphibia; order Anura; family Aromobatidae; genus Allobates; species Allobates femoralis. The sequence continues at coordinate 276,713,633 of JARQOC010000001.1, forward strand.
CAATATTCCTGGGGCTACCCAGTAAACGTTTCTTTTAGATATAAGGGCAACAGGCACGTTTTTACATCACCCTCCAAGCTCAAGACGGCGATTGGAGTCTGGAACCTTCAACGTTCCCCTGCTTCTCCTTCGGATGCCACCAAGAACCAGCGGAGAAATCAAGATAGTCCACCCAATCCTCAGGGGGCGGGAGAATGAACACTAACAGGCACTATGGGTCGTTTGGGTGCCGGTTATTGTGTTTTCCAGGCCTAAATTTCCGGTTGTTTAGGCTGTGGGTTTGTGAGTAGTAAGTCACAGTAACACCGAAGTGACTTCCTCCCACCTCGGCGGAGGGGGAGAGATCGGATACGCTCACATACATTCTCCCCCACACCCAGTCCCGTCCTGCTTGCAGGAGGGAGACTGGCCCATTATTATTCTTTATACGTATTTGTTGTTTTTTGTTTTTCTATAATTTTTCTATATAGTTGGTTGTACTCACCCCTTTGTTCCCTTTCCCTTCTACCCAGGTCCTAACCTCTCCTTGTCTCCCCTCTCCTAAATTTTGAATTTGCAGCATTATCGTGCGGCAGTGCAGATTCCGGCTCAGCTGAAGGTAGTGTCTTTACTAACTTTGTAAGTTTCTAGACTAACCTAAGATCCGGGTAATTTAACAAAAATGAGTATCTCTATGGTTTCACTCAATGTAAATGGTCTTAATGCTCCTAGTAAAGAGAACAATTCTCTGGCAACATTTGAAAAAAACACAACATGATGTAGTCTTTTTACAAGAGACTCATCTGTTGGGGAAAGATCACCCCAGATTGGCCTCAGCCCTCTACCCAACGCAATCTCTAGCAGGGGGGCCGCAAAAAAAAGCCAGGGTGGCCATTCTGATCCACAGATTGGTCACATTTAGACTGATCAAGGAGGTTTCTGACCCGGAGGCAGATATGTCATTGTGGTATGTCTTATCAACGACAAACCCTTTACACTTGTCTCTGTGTATGGGCCGAACGCTGGTCAGATACGATACATGAGGTCTGTTTTATCTAAAAAAATTTCAGTGGCGCAGGGGGGTAAGATTATAGCAGGTGACTTTAACATTCCGATAAACAAACAACTAGACTGTTCGAAGCCATCTCTATACCGATCGGAGCTGGGGCTTGTGGCCACTACACATAATCTGCATGATGTGTGGAGGTATATGCATTCTGACGAAAGGGACTTATCTACTCACATCGTCACAAGTCACAAAGCAGGCTCGACTACTTCCTGATTGATGACTCGGTGCTGCAGAAATGCCTGGATTCAAGCATAGGATCCATCACGTGGTCTGATCATGCCCCGGTCTCACTCAGGTTAGCTCGACTCGGCCGCAACTCGCCCACCAGCCTATTGGAAAATAAATACCCATCTCCTGACCTCTCCCTCTAATGTTGATCAAATCTCTAGGGCCATTAAACTTACTTCAAAGAAAATACCACACCTGACATGCCTCCGGACACCTTGTGGTTTGCCCATAAGGCAGTCCTCAGAGGCTTTCTTCTGAAAATGGCAGCCATAACCAAAAGGGAACATAACCAAAAAATGACTACACTCCTGGAAAAAATTAAACAACTAGAGAGTCCTGCAGCGGAGCTCGAAACTGACTACACAACTCCCTGACTTACTGAGCGCCAGACGTGAGCTCAGAGCTCTTTTCCTTTTTCAGGCAGAGCATCAGCTTAAGAAGTCTGGGGCGAGATTCTATGGCTTGGGAGACAGGGCCGGAACGCTGCTAGCCAGGAGAGTAAAAAAAAGGGAACTTCAGGCAAAAATTCCCTTTTTGCGCAGAGGAGATGGCACAACGGTTCGCAATCCCACTGCAATTTCAAACGAATTTGGGTCTTATTACTGCTCCTTGTATAACGTACGGGACTCTGACTCAGTGCCTCAACCATCTTCAGACACTATTAGGACTTTCTTAGACAAGGCTAGGCTTCCTACCCTTTCAGAGGAACAACTTGGAACCCTCAATGCGCCCTTCACTGAACAGGAGATTCTAGGGGTTATTGTTTCTTCCAAAAAATGTTCTGCCCCGGGACCTGACGGGTTTTCCTTCCAGTACTACTCCAGCTTTTCACAACTTTTGACTAGTCCTCTACTGGACCTATTTAATTTTTGGAGAAGGGTGGGGACTATTAGGAGGGAGGGATTGGAAGCAACTATAACCACTCTCCCCAAGCCTGGCAAACCACCTGACTCCCCGGGCAATTTTCGACCAATTGCGTTATTAAATTGCGATGCCAAGTTGTACGCTAAACTTCTTGCTAACAGACTTGGAGAAGTATTGCCCGCCCTGATAGTGTTGGAGCAGGTGGGGTTTGTCCCGGGAAGGCAGGCCAGCGATGGAACGAGGAGACTGGTGGACTTGATGGAGATCATGGAGAGGAGGGGGGCTTCCAGTGCATTCCTGTCTCTTGATGCAGAAAAAGCATTTGACAGGGGTGCACTGGGGGTACCTCCGAGAGGTTCTCCAAAGATTTGGAGTAGTAGGTGATTTCCAGAGAGCCATTATGGCTCTTTATTCCTCTCCCTGAGCTTCGGTCAAGGCATCGGGATTTCTGTCTTCCATATTTGATATTTCTAATGGAACCAGGCAGGGGTGCCCCCTCTCCCGCTGATCTTTGCCCTGGTCATGGAACCCTTGGCCGCGGTGGTGAGGGGGGACCCTGGAATTCGGGGGGTGGAGGTGGGACCGTGGACCATAAGATAGGGCTTTACGCCGATGATGTGGTTTTCATGTGCTCCCACCTCCCCTCCACGATCCCAAGAATTTTAAAAGTCCTGGAAGAATTCTCCCTTGCATCTTATTACAAACTAAACATGACTAAATCTTCTTCTACCCAATTAATATCACAGAGTCTGATCGGAGGGCCATCAGAGGGCAGTTCTCATTTGCTTGGGCGGAGGAGGGATTCACTTATCTGGGTCTACACATAACTAAACTGAATAAAATAGTACGACATAACTTTGAATTGCTGCACAACAATGTGCAAAAAAATTAGAAAGTCATTCTGGCCTGTTCCTATCGTGGATGGCCAGAATCCAAATTATTAAAATGATCTATCTACCTAAGATTCTTTACTTACTGAGATGTCTCTCCCTCTTTTCCCGGGCAGGTTCCTACGGGCGTTTCAGGCACTTTGGGACGTTTTATCTGGCAGGGTAAGCCACATCGGGTAGCAGGTAGGATTCTCACCCTGCATTCCTCGGTGGGAGGGTTGGGGGTCCCGGACATACACTCTTATTATAAAGCAGCTCACTTGGAAGCAGCTAGATATTGGTGGGCACAGGAGCAGACATCCCTGTGGCTTCAGATCGAAGCTTTTTTCGCCCCAAAACAGTCTACCCGGCTTTTGCTGGAAATTAACCTGATGAAGAGTTATCAGGCTTCAAATGGCCTCTCTTCGATGAGAGCCCTGTTGAATATTTGGGCCAGAGAAAGTAGAGAATTACTGCCCTTTCTATACAGATATATCTCTCTAGATGCAGTGGAGCAATCTGTCGGGCCCCTGTGCTTCCGAACCTGGAAACTAAGAGGTATCCTCCTGCTAAATCAAATTATGGAGAGGGGCGTCTTGAGGTCCTTCTCGGTGTTGGTGGAGGACTTCAGCATCCCCAAAAACAACTTTTTTAAATACTTACAATTGCGGCATTTCCTGGCCTCTGTCTCCCTGCCTGGCGCGCCCCAAGAGACCTTTGCTGGCTCTTTGCAGGCTTTCTTTAAATCAAAGGGTATTTGCTCTGGGGGGTCTCTATCATCTATTAGGCTTTTTTGAATTTACACTCTAGGCAGAAACTATCCTACATGTCCAAGTGGGAGGGAGACCTGGGATTTTCGGCTCCTTTGGAGGCTTGGCAGAGAGCAGCCTCTCATGCATTCCTTTACTCATCTTGATAAACCATCTGGAACAAGCTAAGAAGCTCCAGCTCCACTGGTATCTGACCCTCCAACTCCCCCGACACTGTTGGCGGGGTTGTCCCTCTGTGGGGTCCCCCGCCCACATCTGGTGGGAGTGTCCTGTTATTAAGCCCTTTTGGGTCGAAGTTGAGAGGTTGCTCGGCACCCTCACAGGATTGCCTTTGATACTGGAGTCTCCAGTTGCCCTACTGGGACTGGGCCTTGACCTAATCCCCAGGCCTCTCCGCCCAATTGTCACTAACACCCTAATAGCAGCAAGAATGTGTGTGGCTTCTAAGTGGAAGTCGTTATGCCCTCCATCTATGATGGAATTAATCAACCGTTTAAATTTACACTTCCATATGAACTTCTCTTAGCTCATGATCTCTCCAAACGGAACAATTGTGCCCAGTGTGACACCATGTACAGTGTGACACTCAGTGTCACTTTGTGTATGCTTATGTTTTGCCTTTTCTGTTCCTTGTAGACCAAACAGTGCTGCTGTCCCGCTTCTGTGCTCTTGGCCCTCTCAGCTGCTAATTAATGTAAGTATGAGTGTCTTTGTATTTTTCAATGACTACCGTATATACTCGTGTATATAAGCCGACCCCCTACTTTTGCCCCCAAAACCTGGGAAAACCTATTGACTCGTGTATAAGCCGAGGGTGGACCCCAGCACAGGTATACAGCCCCCAGCAGTGTGGTATATAGGCCCCCAGTGGTAGTATACAGCAGCCTCCCCAGTGGTATGCAGGCCCCAGCAGTATATACAGCAGCCCCAGTGGTATACAGCAGCCCTTAGGTAGTACACAACAGCCCCAGAGGTATATACAGCAGCCCCAGGGGTATACACAGCAGCCCCAGGGGTGTACACAGCAGCCCCAGGGGTGTACACAGCAGCCCCAGGGGTGTACACAGCAGCCCCAGGAGTATACACAGCAGCCCCAGGGGTATACACAGCAGCCCCAGGGGTATACACAGCAGCCCCAGGGGTACACAGCAGCCCCAGGGGTATACAGCAGCCCCAGGGGTAGTATACAGCAGCCCCAGGGGTAGTATACAGCAGCCCTTAGGGGTAGTATACAGCAGCCCCAGAGGTATATACAGCCCCAGTGGTATACAGCAGCCTTCCCAGTGGTATATACAGACCCCAGCATTATTACAGCAGCCGCCCCAGAGGTATACACAGCAGCCCCAGGGGTATACACAGCAGCCCCAGGGGTAGTACACAGCAGCCCCAGGGGTAGTACACAGCAGCCCCAGGGGTAGTACACAGCAGCCCCAGGGGTATATACAGCAGCCCCAGGGTGTACACAGCAGCCCCAGGGGTAGTACACAGCAGCCCCAGGGGTAGTACACTGGCCCCCCTCACTGTTTGGCGCCACCACCTGAGGATGGCCCCCCCCGCATGCAGCGCTGCGCATATACATTACCAGCCTGTCAGCTGTCACCCTCCGGTGGCGGATCGCGGCTCCCGGCTCCGGCTTCCATCTTCATCTGTGTCTTCCTGCTTTGTGGCCGGGGCTCATCGCGATGACGCCATCGCGACGCCGGCCGGTCATGTGACATGCAGGAAGACACAGATGAAGATGGAAGCCGGAGCCGGGAGCCGCGATCCGCCACCGGAGGGTGACAGCTGACAGGCTGGTAATGTATATGCGCAGCTCTGCATGCGGGGGGGGCCATCCTGAGGTGGGGGCGCCAAACAGTGAGGGGGTCCCGTATATACTCGCGTATAAGCCGAGGGGAGACTTTTCAGCCCAATTTTTGGGCTGAAAAACTCGGCTTATACGCGAGTATATACGGTATGTTGCTCTGTGAATGACACTGTGCCCAGTGCCTTATTGTGCCCAGTACCACACTGTGCCCATTGTGACACCGGACACAGTGTGACACTCTGTGTGACTTTGTGTATGCTTATGTTTTGCATTTTCTGTTCCTTGTACACCAAACAGTGCTGTTGTCCCGGTTCTGTACTGCTGTCCCGTTCTGTACTGCTGTCCCAATTCAGTGCTCTTGGACCTCTCGGCTGCTAATTAATGTAAGTATGTTTGTCTTTGTATTTTTCAATGTCTACGGTATGTTGCTCTGTGACTGACACTGTGCCAGTGCCACATTGTGCCCAATGTGACACCGTGTACAGTGTGACAGTTTGTCATTTTCTATATGCTTATGTTTTGCATTTTCTGTTCCTTGTGGACCAAACAGTGCTGCTGTCCCTGTTCTGTGCTGCTGTCCCGGTTGGCTCTTGGCCCTCTCGGCTGCTAATTAATGTAAGTATGAGTGTCTTTGTATTTTTCAATGGGCATCTTTCTAAAACAAATCATCTGACAGCTGCCAGTTTCCAAATTTAACTGTGCATAGCAAAACATGGTAAGCCCTCTCTCTGACGGGGATATTATCAAAGCAGCCATGTTGTCTGGGAGTAATTCTCTTTTCCATGATTTGCCAAACAAGGATAAAATTATTCAACGCATCTCTGAGTTGCCACTTAGCAGAAGCACTGTTAAAGCTCGAGTCCAGCATATGGCAAGTGATGTTAGTCAGCAGCTCACCACTGACCTACAGAAGGCATCCTGTTACTCCATGTGCTTCGATGAAAGTACAGATGTAAATAATCACACAAGACTAGCAGTAATTTTGTGTTATGCTGTTGGTGACATCATGAGAGAAGAACTGGTGAAACTGTCGTCTTTGCCTGAAAGAACACAAGGGATAGATGTTACAATGCTGTGATGGAGGCTTTCTTTATCACACGACATAAGACCAGAAAAAGTGGTTTCAATCAGTAGTGATGGGGCACTTTCTATGATCGGTACATCATCTGGCTTCATACAATTGTTTGTTCAAGAAATAAAACATCCAGTCATTCAGTTTCATTGTATTATTCATCAATAAGCTCTCTGTGCCAAAGAAAGCACCAAAAAATGGTTAATTATATCATAGCTCGTGCTCTGAATTTTCGACAATTTCAATAACTTCTTGAAGAGGTTGAGGCACAGTATAATTGTTTACTTATGTACAATAACGTCCGGTGGCTGAGCAGAGGACGAGTCCTGGAGAGATTTGTAGCTTGCTTGGATGAAATTAGGCTGTTTATGGATAAAAAAGGGCAGGAATAGCCACAGCTCACTGATATGGCCTGGCTTACGAACCTCATGTTTTTTACAGATTTTACACTACACTTCAATGTACTGAACAAACAGTTACAAGGTGTGGCTAAAACAGCAGAAAGGATGTTTTGTGATATAAAAACATTTGAGAGAAAACTTCAGGTTTTTGAAAGAGACCTTGAAAGTGGGCAGCTGAAATATTTTCCAAATCTAAAAATGCATTTAGAAAATTCTACGACATTTGCAGATAGTCCTACAAGTCATCAAGAAACAAGGAATTTTCTAGTGTTGTATGAGCTGCAAAGTTGAATTTTGGTAACAGATTTTTACAGGTCCATAAAATTGAGACAACTCTGTGTTTTCTGACTTCTCCAGAGAGAGCCAAATTTGAAGAACTAGATCTTTCCTGCTTACAGTGGTTAGATTTAGAAAATGTAGAAATGGAGCTATTGGAATTTCAAGAAAGCTCTATCTGGAAAAATAAATTCAGTAACCTGCGTGAAACATTTGAGCACATAGATGGGATGACAACGGACAGCACAGTTAGTTCTGACAATGAAATTAAAGTGTGGAATTGTCTGCCAAATAAGTCCATGAAAGCCCTTAGGATTGCTTTACTTACTCTTTTTGGGTCATCGTATTCTTGTGAGCAGCTGTTTTCAGCTTTGAATTATGTAAAATCTGACTTCAGAAACAGACTAAAACAGTGGTGGGGAACTCCAGTCCTCAAGGGCCGCCAACAGGTCATGTTTTCAGGATTTCCTTAGTATTGCACAGGTGATAATATAATCACCTGCACTGGTGATGATTCCAACCCCTGTGCAATGCTAAGGAAATCCGGAAAACATGACCTGTTGGCGGCCCTTGAGGACTGGAGTTCCCCACCCCTGGACTAAAAGATGACCTGAGTGTCATCTCTATACTGGCGTTATAGAAATAAAGGTTATTATGGTGAAATTATTGAATTCCAAAACCACAGGCTGTAGTCTCTTGAAGGCTTTATTGAGTTTTTATCTTTAGTAGTGTGCGAGTGTAATCGTTACTATTCGTTACTCGTACAGATATTATGGTATTCGTGATACTTGTTACTCGGCGAGTAATGCTGGTGCTTGTGAGTGATGTGTCAATCGTTAACGATCTAGTTGTAATATTCTGGCACACCAAAAAATTAGTAAAGCTCGCAAGAAAGTGTCCAATGAAGCTCTTATTTTATTAATGGAACAGACATCCAGAAAAATTCTCAAGTATGTATCAAATGACGTTTTAGATATTATTTTACATAGTCTTCTTCATATACAACAACTAAGAGAAATGACAGAAAAAAATACAATGAAAATCATATAATAGCCAATGACTCAAGTCATACAGTGTTATAAATCACATGTATCACAATATACAATAAACAATAATGAAAAAAATAAGAACAGAATCATTATAAACAAAAGAGGTCAATAATTGAAATAAACAAAAAAGGAAAAAAGTACAAAGAAAGGACAAGACATAGTATAGTAGAAATGGCTACTAACTATGTGAGGACGTATTATCCCTAAATATGAGGTAATACCTTGGAATCATAGTTCCGTGTGCAACACGATTCGTATAATGCCGTCATGTAGTGAGATGCAGTGTCTACGGTAAGAAATATACGTGTAAAATCAAATGCTAACAATGAAATTTTAAGCACGTACAGCAATGAGATCAAATAAGGTATATCTTATAGTTTTTAGGGGTGAGCATGCATAGAATGGCGAAGCCATATGTTAAAGCTAAGCATCAAAAGAAGCGCAGGGGAGTCTAAGAGTAATATACGGTACTAAAGAAATACGTAGAAAGTTCATATAGCCCCTAACTATGGTGGAACTGGAGATGTACTGAAATAACAGGATAATGGGGCATGGCCTAGCAATGGCGCGAGAAGGACGTTCATGGTATGGGCTCTGCCGATCCCCGGGGATTCCTGCCTCTTACCCGGCAGTAAGGCACTCGAACGGTAGGCAGACTATCCCTAAACTGCACCGCAGAAGCTCAGGCACGTCAGGACCGCTCCTGGCGAGTATATTTTGCACAGAAACGGCCGTATACTGCCAAATCCTGGAGGCCCCTTTTCCTCAAGATGGCCGCGACCTAATTTGAAGGGACGTTTTATTGCTGGCAGCCTCGTGTCGCTGGCGCTGCCTGACCTGTCGGAGTCCGGGGACTGACATCCGTGGCTTGATTGCCTGTCTCCCTTTCCAGCTTGCGGGAGACGGTGGTCTGAAACTTTGGAGGCACTGCATCGGTGGGAGGACGGAGGATCATAAAGCGGCTGCGGAATGAAGAGGCTGCACTTCACACAAATCCCTACAGCACTCATACCTTCCGATCCATCCGGCGTTAGAAGCAAATAACAGCCCGCATAACCGTTGTCAGCGACCGCTGCCGACAATATAACTCCGTGACTTGGATTGAGGGATCAACTGAGCCCCTGCGGCTTCCTTCAGGTGGGTGGCCGCGATGCTTGCAGGCCCGCCATTTTAGACCTACCAGAGCTGCCATATTGTGGGTGTTACCTGCTTTCAGCCCACCGGAAGCCCATACTTGCTACCGGTGCAGTGGAGCTGTGACACTCTGGACTCACGCTGCCCCTCTCCTGAGCTGCACGTGGGGACTAACGGCTTGGCGGAGGTATTGTAAGTGCAGTGTAGACTGTGGTGGCGGCTTGGCGCCTCTTTCATCTTGACTGTTAGAGGGGACGCCCGAATTGGCCGTTCACCTTGCGGAATAACAAAGCCTAACCAGCTTCTATACCAACGAAAAAGACCTACGTGGAATAGCAAGAGCTGCCTAGGAGCTGAGAGAGACGTTTACATATACAGCTAAGTACCTTAATCTTTCTACTGCTTCCTGCTCCCTGCTGCATCGGTGATAGAGGGTGTGTTGTCGCTGTCTGAGCTATACTCCACACCGACTACCCTGCTTTGGTGTCACAAAATAGACTGCCTTCCTCATCAGGCTCAGCTCCACTGTTAGCCTTTGATTCAGCAGCACACCGTTGTCACACTCACAGAATTTGGGTCCCTTACCCTCCTTATACTTCTTTGTCATGTCTCACAACATGAGGTCTAGGAGCAGGAAGACGTCACCAGCCCCCACTGGCTCCTCTACCGCACAGGGAGAAAGGGGTATCCAACGATTCCTCATTGATAATACAGGAAATGCTTCTGCCCCATCTGCCTCTCCCCCTCCCCCATCTCAGCTGCAGGGGGATGCACTGCCTGATGCAATGGACAGCTCCACTACTGACGACGCCTCGGCCTCATGGAGCTTACACCGATCTCATACTGACTCGACAGGCCGATCGTCCCCGATGGACACAATGCTGGGTGAGCTAAAGGACCTCCATACCTGAATGGCGGCAATACCCACTAAGGAGGATATGGAGGGTTACATCGCCTGCTTGGATTCGTTATGCAGAGCGGAGATCCAAAGCCTACAATCTTCAGTTTGCCAAGTGGATGACAGGGTGACCAGTACGGAGACCACCACTGCCTCCCACTCTGAGCATCTGATGGACCAACAACGACAATTGGACTTACATTCCGAACAATTATCCTTCATCTTCAACCACCTTGAGGATTCAGAGAACCGTGACCAGCAAAATAACATCCGGGTACGAGCTCTCCCTGAGGCAACGGGGCCACTAGACCTTGCCCCTACCCTACAGGGCATCTTTAATTCTATTCTTGAGAGACCTGTTGACTCAGTAATTGCATTCGATTGAGTACACCGTGCCCTCCGGCCAAGGTCGTCAGACCTGAATAACCCGAGAGACGTAATTTGCCGCCTGCATCTATACAGTCTCAAAGATGACATTATGCGACGGGCTCGGATTAAAGGCTCCATAGACTTCGACGGTGCGGATATACAACTTTTGGCAGACCTGTCTTGTGTTACTCTGACAAAGCGGTGGGCCCTTCGGCTGGTGCTGGATGCTCTCTGGGACAAAGGACTGGCTTACTCTTGGGGCTACCTCTTCCAGTTCCAAGTCAGGCACCAGAACGGGATGGCCGTCCTCAGAGACCTACGTGATTTACCAGCATTCACGGAGATCCTGGAACTGCCTGATATTGAATCAATAGACTGGCCGACAAATCCGTTAATGTTCACTTGGGGAAGAGAGGAGAGACGACGCCAGCCAATGCCCCCGAGAGCCGGACGATGAGGATTCCTCCAGCCTTATCCAGCCGAACCTTGAATAGCGACCTGCTGTTAACTCAAGTATTTCGCCCCTCTTTCTTTTTCTCCTCTCCATGTCCCCCCCCCCTCTTACCTGTCCTCCTCTTAACCCCTCACCTTCCCCTTCCTTTCCCATGCTCCACCCATACTATCCATTCATTCTGTTCTATTCTACTGATTACCTGTATTGCTGGTATTCATGCTTCTTCCGTGACTCACAGTGACCATGCTATACCTCCTGATCATTGTTTAGATAACAATGCGATGGGCCTAATAGAGGGCTTCTCCGACCTCATTTAAATATGATACTTTTGATGTCCAGGGCCAAATATTTACCAGCTTCTGTACCTGAGGGTTATCTTTCCCTTTACCTACTTCCCTTACCCTCACCTTCCCTATCCATATTGCCACCCCTCTCGGTACTCCTCTTTCCTTCCCCACCCCACTTCCTTAATCACTTGGTTTATATTGGAACAGTGGGTATTTACTGCTTTCCAATGCAGTTCGACAGTTCTAAGCCAATGCAACATAATGTACTAGACTGTCAGACCCTAACCCAGTGGTTGGAAGCCAAAAGGGGCTTGTAATATGCTTACCACTACGTGCGGTCGGCGATAGGCCAACAAAGTGCCTTTAAACCATTTCCTCTCCTACTGAGCCAATGACTTATCTGCTTTAGGATCTGCGCAGGAATGATACATTTTCAAGAAATTCTGCTTGTTATATAATTTCATGTTTATGGTTAATCGTTCTTTTTTTTATAGGCTTCAGTTATTTACAAAATGCTGGGTCCAAGTAGACCCCGGGGTGCCGTTATATCCCGCCATTGTTTGGTTTATCTCTCCCATAGGGATGCCTGTCCAGGTCTTCTGGTCCTCGACCTAGGCTCGTGGACTTAGCCCTCTTCTTGCAAGGGCTCTTCCTTTTTTTTTTTTCCTTCATTCTCTGCTTTCTACACTTCTCTCTTTCTTTCCCTTAGTGACTTTCAATTTCCTTACCTTCTCTCTAGCATCTCTCCTCACTAGCTGCCTTCCTCCAACTCTTTACACAGACTTTTTGGGCCTTTTCACCTCCGGGAGGACCATCCATCATGCCTCCCCTTAAGATAGCCTCCCTAAATGTCCGGGAATTCAATACCCCACAAAAAAGGTTGCAGATCCTTTATAGATTTCACAAGATGGGGGTTCACCTCTTGTTATTACAAGAGACGCATTTTAAAGCGGGCAATTTTCCTGATTTAACAAACCGATATTACACCACGTGGTACCATTCGCCAAACCCAGTAGCGAGATAAAAAGGTGTGAGCATAGCCATACATAAATCTTTGGCACATTCGGTCCTGGGGTCAGAGACTGACGATAAGGGCAGATTTATGACATTGACGATCCGGATCTTTAAACATATCTATACCGTTGCAAACCTGTACCTCCCGAACAAAAAGCAGGCTGAGAGCTGTATACGATACTTAAAGAGGGTGGAGAAAATCGCCCAGGGCTCTATTATTGTGGGAGGCGACTTTAACCTTACCATGGACAAACACCTTGACTCTTCGGTAGGTAAATCTGTAATCACTCCTACGCAGATAAGTGTGTTGCGTCAGACTATGAATAATCTCAAACTGGTGGACTGTTAGTGCCTATTACATCCCGGAGAGAGAGATTACACATACTTTTCATCAGTCCACTCGACATATAGCCGGATCGACTACCTCCTGGTGAGTCACCGACTGTTAAGTTATGACCCCACGGCCTCGATAGGGCCCATGGTGTGGTCCAATCACGCCCCAATTTTCCTGTCGTTCAATCCTCCTGACATCCCCTCACGCCCCTAGCACTGGACTCTAAATGCTGACTTACTTACGGACGCTGAGACTGTACGGGTGGTGACCTCAACAATCGACGAGTTCCTGAGGGTCCACAGAGAAGACGCTACTGCCCTTCCCTTACAGTGGGAGGCGTTGAAATGCATCATCAGAGGGGTCTTTATTCGAGAGGGGTCCAGAATAAAGGAAGCGAAACTTGAGACCATTGATACTCTAATTTCCCAAATTCATCTACTCGAACAGGCTCATAAGGCATCCCCCTCACAGGACCTCCTCCTCCGATTGAACAAGCTTAAAGATGACCTCTGGAATTCCCTCGATCAAGCTTACATTAAATTTAGCGAGAGGGCACACCACTTTTTCTACGAGTTCGCGGATAAATGTGGAGGGCCTTTAGCCAGACATCTACGACCTAAAATCGCAAGCTCCTTTATCCCGCAGATCCACTCGTTCTTACATAAGACGGATTATCTCCCGAGCAATATTGCCGATACCTTCCGACAATATTACAAGACCTTATATAACATTCGTGAGGCTCCAGGGGTCGCTTCTCATGTCAACCTGGATACCCCTCTGAATGACTATGTAAGGAAAACAGCGTTGCCTAGGCTACAGGAGGGGACCGCTTTGGATCTGGACACACCGTTTACATTAGACGAGATATCTCACATTATTAAGTCAACACCAAGTAAAAAGAGTCCCGGCCCGGATGGCTTCACAGCCAAATTCTACCAGACATTTCTGGACCCCCTGGCACCCTTCATGACCAAGGTATTCAATGCAATATCTACTGACTGCCCACTTCCAAGACAATCGCTCAAAGCTATAATCACTGTCATATCATTTAAGATTCTCATGCTTCCTAAGAAGAGAGGGGGTCTGGGAATACCGGATCTCATCTCCTACTACAGAGCCATACACTTGGCGAGATGGCTGAGACTCACTCAGATGGCCTCTAAAGATAGCAAAACACACATTGAACTCCAACTTTTACACCCTAGGATAAATAGTCTATTATGGACAAATAGTCTTCCGGACAGTGATGGATTTGATGAGATTCTAGCCACCACTCTAGTTGTAAGATGGACGCTAGTACCAATGTGCTTCCCTGAATGTGGGTTCCTAGATAAAATCTTGATAATGATGATACCACATCTAATAGATGTTGAATTCTCTGACCCATACGGCCTATGGAGGACTCTCCCAAACAAAACCATCTCTAGGTTACTACGAGGAGACATTCCATGTAGGAATATGTGGCCGATAGAAGCTAAGAAACAACCAATGACATTCCTTCAGGAACTACATGTGGCTCACTATATGAAAAAAATCAGGTGCCCACTGAAGGAACCTACTAGGTAGAAGTGGCTGGAGATACTGGTGAATGTGAAACCACCAATCCCTAAACTTATCTACAAAATATATAATAATCTACTTGATAACACAATAGTTACCCTTCCACTTTCCATACATTCTTGGGAGATTGAACTCGGTATCACGCTATCTCAAGATGATAAAGCAAAACTCTGTCAAAATTCGCATGGCTTCTCCAGATGTGTACTACTACAGGAGATGTCTTGTAAGCTCTTCTCAAGATGGTATTACACTCCTGAGAGACTATATCACTTGGGGTTAACAGAGTCCCCGAATTGCTGGAGGTGCGGTGTATCGAGAGGCAATCTGACCCACATATTTTGGACATGCCAGAAATTTAAAGACTTCTGGACAAAAATTAATACAATATTAAAATCCATGAATCTCATGGAATCGGATTTAACCGCAGTTGAGGCACTCCTATCGCTCCCATCAGGCAACTTTAATCCCAAAAAACATGGGCTAACGCCAATGATGGTGGGAGCTGCAAAACATCTAATAGTGCAGAAATGGAAGCAACAGCATGCACCCACAAAAAAGGACTGGCTGAATAACATTTCAGAACTGCATAGACTGGAAGAACTTTCTAGCTGGGAAACACATTTCCACGAAACCTTCCTCAAGACATGGCAACCGTGGAGGGACAGGGTGGGAAAAGGTGACAAAGACAATTGAGGAGAAGGCGCGATGGCCGACATTCATCCCCCCCCCCCCACACACCTATTTCGTCATTTGCCCATTAATTGAGGATGCGTGAGACGCTCCTTGGATGAGAAGATATTATTCAGTGGGTCGCAGCCGTGGGAGTTATAAACTTATACAGGTATAAACTTATACAGCTATATATTTCTACATTTTCAAATATTCATGTTTTCCACACTCCTATATTTCTATAAAAAGCAATATAGATTCTGTATCGTTAAAATAACTATGCAAAAGAATGAGAAACCATATGTTGTAGATTTAGAATATGTTTCTTTTGAAAAAATATCACATAAAGATGACGGATGCTAATATAGATAATAACATGTATGAAAAGATAATATTTTGTACCATGTTTTGTTACTTTTGAAAAATTTAAATAAAGAATGGAAAAAAAAGCTATAATCACTGTCATCCCAAAACCCGGTAAGAATCCTGAGCAATGTGCCAGCTACCGTCCCATCTCGTTAATGAATGTGGACTTGAAACTCTTTGCCAAGTCATTGGCAGTCAGATTAGGCCCCTCTCTGCCTCTACTGATAGATGACGATCAAGTGGGTTTTGTCCCAGGTAGGGAGGCGAGAGATTATACTCTCGAGTCCCTACTCTTGATCTCTCATGCACGTAGCTCCACGAAGCCGTCCTGTATTCTATCGGTCGATGCAGAGAAGGCCTTCGATAGGGTTGATTGGAGGTTCCTGGCAATGGTCTTGGAGAGCTCCGGGCTGGGCCTGTGTTTCGCAGCAGAGTTATGTCATTATACTCAGAACCATCAGCTGAGGTTAGATGTAACGGCATCCTATCAGATTCCTTTAGCATAAAAAACGGTACACGTCAGGGATGTCCTCTGTCTCCCCTCCTGTACGCCCTGGTTATGGAGCACTTAGCTAATGCATTGCGCATGAATCCCGATATCCACGGGATTACAGTTCACAATTGAACATACAAGATTGTTTTATACGCTGACGATCTCTTAATATATATCACTGACCCAGGAAACTCGATCCCTAATATCCTTAAAGAGTTCGAGGTATACGGCAAGCTCAGTAATTTCCGCGTCAATTTAACTAAATCTAAGCTGTTGAACATTAGTTTGTCACAGAGACGGGTACAACACTTATGAGAAGCCTTCTCTTTTAGGTGGTGTGCCCCCTCCCTATCTTATCTGGGTATACATTTGACGGCGGACGCCTCCCTTCTGTACGACTTGAATTATAAACGTCTTCTGTTGAAGATCTCTACAGACTTGACATCGATTGGGAACCGCTCACTGTCCTGGTTTGGACGTATCAACATCCTGAAAATGGATGTAGCCCCCAAACTACTATATTTATTCCAGACACTCCCTCGCTCCTTTATTATCCAATTACGACAAGTATGTACAAAATTTATCTGGAAACGTACCAGACCGCGACTGGCCCACAAAATTTTGAGCAGACCTAAACAAACAGGGGGAATGGGTCTCCCTGACTTTCGGCTTTACCATGCCATGGCTCTCCTGTTGAGGATGTCTGACTGGTTTCATGGACAGGCGTTGAAACTGTGGGTTTGCTTGGAACATAACCTGGTGGGTTGGGTTCTCACCTCCACCTCCACTAGGGACTTGCTCCAAATTTGGGACACGCTGAATCGCCAATTCAAAATATCACTCCCTTTGGGTCCCATGACACCGCTCTTTGATAACCCGGCCTTCCCACCAGGGGTTCAGACCGATCGCTTTTTGATTTGGAATGCCGCAGACAGACCGAGAGTATCCCAAGCGTTGCTGGGTTCCAGCAGATCTCAAAGACACCATTAAAGAAGTTCTGCAGGAAGCGCTGGCTGGTCTGCAGTCAGCTTCTGCTCAACATGAAGCTAGGATAATTGAGCTGGAACAAAGAGTATCCAACTCTGAAGATAGGATAATTCAATTAGAGAAACAAGTGGCTGAGCTTATTTGCAATTCGGATCACATTAAGGATAAAATGAAAGATCTGGAAAACAGATCACGGCGCAACAACTTGAGAATAGTAGGTCTCCCTGAAAACATCCTTTATAATGAACTCAATGACATTTGCGAGAAAGAGCTACCCAGAGCTCTGGGGTTCCCACGCATGTACAGGGTGGAACGAGCTCACAGAGTGGGTCCACCCCCAACTGCTTTGCCCCGGCAAAGTGACACTGCTGACTCTGAAACTATCTCCCACAGTGGTCCCAATAGATCACCACGCCAGGTGGTAGTACGATACCTCGATTTTAAAGATAAAGAACAGTTATTACTGACATTTAAAAGCCTACGTCGTTCCTTACTTGTCCGTAACTGCAAAATCAGGTTATATGGGGACTTTTCTGTTGACGTTTCCAAGAGACGAAAAGCTTTTAGCCCAGCCTGCAGTATCCTGTTCAAAAGAAATATTCGTTTTCAATTGATGTTCCCGGCAATACTCAATATAGGGGCCCGGATGGGAGACTTAGGACGCATCATGACCCTCAGGAGGCGCTGAAGCACCTAACACAAAAAAGACCATTGGAGCACAATATTACTGACCCAACAGGGAAAGACACGGAGGATAGAAGATCTGAATCGATACGAGGGGAACAGATGATTGAGAAGTGCCCAGCTACGTCCCCAAGAGCCAATCAGTCCCCCCGTCAGGGATCCTTGCCTCAAACACCTTCAGAGGGACCCAGGGCGCCATCCAGCGAACAAAGGAGGTCACCGGCATCACGGTCTGCCGTTGACTCCCATGAGAGCGACAGGCTATCTCTGAATGACGCAAGCTGAATCCACATTTGGTTACATCAAAATTCGTGAGATTGAGAGAATTCCAGCGATGATGAGGATGATGGAGGTCGAGACAGCGAAACGGGGAGAGAAGATATATATATATTTTAATTTTTTTTTATTTTTTATTTTTTTATTTATTTTTTTTATTTATTTTTTTATTGTTTCTACCTCCCTTTCGGTTCTCTCTTTTCTCTCTCCCCTCCTGTCTATGTCTCTCTCCCTCCTGCGCCTTGTCCTCTGTGCTGGCTCTGCTCTCTGTTTCTTTGCACTCTTTTTTTTTTTTTCCCTCTCTGTTTAGAATAACGCAAGTCCCTGATATGGGCCCGCCAAGGGTGGATGCAAACACAGGTCCTGCGCAGCTGTGATGAATCTGTCCCGGTCGAAACACAAATGAACATTTGTACCACCAGCTGCTGGGCGGGAGATTGTGAGTGGAAGTCGCTTGTGCTAGATTATGGAAGCCCTTAAAATGTTTAGTTGGACAAGGGGTGGGGGGAGGGGAATTGGGTTAAAATGGGGTTTCCTGGGATATGTTTACTTTTTCAAGGCTCCATGTTGGAAGCTTTGCTATGATGTTCACCTTACTTTTTGGAGCACCTCTCTACTTCTTCAATGGGTTTTTCTCATCGCGACACTCACTCACTTTATCGACTGCAATGGTTAGACTTGTATCGTGGAACGTAAAAGGTTTACGTTCTCCTGAGAAAAGGGCCATGGTTTTAAGACACTTGAAAAAATTGAAAACTGACATAGCCCTTCTACAGGAGACTCATCTACAAGCGACTGAATTCTTTAGAATGCATAAGCTTTGGGTGGGTGCGGTGTGGGGATCTGGAGCCGTTGGGAAAAAAGCGGGTGTACTGGTATTAATTAATAAGGCTTTCCCGCACAAACTGATCTCTGAGACACGGGATACCATGGGTCGTTTAATTCACTTGGTAATTGAATGCCAGTCTGGTAGGATGAGTTTATACAACATTTATGCGCCCAATTCTGACTCGGATAGGGTAGACTTCTTTTCTTATGTCCAAGACACAATTCTGGCTGACGGAGAGAAATGTCATATAGTGGCAGGCGACTTTAACACGGTGCTCTCTATAGATGAAGATAGGCTCAGAGGCCCACGCCCAAGGAACGGACGGAGTGACGGGGTGATGGAGAAGGGAGGAAGAGGGAGGTTACTGAGAATGATGGAGCATGCAGGCCTACGGGACTCTTGGAGGATGTTTCATACACAGGAAAGAGAATTCACCCATTATTCCCATCCCCATAATTCCTGGTCACGTATAGACATGTTTCTCTTGGGGAACACACTGATCGGTAAAGTGGAAGAGATAACAATAGAGAACCTGGTTATATATGATCATAGCCCAATATCATTGGATCTGAGAGACACTTTTCCACACGGCACAGATTTTTTGTGGCGGTTCCCAGCATTCCTACAGAAAGATGAGAATTTTGATAGGCTATTAAAGGAGTGGTGGACAGAGTTCTCTCTAGCCAATGAAAACCATAAATTGAACCCAAGCTTATACTGGGAAACAAGTAAGGCTGTAATGAGAGGCAGGATTATGTCCTATACTCAAACACAAAAACGTAAAACACAGGACCAGTTTCAGAAAAGAAGTGAGGAGTTGAGGGATGCTTATGTCCGGCTCCTGGCGTCCCCCACTGATGAACTCAAAGAAACATGGACGTCGACGAAACGGGAATTTGATGGTTGGGTACGGCAGAGAGAACTATTTCGGAAAGCACAATGGGAGGTAGATTTATACAAGTTCGGAGACAAATCAGGAAAACGTTTGGCTAAATTAGCTAGGGGACATCGTCCACACAATACGATCACTTCTTTGAAGGGGGCAGATGGTGTTCTTACGTCCAATCCCAAAACAATCAATGCGAATCTGGGTCAATATTACGCAAACTTGTACAAAAGAGGAATGGAGATGGGAGGAGATCGGAAAGAATGGTTACGTGGAATTAATCTACCTAAATTCACAGACATTGAGTTACAAGCATTAAATAAACCAATTTCCTCAGATGAAATTATTGGGGTCATAAGGAGTCTGGGGAATCATAAAGCCCCTGGTCCGGATGGATTTTCAGGGGAATATTATAAGTCCCTACAGGATTCACTAGTCCCATGTTTAGTTGCCCTTTTTAATGCAATACTAGACGGAGAAGCCCTTTCAGACCACTCCAATGTAGCTTACATCAAGTTACTACCTAAAGGAGGAAAAGACCCTACTGATCCCTCTAACTACAGACCCATCTCCTTGATCAACCAGGATTTAAAAATTTTGTCCAAAATCATGGCAGACCGCCTAGCACAAATAATGCCACGTCTTATAGATAAACAGCAATCCGGATTCATCAAAGGTAGATCGGCAGTGGGGAACATCAGAAAAACCATCTTAATACTAGACGAAGTAAGGAAGGCTCCAACTAATCACTCAGATCCTCCGTGGATGCTATTATTAGATGCCGAAAAGGCCTTCGATAGCGTGAGTTGGGCATGGTTAGATATAGTGCTTGATTCCCTGGGATTACAGGGTCCATTTCGCACTTTTTTTAAGAAACAGTATCTAAACCCTAGGGCTAGAGTTTATACACCTGGTTTTCTTTCTGACTCTTTCCACCTAGAGAGGGGCACACGACAAGGTTGCCCGCTCTCGCCTTTACTTTTCAATCTGGCCATGGAACCCCTCTCACGCTATCTCAATGAAGGCATAGTGTTCAAAGGATAAGAGTGGGACAAATGCCCATTCATTCTGCCTTATTTGCGGATGATGTGGTTCTATTTCTAAATCGTCCAGAAAGAGACCTGGGAGAACTATTGCGACAGTTGGAAATATATGGCTCCTTTTCCGGTTTTAAATTAAATAAAACAAAATGCGAACTCCTAATATTGGGTAACAAAGGGGTGGGTCCACAGACGACGGGAGATCAGGAACAGTTGATGGGTATCACCGTAAAGAAAGACCACATCAAATATTTAGGGGTATATCTGAGTCACACATCTGGAGCCATCTACTCGCTTAATTATACCCCCCTAATTACGAAAATAGAAAAAGAACTAGAGACCTGGCAGAACCTTCCCCTATCATTACTAGGTCGTTGTCATCTCATAAAGATGATCAGTTTCTCTCGTCTGCTGTACCCAATGCCAACATTACCCCTATTGCTGCGACGTGGGGACGTCATGAGATTGAACAAGGCTTTCTCGAAGTTTTTGTGGAGGGGTAGAAGGGGGAGAATAAAAAATGACACTCTCATGTTACCCAAAGACAGGGGGGGCCTTAATCTCCCTGACATTAGAGGTTATAACCTTGCCTGTATCTCTCGTCATGTACTGGATTGGATAATCTTCCAAACACTCTAATTATCTCGAGGAAACGGAATTCAGTCGGCCCTGGGACCTGGTTAGTTTACTACATGCCTCATGGTCCGATGTTCCTTCAAATATTAAAAACTCAGTAATTTACAGAGATACGGCAATGTGCTGGAAAGCTGTTCGCAAAAGTTGAATTTATCCTGGAAAGTTTCGAAGCACCTGAACCCCTGGGCTCACGTAGGAAACATATTGTGAGGTAGCAACCGGGGAACCCGCTTGCAAAACGACAAGAACACGTGTTTTTAAGTTAACCAATGTCTACCCGTTTATTTTCACATATTAATCACATAACCCGGGTAGCATGTTTCACACATATCACATTGATTAACAACACTTTACATAAACACCATACATTTACATTTAACATCACAACACTTATATTGCACATAACGATTTATAGTAACCCGGGACCTGTAACCACGACTCTCTGTCCCCATTGGAGCTCTACTAACAGCTCCCGTGGTGGCTACGGCCTCCGGCCTACTTACACATCTTACAGTACCTTTATAATAAATACATTTGATATACTTCGATGATGACCCTTCCGGGTTCATAACAGGGATTGGCAAACCCTAGTAACCCGTGGGGCTGCGGCCTCCGGCCTAACCACGCGTTACCCAGTACGGGAGCCCTTCTAACCCCTCTTCTGACCTTCGTTACATACGCCTCAACGGGCCCTGTGGGTCCCAATGGCGGTACCTGCCGCCTGGCTTTAGTCCCCCAGCATGATGATATACATTCACCCGTAGTCAGGAATCCTGCCTGACCGGGACCTTACACACCGTATGTGATCCATCATTCAAACGTCCATGGATCACACACCTGCTCACAGCCCACATCCATGGACTGTGGCCCCTCCATGGCCCATTACAGGGATTGGCAAACCATAGGAGACGGGAACCTCTACATCCATTACCTACTGGAGCCCTCTTACCCCTGTCTCTGGCACCACAGGCACACTCACCCCATTAGAGGTCGTGGTTGAGGGACGGGTACCCTCTGCAAGCAGCAGGGCAAGCCTCCCTCTCGTCCCAAGGACGGAACGCCTCCAACATCATCCATACTCGCTGGGTCACTGTCTCTCCACATTATTATACATGGGTCTTACATAGGTCATCATCTCTCATTCAGGGCCATTACTTACGCCCTCATACACATAGTTCATCGGGTCCCTTAACTGAGTACTCTGACTCGGACCCAAAGGCGGTCTATGCCCGCCTGGCACACTACATACAATTGCCTCCACGGGCTACATACATTCCGGTTCATCAGGACCTTTAATGGACTCCACTGAGTCGGTCCCAAGGGCGGTCTATACTCGCCTAACATGATTTACGCACCCCAGGTGCACAGTTCACACTATCGCTCGGGAACTGCTTTCTTACCGGGCACGGATCCGGGTCTCGCTACCTGGGTCACAGGTTCCACCAGGCATCGCCACAGGCTCCTTCCCGGGCGTGTTTCACCCCACGCCCGGTCTAGCGTCCACGGGTCAACCATGGCTTCCCCCTCTAGGTGCGGACACGACCACGGACCTCGGCACCGGCATGGAGCTAGCATGCTCCCATCATGTCATGCACACAGAGCCTTGGACTGCTCTGCACTCAGGCTGGTCTCAGCTTCCATCTGAATCATTCTCAGCTTCCAGGATCAATCTCAGCCTCCAGAATGAATCTATCAGCCTCCAGAATCTATCTCACAATCACTCAGGTGGCCGGCTCTTATCGTGCCAGCCACTCCCACATGGACACACCCCCTCAGCTGCTGTAATCAGCCTGTCACACAGCTCAGGTTAACTCCCTGTGTTCCGGGTTGTCAGCACTCACTCGTTACATCCTATTCCTCATGGACTCCTCGATCTCAGCCCACTCTCACTGCCGCTCATTAGGCTCATGACCTCATTGTGTTCAGGTTGGTTCACACAGTATTATCATCACAGGAAAACCGGCCAGTGTGCACAGGATCATCCTCTGATCCTACATGTGATGTACCCCGGCCATGCGGATCATGCCGGCGGTGCCTCACAATATTCATAACGAAAAATGGAGGGACACGAAGTTTCGGATAATGCACAGGGCAATACATGGATTTAACTTACCCTCGTCCCCATTGACACCAGATAGAATACAACATTGTCCAAAATGCAGCACCCTCAAAACTGATTTCTTTCACGGGTTATGGTCATGCCCTGAGGTGGTGAAGTTCTGGGATTTAGTAGGAGGGTTGGTTCAAGACTTATATGGTCGATCCATGGATCTTGACCCTTCAACTTGGCTTTTACACGTCTCAAATTCTGATGACTGGAAAGGCAAAAGGGCCAGACTGCTCCATATCATTGCATTATCCTCTAAAAAACTATTGCTGAGAGAGTGGTTACATAAAACGTGTCCAGACACTACGGATCTGAGCATTCTATTAAAGGACACCATGAGGTTAGAGAGACTTGAGGCGGAGAGGCAAAAAAGTCTGTTATCTGAGAAGTTTTTTAATACATGGAGAAATTTTATAACCTCTAAACTGACCACTGACGAACTCATCCAGACAGTCGCGCCTTTTAAGAACTCTGAATAGTATCTTACCGAGGACCTAAAGGGGACCTTAGGTGCCCTAAAGATTAAACGACTAAGGGCTAGGAGAGTAAAAACCTCACCCTCTACTGACTATCATGTTCTAGTTGCTTTACACTAGCAAGTTGGTTTAAAGTGAGGTGCTCCAAACGGAATTTATATCGAAAAAGATAGTTTGTCATGGTTTTGAGACAATAGAATATTCTCTATTTGGATTGCGAACAATTGTCACATTTTCTACGAGACCCTGCAAGGGTTCACTGTTAATGTTGTGATGTATTATTATTACGGGTGTTAAAAACTCAATAAAGAAGATATTTAAAAAAAAAAAGCAGCGCAGATAAAGGCAGACCAGGTCCGGACATGACATCCGGACATTATCAGATCTGACCCCCACACTGCCCAACCAGCAACCATGGATGAGGGTAGAACAGTTCCAAACACATGTGCAACAATTAAGCAGAGCCTATGGGCAGGGTATGGCCGCTGTATGTGTGTACAGCGGCCTAGATCAATCACATTAAAGACAGATAGAATGGCATGCACAACCAAGCATGCACGGCAAAAAGTGATGGTCAACCACAACCCTATAATAACAACAACGTTTTCTGGCGCCATGGGAGTGGTTCAGAAATGCTTCAGGCATGTGTGCATTTAATATGGTTCTGCTTTTAATGCATTTAGGAGGCCGTAATGGCACAGCGTATATATAAAAAAACGTGTAGTAGGACTGCCCCATCTGAGAATGCCGTGACGTGGCGGGGTAGTTCAAAGAATTGATCAATTGTTTGCTAAATGTCTCAGTTTAAAGTACAGTTAGAAATTAATATGTGCATATGCACTTTTTGTATTGCGTGCTGACCACAAGCAGCGCTGGCTTCTTGGCTTTTTTATTTGTTATTGGTTTCTGGTTGACCACCACTTTTTGCCGTGCGCTCTTGGTTATGCATGCCATTCTATCTGTCTTTATTGTGATTGATCTAGGCCACTGTACACACATGCAGCGGCCATACCCTGCTCATAGGCTCTGCTTGATTGTTGCACATGTGTTTGGGCCTGTTCCACCCTCATCCACGGTTGCTGGTCTGGCAGTGTGGGGGTCAGATCTGATAATGTCCGGATGTCATGGCCGGACCTGGTCTGCCTTTATCTGCGCTGCCCTTTTCAGGCACCATGGGAGTGGTTAAGAAATGCTTCAGGCATGTGTCCATTTAATATGGTTCTGCTTTTAATGCATTTAGGAGGCCGTAATGGCACAGCGTATATATAAAAAACGTAGAGTAGGACTGCCCCATCTGAGAATGCCGTGATGCGGTGGGGTAGCTCAAAGAATTGATCAATTGTTTGCTAAATGTCTCAGTTTAAAGTACAGTTAAAAATTAATATGTGCATATGCACTTTTTGTATTGCGTGCTGACCACAGGCAGCGCTGGCTTCTTGGCTTTTTTATTTGAGATCACAAGTAATCCTAAAGAAATTGCTGTATGCCGTTGCTATTATACTGTGCTGTAAACGCTAAGAG
The DNA here is from genome assembly GCA_033576535.1 of Allobates femoralis. Classification (NCBI taxonomy): domain Eukaryota; kingdom Metazoa; phylum Chordata; class Amphibia; order Anura; family Aromobatidae; genus Allobates; species Allobates femoralis. The sequence continues at coordinate 276,739,037 of JARQOC010000001.1, forward strand.
CAAGACAATACTTACTAGGACATAGGTGTGGGTGCAGTGGACTGAACACCGGAGGTGACCACGTTTGAAATTGTGCCGATTTTATGTGGTGGAGTGCGGAAATACTTCCTGGTTCCAGTATGTGGAACGCAGAAAGTATCATGGTGACACCCAAGCCTGCACATTCGCAGTGTGTAGCCGGCTCATATCGCATGAATTGCATCTGGAGCTGGGAGGAATCAGTGCAGAATGCAGTGAGGGTCTGTTTGATGGTGATAAATCTCTGTAGGGTCAATATATCTGTAAGAAATGAAGAAAGTATTAGTGCAAAGGTAATAAACAGTTCTTTTACAATTAATTTCTTCTAAAATCATTGAATTTATATGAAATACTGGTCTTAAAGGTGCAGTACCAAATAAGATAAAAATGCAAAAGAAGGAATTATGGGAACAAAAATAATTCATTAAACTAGTCAATGAGCTCATCAGGGGGCAGAACCACAGTCAGGGCTGTGTAGTCGGTAAGTCAAACCACTGACTCCAACTCCAACTCCGACTCCTCCATACACGGCTCATGTTTAAGTGATACATTTATTGTACTACAATGTTAACATCAGGCTTTAATCATTATTATGATAGAATAATCAAGATATTTAGATAGAACATAAAAATAATTAATAACAATATTCAGCACATTCTGCATTGAACGACTGTACCCAATTTATTATATGTTTTAGGAGTTGAAGTCGGTCCATTTTCTAGCAACTCCAACTCCACCAAAATGAGCTCCCACTCCGACTCCATGACTCTGACTCCACAGCCCTATCATGTTCGACGAGGTCATCAAACCATTTGAGAGAGACATATCAAAAAAATATTTTGCTTATTAGAAAACACAGTCCGTCCATCAAGAAACATCACTAAAGTGTTTTTATACAGTATTTCTTATTCCCTGTTGAGCCCTCCTGGCTCCAGAGTTTGGAGTCAGTGTACTCAGAACGCCTCCCTTTCTTTCAGCTTTCTAATCATATCCCCTCCTCTATGGGCCTGGGGAACACGTTCTATTACCTGATACCTTATCTGTGAAATGTTGTGGCCCATAGTGATAATGTGGTGTGGAATGGGTAATAAAGTATTTTTACAGAGAATTGTCGATTTATGCTTGCTAATGCGGTCCTGAACATGCTGGGTTGTCTTTCCAACTTATCAGAGACCGCAGGGGCACTTAATGAGGTAAACCACAAACGATTAGTCGCAAGTGAAAAAAATCATGAATAGGGAAGGAGCAGACAGTCCTTATATATGTAAAAGTACTGACTTTAACCATATTAGAGCATTGCATACAACCAAGACAGGGCAAGTTACCCTGTCTTGGCGTTGCAAGGAATCTCTGTGTAAGAGTAGGTATAGATGTCCCTATATTGGCTTTAACGAGCTTGTCTCTCAAGTTGGGGCCTTTTTATAACAGAAAAGAGGTTGGCTCTTAAATTCCACAATGGTTGGGTACGACTTGATAAGAAGGGGCTAATGTTCCTTCACTACTTTTTTTTATTAATAGTTGAAAGGGATTGTACGTGCTTACAAAACCTGGGGGGCTGTTCTTTTATTATTATTATTATAGTGTGGTGCTCATGGTTTAGCAAGGCTTAAGGGATAGCCTCTGTGGAAGAATTTATTGGTCATCTCCTGGTGTTGTGGTGTCCTCAAATCAGGGTCTGAAGCAATTCTAGAAACTCTCATGTGTTGTGAAAGGGGAAGTGATTATTTAACCCCTTAAGGACCAAGCCTCATTTTTGCAATTCTGATCAGTGTCACTTTATGAGGTTATAACTCTGGAACGCTTCAACATATCCTAGTGATTCCAAGACTGATTTTTCATGACATATTGGACCTCATGTTAGTAGTAAATTTAGGATGATATTTTCTACATTTCCTTGACCAAATATAGTGTTTACATGCAGTGACAGTTCAAAGCCATGACGGGTATAGCTGTCACTGGTCATTAAGGGTTAATATGTTTCGGATGGCAGCTAGAAAAATGTAAGATGCTGTTCCTATCAGTCGGCTTTGTGTAAAGATACACAGACAGCCATCTTCCTTCAATAGGACCAATATGTCTAAAAAATTGATCCATCTCATGTTGTGATGCATTGTAAATGTAAGACCTGCAATGCAAGTGTTAAGCTCCCTTCAGTACACAAAGGGAGTCGACACCTAATGAGAGCAGATTGAATGGTAGGCTCTCTCTGCGGGGCACAGCAAGGTGTTTTATGCATTGAAACCGCAAAAAAGCCCACCATCCAAAGTGCGTGTCCTGGCCATGAGGGAAGAGGGCTGCTGATCCCTAAGCTCCTGCTTCTCCGGCCATATTAAGCCCAAATTAACCCTATATCCGCCTGCATCGGAGCCTATGTCTGGAAGGAGAAGATCTACCCGCCCTGCTGCCTCTTCTGGACCTCCGATGGAGATCTCTGGGCCCATTACACGTAATCTACGGAGCTCTGGGAAGGTGACAGGGAGCTCCAGTGATTCTAAGATGGCGGCGCTCGCCTCCCAGCATCTGCACATGGAGCGCAGCACAGTCGGCGGTAGGAGAGACTCTGAGTCAACACCGGCCAGCACAGAGACTCCTGACACATCAGATGCGGGGCTGCTTACCCCTGCTTGTCCCCCGGAGGTCGCATAGCTCAGCTCCAGCAACGGAGGTAACAGGGGGGAGTGAGAAAATGGCGGGAGCCCCAAGCACGGGACTTTACATTCTGCAAGAAACACAGGGGGTCCTAGGGCTCAGGAAGTGGAGTGTTATCTATGTAATTCAGAATGGCCACTGCCTCAAAGCGTGCACCAAGCACCTGGCTCAGACTCATCAGTACTGCAGTCCCTGTTATGTCCATCTACTGGGGGGGGCGCCATTGTCTGACACTAACAAGCCCTCTGGATGCAATGAGGGAGTTATCCCTTTACATCTGAGTCCCTCTCTGTGGCAGGTGAGCAGGCTATGGAGTTATCAAACGGTGGGACCCTGGTTAATTACCCTCCTTTCACCCCAGTGCAGCCACGGGATGGTCCTGATGCAGACATGTGGGCAGCATTTAAAGCCCGCTTAAGCACTCTCCCGACTAAAGAGGAGCTTGAGGGCTTTGTCCGCAACTCTTCAGATTTTATTTAATTCTGTCAGAAATGCTGCTCCAGGGACAAGGATTGAGTTTAAGACAATGATGGGAGTGCTGGTGTGTCACGGTCCGCGCTGCTGTGGCATGAATAAACTCACCAAAGAGACAGCAGTTATTCCATCCTTTTATTTCCTCCTCTCTCCTACGCGTTTCAGCGCCACACCCGGCGCCTTCCTCAGGGACATTACAATCATACCAGCAGAGGGGGTTTTTATAGCCCTCTGCTGTACAGACAAAAGAGGTGTCATCTGTTTACCTGATGATGTCATCCTCATCATCAAATGGGTGGATCTGCCCATTTTGGCGCTATTTTTTACTAAAACATTAAATACAACACAAAATTACATAGGCTTGGGCTAGATGGTTTCATAAAAATACAAATACTGATGCCCATATAAAATTTCTTTAAAAAACACCAAATAAAAGCTTGCAAAAAAACAATGGGTGCTGTCTAATAATATATATAAAGATAAGACATGCATACTATGCCCATATGGGACTAGAACCCGTGGCATTTCATTCATATAGGTTATACATCAAGGTTTTAAGCTATGTGCCACCACTGGATTTGATGTTAAAAAATCGTTCATAAAATCTCATAGAGTAAAAAGATGGCGCTGAAAGGGATTCATATAAAAAGGGAGGAATAGCAATTTAGAAATAAAAAAGTAAAAAAATTTATTTTATTAATTAATTAAAAAATATTTAAAACAAAACTGATTTCAATGAAAAATATATAAAAATATATAAAAAGTATGTGTTTTCATCACTGTGTGGTGGCGCAGCAGGAAGGTGGCGCTCCCACACTGCAACACCCCAGGTTCTAATCTCTAGTTGGGAACAACAATAAAGTCATCACATTGACAAGCAATGAACTAAATAATAAAAAAAACAGCATGTCTAAATCAATTTTGGGGATGCATACTCAAAAGGGACACAAGATGGCGCTTGGTTGTTTTTTTATTATTTAGTTCATTGCTTGTCAATGTGATGACTTTATTGTTGTTCCCAACTAGAGATTAGAACCTGGGGTGTTGCAGTGTGGGAGCGCCACCTTCCTGCTGCGCCACCACACAGTGATGAAAACACATACTTTTTATATATTTTTATATATTTTTCATTGAAATCAGTTTTGTTTTAAATATTTTTTAATTAATTAATAAAATAAATTTTTTTACTTTTTTATTTCTAAATTGCTATTCCTCCCTTTTTATATGAATCCCTTTCAGCACCATCTTTTTACTCTATGAGATTTTATGAACGATTTTTTAACATCAAATCCAGTGGTGGCACATAGCTTAAAACCTTGATGTATAACCTATATGAATTAAATGCCACGGGTTCTAGTCCCATATGGGCATAGTATGCATGTCTTATCTTTATATATATTATTAGACAGCACCCATTGTTTTTTTGCAAACTTTTAAGCTTTTATTTGGTGTTTTTTAAAGAAATTTTATATGGGCATCAGTATTTGTATTTTTATGAAACCATCTAGCCCAAGCCTATGTAATTTTGTGTTGTATTTAATGTTTTAGTAAAAAATAGCGCCAAAATGGGCAGATCCACCCATTTGATGATGAGGATGACATCATCAGGTAAACAGATGACACCTCTTTTGTCTGTACAGCAGAGGGCTATAAAAACCCCCTCTGCTGGTATGATTGTAATGTCCCTGAGGAAGGCGCCGGGTGTGGCGCTGAAACGCGTAGGAGAGAGGAGGAAATAAAAGGATGGAATAACTGCTGTCTCTTTGGTGAGTTTATTCATGCCACAGCAGCGCGGACCGTGACACACCAGCACTCCCATCATTGTCTTGGATTCAAACCACTATCCAGTGGTCGGTGGAGGTCCTGCAGCAGCTGGAACACTGATTCCAAAACGCCTTCTAACCAGTTGTGGGGATCACAACTGGACCAGGTGAGCAGCTTCACAGCACCACCATCTTACACAAGTGTCATCATTGATAGGGCACTATTGCGCCTCTTGTCCCCCTCCCTATTTTTCTTTTCACAAGGATTGAGTTTGACAGGGCACACAGGTCCTTGGGCCCCCCGCCAGTGGATGGCGGAATACCTAGAGACGTAATTTGCCGCTTTTATCGATACCAAGTCAAGGAGGAAATTCTTAGTTATTCCAGAAAAACCAATGAGATCCGTTTTCAAGATTGTCAATTGCAGTTCCTCTCAGATTTGTCACGGAGAACCCTTCAAAGAAGAAGAGCATTAAGGCCTCTGTTAGACCTCCTCAGGCAACACCAAATCCCTTACTCCTGGGGATATCCGTTTCGCCTTCAGGTGCGACGGGATTCCCAGATGATAACCCTGTCACACCCCAGGGAATCCAAACATTTCTGGATCTCTTGAACCTTGATAACCCGGGTCTGCAATTTCCTGATTGGCCCTATACCGTCAGCCAGGGTCTGGGCCCTATGCCTCAACGTCAGAAGAGGACACGTCGGGATAGAAGACGAGGACGTACGGGTTCCCGCGACAGAGGAGGACGACATAATGACCTGTCTGAAGAGGGCTGAAAAGCAGGACTATCATTCCAGTGCTCGCTTTCCCAGACAGTTGGGTCTTAGACCTTTTGATGGACGGTGCCAGATGCGGTGATATCTGTTTTATCTGGTTATTAACTGCATATGCTTCATTTATATATCTGCCTCCCTCCCCGGCTTTTCCCTGTGTTTCCCCTTTTTCACTCCCATGTTATCCTTTTTTCATCCCTTATTTTCCCCCTATTCCCTTTTCCTTTCCTTCCCTCATGCCTCTTCCTCTCCTTTCTGCTTGGCAGGCAGTTTTTGTGGGTAATGTAGTGTTATGTATTTGTTTAATGGTCCATTTACACGCGGCCACAGGAGGGTAGAAACCGGCAGGCATCGGACACAATTGTGCCTGTTGCCTTGAAAAGACCACGATGTGGCAGAGTGTAATTCAGGACTTTCCTTCCTGTGTCTTCCCTGAAGGAAGGAAAGTCCTGAATTACACGCCGCCACATCGTGGTCTTTTCAAGGCAACAGGCACAATTGTGTCCGATGCCTGCCGGTTTCTACCTTCCTGTGGCCGCGTGTAAATGGACCATAAGGGTTGTTGGCCTGGAACATAGTGTATTTTTTGGATACATTATACATTGAGTTCTTTGTCTTTTTATACTCACTGTTTAGAATTATTTAGTTTTTTCTTCTTTTATCTGGAAAGGACACGACCCGCTGAGGGGTGACTCGGTCATTTAGACCGTGGTTCTAGTAACAAACCTTTTCCCCTGAATATAAAAGAGTGTAACTATTATTCTTTGTTAACTTTAAGCTCCACCAGGGGCACTCTCCATCTTTCCCGGGGCACTCTCCATCTCCTCCGAGTCTTCATACTTCCTCCTCCGGCGCACAGACAATGACGTCATTGCCTGTGCCCGCCGGTCACAAGCAGGAAGAAACATGAACACCCGGAGGAGCATGGTGTCAGAGCGGCGACAGGGATAAGTATAATGATCTATTACTTTACAGGTGTGCAGCAGCAAGGGGGGCCCTGTATACCACTGATGGGGGGGGGCGCCTGTATATGACTCGTGTATAAGCTGAGGGGGGGGACTTTTCAGCACATTTTTTGTGCTGAAAAACTCGGCTTAAACACGAGTATATACGCTAAATTCGTCAGAAATTCTAATCGAACTCACCACCAAAAGGCTAGAACTTAAAGATAGATTAGATAAGCAGTTCCTTCGGCAAAAAGAGAGAACTGCAGGATTTTTTTATGAGGGCCAATACATGTGGTCGCCCATTAGCGAGGCTGCTTCACCCCAGGACGGGTCCTACTTTCATCTCATCAATTAAAAATGATAAAGGCCAATTGGTCCATAGCAATGAAGAGATCTTAGCGGTCTTCCAAAAATATTATACGTCCTTGTACAACATCAGGGGCAAGTTTGCGGATTTGGACCCCACTTTATTGAGGGATAAAATTAGAAGTCATATGGATCTAATTGGGGTTCCTTCTCTTTCTGAAGGCGACTTGGAGGTCCTGGAGAAGGACATAACTTCAGAGGAATTGTCAGAGGCCATTAAATCTTCTTCCACAGCTAAATGCCCTGGACCTGATGGGTTTACTCCCATATTCTATAAATCTCTCTTGGAGGATCTACTCCCACAGATGGTTCTCACTTTCAATGCTGTGTCTAAGGAGAACGGGTTTACCCACAATCCTTGGAGGCGCATATTTCTGTATTGCCAAAGCCCAACAAGGATCTCCAGTTAGCAGGCAGCTATAGACCAATCTCCCTGATCAATGTTGATGTCAAATTATTTGCCAAGGTGTTAGCCGACAGATTATCGGGACTTCTCCCATCTATTATCAGTCTTGATCAGGGGGGCTTTGTTAAAGGCCGAGAGGCGCGGGACAACATTATTAGGTCCCTTCTCCTTGTTGAGAGGGCTAAGGTGCAAACGTCCCCTCTGTGTTTCCTATCAATTGATGCGGAAAAGGCCTTTGACAGAGTCCATTGGGATTTTTTGTGGGAGACCTTGTTGCACATTGGTCTACGACCTAACTTCATGGGCAAAATTATGTCATTATATTCAAGACCCTCTGCTCGAGTTAGAGTTAATGGATCACTTTCTGAAAGTTTCTGTATTCAGAACGGCACCAGGCAGGGATGTCTGCTATCCCCGCTATTATATATGGTAACTTGGGTGGTAGAAATATTAGGGTCAAGGGCCTGCTGCCCATAAAACTGCACTGTTTGCCGACGACATACTCCTTTTTGTGTCCGATCCGGTTGTGTCCTTCCCGGTTCTTCTTAAAGAGTTCGAGTCATATGGTGATCTTAGTAACTTTAAAATAAATTTTTCTAAATCAGAGGTTCTAAATATTTCTCTATCCCCTTCTGTGGTGTCCTCTCTGCACAGAGCTTCCCCTTTAGATGGAAACAAGACCAGATCTCTTATCTGGGGGTGAACATTTCCTCTTACCCCCTCAGGCTATTTACCCTGAATCACCAGGCTATTTTGAGTAGGGTGGGATCCCTCCTGGAAACATATGGCCCCTTGAGGCTTTCCTGGCTTGGTAGGATTCAGGTGGTTAAGATTGATATCCTGCCAAGATTTTTGTATGTCTTTCAGACGGTTCCCATCTGGCCACATAAATCCTTTTTTTCTAAAGCCCACGCTTTATCTGGAATGGGAGAAAACCGAGGGTAGGCTGCAAGATTCTCTCCAGACCGCGCCAGTTTAGTGGAGTGGGGCTTCCTGATCTCCAAAAATATTGCCGGGCAGCCTTTAGTTGTTTGTCTTCTTGATTGGAAATTTAAAATCCTGTTTAAAAAATGGATTCTGCTTGAACAGGAGTGGTCTGATATTCCACTCCAGTATCTTCAATGGATCCTTAAATGATTCGTTTTTATTGGAGAGAAACTCTCTTTTCTGACCTTGGAGGTTATGAAGGCCTGGCACTACGGTGGTTCGGGGGATCAACTGTTCCCAGGGTGAGTCTTCTCACCCCGATTTTTAGTAATCCGGCCTTCACTTCACAGGCTTGGGAAGGAGGGCCTTTTTGGGATGGACATGTGAGGATGATGTGCGGATTGGAGACGTTTTAAAACGGGGTGAGATTCCTGCTCTTTCTTCTCTTCAGAGCCGTCGCCCTTCTCTGAAGCTTTTGTGGTGGGAGTACTTGCAACTCCGGTCCTTTTTGGGTTCTTTAAACTTTCCAAGGGGAGTTGACAATAGACTTTCACAACTGGAACTGCTATTTGCGGGAGACAGTGGCCCCACTAGGGGGATCTCCTCCCTTTATTCAATCTTTGCTTCACCGGCGTCTGATGCAAAATTATATTTCCAGTCGGCTTGGGAGAGGGATTTGGGTCGGACTCTGTCGGATGAGGATTGGGAGCGTTGCTGAATCATAAACTCTCAGGATCTAGTGAGGCATCTGAAAAGGGTTATAAACTGCAGTTTAGGTGGTACCTCACCCCTGACAGGTTACATAGGATCTCTCCTTTGATCTTGAACTGCTGCTGGAGGTGCGGATCTGGAATTGGCTCACTCTTGCACATCTGGTGGGACTGCCCCTTGATTAGAGAATTTTGGAACCAAGTGTTTCGAAATTACGGCTTGATTTCAGGGAAGTGTATTACTGGTACCCCTGAGATGGCCCTGCTTTCTATGACTCCCGGTTCGGTGAGATCTCAAAAAAAGGACGTTCTCAGATTTTGCCTAGCGGCTGCCAGAACAGTGATTCTCCGTCACTGGAAAGACCCCGTCCCCCCTACTATTGTAGAATGGTATGCAGAATTTGAAACCATCTTTAGGATGGAAGAGATTAATGCAGACTTACTCCAAACTACGAGTACCTTCCAGACTATTTAGACCGAATGGATACTGTTCAAAGACTCCGTCCACTTTTCTGACCTGTTTAATTGATCTGATCTTATCTAGTTGACCTGTATTTCCTCTCCCCCCCCCAATGCATGTATTGTTTTCTTTCTTCTTCTGTATTCTCTTCTTTCTTTTTTCTGCTCTCGAGTTTATACTCGAAAAATGTATGCTGTTGTGGCATTTTGCTTCTGTTTTCTCTATGCCTTATTTTTTGCTCAGTAAAAATATATTTACTAACAAAAAAAAAAGCCCACCATCCCGCCCTGTCCCGGAAATGCTTTGTATTATGGCCAGATGTGTGTGGGCAGAGCCTATCACTTGTAGACTACCATTGGACTCACTCGCTATTCGGATGAGTACACAAGTATTACAAATTACTTGTTAAGAGTATAGCGTTTACGAACATTTCGCTACTTGCTCATCACTATATATATTAAACATAAACTCGGTTATAAGGTAAAATAATCCAGATTTGAATGTCAGTATTTATTAAAACAGACATTTATTTTAAGGCCCATACAAAATGGATATGAGAATTGTTCACATTACTACTTTTTTCTGTCTCAGCCTTGTTTCTAAATTGACTTAACCACTTGTCTCCAGACAAGTTGGAGAGCCCCGCCTCTCTTCTGCTGAGCAGAAATAGACATACAGTAATGCTTTCCATCTGTGATCCATTTGGACACCGTTCCCACACTGCACCCTGCTTGTAAGGTTGATATACACAGCAGCAGGTCATAATACGCTTAGTGTAGGGGCCGTTCCAAAGAGGGTTACCTTGTCGCGATGAAATGGCTTAAAGTACGTTTTTTGCAAAAAAAGTATGTACTAAGTACCCTTGTTTTTATAGCATTAGCTTATACTTTTTTATTGCAAAGTATTTGGAGACACTTTGCACATACTTTTTTTGTTTTCTAGTTATTTCATACAATGGATGTGAGGTATCAGTGCAGACAGAAGTAACACCAACTAGGGCAGTGATGGCGAACCTATGGCACGCGTGCCCGGGGTGGCACGCAGAGACGCTTCCCCTGGCACGTGGCCTCGCCACTACACTGCCGCTTTGATCTGCCGGCGCGCGCCGCGGCGCCGGCAGTTCAAAGCTGTGTCAGAGCAGAGGAGACATTTCTCCTCTCTCTGACACTTCCTAGCCCCGCCCTCCCGGCCAGCGTCATGTGACAGCGGTCATGTGACGCACCCGGCGTCACGTGACCGCTCTCAGCGCGGGTCGGGAGGAGAAGACTGCAGAAGATGTCTGGAGAGGAAACTGCAGCAGGAAGGTGAGTATGACTTTTTTTTTTTTTCCCATCATCTATTTACAGCAGGATGGGGCATTACTAAGGGGGGGGCAGAATGGGCATAATACTCTGTGCTGGGGGCAGGATGGGGCATTACTAAGGGGGGGGGGCAGAATGGGCATATTACTCTGTGCTGGGGCAGGACGGGGCATTACTAAGGGGGGGCAGAATGGGCATATTACTCTGTGCTGGGGGCAGGACGGGGCATTACTAAGGGGGGGGCAGAATGGGCATATTACTCTGTGCTGGGGGCAGGACGGGGCATTACTAAGGGGGGGGCAGAATGGGCATATTACTCTGTGCTGGGGGCAGGACGGGGCATTACTAAGGGGGGGGCAGAATGGGCATACTACTCTGTGCTGGGGGCAGGACGGGGCATTACTAAGGGGGGGCAGAATGGGCACATTACTCTGTGCTGGGGGCAGGACGGGGCATTACTAAGGGGGGGGCAGAATGGGCATACTACTCTGTGCTGGGGGCAGGACGGGGCATTACTAAGGGGGGGGCAGAATGGGCATATTACTCTGTGCTGGGGGCAGGACGGGGCATTACTAAGGGGGGGGGCAGAATGGGCATACTACTCTGTGCTGGGGGCAGGACGGGGCATTACTAAGGGGGGGGGCAGAATGGGCATATTACTCTGTGCTGGGGGCAGGACGGGGCATTATTAAGGGGGGGGCAGAATGGGCATACTACTCTGTGCTGGGGGCAGGACGGGGCATTACTAAGGGGGGGGCAGAATAGGCATATTACTCTTTGCTGGGGGCAGGACCGGGCATTACTAAGGGGGGGGGGCAGAATGGGCATACTACTCTGTGCTGGGGGCAGGACGGGGCATTAATAAGGGGGGGGCAGAATGGGCATATTACTCTGTGCTGGGGGCAGGACGGGGCATTACTAAGGGGGGGGCAGAATGGGCATATTACTCTGTGCTGGGGGCAGGACGGGGCATTACTAAGGGGGGGGCAGAATGGGCATACTACTCTGTGCTGGGGGCAGGACGGGGCATTACTAAGGGGGGGGCAGAATGGGCATATTACTCTGTGCTGGGGGCAGGACGGGGCATTACTAAGGGGGGGGGCAGAATGGGCATATTACTCTGTGCTGGGGGCAGGACGGGGCATTACTAAGGGGGGGGCAGAATGGGCATATTACTCTGTGCTGGGGGCAGGACGGGGCATTACTAAGGGGGGGGCAGAATGGGCATATTACTCTGTGCTGGGGGCAGGACGGGGCATTACTAAGGGGGGGCAGAATGGGCATATTACTCTGTGCTGGGGGCAGGACGGGGCATTACTAAAGGGGGCAGAATGGGCATATTACTCTGTGCTGGGGGCAGGACGGGGCATTACTAAGGGGGGGCAGAATGGGGCATATTACTCTGTGCTGGGGGCAGGACGGGGCATTACTAAGGGGGGGGCAGGATGGGGCATATTACTCTGCTGGGGGCAGGATGGGGCATATTATTATGTGATGGGGCAGGATGGGGCATATTATTATGTGATGGGGCAGGATGGGGCATATTATTATGTGATGGGGGCAGGATGGGGCATATTATTATGCGATGGGGCAGATTATTATGGGATGGGGCAGGATGGGGCAATAGTAACAGGGCAGGATGGGGCATATTATGTGATGGGGCATATTATTGTGATGGGGGCTGATGGGGCATATTATTATGTGATGGGGCTGATGGGGCATATTATTATGTGATGGGGCTGATGGGGCATATTATGTAATGGGGCTGATGGGGCATATTACTATGTGATGTGGGCAGGATGTGGCAGATTAATATGTGATGGGGACAAGGATGGGGCACATTACTGCTGGATGGGGCATATTACTGCATAGGGCCAAGGATGAGGCACATTAGTACAGGATGGGGCATATTACTGCAAAGGAATAAGGGTGGGGCATATTAATGGCAAGTGGACAAGGATGAAACACATTACTGCAGGATGGGGCATATTACTTCAAGGGGACACGGATGGGCATATTACTGCAAGGGGAGAAGGCTAGGGCATTACTGCAGGATGGGGCATATTACTGCAAGGGGACAAGAATGTGGCATATTACTGCAGGATGGGGCATATTGCTGCAAGGGGACAAGGATAGGGCATTACAGCAGGATGGGGCATTACTACATGATAGGGGCAGGATGGGGACATTACCACAAGGGACAAGGATGGGACATTACCGAAGGGGACAAGGATGGGGCATACTACAAGGTGATAAGGATAAAGACATTACTACAAGAAGGGGGTCAGGATAGGAACAATACTGCCAGGAGAGGGTCAGGATGGAGCACAACTGCAAGGAGAGGGTCAGGATGGGGCCATAAATGCATGGAGATGGTCAGGATGGATCATATAGCTAGGAGAGGATCAGAATGGAGCACATAGCTAGAAGGAGAGGATCAGAATGGAGCACATAGCTAGAAGGAGAGGATTAGGATGGAGAACATAGTTAGAAGGAGAGGGTCAGGATGGAGCATGTAACTACAAGGAGAGGGTCAGGATGGAGCATGTAACTACAAGGAGAGGATCAGGATGGAGCACATAGCTACAAGGAGAAGATCAGGATGGAGCACATTACTACAAGGAGAAGATCAGGATGGAGCACCTAACTGCAAACAGAGGGTCAGGATGGAGCACATTACTACAAGGAGAAGGTCAGGATGGAGCACATAACTGCAAAGAGAGGGTCGAGATGGAACACATTACTGCAAGGAGAGGGTCAGGATGGAGCACATAGGTACAAGGAGAGGGTCAGGATGGAGCACATTACTGCAAGGAGAGGGTCAGGATGGAGCACATTAGTGCAAGGAAAGGGACCAGGATTTCAGCATGAAATCTGCTTGCATTCCATGATAAAATCTATCTTCTATCTGTCTAATATTCTGCATTTTTTCCATACAGATCAATCCACTTGCTGTTTCTAGAAAGGGCAGTGGCAGCGGCTCAGCTTCAATGTGCAGTACACATGAGCTGTCTGACCACTGCCGAAAAGAAGAGAAGACTGCAAAGGTAAGTTTAAAATCAATTAATTGTTAAAATAATTGAATTGATCATCAATGTTTCAGGACTACAAGCACTGCACAGGGAATAGAGAAGGCAACCGCTTGCTCTCCCCCCTGTGCAGCGCTTATGATTACCACTGCTGCAATTTAGGTTATATTATCGTGTTGGCACTTTGCCATAAATAATTTCGTTTTGGGTTGCGGTTTGGGCACTCGGCCTCAGAAAGGTTCGCCATCACTGAACTAGGGGTTGTATAAGGCCGGGTTCACATTAGTGTTTGTGAACGCTGCGTATGTAGCGTTTGCATATATGCATGTAAAAATGCATGTAAACGCATGCATACGCAGTGTATAATGTCCACAGAATCATCCGCAAGTGTTTCAAAAAATGCAGCGTATACATGTGTATGGATGCATTTGTGCTTGCATTTTTTCGCTTGCATTCAATAATTCTTAAGTGCGTTTTTGGCCTTTTCTTGTATTTTAATAAGGATCCAAAAGGATCAACAATGTACTCTCAGCCGCTCTATAATATCGGGAATAGGAGCATTAACTGCAAACCTGGCTTCCTCTGTAGATAACCTCATGTTCCCTTGGGTAGTTCAAATGCCCAGCTACCTGAGAGAATCAGCTCATTTCATTGATCTGATAAGACAAATCACATGGAAAGAATCGTATACATTTATTACTATTGATGTTGCATCACTTTACTCAAACATAGATCATGCTATTGGCCTTAAATGTTTTCAAGAATTTATAGATAAATTCAGTACTACAGAAAAAGTTTATTCTGCAAAGCATGGAGTTTGTACTAAACAATCATTTCTTCACATTTGGAGATTGAATATTTCACCAGATACTTGGTACAGCGATGGCCTCGAAGGTGGCACCAACTTATGCAAATTTGTTTATGGCCACCTTCGAGTCCATCCATATCTATAAGAATGATTTGGCAGACCAGATTATTATATATAAACGCTTCATTGATGACCTGATATTTATATATGATGATAGGAATAATGATCTACAAAAATTTGTGAAATCGATGCAGAATAATAAGTGGGGACTGACACCAACTCCAGTCGTAAACAAGAAGTAAATAGATTTTTTAGATTTGACCATTTTTCATGAGAATAATTTGATCTTAACTAAAAATTTCTTCAAGAAAGTAGATTCTAATAGCTACATTGATTACAAGAGTGGGCATTACAAAAAGTGGATGGATAACATCCCAGGTAACCAGTACAAGCGCATAAGGAGAAACTGCAGCCTGAGCGCTGATTTTGTAGAGCAATCCCAGATATTGAGAAACACAAAAGAGTATGTAATGAAAATATTGATTTAGATAAAAAACACTTCTAATTCCAAAATCACGAACAATGGAGAAACAACAAGATAGGAGTTATAATTTCATTACAACTTTTTCTAAACAAAATTTAGGTATCAGATCTATTATGATGAAACATTGGGGGATCTTACAGAATGATCCGGTTTAGGGCAAGTTTTGCCAGAAAAAACAGGAATTACTTTTAAAAGGGCGCCAACTATTAAAAACCTACTTGCTCCCAGCAGAATAAGAAATAAAGATGAAAAAACTGATCAGACCGGCGTCCCTGGTCGAAAATAGAATTATTCTTACTGTTAATTCGGTTTCTAGGATACCTTCCACGATAGCATAGGAGGTTGCCTCTCCACGCCCTAATTGGGACAGGAAGTACAAGAGAGGTTATAAGGCCCCTCCCACCTCGCACTAGTCAGTGTCTTACAAAGAACCATAGCATGAGAGTAAACAACAGTACATAGTAAAATATTCCAGGAATAACACGAGAAATGAACAGGGAGGGAATTAAGCACTGTCGTGGAAGGTATCCTAGAAACCGAATTAACAGTAAGAATAATTCTATTTTCTCTAGGAACCTTCCACGATAGCATAGGAGGTATACCAATGAATAAATACTTAGGGCGGGACTACAGCCTGCAGGACCTTCCTGCCAAAAGCCAAATCCCTACTGGAACCCAGGTCCAGATGGTAGTGTTTCGTGAAGGTATGCAAGGACAACCAGGTAGCAGCCGTGCAGATCTGCTCAGGAGAAGTCCCTGCCCGTTCAGCCCAGGAGACAGCGGTAGACGGGTGGAATGGGCAGTAAACCCAGAAGAAGCTTGCAGCTGCTGGGAAAGGTAGGAATCTGTAATGGCCTTCTTGATCCAATTTGCAATAGTGCTCTTGGACACCTTCATGCCCTTACGGGGACCAAAGGGCTGGATGAAGAGATTGTGATCAATGCGCCAGGGCGCCGAGACGTCAAGATAATGGAGAACCGTACGCCGGACAACCAAAGCATGGAACTCTTCCTCCTTAGAGGTCCGAGGATGCTGACAAAAGGACGGAAAAACAATCGATTGAGAGCGATGGAAGTCTGAGACCACCTTGGGAAGGAACGAAGGATCCAGTTGAAGAACAATGCAGTTACTGGTCCTGGATGGACAAAGCCTGGAGCTCCCCAACACGTCGGGCAGAAGTAATCGCCACCAAGAATGCCGTCTTGTAAGACAACCGCTGGAGGTCACAGGATGAAAGAGGTTCATAGAGAGGCCAAAAAAGTCCAGTGAGGACCACATTGAGGTCCCAGGAGGGAGTAAGGACCCTAGTACGAGGACAAAGTACAAGTGGCTGAAACCATGAAGCGACAAATCCATCGGTGATTTGCCAAATCAGCATCAAACACGGAACTGAGAGCCAACACTTGAACTTTAAGCGTGCTGGGTTTAAGACCGAGGCCCAACTCATTCTGAAGAAAATCCAGAATCCTGGACACATTGGGCCGAAGAGGATCAGGCGGACAGGAGCCACACCAGGATGTAAACTTCTTCCAAATCGTATTATAAGTCGCATTAGTAACTGGTTTGCGGTTTTTCTGCAGGGTGGCCACCACCTTCTCAGATAGGCCCTGAGCCCTCAGCACCAGGGCTTCAGAAGCCAGGTAGCTAAGCTGAGTTTCTGTGCATCTGGATGGAACACAGGACCTTGAGACAACACGCTGGGCTCCGGACTCAGGAGGACAGGACCACCTTGAGCGCCATGATCAGATTGTACCAACTTCTCCTAGGCCAAAGAGGGGCCACCAGGATAGTGGGGACTCCGTCCACCCTGACCTTCCGCAGAGTGCGCGCAAGGAGGGGAATAGGAGGAAAGGCGTAAGCCAGAGGAAAATCCCATGACTGGGAGAAGGCATCCACCCCCGGCCTCGTCCTGAGTATTGAGGGAGAAATATGTTGCGACTTTCCGATTGGCGCTGGAGACGAAGAGATCGATTGCCGGGGTGCCCCATCTTGCGACCAGGGAGCAAAAGACAGCTTGGTCCAGATTCCATTCCCCCGGGTGGACATCCTGGCGGCTGAGAAAATCCGCCTGCAGGTTCATGGACCCCTTCAGGCGGACAGCTGAGAGGGACAGTAGGAACTGTTCGGCCCAAAGGAAGATCCGGGAGGACACTGACGACAGGGACCTGGACTTCGTACCGCCCTGGTGCCGGAGGTGAGCCACTGTGGTGACATTGTCCGAGTAGACAAGGACATGAGAACCCGTGAGCTGGGTTTGAGCAGCCCGAAGGGCCTACTCGACTGCACTCAGTTCCTGGTAATTGGAGGACCAGGAACTGATGGAGTGACCCCAGATCCCCTGGAGCGGAGTGGGACCCACCATGGCTCCCCACTCCCTCTGGCTGGCATCTGTAGTAACAGTCACTAGAGGAGTCTGATCCCACGAAACCCCCCATTGCAGGTTTCGGAAGTCCAACCACCAGAGGAGGGATGAGGAGACGGATCCCGGGAGTCAAGCCCAACGATTCAGGGACGAAGGGAGCCCATCCCAGCAAGACAGGACATGTGTCTGCAGTACCTGAGAGTGAGCCTGAGCCCACATGACAGAAAGGATGCAGGCGTCATGGAACTCAACACCAACATTGCGTGCCGAAGGGTGGCAGACGCTTGACGCCTCAGTGAGGAAACCTTGGCCAGAAGGGTCACCCTGTGGGAGTTCGAAAAAAAGGAAGTCTGCTGGTCGGAATCCAGTAACACCCCCAGAAATTGTCTCGTGGAGGAGGGCTGCAGATGGGATTTCCGGACGTTTGGGATCCAACACAGGGACTGAAGAATATGCAGGGATTCCGCCACACTGCTCCGGAGGGATTGAGGCGACGGAGCAATGAGAAGGAAGTCGTCCAGATAAGGCACAATAGAGATGCCGCGACCCCGAATGAAGGCCACTACCTCCGCCATGATTTTGGAGAATATTCGGGGAGCCGAGGAGATTCCAAAGGGGAGAATGTTGAATTGAAAACGGAGGACGTCCCCCTTGTATAGGATGGCGAACTTCAAGAACTTCCTGTGCCGAGGATGGATGGGCACAGGAAAGTAGGCATCTGTCAGGTCTATCGTAGCCATCTGGTGATGCAGCCCGATCAGTTGAATCGCAGTAAGGACGGACTCCATCTTGAAACGCCGGTATCGGACATGACTGTTGAGGTGTTTTCGGTTGATGATGACCCTGGAATCCCCGGTTTTTTGACCAGGAACAGACCGGAATAGTGACGTCGTGGCTGGAAACAGTGGAAATGACGTTTGTGAGAAGGAACGCCTTTACTTTAGAGTACAGAAGATCCTGGGCACCCTGAGAGGGCAGGGTGGTGACCCGGAGACCTGGCAGAGGAAGCGACATGAACTCGATGAGCAAACCCTCGGTAATGACCTTCAGAACCCATTGGCAATCGGAGATCCATCTCCACTGGGGAAGGAAGGCCGAGAGTCGTCCTCCCCACCGGGACCGAGTCACTGCTTGTCGGGGCAAGGGTTCTGCTGCTGAGCAGGGACAAGGATATTCTTGCCTCGCCCCATCTGATAACTCCACCTGCCGGTTTTACCCTTGCCATTGGGCTGGGAAGCCGGAGGCACCGGGGGACGAAAGGACCTTTTCTGCACAGGTGCCTGTTCGGGAAGAGCCTTGCGGTCTGTGGCTTTGTCCAGAATGTCGTCCAGAGCAGGCCCGAACACCAAGTCCACCTTGAAAGGCAGGGAACACAGTTGCATCTTAGAAGTGGTGTCACCGCTCAACATCTTTAACCATAATGCCCGCCTGGTGGAGTTGGACAACACCGAAGTCCTGGCCGCCAGGCGGACCGATTCCGCTGAGGCATCAGCGAGGAAACAAGAAGCCTTCCAAAGCAGAGGAAGGGAGTTGAGAAGTTCTTCCCTAGGGGTGTCTTGCGAAACATGGGACTCTAACTGGTCCAACCACTTCAGCAGGGATCGGGAGACATAAGTGGAGGCGATGTTAGCCTGAATGGTGGCAGAGGAAGCTTCCCATGAATGCTTCATAAAGCTCTCGATCTTCCGATCCATCTGATCCCTCAGCTGGGAAGTGTCCTCAAAGGGGAGGGCAGCCTTTTTTTCCACACGGGCAACCTGCACATCCACCTTCAGGACCCCCCAGGGAATCTCACTATCTTCAAGGGGAAACCGCCGATCCGGGTCACCCCGACATCTGTGGTCAGGGAACTCCCATTCCTGAGCAATTAAATCCCGGAGGGTGCAATGCACCGGGAATCCAATACGCTTGGCCGACTGAAGACCAGCAAACATTTCATCCTGCACCGAGGGATGGACCGGTTCTAATGACCTCAATCAGGTCCCCCATATCCTCCAAGGGGAACAAGAAACGCCGAAGGTCTGAATTACTTGAGGCAGAGACCTCATCGGGAACTTCAGGATCTGAGTCCCTGTCAGCTTCAGAGTCTGAAGAGCTAGCCTGGAGTTTCCTCTTTTTTTGGAGGGGAAAGGCCAGTCACAGGCCCAGATAGGTCCAGGGAGGCAAGGGAAGCCCGAATTTCCTGCTGCACCATGGCATGTAAATCATCCACAAGACTAGGGTGTTCAGCCCACATCTTGTCGGAACAGCCTTGGCAAAGCTTCTTATCCCACCCAGGGGGAAACGTCTTAGAACAGACAGGGCATTTAGCAGACTTCCCAGCAGCCTTCTTGGGGGTTTCCTTGTCACCCTACAAGAAAGCACAGAGAAGCTGCAATCAGTACCGCCCCCCTCCGGGCAGCACAAAGGATCCCCCCTGCACCTTATATCACTGTGGCCAAGGGAGCACTGGGCTCTGCAGACGCAGAGGAAGACATGACCCAGGACGGAATGCAGCTTACCTGGCGTCAGACGTCTTCAGGGCAGCCTTTTATCTCCAAAGGCCTGCCCTCAATTTAAAAAAAGACCACCCCCTGCCCAAGGACCAGGCAGGCCCCAATCATGGTGGCGAGCCCACATGCCGCCGCTCCGGGTCCCGCCTGCTGAGACCCGGAAGCGCTGTGCTCCCTGCTGGAGAAGCGCATGACCGGACGTTCCGCCGCGTCACTTCCGGTCTGCGGCAGCGTGCACAGGCAGGAGCCGGCCGGTGGGCTCAGCCCAGGAGGAGGCCGCCGACCGGGGAGCCGCCGGCCCGCATCACCCCAGGAGGGGATCTAGAGGGCCAGGGCTGGTCCTGAACCCCCCCAGCAGAGTACCACCGAGGGGGACCTAGAGACGGCCAGAGGAGGAGCAGGGGCTCGACTAACGCCGCCCGGCAAAAAACTCCCAGGTATACTGCAGCCTGCCACCACCACAGCATAGGAAATAAAAACCTCTCTCCATGCCCCAAAGGGACAGGAAAGACACTGGCTAGTGGGAGGTGGAAGGGGCCTTTTAACCTCTCTTGTGCTTCCTGTCCCAATTAGGGCGTGGAGAGGCAACTTCCTATGCTGTCGTGGAAGGTTCCTAGAGAAATGGGGAGTATAGATGTAATGGCAACAGATGTCTCTATTGTAAAATGATGGAAGACAGGACCTCCACTTTCAGTTGTGCGCAGGGAAAGAATATGTTTCAGATCAAACATCATCTCAATTGTTATTCATCCCATGTAATTTATAGACTGAAATGCGAGTGTGGCAAATGGTACATAGGCAAGACAACACAGCAATTACATAAAAAGATGAACTCCCACAGGTTCAATATCAGGGAGAGACTGATGACCCACAGGGTATCGAGACATTGTACAATCATTCATAATAAAGAAACAAGAATCACAGTTTTACCTATAGATTTTGTTCCCCCAGATATTAATAATAGGGATCAGATCCTGTCAAAGAAAGAAATATACTGGATCTATAGATTAAATACTTTGAAACACAGTGGCTTGAATGAGATCACTGATTTATTCAGATAATGATTGAGGACGTATAAAGAGATATTTGGCTCTATTTCCATTCAAGTCCACCTAGTCCTACTGTTTGGATCAGGGAAACTAGGTGGTTGGATGTAGGTGACATTTACATTGTAATACAATGAATGAGTATGTATTTAGGAGGAATTCCTCTGGGAGAAGTGCACACTTAGATATAGAGTGGGGGATACGAACAGAATGAGATCCATAAGATTGGAGTTAAGACACCAGAAAGCATGTTCAACACCACTGAAACCCTAATAAAATAGATAATAGTGATGGGTGTTCATAAGAACACAAATTTGGTAAGAATGAGGTGATACGAAAAAGTTCTTTTTAACTGAAACCGGTATTAATGTTATGTGGATGTATGAACCACAATAATGCATACCGTATATACTCGTGTATAAGCCGACCTGTGTATAAGCCGACCCCCCTACTTTTGCCCCCAAAACCTGGGAAAACGTATTGACTCGCGTATAAGCCGAGGGTGGACCCCAGCACAGGTATACAGCCCCCAGCAGTGTGGTATACAGCAGGTCCCCAGCACAGTATACAGCCCCAGCAGTGATGGTATACAGCAGGTCCCCAGCATAGTATACAGCCCAGCAGTGATGGTATACAGTAGGTCCCCAGCACAGTATACAGCCCCAGCAGTGATGGTGTACAGGTCCCCAGCATAGTATACAGCCCAGCAGTGCCATTATACAGGCCCCCCTCACAGTACGCCCCCCCCCTCACAGGATGGCCCCCGCATACAGCGCTGCGCACATACATTACCTGGCTATCAGCTGTCATCCTTCGGTGGCGATTCACTGCTCCTGGCTCCGGGCTGCATCTTCCTCTGTGTCTTCCTGCTTGTGGCCGGGGCTCATCACAATGACGTCATCGCGACCCCGGCCGGTCACGTGACAAGCAGGAAGACACAGATGAAGATGCGGCCCGGAGACAGGAGAACGATCCGCCACCGGAGGGTGACAGCTGATAGCCAGGTAATGTATGTGCGCAGCGCTGCATGCGGGTGCCATCCTGTGAGGGGGGGGCGCCATACTGTGAGGGGGGCCTGTATAAAGGCACTGACTCGCGTATGAGCCGAGGGGGAACTTTTTCAGCCCAATTTTTGGGCTGAAAAACTCGGTTATACGCGAATATATATGGTATTTTAAATTATTTATTGAGATCGACATTTTATGATTTTTATAAGATTCAAGAATACATTTAGATGATTGATCTGTTGATCCAATAGATTCAGAGGTTTTTAAGGAATTGTACTGTCAGATACTGATGAAATTGTATGATCCCGCTATGGTATATAAGTAAATAAGAACATGATCGATTTGTTCATTCAATTGATTCAGATGTTTCTAAAGATATTGCATTGTCAGACACTGATAAAGTTTTGATGTTTTGACATTTTTTTCATGCTGTGTGGACCGCTGATGACGTCATTACAGTGAATTTTTAATGTTAGTATATATAGGAGGATGTTTGCACACGTATGTAATTCCTGTATCTCCTGAAGAAGTGCGGGTTCTCACGAAACGCGTCAAGAGGTCAAGAGGATACTTGGAAATTATCTTGGATCTGATCGGTCTTTTGGGGCAGCGCACAACAAACTCCTATTCCCTTTCTCCTACCCTACTTGTATTTGAATGACAGATCACGCCCATAGGGCATGGCTTAAGGGCAGATCTATAAATAGACCCTGCCCAGAGGAAAAACTCTTCTTTTGCTGCTGTTTCCAGAGGCAAGATGGATCTCATGGAGAGACTCTATGTGAACCTGCATTTATGGCTGAAAATTGCTTTTTCTTTTGCTGTGGCGTGTGAAGAAGATCGTCGAAGAGAAAGAAGGAGAAGAAGACATCGTCGTCGTTTCTGGCTAGACCTTATCGTGGAAGTTCAAGAGATCCATGGAGCATACCACTCATTGTACAGCGAACTTCGAGAGAACCCAGAGAAGTTCTACGACTACACCAGGATGTCCAAAGACAGCTTTGATGGGTTGCTGCGACGTGTCCGAGGATCAATCACCAAGCAAAAGACCCAGCTTCGTCGAGCAATTCCTGCGGAGGAACAGATTTTGGTGACCCTGCGGTACGTATATTTTTAAAAAGAAACACTTGTGAATATGTGTGAGTATCATGTGTTTTTTTTTTAAACTAAATTATTGATTTTCCCTTTCTATTTGTCAGATTCCTGGCGACCGGAGAGACGTTATCTTCTCTGCATTTCCAGTTCCGGATTGGATTGTCGAAGAGACCTGCCATACCATCTGTGAAGATCTTCGAGAAGAATTCCTCCCTCACCCCACGACTCAACTCTGGCTAGACAACGCTGCACGATTCCTGGAGATTTGCCAATTTCCGAACTGCTTGGGGGCCGTGGATGGCAAACATATTCGGATCCTGAAGCCGTCTGGAAGCAGATCCGAGTATTATAACTACAAAAAATACTTTTCGATATTACTGATGGCGATTGCGGACGCAGACTGTTGTTTTGTTTCAGTGGATGTAGGCTCATGTGGACGTTCAAATGACTCCCAACCTTTCAAAGACTCGGACATGGGGCCAAAAATTGTATGCCAACAATTTCAATTTTCCATCGCCACTCCCCTGCCGAACACTGATGGATCACCAATGCCTTTTGTTGTTGTTGGTGACGAGGCATTTCAAATGTGTGGCAACCTCATCCAGCCCTACTCTAGCCATGACTTAACCCAGACTAAAAGGATTTTCAACTACAGACTCACACGGGCAAGACGCACAGTGGAGTGTGCATTTGGATTGCTGGCCACGAAATGGCGTATTAGTAGTGATATACATGGCTCAAATTACCTCTGTGAATACTGTAATGTTTTTGGAGTAAAGTTGGTGCCTGTAGTTTGTCATCCTATGTGTTAGCAAAAAGCAATAGTTACGTTTCTGTCAATTATGATAATTTGTTGGTTTGCTGATTTTTGTATTGTCATTGTAATATCTCTATTGTACTCCTATTCGATTTTGATCCAGGATATGTATCGGACCAAAAATGAAAAGTCTAGGAACAATTTTTTTGAATCCAACGTCCTAAATAGGCAATCTTTGGACTTTGGATTTTTTTTTACCTTCCTCTGGATCAAAAGTAGTTTAGTTTAATAAAGTTGGTTTACGGTGTTGATTTACTTTAGAAATTAATCCTTTGACTTGTGTAACTTGATTCATGAACAAGACTATTGTTAGTTCTAAAAGCAACACCTTTTGCCACACACCACTTCAATGTGTGTACACAATGACAGATTAATTAAAGGGAAGACAACATTCGTAGTTTTCAACTATTTAATGAACTTAGGCTGCCTTCACACTAGCGTTTTAATCAGTAGCGCACAATGCCGATAAAAATAATTCCATCAGCATGCTTATTGCGTCTCTATCCTTAGAATGGTAAACGCAATTGTAAGCAAAATGCTGCTTTTGACTGCTTATAGGTGCTTATGCGTACGTGTCCTCCGAAAATCAACTTCCTCCGTACGCAACATGTTGCATTTTTTTGGTAATAAAATAAGCGCGAGAATGCGCATGCACACACTAGCGCCTAATATCAGCATTATCGCCTATGGGTACGCCAGCGTGCGCAGGACATTGCTGATACCTGCTTTCGGTATGCGTGCGTACTCTTTATTGCGCGAGCTCAGAGTCTGATTTTCAGGTCCACCCACTCTCTGCCCATGTCACATCCCACAACAACATCATCTAGAAAACATGAACGTGTTCTGCAGTCTGATCCTGTGGCTGACCTTTGGACCCTGGATCGCTGGATTACTGGTGACTTTTACTGGATTTCTATTTGCTGCCGGCGAAGTCCTAGGATTGGATGCCTACCATACTGTAGAATTCCTGAATTTCAATTTGCTGCAGGAAAAATCCAATGATTGGTGCCTGCCTCTAAGGATCTGTTCCTTCTTGGGAGATCTCTACTACCTGCATCTGTTTCTGACTGGTGGATGTCTCCCTGTATGTTTGGCTGCATACTGCATCACTGGTGTGTTGGTAAGTATATGTGGATTGATTTGTTATTGTACTTGCCACAACCTATTGTCTCAGATTATGCCTTGAAGACTTGAACTTTTTACAATTGTGTAGTATACAGCCCCGAGCAGTATGCTATACAGCAGGCCCACACTACTATACAGTTCCCAGCAATATGGTATACTGCAGCCCCACACTAGTATACAGTTCACAGCAGTATGGTATACACCAGGGCACAATTGTATACAGGTCCTAGCAGTATGGTATACAGCAGGCCCACACTACTATACAGTTCACAGGAGTATGGTATACAGCAGCCCCACACTAGTATACAGTTCCCAGCAGTATGGTATACACCAGGGCACAATTGTATGCAGGTCCTAGCAGTATGGTATACAGCAGGCCCACACTACTATACAGTTTCGAGAAGTATGGTATACAGCATTCCCCAGTGGTGTACATGCCCCAGCAGTGTGGCATACATCATTCCATATGAGATACTGCCATTTTAGTCGATATTGATTATGTATGTGTATTGACCGTTGCACCTGGACTGACCCTGTGTCAAAAACTGTTGATACTTCAATACATGTCTACTTCAAGCGTAATTTTTTTCATATCTATTGTTTGTTATGCTTGTGTGTGATGCCTTTAATTGTCATTGTATTTAACCACTACAGAGTTTCTTCCCCTGTTGTTGGTGCGGCGTTGCTGGGGCTGTTTGTCTGTGTCAACACTGTATCGGTTGATGGTCCTTCAATCTTCTGTTGCTACGGTAAGTAGTCACAGTGTACCTGATAACTGATTTGATTTGTTCTCTCTGTTTATTCCACCGTTATTACTAGGTACTCAGTTGTCATTACTTCTCTAAGGGCCACGTCACACGCTTCAATTTTCAGAACGATATCGCTTGAGCGATCTGCTTTTTTTGATTGCTTAAGCGATATCGTTTGTGCATCGCTGCGTGTAATCAAGCGATTTTACAATGTAGAATCGCTTGATTCTTTTATTGCAGATTTCTGAACATGTTCACAAATCTGTCGGTCGTCCGGGGGACACGCAGCATCGCTGCGTGTCACACCGGCAGGCGACCGATAACACAGCTCCCAGCGCCTCTCACACGCGTTGAAGGCTGTTCTCAAAGGTAAACTGCGGGTATCTAGGCAGCGCGTACTGCCTAGATACTCGATGTGTACCTTACTTACCAGCCTCCTCCGCTTACCAGCTGGTGTCTAAGTTACACAGCGGGTAACTACCGTATATACTCGTGTATAAGCCGACCCGTGTATAAGCCGACCCCCCTACTTTTGCCCCCAAAACCTGGGAAAATCTATTGACTCGCGTATAAGCCGAGGGTGGACCCCAGCACAGGTTTACAGCCCCCAGCAGTGGTATACAGGCCCCAGCAGTATGATATACAGCAGCCCCCAGTGGTATATACAGCAGCTCCCAGTGGTATATACAGCAGCCACAGTGGTATATGCAGCAGCCCCCAGTGGTATATACAGCAGCCCCCAGTGGTATTGCAGCCCCTATATACAGCAGCCCCAGTGGTGTATACAGCAGCCCCAGTGGTATTGCAGCCCCTATATACAGCAGCCCCAGTGGTGTATACAGCAGCCCCTATATACAGCAGCCCCAGTGGTATTGCAGCCCCAGTGGTATTGCAGCCCCAGTGGTATTGCAGCCCCAGTGGTGTATACAGCAGCCCCTATATACAGCAGCCCCAGTGGTATTGCAGCCCCAGTGGTAGTATACAGCAGCCCTAGTGGTATACAGCAGGCCCCCAGGGGTACATATAGCAGCCCCCAGGGGGTACCCAGCAGCCCCCCTGGGGGTACCCAGCAGCCCCCAGGGGGTTTATACAGCAGCCCCCTGGGGGTACCCAGCAGCCCCCAGGGGGTTTATACAGCAGCCCCCTGGGGGTACCCAGCAGCCCCCTGGGGGTACCCAACAGCCCCCAGGGGGTTTATACAGCAGCCCCCTGGGGGTCCCCAGCAGCCCCCAGGGGGTTTATACAGCAGCCCCCTGGGGGTACCCAGCAGCCCCCAGGGGGTTTATACAGCAGCCCCCTGGGGGTACCCAGCAGCCCCCAGGGGGTTTATACAGCAGCCCCCTGGGGGTCCCCAGCAGCCCCCAGGGGGTTTATACAGCAGCCCCCTGGGGGTACCCAGCAGCCCCCAGGGGGTTTATACAGCAGCCCCCTGGGGGTCCCCAGCAGCCCCCAGGGGGTTTATACAGCAGCCCCCTGGGGGTACCCAGCAGCCCCCAGGGGGTTTATACAGCAGCCCCCTGGGGGTCCCCAGCAGCCCCCAGGGGGTTTATACAGCAGCCCCCTGGGGGTACCCAGCAGCCCCCAGGGGGTTTATACAGCAGCCCCCTGGGGGTCCCCAGCAGCCCCCTGGGGGTACCCAGCAGCCCCCAGGGGGTTTATACAGCAGCCCCCTGGGGGTCCCCAGCAGCCCCCAGGGGGTTTATACAGCAGCCCCCTGGGGGTACCCAGCAGCCCCCAGGGGGTTTATACAGCAGCCCCCTGGGGTCCCCATCAGCCCCCAGGGGGTTATATACAGCAGCCCCCTGGGGTTCCCCATCAGCCCCCTGGGGGTACCCAGCAGCCCCCAGGGGGTATCCACAGCCCCTAAATGCTGGCACTCGCTGGCAAGGGCCCCCCCCGCTTCTCTTACCATTCCGGTCTTCTGATCCGTGCCGCTCCTCGGTGCTCCTCGCTGCTCCGTCCGTCCTCCTACATCCGGGATCCCCAGCCGTCGCGCGATGACGTCATATGCCTGCGACGGCTGGAGATCCCGGATGTAGGAGGACGGACGGACGGAGCAGCGAGGAGCACCGAGGAGCGGCGCGGATCAGAAGACCGGAATGGTAATATAAGCGCCCTGGGGGGGGGCCCTTACAAGGGGGGACAGTGCCAGCATTTGGGGGCTATATGCACTGCTTCCCCCTGCGCTGATTGACAGGGGGAAGCAGTGCATATTTAATGAGCGGCCCCACGTGACGGGGCCGCTCATACAGCAGCCCCCCCCCCGCCTCCTGCAGCCTCCACGGCCCCGGACACAGCCCCCACCTACCATGTACCGTATATGACCCGTGTATAAGCCGAGGGGTAGACTTTTCAGCCCAAATTTTGGGCTGAAAAACTCGGCTTATACACGAGTATATACGGTAGTTCCTAGGAACTTACTTACATCAGTACTTGCACTTTATATAGCAGCTACTTACTGGGCAGCCTTTTGTATTATCTCTATAGACTCACTAGTTACTTTATTGATTCATGCTTTGAGGCTAATTTTGTGACTTCTTTTGTCATAATTATCATTTTAGGCATGCTTCTGTCCATATTGTTACTGTTGGATTCTCTATACTTGTTCCTTTAGAGTGTCAACTTGGGAGATACGGTGCATTGTATTCTATATATATTCGGTTCTACCATCATCCGTTATTTACCATGGTTGATATTTTCACTTCATTAATGAGTGATTTGTTGTGATTTCCATTACCTGACTACAGCTTTTTTGGTGGGTGTTCCACCTTTTAATTGTTTTTAAATGTCTGTTAGTCCTTGTTTTCCTTTGGTGTACAATAAACAATGATGGCCACTTTACACGCCGCTACATTTCTAGCTTATCCACAGGTAACTTAGGCTGGCTTCACATTAGCGTTTGTGTCTGCATGCTGATGGCATGCAGACACAAACGCAGTGCAAAGCAGTGCCATTTTGATGTGTCCGCAGCGGAGAATGTCCGCCTGCGGACACATCACTGTGCAGCCCGGCAGCCAATCAACGGTGTCCGGGGGCGGAGATCAGCGCCGGAGATCTCCGCCTCCCGGCCGCCGGTAAGCTCCGGGACGTGTCGGCGAGGAGAACAGCTGATTTGACAGCTGTTTGAATCTACCGCGCCGACACCGAGAGGAGCTGTCGGCGCGGGAAGATTCAAACAGCTGTCAAATCAGCTGTTTCTCCCTGCCGACATTGCTAGCAGATTACCGGCGGCGGGGAAGAAGAGAGCAGCAGAGGCTGAGCTGATCTCCCGGTGGCCGTCGGTGAGCTCCTGTGACATCACCGGCGGCCACCGGGAGAGATTTCAATGGGTCCGCAGCGTTCTCCTGCGCTGTCAAGCGCAGAACACTGCGGACCCATTGAAGACAATGCATGTTTTGTGCGCTTGGGGACGCTTGCTGATTTTCCAAGGTCCCCGAGCGCACAAAATGCAACATGCTGCGTCCCGGGTGCGGACGCTGGACACCGGAAGGAGAAGATATCGTCCGCATCCGCACCCGAACGCAGCAAACGCAAGCACTATGCGTTCCTATGTTAAACATAGGAACGCAGTGCGCATGCGTTTGACTGCGTATGGGAATGCAGCATAAGCTGCGTTCACATACGCAAATGTGAAGGCAGCCTTACTGGCTGCAGTGAAATCATGGAGACATTATTCCATTTGTACACAGCAACAAGATAGAACCATGTCTCCATAATTTCACTGCAGCCAGTAAGTTACCTGTGGATAAGCTAGAAATGTAGCCGTGTGTAAAGTGGCCATAAATGATAATTTTTTTTTTTAAACAATGAGTTTTTATTGAAGAATTTTCAAATACATAGGGTATAAAGACATGTGATAACTTTTAAGGCCAACATGGCCTATTTCAAGCTTTCCATAACAATAAGACAAAACTTAAAACAAAAATGGGAAAGGGAAGGGGATTCGGAGAAAAAAGAGGGGGGGTAAGGGAAGAAAGAGGGTTACATTTGAATAGGGTGAGTGGGGGGGGGGGTAGGAGGGGGAATTCTGGTCAGCCACTGTAAAATCTGTACAATCTAAGATATGACATAGATATCAATGTACATTTATATTGTTGTATCGGGAAGAGACCCAAGGGTCCCACCAGGATAGAACTTTGTTTCTCCTCTTGATTTCATGGGCCAGAAGTAGTTCATGTTGAAAATGAAGGTTTATAGATTTCAGAAGAACCTCAGGTGTGGGAGCCAGAGGTTGTTTCCATAAATGATAATTTTGATTACGCATTTGAGTTTTTTCTTATTTCCCTGATCCCGGTCTTGTATACATGCTTCTTTGCCTTTTTCTTATGTGTATTTGTTTAAGCATGTGACTGGCGGATCATTTGACTGTGCCCCCTAACTACGCTTTTCCACTAGTGTTTGCTTCTGTGTTATGGTTGAGTTTAATACTTTGATTAGGGAATGATATATATTGTATTGAGTGATATACAGTGTGTATTGATTAATAATTTTAAACATGTGTGATGTCTAAAGGTTTTTAAATTGTATTTTTTATTCTGTACAGGACTTGGTGCAGCACTGCTGACCCCGCCGGAGCTTCTGCCTCACAGGGCCAAGGGATCGCGACCGCTACCGAACCTACTTCACAAGCATTGACACATGAGGGATACACCAGTGACGTGACACAATCTGGAACTCTGGGTGCCGGCAATCATAGGAGATAACTATCACAGGCCTCTGCTACAACTTTGTTGCCTACCTCACGCCAGCGACAGAGGCCTGTGATAGGACAGTCATGCCAGAGTTTCTCCACCTAAGCTCTAACTTCCAGGCCGGTTTGAGTGGGCTAGGTAACTGCGTTGATAAAGGTTTCGAAATTATGAAGACCCTTTTTAGCAAAGTTGCCGGCCGACTCGATCGCCTGGAATCGGACCTTAGTAGACCGGCACAACATTTTTTCTCCACTATGGAAAAGTGTGTGACGGATAACTTGGGACCGGAGTTCCAGATTGATGTCATGAGGGCCTGTCATGGGGCATATCAAATTGCAGTGCAGCAGCAGCAGCTGCAACAACAACTACAACAGCAGCAACAGATACAACAACAACTGGCATACCACACACAACAACAGTTCTTCAGCCACTCAGGCTTGAATGTCCCGTTAAACCAAACAATGTGCATAGTAATTGGAATACAGGCAACATTACGCAACGTAGCCCTCACACTACCAGCAGTAACGTCCATCAACCACCACCAACATCCTTTATCATTCAAAACACAACTGCTGCTGACCTTGTCCCAGATGTGCCTTCAATGACTGCGCTACTCAATACATCGTTGGAACAGCCACTTAATACATCACAGGAGCAGCCTGTAACCACTGCGAACTCCCAAGATACGCTCCAACAATGTAGGGCAGTGTTAAGTTCGGCCTCTGCTGTACTGCATGGCAGTGTTGATTTAGGCACAGACACATTGACAACAGCTCACTGTACTGCAGCATCTGCCACAGTGCCAGCAATGCATGGAAGAGCGGTCACCCCTGTACAAAAGCCTACACTGAAATCTCAGTCCCAGACCACTGCAGAAATCAGGATTAGGAAAAAAAAACTTTAGCACCAAGCAAGCTGCAAGTAACATAGTAACATAGTTTTTAAGGTTGAAGGAAGACTTTACGGCCATCTAGTTCAACCCATAGCCTAACATGTTGATCCAGAGGAAGGCAAAAAAAAACCATGTGGCAACACTAAGGCTGCCTTCAGATTTGCAGATGCCTCCGCAGCGTTTTGCGGAGGCATCTGCAAGCATCTGCATGCAGACGGCAGCCCCTATGTTTATAATGGAGCGCACGGCGGTCTGCAGATGCTTGCAGACCGCCGTGCCCACCCATTCACTCCTATATGTGATCTGTGCGCAGGCGGATGCCTGCGTACAGATCACACACTCTCGTCCTCACCAGGGACGCGACATGTCCACCTGCGCACAGATCACATATAGGAGTGAATGGGTGCGCACGGCGGTCTGCAAGCATCTGCAGACCGCCGTGCGCTCCATTATAAACATAGGGGCTGCCGTCTGCATGCAGATGCCTACGCAAAACGCTGCGGAGGCATTTGCAAATCTGAAGGCAGCCTAAGCTCCACATTGGGGAAAAAAATTCCTTCCTGACTCCAGATATGGCAATCAGACTAGTTCCCTGGATCAACGCCCTATCAAATAATCTAGTATATATAACCGGTAGTATTATAGTTTTCAAGAAAGGCATCCAGGCCCTTCTTAAATGTTAGTAGTGACTCACTCATTACAACATCATGTGGCAGAGAGTTCCATAGTCTCACTGCTCTGACAGTAAAGAATCCGCGTCTGTGATTATGATTAAACCTTCTTTCCTCCAGACGTAGAGGATGCCCCATCGTCCCAGTCTCAGGCCTAAGAGTAAAGAGATCATTAGAAAGTTCTCTGTACTGTCCCCTCATATTTATACATTATTATAAGATCACCCCTAAGCCTTCGTTTCTCCAAGCTAAATAACCCCAAGTTTAATAACCTGTCTTGATATTGCAGACCCTTAATCCTCTAATGACTTTTGTCGCTCTTCTCTGGACCCGCTCTAGTTCAGCTATGTCTTTCTTATACACCGGAGACCAGAATTGTACACAGTATTCTAAGTGTGGTCGCACTAGTGACTTGTATAGAGGTAAAATTATGTTCTTCTCATGAGCATCTATGCCTCTTTTAATGCATCCCATTATTTTATTTGCCTTTGCAGCAGCTGCCTGACACTGGCCACTAAATGTGAGTTTGTCATCTACCCATACACCCAGGTCTTTTTCAGTGACAGTTTTGCCCAGTGTTTTACAATTAAGCACATAATTATACCTTTTGTTTCCTCTGCCCAAGTGCATAACTTTACATTTATCCCAATTAAAGCTCATTTGCCATTTAGCAGCCCAAGCTTCTAGTTTACATAAATCCTCCTGTAATATAAAATTGTCCTCCTCTGTATTGATTACCCTGCAGAGTTTAGTGTCATCTGGAAATATTGAGATTCTACTCTGTATGCCCCCTACAATGTCATTAATAAATATATTAAATAGAAGCGGGCCCAACACTGACCCCTGTGGTACCCCACTGTTAACTGTGACCCATTCTGAGAGTGTTCCATTAATAACCACCCTTTGTTTCCTATCACTAAGCCAGTTCTTAACCCACTTACACATATTTTCCCCTATCCCCATTGCCCTCATTTTATGTATCAACCTTTTGTGTGGCACCGTATCAAAAGCTTTTGAAAAGTCCATATACACCACATCCACTGCATTTCTTTGGTCCAGTCCAGAACTTACTTCTTCATAGAAGCTTATCAGATTAGTTTGAAAGGAACGGTCCCTCATAAAACCATGTTGATAATGGGTCATGAGGTTATTTTTCTTCAGATACTCCAGTATAGCATCTCTTAGAAAACCCT
Organism: Allobates femoralis; assembly: GCA_033576535.1. Lineage (NCBI taxonomy): Eukaryota > Metazoa > Chordata > Amphibia > Anura > Aromobatidae > Allobates > Allobates femoralis. The sequence goes on from JARQOC010000001.1 coordinate 276,772,356, forward strand.
CTAGGATTTTACCCACAGTAGAGGTTAAGCTTACTGGCCTATAATTTCCAAGTTCAGTTTTTGTCCCCTTTTTGAATATTGGCACCACATTTGCTATAAGCCAGTCCTGTGGCACAGACCCTGTTATTATGGAATCTTTAAATATTAAAAATAATGGTCTATCTATGACAGCACTTAATTCCTGAAGCACTCTGGGGTGTATCCCATCCGGGCCCGGGGATTTGTCAATTTTAGTGATTTTTAGACGATGCTGTACTTCCTCTTGGGTTAAGCAGGTGACATTTAATTGAGAATTTTTGTTATCACTGATCATATTGTCTGTCATGGGATTTTCTAGTAGTGATGAAGGTCCAACACCACTTCCTAAAAAGAGAAAGGAAGGCTCATTGAAACAGTCAGGCAAGTCAGTTGCAGACCCAACTTCTTCCAGGAAAGTTGGTTGACAAAAAGACAGTTGATCCTTTGGCCTTATGTCCACCTTCATCCAGGTCAGTAGCAGACCTCTCTTCATCAAGAAAAGTCGGGCGACCAAAAAAGAAAGTTGATCAATCAGCATTATGCCCACCTTCTACTTCGCCTGCCAATGTTGCCTTTCTTCATGTCTCCAGTCCATCAGCTAACACAGAACCTCGTAGTGTCTCACTCATCTCCAATGTATCCTTCCCTTCAAATCTCACTACAAATCTGCACTCAAATTTCATGGACTCCTTTGTTATGTCTTCAAATGCTTCTATGGTAGCTCCTCCAGTTAAATGGTAGCTCCTCCAGTACGCACTAAGTTTTGAAACTGTTGGGATTCCATCTTTCACACCGCTCAGATCAACAGATTATAGAAGCCCTCAAAATAGGGCAGTAGCAACGACCTTAAGTGTTGCAGCTGAAAGCTATCCAAGGTCTACAGCTATGTTGACTTCTGGTCCCAATGTGAACACCAGCCGCACCAGCACAAACAGTGCCGATACCTTTCCTGACCAAAACTTTATGTCAATGTGAGCTATTACGTTTAGTATTGAGAATTCATAGTGAAAGTTCTTGTTATTTTCAATAAATGTATTGATGTTTTTGAAAAAAAAGTGTGTTTCTTCACAAAAATGTATATTATCATTGCTAAGATTACTCATGGGTATACTCACAGGCCCCGACACACTGTCACATACGCATATGGCTACACACACACACACATAGATACACACACTCACCCACTCACATACAAATACTCACACACACACACACATTCAGTGACTTACATACTAATAGTCACGCACATTTAACCAATGACCTACACATAGTTACACACAATCACCTACTGACATACACATACATAGTCAGACACGGACTGACAAATATATATGGTAAAGAATTTACAAACAACATTGATATAGTTTCAAACTTTTACTATGATAACTCTAGCCAAATTTCATTGCAATGAATACAAAGTAAAGGCCAAGGTAGTACTTGGGATCCTGAGAACACGTCGCAAAAGCAACTACAACTATATTACTCAGAATCACAATAACTATTTACACATAGTGAGTAGCTGTAACCAAAGTGGAGAAAGATTATAGTACACTATTATTATAATACAAGACCTGTAGGTGAGGCACTGAATCTTTACAATCCCACATGTACATGTTAAAGTCGTAGACAACATGTAGAATGTACGTTTCAGACAGAATCATGAAGACAAAAAAAAAAAATGACACCATTTCGTCCTGCCACTCTACCTATCCATGCTGTGTAATGAAGAGGCGAAACGGTCCCTCATGTGGAGCAAATCGCCACTTGACCTGAAGCTGTGTTCTGTGTAGTCAGCCAGGTTGTGTGGTGGAGTGTCCTGAATGTCCACACGTCTGTGTTCTCGCAGTTGTATAAAGTTATGGAGGACAACACAGGCTTTCACTACGTTGACTATTGTCTCCATTTTTAAATTGATGGTCGTCCCCAGTATGCGGAACTTAGCAACCAACAATCCAAAAGCGCACTCAACTGTGCGTCTGGCGCAGGTGAGTCTATAGTTGAATATTCGCTTTGTGTGATTTAAGTCCCGGCTGGAGTATGGCTTTAAAAAGGTTCTCACACATTTTGAACGTCTCATCACCCACTACCACAAAAGGCATCAGTGGTCTATTGGTGTTGGGCAGGGGTCTTGGAGGCGGAATATCAAAAGTCTTTTCATATAGTTTTTTCCCCATATCAGAATTTTTAAAGGATTGGGAGTCGTTCACTCTACCAAACTGACCCACATCGACCGAAACAAAGCAGCAATCAGCATCCACAATGGCCATCAGGACTATGGAGAAATATTTTTTGTAATTGTAGAATTCTGAACCACTCCCCTCTGGCTTCAGGATCCTAACATGTTTTCCATCGACTGCCCCGACGCAGTTGGGAAACTGGCAAACTTGTTCGAATCTTGCTGCTTTTTGCAACCAAAGGTTGGTGGTGGGGTGAAGGAGGTAGTCTTCACGCAAATTCTCGCAAATGGCCGGGCAGGTCTCTTCAATGATGCTGGACAGTGTGGACAATCCAATTCTAAACTGGAAGTGGAGTGAAGACAGACTCTCCAGTAGCCAGGAATCTGAAAGAAAAATGAGCTAACAATCAATATATTGTTATGAACAACAAACACATGACATTTAAGATTTTTATGGGTTTTTTTTTGGTAACATTAAACTTACCGCAGTGTCACCAAAAGCCGTTCCTCCGCTGGAATGCTTCGACAGAGCGGTGTGTCCTATCGGCTGATAACTCCTTCCACACGGCTCAGCAAATCGTCGAAGCTGTCAGGGCTCATCCTCGTAAAGTCGTAAAACTTCTCCGGGTTAGCTCGCATTTCCAAGTACAAAGAGTGGTAGACTCCATGTGTCTCACGAACCTCGACTATAGGGTGCTCCCAGAACCGTCGACGACGTCTTTGCTGTCTTGCTCTGCGTCTATCTTCCTCACAAGCCAAAGCATAGGAAACAGACATCTTCATGGATAAATCCAAGTCGCGGTAGAAGCTGGGAAAACCAAGATCCATGTTGCCTCTGTAAACAGCAGACAAGAAAGAGGTTTGGCAATGGGCAGGGTGTTTTGATACTTTCCCCTTTAGCCACTCCTCCTGGGCGTGCCAAGTGAATAAATCATGCTGGACAGGCAAAAAAAGGTTACATATTTCAGATACGCATGCTGACATAAAAAGCATGCGCATGATCAAAACGCATGTATAAGCAATGATGCACTGCGTTTTTAAAAAGGAAATGGTATGGATATGCGAACAAAAACAAGCAGCGTCGCGATGCGCACGAGTGCTTTTTACAATGCGGATACGCATGCGCATCGTGCGCTGCTTACCCAAACGCCAGTGTGAAGGCAGCCTTAGTGCATCAACAGAATAAAGTAAATGTAGTTGCAGAGTGCAAGGCAAACAACCAAGGGCATCAGAGCATTAGAGGACCTGTCACCAAACCAGGCATGGTGATCTAATTACAGCACTGGATGCAGCATGTCTGCAGCATGCAGGCAAGGGGTCACCCAGCACTTAATTCTCTCCCTCTTCAGCAGCATTTAAACAGAGTTTTTTTTTTCAAGAACTTGCCATTTGGCTCCGGGGCTAAACGGACTTTCTGGGAGAGAAAAAAAAAACTCTGTTTAAATGCTGGAGAAGAGGGAGAATGATTGGCAGTGGTGGCAGATTAAACATGCAGGGGGTGTGAATCTGCCCTTGGCTGCAGCCCCTAGCCACCTCCTTAGTGGCTGGAGCATGTAAGTTTTCTAAGGGCTGCTCAAGTGCTGGGTGACCCCTTGCCTGCATGCTGCAGACAAGCTGTATCCAGTGCTGTAATTAGATCACCATGCCTGGTTTGGTGACAGGTCCTCTTTAAAGCATAGCACAAGTCTCAAGGAAAGCATTAGGAGTCTATTACTTTCCTGACAGATGTTGCTGGCAAACAGGAGGATTCTGTGTCCACAAATGGTTCCAGGAGTCAGAGTGAATCTAGGCTTCAGAGAGCAAGTCACAAACTGGTTGCAGACCTGATTCAGGAGCACGGGTAAATCAGTTGAAACTGATTAAAAGGGCAATTGGCAAGGAACAGGGCAGGGACATCAAAGCTGAGGACTCCATATTGTTTGAGGGCAAAAGTCAATGCACAGGACAGGAAACAAGATGGGCGACATCAAGCTGAGAACTCCATATTGGTTGAGGGCCAAAGTCAATGCACATGACAGGAAACAAGATGGCCGACAAAATACACTAAACGCAAAGATAACAACGGATATAGCAAAAAAAGACTGAAAACCTTACAACAGGAGTCTCAAGTGTGTATGTGTGTAATATGTAATAGAGAGTATCATTGGGCAATAAAGTCCACTTTTTTCTATTTTTTATACTGTTTTTTCCTTTTTTTACTCTATTGTAAGGAACCATCTGGATTGCCGGTTGGGAAAGCTTTGAATTGAGATAACTTTTGGTGCTGTTCCAATTTTTCACTATAAATATAATGTATGTTTGGATGGAGGTGGAGCATGGGTGGAGGCGGAGCAGGGGTGGGGTCTGGGCGGAGTCTCAGGGGGTCGAAAAATTTTGGCAGTAAGGGGCCCCAAAATTCCTAGTGGCAGCCCTGGTGACCAGGGGCTGGCTGGGGGCTGCCAGCCCTGAGTTGTGAACCGGGGGGTTGAGGTGGGGGGGTTTGGGGGTGGCCCTAGATGTGGCCTATACCACGAGCCCAGGGGGCACTTGCCACCCTGCCACCTGGGCCAGTCCGCCCCTGCTGGTGACGGTACCTTTACTCCCCTCGGGCTCACAGACACACGCCATCCCACAGGACGGACCTCACACCAGGCAGACTCTGACTCGAAGTGACTTCCCTCAGGACTCACAGCTACCGCCATCCCACAGGCCTTCCCTCAGGGCTCACAGACACCGCCATCCCACAGGACCCTCACACCAGGCAGACTCTGACTTGAAGTGACTTCCCTCAGAGCTCACAGATACCGCCATTCCACAGGACGACCTCACACAGGCAGACTCTGATTCAAAGTGACTCCCCTCAGGGCTCACAGACACCGCCATCCCACAGGCAGACTGTGACTGACTCGAAGTGACTCCCCTCAGGGCGCGCACCGGCAGGCGGCGAGAACGAGCGAGAATCCAGCGCGCTGCATTACCTCACAGGGAAGTGTCGGGAGCGCGCAGGGGCGGTGCCTGAAACAAAAACACAACTGAGGAGGTGGGAGCCACAGCCGACATCTTGTGTGACGACCTCAGAATCTCGGACTTCTCTACGGAGGACAGCGACCAGTGTCGGGAGCAAGCTGGACGGGGGCAGATCGTCCACAGCTGGAAGGTGACAGAACAGACACAGCCTTGTCCTGTGCTCTTTGTGACACGGAGCGGCCATGTCCGAGCTCCAAGGAGGCGGCGGCCGGAGGCGGGGGAGCAGTGTGAGCAGAGCGAGGAGCTGCGGCCGCAGGAAGAGAAGGAAGAATAAAGTCCGATCGACTCCTTTCCCTACCCGACTCCATCATCACAACCCGCTGCAGAGAGGAGCAGGAGAGAATGCAGCCAGAAGCCCCAGCCCGGGCCCCCGGGAGCCCCAGCCCGCCCGAGCGGCGCAGTACCGGCAGCTGAGGAGAGAGGTGTGTACGAGAGCTGAGGGCAGCCTGGCACCGCGCCTCCATGGTGCAGTCAGAAGTTATGCCTGTGCTGTAAGGTGCCAACATCGGGGCTGCACTGATTGTCAGCTCTGCACTAATAGCCGGTCAGGAACTCTCTGTAACAATAGCCAACTCTGGGTAATGTTAGGCACTGTGTGGGAGTGCTACTTTAACCCCTTAATGGGGTTGTCCAGTCTCACAAGAAGTGTCTGCAGTGTAGACTGCCAAATGGTTAATGCATGCAATATGCACACTGTCATGATTCCCCTGTAAGCCCTGTGCTGGTATGTGGTCATGTGACAACATGAATGTAATTTGCATAGTTGTCATGTGACTAGTCTTGCTTGGCTTCTCACAATAGAAGAGAACTGGGTCTACTGGTCAGATGACGTCAACCATGCAAGTACATACATACAGTCACATGACCACCCCCTGCAAACTACTGAGCCACACAACCCCTTTTAGAACTTGCCTGTTAGGAGAAAAGCTTTTATTTATTCATTAGATTTTTTTGCAGCATTTTGGGGAGCATATACTTATTACCTAACTTTTATTAACCATATAGAAGAAAGACAGAATTTCATACGTTTGATTTTCCACTATTTACATTCTAGACAAATGGCGTTCTCTTTTTTCTGAGGTTGACACAGATATGGTCATAGCACATTTCTACAGCTTTATGAAAGGTTTACTATTGTTCAGAAAAATCAATAAAAAGAAGAAAAAACAATTGGGGGAGGGTTCGCTATTTTCCAAGAATAATTTTTTTTTAAAATATATCGTAGAAATAGTTGTGCAAGGACTTTATTTGTTGCAGGACAAGCTGTAGTTTTCATAGTTTTCACTTGTACCATTTTTGGGTGTTTACTATGATTATTTCATTTTTTTTTATTTTTGTCAGGTTGGATGAGCGCACCTGGTATTGTTTTTACACTCCCTCCTCCCCCCCCCCCTCCCCCAGAGTTCACCATTCTTCACAATGATAAAACCTTAGTTAGTGTTGTGTGTGTGATGCCCACATACGTGACATTTATTTTTTTATTGAACAATTAGTTTTAGACTATGTTCACACTTTGTGCTTTTGTGTTTGGGGGTTGCAGTTCTTTTTCACATGTTTTATTGAAATTAAAGGGTACCTGTCACCCCTTTTGTGCTTTTTAAACTAAAAGTGCCACCTTGAGCAGCGCCTATGCTGCATTTTATGACGATGGCTCTTATCTCTGCCCTAATACACGTAATAAACAACTTCATAAACTTTCCTGCCTGCGTGCTAATTCATACTTACCAGTCAGATGGGTCTTCATTCTGTTCGGTCCTCACCGCCTCTGCCGTCTTGTGAACCTCCGGCTCGTGCAGGCATAATGCAGTCATACACTGCCCACAGTAGGGGAGAGCTCAGGGCGTCTGCACAGGCACCGGAAAGAAGACTGGGACCTGAGAAGAGGCAGCGCTGTGAAGAATGAAGAGGTGGAGGAAATCCACAGAGGCGGGGATGACCGAACAGAATAAAGACCCATCTGACCCGTAAGTAGGAATTTGCATACAGGGCGGGAAAGTTTACAAAAGTTGTTTATTCAGTTTACTGTGGGGGCTAGGGAGATAAGAGCCACCTTTATAAAATGCAGCATAGGCGCTGCTGATGGTGGCAATTTAAGTTTAAGGCTGAAGGCACACTGTCATGCATCAAACACAGAGCGTGTTTGATGCACGACAGTGATGTGAGTGCTGTGCGTGTTTGTGGGTATGTGTGGTGAGTGTGGCTGGCTGTATGTATGTAAGTGTGCTGCGAGATTGTGATGCTGTCCAGGCTCCTGAAGGACCGCAGGCAGCATTTGTCGGGGAATAGAAACTCTGCGGCTGTCAAAGCCACTTAGTTTGTATTTCCCGCTTTACCGGTACAGTAAGCTATCATCTTGTACCACTGACAGCAGCGGTACAAGATGTTTAGCTAATACAATAATGATTGTTGTAAAATAATGTATTCCGGGGTTATTTTAGTGATTAACCCCATCAGCATCCTCTGCGCCGCATGTGTGTGCAGAGGATGCTGATGCGGCTCAAATCCCAGTGATGAAGGGGTTCATTTGCAGCTGGTGTAGTGGCACCATGTATGTTGAGAGTGTCCTCACTCTCTGCAAACATGGTGTCATTACACCATGTGTGTGAAGGGGTTAATTGTTTTGTAAAATGGGTTAAAAGAACTGTTGGCTTTATAATTTCACTGAGAAAGCCAGTGCTCTGTTACTGCCTATAGGGAGCTGTCCCCTGTCATGGTACTGAACACTGCAGGTGCTGAAGGCGAGACAGGGCTTCAGCACCATGCAGAGGGGATAGCTCCCCATAGGCAGTAACAGAGCGCCGGCTTTCTCAGTGAATTTATAAAGCCGACAGTTCTTTTAACCCATTTTACTAAACAAGTAACCCCTTCACACACACATGGTGTAATGACACCATGTCTGCAGAGAGTGAGGTGGGAGAGGCATCATTTTTCTCAGAACGTTACAGACTTTCATCTGGTATGTCACAAGACTAATGTTTCTTAATATTTTGTTATATTTTGTTAAAATGAACCTGACACCCCTTTTGTGCCTTTTTAGGCTGAAGGCACACTGGGCAAGGGAAACTTGCATTGCACTCGAACCAGTGTTGCCCTATCAAGCAGGGCACACTGGTGCGAGTCCCTCACACCTAACTCGCATTGCGAGTGCAATCGCAGCATGCTGCGACTGCACGCGATTCTGACGCGCGTGAGCACAATGCAAGTGTATGGGGGGCGAGAAAAAACGCACCCATACACTACACTGTGCGCGTGTGGCACCAAAAACACTTTAAACTCGCCGGCTGTTAAGCCGGCAAGTTTAAAATGACTGCTTTGCTGTACAGAAAGCTATCATCTTGTACCACTGTGACAGCAGCGGTACAAGATGTTTAGCTAATACATAATGGTGTAAAGCGGCAAGTTTAAATGACGCTGCTGTACAGAAAGCTATCATCTTGTACCACTGTGACAGCAGCGGTACAAGATGTTTAGCTAATACAATAATGGTGTAAAGCCGGCAAGTTTAAAATTACCGCTTTGCCTGTACAGTAAGCTTTCATCTTGTACCACTTCTTGTACCACTGTGACAGCAGCGGTACAAGATGTTTAGCTAATACAATAATGGTGTAGTGGCACCATGTATGTTGAGAGTGTATGTTGGGGTGTTGACACCTGTTTTAGGTTTTGGAGACGCTCCTGGTTTTGGCACACAAACCGGATGGAACCTGATCAGGGAAAAAACTGCACTGTGAAGCCAGTCTTAGGCCCCTTTCACACGTCCATTTCATGTGTCCATGCGTGACATCCAGATTGCAAATGGACAGCATGACTTTGTATACTTACCAGCGTACGGTACTGCTGTCCCACTTGCTTCCGGGTCCACAATTGGAGTCAATTTAGTGAACATTCATGAGCTTAATGAGTGGGGACCCGGAAGCAAGTGTGACAGGCAGCATCACCGGAGACTGGTAAGTATAAAAATCCATTTATTTAGTGACATGTTTGCTCCAGTCCATGTAACACGGACAGCGTACGAGTGCGAGATGCTTTTGGCACAGACCCATTGACCTGACTGGTGTGTCTGTGTTGCCAGCCAAAAAAGGACGTGGTGTAGCACACAGACACACCTACTCCACATGGAGACAACGGTCCCTGTGCAAAAAACGGACATGTAAAGAAGACCATTGACCAATATATGTAGACATTTTTCTGTGCCTCCGGCATTTGGCTACATGAACGCCACACGTACTGAAGATACGGATGTGTGAATGAGGCTTTAGTGAGATTTGGAGGATGGTGTTTACTTTTCTATTTTAGTTTTCTTTGCTTTAGTCAACTGTTGTGGGAAAAAAACTAAATTAATCAGACCCATAGATGCTTGAGCATGTGATCTTAGAACACTTCTCTTCTTATCTACTGCGGTGTATTACCTGCTTTGTCAGAGTTTCACTGACAGGTAGCCTTTTGGACCCTGTCTCAGGTGGGACCTGACAGGATGAACACAATGTTCCAAATTATTATGCAAATGTTAATGTCCTTTTTCTCTGATTTTCCTAAATGGTCTTTGCAAATGACAGTCAGTGTAATAAAAGTCATCACCCGTAAGGGTACCTTTACACGCCGCAAGTTTTGGTGGCGATATGAGGCGATCTAACGTGCGCGTGCACTTTTTTCATGCTTGCCTCAGATCGCCGATGGCGCCATTACACGCCACAATTTCGCCCTCAACCTAAGGCGATGTGTCGCCCCGGAAATCTCCTCACCCACAGCCGAACCAATCCGGTCGCCTTCCCTCGCCGCTTCACACACCGCAATCCCCAAAGCAATGTGGGCGTACATGTTCAGCACGGCGAGGAGATAAGCATGCCACAGTGGTTTACACCACGCCCCATAGGCACTCATTGGACAGCGCAACAGCGTTACGATTTGTCAGCCTGCTCTGGAAGGCTGGCTAATACATGACGCAATTGAAGATGTGTGTGTTGCTGAACTCACAGCTCTTCAAATATGGCGCCCTGTGAACTGACAGCCAATGGGAACACAGTAGCCACCACCAATCATCGCAGGCGGGGCGCGGACTACAGCACGCTGTGGCACGCCTACGGGAAATCAATAGGCGACACAGATTCCATCACTATCGCCCTATCACACGCCAAAAGCCGGGAATCTCGCCTTCATGATTGCCTCTGATTTTGGAGCAGTGCTCTGAAATCAGGAACCAGGCGATTTATCGCCGCCAAATTCCCCAAATACATGCCGCAACTGGGAGGCAATTTGACGGCGATAGTTTTAGGGCAACATATCGCCGTTAGGATTCCCACCAGATATTGCGGCATGTAAAGGTACCTTTTAGAGTATACATCGAATTTTATTGAAGAAACTTATCAATAATAACAGTATAATCTTCAAAATAAAAATAAAACTCCAAATTATTAGGCACAGTTTCAAAACATTTGATATGTTTGAAAGAACGGAAAATGCTCATTTGTTGAATTTGCAGCAATAGGAGGACACATTCACTGAAATAAAAAGTTATTTATCTCCAAAACATCCTAACAGGCCAAGTTACATGTTAACATAGGAACCCTTCTTTGATATCACCTTCAGAATTCTTACATCCATTGAACTTGTGGGTTTCTGGAGAGTTCCTGCTTGTATTTCTTTGCATGATGTCAGAATAGCCTCCCAGAGCTGCTATTTTGATGTGAACTGCCTCCCACCTTCATAGATCTTTTGCTTGATTATACTCCAAAGGTTCTCTATAGGGTTGAGGTCAGGGGAAGATGGTGGCCACACCATGAGTTTATCTCCTTTTATGCTCATAGCAGCCAATGACACAGAGGTATTCTTTGCAGCATGAGATGGGCATTGTAATGCATTAAGATGGTTTTGCTCCTGAAGGCACGTTTTTGCTTTTTGTACCGTGGAAGAAAGTTCTCAGTCAGAAACTCTATACACTTTGCAGAGGTCATTTACACACCTTCAGGAACCTTAAAGGGGCCTGTCAGCTGTTTCCCAATGATTCAGACCCAAAACATGACTCCTCTACCTCCTTGCTGACGTCGTAGCTTTGTTAGGACATGGTGGCCATCCACCAACCATCCACTACTCCATTCATCTGGACAATCCAGAGTTGCTTGCAGGGCTGTGGAGTCGGAGTTGGAGTCGGTTAGGAGAAAATGTTCCGACTCCTAAAATATATAATAAATTGGGTCCAGTAGTTCAATGCAGAATGTGCTGAATATTATTATGAATTATTATTACGTTCTATCTAAATATCTTTATTATTATGTCATTATAATGATTAAAACCTAATGTTACCATTGACCTACAATAATTTTATAACTTAAAAACAAGCCATGAATGAAGGAGTTGGAGTCGGAGTCAAAGGAGTCGAAGTTGGAGTCGGTAAATCAAACAAAATTTACCGACTCCACAGGGCTCGGCAGTCATCAGTAAACAAGACTGTTTGAAAATTAGTCTTCATGTATGTCTGGGCCCACTGCAACTGTTTCTGCTCATGAGCACTGTTTAGGGGTGGCCAAATAGTAGGTTTATGCACCACAGCAATCCTTTGAAGGATCTTAAACCTTGAGGTTCGAGGGACTCCAGAGGCACCAGTAGTTTCAAATATGTTTGCTAGTTTGTAAGGCCTTTTTAGCAGCTGCTCTCTTAAGGCCCCGTCTCACACTACGATATTTGTAACAATATCGTTAGTACGTCACAGGTTTTCAGTCTTTCTAACGACGTCATAACAACATAGTTCAGTGTGACCTGTACAAACGACCAACGATAATTGGGCAGATCGTTGATGGGAGGTTGGTGAACCGGACCTTAAACCAAACTATGAGCGTTCATTCAACCTGCAGCATAAGTGTGTGTGACATCTCGATAACAATGTCGTTAACGACCTCGCCTATTGAGAACTGAAGGACATAGGCAAGCTAACGACCACAAGTATTGTTTGCTTGTCACAGGATCGTTGCTGCGCCATTAACGAGATCTATACGTGTGACATTTCACTAGCAATCATTGAACGTTATTCTAGCGATCTAGGTCAAGTCGAATCGTTGGTCGGTTCGCCGACACATTGAAGCTGAGATTGGGTCTTGAGTCCGATTACCTTGCCTGGCAGAAACTTTCCTTATTCTGCCTTTATCTGCACGAACACATCTGTGCTCAGAATCGGCCACAAATCTCTTCACAGTACAATGATCACACTTAAGTTTTCATGCAATATCTAATGTTTTCATCCCTTGTCCAAGGCATTGCACTATTTGTTGCTTTTCAGCAGCAGAGAGATCCTTTTTCTTTCCCATGGTACTTGAAAACTGAGGCCTGCTCAATATTGTGGAACATCCAGTTTTCATTTTACTGGGCTCACCTGCCAAACTAATTATCACATGTATCTGAGATTGATTTCAGTGATCCAATGAATCCAGAAAGACAATACCATCAATGGGTTTCATTGAAAAAAAACAAACCCCATGACACTTAAAACCAATTTGCATAATAATTTGGAACATGGTTTAGTATATAGAACGGAAGTAATTGCCAGACCTCCGAATGCCATAATAACCAATCAGCACAACAAGATCGAACAGCTGATGTTCTGACAGCTGGGCACTATTACCTTAGCCATATTATCTAACTTGAAAAGTACCCCTGTAGTCCCTCTTAAGCTAGTACCTTCTAACCATAAAAAAAACATGGAGAGCCAGTACTACCTGAAGATATCATGCAAGGTGTAAAAGGTGCATCTGCACTTATTTATTCCAAACTGTTTTATCGTTACAAAAGTAAGATTTATTTTTTTTAGCAAATAATTGTACAATTTTTTTTTTTTTTTTTTTTTTTTTGAGCCACCCTGCCACGTCACGGGAAATCTCATCAGGGCATTCCTGCTTAATTTTGTTGTTTAATTTACATTGTGCCATATGGCCTCCACATAGCATGCATTTTTTTGGTTCTACTTTTTTTCTATCTTGATGTTTTTTTTTTATTACTGGTTTGTGTCTGACCCCCATTGTGCCGTGCACTTATCCATGTTATGTAAATAAAAGCTTATAACCTGACTAGGAATGGGCGAGTAGTGAAATAATCGGACTCGCTGTACTCGTAACGAATAGGTCCCAATACTCGGGTACTTGTTACTAGTAGCGGGTCCAATGTAAGTCAATGGGGAAAAGCGAGTAAGCCGAGTAATGCCTCTGCTGGACCCTACAAAGTGGCCTGTGGGCTGAGGAAAAGGCTGAAATTGGTGCATGATTGTTCAAAAGCCGGCGGTAAAAAGTCAGCCGGATTTTAAACAATCACTCAGCCCGATTCTCCCATCCCGATCCTCCGCTTGGCAGCAGCATTTTTGTGTTCGGGAGAAAAATCCGAATATACCCGGATCCTCCCGGACAGATGGAAACCGGATGGCAGATAGCTGCCATCCGGCCCCATAGGGCTGTATTATGGCAAAATTGGGTCTGGGGCTGTCAGGTTCACCCCAGACAGCCCCGGACATGATAGTGCCATGGTGTGAAGGCAACCTTAGGCTGGTTTCACACTACGATTTTGTTAAATCCGATGCTGTCCGATAAGAATTGGACAGCATCTGATCTGATTTAGCCCCCATGTTCTCCAATGGGGATTGGATCGGATGTGCACTTAATGCATCCGATTTGCATCGGATCCGATTCTGTACGATTTTTTTTCAGGAGCCAAAATCAGAGACTGCTCCGATTTTGGTATCCTATTAAAATATTATGGGAGTCTATGGGGGATCGGATCAGATATCAGATCCAATTTTCTGTATTGAGCATGTGCAATACCCTAGACCACTACCAAAACCTCCCACAGCCCTCCCTCAGCCATTTAAATTGGATCTGATAAAAAATCGGAGCGGATGGCATCCGATTTTTGAGCATCCGATGCTGTCCGATATTCATCGGACGAGAAGCAATTCAGGATTTTAACAAAATCGTAATGTGAAAGTAGCCTAACACGATCCTGTTTTTGCTGAAAAACTGTATCTTTGCCAGATTTCAAAAACCAGAGGTGTGAAAGTAACCATAACCTGTTATGTGGTCAATATTTGACAGCAGCATTTGCTGAAAACAGACTTGGTGCTTCATTTCATGCACTCATTGGCACGCCAGTAACTCGATTGCAGGCTGCCATTATGGCCCAGGGGTCTGCTGAAGACTTTTCTGTGGGTTGTCATGACAGCCTGTGGCTTGAGTGCGTAGGAGACAGTGCTTTTTGCAATACTACAGTACTGCTTTCTTTAGTTCAAGCGATCTAATGATCACAGGTTCAAGTTCCAAGAGGGCACTAATAATTACAGTATAAGAAGTGAAAGAAAAAATATATATATATTTTTTGAAAATACAACATTTGAAATTACCTCATTTTTACTCCATTAAAAATAAATCAAATAAATACACATTTGGTATTGCTACATCGGTGAAAGGTTTTTCTATCAAAATATATAATTCAATAACCCGATCTGTAAAACTAGTAATGAAAAACGAAATTGAAATGCCACAATTACATTTTTTGTCCACTGAAATAGCACAAAAAAAAATTAAATAAGAGACTACCAAAACATATATTATATACCCTCAAATGGTATCGATAAAAGGAATAAAAAACAAGCCCCTCACACAGCCCTACCAACCAATATTTCAGATTTTTTTCCAGCACCAAAATTAAAAAATTAAACTATACATGTTTGGTATTACTATATTCGTTTAGACCTAGATCGTCTTGCTAAATAATCTTTATAGTATAGTGAACGCTGTGTGTGTGTGTGGTGTGTGTGTGTGTGTGTGTGTGTGTGTGTGTGTGACTGTATATACTCGTGTATAAGCCGACCCCCCTACTTTTGCCCCCACAACCTGGGAAAACCTATTGACTCGTGTATAAGCCGAGGGTGGACCCCAACACAGGTATACAGCCCCCAGCAGTGTGGTATACAGCAGTCTCCCCAGTGGTATATACAGGCCCCAGTAGTGTTACAGCAGCCTCCCCAGTGGTGTACACAGCTGCAGCCCCAGTGGTGTACACAGCTGCAGCCCCAGTGGTGTACAGGGCAAGGGGGCTGCCGCAAACCTGTAAAGTAATAGATCATTATACTTATCCCTGTCGCCATCGCCACCATCGCGCTCCTCCCGGTCTTCATGCTTCTCCTGGCTTCCTCCTCCGGTGGGCGCAGGCAATGACGTCATTGTCTGTGCGCCGGAGGAGGAAGCCGGATGAAGCCGGAGGAGCGCAATGGCGGCGACAGGGATAAGTATAATGATCTATTACTTTACAGGTTTGCGGCAGCAAGGGGGGGCCCTGTATACCCATGGGGGGGGGCGCCTGTATACCGATGGGGGGGGGGGGGGGGGGGCGGCCTTATGACTCGCGTATAAGCCGAGGGGGGGACTTTTCAGCCCAATTTTTGTGCTGAAAAATTTGGCTTATACGCGAGTATATACGGTATATATGTAGATTATATTTAAAATTTGAGAAATTGCCATTTTTCCACAATTCTGCTTCACTTGGAATTTTTTTTCTGCTTTTAAATACAGTACATGATAAAATGAATGATGTTAATCATAAGCACCACTCCTCATGCAAAAGAAATAGGCCTCATACTGTTATTTGGACAGAAAATGTGAAGTTATCACTCATGGAAGAAACGAAAATGCAAAAAAGGAAAATATCCATGTCAGGAAGGGGTTAAAAATCTAAGTTGATGGACTTTGTGTGGTGTTTGGTTTGTTAATGTTGAATTTTTTTTTTTTCTTTTAACACGATTTGTATTGCAGCAAGAAAATGTGTATGTTGTTCATAAGTCAGTAGGCAAATACTAAATGCTGTACAAAGTGCATGTTGTTTTTTTGTGGGAAGATGTTTAGTATCCTGAGCAATTTTTTTTTCTTCTCATACTCCGTACAAGGTATTGAAGTGTATTTCATATTCTCACAGGTTTCCTGATAGTAGGGAAAGAAAACTATGCAAAATAGAAAAACATGAGTGGGGGAAAAAAACAAACATATATTATAAAAAGAAAATAAATGCAGTTTTTGTTTTGAATGAGTGGTTTTACTTTTTTCTAAAATGGACATCGTGGGAGTTTCTCAACACCTAAAGTGGATTTTAAGGGAATCTGATCAAGTAAAAAATCCATATGTAACTGATATGATTTTGTAATTCCTCTGGTGAAGATGTTTGTATTCATATATTTCTTTTATTTATAGTCCACCCTCTATGCTCTGTAAACTGCAAATAAAGAGATTCATTCCATATGTCAATCGCAGTGAGTGATCACTTAGTTCTCTGTTGCCCACTCCCAAGGGAATGCATATTCATGTAGTGTCATCACTGCACTGCACATAAGGAAAGTTCAGTGGAAATCACTCACATGGGGGGGAAGGTCTGTATCCTACTGTCTGTGCTGCTCCCTAGGGCAGCTGATTCTGTGTTGTCAGCACTCACTGCAGAGGAGGGGGAAGATGTTGCATTTGTTCAGCAGATTCCCACACTACATATATGCAGGAAAACAAATGTTCATATAAACGCATACCCTGTTTCTTTAAAAATAAGACAGTGTCTTATATTAATTTTTGCTCTCAAAGATGCGCTAGGTTTTATTTTCAGGGGATGTCTTGTGTATTCTTCATGAAAAAATATTTATTGTTGAACAAAAAAAAGAACATTTATTTTATATACTGTACAGTAGTAGTAGTCATCGCAAACCAACATAACCAAACTGTTATCTATTCATCATCCCTCAATATCCCTATTATATAACCGCAGCCCTCATCAACTCCCAATATCCCCATCATTTATCTGCAGCCCCCATCATTCCCAATATGGTACCGTACCTGCAACAACAACAAAACACAGACATGCACACACTTTCTCACTGATCTTCCACGTCCTCCTGTATGTACAGTATCCGGGCATCGCTCAGCGTAGATGTATGGTAAGCCACCGGTCAAGCAGAGGCCAGCATACAGGAGGATGTACATACACAAAGACGAGAAGGAAAGAATAATATCGGGCCCAGGCAATAGCTGTACTGTATGATATTATTATAATTTATTTATATAGCACCATTATATTCCATGGCGCTTTACATGCTAAAAGGGGCAGACTAGGACAAGTAACATAGTAACAATAAATGTGGACAATTCGGTCGTACAGATACAAGAGGGGAGAAATCCTGTCCGCGAGGGCTCACAGTCTACGAGGGGCGGGTGGGGATACAGTGGGAGGGGGAAGTACCAGTCGTGAGGCGGTGTGGTGGACTGGGTCTTATTGCAGGTGGTAGGCTTGGCGGAGCAGGTGGGTCTTCAGGCTTCTTTTGAAGGTTCCCAGGGTAGGAGAATGTCTGATGTGTTGGGGTAGTGAGTTCCAGAGTATGGGTGAAGCACTGGAGAAATCCTGTATGCGGTTGTGCGAAGAGGAGATAAGGGGGGAGTAGAGGAGGAGCTCTTGGGAGGATCGCAGGTTGCGTGAGGGTAGGTATCGGGACACCATGTCAGAGATGTATGGAGGGGACAGATTGTGAATGGCTTTGTATGTCATGGTTAATGTTTTAAACCGGGATCTCTGGGAAGTAGGGAGCCAGTGAAGCGCTTGGCAGAGGGGGGAGACAGGGGAGTAGCGGGGGGACAGATAGATTAGGCAGGCAGCGGAGTTCAGGATAGATTGGAGAGGTGCAGAAGGTTGCAGTAGTCGAGGCGGGAGAGGATGAGAGCGTGAATAAGGGTTTTAGCACTGTCGTGGTCAAGGAAAGTGCAGATCCTATAGATGTTTTTGGGCTGGAGTCAGCAGGAGGTGGTGAGGGCCTGGATATGGGGCTTGAACGAGAGGGAAGAGTCAAGGATAACCCCGAGGCACTTGGCGTCGGGGACTGGGGAGAGAGAGCAGTCGTTGACGACAATGGATAGGTCAGGTAGTGAGGGGGAGTGTCTTGGGGGGGGGGGGGGGGGGGGGAGACCATGAATTCGGTTTTGTCCATGTTCAGCTTAAGGAAGCGAGCAGAGAAGGATGAGATGGCGGACAGGCAGTGTGGAATTTTGGATAGAAGAGAGGCGATGTCAAGACCAGACTGGTAGATTTGGGTGTCGTCGGCGTAGAGGTGGTACTGGAGGCCATGGGACTCAATGAGTTGCCCTAGGCCGAGAGTGTAGCTATCCATCAAAGCTGTATGAGGACTTGTATTTAGTAGCCTGACAAACCCCACCCCGGTCTTATTTTTGGGGGATGTCTTATTTTCAGGGAAACACAGTAGTAATCTCTCATATACAGCACAGACTAGCGATCTTATTACAAGTGTCTCAGTACAAACCACTGCCCCTCTTGTCTCTCCATCTTCCCCCTCTTATCTCTCCCTCCCCTTCAGGATCAGTGTGCACAAGCCTAAGGTGGGGGTGGGATTGCAGCCAGCTTCATGCAGGATGTAAAGACCTTAGGCTGCCTTCACACTTGCGGACCCCTCCGCAGCGTCCTGCGGAGGGGATCCGCAAGCTGACCGCAGCCACCACCAGCCCCTATCTTTATAATGGGAACGCACGGTCATGCGCAGGCCTGCGCATGACCGTGCTCTCCCATTCACTGCAATATGTGATTTGTACGCAGGCGGATGCCCGCGCACAAATCACACTCTCGTCCGCACCAGGAATGCGACATGGTCGCCTTCCTGGTGCGGAGGTGAGTGCGTGATTGTGTGTGATTTGTGCGCGGGCATCCGCCTGAGTACAAATCACATATTGCAGTGAATGGGAGCGCACGGTCATGCGCAGCACCGTGCGTTCTCATTATAAACATAGGTGCTGCGGTCAGCTTGCGGATCCCCTCCGCAGGACACTGCGGAGGGTTCGCAAGTCTGAAGCCAGCCTTATACCAAGAAAACTACAGGGGATATGTTAATGACGTTTACTTGTTTTAGAAGGGCTACCTAGGCACTATTCAATGGTACTATTTGTATCATGCTGAAAAATGAGAAGACAGTCTATTCGAAAGGTATAAGAAAGACACAGAATGGACAACTGCTTCGTTCGATAGTACCATTTCTAGCTTTGGGAAAAAAAACCTGCTAAAAATAACCACTCCAATAATTGTTACTTGTGTGAATTTCACCTAACCATATCCAGTATAAACTTTTTTTTTTTTTTTTCCTTTTATATGAATAGGTGTTAAAAACCAGAGTGAAGACTGACAAGAAGATTGTTAAATCTGAAAAAAACAATACCTCCCACAGTCCAGCAGCACATCGATGTGAGCAACGTAGTCTCCACAGTAAGAAAAATAAATGTAACATTCAGTCTTTAAAGAACAATTCCCCAAAAAAGGCTGAAAGGCTTTATACTGACTCTGAGCTCACAAATAGGTCTATTCAGAAAGCTGAAAAGAAACCATTAACAAGTGCTGAAAATGTCCAGGATATCAAAATGAAAAAAGAAGGGTATACCCAGGATGAAAATGAAAAAGAGATCAATTATGCAGGAGCAAAGTTTAGTGATCCACCATCCCCAAGTGTGCTCCCAAAGCCTCCAAGTCACTGGATGGGGCTAAATGGTCAATGTTCCCACCAGAGTAAGGAGTTAATGACATATCATCTGAAAGCCCTCTTGAAAGTCCAACTGTAATCGTCCAGAGTTGTGCTTGAAGCCTTCTTTTAATGAACATTTTATTGAAGACCTAATTGCAATGTCCAGCATTTTTCCAACTTGGGAGCTTTTTTTGTGCAGGAACTTAAATGGACCTTACATTTTACATTTCTGTACAGAACTGTAGTATTATATTTTGTATGGTTGTGTAAATAGTGTACACAGTGTAATATGTGTATAGCCTTGTTTATACTCCAAGTAAATTTTTAGTTTTGTTATAAAGGTATGTATTTTGACCTAACTAAAGAAACCTATGTGTTTTATACGTAAGGTGACAAGGTTTTGCTGCAGTCAAATGACAACACTGATGACTTCCCTTTTATGAATCCCTATTTACTCTGTTGATTATCCAAATTTCTAGCACTTGGTCCCTTAAATTAAATGAGAAGCACTTCTTGGTCCATTGTGATTGCAGCTGTTTTATCTAATTCAGCAGTTGAAAATGTACCACTGTCTGGTAAAACAGTATGTCAAACGTTATTGCACTTGTGTCACATTTGTAAAGCACTGCACAAATTATCATGGGGAATCTGATATATTCCCAATAGTAGTCTAATGATTGGATCTTACCACATAAATTGGTTATTGTTAAATTAAATAAAATAATTTGGCCCCCCCTCTATGTCTTTGATGTCAGTACGAATGAGTAACGTCTTGTAAAGGCTTTGGGAGAATGCTCCTCTGGGAAATAGCATATGCAAATTGACACTTCAGTGAGGAAGTAGACAAACTAATGCCACCTAATAAAGGTAGCAATCCAAAAAAGTCATAATTGACTCTTTAACAAGCCTTTGATCTGACACAAATCCTAAATCATATTAAAAGGTTTGTTAAAGAGTCAACTATGAATTTTAGGATTGCTGCCTTTTATTATGTGGCATTAGAGTTTGTCTACTTCCTCACTGAAGTAACAATTTACATATGCAATTTCCCAGAGAAGCATTGCGACTTTAAGTCTTCTCACTGCCAGCTGGCAGAATACTCTCCACAAGGAGAACAGCTGTTACCCCAGACCTCGTCTTAGCCTCTCAAACAGCCGGATCAGAATTCCCACACACTGCACTGATGAGGGGCAATCACTACGAAATGCAGTGTCTGCAGTTTGGGGTTAGGATTTGTGCCAGATCAGAAGTCATATTAAGGCTACGTTCACACATTGCAATGTGCCTCTGTGTCTTCCGGCAAAGTGAATGTGAAATTCACTTTGCCATACAGACAGTGCGTAAAAATATGCAGCGCTTTTATGGGAGAAAGCGTGGGCGTAAAAAGAATTGACATGTCAATTCTTTACGCAAGTGTGTCTGCACTTTCTCCCATAGGAGCCCATTATTACAGCTGGAATTACGCATCGCCATTCAAACGATGCGTAATTCCAGCGGGAATATGCCGGCACTGATGTCACACAGGGGAGGAACATTCCTGTTCCTTCACCCCTGTGTGACATCTGTGCCAGCTCCTTTGGGTTTCGTAGTGTACACTACGAAACCCAAATTAAATTAAAGCAAACGTGTGAAAAATAATAAAGATTGAATACCTCTCCGCCAGGCGTTCGGGAGCTGGGAGCAGCCGCAGGTATCGACCTGCCAGGACCTTCCAAGAATGCTGATTGGCCGCTCGCGGTCATGTGATATGTACGTCATAGGACGTCACAAATCATCTGGCTGCAAGCGGGCCAATCAGCGTTCACAGGCCCTGGCAGTTTAATACCTGCAGAGGATTTTTCGGCTCCCGAACACCCAGCGGAGAGGTAAGGATTCAATCTTCATTATTTTTCATACATTTGCCTTAATTTAATTTGGGTTTCTTAGTGTATATTAATACACTACAAAACCCAAAGGAGCTGGCACAGATATCACACAGGGAAGGAGGAAGAGGAATCTTCCTCCCCTCTGTGACATCCCTGGAGAAGTAGCCCCGTAAAAAAATGCGGTGTGTGAATGCACAGAGTTTTTTACGGGGCTTTTTTGCACGGATACAAAATGGAGCAAAAAGCGCCCGCGCGCAAAAAAAGCACTTTGTGAACGTAGCCTAAAAGGCTTGTTAAAGAGTCAATTATGATTTAGGATTACTACCTTTATTAGGTGGCATTAGAGTTTGTCTACTTCCTCACTGAAGTGAAAATTTGCATATTGTAAAGACTTTCACATTTATAGTAAGGGTGGTTGGGCACAAATTCAGTAAAATGCATAGCTACATTACCGAGCTAAAATTTGGTGCATGTACTAGCAAAGGGCATATCCTAATAAATAATAGAATATCTGTATTACAATCTCTATGAATAAAGAAGTACAAATCCACAAATTAAAAGCACACAGATGTGTAAAATGGCCAGCCCATGTATCCAAATAATGGTGTGAAAGGATGACCCAACCCATATTCCAAATAGGAGCTTACCAGGAAAAAAATAAAAAATCTAGATAAGTACTTAAAAACAATTGTTTCAGCTCACCATTTATCTGGATCCGCTCTATGCTAAGCGTGGAAAAAAGACCACCGAGGGGCGGGGCTACACGGGAGAGAGAAAAAAACTCAGTTTAAATGCTGCAGACAGGGAGAGAATGATTGGCAGTGGTGGGCAGATTAAACATGCAGGGGGTGTGAATCTGCCCTTGGCTGCAGCCCCTAGCCACCTCCTTAGTGGCTGTAGCATGTAAGTTTTCTAACTGTATTATCTCGGGGTACAGGGCTGCTCAAGTGCTGGGTGACCCCTTGTCTGCATGCTGCAGACATGCTGTATCCAGTGCTGTAATTAGATCACCATGCCTGGTTTGGTGACAGGTACCCTTTAAGATGTTATAAGGACATAGTAATTGTAATATATAGTAAGTACATTATCAGTGAATCTTGTTTATATAAAAAGTACACATATCAAAAAATAAGAATGCAATAATAAGGCACCTGTAATCCAATACAGAGTAACCTGAAAAAC
Source organism: Allobates femoralis (assembly GCA_033576535.1). Taxonomy (NCBI): domain Eukaryota; kingdom Metazoa; phylum Chordata; class Amphibia; order Anura; family Aromobatidae; genus Allobates; species Allobates femoralis. The sequence continues at coordinate 276,795,121 of JARQOC010000001.1, forward strand.
TAAGTCATACGGAAAGAATTAGCCAAAATATCGCCAACCTAATGTGGCTTCATTGGGATAAACTAATGGTGAGTTGAGCTGTCTGATATATGGGTGTAAGGTTTTCAGTCTTTTTTGCTATATCTGTTGTTATGTTTGCATTTAGTGTATTTTGTCGGCCATCTTGTTTCCTGTCATGTGTAATGACTTTTGCCCTCAACCAATATGGAGTTCTCAGCTTGTCGTCGGCCATCTTGTTTCCTGTCCTGTGCATTGACTCTTGCCCTCAAACAATATGGAGTCCTCAGCTTTGATATCCCTGCCCTGTTTCTTGCCAATTGCCCTTTTAAACTACTTCAGCTGGTTAACCTGTGCTCCAGAATCAGGCCTGCAATCTGTCTGTGACTTGCTCTCTGAAGCCTGGATTCATTCTGCCTGGAATCATTTATGAACACAGAATCCTGGGTGCCAGCAATATCTGACAGGGAAGTAATGAACTCTGAATGCTTTCCCTGAGACTTGTACTATGCTTTAATACTCTGATGTCCTGGGTTGTTTTGCCTTGCCTTCTGCAACTTGCATTTACTTTATCCTGTTGATGCACTAACTTGTATGAAGCAATACAAGAGCTGCTTAAGAAGCATATGTCTCATGTGTCTCATTATACCCATGCATTAGACTCTATATAGACTGTATCATATATGACAGATTCTGGAGCCATAATAGAGTCTGCTGGGTCTAGGACAGTGCTGCATCTGCTGCCACCTGTATAGAGATTTCTGGATCTTTTGCCATTGGAGAGCTGCTGCAGACCGTGGATCTGAGATATCGATATATGTGATGATAGTGGTTGTGGCTTCTCACAACCTTTCCAGGTGAGCACATTCCCTTCTTTTAAGTCAGGAGTGTTACCACAGGTAAACACTATTGTGCTCCTTTTCTTCCTTTCCAGCCTCTCTGCCGTGCAGTTTCTGGGAATATGGAGGACCCCGTTAAACATCTGTGCGACGTGACGGATTCAATCCTTGCTGACCTACAGGCATTGAAGGCCAGCTTTGCAAGCCTGCGGGATCGCGGTGATCATAATCTGCAGGTGTTCGGACAAACCACGCAGGACTTACGAACCCGGATTGAGGTTCTGGAGGGACGCGTCCACATCCCAACTTCAACCCCGGTTATTGGAATCCCCAAGCTACCACCATTCCGTTTTGGCGGTGAACGGGAAAAATTCAGGGGATTCATTAATCAATGCAAACTGTTTTTTGCGGCTCATGCGCCACAGTTCCTTACTGAGCGATCTAAAGTATTGACAATAATTATGCTACTCTCCAACAAAGCTCTCACATGGGCAAACCCCCTAATTGAGACTGACGATGACTGTCTAAATAATCTTGATGCTTTCATTTCAGCTATGGGGCAGGTATTCGATGATCCAAACCGCGGTGCTACAGCGGAATCAGCCATGTTAACTTTAAGCCAAGGTAAGCGCTCGGTAGCGGAGTATGCTTTGGATTTCCGGAGATGGGCTCTCGACACCACTTGGGATAGCTCTGCTAAGAAGTCGGTTTTCCGGAAAGGATTATCCTCTGTGATTAAGGACGAACTCGCTCGTGCCGACCCACCTACAGCATTAGGAGATTTTATCAACTACTGTATTCGGATCGATGCTCGGCTTACTGAACGCAGACAGGAGAGATGGTCGGAGATAAAGCGCACTAATCATTTATTTCCTCCCTCTCCAGCTAAGGAGTCCTTGAGCAGGATTATACGAGAACCCGAACCTGAGCCTATGCAGGTGGACTCTTTACAGAGACGGGTCAGTGATGCACGTAAGGAACATCGAGTAAAGGAAAATCTGTGTTTCTATTGCGGTAAGTCAGGACATTTCATTATAAACTGCCCCAGTCGTTCTCGTAAGACAACTGCAGCCATCATACACTGCGAGTGCTGTGAGAGGGGTTCTGTCAGGTCCGAACCACAGATCCCAGAGAGAGTAGAGGATACAGACATTGATTACTCAGACTTGAACTCTGTTATCTCTGAGCCAGATGCACGTGTTACTGCAGCAGTTTTTCAGGTTTTTTCAGCGGTTTCCCAGCTGAGTTGTAAGAACAACAATTCTCATTGCTTTATTCCCCTCAAGCTCAGGGTTCACTCTGTCTGGGTATCTACCTCCGCTATGATTGATTCAGGGGCAAGCGGCAATTTTATGGACATCTCCTTCGCTGAGAAACTTGGAGTACGTTCAGTAAAGAAGGCTACTCCTGTACAGATGGAGACCGTAGATGGCTCACTGTTAAACTCTGGACCAGTGGATCAGGAGACGGAGCCCTTAAAGGTCCTCATGGGTAATGACCATCAAGAGAGTCTGTCATTTATGCTCATCTCTTCTCCTCATTTCCCTATTATTCTAGGACTGCCGTGGCTGCAGGCTCAGAATCCTACGATTAACTGGGAAACTAAAGAACTGCACTTTCCAGAGAAACAGATAAGTCCAGAAGCTTCAGTCTGCTCCATTCCTAAAGGACCAACATCAGTCTCTGAGCTACCAGCCATATACCGTGAGTATGCTGACGTGTGTGACAAAAGGAACGCAGACCTGCTACCCCCTCACCGTCCATATGACTGTCCAATAGACCTGTTACCAGGTGCGGGAATACCTTTTGGCAAGATTTACTCTTTGGCAGGGCCTGAGCTAAAGGCTCTCAAAGACTATATAGACGAACATCTAGCCAAGGGCTTCATACGCCCCTCTTCATCTCCTGCTGGTGCACCAATCTTCTTTGTGAAGAAGAAAGATGGATCTCTTAGGCCCTGTATAGACTATCGGGAGCTCAATAAAATCACGATCAGAAACCGTTACCCACTACCGTTGATCCCTGAATTATTGGAGAGAGTACGGCATGCAAAGCTCTTTACAAAGTTGGATCTCCGTGGGGCCTATAACTTGGTCCGCATTAGACCTGGGGATGAATGGAAGACGGCTTTCAGGTCACGCTACGGACACTTTGAATATCTAGTAATGCCGTTCGGTTTATGTAATGCTCCAGCAACTTTCCAACATTTGGTGAATGACATTTTTAGGGACCTCCTGGATACATTCATTGTCATTTATTTGGATGATATTTTGATTTTTTCTAATTCCACAGAGGAGCATCACAGACATGTGAAGATGGTCTTAGAACGCCTTCGACAACACCATCTGTATATCAAACTGGAGAAGTGCGAATTCCATCGAACGGAGATCCAATTTCTGGGGTATGTAATGTCATCACGAGGAATTAGTATGGATGAGGGTAAGATCCAAGCCATTAAAGCCTGGCCGGTCCCCAAGAATGTGAAGGAGGTCCAGCGCTTTATAGGGTTTGCTAATTTCTACAGGCGTTTTATCAGGAACTTTTCTGAGGTTGTGTCTCCCATTACACGGCTTACCCGCAAGAACTCTGCTTTTACCTGGACCCCCCAGGCTCAAGAAGCATTTTCCCGTTTGAAAGAGAAATTCACCACGGCGCCTATTCTGGTGCATCCTAACCTGAACTGGCCTTCATAATAGAGGTGGATGCCTCAGACAGTGCCATCGGAGCTATCCTCTCCCAGAGGACAGGTGAGAAAGAAGTCTTACATCCCTGTGCTTTCTTTTCCCGGCGGTTGTCTCCTGCAGAACGGAACTATGACGTGGGTAATAGAGAATTACTGGCCATCATCGCAGCCTTCAAGGAATGGAGACACCACCTTCAGGGAGCTGCGCAGCAGATAATCGTGTTGACTGACCACCGCAATCTTGAGTTTATCAGATCGGCTAAGTGCTTGACTCCTCGCCAGGCTCGTTGGAGTCTTTTCTTAAACCAATTCAGTTTTGTTATCTCCTATAGGCCAGGATCGCGTAATGGAAAGGCCGATGCGTTGTCTAGACTCTACTCAACTGAGACAATTCCACTCACGTCTCGTAAGACTGTTATCTCTGATTCCAGGTTCCTGGGAGTGCTTCATAATCAAGACTTGCTTAACGACATCAAGGAAGCATACCATACGGATCCCTGGCTGGCACAACCGTCTTGTGAAGTAAGTCTTGTATATAAGAACGGTGTGTGGATTCAGGGGCAACGCCTGTATATTCCTGAAGCAGTCAGGGTGAGAGTACTGCAACTCGTCCACGATTCTAAGATAGCGGGGCATAGAGGAGTTCTGAAGACTCAAGAATTCCTGTCTCGCTTCTTTTGGTGGCCCACATACAGAAGAGATGTTCTAGGTTACGTCACTTCTTGCGAAGTCTGTGCCAGATGCAAGACTCCACGATCTTCGCCTACGGGTCTATTACAACCCCTACCCGTTCCATCCCGTCCATGGGGATCCATATCTATGGACTTCATTGTGGAGTTGCCAACCTCTCAAGGAAAGAACACAGTTCTGGTGGTGGTGGATCGGTTAACAAAGGCAGCCCATTTCATTCCGTGTGTTGGTCTACCCACTGCGAAACACACATCGGACTTAATCATTCAAAATGTGTTTCGCCTGCATGGCGTACCGGATGAGGTTGTATCTGATCGAGGGGTGCAATTCACTTCAAAGTTTTGGCAGCACTTCTGTGCTGCGTTGGACATCAAAGTTAACCTGTCTTCTGCCTTTCATCCGCAGACAAATGGACAAACCGAGCGGACTAATCAGACCCTAGAACAGTATCTCCGCTGTTTTATCTGCCACCTACAAGATGACTGGGTGGATTTGCTTCCACTGGCTGAATTCTCTTATAACAACTCACAGAGCGCTTCCACCAAGCAGTCACCCTTTTATGCCAATTTGGGTTATCATCCTAACATCCTTCCTCGACTTCCCATAGATTCACCTCTTCCAGCTGTAGCCGACAGAATCACCTCTCTACAAAGGAACCTCGATCTGCTTAAAGGGAATCTGGAATCAGCTCAGGACAGGTATAAAAAAGCGGCAGATAGGTTTCGTAAACCTGCACCAACCTTCAAGGTAGGAGATTTGGTCTGGCTGTCAACTAAGAACCTTAAATTGAGAGTACCATCATCCAAATTGGGTCATAAGTACGTTGGGCCCTATAAGATTAATAAGCTCGTCAGCAACGTTGCCTGTCGCCTTCAACTTCCAAGATCTATGAGGATTCACCCCGTGTTCCACGTTTCTCTACTAAAGGCTGTGACTCCCAATTCATTCCCTGGTCGTTCTTCTTCCCCTCCTGCTCCGGTACTCATCGATGGCCAGGAGGAGTTTGTCGTGGAAAGGATCCTGGACTCCAGGTTGCGTAGAAACGGGGTGCAATACCTGGTAAAGTGGCAGGGCTATTCTTCTGAGGACAACTCGTGGGAGCCGGCCTCCAATTTCCATGCTCCTCGGTTACTCCGCCAGTTCCATCGGAGGTACCCGGGAAAGCCTGGACTGGGGCCATCCAGAGGCTGTCCCTAAGGGGGGAGTAATGTAAGGTTTTCAGTCTTTTTTGCTATATCTGTTGTTATGTTTGCATTTAGTGTATTTTGTCGGCCATCTTGTTTCCTGTCATGTGTAATGACTTTTGCCCTCAACCAATATGGAGTTCTCAGCTTGTCGTCGGCCATCTTGTTTCCTGTCCTGTGCATTGACTCTTGCCCTCAAACAATATGGAGTCCTCAGCTTTGATATCCCTGCCCTGTTTCTTGCCAATTGCCCTTTTAAACTACTTCAGCTGGTTAACCTGTGCTCCAGAATCAGGCCTGCAATCTGTCTGTGACTTGCTCTCTGAAGCCTGGATTCATTCTGCCTGGAATCATTTATGAACACAGAATCCTGGGTGCCAGCAATATCTGACAGGGAAGTAATGAACTCTGAATGCTTTCCCTGAGACTTGTACTATGCTTTAATACTCTGATGTCCTGGGTTGTTTTGCCTTGCCTTCTGCAACTTGCATTTACTTTATCCTGTTGATGCACTAACTTGTATGAAGCAATACAAGAGCTGCTTAAGAAGCATATGTCTCATGTGTCTCATTATACCCATGCATTAGACTCTATATAGACTGTATCATATATGACAATGGGTATATGGGTGAAATACATAGAAATGGGACATTATTATTATGCTTGCTTATATAACGCCATAATTTTTCACAGTGCTTTACCAAAGTTATCATTACTGTCCCATTGGGGCTCACAATCTCAATTCCTTACCAGCTGTCATAAGTTGCGGCTCAGGAGTGTTTAATAAATACTAAACATGTTTATTTCCTTCAGATATGCGAGGGTTAATGTCTTTCTCTGCTAGTCAGATGATGTGGTTTTGCTGATCACTCCCACCACCCTTTAAATGGGCACCAACGTCTTTATAGAGTTAATTCTATACAATACCATACTAGTGTGTGGAGCTCTCCTGTGTCTGCACAAGATCTGCTTTCTAGGAGCTGAGCATTTTGGTAGCCTTGAAGTTGGACAGCTTTCTCAAGTATTGTATCCTTTTTGTATCCTCGGTTTGTCAACGTTTCCTTGTGCTGTATTACCTGTATTGGCAAAGCTAGCGCCCTCGCCAGCCGATGCACTGGCCAGGGTTACCTTAGGTGACAGGTGGAAGGGACCTGCACGGGGTGTCAGGACAGTGAGGGACAGACACAGGGCAGTGTCAGGAGGTGTCCCTATCCCCTCTCCCTACTCTTTTCTTTAACTATACTGCTGTCCTTTTTTTGTTGCGGTGGACATCTTTATTGTCTGTTCGTGATATTATAAACAACCTATTATTTCTGAGTCTTGATAACTGAAACTGATGCCTTTGCATGCCTTATCCAGGGAAGTCTTAAGTTATATTTCAGGCTCCATCCTCATTCCTCAGGGAGTGAGAAACCGCATCTTTGTGGTTGGAGAATTAGTTTTTTTTTTTATAGCTTCGGTTCTGGTGTATGGTTAACCTGATGGGGTCTCCCTTCCTGAGTCCAATCTCTATACATTCAAGCAGGGAAGCGGCCAGCTGAGGAGTAATGCTCTTCCAGAGTGTGGGCCACTGACACTAAGTGGAATGACCCCTGTCCTTAGGCTGGCTTCACACCACGGTGTGATCCGGTCCGGGGCTGTCTGATGTGAATCGGACAGCCCCAGACTCTTATTTGCTAACAGAACCAGAGCGCAAATATGCCCTCGGTCCAGTTTGCAGCCAGCTTCCGAAGATCGAAGCTGCTGAATTTTCAAGGTCGCATCTAGCGGGGAGCTAGCTGCGGTCCTGAAAGCACAGCTGGTGGTGCTGACGTTTAGCAGCGCTCTCTGCTAAACTCCTGCGTCCAGGGCCCGCATAAGATTTTGTCGGTTGCGGCGCGATCCGGCACCATAGACCCCCACGGGGTGCTGGATACAGGGGGATCAAATTTTTTTTCCCAGACAGAAAAACGTTGCTTGCAACGCTTTTGGTCCAGTAGAAAAAAATCAGAATTGTCCCAGATAGGGCTGTGGAGTCAGTCGTGGAGTCTGAGTTAGTTTTGGTTGGAGTCTGAGTCGGTAGAAATGTACCGACTCCGACTCCAGCTTTAAAAAAAATGTATTACTATTTCATAATTGAACTTTCATATGAATTTTATAAATGTTACTCAAATATATATGTTCTATCAAACTATGATCAACAGTGATAAGCAGTTCTGCTGGAGATAGACATTTCTTACTTCTTGTGTGTCACTGTTCTCCACTGCCCTTATCTAATCTTATACTTGGTTAAAGGGGTTGTCCGGGCTCGTCACATAATCTCAGTACATATCTAGGCTGCCTAATGCTGACAATCTGTAATGTACTTTGTGTCAGCTTTCTGCAGGGTATCCTAGATAACACTTGGTTTGCGTCTGAACAGAACGACCAGGGGGGGTGTTCTGGCATGATAATGAACACTGGTCGTTTCCACCTACTCTACCCCAACCCCTCCCCCATAGCAACATCCCCGACCTCCCCATCTAAATAAATGAGCCCTCTCCACAGTAAGAAATCCTCCCCTGCAGCCATTGCTGTGAGCAGATCTGCCGGTGTAGCTGCTCCTCCCCCGGCCAGACACAGTGATGTATGGAAAGTCTGCAGAGAAGGGACAGTGTGCTGTATTCAAAGGAAGCCGCTCTGTGATTACAGTGAATAGCTCGTTATCAGTGATTCCTTCCCTCACTGTCCCGGGCTGTGATCAGGAGCAGTGAAGGAGAACAGACTGTGTGAGCCCAGTGATGGGGGGCTGCAGCTTCTAATCTGCACAGGGGTCCACAGACACTGAGGTAATCTGTGACACACTGTAATAAAGCCTCTGCTGTGTGAATGACATCTGTGTCACTGATGTCTTCACACAACAGAAGATCTGGTACAGTGTATAAGGGTGAAGAATGGTCAGCACTGTGTCTCTAATGACACAAATACTGATTGAAGCAGCCTATCCAATCAGTAACTGCAACAGTGTGAAGTGTTGGGGGGTGTATGTATGGAGATATATATGATACTAAGGATTTTGATATTCTTGAGGAGTCCTTGCTTCCGTCGCCCCATCAGTCCGCCCGTCCTTCCTTCTTTCCTTCCTTCCGTTCATCCTTCCGTCCTTCCTTCTTTTTGTCCATCTGACTGTCCTTCCTTCTTTCCATCCTTCCATCCTTCCTTCTTTCCGTCCGTCCTTCTTTCTGTCCGTCCGTCCTTCCACCCTTCCTTCTTTCCGTCCATCCTTCTTTTCCTCCTTCTTTCTGTCCTTCCTTCTTTCCGTCTGTCCATCCGTCCTACTTTCTGTTCTTCCTTCTTTCTGTCCATCCTTCCGTCCTTCCTTCTTCCCGTCCATCCGTACTTCTTTCCGTCCGTCCTTCTTCCCGTCCATCCATACTTCTTTCCGTCCGTCCTTCTTTCCGTCCGTCCTTCTTTCCGTCCGTCCTTCTTTCCGTCCGTCCTTCTTTCCGTCCGTCCTTCTTTCCGTCCGTCCTTCTTTCCGTCCGTCCTTCTTTCCGTCCGTCCTTCTTTCCGTCCGTCCTTCTTTCTGTCCGTCCTTCTTTCCGTTCGTCCTTCTTTCCGTCCGTCCTTCTTTCCGTCCGTCCTTCTTTCCGTCCGTCCGTCCTTTCCGTCCGTCCGTCCTTCTTTCCGTCCATCTGACCGTCCTTCCTTCTTTCCATCCGTCCTTCCATCCTTCCTTCTTTCCGTCCCTCCTTCTTTCTGTCCTTCCGTCCGTCCATCCTTCCTTCTTTCCGTCCATCCTTCTTTTCCTCCTTCCTTCTTTCCATCCGTCCTTCCTTCTTTCCATCCTTCCTTCCGTCCATCTATCCGTCTGTTCTTCTTTCCGTCCCTCCTTTCCGTCCATCCTTCCTTCTTTCCGTCCGTCCTTCCGTCCGTCCGTCACCCCATCAGTCCATCTGTCCTTCCTTCTGTCCTCCTTTCCGTCCCTCCTTCCTTACGTCCTTCTTTCCGTCCATCCTTCCTTCTTTCCATCCTTCCTTATTTCCGACCGTCCTACCTTCTTTCCGACCATCTTTAGGTCTTTCCATCCGTTCTTCCCCTCAAGCCTGTATTTTCCCTTCACCTCTGGGAGATTTCCTGTTTTCCTTCCTCTTCTTCCATAACTTTTCTATTTTTCCATCAATACAGACATATGAAGCTTCTTGTTGTTTTTTGCAGGACGAGTTGTACTTTTGAATGACGACATTTATTTAAAAATTGCAAAAAACAGTGTAATTACACATTTGTTTTTTGGGTTTTTTATTCACCATGTTCACTATATGGTAACACTGAGGTGTCGGTATGATGCCTCGGGTCAGTACTATATGGTAACACTGAGGTGTCGGTATGATGTCTGGGTCAGTACTATATGGTAACACTGAGGTGTCGGTATGATGTCTGGGGTCAGTACTATATGGTAACACTGAGGTGTCGGTATGATGTCTGGGGTCAGTACTATATGGTAACACTGAGGTGTCGGTATGATGTCTGGGGTCAGTACTATATGGTAACACTGAGGTGTCGGTATGATGTCTGGGGTCAGTACTATATGGTAACACTGAGGTGTCGGTATGATGTCTGGGGTCAGTACTATATGGTAACACTGAGGTGTCGGTATGATGTCTGGGGTCAGTACTATATGGTAACACTGAGGTGTCGGTATGATGTCTGGGGTCAGTACTATATGGTAACACTGAGGTGTCGGTATGATGTCTGGGGTCAGTACTATATGGTAACACTGAGGTGTCGGTATGATGTCTGGGGTCAGTACTATATGGTAACACTGAGGTGTTGGTATGATGTCTGGGGTCAGTACTATATGGTATCACTGAATTGTGCTTTTGCACCATTTTCCATGATCCGCAGCGTTCATACAGTCAAACATGTATTATGAGAAACATAATTCATATTTATTTCTATTTAAAAGTGAACGGTCACCCGATTTTTGTGTATTAAACTAAAAGCTCCCTTTTCAGTAGGGCCTATGTTGCGTTCTAAGAAGGAGGCTATTATGCCCTGACTGCCCCTGCCCCGACACGTCAGTGTTACCATGTAGTACTGACCCCAGACATCATACCGACACCTCAGTGTTACCATATAGCACTGACCCCAGGCATCATACCGACACATCAGTGTTACTATATAGTACTGACCCCAGACATCATACCGACACCTCAGTGTTGCCATATAGCACTGACCCCAGGCATCATACCGACACGTCAGTGTTACCATATAGCACTGACCTGAGGCATCATACCGACACCTCAGTGTTACCATATAGCACTGATCCGAGACATCATACTGACACCTCAGTGTTACCATATAGTACTGACCCCAGACATCATACCGACACCTTACTGTTACCATATAGCACTGACCTCAGGCATCATACAGACACGTCAGTGTTACCATATAGCACTGACCTCAGGCATCATACAGACACGTCAGTGTTACCATATAGCACTAACCTCAGGCATCATACAGACACGTCAGTGTTACCATATAGCACTGACCTCAGGCATCATACAGACACGTCAGTGTTACCATATAGCACTGACCCCAGGCATCATACCGACACCTCAGTGTTACCATATAGTACTGACCCCAGACATCATACAGACACCTCAGTGTTACCATATAACACTGACCTGAGGCATCATACCGACACCTCAGTGTTACCATATAGCACTGATCCGAGACATCATACCGACACCTCAGTGTTACCATAAAGTACTGACCCCAGGCATCATACCGACACCTCAGTGTTACCATATAGTACTGACCCCAGACATCATACAGACACCTCAGTGATACCATATAACACTGACCTGAGGCATCATACCGACACCTCAGTGTTACCATATAGCACTGACCCCAGACATCATACAGACACCTCAGTGTTACCATATAGCACTGACCCCAGACATCATACCGTCACCTCAGTGTTACCATATAGCACTGACCTCAGACATCATACGACACCTCAGTGTTGCCATATAGTACTGACCTCAGACATCATACCGACACCTCAGTGTTACCATATAGTACTGACCTCAGACATCATACCGACACCTCAGTGTTACCATATAGTACTGACCCCAGACATCATACCGACACGTCAGTGTTACCATATAGTACTGACCCCAGACATCATACCGACACGTCAGTGTTACCATATAGTACTGACCCCAGACATCATACCGACACGTCAGTGTTACCATATAGTACTGACCTGAGACATCATACCGACACGTCAGTGTTACCATATAGTACTGACCCCAGACATCATACCGACACGTCAGTGTTACCATATAGTACTGACCCAGACATCATACCGACACGTCAGTGTTACCATATAGTACTGACCCCAGACATCATACCGACACGTCAGTGTTACCATATAGTACTGACCCCAGACATCATACCGACACGTCAGTGTTACCATATAGTACTGACCCCAGACATCATACCGACACGTCAGTGTTACCATATAGTACTGACCCCAGACATCATACCGACACGTCAGTGTTACCATATAGTACTGACCCGAGACATCATACCGACACGTCAGTGTTACCATATAGTACTGACCCCAGACATCATACCGACACGTCAGTGTTACCATATAGTACTGACCCCAGACATCATACCGACACGTCAGTGTTACCATATAGTACTGACCCCAGACATCATACCGACACTCAGTGTTACCATATAGTACTGACCCCAGACATCATACCGACACGTCAGTGTTACCATATAGTACTGACCCCAGACATCATACCGACACGTCAGTGTTACCATATAGTACTGACCTGAGACATTATACCGACACCTCAGTGTTACCATATAGTACTGACCCCAGACATCATACCGACACCTCAGTGTTACCATATAGTACTGACCCCAGACATCATACAGACACGTCAGTGTTACCATATAGCACTGACCCCAGACATCATACCGACACCTCAGTGTTACCATATAGCACTGACCTGAGGCATCATACCGACACCTCAGTGATACCATATAGTACTGACCCGAGGCATCATACTGACACCTCAGTATTACCCTATAGTACTGACCTCAGACATCATACCGACACCTCAGTGTTACCATATAGTACTGACCTGAGACATCATACCGACACCTCCGTGTTACCATATAGTACTGACCCCAGACAACACACCGACACCTCAGTGTTACCATATAGTACTGACCCCAGACATCATACCAATACCTCAGTGTTACCATATAGTACTGACCCCAGACATCATACTGTCATGTCAGTGTTACTATATAGTACTGACCCTGGACATCATACCGACACGTCAGTGTTACCATATAGTACTGACCCCAGACATCATACCGACACCTCAGTGTTACCATATAGTGAACATGGTGAATAAAAAACCCAAAAAACAAATGTGTAATTACACTGTTGTTTTGCAATTTTTAAATAAATGTCGTCATTCAAAAGTACAACTCGTCCTGCAAAAAACAAGAAGCTTCATATGTCTGTATTGATGGAAAAATAGAAGAGTTATGGAAGAAGAGGAAGGAAAATATTAAATCTCCCAGAGGTGAAGGGAAAATACAGGCTTGGGGGGACGGAAGGACGAAAAGGGGGACGGAAGGACGAAAAGAAGGACAGAAGGACGGACTCCTCAAGAATATCAAAATCCTTAGTATCGTATATATCTCCATACATACACCCCCCAACACTTCACACTGTTGCAGTTACTGATTGGATAGGCTGCTTCAATCAGTATTTGTGTCATTAGAGACACAGTGCTGACCATTCTTCACCCTTATACACTGCACCAGATCTTCTGCTGAGTGAAGACATCAGTGACACAGATGTCATTCACACAGCAGAGGCTTTGTTACAGTGTGTCACAGATTACCTCAGTGTCTGTGGACCCCTGTGCAAATTAGAAGCTGCAGCCCCCCATCACTGGGCTCACACTGTACGTTCTCCTTCACTGCTCCTGATCACAGCCCGGTACAGTGCGGGAAGGAATCACTGATAAGAGGGAGCTATTCACTGTAATCACGGAGCGGCTTCCCCTGAATACAGCACACTGTCCCTTCTCTGCAGACTTTCCATACATCACTGTGTCTGGCCGGGGGAGGAGCAGCTACACCGGCAGATCTGCTCACAGCAATGGCTGCAGGGGAGGATTTCTTACTGTGGAGAGGGCTCATTCATGTAGATGGGGAGGGCGGGGATGTTGCTATGGGGGAAGGGTTGGGGTAGAGTAGGTGGAAACGACCAGTGTTCATTATCATGCCAGAACACCCCCCCTGGTCGTTCTGTTCAGACGCAAAGCAAGTGTTATCTAGGAAACCCTGTAGAAAGCTGACACAAAGTACATTACAGATTGTCAGCATTAGGCAGCCTAGATATGTACTGAGATTATGTGACGAGCCCGGACAACCCTTTGAACCTCATGCTGCCCCAACCCCCCTACTTACAATGTATGAAACTGAAAGTGAAAATGTGTTGCAAATTTTTAATAGTAAAGCTCCTCCTCTAGACTAGATCATACTAGGTGTGCGTCTTCCATGCATCTCACAGCTGCCTGATGCTCAGAAGAGGAAGACTGTAAGAAGTATTATCCTTTCAACAAACTTTGCATCAGTTGACTGTGAGTACATGAGGAATAATAACAGTATTACTGACCACTATATCAGTTGTACGACCTGGCAATAATTTTGTACAATTGTTTTTAGGAAAAACAATTGTCATTTGGATTGTGAATGCAGAATTAAAAACCTGAGAATGTCAAAGAAGTGTCACATTAAATCAGCTGTATTTTAACATTTCACCATCACTCAAGATAGAAAACATTATGTCTGTCGGTGTATGACAAATGATCCAGACGAAAACAAATGCAATGAAGCCAAGATGAGTGCATATTCAGGCAAAGATAAAAATGCTCCTACCAGAGCTTCTAATCTAAAGAGACATTTACAGCGCTTTCATCCAGAAGTACTGAAAGCAGTGGATGAGAAAGACTGCATCCAAACCAATGAACCAGTGCCCAGCTCTTCCAGCCAAACAAAGGAGCAGAGAACTTTGCAGCCATCAGTTGCAAGATATTTTGTCAGTGACAAAGTTACTGTGACAATGACAGTAGATACATTTAAAAAAACAGATCATAGAGCTTGTTGTAAAGGATAGTGTGCCTATTTCATTATTTTCATGACCAGCTTTTAAGTGTCTGAATGGGGAAATGGCCCGCAAGCTTGGGTTTCTCTGGAGAGAGAGAGAGCATTAGAAAATTAGTAATTGAAGAAGCTTTTAAACAAAAGGAAGAACTTAAAAAAAACTCTCAAGGGACGCTTTCTGTTTCTTAAAATGGATGCCTGCACACGTCACAGAGTGAACTATTTTGCCATCAATGTCCGATTTGTTTGTGACAAAAATGAAATAGTTACCAAGACATTGGCAGTAAAAGACACCAAAGCTCATCACATCAGTGAGTTTCTCCAGGTCTTGGTGGAAAAGGTTGTGCAAGACTATGAACTTAAAAAAGAGAAAGTTCTTTCTGTCGTAACTGACATTGCTTCAAATATGATAAGTACTATTAAGCTAATGAATGAGAGTAATGGTGGTGACCAGCAGCTAAAAGAACATTCTGGGTCCACAGACACAGAAATGTTTGAACTAGAGGAACACAGTATTGTAACTGAAGAGCAAACTGAAGTTGCTTCAGATGAACAGTAACATGATAGTTTAGATGATCTTGTTGAAATTGTGTCAATACGTTCTTTCATTCATCACCTGCGCTGTGTTGTGCATACGCTACAGCTGGCTATAAAAGACAGTGTGCAAGAAGGACATGCTGCTGCACTAATTGGCGAGGTGAGAAAATTGGCTACTGTTGCTAGAACCCCTAAAGTTTACTCAATTTTGAAGAGATGTGCTGGAAAAGGGGCAATTATTGATCAAGCCACACGATGGGGCAGTACTTACTTAATGATTCAGCGCTTGGTTGAACTGAAAACCTTTCTTGTAGACATGGCTAACCCTCAACTGATGCTAAATGAAAGTCAGTGGAATCAGGTGACTGAGCTGGAAAAATTGCTAGAGCACCCATTTACAGTGACTAAAAAATTACAAGCAGAAGACTTAACTCCAGGTATTTTATTAATGGAGTGGAAGAACGTGATGTTTCGCCTGTCCCAAAGAGGAAGGTTAATTGCAAATGGCATTGCTACATCAATGAAACTGAGAGAGGAGCTACTATTACAAAATAACATTCTTTTGGCAGCTGTTTATGTAGACGCAATGCATCAGATTCTTCTAGATGATCAACAGCTAAGTAAAGGAAAAGAAGCTCTGTTTGAAATAGCAGTAGGGATGAAAGGGTTACAGAACAGTCAGGAGGAAAAAAAGAAGAATTTGGTCGTCCTGCCACATCTTCACCCTCATCATCAACTGATGAAGAATTTAATTTCGAAAAATATTTGGATCACAAGGACCGTGCAAAGCGTTCCCGCATAGAAGAAGAGTCATCCCCATCAAAGAACACAGCCAGTACATTTCAGCCGAATTTTTCATGTGCACTAAAAGAAATTGAGAAATTTGACCGTTCATCAAAAATAACAGTACAACAAGCGATTCCTCTGTATCCTGACATTGTCAGAGATGTTGCCCGAGTGGTTACTGCTTTGCCACCAACCCAAGTTAGTGTAGAGAGGTTGTTCTCTGCTCTCAAAATAATTAGAACAGATTTGAGGGCATCCATGAAGGAGGATCTGACAGAGGCAATACTTTTTCTGAGGACAAATTTATAGATTTCTTCTTATTATCCATGTGTCTCCGTTTTGTCACGGATCCGTTTGTGTTGTGACGTAGTGGTCACAGATCGGGTTGGGGTTCACTCACTTGGCAGCGATATTCAAAAACAGCAACAGTCTCTCCATTTAAACAAGTTCATGTCGGTTTATTGTCTCAGCATAAACCGCCCTCCAGCATATAAACAGGAGCCTTTCTGAGGCTCACAGAACATATTGCCCAGTATAGTCTGTCTTTACCTCACATACAGATGCACAGGTTTGGCTATGCTTCTCTAGCCTCAGAGCACACTGCAGCCACACCATGTGCTCTGCCACAGCAGGATTTTCTAGCCTCCAGGACCTGAGCTGACATCACAGACCATGTGACTAAGAGGGTGTCTGCTTATCTATGTTCTGTGACACCCACAGGAGGATCCAGGTTAGACAGCCACTCCCCTGGCTTCCAACCTGCAGCTCCAACACATCTAATGCCGTACCAGAGCCCTTGAACCGCAAGTCCCAGCACCAACACCCGTGGGGCAGTCAACCGCTGCACCACATATTCCCCCCCTCATGTTCAAACCCGCAGGATTGAACAACCGAAACCCAGGGGCAGCACAACCCACAGCCATACAGGAGCCCATCACCTGTTGCGCATACCTCTCAGCTCCCAGTACAGGATATAGCCACCGTAATCCCTCCCTCAAGGACCTACCACCCGTCAGTATCACTGATTGTGTCTTGGTGCGGTCCTCGCCATCGGACATGGACATGTCACTCGTCGGAGTTGACTGTATGTCAGGCCCACCCTGCCTCTAGCAGTCAATACTGTAGGGAGAGTCATGTGCGTTGGCATTCACGGTCTGGCCTGACTCTGTCCTACCTTGTACCCTATCAGGTTGTTTGAGTGGGCCTGTCAGACTAGAGCCACTGGAGGATGGACTACCCCAACCCCGACTACATCCACTACTCTTAGGATGTCTATGGAGGTCTCCCCACTGGCGACTATCTACGTCATCTGTCAGCACTGGAGACCCATTACTCCCTGTAAGGCTTCTGGCTCTAGCTTCTGTCGTGGCTAATCTGGTGTTCGGAGGTCTCTTTCGTGGCCGAGTGCCACCATTCCCAGATAGCTGCCACTCTCTGGGGCTCAAATGTCGCTGCCCCTCAGCTCTCCCTTTTGCAAGCTTCAGCCTTTCCTCTTCTCGCAGGTGAGCCAAACGGTACTCTATCAGCATCTGTGGATATCACAGAGTGTCTGTCGTACCTCTAGCAAAGAACGACACCATGCCATCTGCTTCGGGTATCCAGTCCTGGTGATTAATTGGACAGCTGGCTTTCATTACCCCGGACCTCTTCACCATGGTTAGCATGACCTTGCCTTTTCTCCCAATGAGCTTTTGTATCAGAGCATACGGCACCCGAATGATCTCTTCCCCTAGACTTTGAGCTTTCCTCACCAGCTGCAGTTGTCTGACAGTTTCTTCTGTCTTCTCCCGCATACTCCGCTTTGTGCGAATACATCGCCAGTGTATGTCGCTCAGAAGTGCCACCTTCTTTGCTGTGCCCTCTGTTGTGGATAGGACCACCAGCTGTTTAGCTTCTGGGGCAAAGTACACCGTACAGGCTCCCACGGCCTTAAAGTCTTGGTGCACGCCTTCCCTGGAGCATTCTTCTCTCAGGTCTTCGGGTACCTCCATGAGGCACTTGTAGAGAGACGATTCGGTCTTACTGCAAGTTCCTAAAGGCTCACCCGGCTTAAATCTAAGGCCCGACCAGTTTCCGGCATCCTCAGTGCGTTTGCCCGGGAGGAACACTGGACGCTCTACTGTACCTTCTCCAAGGTGACCTCGTTCCTCGTCTGGTATACCGCCAGATGACGTTTGAGCTCTGCGACTTCGTCCTCTAGCTCCGCTACTCGCCTCTCAGCAGCTCACCTTCGGAGCTCTTCCTGCTTTAACTGCTCCCCTTCTACGAGACTTCTCATACTCCTCTCCATCTCCAGAGCACCTACTCGAGTCTCAACAGCTTGTCTCCACAGCTTCTCCTCCTTTAAGTGGGTCTGGAGCTCCCTGAGCTCCCTTATTTTGGCTCCGATATCCACCGGACCAGGCAAGCCCACCACATCCGAGGAGATATTCACTTCACCTCTTCCTTTTCTAGTGGCTTCTTCCACTTCTACACTCATCACCCCCTCTTGAGGTCCGGTAGCACCTCTGGCACCCTCGGCCACATCTTCTTGTGCCTCTCCAGGGGGCTCCGGTTCTTTATTTGTGACCTCGGCTACTTCATACACTTCTTGGGCATTGGCAGCCCCATCTTCCGCCCTCTCCTGGGCATCAACAATATCTTCAGAGGTCTCTGGACCTACCCCCTCTTCACTCCCCAGGTCTTGGGAGTCATCTACTCTCTTGGACCTAGCACTGTCCATTTCTGTTAGACAACCTGCAGACTGACCACCGGTTACCTGTTCGGGCCCTTGAGACCACGCCCTTTCCATCGTTTTGGCTGGTTTCTTCTTCTCGTTCTCTGTGCAGGCTGCCACTACACCAGAGACTCCATGGGCAACATCACCCCCGTTTCCTTCTGGATGTCCTCTGAATCTGAGAGAGAATGCAGTCCGGTAACAGATGCACAAAATGTGTTCTCTACTGTCATTACGCTTTTAGACGGAGCAACAGACACAGCTTTGTTTTTTCCTTTATTTTTGCGGCGACGGGAGGGTCTTGGGCCCTGGCTTGGCCCCTCCCTACTGCACCCTTTGTCCGTCATCCCTGAGTTACAGTCGCCCTGGGAGTCATAGGCAATCTCCCTGGTATCGTAATTCAACACGTCACTAGCTAACTTGGGGCCAGCTCTCTTTTCTGGGGTTACTCCCACTGTAACAGTCACCGGGTCATGTCTTTCTGGGTCTGTCATGTCTCTACATTGGGGTTTCCCACAGGGTGCGTTTGTCGCCCCTAACTCTGGACTGTCACACTTATGAGGTACTGACAAGGTATCACATACGTATAAGTCACAGGTAACCTCTTTAGCCTCCTGCTGTGACAGCGCCCTCTTAGGACTGTTCGGGCTCTGACCGTAACAACCCGACCCGAACCCTTGTTCCCACAAACCAGAAAACAATATGGAGTCCCGGCCTATTATGACAGGACAAACTAAGCCTGGGACTACACCCACATCATGGCTGGCAATGACTTTGGTTGTCTCAATAACCACTCTCGACATCGGGTAAGTGACAGTGCGCCCATGAAGGAAGGTGACTCCAATTGTTTTACCGGGCATCAGGTAAACCTAAGGCGTGGCCCTCACTAGGGTCACATGGTCCCAGAATCTACCAGTCCCGTCATGGGTACCGCATTGACTTCCACGGGACATGTGCTAGGGACCTCCCCGGGTAGATAGTCCACCTGACATACCAGACACCTATAGTACTCTTGTCCGAACGGTCTCTCTGCACCACCCCTATTTAACTGGGATGCTCCACCCCCTTTTGGGCTTTGGGATGTTCCGCCCCTATTTGGGTAACCACCATTTCTCGGGACTCCACCCCCTGTTGGGCCATTATCCCCTTCACGGAATCCACCCCCTTTTGGGACTCCACCCCCTTTCTGGGTACCGCCCCCTTTCAGCCGATTACCCAGTCCATAGGGGATATAGTCCAGGGATACCCCACAACAGTCAAAGAACCCAGTCTACAGCGCCTCCTTCTCTCTCCTGGGGCAATGGCACCACACACCGCAACAGCTCCAAGCTGCAGACAACCGGAATTGAGTGCGACGTTTGTGGTCTTCGGGACCCCACCGGGCCTCCAGCCAGATACTAGGGTGCGACATCTTTATGACCCCACCGAGTCACCTGAAAACGTGCTTGGGTGCGACGTGCATTGCCTGTAGCAACCAATGTCCATAAGAGTGCACCTGTACCGTTAGCAACCATGCTTTGATGCCCCACCGGGTCGCATTGCCCGCATTCTCCATCACATGTGGCATAGCGTTCACAGATCGGGTTGGGGTTCACTCACTTGGCAGCGATATTCAAAAACAGCAACAGTCTCTCCATTTAAACAAGTTCATGTCGGTTTATTGTCTCAGCATAAACCGCCCTCCAGCATATAAACAGGAGCCTTTCTGAGGCTCACAGAACATATTGCCCAGTATAGTCTGTCTTTACCTCACATACAGATGCACAGGTTTGGCTATGCTTCTCTAGCCTCAGAGCACACTGCAGCCACACCATGTGCTCTGCCACAGCAGGATTTTCTAGCCTCCAGGACCTGAGCTGACATCACAGACCATGTGACTAAGAGGGTGTCTGCTTATCTATGTTCTGTGACACCCACAGGAGGATCCAGGTTAGACAGCCACTCCCCTGGCTTCCAACCTGCAGCTCCAACACATCTAATGCCGTACCAGAGCCCTTGAACCGCAAGTCCCAGCACCAACACCCGTGGGGCAGTCAACCGCTGCACCACATATTCCCCCCCTCATGTTCAAACCCGCAGGATTGAACAACCGAAACCCAGGGGCAGCACAACCCACAGCCATACAGGAGCCCATCACCTGTTGCGCATACCTCTCAGCTCCCAGTACAGGATATAGCCACCGTAATCCCTCCCTCAAGGACCTACCACCCGTCAGTATCACTGATTGTGTCTTGGTGCGGTCCTCGCCATCGGACATGGACATGTCACTCGTCGGAGTTGACTGTATGTCAGGCCCACCCTGCCTCTAGCAGTCAATACTGTAGGGAGAGTCATGTGCGTTGGCATTCACGGTCTGGCCTGACTCTGTCCTACCTTGTACCCTATCAGGTTGTTTGAGTGGGCCTGTCAGACTAGAGCCACTGGAGGATGGACTACCCCAACCCCGACTACATCCACTACTCTTAGGATGTCTATGGAGGTCTCCCCACTGGCGACTATCTACGTCATCTGTCAGCACTGGAGACCCATTACTCCCTGTAAGGCTTCTGGCTCTAGCTTCTGTCGTGGCTAATCTGGTGTTCGGAGGTCTCTTTCGTGGCCGAGTGCCACCATTCCCAGATAGCTGCCACTCTCTGGGGCTCAAATGTCGCTGCCCCTCAGCTCTCCCTTTTGCAAGCTTCAGCCTTTCCTCTTCTCGCAGGTGAGCCAAACGGTACTCTATCAGCATCTGTGGATATCACAGAGTGTCTGTCGTACCTCTAGCAAAGAACGACACCATGCCATCTGCTTCGGGTATCCAGTCCTGGTGATTAATTGGACAGCTGGCTTTCATTACCCCGGACCTCTTCACCATGGTTAGCATGACCTTGCCTTTTCTCCCAATGAGCTTTTGTATCAGAGCATACGGCACCCGAATGATCTCTTCCCCTAGACTTTGAGCTTTCCTCACCAGCTGCAGTTGTCTGACAGTTTCTTCTGTCTTCTCCCGCATACTCCGCTTTGTGCGAATACATCGCCAGTGTATGTCGCTCAGAAGTGCCACCTTCTTTGCTGTGCCCTCTGTTGTGGATAGGACCACCAGCTGTTTAGCTTCTGGGGCAAAGTACACCGTACAGGCTCCCACGGCCTTAAAGTCTTGGTGCACGCCTTCCCTGGAGCATTCTTCTCTCAGGTCTTCGGGTACCTCCATGAGGCACTTGTAGAGAGACGATTCGGTCTTACTGCAAGTTCCTAAAGGCTCACCCGGCTTAAATCTAAGGCCCGACCAGTTTCCGGCATCCTCAGTGCGTTTGCCCGGGAGGAACACTGGACGCTCTACTGTACCTTCTCCAAGGTGACCTCGTTCCTCGTCTGGTATACCGCCAGATGACGTTTGAGCTCTGCGACTTCGTCCTCTAGCTCCGCTACTCGCCTCTCAGCAGCTCACCTTCGGAGCTCTTCCTGCTTTAACTGCTCCCCTTCTACGAGACTTCTCATACTCCTCTCCATCTCCAGAGCACCTACTCGAGTCTCAACAGCTTGTCTCCACAGCTTCTCCTCCTTTAAGTGGGTCTGGAGCTCCCTGAGCTCCCTTATTTTGGCTCCGATATCCACCGGACCAGGCAAGCCCACCACATCCGAGGAGATATTCACTTCACCTCTTCCTTTTCTAGTGGCTTCTTCCACTTCTACACTCATCACCCCTCTTGAGGTCCGGTAGCACCTCTGGCACCCTCGGCCACATCTTCTTGTGCCTCTCCAGGGGGCTCCGGTTCTTTATTTGTGACCTCGGCTACTTCATACACTTCTTGGGCATTGGCAGCCCCATCTTCCGCCCTCTCCTGGGCATCAACAATATCTTCAGAGGTCTCTGGACCTACCCCCTCTTCACTCCCCAGGTCTTGGGAGTCATCTACTCTCTTGGACCTAGCACTGTCCATTTCTGTTAGACAACCTGCAGACTGACCACCGGTTACCTGTTCGGGCCCTTGAGACCACGCCCTTTCCATCGTTTTGGCTGGTTTCTTCTTCTCGTTCTCTGTGCAGGCTGCCACTACACCAGAGACTCCCATGGGCAACATCACCCCCGTTTCCTTCTGGATGTCCTCTGAATCTGAGAGAGAATGCAGTCCGGTAACAGATGCACAAAATGTGTTCTCTACTGTCATTACGCTTTTAGACGGAGCAACAGACACAGCTTTGTTTTTTCCTTTATTTTTGCGGCGACGGGAGGGTCTTGGGCCCTGGCTTGGCCCCTCCCTACTGCACCCTTTGTCCGTCATCCCTGAGTTACAGTCGCCCTGGGAGTCATAGGCAATCTCCCTGGTATCGTAATTCAACACGTCACTAGCTAACTTGGGGCCAGCTCTCTTTTCTGGGGTTACTCCCACTGTAACAGTCACCGGTCATGTCTTTCTGGGTCTGTCATGTCTCTACATTGGGGTTTCCCACAGGGTGCGTTTGTCGCCCCTAACTCTGGACTGTCACACTTATGAGGTACTGACAAGGTATCACATACGTATAAGTCACAGGTAACCTCTTTAGCCTCCTGCTGTGACAGCGCCCTCTTAGGACTGTTCGGGCTCTGACCGTAACAACCCGACCCGAACCCTTGTTCCCACAAACCAGAAAACAATATGGAGTCCCGGCCTATTATGACAGGACAAACTAAGCCTGGGACTACACCCACATCATGGCTGGCAATGACTTTGGTTGTCTCAATAACCACTCTCGACATCGGGTAAGTGACAGTGCGCCCATGAAGGAAGGTGACTCCAATTGTTTTACCGGGCATCAGGTAAACCTAAGGCGTGGCCCTCACTAGGGTCACATGGTCCCAGAATCTACCAGTCCCGTCATGGGTACCGCATTGACTTCCACGGGACATGTGCTAGGGACCTCCCCGGGTAGATAGTCCACCTGACATACCAGACACCTATAGTACTCTTGTCCGAACGGTCTCTCTGCACCACCCCTATTTAACTGGGATGCTCCACCCCCTTTTGGGCTTTGGGATGTTCCGCCCCTATTTGGGTAACCACCATTTCTCGGGACTCCACCCCCTGTTGGGCCATTATCCCCTTCACGGAATCCACCCCCTTTTGGGACTCCACCCCCTTTCTGGGTACCGCCCCCTTTCAGCCGATTACCCAGTCCATAGGGATATAGTCCAGGGATACCCCACAACAGTCAAAGAACCCAGTCTACAGCGCCTCCTTCTCTCTCCTGGGGCAATGGCACCACACACCGCAACAGCTCCAAGCTGCAGACAACCGGAATTGAGTGCGACGTTTGTGGTCTTCGGGACCCCACCGGGCCTCCAGCCAGATACTAGGGTGCGACATCTTTATGACCCCACCGAGTCACCTGAAAACGTGCTTGGGTGCGACGTGCATTGCCTGTAGCAACCAATGTCCATAAGAGTGCACCTGTACCGTTAGCAACCATGCTTTGATGCCCCACCGGGTCGCATTGCCCGCATTCTCCATCACATGTGGCATAGCGTTCACAGATCGGGTTGGGGTTCACTCACTTGGCAGCGATATTCAAAAACAGCAACAGTCTCTCCATTTAAACAAGTTCATGTCGGTTTACTGTCTTAGAATAAACCGCCCTCCAGCATATAAACAGAAGCCTTTCTGAGGCTCACAGAACATATTGCCCAGTATAGTCTGTCTTTACCTTACATACAGATGCACAGGTTTGGCTATGCTTCTCCAGCCTCAGAGCACACTGCAGCCACACCATGTGCTCAGCCATAGCAGGATTTTCTAATCTCCAGGACCTGAGCTGACATCACAGACCATGTGACTGAGAGGGAGTCTGCTTATCTATGTTCTGTGACACCCACAGGAGGATCCAGGTTAGACAGCCACTCCCCTGTCTTCCAACCTGCAGCCCCAACACATCTAATGCCGTACCAGAGCCCTGGAACCGCAAGTCCCAGAACCAACACCTGTGGGGCAGCCAACCGCTGCACCAAAGTGTGCATATTTTTCATGCACCCAAAAATGCAAAATGTTGCATTTTTGTGCTTGCATGAAAAATATGCAAGATCAAGGACAGACACGGATCCGTGACTAAACGTCAAGATTTATAATGGAAGTCTATAGAAAACAGATCCGTTATCTTGGACTGAGCATGCTCAGAAGTCAGAAGGATCCCCTCCCCCCTATACCAAGCAACAGAAAACGGATCCGTTATGTCAATGTTGAATTGTCTTCAGTGGCTATCCATGTACATGAATCTGTGTCTGTCCATGACTATTCATGTGGTTGCATGAATTTCACGTAACCACACAGATTCAAAAATATGTTAGTATGAAACCAACTTTATGAGTGTGTAGGCTTGTGCAAATACTTCTGCCTCCTCAAACCTTGAGATCATCACTTCCAGGACCCCTAGTTCTTCACGCCAAGGTAGTTCTGAAGTGGTTCGAAGACTGAAAAAAATTTGGACAACCCCTTTAAGTATCCAATTATATTTCTCAGCATTGAAAACACAATTAAGCCAAAGTCCCTATCTACTGAAATACACAGAAGGCACCTCCATCATGCTTCATGAGTGGCTGTAGACACTCATTATTGAACCACACCTAGCCTTTTTTTTCTATGTGTTCAAGCATAGCAGTTACTTTGCCTTATTTCCATGTAAAATGTATGGCTTCTTAGCCACAATTCTCCCATGAAGAACAGTTCTGACCATAGTTCTCTAAACAGTAGATGAATGTAGCTGGGTCACACTGATTGCTGTCAGTTCAAAGCCAAAGACACTGCTGGACATCTAATTTGAAAGTAACACCCCTATAAGACCATACCATTAGAATGTAAAGGCTCTTCAACACATAATCAAATCTTATACAAAACCCAGGAGACAGGCCAAGTATGTACAAGTGCAAAAGCTTTATTAATTACGTACAAACAATAGCAGGGAGAAGTTAAAAAGGCTGGCACACTAAAACAGGAAACCCACATAAGTGCATAGGTAATCTGCATAACCATATGACATAATATCATGTTCAGTGGGTAGGTAAAGTATTCAGACCCCTTTCAATTTTTCACTCTTTATTTCATTGCAGTCGTTTGGTAAATTCAAAAAAGTTGATTTTTTTCCTCGTTAATGTAAACACTGCACCCCATCTTGACTGAAAAATAAACAAAAATGTAGATATTTGTGCAAATTTATTAAAAAAGACAAACTGAAATATTACATGGTCATAAGTATTCAGACCCTTTGCTCAGTATTGAGTAGAAGCACCTTTCGAGCTAGTACAGCCGTGAATCTTCTTGGAAATGATGCAATAGGTTTTTCACACTTGGATTTGCAGATCATCTGCAATTCTTTATTGCAGATGCTCTCCAGTTCCATCAGGTTGGATGGTGAATGTTGGTGGACAGCCATTTTCAGGTCTCTCCAGAGATGCTCAATTGGGTTTAGGTCAGGGCACTGGCTGGGCCAGTCAAGAATGGTCACAGAGTTGTTCTGAAGCCACTCCTTTGTTTATTTTAGCTGTGTGCTTAGGGTCATTGTCTTGTTGGAAGGTGAAATTTCGACCAAGTCTGAGGTCCAGAGCACTCTAAAAGAGGTTTTCATCCAGGATATCTCTGTACTTGGCTACATTCATGTTTCCTCCAATTGCAATCAGACGTCCTCTCCCTTCAGCTGAAAAACACCCCCATGGCATGACTCCATGGTTTTGGGATTGTATTGGGCAGGCAGGGGCGGGCTGGCCCAGGTGGCAGGGGGCAAGTGCCCCCTGGGCTTGTGGTATAGTCCACATCTAGGGCCGCCCCCTACAGAAACGGGCCGGCCGCGGGCGTCGCTTTGCGGCCGGCACATGACGCGAGACGGGCCGGCCGCGGGAGTTGCTCTGTGATGCTGGAAGTCTCTGATCAGGTAAGGGCTGACAGCACCCCCCCCCGCTTCTCAAGTCAGACCTGACAGCACCCCCCCCGCCCCCCCCCCCCGCTTCTCATGTCAGACCTGACAGCACCCCCCCCAACCCCCCCCCCCCGCTTCTCAAGTCAGACCTGACAGCACCCCCCCGCCCCGCTTCTCAAGTCAGGGCCGGCAGGGCAAATCTGCCACCCAGGGATGGAGGCTCCAGCCAGCCCCTGTGGGCAGGTGATGAGCAGTGCCTGGTTTTCTCCATACATACTGCTTAGAATTATTACCAAAAAGTTCTATCTTCGTCTCATCAGACTAAAGAATCTTATTTCTCATATTCTGGGAGTCTTTCATTTGTTTTTTAGCAAACTCTGTGCAGGATTTCATGTCTTGCACTAAGAGGCTTCAGTCGGGTCACTGTGCTATAAGGGCCCGACTGGTGGAGGGCTGCATTGATAAATTGGACTTTGTGGAACTTTCTCCCATCTTCCTACTGCATCTCTAAGGCTCAGCCACAGTGATCTTGGGGTTCTTCTTTACCTCTTTCACCAAAGTTCTTCTCCCACGACTGCTCAATTTGGCTGGATGGTCAGGTCTAGGAAGACTTCTGGTGGTCCTGCTTCTGCCATTTAAGCATTATGGAATCCACTGTGCTTTTAGGAACCTTGTGTACTGCAGAAACTCTTTTGTAACCTTGGCCAGATCTGTGCCTTGCCACAATTCTGTCTCTGAGCTCCTTTGGCTGTTCCTTTGACCTCATGATTCTCATTTGGTTTGAAATGCATTGTGAGCTGTGAGATCTTATATACACAGGTATGTGCCTTTCCAAATCAAGTCCTATGAGTTTAATTAAACATAGCTGGACTCCAATGAAGGCGTAGAACAATCTCAAGGAGGTTCTCAAGTAAATGGACAGCATGTGACTTAAATATGAGTGTCTGAACAAAGGGTCTGAATACTTATGACCATGTGATATTTCACTTTTTCTTTTTTAATAGATCTGCAAGTCAAGTTGGGGTGCAGAGTGTACATTAATGAAAAAAAATGCAAAAAACAGAGTGAAAAATTTAAAGGGGTCTGAATATTTTCCGTACCCACTGTATATGGCAATCACTTGTACATACAAATGTGAACACAAGTTCTACTCAAATCACATTAGGGGATGCCACAGTTACCAGGAAGAAAATCATACAGCGCAGAAACCAAAGTGGATAATGCACCCGAAAAAAGATCAATCAAAGACAAGTTGCATTCCTCGGTGGGGGGGCTGGGGGTCCCAGACGTCCACTCTTATTATAAAGCAGTTCACTTGGAAGCAGCTAGAAATTGGTGGTCACAGGAGCAGACTTCCCTGTGGCTCCAGATTGAAGCCTGTTACGCCCCCAAAACAGTCTACCCGGCTTTTGCTGGAAATTAACCTGATGAAGTGTTTCCAGGTACCGAATGGCCTCTCCTCAATGAGAGCCTTGCTGAGTATTTGGGCCAGAGAGAGTAGAGAATTACTGCCCTTTCTATACAGATATATTTCTCTAGATGCAGTGGAGCAATCTGTTGGGCCCCTGAGCCTCCGAATTTGGAAACTGAAAGGTATTCTCCTGCTGAATCAAATTATGGGGGGGGGCGTCTTGAGGTCTTTCTCTGCGTTGGTGGAAGATTTCGACATTCCCAAAAACGACTTTTTTAAATACTTACAATTGCGGAATTTCCTGGCCTCTGTCTCCCTGCCTGGTACGTCCCAAGAAATTTTTATTAGCCCTTTGCAGGCTTTCTTTAAATCAAAGGGTATTTGCTCTGGGGGGGTCTCTATCATATATAAGGCTCTTTTGAATTTACACTCTAGGCAGAAACTCTCTTACATGACCAGATGGGAGGGGGATTTGGGATTTACTGCTCCTTTGGAGGCCTGGCAGAAGGCAGCCTCTCTTTACTCATCTTGTATAAACCATCTAGAGCAGGCTAAGAAGCTCCAACTCCACTGGTATTTGACCCCGGACCGTGTAGCCAGGTTTGGGGACGGGGGCCACTCCAATTTCCGACACTGTTGGCGGGGTTGCCCCTCCGTGGGGTCCCCCGCCAACATCTGGTGGGAGTGTCCTGTTATTAAGCCCTTCTGGGTCGAAGTTGAGAAGTTGCTCGGCACTCTCACAGGATTGCCTTTGACACTGGAATCTCCAGTTGCCCTACTTGGATTAGGCCTTGACCTGATCCCCAGGCCTCTTCGCCCAATTGTCACTAACACCCTGGTAGCGGCAAGAATGTGTGTGGCTTCTAAGTGAAAGTCTTCGAGCCCTCCATCTATGATGGAATTAATCAATTGCATAAATTTACACTTTCAGTATGAACTTCTCTTAGCTCATGATCTCACCAAACGGAACAAAGTATTGATTTGGTGGGATCCCTGGGTACAATCTGCCCATAATGTTGTTCAGGTCACTGGATGATTATCTTCTCAATGATACTTTGGTGAGCCATATTGCACTGCTAGGATATTAGTTTATCTTATTTTCCTACGACCCCCGCCTTGTCCTTTCCTACTCCTAATTCCCCAAGACTGCGTGATTTTATTTTTCTGATTTATTTCCTATTTCTGATGTTAGTCTTTTGTTGTGATCAATAGTGGATTTGTGCATTTATTGTACTTTTGTCTGAAATTCATTCAATAAAAATATAATGGTTAAAAAAAAAAAAAAAATCAAAGACAAGTGCCAGAGTAGTGGGTACTGATGGTACCTGTGAGTGGCCAGAATAACACCCCTAACGCACATTTTGCGTTAGCTTCGTCCCCTAATTATACAGATTACTGAATGCTGTTCCAAAGCTAACTTTTTTGTACAGGCTTTATTTTATTTGTTTTTATTATTTTTCTCCCTGTATAGGAATTCATTTCTAGTAGTGGTTGTAATTTTTTTTCTCGGCATCACAAATTAATTTGTTACTCTATCCTCTGCACAGTAGTCAATTTTAATTGGTTTCACATTGTTCAGAATGATTCTCCTTGCACTGACCATTTTGCCATAGGGTATACCCTATAACAGGAGTCTCAAACACGCGGCCCACCAGGCTTCCCACTGCGGCTCGGCGCACCATGAAGAAATAACATGCCCTGGGTCATTGTGCAGGAAGCCGCCACGGTACCCGCTTTATTGTGACTTCCGGGTACCGCTAACACAAGCTCCTTCACTCCTGTACAATAATGCAAGCAGGCGGCCGGCGAACCAATCAGAAGCCTCCTGATGATGTCATACGCTGATATCGGCTGCAGGCTTCTGATTGGTCCGCCTGTACATGTTGAGGGGGCGAGATGCCAAGGAGTGAGGAGCAAATAGAGTCTGTGGAGCCTCGGTTAGGAGTCTCAAACACAGGACTAGCCATATATCCCTCCAGGAAAGGACCCAGCCAAGGGGTGGCTCCTTGCGGAGAACACCATAACCACCATATTAAGTGGCCCTTTTAGTCAATATCCAACTCTTTTACAAGTTTAGAGATATGACAAGGGAATACCAAGGCCAGGTATCCATCCACAGACAGCTGTTTCGGGGTGTTGCCCCTCATCAGTGTGGAGTAGGATCATGGCTAGGTAGGAGCAAGGCCTAGTAGACCAATATCGCAAAGCATTCACTGATCTCAGGGAGACCAGTCCAAGAAAACACTGCGGCAGCTGGCTAAAGCACTCAAACACAGGGAATTCCTAGGCACATTGCCCCCTGGGAATTATGTATATGCAAATAGAGTCTGTGGAGCCTCGGTTAGGACCCTCAAACACAGGACTAGCCATATATCTCTCCATGGAAGGACCCATCTGTGGATGGAAACCTGGCCTTGGTATTCCCTTGTCATATCTCTAAACTTGTAAAAGAGTTGGATATTGACTAAAAGGGCCACTTAATATGGTGGGTATGGTGTTCCCGCAAGGGGCCACCTTAGAGGTGGTCCTTCCCTGATGGGACATATGGCTAGTCCTGTGTTTGAGACTCTAACCGAGGCTCACCAGACTCATATTGCATATTAATTCCAGGGGGCAATGTGCCTAGGAATTCCACTGTGTTTGAGCGCTTTAGAGGCTGCCGGCAGTGTTTTCTTGGGACATGGTCTCCCTGAGATCAGTGAATGCTTTGCGATGAAGGAGTGAGGAGGAATCAAATTTCCCTCACCGCCAGAGGCGCACTTTGCGGCTGCTACAGGGACACTGGGTGCTGGCGGTCGCCCTGGTGATGTCGGGGGCCCCTGGTGCCAGTGCTGCGGGGGTGCCTGTTGCCAGCGGTTGCTGGTTCCAGATTCTGTCGGAGCCACCTGATATAGGTGCTGGCGGGGGCCGCCTGGTGCGGGTGCAAGGTGCTGGCGGCTGCCGGGAGCCCCTTGTGCCATGTGTGGCGGTCGCCAGGTGTTGCCTGGTGCGGGTCTGCCAGGGCCGCTGGGGGCTGCCGGGGCCTCCGGGCTGCGGCCGGCCCTGGTGCTGCCGGCTGCTTGGCGGCTGGAGCTGGGTGCTGGCGGATGCCAGGTGCTGGCTGGTGCTGGCAACGACGACTGGAGGCACAGAGGAAGAAGTGCCGGGATCAGGAGGTGCTGGAGTCAGGTAGGCGCTATTACTGGCCGAAGATAGCAGCCTGGGGGGTACAGAACAATCAGGGGGAGGTGCGATCGCTGAAAGTGCCAGGGCGGCAGGAACTTCAATATGGCACTGTGTGATATGTGTTTGAGTGGTGTAAGTGGTGTGTGTTGCATGTGTGACTGTGTATATATGTGTGTATGTGTGGAGTGCACAAGTGAGTGTGTGTATTTGTGTGAGTATATGGGGAGTTTGTATATGTGAGTGTGAAATGCCTGAGTATGGTAAGTGTGCAGTGTATGTGTAGTGGTGTGTGTGTATGTGTGACTGTGTATATATAATGTGTGTATAAGTGAGTGTGTCGAGAATGTTGGAGTGTGTATATGATGTGAATGCCTGAGTATGTCTATATGTGTGCATGTGTATATGTGTATGTGTGTGAGAGAATATGTCTGTATTGTGTGTGTGAATGCTGTATGTGTGATTGTGTGTGTGTATATGTGTGACTGTGTATGTTGGTTGTGCGAGTGTGTTATGCGTATGTGAGTATAAGTGAGTTGTGTTGAGTGAGTGGGTGTGGAAATGTTCTAAGTTTGTATATGGAGTTGTGTGTAATGCCTGGTGTGCAGTGTGCATGTGTATATGTGTGAGTGTGTAATGTGGTGTATGTGTGTGAGTGAGAGAACAAAAAAAAACGAGACCAGTTTGTGGACATCACTACAAAATGGCTGTGGGGTGGGGACATTACTACAAGATGACAGTGGAGGGAATATTACTAAAAGATGTGGACTTATCTACGATGGACCAGGATGGGGGACTTATATAGGATGGCGACTCAGTTATGGACATTACTTCAAGAAGGGGCATTACTACATGACGAGGACCAGGATGGGGACATTAATATAGGATGGGGTCCAGGATGGGGCATTGATTACACGTATGGACCAGGGAGGAACATTACTACAAGATGGTACCAGGGCGGGGCCATTACTATAAAATGAGGACCGGATGGGACATTACTACAAGAAGGGGGTCAGGAAGGGGACATTACAACATGATAGGGACATTACTACATTGATGGGCAGGTGGGGGTTATTAATAAGGATGGGACCACATGGTCATTACTACACGTAGGTACCAGGGAGGAACTTACTTCAGAAGGGGACCGGCTGTGGGCACATATACCCAAGATGGGGACCAGTATGGAGGTCATTAATAACCAATGAGACCAGTATGGGGACATTACTACAAGATGGGGTCAGGATGGGGACATACTACAGAAGAGGTCCAGGATGGGGACATTACTACATAAAGGAGATTAGGGTTCGGGGCCATTCTACAGAGGTCGGATTTGTACTTTCTAGTTTGAGCAAAAAATTCTGGTATTGCTAAAATGTCACATTAGCCTACAAGCAATGCGGCCCCCCCGATATCAATTTATTTCTATGTGCGGCCACCAACCCAGCCTGAGTTTGAGACCCCGGTATATAACTTCTGTATGTGTAGGATGTGAGCTATTAGCCCACAGTTACTATGTAACATATCCAGCAATGATTTATGAATATGTATATCCACTACCAATGTGTGATTTCTAGCCAAATAATAGAATTATTCTGACTTACGGTTCCAGCGCCTCCGTGTGTGGCCGCATCTAGCAGCGCTCCGGCCGCTGCCGCAGCATTTCGGCTCCATCCAGCCTCCCCTTGTAGCGCCGGCCAACACACAATTAGGCAGGTGGCGATACACCGGAGCACTGCACAACCACAATGAATGGCCCGCTATGTTACCCTGGAAGGAGAGGAGCGGCGGCCTGGTCCTCACGAGGCTACTTAATAATGGCGCCCACGATCCAGATGAAGAGGGAGCCGAGAAGCCTCCGTGCAGGTAGGTTGCACCATCTGGGGACAATGCAGCGGGACGATGACCACTATTTGGGATGGCGGAGATTATTTTCGCTGCAGACCGGTGCCTCTGCCCAGGGACAGCAGCCCAGTCTCAGGGATACTGGGTGATGAACACAGGAGGAGAATGAGGGGAGAGGACCCAGGTGTGAAAACAGGAGGCTGGCAGGGGTGGTAACGCCGGTGGTCTGGTGTCTTGGTTCCCTCGGCGTTACTGCGCTTTCACCCAATGCTCCTTCCCCCCCCTGTCCAGCTGGGAGACTGTAGTATGTTACCTGGATAGGATTCTGCTCAGTTCCCAGCTCCGCTGCGTAGCTGCACATGTGTTGTAGTGTCAGTGCTCCGCTGTTTACCTCTCATGTGTGGACCCTGGCTCCCGCTGTGGAAGCTATCCGCGGGTTGTGAGGTCCTCTGCAGCTGGTGCATGACTTTCCACGTGTGTCTAGGCTTGCAGCCGCTGCCAGGTGCTCTGGGCATCGGTTCCTGTGCTGGCTATGCTGTATGGGTTCTGACTGTGCCTAGGGTGCGCGCCGCCACACCTTCCCCAGTTTAGTAAGATGGAGGGTGTGCGCTTGAATTGCTGTCCCCAGCCTATAGCTGAGGGTCAGCTCCTATTTAAAGTTCCTCTTCCCTGTTGGGCGTCGCCAGAGCCTCGCATTAGGTTTCTTAACCTAGCCCAGTGTGTTTGGTCCAACATGCTGCTCCTGGTCTGCCTTGTCTACAGCTCCTGTTCTGCCTGCAATCAGTTCTGGGAAAGCTGATGTCTGTGTCCCTGGACCCGTCTTGTCTGTGCTGGTGCCAACGTCCTTGTCTTGTTCCTCCTTGTGTCTTGCTGTTCCCGGTCTGGAGCCGTGTCCGTTGCATGGAGTCCAGACGTCCTGACTGTCGGTGTCCAAGATGGACCTGAGGTTCTGCCTGGTGTCCGTGCCTGGTGTCCGAGATGATCCCGAGGTTCCGCCTGGTGTCCGAGATGGTCCTGAGGTCCTGCCTGATGATGTCTTGCCTTGTGTCCGAGATGACCCCGATGTCTTGCCTTGTGTCCGAGATGACCCCGATGTCTTGCCTTGTGTCCGAGATGACCCCGATGTCTTGCCTGGTGTCCGAGATGACCCCGAGGTTCCCGCCTGGTGTCCGAGATGACCCCGAGGTTCCCGCCTGGTGTCCGAGATGACCCCGAGGTTCCCGCCTGGTGTCCGAGATGACCCCGAGGTTCCCGCCTGGTGTCCGAGATGACCCCGAGGTTCCCGCCTGGTGTCCGAGATGACCCCGAGGTTCCCGCCTGGTGTCCGAGATGACCCCGAGGTTCCGCCTGGTGTCCGAGATGACCCCGAGGTTCCCGCCTGGTGTCCGAGATGACCCCGAGGTTCCCGCCTGGTGTCCGAGATGACCCCGAGGTTCCCGCCTGGTGTCCGAGATGACCCCGAGGTTCCCGCCTGGTGTCCGAGATGACCCCGAGGTTCCCGCCTGGTGTCCGAGATGACCCCGAGGTTCCCGCCTGGTGTCCGAGATGACCCCGAGGTTCCCGCCTGGTGTCCGAGATGACCCCGAGGTTCCCGCCTGGTGTCCGAGATGACCCCGAGGTTCCCGCCTGGTGTCCGAGATGACCCCGAGGTTCCCGCCTGGTGTCCGAGATGACCCTGAGGTTCCCGCCTGGTGTCCGAGATGACCCTGAGGTTCCCGCCTGGTGTCCGAAATGACCCTGACGTTCACGCCTGGTGTTCGTGATGTTCCGTGTCATGATGTTCCGTGTCCTTGTGTGTGTTCTTGTTCAGTAAACGTTACTTTTGCTATACCTGAAGTGTGCGGTGTCGTCTTGTCCTGCAGGTTACCATCTAGCCACATGCTCAGCTGCCCAGAACCGGTTGCTGTTCTTCCTAGTCTGGGCAGGCCCGGGTCACCCCTGTGGTCCAGTGGGTCCACATTCCCCTTACCTCATGGGTCGCGAGCGCGACCGTGACAGTAGGTCTGGCCATGGACTCTCCGCTGAGCATGTGTGACTGCAGACATTCCCGGATCCCACTTGGTATGTGGACTAGATTGCTCGAGCCCCGTGTGGTCAGCGGCTCTGATCACTCGAGTGATGGACTCTGCTGCTTTTTTGTGACCTGTGGACGTACCGCCTAACCCAATTGAACTTTTTGTGGGACTTTTTCTTTTGGGTTTTCAGAAGAGGGGGGCCTGAGGAGGGGGATACTGTAACGCCGGTGGTCTGGTGTCTTGGTTCCCTCGGCGTTACTGCGCTTTCACCCAATGCTCCTTCCCCCCCCTGTCCAGCTGGGAGACTGTAGTATGTTACCTGGATAGGATTCTGCTCAGTTCCCAGCTCCGCTGCGTAGCTGCACATGTGTTGTAGTGTCAGTGCTCCGCTGTTTACCTCTCATGTGTGGACCCTGGCTCCCGCTGTGGAAGCTATCCGCGGGTTGTGGAGGTCCTCTGCAGCTGGTGCATGACTTTCCACGTGTGTCTAGGCTTGCAGCCGCTGCCAGGTGCTCTGGGCATCGGTTCCTGTGCTGGCTATGCTGTATGGGTTCTGACTGTGCCTAGGGTGCGCGCCGCCACACCTTCCCCAGTTTAGTAAGATGGAGGGTGTGCGCTTGAATTGCTGTCCCCAGCCTATAGCTGAGGGTCAGCTCCTATTTAAAGTTCCTCTTCCCTGTTGGGCGTCGCCAGAGCCTCGCATTAGGTTTCTTAACCTAGCCCAGTGTGTTTGGTCCAACATGCTGCTCCTGGTCTGCCTTGTCTACAGCTCCTGTTCTGCCTGCAATCAGTTCTGGGAAAGCTGATGTCTGTGTCCCTGGACCCGTCTTGTCTGTGCTGGTGCCAACGTCCTTGTCTTGTTCCTCCTTGTGTCTTGCTGTTTCCGGTCTGAGAGCCGTGTCCGCTTGCATGGAGTCCAGAGTCCTGACTGTCGGTGTCCAAGATGGACCTGAGGTTCTGCCTGGTGTCCGTGCCTGGTGTCCGAGATGATCCCGAGGTTCCGCCTGGTGTCCGAGATGGTCCTGAGGTCCTGCCTGATGATGACTTGCCTTGTGTCCGAGATGACCCCGATGTCTTGCCTTGTGTCCGAGATGACCCCGATGTCTTGCCTTGTGTCCGAGATGACCCCGATGTCTTGCCTGGTGTCCGAGATGACCCCGAGGTTCCCGCCTGGTGTCCGAGATGACCCCGAGGTTCCCGCCTGGTGTCCGAGATGACCCCGAGGTTCCCGCCTGGTGTCCGAGATGACCCCGAGGTTCCCGCCTGGTGTCCGAGATGACCCCGAGGTTCCCGCCTGGTGTCCGAGATGACCCCGAGGTTCCCGCCTGGTGTCCGAGATGACCCCGAGGTTCCCGCCTGGTGTCCGAGATGACCCCGAGGTTCCCGCCTGGTGTCCTAGATGACCTTGAGGTTCCCGCCTGGTGTCCGAAATGACCCTGACGTTCACGCCTGGTGTTCGTGATGTTCCGTGTCCATGATGTTCCGTGTCCTTGATGTGTGTTCTTGTTCAGTAAACGTTACTTTTGCTATACCTGAAGTGTGCGGTGTCGTCTTGTCCTGCAGGTTACCATCTAGCCCACATGCTCAGCTGCCACAGAACCCGGTTGCTGTTCTTCCCTAGTCTGGGCAGGCCCGGGTCCCCCCTGTGGTCCAGTGGGTCCACATTCCCCTTACCTCATGGGTCGCGAGCGCGACCGTGACACAGGGATTACAACATATTAACTAGAAAGCACTGGTCAAAGAATTGGCCCATACATCTGGCTGATGGACTTTAAAGTGGCTGTAGCTGACATGGTAGCTGCCACAACGGGGGAACTCAGTTGTAAAGTGGGGACCCATAATCAGAAACTTAAAGAAGCAGAAACTCGGTTTGAGCTGCGGGGATAGAATAAGGAATTAGAAGACCAAGTGTTATCATTACAAAAACGTTCTGAATATGCTTTGCAAAGCTGGAAGACTTGAGAATAGAGCGAGAAGGATGCAATCTAAGATAGTGGTCTCCAGGTCCATTCTGGTATGCCAGCTGGAAGAAATGTTCGAAGTAGACCTTCCCAAGCTTTGGGCTGCAGCACAGGTGTAGACGGAGCGTTACCCATAGTATTGGCACTCCTAGAGAGACTCTGGACACTGCAACTACAACTATGACTGGTTCCTCCACCTGGAGCCTCTAATAAGCCGAGACACGCTATGCTAAATTCCTAAATCATAGGGATAAAGAAGAGATCCTTCGGGCTTATAAGGCCAGAAACATCCTTTAATGATACATGGTCTAGAACATTGGTCTTCGCAGACCTACTAATAGAAGTTTCCCGCCA
Organism: Allobates femoralis; assembly: GCA_033576535.1. Taxonomy (NCBI): domain Eukaryota; kingdom Metazoa; phylum Chordata; class Amphibia; order Anura; family Aromobatidae; genus Allobates; species Allobates femoralis. Next base: position 276,832,329 of record JARQOC010000001.1, read on the forward strand.
TTGGAGGGCTTTTTATGAAGCGTGTCAATTACTTCACATGAGAAATGTCTGCTTACATTAAATTTCCAGAGCTACCCTGAGGTTCAGTCTATAGCGGTGCGCACTGCTGGCTCTACGGATCCAGGGAAAGCATTGACTGGTGATTCTGGATAATACTCGCTCCCCAAGAGCTGTGACACCCCGCGCCGTTAATACTGATAAAGCGCCTGTGTCGATATCCCAGGACCTAGGGACTGAAGAAGATCGCGATTCTGTGAGATCATACAGGCTGTGTTCAGATACCATGACGATGGGGGTGCATCTAGGGGTGTGACACCTAGGCAACAGAGGCAGTCAGGCTCACGCTGGCCAAGAGAGAATGAGCTGCTAGGACTGTTCATTTACTAAAACTTTTCTTTTTTACTGGATCCTATGGAGAGAGAAGAGTGTCTTTGATACAGACTGAACTAATTGTTCTGAGGCTTTGAAACACCCCTCCTCTCTTTTTATTATTTCCCCCCCTTTTTCTTTTTTCTTTTTCGCTCCTTCTTTACGTTTCTCTTCAAGGAATCTTGGATCTGCTGTGCAAGATGGCCACTATGTCATCGAACCAGAACATGACACAGTTCAGAATACTGTGCACGCCATCCTCTTGTTTAGATCTCTAGATCTTGAGATTTTCTGTATAATTTCTTTGAGAGGAGGTGGGTTGTGCTGAGATGTCGCTTACGGGGACTAACGTAATATTACAGGACTGTGATTTTTGACTTCTAAACATCCCTATATGTAATTGACTACTGCCCTTATTTTATGTCTGCAATAAATTGAAATCCAGGTGGCAAATGCTTGGGACTACCTATGATAAGGGATCTGCTTTACAGAACGGGATAGGAGGCTTCTTTTCGCTGCTGTTAAGGAGGAGAAAAGAAGGGAAACAGAGAGAGAAATAAGTTATCATTCATTAGCCGGTTGTTGTCGTGGGGTGAAATGCATGTACCGTATATTACTCGTGTATAAGCGCACGTTTTTCAGCCCAAAATTTGGGCTGAAAAGTCCCCCCCCGGGTTATAAACGGGTCTATACGGTAGACCCGTGTGGTGGGGCTGTGTGTGTGGGGCTGTGGATCTGGAGGAGGCGGGGGGGCTGCTGTATGAGCGGCCACCGTCACGTGGGGGCCGCTCATTATATATGCACTGCTTCCCCACTGTCAATCAGCGCAGGGGGAAGCAGTGCTATTTAGGCCCCCCCAAAAGCTGGCACTGTCCCCCCTTGTAAAGGCCCCTCCACCCGCTGCTTATACATTACCCTCCCGTGTTCTGATCGGGCGCCGCTCCTCGGTGCTGCGTCGCCGTCTTCATCCTCCCGTCGCGCCTACTGCTGCAATTCCATCCGGGTTCTCCGGCGGTCGCAGCGATATGACGTCATCGCGCGACGCGGAGAGAATCCTGGATGCAGCCACTGCGGTGGAGGTGAAGACGGCGACGCAGCACCGAGGAGCGGCCCGATCAGGTAACACCGGGAGGGTAATGTATAAGTAAGCGGGAGGGGGGAGGCCTTACAAGGGGGGACAGTGCCAGCTTTTGGGGGACTGTTGGTACCCCCAGGGGGCTGCTGGGTACCCCCTGGGGCTTGCTGGGTACCCCCAGGGGCTGTTGGTACCCTCGTGGGGCTGTTGGTACCCCCAGGGGCTGCTCTGGGTACCCCTGGGGGCTGTTGGTCCCCCCCTGGGGGCCTGTTGGTACCCCCCAGGGGGCTGCTGGTACCCCCAGGGGGCTGCTGGGTACCCCTGGGGGCTGTTGGTACCCCCTGGGGCTGTTGGTACCCCCAGGGGGGTCAGTTGGTACCCCCCCAGGGGGCTGCTGGGTACCCCCTGGGGGCTGTTGGTACCCCCTGGGGTGCCTGGGTGTTGGTACCCCAGGGGGCTGCTGGTACCCCCAGGGGGCTGCTGGGTACCCCTGGGGGCTGTTGGTCCCCCCTGGGGGCTGTTGGTACCCCCAGGGGGCTGCTGGGTACCCCCTGGGGGCTGTATATGTAACCCCTGGGGGCCTGCTGTATACCACTGGGGCTGCTGTATACTACCACTGGGGCTGCTGGGGCTCCTGTATACTACCACTGGGGCTGCTGGGGCTCCTGTATACTACCACTGGGGCTGCTGTATACTACCACTGGGGCTGCTGGGGCTCCTGTATACTACCACTGGGGCTGCTGTATACTACCACTGGGGCTGCTGGGGCTCCTGTATACTACCACTGGGGCTGCTGGGGCTCCTGTATACTACCACTGGGGCTCCTGTATACTACCACTGGGGCTGCTGGGGCTCCTGTATACTACCACTGGGGCTCCTGTATACTACCACTGGGGCTGCTGTATACTACCACTGGGGCTGCTGGGGCTCCTGTATACTACCACTGGGGCTGCTGGGGAATCTGTATACTACCACTGGGGCTGCTGGGGCTCCTGTATACTACCACTGGGGCTGCTGGGGAATCTGTATACTACCACTGGGGCTGCTGGGGAATCTGTATACTACCACTGGGGCTGCTGTATACTACCACTGGGGGGCCTGTATACCACACTGCTGGGGGCTGTATAACTGTGCTGGGGTCCACCCTCGGCTTATACACGAGTCAATAGGTTTTTCCAGATTTTTGGGGCAAAAGTAGGGGGGTCGGCTTATACACGGGTCGGCTTATACACGAGTATATACGGTATATGAGCTGTACTAGAGGGAAGAAGAGAAGTCAGCTACTAGGACATATGAAGAGTAGTGGTGAGGTTAGAATTAACGGGGAGACGTTAGGGGGAGGGGGGAAACCTAAAGACATCCTTAGCAGTGTATTAATGCTCCAATGTGTCTTCTGTGCAACAGCCACTTTATCTTGGTTTGTCATGGGGGGTAGTACCCGAATGGTTAATGATTCATTACTTATTAGCTGTACTGTTCTAGGGGGATTCGGATGGTTAGGTGGGTCTCCTGGAATGTAAAGGGTCTGCGCTCCCCAGCAAAGCGCATGATGGTCTTACGCCATCTAAAAAGGCTTCACACAGATATTGCTTTGCTCCAGGAGACCCACCTGATTTCTGAGGACTTTTTCCGTCTCAGGAAACTGTGGGTGGGAGAGGTTTATGGCTCTGGTGCGGTGGAGAGGAAAGCGGGAGTTTTAATCTTAATTAATAAATCCCTGGCTCATACGGTCCTGTCTACACAAATGGATGATGAGGGCAGATTGATCCAGATGACCATACAAATCCAGAAGGACGTCTTTTCTATTTACAATATTTATGCACCAAATGTGAATCAGAAGCCCTTTTTTCAAAAGGTACAAGCTAGAATTCTAACTGACCACGGCCACAATAGAATAGTAGGAGGCGAGTTTAACATGATGTTACGCACAGAGGAAGATAGGAGACTCTCCTCACCCCCACTAGGGACAGGTCAGGAGCCAAGGGGCTTACAAACGGAGAGCTTTCTTTAATCCCTTTCTGCAAATGTAGATATGGGCGATGCATGGAGGATAGTACACCCCCTGGATAGAGATTTTACCCATTTTTCCCACCCCCATGGGTCTTGGTCAAGATTAGATATGTTTTTTACTTCACCCAACATACTAGAAAGGGTGATTGAAATTAAAATAGAGGACATGGTAATATCTGATCACAGCCCATTGGTGTTGGAAACTAAGGATGCTTATGAGAAGGGTACTGATTATTTGTGGTGGTTTCCTGACACGTTCACCAGAGAGGAAAATTTTGTCACCCTTCTTAGAGAATGGTGGTCGCTTTATTCAAATGACAATGAAGCTTATCTCTCTGAACCGGGCTTGTTTTGGGAAACAGCGAAATCGGTTCTGAGGGGACAAGTGATGGCTTACAGCATGGGGATAAAGAAAAAGATAAAAGAACAATTTGTATAGGCCAGTTTAGAGGTGAGGAACTCGTACTCTTGGCTACAGGCTAAGGAAAATTTTGATATGTGGGCAAGGCGGAGGGAAGACATATATAAAAGTAGGTTGGAACTAAACCTCCATAATTTTGGTGACAAGTCCGGTCGACTATTGGCACGACTGTCACGTGGTAGACATCCTTCTTCTCCCATCCAAACTATAATTGACAAACATGGTAATACTTGGACCAACCCGAAAGACGTCACCCAGGCACTGGGAAAATTTTATGCATCTCTTTACTCAGATAGTGGCTCTGATATTCGTGAGGGGGCCGATTGGCTGCACCTAATTCATTTACCGGGTATTTCAGAAGAGGACAAACAATTTTTAAATAGTCCTGTCACTGTGGAGGAAATAGAGGATGCTATCAAAAACATAAACCCAGGCAAAGCTCCTGGCCCTGATGGCTACAATGGTGCATTCTTTAAGGCCTTAAAAGAACAGGTCTCTCCTGTCCTACGAGATTTGTTTAACGCAATCCTCCAGGGGGCCCCTATTCCGGACAGAATGAACCTGGCCTTTATAAAACTTATCCCAAACCAGGCAAGATACCAACGGATCCGGCAAGTTTCAGGCCGATTTCACTGATAAATCAGGATCTGAAACTTCTTTCAAAGATTATGGCCGATAGATTGGAGACGGTAATGCCTAGCTTGATACCCCCCATCAGGCGGGATTTATTAAAGGAAGATCAACTGCTACCAACATTAGAAGAGCGATGCTTTTGCTTGATGTTATGGGAAAGAGAGTGGGATTGGAGAGGGGGGACCCAGCCATGATCACACTAGACGCAGAAAAAGCGTTCGACAACGTACGGTGGTCATGGTTGGGTCGGGTCCTGGACTCTATTGGAATTGTGGGGCCATTCCGGCAATACCTGCAGTCTTTATATAGTAGACCAAGAGCTTGTATTAGTACCCCCGGCTACTTATCGGACTCCTTCTTCCTGCAGAAGGGAACGAGACAAGGTTGCCCGTTATCCCCCCTCCTCTTTAATTTGGCCATAGAGCCTTTGGCTTTACAGTATATCTTGAAAATAATAACACATATGAAGGATTCAGAGTGGGGACCAGAGAAGTCAAGGTGTCGCTTTTCGCAGACGATACTATCCTTTATGTTCGAAATCCCGAAAGAGACCTCCCTCGCATTCTTGCAGATATTGAAATTTTGGATAAACATTCAGGTTTCTGGCTAAATAAAGACAAATGTGAGATTTCATTCATTAATCCAAAGAGTAGATTTTCGGGACAAACTCACTTCTGTGATCTTCCAGTCGCTAAGGACAGTATTAAATATCTGGGGGTTCAGTTGGCTAGATATCCTGGCCAGACTTATAGACTTAATTTTGCCCCAATTCTTTAAAAAATTGAGAGGGAGCTAGCGGGGTGGGCTGGACTACCACTCTCTCTGACGGGGAGATGCAATCTGCTTAAGATGATCAGTTTTGCGAGATTGTTGTACCCGCTCCAAAATATCCCTATGCTGTTAAAACATACAGATATAGCTAAATTAAACAAAGCCTTTTCAAAATTCTTATGGAGGGGAAAAAAACCCAGACTGGCTTTTGGTGTCTTGATGCAGTCAAAGAAAGAGGGAGGTCTCCAACTCCCAGATTTAGAGGATACAATTTAGCGTGAATTTTGCGCAATGTTCTTGACTGGATCAGGGGCACTAACAATTTTCCGATGTAGATCTAGAGAGGGAATTTGCTAAGCCCTGGGATTTGTCTGCTTTGTTGCATTCACCGTTGCCTTGCTTGCCTACAGCCCTTAAATGTACTGTTATTTATAGAGACACGATTATGACTTGGAAAGGGGTAAGGAGAAAATTAAATTTATCTTGGAAAGTCTCAAAATTACTTAACCCTTGGAGATGTCCGGCCTTCCCTAGGACGCGAAAATTCACTATTTGAGGCTTGGAGGGAGAGGGGCATCAGAACCCTAGGAGATCTTATGAATGTGGGAGAGGGGAGGTGGTTGACAGAGAGGGAAGTCTTGACTACTTATTATCCCCTCGATTTCATGCCATGCAATACCGACAGTTCCATTATTATCTTCTCTCTCGCCTGCTGGATATTTCTGGGGAGGTTGAGGACAACTTGTGGTCCGACTTGCTAGCCATAAGTGAGGGGGATATATCCATTACCTCTCTATATGCTAAATTGCAGCAAATTTTGAGGCCGGCGAAGAAGGGGACTCTTTTCACTAAATGGAGAAAGCACATGGCTGACCCTGACCTAACTCAGAACATCTTAGAGGGTTGGGGGTTAGTTAGACGCTTTATTCACAATGAAAGATGGAGGGATTCTCAATTTTGGATCATTCATGGTACTGTTCAGGGCTTCAACATACCACCGACACAAGCTAACCAGGGGAGGTGGGTGAATTGCCCTAAGTGTAAGACTTATATGACAGATCTGGAACATGGTCTTTGGTCCTGCCCTGCTTCTCAACGATATTGAAAGTCAGTTGAAACATGGGCGAGAGGAGTTTGTGGGGGTTTAGAGAGGCTAAATCCGATGCTCTGGCTCTTTCACTATTGTGGAGATTCGGTAGTTGGTGGTCAGCCACATGCATTGTTTCACTATATTGCAATAATAGCAAAAAGACTTCTTCTCCAATTCTGGCTTAATGATATACCCCCTGATTTATCTCAAATCAAGACTTCCCTACGGAATGTTCTTACAATTGAGTCTCTGGAAACACTGCATAACCCCAGCAAACTAACACAAAAAATTTTCCATAAATGGAGAATGTTCATTGAACAAGAACTTACTGATGCTGAAATTACAGCCTTTATGCTACCTTATAGGTCCTCAGCTTGGTATGCCATGGAGGACTTGATAGGTACTCTGGGTAAATTGAAATGCTCAACTTAAAAGTGGCACTTAACTTTTATTATTATGGATATGTTGGAGTAATGCTAGGATGTTATCTAGGGAGGGGGGCGGGTGGGATTAAGGGATGTTATTATCTTCTAAATTGTTGTTTTCAGATTGACTTTGATTGTACATGGATATTATCTGCTATAATACTGTTTACTTTTGATATTCTTTAATGTCTGTGGATGTACTTTCATTTACGAAACAATAAAAATGATGGTTCAAAAAAAAAATAAATAGAATTATTCTTACCGTTAATTTGGTTTCTAGGATACCTTCCACGACAGCATAGGAGGTTGCCTCTCCCCGCCCTAATTGGGACAGGAAGCACATGAGAGGTTAAAGGCCCCTACCACCTCCCACTAGCCAGTGTCTTACAAAGAACCATAGCGTGAGAGTAAACAACAGTACATAGTGAACAATTCCAGGAATAATACGAGGAATAACAGGGAGGGAATTAAGTGCTGTCATGGAAGGTATCCTAGAAACCAAGTTTTATTGTCCCGCCAGGACAATATTGAGTTCCCAGGAGGGTGCAAGGACCTTAGTACAAGGACAAATACGAATAGCGGACACAATGAAGTGTTGAATCCACCGGTGATTTGCCACATAAGCATCAAACACTGAACTGAGAGCCGAAACCTGCAAACTATTCTGAAGAAGATCCAGAATCTGGAAGATATTGGCTTAGTGGAACAGGAGGGCTGGTGCCCCACCAAGAGGAAAATGTCTTCCAAACCTTACTATAGATTGCATTAGTGACCGGTTTGCAGTTCTTCTGTAAGGTGGCTACCATGTTTTCAGACAGGCCTTGAGCCCCAGCACCCGGGCCTCGGAAGCCATGCAGCTAAGCAGAACTTCTGCGGATCAGGATGGAACAAGGGACCCTGAGACAACAGGGTGGGGTCCGGACTCAGGATGACCGCACCGTCGACTTTGAGTGCCACTATCAGATTGTACCAACTCCTCCTCGGCCACAGCGGGGTCACCAGGATAGTGGGGATTCCGACTACCCTGATCCTCTTCAGGGTTCTTGCGAGAAGGGTATGGGAGGAAAGCGAAAGCCAGAGGAAAATCCCAAGGCTGGAAGAACGTATCCGCCTCCCCAGCCTCGTCCCAATGGTTCAGGGAGAAAAATGTTGCGACCTTTCGATTTGCGCTGGAGGCAAATAGGGCGCTCGCAGGAGTGCCCCATCGTGCGACCAGGGAGCAAAACAAAGCTTTATCCAGACTCCATTTTCCCGGGTGGACATCCCAGCGACTGAGAAAATCCGCCTGAAGGTTCAGGGACCCCTTCAGGTGGACGGCGGAGAGCGACAGTAGGAACTGTTCGGCCCAGAGGAAGAGCCTGGCGGACACAGACGTCAGGGAACTGGACATTGTGCCGCCCTGGTGACGGAGGTGTGCCACAGTGGTGACATCGTCCGAGTATGCAAGGACGTGAGATCCCTTGAGTTGAGATTGAACAGTCAGAAGGGCCTCCTCTATGGCTCTCAGCTCCTGGTAATTGGAGGACTGGGAACTGATGACGTGACTCCAGACGCCTTGAAGTGGGGTGCGACCCACCACAGCTCCCCACCTACTCTGCTTGGCATCCGTAGTAAGCGTTACAAGAGGGATCTGAGCCCAGAAACCCCCCCGCTGCAGACTGTAGAAGTGTAACCACCAAAGGAGGAACGAGGAGACGGGCCCAGGGTGGCAAACCCGTCGATTCAGGGATGAAGATAGCCTGTCCCAACAAGACAGGACGTGTGCTTGTAGGACCCGAGAGTGAGCCTGAGCCAACATGATAGACGGGATACAGGACGTCATGACGTCATGGAACCCAGAGTTGACAGTGCCTCCCGAAGGGTGGGAGACGCCTGACGCCGCAGGGATGAAATCTTGTTCAGAAGGGTCAATCTGTGGTCTGGGAGAAAGGATGCCTGCTGGTCGGAATCCAGCAACACCCCCAGAAACAGTTTTGTGGAGGAGGGTTGCAGCTGGGATTTCAGGAGGTTGGGGATCCAACCCAGGGACCGAAGAATATGCAGGGACCACTCCACACTGCTCCTGAGGTATTTAGGCAAAGGAGAAATGAGAAAGAAGTCCAAATAAGACACCAAACAGATGCCGCGACCCCTAATTAAGGCCCTGACCTCCGCCATGATTTTTGAGAAAATCCGGGGTGCTGAGGAGATTCCGAAGGGGAGAACGTTGAACTGAAATGTTCACAATGGCGATCTTGAGAAACTTCCTGTGCCAAGGATGAATGGGCATGTAAAAATATGCGTCCTTCAAGTCTATTGTAGCCATCTGGTGGTGCAGCCCGAGCAATGGAATCGCGGTTCGGACAAACAGCCGGGAATAATGACCAACCTCTTCCCATGGCTGGGAATAGAGGAGACGACATTTGTGTGAAGGAACTCCTGCACTTTTGAGTACAAGAGATCCTGCGCACCCTGAAAGGGCAGGGTAGTGACCCCGAGACCCGACGGAGGAGAGAACTCAAACTCTATGAGGAGACCCTCGGAAATGACCTTCAGAACCCCCTGGCAATCGGCGATCTGCCACCACTGGGGAAGAAAGGCCGAGAGCCGCCCCCCCACCGGGACCGAGTCACTGTTAGTCGGGGTGAGGTTGCTGCTGCTGAGCAGGGACGAAGATATTCTTACCTCGCCCCTTCTGATAACTCCACCTGCCTGCTTTTCCCTTGCCCTTGGGCTGGGAGGCCTGAGGCACCGAGGGACGAAAGGACCTCTTACGCATGGGTTACTGTTCGGGAAGAGCCTTGCAGTCCGTGGCTTTGTCCAGAATTTCGTCAAGTGCAGGGCGAAACATTAAGTCCCCCTTGAAAGGCAGAGAGTAGAGCCTCATTTTAGAAGTGGCTTCACCGCCACACCTCTACCCACAATGCCCGTCCGGCAAAGTTAGACAAGACCGAGGTTCTGGCCGCCAGGCGGACCAAATCAGCTCAGGCATCAGCGAGGAAACAGGATGCCTTCCCGAGCAGAGGAAGGGAAGCGAGGAGCTCCTCTCTAGGGGTGCCCTGAGAAATATAGGACTCCAATTGGTCCAACCACATCAGCAGGGACATGGAGACACAAGTGGAGGCGATGTTAGCCTGAATGGCAGAAGAGGACACCTCCCATTAACGCTTCATAAAAGCTCTCAATTTTTCGATCCATCTGATCCCGAAGCTGGGAAGTGTCCTCAAAGGGGAGGGCAGTCTTTTTTGCCACACGGACAACCTGCACAGCCACCTTAGGGACATCCCAGTGAATCTCATTGTCCTCAAGAGGGAAACGACGACCAGGATCACAATTGGATCTGTTGTCAGGGAATTCCCAGTCTTGTGAAATCAAATTCAAGATGGACTGGGAACCCGACAAGTTTGGCTGACTGAAGGCCAGCAAACCTTTCATCCTGCACTGAAGGAAGGACCTGCTCCTCATCCAATCCCATGGTGCTCCTAACGGCCCCAATCAGCTCCGCCATGTCCTCAGGGGGAACAGGAAACATCTAAGGTCAGCCTGCTTGGAAGCTGAGACATCATTGGGACCCTCAGAGTCTGAATCCATGACATCTTCAGAGTCTGAATGGGCAGCCTGGAGATTCACAGTTTCTCAGGAGGGGAAGGACCAGGAACAGGGGTGGACAGAGACAAGGAGGCAAGGGAAGCCTGAATCTCCTGCTGCATCATGGCACGCAAATCATCCACCAGGCTAGGGTGTTCAGCCCGAACTAACTTGTCAGTACAGCCCTGGCAGAGTTTCTCATTCCACCCGGAGGGGAACGTCTTAGAACAGAAAGGCATTTTGCAGACTTCCCAGCAACTCTCTTGGGGGACTCCTCAGAGAAGCACCCATCAGCCCTGCCTACTGGGCAGCACAAAGGACCCCCACCCTACACCCAACAGACACACTGTGGCCGGTGGAGCACTGGGCTCTGCAGATGCAGAGGAAGACATGACTACAGGAGAAACTACTTCTTACCGATGTCAGATGTCTTCAGGGCAGCCTTCATTCCCAAGGCCTGCCCCCAGTGCTTCAAGGTTCCCTGCCTCCTGCAGCTGGTCCAGTTAGGCCCCAATCACGGCGGCGAGCCCGCACGTGTGGCGCCCCTGCGTTCAGGAGGCCACAAAGGGAACTGCAGCCAGGCAGGTAGGACACTTGTTGCACACCAACACCCTCATAGCCCACACAACCTACGTGTAGGAGAAGGCCAGCCCTGAGATTAGAGACTCTATGAGATTGAGGGGTGATGGATTTGGAGGAGTGGGTTGGGTACACACGTAGTCAGGTGACTTGACAGTAGAAATAGGAAGGGGGAGGAGGAAGGAGTTCAGTAGGCCGAGGTAGGCTGAACAGCAAAGACCAGGAGCTGAGGAGCACAGGCCAGAGAACAGCAGCAGGTTGAGCTGAAGCTGAGCAGACAGAAAGACACACGTTCTGGAAGAGTGAAAGCATAAGGAGCGCAGAATCTGTACCGAGCCAGTGTGAGCCGGAGGAGAGAGAAAGCACATCCAGAGCCAGATCCCCAGGAGTGTGAGAGGACAGAGAGGGACGGTGATACCCGGGCCCTAGAACTACAGCTCAAGCAACCGACTGCAGGCGGAGTAGCCCTCCTATGATACAGAGAGGAACAGAGAGAAAGGAGCCTGGTAGAGCCTCACACTTGAGGACTGCTGGAGGCTGGGCTGAAGTAGAGTGTGGGCTCTAGAGGGGACCGTAGTTTACCCAGCATCCCCAAACAACACGACGGGGGGTCTTAATTCCAGATTGGGATCCCTACCCTAAAGGACAGGCAGCTCAGTGACAAACTAAGGACCCACAGTGGCCCGAGTCACCGCCATACTGTCCAGCGTTTCACACACACACACCCACCCGTGGAGACGGAGACCGTAATAGCCCGGAAAGGACACTAAAGACTGTGTGAGGGGTCACAGAGAGAGAGGCCTGGCTGCAGGGAGCAAAGGGGACCCGGAGAGGGAGAATGTGCCCCTATATTAAGAACTGTACTGGAACTTTGTAAGAACTGTAAATGAGCTGTAAAGTGACTTGAAGAACTGAGAGTAAACACGGAAAACCCTGGAACTGCTTCCCTTGTGTTTCTGCATGAAAGTGATTCTCTCCATACAGGATACAGCCTGTCAGCACCAGCAGAGAGGAGAGATCCCTGCAGCGTCTGCAAAGTAAGTGTGCTACACACTCCACAATAGACTTAACCCTTACTGCCCCGGGGAACACAGTTCTACCCACTGGAACTATACCACCTAAGCTGCCAATACATCATCCCCGGAGGTTCTGCGGCAGCGGCGGCCCCCATCACTGGCCGCATAAAGTGGGTGGTGTCACGACTGACATCCCCTGTAAATATTCCCTTTTATTGCCGAGCCCGGGACACGGTCCGGACCAGGACCACCCGTGACTTCCCCAGCAGCAGACCGGTCCGGTACCGAGTACCCCCGTCCCAGTGGGCCCGACACACGCTGCCCCACCAGGTCCTGTCGGTCAGAACCAGGAAGCGATGCGCTCCCGCCGGAGGAGCGCATGACCGGAAGTCCCGCCCCCGGCGTCACTTCCAGTCCCACAGGCAGCGTGCATCACAGGAGGTGGCCGGCGGGCTCAGCCCTAGGAAGAGGCCGCCGACCAGGGAGCCACCAGTCTGCTTCACTCCAGGAGGGGATTCGGATGGCCAGGGCCCGGTCCCAGCCACCCCAGCAGCACACCACCGGGGTGAACTGAGAGATGGCCGGAGGAGGAGCAAGGGCCCGACCAACGCCGCCCGGCAGGCAAAAATCCACAGAAAAAAGTATGCTTGCTGCCACCACAGCATAGGAGAGGAAAAAACCTCTCTCCATGCCCCATGGGGACAGGAAAGACACTGGCTAGTGGGAGGTGGGCCTTTTAACCTCTCATGTGCTTCCTGTCCCAATTAGGGTGTGGAGAGGCAACCTCCTATGCTGTCATGGAAGGTTCCTAGAGAAAAAAGATTACACTTTTTTTGAAGCAGCGGTGTATGTGAATTTTAGATTACAGTTATCATTCATATACCAAAAAAGCTCTGGCACTGCCGATTCTTCACCCTTCCAAATCATAAGAATGTCATCCAAAAATAGGCCGTACCAAGCAATTTGATAAGGGATTGCACTCTGAAAAGATATATTTACGTTCGCACCATGCTACAAATAGAATCGCTAGCAAATGTGAGAATTTTGAGCCCATTGGGCATCCTCCTATCTACAGTAAATACTTTTTATTGAACATAAAAAAAATTGTGCTCAAGCAGTTTTTCAACACTAGTCAAAATGAACTGCTTTTTAGGCTGAAAATTCATTGATACTGCTTAAATGACAGCATCCCTGGAGAGATTATGCTGTATACTAGAGTATAAGTCAGCAATATCACTAGATAGAAAAGACATATAATCATTCCAGGTAATATTGTCAAAAAAGCCTCAACACATTAGTACTGTCTTTTAAATAGCCAGGTGTTGTAATAGCAATTGGCTGCAGGGTACAGTAATAAATTAATTTTTGATGCTGGGAAAAAAATTGCAACCACCACTAGAAATGAATATCTCTACAGGGAGGGAAAAAAAAAACCTATACAAAAAAAAGTTAGCTTTGAAACAGCATTCAGTAATCAGTATAATCACATCAAGCATATTAGGCTGGTTTCACACTTGCGTTCAGGAAGCATCAGGCTGAAAACGCATCGAACCGTATCTGGGATTGTTTGTGCAGTATTAGGTCAAAATAGGTCCAAAGGACGCATTTTAAGGATCTGGCGCAAAAAATATGCCAGCGCATGTACCTGCAGCCCCATTTTAAAGGGAACCTGTCAGGTTGTTCTACCCCCTAGTCTACCACTGCCTGTCACAGCAGCTTGCTAGCTGATCCCTAACCATCCCTGTTTCACCTAAAAGTGCCCTATAAAGACTGAGAAAAATGAATTATAAACCTACATATAGTCTGAATCTGGAGTCTGGAAAGGCGGGCTCTGGGGCATGCCAAATGCGAGGATTGGAGAATGGAGCCCCAGATCCCGCCTTTCCAGTCTCCAGATTCAGACTGTATTTGAGTTTATAACTCATTTTTCTCAATCTTTTTAGGGCACTTTTAGGCGAGACAGTGATGGTTCGGGATCAGCTAGCAAGGTGCAGGGACAGGTAGTGGTAGACTAGGGGGGTAGAACAACCTGACAGGTTCCCTTTAGGTATATGGACACATGCCTGTTCAGGAGGCTTCAGGATTTGGAAGGATGACCACGCAAGACAAAAAAATGCAAGTGTGAAACCACCCTTACTCTTGAATACTTACCAGTATTAAATCAAAATGAAATTATGTGATATATTGAGGAATGGATGCAGTTTTGCAACTAAACAGGGTAGATCGTTGGGAGATATGTTGTCTCCAAGTCTGTTTGAAACAGGAGGAAGTGTTAGAACATGGTTCTCCTGTAGTGGATTTTACAAATGTAGGGGAAAATATGTATATAATAATAATAATATTAGGCCTTCGACCGGGTCAACTGGTGCTTTTTGGAGGCCTCACTGGAACGGATGGGCCTGGGGACACGATTTATGAGCAGAGTTATGTCTCTATACAGTTGTCCCACAGCCAGGGTTAAAGCTAACGGAGGACTGTCCACACCTTTCCCGATAAACAACGGAACCCGTCAGGGATGCCCTCTCTCCCCATTACTTTATGTAATTATTATGGAATACCTGGCAGTGGCAATACGTGGTAGCCCTGACATTAAAGGGGTAGAACTCAACGATCGGCAGTATAAAACAGCGCTCTTCGCTGATGATTTACTGTTATTTGTAACTCAACCACGCACGTCCTTCCCCTCAATACTCAAAGTCTTCGGGGAGTATGGTAAACATAGCAATTTTAAGATCAACACCCATAAGACGGAGGCCTTAGATGTATCCCTACCCAGGGGGGAGAGGGAGCACCTGGCGGAGTCTTTCTCATTTAAGTGGCAGCTGTCTGGTCTGAAATACTTGGGAATAGTGGTCCACAGTGATATTTCCAAATGGTTCAATCTAAACTACACCCCCTTGCTGCAAAAAACAACAAACGACCTACGCAAATACGATAAACGTCGGGTATCCTGGCTTGGACGAATCAACGCCATAAAAATGGACGTCCTACCCCGCTTTCTATTCTTGTTCCAAGCGGCCCCACTGGCAGTCCCGGCTCAGTTCTTCAAACAACTGCAGTCTATTGTCTCTAGATTTGTATGGGGAGGGAAACGTCCCAGAATAAGTTTACAGACCTTATACAGACATAAATCTCAAGGCGGTACAGGACTACCCAATTTTAAAAACTATTATAAAGCAGCAGTTCTAAATCGTCTGATTGATTGGGAATACCATGGAGAGGATAAACAATGGGTGGAACTAGAGCAGTCAACAGTAGACATTCCTCTCTGGAGTTTGCCTTGGATACGGCCAGCAGACAGACCCCAATGGGGTTTGGACGACCCCCTCATGACCACAACTTTAAAACTCTGGGACCCACTGAGTAAACAAAACCTAAGGGCAAAGAGCCCGGGTCCTCTAACTCCTCTTTTTCATAATCCAGCGTTCCCCCGCCACTGCAGGCCCAATCCTTCTTGAAATGGAGTCGCAAAGATCGACCTCGTCTAAGGCTGGCGTTTGAGAGGGGGACCCTTCAGACGGCCGATGTTCTGGCCGCAACGGCCTCTAGCAGGACATGGTTGGAGTATGCACAGCTTCGGTCCTATACAGCCAGATTGTCACAGGAAGTGGACTTTTCGGCCCCTCCGACACCATTAGACAAACTGTTTCTTCTTGATTCCCCGCCAGAGCACACAATTTCTTTAATCTACTCTATTCTTAATACACGAACAGATGAGGATAGACCAAGATTCATGATTAGATGGGAAAAGGAATTGAGAGAAGAGATCCCTGCAGAGGACTGGGAGAGGGCATGTATATACACCCATAAACTCTCAATGGCGTGCCAAGCCCAAAAGAAAAACTATAAAATCTTGACTCGATGGTACCGTTGCCCATCCACCCTACATGCGGCCTTCCCTACAGTCTCAGACATTTGTTGGAGGTGTAACAAAGAAGTAGGTACCATGATACACATTTGGTGGGAATGTGAAGGAATTAAACCCTTTTGGCAAACAGTTTTCCAACTATATGGGAAGGTATATGGTAAGACTCAAGCGATGATACCTGATATAGCCCTACTATCGATACTCCCAGGGTCCTACAAATCACAGAAGACTGATCTGCTCAGATTTTTTCTAACGGCAGCTCGGACGGTCATACCCAGATACTGGAAGTCTTCTCTTACCCCACCATTAACGGAGTGGTTGGGGGAGATGGTGAAACTACACCGTATGGAAGAACTCACAGCGGAGGTCTCCGATGCCAGGGACCGATATCTCAAGACGTGGGGTCCCTGGATCTTATTTAAAGATTCCCAGACCTTTAGAGACACTTTCTGAGGGGGAGCTGAAATGGGGGCAAGATTTCGGCTCGGGGTGCTTCATTTCCCAGTGAGCTTTATGAGATGGAGGGTTCGTCATTGAATACTTGTGGGCCCCCGTGCCGGGATCGACTTCCCTAACTTCTACATACTATAATGAAAACCTATTCTTCCCCCTGTATCCTCCCCTTTATTCCTTCTCTACTGCTCTGATCCTTACTCTCTTTTTGTGCTTGGTGACCTATTAGTGGTGATGTGAGGTATGGGAATGAGATTCTGTGACTAAGATTTAGGGTCAGAAACAAGTAAAGACAGGATCATACCTCTGTCAATTACCCTGACTCCTAAGGGTAGTAGATACACCCAATTTGATATATATAGCTTTTCGCTTATATAGTAGTTACCCTATAATGACCAAGATAAGTGAAGTAACATATTGAGCAAGACTCCTGTGAATAAACGGAGCAGACACATACTGGAGCATTTAGAATTTGATTTTACTGAGTACCGAATACATACGACAGAATAATGGTAATATTTCCTGTCCTATTATTCAATAGAAGAGAGTTGCGACACTTCCTAGCTCATTTATTAAAATGTATTCCAAGTTTCTCGTTATAATATTGTGAAATGATATGTTTATTGATTATTAAGACAGATACGGTAGAGGCCATGTTGGCCCTTGAATAAAATATAATTTCCATGTTATGGAACTCAGAAGAAAAGTGATCAGTCCTACTGTATAATCAATTGTTTGTGATAAATTTCTTGGACTTTCAATAAAAACATATTGAACATAATAATAATATTTATTCATTTATATAGCGCTATTAATTACATAGCAATGTACTGTGTGTACCTACACTCCTTGACAAAAGTTATGTCGCTTATCTATGTTATGTAAATAAAATCTTATAACCTGACGATAAATTCATCCATTGGTTGTATAAATTACTCTTTTGAAAGCTGAAATCCTCCGAAATGTGGTTTAGGTTAAGAAAATAAATTGTCACCAATGCTGAAATATTGTTCATTTAATGAACACAGAATGGTCAGATTTTGGCAAGACAAAGGTTTTTTCGCCCACAGAAAGTAATGTGATTGTCAAACACAAAATTAACTTAAAATACAAATATATGTTGCATAACATTGGTGAATGAAGTTGTGGTGCTATTAGAGTCATATTTAATATTTTGTGTGACTTCCATGGGCTTGAAGGACTGCATCCATGCGGTTCAACAATGATTCATACAATTTATTAATGAAGTCATCAGGAATAGCAAAGAAACCAGTCCTCCCAGAGTTCATCTAGATTCTTTGGTTTGTCTTCCAAGCTTAGTCTTTCATCCTACCCCAAACATGCTAAATAATGTTCATGTCTGGTGACTGGGCTTGCCAGTCCTTGAGCACCTTGATCTTTTTTGCCTGGAGAAACATTGTTGTAGAGATGGATGTTTGAGATGGAGCACCATCCTCTGCTGCAGAATTTGACCCCTTTTATGATTTTGAATATAAGAGGTAGTTAATACTTCTTGATATTTTAGGCTATTGATATTGCCTTCCACCTTGCAAATGTTTCATACACCCCCATACTGAATGTAACCTCACACCATGATCTTTCCATCACCAAATTTAACAGTTTTCTGGGTGTATTTTGGATCCATATGGGCTCCGGTAGGTCTCCTGCAGTATTTGCGGCGGCTGTGGTGTAATACTACTGAAGATTCATCAGAGAAATCCACCTTCTGCCACTTTCCCAGCATCCTTCTGTTTAGCAGGCTGTGGGACTTTGCAAATGCCACATGGTTTTTTATTTGCATTTTGTTTAGTGCTGGCTTCTGGGCACTGATTCGACCATGGAGGTCATTTCGAGACAGAATCCTACAAACTGTTCTAGTTGACACAGGGACTTGAGGTGACCAGGCCTGTTGGAGCTCTGCTGCAGTGGAAGAAGGGCTTGCTTTGGATTTTCTAACAACAAACATTCCTCCTGAGCAGTTGTCTTGCGGGGTCTGCCGGACCTGGGCTTGTCAAACATATCTCCAGTCTCTTCATATCTTTAATTTTTTGTACTTGACGCTGAGACACATTAAAGGTGCCAGCCACCTCTGCAGTGGATCTGGTCTTCAGCCTGTTGACAATCAAGGCTTTGGTCACAGGGTAGATTTTTGGCATGTTGTCAGAGCTCAAGTTGCAGTTCAAGTGAAGGTCTGGGTTTCTTTTTAGACACACCCACTAATTAACCGGTCATTTACTGAGCACAGGTGAGGATGTAAACTAGGATTGGGTGCATTATATGACCAGGCGACAAAACGTTTGTCTTGCTAAAATCTGACCATTCTGTGTTCATTAAATGCTCAATATTTCAGCATTGATGCCAATTTATTTACTTAACCTAAACCACATTTCAGAGGGTTTCAGCTTTCAAAAGAGTAATTTATACAACCAATGGATGAATTTAATGTCAGGTTATAAGCTTTTATTTACATAACATAACATGGATAAGCGACATAACTTCTGTCAGGGAGTGTATGCTGCTAAAAATAACGTGGTGGTTTATAAAAATTCCAAGATGTATAAAATAAACATGTGATGTCACAATGACTTAAGTGTAGTAAACGTTACTTGATGTACATTGGCTGTGCCTCTAGGACATTAAAGGGATCCTGTCACCTCCAAAAAGCCACCTAAGCTACAAAAACATGTCCCTGCAGCAAGCTTTCAGCATTCTCACACTCCTTTTGTCTCCTAAAAGCATCCTGTCAAAGTAGATAAAAACGATTTTATACTCACTCATTAGGCATTATAATTAGTAGGGGATATATTCTTTAGCCCTTAGGGCGTGTTGTTTTGCAGGCTCCAGGATCCACCCGCTCTCTCTCTGTGCTGCTTTGCTTGTGCAGGCTCTGCCCTCTCCCTCTCGGTCACTCACAGGATGCAAATCATTAGTTCTGCCTTCAGCTCCACATCACAGCAGCACAGAGAGAGGTTGGATCATTCAGGCTGCAAAACAGCACGCCCAAAAGGCAATTGCATATAGCCCCTAGTTCATAATCATCTTAATGAGTAAGTATCAAAGTGTTTATTTCAACTTTGGAAGGAAGCATTTAGCACAGAGAAGGATGGTTATAATGCTAATTGGAAGGTGCAAGGACATGTATTGATAGGTTGGGTGGCTTCCAAGAGGTGACAGGATCCCTTTAAAAACTAGTATAGCAGGACATATTACTGATATTATGAAAAAGAAAACAGTGGTACATTAGGTGCAGCCAAGCACTTCTGAGATACATAATGGAAAATGTGACTTTCAGTTTTTGAGGTTTCTATAGGGTTAATGAGCTTAAGCGTGGTGGCAATTGGAAAAAGATGTTAGTGAAAAAAGGTAGCCAGTTGGATTTTAAACTTAAGTACTAGAATCCTTAATGGTCTGAATTTCCATCAGGCTTTGATGTATATACAGGTACAGCTCAATAAATTAAGACTCCTCAAAAAGATTACGTATTGTATTTCTGAAATAAATTAAGTGAAATACATATATAGTTATTACAGAGTGATCCATTTCAATTATTTCTGTAAATGTTGAGTATTATGTCTTACAGCCAATGAAAACCCAAATGGAAAAGTTAGATTATTATATAAGGCCAATGGAAAAAAATATTTAATTCAAATGTCCTAATGAAAAGTATGCACAGTAAATGCACTCAATACTTGGCCAGGGCTCCATTGCATGAATTACTGCATAAATGCAGCGTGGCATGGAAGCGATCAGCCTGAGTTACTGCTGAGGTGTTATGATAGCTCAGGTTGCTTTGATAGCAGCCTTCAACTCGTCTGCATTGTTGAGTCTGGTGTTTCATCTTCCTCTTGAAAATACCCCATAAATTCTCTATGGGTATTAGGTCAGGCGAGTTCGCTGGCCAATCAAGCAATGTGATATTATGGTTCTTAAACCAGGTGCTGGTACTTTTGGCAGTGTGGACAGGTGCCAAGTCCTGCTGGAAAAAGCTTGTTCTTGGAGGGAAACATTAAGTGCCTTAAAATTTCCTGGTAGACGGCAGTGCTGACTTTGGTCTTGATAAAACACAGTGGACCTAGACCAGCAGATGACATGGCCACCCAAACCATTGTAATGGATGCCCTCCACACCTTTCGGGTGGGCGGTCATCTTAATTGTCTGCCGCCAAATTGGATGCTTTGTCTGAGTGTGTGCACGCCACCGAAAGAACCACGCTGACACCCATGTCAAAGTAGAGCTTAATGATATAGACCTTTATTAAGGGAGGAGTTAACATTTATATACGACTCCCTAAAGGGATGTTAAAAGGGGTGTTTTCATCATATTATGCTGAATCTACATTTTATTCTGAAAAACATTCAATTCATATTCTGTGTGTTAGTTTAATCTAGCCTTGGATTTGTACAGTACATTCAGAACATGCTGATAAGAACTTCTTACTGCTACATCTAAGTCAAAACATTATATAAAATCTGAGACAGAGAAATCCCGAAGGTGGGAGGGAAGAAGGAGAGAGAGCTAACTAGAGAAAAGAGCAAGGCCTTTTTCCTACAAACAGGCCTCTAGCCTGTACACTGAAAGATTTCTGAATGACTTCTATAAACTAATATAAATTATTAACTATTTATTGCCATAACACCATCACTGATGGATAACTTCACACTAGGCCTCAAGCAGCTTGGATTGTGTGCCTCTCCACTCTTCCTCCACACTCTGGGACCTTGATTTTCAAATGAAATGCTAAATTTACTTTCATCTGAAAACACCGCCTTGAACTCCTTAAAGGGAACCTGTCTCCTCCTAAAAGCCACCTAACCTATCAATACATGTCCCTGCACCTTCCTATTAGCATTAGAACCATCACTCTCTGTGCTAAATGCTTCCTTTCAAAAAGTTGAAATAAACACTTTGATACTTGCTCATTAGGATGATAATGAAGTGGGGGCTATATGCAATTGTCCCCAGGGCGTTTTGTTTTGCAGCCTCCAGGATCCAGCCTGTCTGTGCTGCTTTGCTTTTACAGGCTCTGCCCTCCCCCTCTCTGTCACTCACAGCATGCAAATCATTTGTCCTGCCTTCAGCTCCACATCACAGCAGCACAGACAGAGAGGCTGGATCCTGGAGGCTGCAAAACAACACGCCCTGGGGACAATTGCATATAGCCCCCACTACATTATCATCCTAATGAGTAAGTATAAAAGTGTTTATTTCAACTTTGAAAGGAAGCATTTAGCATAGAGAGGGATGGTTATAATGCCAATAGGAAGGTGACATGTATTGATAGGTTAGGTGGCTTTTAGGAGGCGACAGGTTCCCTTTAATGGACATCTGTCAAGTCAGCAGTCTTCCCTTGATTGTGTAGCCTACTGAACCAGACTAAGGGACCATTTTAAAACACTTATTAAAAAAATGCAAAGGCTTACTATTAAAGAGGACCTGTCACCCCCCCCCTGTTCTTGGCAAAACAATGTAGCATGTATGCTGCATTCAGGGAATGAGTCCCCCATGTCTCTAGCCCCCGTGTAAGCTTTAAAAGAGACTTTAGAAACCTTGCAGTTAATAAGATCCCACCCAGGCAACCTCTTAAGGAGTTTTCGCTACTGGCACAATCCTCCCTGCTTTTTCCTTGTGTTCTGCCCCCTCTGTGTCTACCCTCCTCTTCTGCTCTTAAAGTCATACAGAGCAGGAGCAGAAGAGGAGGGCAGACCCAGGAGGAGGCGGCGGCAGACACAGAGGGGGCGGAACACACAAGGAGGAGGCTAAAAGGATTGTGCCAGCAGCCAGGACCTCTTAAGATTCCACCCAGGCAACCTCTTAACTAAAGTCTTTTTTAAAGCTTACAGGGGGGCTAGAGACATGGGTGACCCCTTCCCTGAATGCAGCAGACATGCTGCATTCAGTTAGCCAAGCACCAGGGGGGGGTGATGGGTCCTCTACGTCCAGGAGGCTGGTTTTGGATTTGTGAAATCTCGCGAGACATGAACACTATGTACAATGGAGCACGGACAGCCACTCCACTGCGCAAGCGCAAGTGAGGCTGTCACTCAAGCGCCGGTCACAGATGGGGGCGGCGATTTAAAAAATGCAAGGCGGTTTTGCAGCCAGGGCGGCGAGAACATAATCCACTTGGACCATATCCCAGCCTCCCGGACTTAACAAGAGGCCAGTGCTGGACAGAATAGACATGATTACTTACCGGTAATTGTGTTTTATGGAGTCCACGACAGCACCCACATGAGAGAGGGGATCCGCCCACCAGGACAGGAAACCTACAGATAAAAAGGGGCGGTCCCCCTCGCTCCCTCAGTTTGTTTACAGAGCATGAGAGGAACCGCCAAGTTAAGAGAAGCACAACAAATCTCACAATACACAGAACAAGTACAACCCAACAACCCACGTACAATGCCAGTGGAGCAAATCACACACAAATCGTGAAAAGGGAGGGAAGTGAGTGGGTGCTGTCGTGGACTCCATAAAACACAATTACCGGTAAGTAATCATGTCTTTTCTTCTCGCCACGACAGCACCCACATGAGAGAATTGCAGAGAGCAAGACTAGGGTGGGACAACAGTGCTGAGGACAGATCTCCCAAAAGCCAAGTCAGAGTCAGAAGACAAATTCAAGCGATAGTGTTTATAAAAGGTAGACGGGGACGACCAAGTCGCAGCCTTACAAATAGAGTCAATGGAGACCTCAGCGCGTTCAGCCCGTGAAGAAGCCATGGCCCAAGCCGAATGAGCACTCACACCCTCCGGAGGAGTGCGTCCCAGCTCCGAGTAAGCCAAGCAGATGGCATCCCGGATCCATCTAGACAAGGTGCTCTTAGAAACGGCAAACCCCCTGCGTGGACCCTGAAAGGACACAAACAGAGCCCTACTCTGCCGAGAAGAGCTAGTCCTATCCAGGTAGTGTAAGACTAATCTCCTGACATCTAGAGTATGGAACCTCTGTTCCTCCGGAGAAGTAGGATGAGGAAAAAAGGAAGGGAGGAAAATCTCCTGACTCCGATGAAACCGGGATGCGACCTTAGGGAGGTAGGAAGGATCCGGTTTCAAGACCAGTCTATCTGGCAGGATGGACAGAAAAGGAGGATCAATAGACAAAGCCTGTAGATCACCCACCCGCCTAGCTGAAGTGAGGGCAACTAGCAGAGCAGTCTTGAGAGAGAGGGACCTAAGGGAGGCTGCCTCAAGAGGTTCAAAGGGGGGCCCTGTAAGGGCGTCCAGGACCAAATCAAAATCCCACGGGGCCACCCGAGGAATATGGACCGGGGTGCTACGCTCACAAGCTGCAATAAACCGCGACACCCATCTGTTCCCTGCGACATCTGAACCATATAATGCCCCTAAGGCAGAAACATGGACCTTAAGGGTATTAACTGAAAGACCCAACTCCCGACCCTTCTGAAGAAACTCCAAAATAGAATGGATGGGAACAATCGGAGAAAAAAGGAGCAGTATGGAACTGAAGGAACTTCCGCCAGACTCTACCATAAATCTTTGTCGTAACCTCCTTCCTACTTAAGAGAAGGGTGGAAATAAGCTGCTCCGAAAAGCCCCGTAACTTCAATAAGCTCCTTTCAAGTTCCAGGCCGTCAAGTGGAGGCCCTTCACCCGAGGATGACGGCACGGACCCTGAGAGAGCAGGCCCGGAACTGAAGGAAGAAGCCACGGATCGGACACCGACATGGCTCTGAGCCAGGAAAACCACGGCCTCTTGGGCCAAAAAGGGGCAATGAGAATCACCCTCGCCCCCTCGTCCCTGATCTTCCGGATGACTACTGGAAGCAAGTTCATGGGAGGAAATGCATAAGCCAGCTGAAAGGTCCAAGGGAACTGGAGGGAATCCAACAAGTCCGGCTTGTCCGTGAAATCCAGGGAGGCAAACCGGCTGACTTGCCTGTTGGTCCTGGTCGCAAACAAATCTATGTCCGGAAGACCCCACAAGGCAACTATCTTCCGGAAGGTCTGACGGCAGAGGGCCCACTCGCCCCGATGGAGGGTATGGCGACTCAGAAAGTCTGCTGTTGAGTTGTCGACACCCCGGATATGGAGGGCCGAAAGGGACAACAGGTTGGCCTCTGCCAGGTTGAGGATAGCCACCGCAGTAGACAGCAGCGTCCGGGATCGAGTACCTCCCTGCTTGTTGATATATGCCACCGAAGTGGTGTTGTCTGACAAGATCCGAACGTGCGAGCCCCGCAGCTGTGGAAGAAAATGACGGAGAGCTAGGTGGATAGCTTTTAACTCCCGCAAGTTGGAAGAATCGGAAGACTCCTCCACCGACCATTGACCTTGAGCTAAACAGGCCCCCAGGTGAGCCCCCCACCCGTCCGGACTGGCATCAGTCAGAAGGACCTGAGAAGGCCGAATCACCCAGGGAACCCCCCTGGAAAGGTGAAGCGGGTCCACCCACCAGGCAAGAGACTCCACAGCGTCCGGGGGCAAGGTAAGACGACCCTGAAGCCGACCCTGCAAGGCAACCTCCGCCAGCAAAACCGCCTGTTGCAATGGCCGCGTATGAAACTGCGCCCACTGAACTTCCGGGATGCAAGACGAAAGGGAACCCAACAGGGACATGGCCTCACGCAATGACAGGGAAGGGTGAGCAATAACCTGACTGACCCTAGCCCTGATATGAGATATTTTGTCATCCGGAAGGAGGCAGAGCTGACTTACAGAGTCCAGAAGGAGACCCAGAAAAGATTGATGAGTCACGGGAGTTAGTCTGGACTTCCCCCTGTTGATGATCCAGCCCAAGTCCTGCAAAGATGAGATGACATTAATCACACGGGACTGACACTGTTTGAAAGAGTTACCCACTATCAAAAAGTCATCCAAATACGGCACAATGAGTGTGTCCTGGTGCCGCAAAAAAGCCATCACCTCGGACATTACTTTGGTGAAGACACGAGGGCCGTTGAAAGACCAAAAGGCATTGCAGTAAATTGGAAATGCCGAGTCCGTCCCTCCCAGACGACCGCCACCCGCAGAAACTGCTGGTAATCGACGTGGATGGCGATATGATAGTAGGCATCCTTGAGGTCCAGGAACGCCATGAAGCATCTAGGGAATAACAGTTTAATCGTGGAATTAATAGATTCCATTTTGAAGGACCGGAACGCCAGGAAGGAATTTAACTTCTTTAAATTAATAATGGTCCGAAAGGAACCATCTGGCTTAGACACCAGGAACAAGGGGGAGTAAAACCCCTTTCCTTCCTGGCCCACCGGAACCTCAACAAGAACATGTTTGGACAACAGGGACTGAATTTCCAGGACCAGGGCACGCTGATGATGTGAAGGAGGGGAGGTAAGGACAAACGAATCTGGAGGAGAACGGGCAAAGTCCAGAGTAAGACCGGAGGCAATCACCCTCAGAATCCAGGGACTAGAGCAGGGGTCTCAAACTCGCGGCCCCCGGGCCGCATGCGGCCCGCCACGCTCCCCAGTGCGGCCCGGGGCACCATGAAAGAAAAAAGCATGCCCCGGGCTCATTATACATGGAGCCGCAGCGGTACCGCTTTATTGTGACTTCCGGGTACCGGCGGCTCAAACAAGCGCCTTCGCGCCTGTACATTCATGCAAGCAAGCGGCCGGTGGACCAATCAGAAGCCTCCTGTGACGTCACAGGAGGCTTCTGATTGGTCCGCCGGCCGCCTGCTTTCATGAATGCACAGGCGTGAATGCGCTTGTTTGTTTTCTTCCGGGTACCGCCGGCTCAGCTCACAGTAATGCGGTACCGCGGCGGCTGCATGTATAATGAGCCCGGGGCATTAATGAAACAGGCTGACCGGGCTCTCAGTTTGCGGTCGCAGCTGCTGCCCCCTGTGACAGCGGGAGCACAGCGGTAAGTGATCACCGGAGCTGATAGCCAGCCCCCCCCCTGCTCCTCTCCCGGCCAGAGCTGACAGTAAACGCCCCCTCCCCCTCCACTGCTCCCAATCCAGCCGGAGCTGACAGTACATGGCCTTTCCCCAACCCCCCTTCCCCTGCTCCTCACCCGGCCAGCAAAAAGACCCTCACTTCAAAACCCCTCCTGCTCCTCATCACCTGCCACCTCAGGGCTGACAGGGTCATACCACCTCCCGGATTAAGTTCAGCCAGCCAGCCCCTGATCAGGTGTGTGAGAGAGAGAGAGTGTGTGTATGTGTGAGTGCATTTGTGTGTATATGTGAGTGAGTGTGTGTATATGTGAGTGTGTGTGTATTTGTGTGTATATGTGAGTGAGTGTGTGTATAAGTGAGTGTGTGTGTATTTGTGTGTATATGTGAGTGTGTGTTTGTGTGTATGTGAGTGTATTTGTGTGTATATGTGAGTGTGTGTATGTGTATAACAGTGAGTGTGTGTATTTGTGTGTATATGTGAGTGTGTATTTGTGTGTATGTGAGTGTATTTGTGTGTATGTGAGTGTGTGTATGTGTATAACAGTGAGTGTGTGCATTTGTGTGTATATGTGAGTGTGTGTGTATGTGTATATGTGAGTGTGTATGTGTGTGTATTTGTGTGTATATGTGAGTGAGTGTGTGTATATGTGAGTGAGTGTATATGTGTATATGTGTGAGTATTTGTGTATATATGTGAGTGAGTGTGTGAGTGTATGTGTGTGTGAATATTTCTGAGTGAGTGTGTATATGAGTGAGTGTGTATATGTGTGAGTGTGTATATGTGTGTGCGTGTATTCCCGAGCCGCCTGAGCAGCACATCGCCGGCGGCTGCTGGGTGCAGGCTGGTGCCGGCCGCCGGGTGCTAGCCGGTGCCGGCTGCTGCCAGCAAGCAGAAGACTGGGAGCCACAGAGGAAGAAGCTGCTGGAAAGAGAAGAGTGGAGTCAGGTAAGGCGCTGTTACAGCCGAAGATAGCAGCCTGGGGGAGGGGAACGTGACCGCTGAAAGTGCCTAGGGCGGCAGGAGCTCCAAATATGGCCCTATGTAAGTGTGTCAATGTGTGAGTGTGTGTATGTATGTGAGTGTGTGTGAATGTGCGGGTGTGTATATATGGGCTTGTCCACGCACCTGCGCTCTTAGTATTTTCAGCAGACGCGGTCCCTGGTTACCTGATGTGTATCGTGGTAACCAGTTCATACAGCAGGCTGTATAGAGTGCGCTTATCCAGAGCGCACAGGGAAACACTGCAAGCAGCGTTTCCCTGTGCGCTCGGGATAAGCGGACATGGGGCAGCCTGCTGTATGAACTGGTTACCACGATACACATCGGGTAACCAGGGACAGCGTCTGCTGAAAGCGGCCGCATACACGCACCTGCGCTTCTCTGTCAAAGCCTAAGTATTTAGCGCAGAAGCACTAAATACTAAGAGCGCAGGTGCGTGGACAAGCCCTATGTGAGTGTGTGAGCGAGAGAACAAAAAGAACAGAGACCAGGACATTACTACAGGATGACCAGGGAGGAACATTACTTCAAGAAGGGGACCAGGATTGGGACATTACTACAAGACGGGGACCAGTTTGGGGGACATTAATATACAATGGGGACCAGTATGGGGACATTACTACATAAAGTAGATTAGGGTGGGGACATTACTACAAGAAGATCAGAATTTGTACTTTACTAGATTGAGCAAAAAATTCTGGTATTGCTAAAATGTCACTTAGGGCACCGTTACACGTCGCAACATTGCATGCAATTTCACTGGCAATTTGCTGGTTGCAGTGAAATCATGGACACATTGTTCTATATTCTTGCTGTGTACAAATGTAACAATGTGTCCATGATTTCACTGCAACCAGCAAATTGCCTGTGAAATTGCATGCAATGTTGCGACGTGTAACGGTACCCTTAAGGTGCTGTCACACGCGGCGATCTGGCCTCCGATGTCAGAAGCGATGTGCGGGTGCCCGCTCGCTTCCGACATCGCAGGCCAGCTGTCACACGGCACGACGTTGCCGGTGACGTGGCGGCGATGTGGGCGGAGCCATCGCTCGCTGGGCTGGGCTCAGAAACACTGCGATATAGGCTGGATCGCACCGCCAACAGTGTCAGACGGCGCGATCCAGCCTAATCGCTGGTCACAGGTTGACAGGTTTATGAACATGTTCATAAACCTGTCAACCTGCGACCAGCGATAATTTGCAGTTGCGTCGCGCTGTCACACAGCGCGACGCACTTGCAATATCGCCCGCGACATCGCTGTGACGTCACTTTTCGGCGATGTCGCGGGCGAAATCGCCACGTGTGACCCCACCTTTAGTCCTACAAGCAATGCGGCCCCCGATATCAATTTTTTTTCTACGTGCGGCCCACCAACCCAACTGAGTTTGAGACCCCTGGACTAGAGGATATAACAGCCCAGCGATCAGAAAAAGCCGACAACCTACCCCCCACTGGGAGATCCGACCTAACGGTACTTTTTACCAGGTTTGAAGGAGGAGGACCCCCCAAACAGGGCACCCCGTTGTTTACCCTCCTTGGGTTCCCAACGGTCCCGGTTCTCCCTGTACGACCTCTTCTGGCCGAACGGACGTCTCCTGAAGGCTCTCCTATAAGATGGAACAGGCGGATTAGGGAACCCCCTCTTACGGTCAGCTGCCTTAGCCAGAATGTCATCCAAGTTAGGACCGAAGAGGTACTCACCACGGAAGGGGAGCGTACACAACTTGGACTTGGATTGAGAATCGCCCTTCCACCCCTTAAGCCACAGGGCCCGACGAGCCGAGTTGGTCAGGCCTGCAGACCGAGCCGCCAGGCGCAAGGAATCAGCAGACACATCAGCCAAATAAGCCGAGGCCCCACGAATCAATGGAAGAGAAGACAGCAACTGGTCCCTGGGAACCCCTGACCTAATCTGATCCTCAAGCTGATCTACCCAGACCAACAAAGATCTGGCAGTACATGTAGCCGAAATAGCGGGTTTAAAGGCCCCTGTGCAAGATTCCCAAGAGCGTTTAAGCAACATCTCGGCTTTCCGGTCCAGCGGATCAGACAGCAACCCTGCATCCTCTACCGGGAGGGTGGAACGCTTAGATGTGGAGGCAACCGCAGCGTCCACCTTCGGGACCTTGGACCATGTAGCTAAGTCCTCATCATCGAAGGGATATCTCCGCTTGGAAGAAGAAGGAAGAGCCCCACGTCTGTCCTGCTTATCCCACTCCCGATAAACCAGATCTTTGAGAGCCGCCACCACAGGGATAGCTCGTCTCCTCTTTTCTGAGAGGCCGGTGAACATGATATCCTGCGCTGAACGAGACTCCCTAGAATCAGGCACTTCCATAGTGTGGCGGATAGACTTGACAAGGTTGTCCACACTGTCCAGGGGGAAACAGGATTTACCCTCATCATCCGATGAGGAAGAAGCAGGAGAGGCCGATGGGGACCCGAAGACACCCTGAGACCTAACCGGGCTACCCTCCGGAGAGGACACACCAGGGGACACAGGCTTCCTAGCCCTGGAGGAACACGGCCGAGAATGAGCCCCCTCACTGAAGGACAACAACTCCTCCCGGATCATAGAGCGAATGTCCGCCGTTTTAACAGAGGACTCTTCCTGCAAAGTCTGATTTATACAGGCTTGACACAGACGCTTCACATATGTCTCAGGAAGGGGCTGTGTACACAAGGCGCATTCTTTATGCTTCAGTTTTTTGCCCTTCTTAGGCTACGAAAAATAGAAAGGGAGGAAATCAGCAGAGGAGCAGAGAACACACTCACCCCGTGAACTGTGCATACTGACCGGTTCAGGAGGTGTAGGACCAGCCTGTGATGGTTGACCAGTCTTATTCCGGTCACTTCTGTCAGCAGACCCAGCCTCCTTGCTGCGCCCACTGCCACCACGAGTCTTGCTGGATGGCTGCAAGTCAGTGTCAGGCTGCTGCAGCCCCCCTGCCCCAGGAGACGACATCACAGGGATCAGAACACCACCGGCGCTGCTGCCGCACTGTCTATTACCTCCTGTGCTGGGGCCACCTCCCCGGCCGCCCGGAAGCAATCGCACTACTTCCGGGTCAGAAGCGCTTCAAGCTACTGCGCAGGCGCCGGCGCGGGCCGGAAGCCGGCGCAGTGATCAGAAGGCGGCCGACCGCCGCGGCCGCAGCCTCCCCACACTCCCCAGAGAGAGCCCGGACCCCACCGCGCCGACACCCCGCCCCACCACCGGGAGACACGGACCCGCCCACCACTGGGCACGGCCCCCATCCCCCGCGAAATGGCGGCAAAACGTCCGTGTCATAGAGCCACAGCCCCCCCAGGAAGCGTAGGCGCTGCTACCGCCTGAGACAGCCAGACAAAAGGCCGTTACATACATACCTCTGGGCCCCCTGGCTGCCCCTGGAGACCACCGTGGATGAATGCAGCTTGCCCATACTGCACCGCGCTCCCACGAGTCAGGGTGGATACCCAACGCTGACAACGTGACATCCTAGTCAGCCGGGGGAGAGCCGGAACCGGATTTCCCGACGCTGCTTCTGGAGTTCCAGGCCCTGCCGTTCTCAAAGATACCGCACAGAGGCTGATTGAACCCAGGTAAGCCTTTTTGCTGCAGGTTCCCATCAGGACAGGAAACCAAACTGAGGGAGTGAGGGGGACCGCCCCTTTTTATCTGTAGGTTTCCTGTCCTGGTGGGCGGATCCCCTCTCTCATGTGGGTGCTGTCGTGGCGAGAAGAAAAAAAGTTATTTTCTCAGGTATTAGGGGCACATAGAGGGGTTACAAGAACCCCAATTACATTATGTGTACGGTAAGTTGGTGGGAAGTTTAAAATGCCCAAAGGGGGTGACAGGTTCCCTTTAAATACATCTAACCAGCAATGTGATAGTCAGCTCTCTTCACACTACCAGAACTATTACTCAGTATATAAACTATGGCCACTCCATTATAGAGCAGCAATGCCAAAGAACTTTGGTTATCTGAATCATTGTTTAAAAAGGTACTCCAGGGAGATAAAATTAAATAAAAAAAAAAAAAAAATTGTAGTGTCCCCGCCTTTAAATAGTATGACCCTGAGCAGCCTCATACACTTGTATGATCTCACAGCTATTATCAGGTTACATATTAACAGTAAGTCTCAGATATTAGGAGAGTCCTCTTTGGATGATGTTCAGTCACCTCTCCACCTCAAGAAGCACTCAACAAAATCTACAGCCACTTCAATGGCCGAAGTAAGTACTAAGCTGAGAGTGGCAGCCACATGGTTGACCCTTAAAGTATTATAGTTTAGATGTTTCCGCAGTTGACTATTGGAAACGGACACTAGAAAAAGTTACTTTAAATATTAGCATCTCTTAATATTGATTTTTAAATCCCTTGTGTACTGACAGGAGAAGCGGTAATAATAATAATTATAGCAACAACATATGCCTAATTTACACCCATTTTAGTTGATTTTTTTCCCACTTTACTACTGCCGATTATTATTATTTATTTTTATAGCACCATTTATTTTCCCATGGTGCTTTACATGTGAAAAGGGCATACATACACAAAGCAATATAAAAAAGGAGATTTTTGTGTACTCACCGTAAAATCCTTTTCTCTTAGCCTCTAATTGGGGGACACAGACAATGGGTGTTATGCTGCTGTCCACTAGGAGGCGGCACTAGGCAGAATCTGCAAAAGAGGTAAGTGGCTCCTCCTCTGCAGTATACACCCCTGGACCAGACTCTGCCTCACCAGTTTTGTGCTAAAGCAGTAGGAGGGATAACAACTTAATACTAGTACAACAAGGCCTATAAAGAAGCAGGCCAACCTGTGTAATCAGTTAATCGTTAATAGTTAACAAGGCAATAACAGTGTAACTAGGCCAGTAACCAACCCAGTATATGGCCAGCAGATAAAAGTTACCCGAGTAATATTAGCATAACAAGACCTGTGTGAATAGGCACTTGTGTAAACCGTTAACAATTAACAGTAATAATAGTATAACACGGCCTGCAGTTAAACAGGCAAACGTGTAACCCGTGAACTTCCGGCTTCCTCCGGTGGGCGCAGGCAATGACGTCATTGTCTGCGCGCCAGAGGAGGAAGCCGTAAGACGCTGGATGAAGCCGGAGGAGCGCGATGACGGCGGCGGCGGGACAGCGATAAATATGATGTTTTCCTTTTCAGGATTGCTGCACAAGGGTGGGGGGGCCCTGTATACTGATATGGGGGGGGGGGGGCTGCTGTATCTTCCTCTGGGGCTGCTGTATACTACCACTGGGGCTGCTGTATACTACCTCTGGGGCTGCTGCTGTATACTACCACTGGGGCTGCTGCTGTATACTACCACTGGGGCTGCTGCTGTATACTACCACTGGGGCTGCTGCTGTATATACCCACTGGGGCTGCTGCTGTATACTACCACTGGGGCTGCTGTATATACCTCTGGGGCTGCTGTATACTACCACTGGGGCTGCTGCTGTATATACCACTGGGGCTGCTGCTGTATATACCACTGGGGCTGCTGCTGTATACCTGTGCTGGGGTCCACCCTCGGCTTATACACGAGTCAATGGGTTTTCCCAGGTTTTGGGGGCAAAAGTAGGGGGGGTCGGCTTATACACGAGTATATACGTTATATATATATATATATATATATATATATATATATATATATATATATATATATATATAATGGATATGGCCCAGAAGAGGTCCTGCATATGCAGAGCCTTCACGACCCGATGGCCTGGAAACGGGCACCGTTGGTGGCCGAGAGTTACTTTCATTTAGGCGAAAAAGTATCTCACCATTGGAAGAAAAGATGGAAGATCAGGAAGGGCGATTTACCTGAAAGCACTGCAAACTCCGCTACTCCTTGGAAAGAAGTAATTGCCACCAAAAAACACCCCTGTTTGTGGGAGCCTGTTAAGGGAGATACTCAGATGAAACTAAAATGGTGGTGTTTTTGTATAGCCGGGACGAGATTTAGGTCCCACGGGTGTAGTGGCCCGTTGTATGGAGAAGATAATTAGCAGACCCCTCAATGGAAGGATTTCCTTGAGGTATGGCTGCTAAACGTTTCTGGAAGAGAGTGGAAGGGCTGAAACCTGCCCCTTGAGAGAGCCTAAAGATAGGCCTGAGTCTATGCCTGATTTAAGTAACCTGAGTATTCTTGATAGAGAATAGGGCCAAGGAGAATGGCCTGTAGCGATGCACCAAGCAACCCAAAAAGGATCTTCCATGTGCGATGGCATATGATTGATGAGACTGGTTTCCTCGCTCTGACTACGTTCGGTACACAATTCAAAGAAAACCCCATCTGGGTTAAGGTCCAGGTCTCAAATGCCACGCCATCAAAATCGGAGATGAAAGACTTGACGGTAGACCAGGTCTTGTCACAGTAGATCTGAACTGTCTGGTTGAACGGCCTGACAACCACCATGGTACAACTACTCTGAGTGGGATTTCGGAAGCGAATCCAGCTCTGGAATGGTGCGTGTGCTTCAAATAACTGTGGGTAATGAACCATGAACCTTGAGGGGCGATACCGTGAGGTCCACATCCGAGATTCTCTAGTGCCGGTAGGATCGTGGGGCAATATGAGGGTGGGAGACCCATTCCTGTGAGATCCTTCCTTTGAGGCTGAAGAAATCCGATTCGGATTGCCTAGACCGGTACGTAACCGCCTGAACACACCGAGTTCATGTATTCCATCCAGCGACGTGCGTGATGAACTTCATCCTGTCGGAGATTGCGGTTTCCACCCCAGTGATTGACGACTGCCCAGCCATGGCCCATTTAACTGTGTAGAGATGTAACAGTCAGGCCAAAGGTAGCTGAAGGCCGTCCGTGCTATGTCAATTTCCAAGAATCTCCCGTAGATCGCTGGGCATTCTCGAATCTGGGCGAGATCATGTGCCCTGTGATGGGGTATACCATGCCCCATCCTGAGGGCTTGTGGTAGTAGTCAGAACCCTTCAGCATGTTGGAATGAAAAAACCATCCCTGCGGGAGAGAGAGAAAGTGGGCAGAGCCACCGGTGGTGAGGCCGCCTAGCTAAACATGACAGGTGACAAACAATTCCTGTCTAGTGAGTTAGGTTCTTGTTCTATTAGAAGGTAAAAAAACTATAAGCGGTCTAATTGCAGGCGCTCAGGCACAAAGGCAGCAGGCACTGGGATGTTTTTTCAACAGACCTTTATTCAGGCTCCCCTCCTACTCCACAACATGTTTCGATAGATTCTCTATCTTCCTCAGGTGTTCACCACCTGAGGAAGATAGAGAATCTATCGAAACATGTTGTGAAGTAGGAGGGGAGCCTGAATAAAGGTCTGTTGAAAAAACATCCCAGTGCCTGCTGCCTTTGTGCCTGAGCGCCTCCAATTAGACCGCTTATAGTTTTTTTACCTTCTAATATAAATCCCTCTCTGAGGGTAAAGCGGCGGGGAGCAGTTAGGCGCAGAGTGCAGCTTAACGTGAGGACCTGGCGTCGCCTGGCAACAGGAGCTTTAACTTAAGGACCTGCGGTGACGTGACCGGATGCTTGGAGCCCGCGGTGTGCGGATGAGCTGGAGCCTGTGAAGGGCGCCTTATCAAATGTATTACCGGGTTGTGCGGGGACAGCACAACCCGATAAGGTGAGTGGCCACCTATTAGTACACCACGCTAAAAAAAGCCCCCTGGTAACCGCACTATTGCGCCCCTTTCTCTTTCTTTTCTCTTGCAAGTTCTTGATCTATGACTTAAGCGTGGAGAGTGAAGGCTGGTCGAGATGCAGTTGAGCAAGGTAACCTGCCTCTATTGCTGCCATCCAGTTGCCTATGCCTTGCCTGGCAGGGCTTAAGTACAGAGAAAACCGAAGGAAGGGGGTGCGGACTCACGGCCACAGGCCCCGAGTCCTGTTCTGTGGAAGGTTGATCACTGATGTGATATATTGAACTGTTGGAACAAGATTGGAATTGTGGAGGTTGGACAAGCCTCCTAACTCCTTCTAGTGTCTACCGTGTTGGGCACGCTGTGTTCTGCAGTCCGTGAGGATCGGTGCTTTGATAAGCCCAGCGTCCGATACGGAAGGAAAACAACCCCCCTTGGAGTAAAGGGTGGTCCTGATGTTCTCCTGACTGTAGTGAGCAGTTAGGGCGTCGTAGTCAACTTGAACGGGCATGCCACATTTAGTAGTGTTCTCCTAAGATTGCCAAACTGAGGAACCTGTGGCCAGGAGTTGTAATAGGAATATGCCGGTAGGCGTCCTGTATGTATGCACGCACAGAATGCTGATTCTTGAAGTTAATGTGGACTAGAATCTTTAAAAACGTTCCTCGCATGATACTGGTACAATGACTCCAAAAATGAGGATAAACTCCACTGTGAGGAACAATGCTAATGAATTCCGAAGGGACCGGCGTCCAGCATCGATGGCGGATAACGAGCCATCCTGGTTTGTACTGGGGGAGGGAAGGCTAGTGCCTCCCTGGCATCGGAGTTTAACCTGTCCAGCTGTTGTCCGAACAGGTGTCAGCTGAGGTATGGAATACCCGCGAAGGACTCCTTAGGGTACCTTTACATGCGGCAACTTTTCTAGGATTTTCACTGGCAACTTACTGGTTGCAGTGAAATCATGGACACATTGTTCTATCTTGTTGCTGTGTACAAATGGAACAATGTCTCCATGATTTCACTGCAACCAGTAAGTTGCCACTGAAATTCCTAGAAAAGTTGCCGCATGTAAAAGGTACCTTTAGAGATAGCGGCTATTCTTCCCTTTTCATAATCGGAGGGTACGTCTAATGGGAATGGCATTGACGGCTGTGACTGCTGCGCAGTGAGCAGCATGTAGGGCTGCATGCATCAGGTAGAAAGTTATAGAAGCGAGTGGAGCTGTCTGGGCCGCCAGCGGTCAACCCGCTAATGCCGTGATAGCTTGCATGGCCTTGACTGAAGTGAATCTAGGTGCAAGTGAAGGTCCTGACGCTGTAAAAACTGAACTGGTCAGTTGGGTAACCAGGCTGTCAGGCGCCTCTTCAACCGAGATGTTGTTAGACCAGGTGGATCCTAGCAATTCCACACAGTTGTGCCGGAAGAGCTTGATGGCCTGCCTCGATCACACTACAGTTGGCCGGTCATGTACAGCGCCTGGAGACCAGGGCTCTCTCTGAGACTAGCCCCGACAGTTGCCGAGCTTTTCCTTAGGGAACTGCAGCAGATAGTTCCAAGAGCTGCAGCAAGGATCCTGATCCTCTGTTATATGCGATAGGGAGGAAGCGTGTGAAGCTGCAGTAGGAGATAGGACTACCGAACCCCTGGTTATGTGCAGCTGGGAAGAAACGTGAGGAGCTGCAGCAGGGAGGGAGCCCTGCTTGGCTCCGCTGCCCCGTGTGCTCCTTGTGAAAACTATAATTTTATACATGCATTATCCCACTGAGCCACCTCATCTACTGTACTGGGCGTTACTGCTTGTGTGGGGGCTGCAGGGGAGTCTATTGATGGTTACTGGGCTACTGGCTCTGTATTAGGGCTTGTATGCCCCCCTTTTACTCCAGCACTCTGCAAGGTGCTCCTGGCTCCGTATGAGGACTTTATTGATCCCTCACAGCCCAGGGCCACCCCTGCCCTCAGTCACTCAATGGTCACCGCTGGATGCAGGCGGCCCTCCTTACACATAATGGCCGTGGCTGATGCAGTCGGCCTCCATATACTGGCCGCCGCTGTATGCCATAATTATCTGTGGGAGAGGGCGAGAGCGTTGCCCAGCAAA
Source organism: Allobates femoralis (assembly GCA_033576535.1). NCBI lineage: Eukaryota > Metazoa > Chordata > Amphibia > Anura > Aromobatidae > Allobates > Allobates femoralis. The sequence goes on from JARQOC010000001.1 coordinate 276,869,224, forward strand.
ATGCATGCCAAGAGAAGCTGTCCCGCCCCTTGTGCCACTCCCGGCTGCCCCCTCCATGACGCTGTCCTTTGGGGGGGGGGTGGAGCGTGCAGGGAAATAGAAACTCAGTACCCTGCACGCTCTGTTCCACCCCTGTATGAAGATGACCGCGTCATCCGGGGGCGGCCCAGGGGTGGAAAAAGCGGCTGCAGCTTTTCGCTAGCTGAAGCCGCGGCCTCAAGTTAAAATAGATGGCGCAAATGACGGCAGGCCGACGCAGAGGTCCGGTCCGGGACTGGATCTGGACCCAGCCGGACCCCCGGCCACATGACCGCTTGCCTAGCGCAGCCCACCATCAGGCGCACCCATAGGACTGGGTCTCCTGGAAGTGCGGTCTAGTGTGGCAGCCCCCATCAGGAGACACTGTGCTGGCTCTGTAGGGAGCCCAGCAAACTGGTGCTCCTACTAACAGCATGGGTCCCCTGCCCCATCAGGAGAAAGCAGTGAAGGCTGATCTCCTGGAGTGCGTGTCTGCAATAGATGCTGTAGATTTGTATCCCCCATTAGGAGAACCCAGAGAAACCGGGTCTCCTGGTTCCAGGGGTTGGCTGAATTGTATTCCCCATTAGGAGGCCGCAGCAGAACTGGGGTATCCCTCAGAGACACTCAGCAAGGCTGAAGCTTCTGGAGTGCGCTGCAGCAGCTGCAGTGCAGACATGCAGAGTGCTGCGGCCCGTGTCCATCAGAAATCCGTATGTGGATTGCGCCACTGCACCATGATCGTGCCCTACCTGCGGTGTGTCAACCAAAAAGCCCCGAAGGGTTGATTGGGGAGGGATGCTGCTGTCCACCGTCAGTGGGCTGCTGTGTAACCTCGACTTCAACCCAGAATCTCCAACAGTGGGGAGCTGGGGAAGGAGGGGGGCCCCATCGTCTCGACCTCAACCAGGTACCCCCAACAGTGGTGGGCCGAGGAGGGAGCGGCATGTGGGGGGGGAAATGTCGACCTCAACCAGGCGCCCCCAAACAGGGGGGGGGCCGAGGAGGGACCATGCCGGCAGTCTCGACAGAGACCCACTTTTCTTCTTCTTGAAATAAATCAAAAAGTGAAAAATTTTAGGACAATACAATTTAGGTGTGCCTCCTAATGACACTAAGCAAAAACTGGTGAGGTAGGGCCTACTCCAGGGGTGTATACTGCAGAGGAGGAGCCACTTAACTCTTTTTCAGATTCTGCCAGTGTCGCCTCCTTATGGACAGCAGCATAACACCCATGGTCTGTGTCCCCCAATGAGGCGAAGGAGAAATGAGCAATACAAGGCACACACAAGTACAGAAGGAGAGGGGACCTGATGTGGTTTCCCTATTGTAGATTACATTTCTCATAGTGCCCCATGCTTGTATCTCATCGCATTTTTTTTGTTTTGATCTAATGTCCAGTAGAGATGATCAGATCGTATCACCAACTCCAGTCCAGGTCAGTAGCACCTGGCTACTAGGCGAGAGCTGTGAATCTCTTACCTTCCATCGTCTGTCGTGACTTGATTAGCCAGGACTGGCGCCACATCATCTGTGTGATGTGAGTACATCATTTTTCAATGATTTGTTCGTTTATTTTGTTAGGATATAAGGGGTAAAGTTTTGCAGCAATTTATTTCTTTTCAAGATTTATAATATTTTTTTTTTTTACAGAACTATTTTCCAAATTGAAAGACTTCGCTTTTTTCTGTTTAATTCTAGAAAAGCCCCAAAAGCGATACAATTTAAAAATAAATTTTATGAAAAGTGATTAAAGGACTCACATATGTTGTAAATGAATTATTCCTTTTCAATTGAATTTCTCTGTGGCTGCAGTTTATTTTTCTTTATTAAGCAAAGACTGCACTATACTTGACCTTCCCTAAGTGCACAGGTTAGTCTCTAGTGTCTGGCATTGGCTACAGTGCTCATGACACTGGAACAGCAGTATAAACTCATGAGTGGAACAGGGGAAATGGAGTAAAGTACATTTTTTTGTTTAGTTATGATTAAAATAAAAACCACACTACAGCCAGGGATGAAATTTGAAAAGGAAACAATCCATTTAATTTTTATTATCAATTAACTTTTACTTTGTCCTTTGGACTGAAGTGAGACAAAGGGGTTTTCCAAGAATGAGATAAAATTGTGTACCAGTTATGCATGTCGGTACGGGCTGCAGACTGAAGATATACAAATTCTGTGTTTCAACTCACAAGAGTTCCATCACATACGTCAGTATTGAGCCGACTACTGTATAAAGGAATATTTTAACCCATGTTGTGCTTGACAAGATCTTCAGCTTCATCATGCTCCTTTGGCAGTCCAACAGCTTTATATCAGTGCATGGAGAATGAACCTGGAGGTCCTGGCATTATCCCGTTGTGCTCGACAAGAGATATTTCGTTGCATATGACACGATAGATGGAATGCGATACAGCTCTCATCAGTTGACACATTGGCTCCCAAGACCTTACATCTTCAGTCTGTAGTAAGTACAGACAAGTGATTAGGATGAGCTGCAGTTTGAGTTATACTTTAAAGATGCCATTTTAGCTCATTCTCGGAGAACCGTTTGCTGTGCAGCCTTTGGACAGGAAAAAATATTTGCACAAAAAAAACAAAATTAGTCAATTGTGCAAAAGGTAGTGGTACATAAACAGAAAAAAGCCCTAAATAAAACTAGTGTCACTGTAATCATACTGAGCTGAACAATAAAGCAGTCTTATAATTGTAACCACAAGGTTATCAACACAAGACATTTTTGAACTTTTTTTTATTCTGCTATTAAAATTCTGAATAATATACTATCAAAAAAATTAGTACCCCCAACATGGTGCAAAATAAAAAAATAAAGTATAAGTCCAAAAAGAAGTTCAAAACCAGCATTTTTAGGAGATCTGGTGATAAGACCTGTAGTGTCACAGCTTGTTGCTTCCTGTCACCACCAGGACAGGAGTGCTTTGGCATGGTATCAGCATTTGCACTTTCAACACTCTGGCCGTACTACTGAGATCTGGAAATAAGGAAGTTTATGGTGTACCCCAATACCTATAGTAGATCCAGAGTGTTGTGACACTGCTCCCACAATGATCTTCACTGCTTCAGCTCTCCTCCTGTCGTGAAGCAGTAATGATGAAATGTGATGAGTGAGGATTTCTCAGCATGGTCAAGTGAAATACCCCTCAAGGTCAACCGAGACACACAAGTCTCATCACATCACGCTGAAAATGCTGGTTTTAACCTGCTCTGGGGACTTTTAATTACTGCTCCCACTTTTTAGACACTGCCTTCTCATAGTTGGGCAGCATCGGAGAGGGGACAAGGTAAACGCCACCAGGAAACTATTTTTTTTACCAACCCCTTGGTTGAAGGAAAATATAGCTTATAGGTAGCATACATTTTAGGTGTCCATATCTAAGCTAAGCAGTGGAGAAAACATATGGATTCTTTTTCTTTTCAATAAATTTGTCTTTAAAAATGAAAAAGAAATATAAATAAAAAATTCTAACCATACATTCTTTTTGAAAGATTCAGTCTTCAAAAGAGGAAAATGTTGTGCACTCTATTTATTAGAATTGCAAGACAAATTATGGAACTATATGCAACAATACCAATTCTAGAGGACATTTTCAAGCTACAAAAGCACAATATGACAAACCATAATAGAGTAAGATACAGGGAATACAATATTATGATGCGCAAAAAGACCTAGCGGTGATGTATAAAATGGTTGCCATACCTGGCAAAGAAAAAGCCTTTACTTTAACCCCTTAATGACCACCAGTACTCCTTTCAATCACATCCCTGGACAGATGAAAATCTAGTTGGTGTCAACTATATGGGAATGCCAACACCCTGGTGTGTTGGCCACTATTTGTGATGGCACAGAACATGCGGCATATAGACTTAACGAGAGGGGGCTCTCTTTAACCCCATCTGCAGCCCAATTTGTAATTTTGTGGTTCTAATGGCTACTATGCAGCACAATGTTAAGTAATGGTCTTGTGGACTAATTGCTATGGCAGTCTGATGGGATGTTAGCAACTGTTTTATGGATGTATGTTTTTAACAAGCTTTTGTAATTAAACCTTGGACATCTTGGGATGGAAGTGCCTTTTCTCCTTTTTTCTTATTCGTTGTAGCAACAATTTTAGTGGAGAAAGAAAATATACAAAACAATTTTTCATTCAATTCATTCCACTTTGCATTAATTTCAATGAGACGTCTGAATGGTCAAGCTACCTGAACTCAATTTAATACTTTGAGGGTTGTCCAACTACATAGACTCCTTAAAGTCCCTTCACAACTGAATAGGTGTTAAAAAAAAATTATAGTTTAATATAAATATAATAGAAGCATGTCCTTGAAAAATGCCTGTTAAACTTGTTCATTTTTTTTTTTACATGTCAAATTTGCGATATTTGCTTAAACTACATATATTGACCTCCGTTTGCCACTAACAAACGTAGAGAGGAAAAAAAAAAAAAAAAGTAATGTCAAGAGGCACAGGAGGGGGGAAATCAGAATCCCTAGGATATAGCCTGGGAAATATTCTAGTGTTAACACAAAGGGATATGTCAGCTTTAGAAATATTTGCCTTGGTCACTAAGAGGTTAAGGAATACTGAATAAATGCATCTTTACGGAGGTTTCAATATATTAAAAGCCCAAAAGATTAAAATGTTTATTGGAACTTAGTTTATCCAAAAAGCAATTACAAACTAAGGATGGGAAACAAATTCAGATAGCATTTACCGCACAGAGTCAAAATACCCAGATAAAGCTGCCCCAACATCGGCCCCTAAAACACAGCACTTCAAAGGATACAAAAAAGGTATTTGAATACAGCTAAAAAAAACACACACTAGGAGGCCAACACAATACTGATGTCTGTTAAAGAAAAACAGAATTGCCTTAACTCACATTTGAGAAGTGAATTTCAGTTGTTTTGCATTTACAGTACACTAGTGAGAAGACTTATTTTCTCTTCCCAGGAAGCTTAGGTAACAAGAGAAAAGCCTCAAAAAACAGTCAAGGAACTTATAAAACATTCAGGTTAAATGATCTGTGTTCCTTTGTCTTGATAATTGGCTTGAAGCAGACTAGTCTTCATCAGAGCCAGAATGCCGGCTGTTTTTACCTCTGTACCCCCGTGATCTAGACCTTGACTCTGAATTTTGGGACATTTCTTTTTGTGGATTAGAATTTGTGTGTCTTTGACGGGGAGACTTTGATCGTGATCTTGCAGAACCAGAACGCCTCTGACGAGACTTGGAGCCAGACTGCTTCGGCGGTGATCCAGATGGAGATTTTTCCGCTGATCTAGATCCTCTTGAGAAGGAATGTCTTGGAGGCGATTGAGAATGCTTTTGTGGAGTTCTGGAGCGAGATTTTGAGTGACTATATGAATGTCGCCTATGTCTTGACCTGTGAAAAACAAATGTTTCCATGAATTAATATCTGTATCAATGGATTACTTGTATTGACAGGACTCAGCGCAACTACTGTTATTCACTATGAGCTAATGAGACACTGAGGTAATGAAATTTTAAAACCAATACTTTAATGATAAAATTACATTTACAAATTCTTTCACATGTCATTCAATATAAAACATTACATAAAAAATATAAAAGGGGGTGTTTATTTTAAATTAAGTTCATAAGTTGCACTGTGTGCGGTATGTACAAAGGCAGGGAGGGAGGAAAACCGGTGGTGGTAGTTCCAAAAACTTGCTGTATTACTTTCCTGCTTGGGTCCACTTGTTTGATGGAGTGCAGGGACAACAGTACCAGTTTACTTTTTATCTTCCTCTTGTACGAGTCGGGTCGATAAATTGATGTGGCCGATTTGATGGTAGCCTTCTCCTTTGTGGGATTGGCCTGCTGATTTCAGCGATTTGTAGGGATCAGGTGGACTCCTTGATTACTCAAATGGATGTTAGGCTGCTTTCACATCAGCGTTTTGCGCTGATCGCGGCACTTGCGGTGAAAAAAACCCGCAACTGCCGCGATTACCGCATAACGGCCGCACTTGCGGCAAGCCCCATGCAATGTCTATGGGGGCTTGCGGCAGGTGCGCCAAGTGCGGTATCGGCACTTGCAGCAGGTGCAGCCGCGAAAAAAAAAAAAAAAAATGCGGCATACCGCGTTTTTTCCGCGGCCGCACCTGCCGACAAGTGCTGAAACCGCACTTGGAGCACACTTACCGCAAGCCCCATAGACTTATGGGGCTTGCCGCAAGTGAACCGTAAGTGCAGGGCCCTTATGCGGTAATCGCTGCAGTTGCGTTTTTTTTTCACCGCAATCGTCGCGATCAGCGCAAAACCTGATGTGAAAGGGGCCTTAGATGTTTTTTTACATAAACTGAAAGCCTGCTGATGTGCTTTACATTGAGAGATGCCTTTTGATGCTGGTTTTACATATAAAATGCTGCTTTGCTTTACAATGAGAGATGTCTTTTGTTGTTCGTTTAGTCTGTCACATGCAGGTGGATTCCTTGTTTATTCAAATGTTTGTTAGATGTTTTTTTGCACACAAGAAATGTTGGTACTGTGCTGGTGCAGGGTAAGGATCCTCCGCTGGTTAGATGCGGCAACAGGATTGGCTATTAGTCAGATGTCTTCCTGAGGAAGAAGGGCGTACCCTTTGAAACGCGATGATTTGACTGACATCTCATCAATAGCCAATGCTCCACTACACGGCCCCCTTCCACCGCAACTAACAACAGTGACAGTGTATGTGTGACGCGGCCCGTCAGGGGACTCATGACGTGATCGATGACACTGCTGGAACCATGAAGTGTCACATCCCAACCTGGCAATGAGGAACACTGGAGAATGACCAGCGGTTCCCGCATCTAACTACCGGTGAATCCTTACCTTGCACCAGCACAGTACGAACATATCTTGTGTGCAAAATAACATCTAACAAGCATTTGAATAAACAAGGAATCCACATGCATGTGACATACTAAACCAACATCAAAAGAAATCTCTCATTGTAAAGCAAAGCAGAAACATCTAACATCCATCTGAATAATCAAGGAGTCCACCTGATCCCTACAAATTGCTGAAATCAGCAGGCCAATCCCACAAAGAAAAAGGCTACCATCAAATCAGCCACATCAATTTATTAACTCATCCTCATACAATAGAAAGATAAAAAAAAATTGGTACCGTTGTCCCTGCACTCCTATCAAACAAGTGGACCCAAGCAGGAAACTTTAAGGACTACCACCATCAGTTTTTTTCTCCCCTTCCCCCGCCTTTGTACATACCGCACACAGTGCGTTTTATGAACTTTGTTTTAAATTAAACCCTCCCTTTATATTTTTAATTTTTTATATGGAATGATATGTGAAAGAATTTATATATGAAATTTTATCATTAAAGTATTGGTTTTAAAATTTAATTACATCGGTGTCTCATGGTGAATAATAGTAGTTGCACTGAGTCCTATCAATACAACTAATCAATTAAAAAGTTCTTTGAACAATAATAAAGGGTCTTTACACAGGACCCTTTAAGGACCTACAAGCAGCAACAGGGGCCCAAATACATATTCCCTAGCTAGGTGCAAGTAAAGCCCGCTCCAGTGTTACCCAATATTTTAACGTAATCCATATCAATGGCACAACATCTCTACAACTCATTACACTTTGTATTAAATAAAGTACCAAGAAGAGGAAACCTGTCTGTACCATAAAAAAAAAAAAAAAAAAAAAGTAGTATCTAATTAACCCTTCATGACCGAGCCTATTTTGACCCTAAAGACCGAGGCATTTTTGGCAATTCTGACCAGTGTCCCTTTATGAGGCAATATCTCTGGAACGCTTCATTGGATCCGAGCGATTCTGAGATTGTTTTTTCGTGACATATTGGGCTTCATGTTAGTATTAAATTTAGGTCGATAATTTTTGCGTTTATTTGTGAAAAAAATCAAAAATTTGGCAAAAATTTTGAAAATTTAGCAATTTTCAAATTTTTTATTTTTATTCTGCTAAACCAGAGAGTTATGTGCCACAAAATAGTTAATAAAAAAACATTTTCCACATGTCTACTTTACATCAGCACAATTTTGGAAGAAAAAAAAAATTTTGGTAGGACGTTATAAGGGTTCAAAGTTCATGAGCAATTTCTCATTTTTCCAGCAAAATTTACAATTCATTTTTTTTAGTGACCACATCACATTTGAAGTCCCTTTGAGGGGCCAATGTGACAGAAAACACCCAAAAGTCACACCATTCCAAAAACTGCACCCCTCAAGCTACTCAAAACTATATTCAAGAAGATTATTAACCCTTCAGGTGCTTCACAGGAACTAAAATAAAGTTGAAGGAAAAAAGACATTTTAATTTTTGTAACAAAAGTGTTCTTTTAGCCTCAATTTTTTCATTTTCACATGGGCAACAGGATAAAATGGATCCTAAATTTGTTGGGCAATTTCTCCTGAGTACACCGATACCTCATATGTGGTCATAAACCACTGTTTGGGCGCACGGCGGGCTCAGAAGGGAAGGAGCGCAATTTGAATTTTGGAGCCAATTTTCCGTTCAAAAAGTGAAATGGCGCTCCTTCACTTCTGAGCCCTGCTGTGTGCCCAAACAGTGGTTTATGACCACATATGATGTATCGGTGTACTCAGGAGAAATTGCCCAACACATTTTGGGATGTATTGTATCTCTTTGCCCATGTGAAACTGAAAAAATTTAGGCAAAAAGAAATTTTTTATGAAAAACAAAAGTGTTTTTCATTTTATGGATGAATTTGTGAAGCATCTGGGGGTTCAAAGTGCTCACTATGCATCTAGATACGTTCCTTCGGGGGTCTAGTTTCCAAAATGGGGTCACTTGTGGAGGAGCTCCAATGTGGAGACACACAAGGACCCTCCAAACGCGACATGGTGTTCGCTAACAATTTGAATGGAAAATGAGTTCAAATTTTTAGTGGACACCATGTCGTGTTTGGAGGGTCCCTGTGTGTCTCCACATTGGAGCTCCCCCACAAGTGACCCCATTTTGGAAACTAGACCCCTAAGGAACGTATCTAGATGCATAGTGAGCACGTTGAACCCCAGATGCTTTAGAAATTAATCCGTAAAAATGAAAAGCACTTTTTTTTTTCCAGAAAAAAATTATGTTTTCATTACTACGGATCAATTTGTGAAGCATCTGGGGATTCAAAGTGCTCACTAAGCATCTAGATACGTTCCTTAGGGGGTCTAGTTTCCAAATGTGGTCACTTGTGGGGGAGCTCCAATGTGGAGACACACAGGAACCCTCCAAATGCGACATGGTGTCCGCTAACAATTTGAGCTAATTTTCCATTCAAATTGTTAGCGGACACCATGTCGCAATTGGAGGGTCCTTGTGTGTCTCCACATGGGGTCACTGTGGGGGAGCTCCCCTAAGGAACGTATCTAGATGCTTAGTGATTACTTTGAATCCCCAGATGCTTCACAAATTGATCCGTAGTAATGAAAACATAATTTTTTTCTGGAAAAAAAAAGTGCTTTTCATTTTTACGGATTAATTTCTAAAGCATCTGGGGGTTCAACGTGCTCACTATGCATCTAGATACGTTCCTTAGGGGGTCTAGTTTCCAAAATTGGAATTGTTAGCGGACACCATGTAGGATATGAAGAGCCCCTATGTGCCTAAACATTGGAGCTCCCCACAAGTGACCCCATTTTGGAAACTAGACCACCCAAGGAACGAAATCTAGATGCATAGTGAGCACTTTGAACCCCAAGATGCTTCACAAATTGATCCGTAAAAATGAAAAAATAAACTTTTTGTGGAAAAAAAGAGAATTTTGTTTACGTACCGTAAATTCTTTTTTCTTGAATCATCAATGGGAGACCCAGACAATGGGGTTTAGGGCACTGCCCTCCGGAGGCCACACTAGGTACTACAAGAACTGTAGACACCGCCCCCTCCGCTTATAAACCCCTACCGCAGGGAACATCCTCAGTTTGGTCCATAAGCTGCGAGGAGACAACAGAAAACCACACCCGAAACCTCGGGAAGACACCGTGAACAGACGGGTCAACAACCCGGATAAACTGCCCAACAGGGGACAGATCAGCCGTAACATACAACGGAACACTGGGTGGGTGCTGGGTCTCCCATTGATGATTCAAGAAAAAAGAATTTACGGTACGTAAACAAAATTCTCTTTTTTCTGATCATCATAATGGGAGACCCAGACAATGGGGATGTCCTAAAGCAATACCCCAGGGCGGGAAAAAGTTCCTCAAAAGACGTTTGCATACGCGGTCCCCGTCAAAGGTGGGCAACCGCCGCCTGGAGGACCCGCCTGCCCAAAACTTGCATCCGCAGAGGCATGGGCATGCACCATATAATGCTTAGAGAAGGTGTGCAGGCTAGACCAAGTGGCCGCCTGACACACCTGCAGAGCAGAGGCGCGATGTCGCAAGGCCCAGGAGGCACCGACAGCTCTTGTCGAGTGTGCCTTCAAGCCTACCGGGAGAGGCAAACCAGAAGACCGGTAAGCCTCTTGAATGGGTGCCTTGATCCATCTGGCCAAAGTAGATTTTGACGCCGCTGACCCCTTACAGCGACCTGCCGTAAGTACGAACAAGGAGTCCGAACTCCGGAAGGAGGCAGTTCTGGACACATAAATGCGTACAGCCCGTACGAGGTCCAGAGTATGGAGGTCGCGTTCAATCTGATGAACAGGAGCGGGACAAAATGATGGGAGCACAATCTCCTGGTTCAAATGAAAAGTGGAAACCACTTTTGGCAGGAATTCCGCCCGCGGGCGTAACACCACTTTGTCTTGGTGAACCACCAGAAAGGGTGACTTGCACGATAGTGCCGCCAGTTCAGAGACCCGTCTCAGGGACGTAATAGCCACCAGAAAAGCCACTTCTGTGACAAGTAAGAAAGAGAGACTTCTCTCAATGGCTCAAAGGTGGTTTCTGCAAAGCCGCCAAGACCATGTTGAGATCCCAAGGGTCCAGAGGCCGCCTATACGGCGGAACCACTCGAGACACCCCTTGGAGAAATTGACGAACCTTTGGGAGGAGCGCCAAGCGCCTGTCGAACAATACAGACAGCGCTGATACCTGACCCTTCAGAGAACTGAGGGAAAGGCCCAACTCCAAACCTGACTGCAAAAAAGCCAATAGGGTCGGGATCGACAAGGGCCAAGGTACATGTCCCCCAGAGGAGCACCAGGCGAAAAAGACTTTCCACGTTCTGTGGTAAATCTTCCGTGACGTGGGCCGTCTAGCTCTGTTCATGGTGGAAACAACCGCAGGAGAGAAACCCCTGGATGTTAAGAGCCAGGCCTCAAGAGCCATGCAGTCAATCTGAGGGCCCTGGAATTGGGGCGGAAGAAGGGGCCCTGCACGAGAAGATCTGCGCGGTCTGGAAGAGCCCACCGGTGTCCGCCGGACAGTTGCCACAGATCCGGATACCAGGACCTCCTCGGCCAATCCGGAGCCACTAGAATGGCTGTGTGACATTCCGTCTTGATTTTCCACAGGACCTTGGGCATCAGCGCCAGGGGCGGGAAAACATATGGCAGGCGAAAATCTGACCAACTCAGGACTAGAGCATCTGCCCCCAGAGACTGAGGGTCCCACGATCTCGCCATGTATTGTGGCACCTGATGATTCAGCCGGGAGGCCATCAGATCCACATCCGGGGTCCCCCATCTGATGCAGATGTCCCGGAAGACGTCCGGATGGAGAGACCATTCTCCGGCGTCCATCCCCTGTCGGCTCAGGTAATCTGCCTCCCAATTCTCGACACCTGGGATGTAGACTGCGGAAATCAAGCAGTTGTTGGCTTCCACCCATGATAGAATGCGGTGGACTTCCGCTAGAGCCTGTGCACTCCTGGTTCCTCCTTGGTGATTTATATAGGCGACAGTCGTCGCATTGTCGGACTGAACCCGAATTGGTTGTCCGGATAGGAACACCCGAAAGGCCAGGAGAGCCAGATAGACCGCCCTGAGCTCCAGCACGTTGATCTGCAACGTCGTCTCTGCACGTGTCCAGAGACCTTGAGCTCTGTGGTGTAAAAAAACACCGCGCCCCAGCCCTTCAGGCTGGCGTCGGTGGTCACCACTAACCACGATGGCTTCAGGAAGGATCGTCCCTTTGATAAGTGACTCGGCTGAAGCCACCACTGCAGAGCATCCCTGGTCGGCTGGGAGAGGACCACCAGCTGATTCAGAGAGGACGTCCTCTTGTCCCACCTCTGGAGGATTTCCAGTTGCAGAGGACGGAGGCGAAACTGTGCGAAGGGCAACCGCCTCTATTGCTGCCACCATGCGTCCCACCATCTTCATCAATACCCGTAGGGATGAATGAGGCGATTCGAGGAGATCGCGTACTCCTGACTGGATGGCCAGTTGTTTGGCTCGTGGTAGGGACACTAGAGCAGAGTCCGTGTGGAATTCCATGCCCAGGTACGTCAGTGACTGGGTTGGAACCAGGGTGGACTTCGGGATGTTGAGAAGCCACCCGAACTGCTCCAGAGACTGCATGGTCGCCTGCAGGCTTCGCTGACACAGGTGTTCCGATGGCGCTCTGACCAGTAGGTCGTCCAAATAAGGAATGACGGCGTGTCCCTGCGCATGCAGTAAGGCCATCATTGATGCCATCACTTTCGTGAACACCCGGGGAGCCGAGGCCAACCCGAAGGGCAGCGCCACGAATTGGAAGTGCTCCTCCCCCACCGCGAATCTCAACCATCGTTGATGAGACGGTGCAATGGGTATGTGAAGGTAAGCGTCGCGAATGTCTATGGACGCCAGGAAGTCGCCCTGCGACACAGCCGCGATCACGGAGCGCAGGGATTCCATGCGGAACTTCCGAACCAACACATGGCGGTTGAACAGCTTGAGGTCCAGAACCGGGCGGAAGGAGCCGTCCTTCTTCGGGACGATAAAGAGGTTGGAGTAGAAACCCCTGAACCTCTCCCCAGTGGGCACTGGGACCACCACTCCGTCTCTGCGGAGTCCCTCCAAGACCAGATAAAAAGCCTGAGCCTTTTCTGGAGATGGGACAGACCGATGGAATCGGTGTGTGGGTTGTGACGACAGCTCTATCCTGTATCCTCTGGAGACTACGTCTCGAACCCACTGATCTTGGATGTGGAGTCGCCATTTGTCTTGAAATTGAGACAGGCGACCTCCAACCTGTGGGGAGGCAGGAAGAGAGAGCGAGTCATGCTGAGGTGGGCTTGGGAGCGGCAGCTGTTGTACCTGCCGACTTCTTCTGGCGACTCTTGGGGCGCCATTGCTGAGAGGGCTTGGCCCCACGGTCCGCACGAGCGGAAGACGCTGACGGCTGTGAGCTGGTACGAAAGGACCACTGTTTAGGGTTCCTTTTCACAGTATACCTAGGCTTAGGTCTGTTCTGTGGGATCTTGGACTCCGTAGAGTCTTTGATCAACTTGTCCAGCTCGGCACCAAAACAGCCTGTCACCAGAGAAAGGAAGATTCTGCAGAATCTTCTTTGACGTGGCATCTGAGTCCCATAGACGCAGCCACAACAATCTGCGGATCGCTATCGCATTGGCCGAAGCCACAGCCGAGCGAGTGGCAGTCTCCAGGACGCCGTCCTAGCATAATCTGCATAGGCCTTTGCCCTCTCTGTAAGTGCCAGGACTTCAGAGTTAAAACCTGCCAGGTCAGCAATCCCATCCAGACAGGATGTGATCGCCTGCAGAGTCCAGACCGCAGCAAAACTCGGGGCAAATGAAGACCCCACAGCCTCATAAGACGACTTGGCGAGTTGTTCGACCTGTCTGTCTGTCGCATCCTTCAGTGAGGAGCTATCAGAGGCAGAGAACAGGGAGCGTGCAGCAATCCTGGTCATGGAAGCGTCCACTTTCGGGGACTGCGACCACTCCTGAAGCACCTCCTGAGGAAAGGGAAAGCGGTTGTCCTTGGATTTGCGGACATAACGCCGTCCAGGGTGTACCCTGGGAGCTCTAACCACCCTTTCAAAATTAGTGTGGTCCAAAAAGGAACCACACGGTCTAGCCTCAGGTCGTAACCACTGGTAGACCTCCTTCGGGTGAACGGCTGTCTCCTGAGGGGGTAACCCGAGACGTAAAGTCTCGTTGATGGAAGACACCAGATCCTCCACCCCTTCAGCTGGTTCAGACACCAACCCGAGAGTTGAACCCCCATCATCCTCGTCACCGTCAGAGTGACGCTCCTCCTCAGAGAGGATCTGGAGCTCGGGTGAATCATCACGGCGAGCCCGCTTAAGGGGTCTCACGGTGGAAGATGGAGACACCCGGGGTAGCTTGAAGGAGTAGCTGGAGCATCCAGTCTCCTTGTTAGTGCCTCCAGGGATTGCGACATGGAGGACAATTGGGACAACAGAGAGGCATTAATCTCGCTTTGTTTTTCCCATGGCCCTGGGATCACTTGAACCTCAGGGTAAAGCACCGGAGCTGCTGACTCAGCAGTGACAGTCCGGGCGTCTGGGCGTCCGCAATTATTGCAGGACCCCTCCACCAGTGTCCCGTTGCATGTAGCACAGACAGGTGTGGTACTGGCTGCCTTAGCAGCACCTTTCTTCCCTGAGGACATACCCACGGTAGAGGAATATCAACACAGGAGAAACTTCACCGGAAACCGGTGGCTTACCGACCGCTGCACAGCGGTGGTGAAGGGAGCGGTGTGTGTGTGGCCTCCGCGAGGAAAAGAAAACCTGGTCTCCCCTGGAGTGCAGCAGAGCAGTCTCCAACGATCCCAGCAGGAAAGTGAGGGGAAAAGATGGCCGCCGCTGTAGAAGCAGAGGGCGGGGCCGAAACACGCGGGAAGCACACACACACGCCCATCCAGGTCACATGGGCCGCTCCACAGCTCTCCCGGCCGCCATTACAATAATGTAAGCGCCGGAGCCCGCAGCGCGGGAGGTATTAAACATAAATACCCGGGCTCACAGACAAAGTCTGAAGCCCACAGCCGCAGCCCCTGTGTCACACAGGGCGGTCAGCCAGGGTGACCCCAGCACAGGGTACACCGCCAGAACCGCGGACCCGAAGGCAACGCGCGGTCTGAGTGTCATAAACACATCAGTGTCAGACACTACCCCCAGGCACACCGGAGACAACCGGAGTATCTCAGTGCCGGTCCGGTCTGTAAGCACCATATCATGGAGGCCTCGGACGGGGGTTCAGCACCAGTCCGGTCTGTAAGCACCATTTAGGGAGGCCTCGGACTGGGCTGGCTCTAGTCCGGTCTGTAAGCACCATTTAGGGAGGCCTCGGACAGAGCTGACTCCAGTCCGGTCTGTAAGCACCATTTAGGGAGGCCTCGGACGGAGCGGAGCTGTGCAAGGCTCCCATCTCCCACTTCTCAGAGCCCCCAGGAGGGATGGGAAGGAGCACGGCAGCGTACCGGGAGACACAGTGTGCCCAGGCACTAGGCCCTCCGGTACCTCGACCTGCATGTTCCCCGAAGGTAAACAGGGAGACTGCCGGAGGTCCCTGACTGGGACCTTCTTTACCTTGTCTTCATACGCCATCACGTAAGCTGTGAGAATGCGATGAGTGCAAGCAAAGCGTGTGGTACCTCCGAGCACACCAAGTTTTAAAACTGAGGATGTTCCCTGCGGTAGGGGTTTATAAGCGGAGGGGGCGGTGTCTACAGTTCTTGTAGTACCTAGTGTGGCCTCCGGAGGGCAGTGCCCTAAACCCCATTGTCTGGGTCTCCCATTATGATGATCAGAAAAAAAATGCTTTTTCATTCTTATGGATGAACTTGTGAAGCATCTTGGGGTTCAAAGTGCTCACTATGCATCTAGATATGTTCCTTAGGGGGTCTAGTTTCCAAAATGGGGTCACTTGTGGGGAGCTCCAATGTTCAGGCATACAGGGAGGGGCTCTCCATACCCGATATGGTTTCCGCTAACAATTGGAGCTAATTTTCCATTGAATTTGTTAGCGGACACCATGTCTCATATGGAGAACCCGTGTGCCACCAGTACAATGGCAACTGGAAGAGTTGGGGTACAGCACCAGAAAATGCCGCCTCTAATGAATGCGCTATTTTCTTGGGTGGCTGTGGGTTGCAATTTGGGTCTCTCCACACTGAGGATTCCAATCAGCCAGCTGCCAAGTTGTACCTGGCTGGCTACCAAAAATACAGCGAAGGCCTTTTTTTTATTTCTAGAACTAATTCTAGAAGAAAAAAAAAATGACGTGGGGCTCCGCCATATTTTTGGTCCAGCCAGGTACAACTTGGCAGCTACAGACTGCCAGCAACCCCCAGCTGCCTCGTTGTACCTGGCTGCAACCAAAAATACAGCGAAGCCCATTTTTCTTTTTATTTCTAGAACTAATTCTAGAAAAAAAAATGACATAGGGCTCCGCCACATTTTTGGCCCAGCCAGGTACAACTAGGCAGCTGGGGGCTGGAATCCTCAGCATGGAAAGGCCCAAGCGTTCTGGGCCCCCCATGCTGCGAATTGCAGCCCGCAGCCGCCCCAGAAAATGGCGCATTCATTGAAGCGCCATTTTCTGGCGCTGTACCCATGCTCTTCCAGTTGCCCTGGTGCCGGTGGCAAACTGGGTAATAAAGGGGTTAATGCCAGCTTTTATTGGCAGCTGGCACTAAGCCCGAGATTCATAATATTGGGCCAATGTTAGACCCGCCATTAGGAATCTCTGGTAAGTAGTCAATAAATACACACAGAGAAAAATATTTTTATTTGGAAAAAAAACACAAACTAAATTCAGACTCCATCTTTATTATAAAAAGATCCGAAGTAGTCCATAACGAAGGTCCCACGACGCTCAATCGCCTCCGACGTAGTCCATAACGAACGTCCCATGATCGCCATGCAGGCGGACCGGACTGCAAAGTAGCGATCTGACAGCCCGGGTGCAGTGATCCACACTGGGGCTGTGAGATCGCTTTCTGCAGTTCGATCAGCATGCAGGCAGATAGGACTGCAAAGCAGCGATCTGGCATCTCGGGTGCAGCGCCGGGGCTGCGAGATTGTTTTCTGCAGCTCGATCCGCATGCAGGCGGATCGGACTGCAGAGCAGCGATCTGGCAGTCCGGGTGCAGCGCTGGGGCTGCGAGATTGCTTTCTGCAGCTCGATCCCCATGCAGGAGGATTGGACTGCAGAGCAGCGATCTGGCATCCCGGGTGCAGCGAGATCACTGTCTGGAGCTCGATCCCCATGCAGGAGGATCAGACTGCAGAGCAGCGATCTGGCATCCTGGGTGCAGCGAGATTGCTTTCTGCAGCTCGATCTGCATGCAGGCGGATCGGACTGCAGAGCAGCGATCTGGCAGCCTGGGTGCAGTGATCCGCTATGTGGATTATTGCGCCGAGGCTGCGAGATCGCTTTCTGCAGCTCGATCCCCATGCAGGCGGATCAGGCTGCAGAGTAGCGATCTTACAGCCCGGGCGCAGTGTTCCAATATGTGTATCACTGTGCCTGTGCTCTCAGATCGCTTTCTGCAGCTTGATTGCCATGCAGTAGGATCGAGCTGCAGAAAGCGATCTCACAGCTCGGGCACAGTGATCCACTATGTGATCACTGTGCCGAAGCTGCCAGGATCCCTCCTCTGCAGCTTGATCCCCCTGCAGGGGATTGGGGCTGCAGCAAAGTGATCTGACAGTGTTGGCACAGTGATCACATAATGGATCACTGTGCCAAAGTTGTCAGATCCCTTCACGGCTGCAGTGAAGGGATCTCACAGCCCTGGCACAGGGATCACACAACAGATCCCTGCGCCAGGCCTGGCGGATCCATTCACGGCTGCGGTGAAGGGATCACACAACGGATCCCTGCGCCAGGCCTGGCAGATCCATTCACGGCTGCGGCGAAGGGATCACACAACGGATCCCTGCGCCAGGCCTGGCAGATCCATTCACGGCTGCGGCGAAGGGATCACACAACGGATCCTGCGCCAGGCCTGTCAGTCCTTTCACACGCGTTTGCGTGAAGGGACTTCTGACAAGACCCTGGCAACGGGATTACGCAAACGGCCACTTGCGGCAAGCCCCATCAATTCTAGGGGCTTGGGGTGAGGGATGCCACAATCGGATCCCTTTGCGCAGGCCCTGCATGGATACCGTTTCACGCGCGCAGCAAGTGTGAACACACTTGGATCACACTTCGCAAGCCCATAGACCTTACGGGCTTGCGGCAAGTGATACCAACGCGTTTGCGTATCAGCTGCAGTTGCATTTTTTTTCACGCATGCGGCGATCAGCGCACAAACACGATGTGACAGGGCCTGTCAGATGTTCATAACGAAAGCTGCTGAATGTGCTTACATCAGAATGCCTTGCATCTGGATTTACATATAAAATGCCTTTGCTCAAGGGTGCGGTTCGTTCACGTCTGCACTGAGGGGATTCCGACAAATGTTTGTTGATGGCACACAAGATCATTTGTACGCGTGCGGGTAAGGATCACACCCTGGTAGATGCGCAACAGGATTGGTATTATTCAGTGGCTTCCAGGAAGAAGGGCTCACCCTTGAACGGATGATTGTGACTCATGCTCCATCAATGCTTGATCCACTCACGGCCCTTGCACGGGATCAACAAAGTACAGTGTTGAGGACGCGGACCCGTCAGGTGCTCATACGGGTCTATAGCACTGGCTGGAACACATGATCACATCCAACCTGGCAATAAGATTCTCACGTGGAAGTGACCAGGTTCCCGGGCACTGAACAAAACCGGATCCTATGCACCAGCAGTCAGAACACTTCATCTGTGTGAAAGTAACTCTCATAGCATGGATAACAAGGAATCCACATGGATGTGACATACACCAAATCAAAAGAATCCTCTTGTAAGCAGCAGAAAATCTAACATCATCGAGTTCAGGGAGTCCAGGACCCTACAAATTGCTGAAATCAGCAGGCCATACGCTAGCAAGAGGCTACGGTCAAATCAGCACACAGATTTGAAGTCACTCGTCGAGAAAGTAAAAGCAAATGCGTACGGGGTGTCGCTGGCATGCTAGTGAAGAAGGCTGGACGCAAGCAGGAACTTGTAAGGGATACCACTCGGTTTTCCCGCGATCCTCCGGTTTTACTACCGACACAGTGGTTGAACTTGTTCATAACCCTCCTTTGAGTTGTATAAGGAGAAGGAAAGATTTATATGATCATAGTAGGCTTGTAAATTTAATTCTGGTGCATGGTGAATATGTAGGAGGCATCAATACGGACGTAATAAATTTAATTACATTAACGTAATTAAGGGTTCTTTACACGGACCATTCAAGGCTACAAGCATGCAAGGGGGCAAATACAATCCCTAGTAGGTACAAGTAAAGCCCCCATGTACCCAATTAGTGACGTATCATAAATCCTCACAACATGCTGCTACAATCTTACCTTGATTGCAATAACTGTCCACGAAGAGGAAACCTTTGTAATATAAAACAAAAAATAAGTAGTATCTAAGGTTAAAGTGAACTTAACAGCTGCTAATACAGAATGCCCATCCATGAACAGCATTCATCAGGGACTGGCTGTAGAATTTCAGCCAGGTAAGTTTGACTCTGAAATGGCGCGGCATTTAAAGGAGTAGTCTGGGGAGAAAAAAAAAAATTATTGTGGTGCCCCTGCCCTCAAACTCAAAGAGGAGATGCCGATTACTGTTCTGTTATCCTTACAATACCTGTAATTCAGTGTGAAGCTGCAGCTGCTCTCTCGTCTGGGACTTTGAAATAGATGTAAAAAGAAAAACATACGGGGGTTGGGCGGGAAGAAGCCGCCAGGGACCCACCTGACTAGTCTGCTGTGCAGCTTGGTCCCAAGCAACTTTTAAAGGTATGTTTTTAGTCAAACATACATGGCTGAAATCATAGTCCATGCCTGATACATGCTGTTTGCTGACTGGGCAGCATGCATCAGCTGTCAGGTTAAATTTAAGACAGAAAAATAAAAAATAAATCAATGTAAAGCCCAATTCACCCACTGTGTACAGTTCTGCAAAGAATATAGGATATCATATGCTACAGTTTTGTAGACAGCACTGGCCCAAGCTTAATGGTTTATCATTACTACTTGGTAAGGTGCCCTCTAGAAACTAAGAACCAACTATAACAAATTACAAGCTTGATGCCCCACCTTCTGCCACGGTCCCAAGAACCACTTCGGCTACGAGTTCTTCGCCTGCTGTGGCTTCTTGATCTTCTGCGATCAACTGGAGAACAAGCATGTCTTTCCTTTGATTTCATTTGTCCAGGAGCTAAATATTGAGAGATTAAAGCAGTTTGATGGTAAGTAATCAAACATCATTTCTACTTTGGGTACAATGGGTGTCCAAATAGAGCAATTGTGTCATCCTATGGTTTTGGAGCAGCTGTCTGTAGAATCTCCTTTTACATGAAATGCTGTGCAAGATAGACAAGTGACCAGGTTTCTTATGTCTGTGTCTATTAATGCCGCTCTAAAGAGGTAAGGGCTCTAGTTACATTACGCAATAGTAAGATGCAATCCAACTATGGGAGACTGGACTTCTTCACTAGCAGCTACACAGTGATAGGGCAAGACAAAAACCTAGTAAAAAGTATAAGTAGTATATGCCTTCACACTGCATATGTGGGAAGAAATAAAAAAAGGTTGATGCAATACTGTTATTCTGAAATGTGTTTTCCAGCAGCCACATGGACATAGGCAAAAATGGCTTAGGCTACTTTCACATAACGATTTATGAGGGAGCCGATGCCGTCCGATAAATTCGGACAGCATCGGCTCCCTTCTGATGCCTGGAATCGGATGCCAAATAGGCATCCGAATCCGGCATTAAATCGTAGCCTCCGGGAAAAAAAAAAAAAAGTTTATGCTCACCTCCCCCGAGGCCCCGCTGTCTTCCTGCAGGCTCCCGATGTCTGCAGAGGTCTTCCTCTGCTGTATAGGACCTGTGGTGATGTCACAGTCATGTGACAGCAGGTTCCACCATGGTAACCCGCGGTCACATGACTGACATCACCGCAGGTCCTATACAGCAGAGGAAGACTTCTGCAGACATCGGGAGCCTGCGGGAGCCACCGGAGCCTGCAGGAAGACGGCGGGGGCTCGGGGAGAGGTGAGCATACATTTTTTTTTTTTTTAACCCCTGCGCTCCAAGTTGGGCATTTTTACTGTACTGAGCATGCTCAGTACAGTAAAATCGGGTCCGAGGAGACATCAGATGTTTCCTTGGACCCTTCTCCATAGGGCCCCATGTTAAGTTGATCGGGTCGGATTGGATGTGCACTAAATGCCATCCGATTTGGTCCGATCCGATTCTGTCCGATTTTTTTTTTACCAGTGCAAAAATCGGAGCCTGCTCCGATTTTTGCACTGGTAAAAAAAAAAAATCGGACAGAATCGGATCGGACCAAATCGGATGGCATTTAGCCCACATCCGATTCGGTCCGATGCCCATAGGGCTGCATGGGGCCAAATTCGGATCCGATGCGGTCCGATTTTTATCGGACATCGGATTTTAAAAATCCGTAATGTGAAAGCAGCCTTAGGGATGTAGACTCATTGCTATGGGAGTAGTCTAGGCTTTCTCTGAAACTTGTACAGAGGTCACTGTGCAGGGAGTGAGCGATGTCCAGCACCTTTTGTGAATGATAGATCTGATGATCTATAAATAGGTGTGTCCAGTCATTACTCTCCTCCACATCACAGGCAGATATGAGCTCTATAAAACAGAACGTGTGAACCTATATAAGCTTTGTGGCCAGAGTAAAAAATGCTGCATTTCAAGATTTTTCTGATGAAATATTTGCTTAAAGATATAGTATTAAATTGGGCACTCAAAAGAAAATTTAATATTATGTAGCTGGAAAGGAGGGATCCACAATAGCGGCCATAAGTTCTGGCTCAGACGAACATCCCGGGCATGGAGTGCCACATAGGGCATTTAAGAAAGGAGTTGACTATATGACAGAACCAGTTTAAAGTACCACTACTGTTTTTTTTTTTTTTTTTTTTTATGCTTGGAGTGCTGTCGCCATGCATGTTCCCTGGCAGCAGTAGAATACCTATTAGTCCCCTTCTGCTGTTTTTGGCGAGATTTTGGTACCGTTTTTCTAGTTGCGACTAGCAGGATCATTCCAGTGGTTGCTGGGCAAGAAAGAACTCACTTCTCAATGCAAATCTGAGAGCCAGAATGAGGCCTTATAGACTTACAACTGAGAACTCTGACACTTTGATCAGGTGCTGTAGTCACTAAATGATAGAATGGGACCTGAGCAGTGCTGGAAAGAGCAGAAGATGGCAGCTATTAAGTATTTTTCTACAGGCAGGGAACAGAAATGAGTGATATCACTTCTGTAGTGAAATTAAAAAATAAACGAAGTGAATCCCACATCTGATATGGCAATATTAGCAATTAAAACACTTAGCAACTGATGTGTTAACGAAGATTAAATCCAAGTGGATATTAGTTTTCACTGGAGGCGTATTTCTACCGAAAGATGTTAACCAATTATAAGCAGGGAGCAACACAGAGGTACAGATGGACCTATTTCATCAGGGTCACGACCCGACATCACAGGTCCTGCCAGCTGGAGCACTGAAGTGTGGAAAACTAATAACACCCACCTGTACTTCTCTAAAGTTAACACATGTGGCAAATATTTGATTGCTAATATTTCTACAACATAGGTGAAACTATAACAAAAAAAAAAAAGTTTATTCTCTTCTGTTCTGCAATCAATATTAACAATCATACACATGAAAAATCTGGTGAATGGTCCTCATCAATTTTGTGCTGTTCAAAAAGCAATAAGTAGTGAAAGAAATCGCAATTCCGTCGATTACTGGTTGTCTTATAGTGGTCACAAAACCATCCTTTAACTAGATTCAGAATTCAGTTTTTGATGGTCCAGACTGTAATGCCTGGATTGACCAATGTTCTCCTGATACAAGCGAACAGACCCATAGGTATACATGAAGATGCTAATTCAGGGAGACCCACAGTCAGTCCTGTCATTGCAGTTTGTTCACAAACCATGAAACAGGATGTCTGAATCCAGTCTGTCACCTGTAAAGATAGTTCTTCAGTGCGTATCTAAAGCCAGGTTGGCCTAGATAACAGGTTATTAAATGATGGGCAAGCATGTCCTCAGTCAGCAACGATTTAAGACTGTGAATGAACATGACAAATTGTAAACACCATGAGGGTCTCTCACCATTTTAAACTTCTTTCAGACTGGGCAGAATAATGCTAGTGACATTATAAGCTATTACCTGTGAACCCAAGTACTTACTTTTACGGTCACCTTGCGCAAACTGGATTTCAATCTGGCGGCCACAAACCCATTTTCTGTTGAGATTGTAAAGTGCATCCTCAGCATCACGAACATCTTCAAACCTGGCTATCTGTTAAGGAGACTTTGAGGTACACTGTACATGGGATCGGAAAATATTTGAGGGAAAAAACCCTTTTCCAGCTTACTGCATGTTTTCCTCATTACAGACATGACAAATTCCATGATTGAGATAAAAGCAGGAAATTTAGAAATTAGCTTGGATTTAATTTTAACAAATTGCTTAGATCCAAAACTCTTACTACTTCACATACATTGAGGAGCACCTCCACTACAGCGTGCTCAGTGGCAGAGCATTGGATAACTGTGGAAATGTTACAATAAAACCAATATTCCCAGAGGAATGGATTAGTCTCATTTTACCGCAGTGCTTGTGTCAACAATTATTTCCTTCCTGCACCTGATTACTATGTGGATAAGCACAGGGCTGCACACAGACATGTCCATTATTTACAGATGTGACTGGTCTAGGAATTGCCACATTCATCTGAATGGAGCTTGAAGATGGTTTTCCTTGAACACATTGTTAAAAGGTAAATAAACTGTCTAAGGGTGCTTTCACATCTGCGTTTTTCGTAATTCGCGGCAGATGCGGTGAAAAAACCGCATCTGCCGCGTTTGCCGCATAACGGTTCCACTTGCGGCACGGTTGCGGTTTTTTCCATAGGAAGTATAGGGGGACTTGCGGCAGATGCGGCAAGTGCGGTATTGCACTTGCGGCAGGTGCGGCAGAGAAAAAAACCGCGGCTGCCCGCGGTTTTTTTCTCTGCCGCACCTGCCGCAAGTGCAATACCGCACTTGCCGCATCTGCCGCAAGTCCCCCTATACTTCCTATGGAAAAAACCGCAACCGTGCCGCAAGTGGAACCGTTATGCGGCAAACGCGGTTTTTTCACCGCATCTGCCGCGAATTACGAAAAACGCAGATGTGAAAGGGCCCTAATTGGGAGGTGCTCAGGCACAAAGGCAGCAGGCACTGGGATGGTTTTTTCAACAGACCTTTATTCAGACTCCCCTCCTACTCCACAACATGTTTCGATAAATAAAGCCCCCCCCTGGTAACTGCACTATTGCGCCCCTTCTTTCTCTTTTTTTTCTCTTGCATGGACACATTGTTAGACTACTGTTGTGGTACAGGCATAGGTTAAAATGTTGTCCACTATTGCACAACACTAAACCAATTTAGTGTCCCTCAGAAAACAAAACTGCTGCAAAATATACCCACCTCCTACAGCAAAGCCATTCTAGAGATGCCAGTGCTGCTATTAACAGTGATAACTTAACATTGTAAACCACATGACCACTGGTGACAATCGATAGCTGCAAATGGTTTGCAACTCATTAATGTTCTGTCAGTGCAGATCTGCTCTGATGAAGTATTGATAAGTTGCAGCCAATCAGCAACCAATTGACAGCAGCCCTGACATAACTTTAACTCCAAGGAAGAGCAGCGCCAACATCAGTGGAATGACAACGCTGCAAGAGACTGGTAAACGTTGGTTTTACCTTCTATGGTGCTGTGAACGGATTAAGAAATAATATACACTACTAGATAACACCTGCTTAAAGAACCCCCAACTCTTTGTTCCAAGAGAATGTGTGTGGCGGATAGTAATTTTACACCTACTCCATCCTCAAGCTAAACAAACATTTTGAAGACTTGACTAGGCCAGCTGAAACCTTATCGATCTGTGAATTGGGGTAGAGAATAAACATTTATGCAGAAGTCAGGAGAAATACTATTTAGCTACTGAGAATGGATATTGTGATTGGGCTAGGATTTGTGGCCACAGAGCAAACATTGACATTAGCCATAGGCTACTGCTCTATTGTGACTTTTGGTAGCATAAGGGTACGTGCAGACAATCAGGTGACACAGAGTACTGGACGCAGCATCTCCTCTCCTGCAGGAAGCCGGGGATCTCCACAGGTGAACGGAGGCACCCTGTGCCCACAGCATTCAGGGCAGGGCGGCTTTCCCCTGCATTCACTTGCTGAGAACGCTTCAGAGTCCGCAGCACTAAATTGACACGCTGGTGACAAGTGGCGGTTCGGAAAGCTGTGAAGGAAAAGAGCACAGTGGGCATGGGATTTCTGTAAATCCCATCCACCGTGTCTGTACAACGCAGTGTTATGGATGCAGCACACACTGCCTCCATAATGCTGCAAACACTGTTCGTGTGCATGTAGACTAAGTTTTCAATTTCAACTGTCAAGTGCCATTGTAAATTGCAGACATGATGGGAAGCTGTTGTGACTCAATAGTTAAAATAGGAAAGTCGCACTATTACAGGTCACAGTGGAGCAGCAGCCATAAAGTGGGGCCATTTTATTTTCATTTTAACGCTGTATTACAGACATGATTTTGTGGCACTTGCTAATATAAAAAGTACTTGAGATTCTCTTCCAATGTTTGTAAGTGAAGTATTTAACTAGACTGTATAGCTCTGTTTTCCATAAAACATGACTAGTGGTAGAATAGCAAGTGACCAGACCCTCTTGCAACCGACAAGCAGCTCTTCCATGTAACACTTTCTATTTGAGGAATCTGATGGATTGTCTGCTTACATGTACCTGCACGCAGGGTTGTGGAGTTGGTATAAAATAGAGCGACTCCTAAAATATATACTAAATTAGACCCAGTAGTTCACTGCAGAATATCATTATTACAAATTATTATGCTTTATCTAAATATGTTGATTATTGTATCATAATGAGTAAGCGCCTGTTGTTCACATTGTACTACAATAAATGTATCACTTAAACATGAGCCATATATGAAGGGGTCAGAATCAGGGAAATTGGATTGTCGGAGATTTGGCTTATAAACTCCATAGCCTGCCTCCACTAGCAGGTATTTCATGGACAGGAGAGCTGTGCCAACTGTTTGGAAAGGGAACTCTGCCAGATTTTTGTTATTAGGAAGTGCTACAAAATCATGTCCCTGCTGTGACCAACCCCTTTACCTAACAATCATAACCAATCTCAATATATATATATATATATTATTTTTATTTCAGCCATTGCTCCCAATGTCCTTCTAGATACTTTCCTGACATTTGCAGTTGCAGTCTTTCACGTCCACTTACCTTAGTGCAGTCAGAAGGAGAATTCATTGTTTGCTCATAACATCAAGTGGACCCTGATTTTGAGAGTTGTCAAACTACCTATGGTTTAACCCCTTTTATTCAAATAAAGCCTGAAACTCAGCAAGTTTAGTACACCTTGCCAGAATGGTCAGTTTTCGCAGTTTACACACCCATAATTAATCCCCACTATGTGCAGAATGCCCTCTCTAAAATGATGTCACTCTTCCTTCTCTATGGCCAGGTCTAAATTGTTGCACATGCAATAGCTGAAAACACTGAAAAATAATCTCACATGGGATAGAAAATGGAGTAACAATCAAACCCCTTACGAACACAACAGAAAGTGTACCAGACTTATTTCCTACTAGGAAGTAAACTTGAGAAGGAGTAACTCTGCCAGAAGTTACAGTAGGTCTGCCAAGCCAACCCCATGAACGTGTCACAACTGCTATTTTACCTACAACTTCCACAACTTATTTCACAATTTGATACATCCTTTACTGATTAGACATTTTCGAGAAGTAGGATACAAAAGTAATCTTTTGCGGTTACCTCGTTTGACTTGATCTTGACCTTTGCTCTTTGGGGCTTGCAAGGTGAACTTGGACAAGGGTCAACCAAATCGAACTTGGCTTTGGATTTAAAGGAACGTAATTTGAACCCTCAGCTTGGTGCAGGCTGTGTCTTTAGTGCTTGGCAAGAACCTTCCCTCTTCCAGTTTTCTTATGTTTCCACCCTCCCTCTTTATTCCTTGAAGCTGCAACTTCAAAGGTGTCTGTGGACTTTACTCTTGGCTCTATCTAACCAGGCTCATTCAAACCTTGGGGTGCTTGCCAGCTACTGTGGACTGCTTTACATTTTCTGAGACAGAGAAATAAACACACATACAGTTAGGAAGCCATGCTCCTGAATATTAACACAGGTACAAAGGATATTGTATATATGCAAATCCTCGGGAGCGACGATTGTAGTAGTCAAGTGGAATGTAAACGTCAACTATGGGGCCGTACCGACCAAATTCACGCCGTAAATCCTCCGGCCTGAAGTGTGTAAGGCAAAGAAACAAAGTTGATAGTGTAATCGCACATGGATTTTGCATGTTAGCAGTACACTGACTCTTGATGTATACAATACAAAAGGGATTTAGGAAGCAGGATTGTTTTGAGGTTATTAAACACAGTTTACCCTACAGATGAAACAGAAACAGGCTTTGTTTCTCCAGAATCACTTGTTTAGGTTCCATGGGCTATACAGTAACACTCAGTTACCTGAATTATGAAGTTACTGTTAGAAGAGCACAAAATTAGCTGAAAATTATCTTACATTACAGCTAGTAGCTCATTGCTATATCACAGACTCCTGAAGCTCAAAGGGAATCTGGCACTTCATTCATGCTGCCCAAACCACTGGAGTTTTCTTTGAAGTGCCAGAGTGTTTAAGAGAAGAATGTAACTGGCAGCACAACTGCAAACCTCCAATTCATGCTGCCTCTGGTTTGGGCATCATAACGATCATAACTCATTTTATAAGGCAATACATCTTTTGCACTGTGCCAGCTGTCATTTAAAAAAGTATTTCTATCCGATTTTCAGATGTAATCCAGTTTCAGTAGGCCCTAATTTGTCAAAGCAGTCATCATTTTGTATGCTATTCTTGATGAAGAGTGAACTGGAGTAAAATGTGCCACATTCATGAATGGGTTACACCTCTTGATAGAATTGGCACACTTTCACCTGCTCTGTGCCACTGGAAGAAATGAGCTCAGGGGCTGCACTACATTTCTGCCATATTCACTCCACTTCTGTTGCAAGAGTAATGATATGCCAGTTCCATCCACTAAGCCCACCTACTTCAAAAAGTTGGTGGAACTGGATGAGTCTGGTATAGACTCCTCAAGAGTCAACATTTTTCTGTAATTAAAAGTTGCAAACATGTTATGACATTTCAGTTTTATACTTGACAGTCTCTAAACTGCTGGATGAATCGAGGCCATAATTTGTAAAATACACATTTGTAGTTTTAGCTGAAATCACTGTGCAGCTATGAAAGACACTGAATCTTTGCTGAGCAATTAACCCCTTCTTAATTTGGCTTTTTCTGCTTTAGTCTTTTTCCCACAACTTAGAGAAAAAAGTCTTAGGGCCCTTTCACATCAGCGTTTTTTTAAATTTGCGGCAGATGCGGTGAAAAAACCGCATCTGCCGCAACTGCCGCATAACGGTTCCACTTGCGCACGGTTGCGGTTTTTTCCATAGGAAGTATAGGGGACTTGCGGCAGATGCGGCAAGTGCGGTATTGCACTTGCGGCAGGTGCGGCAGAGAAAAAAACCGCAGTAAGCCGCGGTTTTTTTCTCTGCCGCACCTGCCGCAAGTGCAATACCGCACTTGCCGCATCTGCCGCAAGTCCCCCTATACTTCCTATGGAAAAAAACGCAACCGTGCCGCAAGTGGAACCGTTATGCGGCAGTTGCGGCAGATGCGGTTTTTTCACCGCATCTGCCGCAAATTTAAAAAAACGCTGATGTGAAAGGGCCCTTAGTTCATTGAAATCATAAACGCAACAAAAAAACAACGAACAATTCCACCATTGTTTTTTGAATTCCGATCCACTGGGGCGTGATTGCAGCAGCAAGGTGGGAGGAGAGTGGACCTGGAGAGTCTGCCCACCCATAGGCCAGCCATCTAGGTATGTCCACATGTCTGTGGTCATGTAAGTTTATCGCTTCTCTCCACATTTATAACTATTAGCTCAGACATGGATGGTTAGTAATGTAGTTGAAAGCTGCTGGGTCAGGTAGTGATAGGTTAGCGGCTCTAAACTGGGAGACTGGTTCCCTTTAACACCTCTCTACTGCATAGAAAACATGGTAGATAGGTATTTTCTAAGTATTGAATACAAGATAAAGTACACAGCTCAATTTTTTTGGAATACGCTATATGTACAAGGTCCATAGGCACCTCAGAATACACAGAGAATGCCCTTAGTGTATACTTGACAAACACGATATGAATATAGACGCACACAACCTGATCTTCTATACACAAACAACATTTCATCTGCCCCCCAGGCTAGATTCCTCGTCTCTATTACAACAAATTCTTTAGCCTAAATCATCTGTACAGAAGGGGCTGAAGTGTACTCAGGCTCTGTTGCTTCGTCCTCAGAAGCACTAGAAGGATCTATGCATGACAGCCAGCACAGAATGAGTTCTATTTATATAATGGAGCTCATCATGTTATTAGTAGACAGTAGCTACGAGGAAAAGATAATTATAACAAGCTATCATCAATACAGTCCAGTCTATATCCACTATAGAGCCATAAAATGTTAAAAGATACTGATCATGGTCAATCCTTAGGATAGGTCATTAATGACTGATGGGTGGGGTGCGACACTTGGCACCCTTGCTAATCAGCTGTTCCCAGCGCCAACCACAACTGCTCAGCACATCTCAAATGCATGTTGCGGCATGTCACGTTCATGGTGCGGACGAGAATGTGTGATTTGTACGCAAGCATCTTCATGCGTATAAATAACACATGGCGGGCAATGAGTGCGCACCCAAGCACATACACCGTGCGTCCCCATGTTAAACATAGGGACGTGCGGTGTCTGCGCTCGGCTTGCGCTCCCCCGCCCCAATACGCAGCGGCGGGGAACGCAAGTGTGAAGCCATCCTAAGGCTGGTTTCACACACTACAGTTTTTTCCCTGATCAGGTTCCATCCGTTTTGTGTGCCAAAACCAGGAGAGAAACTTGCAGAGAAAAACTATACGGTAATTGAAAGATTGACATATGTACTGGATTTTGGAGACACTCCTGGTTTTGGCACACAAACCGGATGGAACCTGATCAGGGAAAAAACTGCAGTATGAAACCAGCCTTGGCAGACTCGGCCACCATACGGGTTGACAAAGCTGTGCAGCTCTGCAACTGAGCAGTTCTGGCCGCCCGGGACAGATGTTCAGCGGGGGTACAGAGTGTCGCACCCCCACCAGACATTGATGACCAACCTTAAGGATAGATTTATTTTAAAGTCCCAGACAACCCCTGTACGTAGTCAGGGATATTATTTTCAATGTGAAAGGTTGACTTAAAAAAAAATAATAAATAAATTAATTAAAAAAAAAAACACACAAACCAAAGGCGTATTCTTTAAAGGGAATGTGTAATTAGAAAGTTATTATCTCAAGACATGGTTTTCTACTAAAAAGTATATTTTAAACAAATTTGGATTATGTTTCATATGAAGAATGGTATTGAAAAAATGAATTATCTTGCAAAGCTCACATTGAGAAATGGGGCTATTCTAGACTCATCCTTCCTGTTTTAGCAAATATCAAACAAAGAAGTGTTGTTCACCTTCACCATAACCCTTACATTTTCAACTGGAAAATATAATGCTCTGCCACGACCGTCATAATCCAAGCACAATTGTTCCTCCCCTTGGGCACACACGGTGCACTAATTAAGCCAGGTACATACACCCAGCTCTACTACAAGTTCCCAGGGAGGGAGAACAATTGTCCACAAGCATGATCAGAGACATCTGTGGAACAAGGCACTTTGCATGAAGCATGGGGCATGAAGAAAACACTTTTTTGGAGGTGTCAGTGGGCAGCTGTGAGAATATAAATGGAATCATATTCACATGCTTTAAAAGAAGATGTGCAGGGATTATGAGGAATAACACTAGTGACAGGTTTTTGTAACCTATTCTGCAGCTAGCAATAGACCATGCTACACAGATTATAAAGAGCAAACACTGCAACATTTATGCTTTAAGAGAAAAAAATCTCCCCAAAAGTGGACTCCAAAAAGTAAATGAATACAGTAAAAATATATAAAGCTAAACATTCAAGCAGAGAGGCATTATAATACGGCCAGGAAGCAAGAGGAGTTCACAGCCGCATGCACTCATATCTTGGTTGTTTAGGACCCCAAAATTGCAGAATCTACGTCCAGAAGTGAATGGGCATGATGGGGGCAGAGTTAAAGGGGATGTCATCTTTCGGGCGCAGTGGGCAGAGGAACAATGGGTGTGAATGACCCGATGTGGTGGGCAGAACTAATTCTTAAGTGCACATGGTCATAGAGTTGATAATAGAAGCGGGGACCTGGGGCTTCTCCCCCCCCCTTTGCACAACAACCTTAGAATGGGCTGCACAACAATTAAGATGGTATGCAGCCCATTAGTAGAGTAAGTCATGCGGGGGAGGGGGGGGGGGCTTTTTTCCCCCCTGCACCCTCCCACCTGGGGGGGGGGGGGGGGGTCTTATCCCCAGACCTCCACTTCTATTATAACCAACTCTATGACAACGTGGACTTGAGAAATAGTTCCACCAATCACATCAGGTCAGTCACACCCATTGTTCCCCCTTCTCCACCCACTGTGCCTGAGCAATGGCGCATTCTGTTCATTCCGACCCCGCAGCTATTCACTGATGGGGATGTCACACACGTCAATATCACATGCAATATCGCTGCTGCACATGACATTGCAGCGATATTGACGTGTGTGACAGGGCGGATAAATCGCTGGTTGATGGTCGCCAGGTTTTAGAACCTGCTCTAAAACCTTGCAATGGTCACCCGGTGGACACTCAGCATTGCTGCGTGTGACACTGGAAGAAGAGCGAGAAGCCAGCTCCCAGCGCCTCTCAGCAAGCGCTGGGAGCTGGTATCCATGGTAAAGAGAGGGTAACCAAGCGCCGCACAGCGCTTAGTCACCGGCTTGTTTACATGGTTACCAGCGATCTCGCTAGTACTGATCACTGGTGAGACTGCCTGTGTGACAGCTCACCAGCGATCAGCCTTCAATGTCACCAGCGATGAGATCGCTGGCGACATTGACGCGTGTGACGTCCCCATTACAGACGTCGACTCTGCAATTAGTAGGCCACCAGGTGCTGGGACCTGCACTAATCAGGTTTGTATGCTCATTTCCAGATAGACCAGAAGATTGGAAACCTGACCACCACTCCATTCATTCTCTATGGGGCGGCTGAGACCTGCACCTATCTAATGATGAGTGAGCCTGCTAACCACTGCTTGATCGAGCATTAGAGAGCTCTGGTACCTTTGCCACTCAACCAAGTATAGATATAGTGCTTGGATATGTCGTTTATGAATGATCCAGCACAGGGAGTCTGCAACCAAGTGAGAGGTGTTTGTAGCCTCTGAATGGCTCTCCCTAGTGGTAAAATGAACATGTCTGGATGCTAAAGAAGAAAAAAAACTTTTGCCCACCCTCCCCTAGAAATGCTCATTTTTTTTGCTGGCTGTATCTGGGTGGAGCGTCACACTGCCCATTGCTAAATTCACTCCCATTATAATTGTTACTCGAGTGGAGCCCATCAGAGCACCTAACCTGCTTGATTTGAGTAGGAACATTTTACTGTTTGCTCAAAATTAGTGATAACGTGTTTAATCTGGAAAACCCCTTTATGAAGTTTGACACATGCCTACATCATGGTCTGGAAGGGGTTCCTTGAAGTGATGAGAGAGTAAGATAACTCGGATTTGGATAGCTCTAACCAAATACTTTGAACGGGTGATGAATCCAATGCAAGTCAATGAGGAAGTCACTCGGATCCAAATACTGAAACAGTTCAAAGTATATGGTTAGAGCTATCCGAGCCTGAATATCTTACTACTCGATCATTAGTAGCTTCCCTATGACACACAGCTACATCTAAGTGATCATACGGGGCACAGAAGCTGTGCCTGCACGATAGGTGCCAGGACCTTGGCTTAAGAGATAGCTGAGCTCCTAATGTCAAAGCCTGCTCTGTCCATGGTTGCTTAACCCCATAAATGCCACAATCAATAATGCACTCCCTCTCCCACCCAATCGGGACGCCCAAAACGAGACAGTTTATGAGATGCTATTCAGGGCTTTCAATAGTTGAGGGGGCATTACTTCTGGGACTAGTCACCCACTTAGCATATTATCATGCCCCTGTGGGTATGATAACATGCTTTAGAAAGCCAGCATCTTTTCCAGTGATATGCAAGAAGCGCATGTATGCAGCTTCTCTGACACCAAGTGTGAGAGTCCCGGCTTTAGAGAGGCTCACTGCGCATGAATGGATGTCATCTGTCTTCTGGTCAAGCGCTCTTTGCATCTCTGAAGGAGACACTGGTACACCCATCCCCTTGGCTAGTCAATACACTAATTTGCATATCAAATGGTCTGTACAAATATTTTTCCTAAACATGTTTATGTATGCAACTACATAAATGGACTGTTTGGCAGGAAATATATAATGTATATGTGCACAGAACTGCTCGTGGTTCTGGGGGCACGGAGGAGTAATCAGAAGGCTGAAAAAATTTAATTTTAAACTTATTTTCTAATATGACAGCATTCAAAATTCTCTACCATTCCCATACTACACTATCTAGCTTTTTTTTTTTTTTTTAAATTCCAGTATGATGATGCTTAATTCGAAAATCACAACGCATGCTCGAATACTGAAACGCAGTGTCATCAGGAGGCTAAGGCTGCAGTCACTGTCATAGCCTCCACCTCCTCACTGAAATAAAGAATCATCAAGGACGCTCATTTCAGGGGCTGCTCCTCCCTACTCATTGGTGCACTGTGTACGAGTACCAGGCAGTGTATGGAGACCAGTGCCACCCCTGCAGTGACATTACGGCACTGGTCACTGAACGCCACACCAGGAACCCTGACTCTGGGTGGGGGAGACGACAAGTTGTGGAATCAGAAGATGTTTTTCTAGTGGCCCCTTTTAAGGACAGAGGAGTACACTGAGGTGGGGAAGGCAGAGCTTTTAAAGGGAACCGGTCACCTCGATTTACCCCCCTATCCTACCACTACCTGTCCCTGCACCTTCCCAGCTGATCCCCAACCATCCCTGCATCACTTAAGAGTGCCCTATGAAGAGAAAAGGGGATGTCACACGCGTCGATATCGCTGTCAATGTCGCTTGTACGTCACAGATTTTCAGTCGCTCAAGCGATGTAAAAGTGACGCAGGAGTGACATTGAAGCGTGTGACCAAGCGATGCAACCAGCGATATGCCGCTGATTGCAGGTTTCACTGCCAGATGTAAAACCTGTCGCTCATCGCTCAGTAGACCTTGTGCATCGCTGCGTGTGACACTAAACTCAGCGACGTATTTTCTATTTTGACAACGTACAAGCGACTAAATAAAATCGCTCGCAAGATGGCGACATCACCGCATCGCTGGGTCATATTGACGCGTGTGACATCTTACCTGCGATAATTCCACATCGCTCGGGCAATTAATAATTTGTGACGCATGAGCGATATCGCGGGCGACATTGACACGTGTGACAGGCCCTTAAGAAAGAGACATATAGTTACATGTAGTCTGTGGTGGGAGGGCTCCATTGCCCCCTCGTAGCGTGCGCTCAGCATGCCCCCACTGGGCATCATTATTCCTTCTTCTGTCCATCCTCCATTTGAAGTCCCCGCCTCTTCTAATGATGCGCCAAGCCGAAATGTCATATCCGGCTCTGTGCATTGTTGGGGCTGATCACGTGGTATGGGATGGCTTCAATATGTGCACTGCGCATGCGCCGCTGCCAGCCCATACCACGTGATCAGCCCCCACAATGCACCGGGCCGGATAGGACTTCCTGGCACGGTGGCTCATCATTAGAAGAGGCGGTAAGTTCAAATCGAGGACGGACAGAAAGAATATTCACGCCCAGCGGGGCGTACCGAGAGCAAGCCAGGAGGGGACAATGGAGCCCGCCACCGCAGACTACGGATGTGGTCTACATGTAACTATATGTCCTTTTCTTACTCTTTATAGGGCACTTAGGTGACACAGGGATCAGCTAGGAAGGTGCGATAGGGGGGTAAGTTGAGGTGACAGGTTACCTTTAAAGGAGTTTACTACTATTTTCTCTCTACACTCAATCCATAACCGCCCTTGTGGCTGTATGCCTTATATCCTATGTACAGAGCTCCCTAGGTGGGACCCTGCTGGGGCAGGGCCCACGCGTGCGGGCACATCCTCGGGCAGGGCCCACGTGTGCGGGAACATCCCCGGCAGGCTCCTGTGAGGGCTCGCTGGACGGCCTGCCGCGATGTGGAAGCCCGGGCCCCTCACACGGTGTGTACAGAGCCGCGGTAATCTGCAGCCCTACTGAGGAATCCCCTCCCCCAGCTGCTCTGTAACCTTTCCTACCCGAGCTGTGGTCACACACAATGGCGCCTTTTCGGCAGCCACATACAAAGGCCTGAATCATGGCGGAGGAGTCGCACCACCTGTGTATACCTGGTAGCATCAGCCACGTTTCTGACGAAGAGTGAGGTGTTGGGAGGCCTGGTGTAACGGGACATGCTGGCACCGCGAATCCGATACCGGGAGCTGAACACCCACAGCGCTGAATGTCTTCACGTGAGAGTCCAATATGGCGGCGGCTCCTGCTCTCCTGAGAGAAGGCCGGAAACCTGTCCCTCAGGGCGGAGCCGGAGACAGCTCGGCGGACATTTTCCTTTCGGGAAGCGTTATCTGACTGCGCACATAGCAATTATCTGCAGACTCGACGCCCAACAGGGGGCAGCACTGTGTAGCCGTGTGGAGGTGCATTATGTGCTGTGTGTTAGTGATGGGCAGTCCGGCTCTTTTTGATGAGCCGGCTCTTTCGGCTCAGTTCACTAAAAAGAGCCGGCTCTTACGGCTCTTTTTTACAATAATCCTCTGCTACAACCTGTCATGAATACAGAACCTCCCCTGTACAGTGAGGACCTCATTCTACACCTTTGTATGTATCTAGTGAAGCAGTAAAGACTGTTATTAGCATTATTGTTTCCTCAGATTGTCAGCTCTTCTGAACAGGGCCCTCGCTCCTCATTTGTATTCTCAACTTTTATTGCTTTCTAATATGTGGTGTTTTTTGTACATGTCCTTATTAGTAAATGCTCTGATATGTGTCAGTCCTAATTCTTAAATATAAAGGTTGCAATTACTGTGCTATGTCACTGTATGTGCAACATACACTGTACATACTACACACATACTGTACACACATACTGTACACATATATATACACACATTGTACACATATACATACACACATATTTTACACATACATACACACACTGTACACACATACTGTACACATACATACACACATTGTACACATACTGTACACACACACACAAGATATACACACACGATATACACACACACGATATATATATACATACACATGATATATACACACACATGATAAATACACACAAACATGATATATACACATGATATACACACACATGATATATACACACACACACGATATATATACACACACACGATATATACACACACACACACACATATATATACACACACGATATATATACACATACACGATATACACACACACATGATATACACACACACATGATATACACACACACACATGATATACACACACACACATGATATACACACACACACATGATATACACACACACACGATATATATACACACACATATGATATATATACACACACGATATATACACACACACATATGATATATATACACACATGATATATATACACACACGATATATACACACACACATGATATATATACACACACATGATAAATACACACACACGATATATACACACACGATATACACACACACATGATATACACACACACACCTATGATATATATCACACACACGATATATACACACACACGATATATATACACATACACGATATATACACACACACACACATGATAAATACACACACACGATATATACACACACATGATATACACACACACACATGATATACACACACACACATATGATATATACACACACACGATATATATACACACACATATGATATATATACACACACGATATATACACAAACACACACACACACACACACACAGCGCCTTCCACTAAACATTGAAGAGATGGAGACAGAACATTTTGTTAAAGATTTTCTCTTTTTTTTATACCAGAAAAAAAAACTTAAGGGGTTAAACACCAGTCCTGGATATCAGTAGGCCAACTACACTGGGCACTATGTGCTGACTTCCTATTACACTGTCTGTATATACAATTATTGAAGCTGCACCTATATCTCTCCACGTTTTGCCTAAAATCATATTACAGTACTTACCCAACAACAGGTCTATTCTCCCCCTGCAGTGTCCTCCTGACTAAGGCTGGCTTCACATTTGCGTATGGGAAGGCAGCGTTTTGCTGCGTTCCCATACGCAGTTAAACGCATGCGCACTGCGTTCCTATGTTTAACATAGGAACGCATGGTGCCTGCGTTTGCTGCGTTCGGGTGCGGATGCGGACGATATCTGCTGCTTCCGGTGTCCAGCATCCGCACCCGGGACGCAGCATGTTGGGTTTTTTTTGTGCGTTTGGGGAGCTTGGACAATCAGCAAGCGTCCCCAAGCGTACAAAAAAAGCATTGTCTTCAATGGGTCCGCAGTGTCCTCTGCATGACACAGCAGGAGAACGCTGCGGACCCATTGAAAAATCTCCCGGTGGCCGCCGGTGATGTCACAGGAGCTCACCGACGGCCACCGGGAGATCAGCTGACCCTCTGCTGTCCTCCTTCTCCCCGCCGCCTGTAATCTCATAGCGATGTCGGCGGGGAGAACAGCTGATCTGAGAGCTGTTTGAATCTTCCCGCGCCGACATCTCCTCACAGTGTCGGCGCGGGAAGATTCAAACAGCTCTCAGATCAGCTGTTCTCCCCGCCGACAGTCCCGGAGCTTACCGGCGGCCGGGGGGCGGAGATCTCCGGCGCTGATCTCCGCCTCCGGCCCGCCCCCGGACAGCGCCGATTGGCTGCCGGGCTCCATAGTGATGTGTCCGCAGGCGGACATTATCCGCTGCGGACACATCAAAGTGTCCCTGCTTCTGACAGCGTTTGTGTCTGCATGCCATCAGCATGCAGACACAAACGCTAATGTGAAGCCAGCCTAAAGACTGAGAAGATGATCAATGATAATAAACAAGCTGAGTCCTCCTACACATCCCATATGCCAGATAAGGTCAGGGAAACTTAACCCATAAACTGCTGCTGGTCTTGTGCCCACTGCCCTGAGGAAGAAACAATGTGTGTGTATAGCT
Organism: Allobates femoralis; assembly: GCA_033576535.1. Classification (NCBI taxonomy): domain Eukaryota; kingdom Metazoa; phylum Chordata; class Amphibia; order Anura; family Aromobatidae; genus Allobates; species Allobates femoralis. Next base: position 276,907,746 of record JARQOC010000001.1, read on the forward strand.
TTAATTGGGAGAAGGGGCTTCACGCCATGTGTTGGAAGCTTTGTTTACACTTCCAGTGTTCGCTCACTTATCTCCTGGCTGCTCCTCCCAGTCACAGTCGGGCTTAATAAAGCTGCCAGCAGAGGGTAAAAAAAAAAAAAAAACACGGCTCTCTGGCTCGTTCACTGTGAAGAGTCGGCTCTTATCAGTCACATGAAAGAGCCGGCTCAATGTGTCGGATCGTTCGCGAACGACACATCACTACTGTGTGTCCTCTTTGCCCACGATCAAGGATTAGCAGTGTGTTTGCAGCGTTGTATGGTACCAGACAGTGGATGGGACTTCTAGAATTCCCATGTCTACTGGGCTTCTTTTTCACACAATGTGAACTGACCTGCGGCACAGCTTTCCAGCTGTATAATGTGAATTTATGTTTGAGGAGACGCAAGTGTTCTAGGCGGGAAAACACAGTAGAAATCAGCACCGAGAATCCTGATCGTGGACAGTACAGTGTGTCCTCCGGCCTAGAACACCTACGTCTCTGCAGGAAAATACACTCTGCATTGAGAATACTGCGTGTCCTGATCGTGGACACTAAAGCCTAGTTCACATCCATGCACCCCTGCGTTTGCCTGCCCTGCGCTAGTGCAGGCAAGCGTACTGGGGGATAGATGCAGAGCCCTTGCGCTTACTTCTGCTTTTGCCACCATTACCTTCTATTGCAAGCACACGGGAGTGGAACCCGGAAGCGCAGGTCTGCAGAGGGGCACAGGCGTCTCTCCAGACGCATTGGAAACGTTGCATTATGCATTTCAGGTGCGTCCGGAGTGACGCATGCGCTCTGACTGCCCCTCTGCAGACCTGCGCTTCCGGGTTCCGCTCCCGTGTGCTCGCTATGGAAGATAATGGCGGAAGCAAGGGCTCTGCATCTATGCGCCAATGCGCTTATATGTGAGGGCACTTGCGCTAGTACAGGGCAGGCAAATGCAGGGGTGCATAGATGTGAAAAGGCCCTAAGTCTAGGGTCACACCAGCGTTATTACCAGCGTTCAGGGGGGGTTCTGTTAAAAAGACTGGGTTAACGCTGCCAATACATTCCTATGGGTGACCGAACCCTGAGCGCAGGTCAAATGATGCGCTTCCGCATCATGTGATGCGTTTGGAAATTGCACAAGATTTCAAACTCCAGCACTTAGATGCCAGCGTTTGACCTGCGCTTGGGGTTCCGTCACCCATAGGAATGAATTGGCAGCGTTAACCCAGTCTTACCTTTACAGTAATACTGCGTTAATGCTGCCAAATTCTATCTTCTTAACAGAACCCCCCTGAATGCAATGCAAAACGCTAGTTTGACCCTAGCCTAAAGGTTCAGTTACATGCTTCAATATTGTTTAGATATCACCAACGATCTCATGGGCGCGTGGTCGGCAGGACATCGTTTTGACATCGTTGGTGAGATGTCACGTGTAGATATCGTGGACGACGCACCAACGATGTAGCAAGCAGCTATCGTTCGCACAACCCAGCGAACGATACTTGTTCACTGCTGTAAATAGGAGAAGTCGTTAACGACATCGTTATCGCAATGTCACACACAACGATGCAGCAGATTGGCTGATCCAGGATCGTTTGATTTGAGAACGTTCTCAAATCAACGATCCAACGATTGATCAAAGTCGTATCGCAGTGTTACACGGAACAACGTCCTAATGATGTCGTTTGAACGGCTCCAAACCCGTGACGTTTGAGCGATATCGTTAAAGATCTCGTACTGTGTAACTGGGCCTTAAGAGTATAGGCACATGATCCTAGGCACTGCATCCTGGACACAGTACCTCCAGACCTGAGAGAAGCCGGGGGTAAACGTAGGGATTCCGCAGCCGCTCTATGCTCACGATCTGCGGTGTGTGTAGCTCAGCTTATCCCTACATGCACCCGATGGTGACCACTTCCAACTCCACAGCAAACATTGAGATGCGGAAGCACAGTAACCTGCACCACAGCTGAAGTAACGCTGCAAAGAGGAGAAGCATGGTGGGCATGGGATTCTAGAAATTCCATGCACTGTGCATGGACTGCATAATGCTGCAAACCCTAATCGTGTGCACATATCTAAGCCTATGTTCATACTGGATATTTTTGATCTGATTTTGGTGCTGCATTTTTTTTTTTAAAATCTGCACCAAAAACAGATCAGTCACTGCGTCTTCCTGCAATGTGAATGGAATTTTCAATTTGCTGTGTAGATATCAGCATTTTTGACTGCAGCGTTAGTGGTGCAGAAAGTGCATCCAGAAAATAATGAGCATGTCACTTATTTCCCTGTTTTTCTGCTGTGCTTTCCACACCACAAACGTTCCATTACTTACATGCTTCTGCAATGTCTTCCTTCTGGACATTGCCATTACCTGCAGGTACGGTCTGGAGACACGGGGGTCAGTGGGAGCTCTCATCCACTGACCCGGCCGCCTTTACAAAGACCTGTGGGCAGAACACTACTCAAACAACATAGGGTGAGGGAACCACACAACATTAAGACTGTAGGCTACGTTCACACACAGCGTATTTGTGAGGATGCATTTTTGGTGTAAAACTGCACCAAGAGCGCATCCTTACTGGACGCAGCGTTCTGTGTGTGAACAGGCCTGCTTTTCTCCACTGCGCTTTATACTTACCTCACCGCGCTCCCTCGGTGACCGCCGGTGTCTTCTGAGCCCCTGGCGGCCTCCAGCGAGTGGCTGGCTCTAGGACCCAGAAGCATCATGTGACCGATGACGTCGCCCGGTCACATGGTACCATGTAAGGTCTTGCACCAGGTCCTATGGTGACGGTGTGATAATCGATCACCATGGGAGCGCGCCTAGGTAAGTAATAAGCATGCTAAAAAAAGTTCAAACAATTCACTTTGTTCATTCTTTTTATGGATGCGCTTTTCAGCGCAAAGCACATCTGCAAACAATCAGAGCATGTGAACAGAGCTAAAAGTCGTTGTACATAATAGTGCTGCGTAAATGCAAAAAATATGGGGTGTGTGACGCAGCCTTATTGGAGCCCCAACAGTCAAAGGCATATGACACATACTAAGCAAGAAGAATCGATTTTACAATCAACAGAGTTTCAACGTTCCGCTGACTCATCAGGGACTAGAATATACGTGCCTTCAGGGCTTCCAGGGCAGCAACACCCTGCTTTTGGCAGGTACCGACTGAGAATGAATAGTGGCAAGCTTAGGAAGCTAACCGAGTCTAGCAAAGTCTGTAGCCGGTGACCAAATTGTCCCAACCTGAGTATCTTGTAGCCGAGTCCTAGGCTGAACTGTCGAATATGATCCAGGTTATGATCTAACCGGGACCAAAGCCCCAAGGCTGAAGTCATGTAGCATATCACTACTGGTGACTGAAGCAAGTCCTTTTTATACGCCAAGCCTTCACCTCAGGGTATTGTGCTCTTACAGGATTGGTGTGATAAGGTTGTTATCTCATTGGTCAGCAGTTCAATCTGACTGCATAATTTTCCTATGAATGATGTAGACAGAGGGGGTGAGGCGATTTACATTTTGTTTGCAGTCCACAAACTAAGACAATAAGGGCTCCAAGCAGTCTGCTAAGAAACAATGACTTCTCATGAGTTAACAAAGAAAAGAGCAATACATCTAGCCTAATTAAGAATATTTAACCCCCAACACACATTGAACAATGCTGTCATCATTGTACAATACTGTGACATACGGTACTGACAGTACCTGCCCATGTGACTCAGCCTAAGTCAAGTGGCCAGGTCCTGATAGTACCATCCCCGTAGGTCCTGCCAGTGCCTGGATGGGAGACCTTGCCGTGGGGGTCGCCGGGGAAGGTAAGAAAGTGTGTGTGTCTCTGTGTGTCTGTCTGTGTCCTCTAAAAATAGAGCAAATAGCAACACAAACAGATGATGTGTCTGTGATGCTTTTTTGCAAAAAGAGGATCCTTTTTTGGTGCAGAAACTACACCAAAAATTGATCAACAATAATGGAGCACAAACGCTCTATGTGAATGAGGCCTAAAGTTATGTGCCCACGATTAACCCCTTCCTGTCCATCATGGGTCATGTCCCGCTCTTTGATGTGAGCTCCGATGTGGCGCTCACATCAAACACCCGACATCTCAGCTGATCTCATCGGTGCTGTTAACCCCTTAGAATGTGCTGTCATTCAGTGAGAGCGCGATCTAAAGGCACCACGGCAGGGAACGCTCTGTGCCCCGCCATGACCAGAGATCCCACGATAATATCGCGAGATCTCCATCCATCACATAATAGCTTCTAGGGTCTCGGCAGCATACCGGGCTATCAGCATTCACTTCCTGTGAGTGGTTGGCAAGCACTGCCAACCACTCACAGTGCGCATTGGTGACAGGTCCTAATGTGCTGCAGCTCATCAGGACTTGTCACAAGCGATTGGACCCTGCAGCAGTGAGGCACCCTATGGGGCAGTGTAAAATCAAGATTCAATTAAAAAATAAAGTTTATAAAAATATGAAAAAAAAACAAAAGTTCAAATCACCCCCCTTTTCCCCCATTCAAAGTAAATGTATTAAAACATTTTTTCCCTATCGCCACGACAGCACCACCTGAGAGAGATAGGACCGCCCATCCAAGACAGGAAACCTCTGAGATAAAAAAGGCGGGATCTCTCCTGAACCTCAGTTTAGGTTTCCTGTCTTGGAGGTGGGAGACCTCTGAAGCTCATGCGGTCCTGGCCTGACCCGGTAGCTGGAAGAAGCTGTACTTACCTAGGCAGTGGCTCCGGACTTGGGTGCAGAAGTTCCTCCACGGGGTATCCACTGCGGTGGTTGAGGGCACGGGGTCTGGAGAGGGCCATCAGCGGCTTGTGCTCGGCCCTTGTCGCCGCCTGGGTGTCCCAGCTGCACGGTGGGTGGCGGCCCTGCAGTCTGTGCCCCGGGTGAAGAGGATGGTTTACAGGCAGGGCGCAGCGTTCCTGGATCTGTAATGGGCCTGGGAGCGGTTTTTGCCGGCGGCAGGTTTGAATTTTGCGCCGGGAGCCGCTACTTCCGGTTTCGGGCCGGACCGAAGTGACGTTCCGCGCATGCTCTGTGCGGGCCAAGATGGCGGCGCCCAGCGTTCGGCAGCAGGGAGACGCTGGAGCGGTTCGCGATGGTGAGGGGCAAGCAAGGAGGGCAGAGCCAGCCAGCGTCCAGCGGTGTGACAGCATTCTCTTTCGGCTCCAGTCATGGGAGCCTCAGCAGTGGCGGCCGCAGGTCCTCAGTGATGGGATCCAGGATGAAGGGACCCTGATGCCCCGGAAGTCGGTATGCGCCTGGTGGGTGAGTGCCTTCGGGCTGTACTGTCTGTAATTTCACCACCTGAGGTATGTGCTTTCTGCAGGGTTCCTCTTCCAGAGGGTTGTACTGCCGGATTTCTGTGGCCCTTGCTTTGGGGAGACTGTGCGAATCACTGTCCCCAGTCCGGCCTCTAGCCTTGGCACTTTAGTGTGGGAGGCTTTTTTTCCGTCCCTGCAGCTAGCCGGGATGGATGGGGACTTATGCGGCCGAAGGCTTTGGGCTCTTCCCCTGGTACTGAATGCCACTCGTGGTTTTCACTAGGGGGGAGCCGCAGGTCTTGCTCATCCTCTGCCTCATCCTCCTCGTCCTCCTCGTCATCCTCCTCCTCTGTTGACGGCAGAGAGGGGACGCCGGGGGTTCCACATGATGACTCTGATTTTTTTGCTTACAGCGGTCCGTTCGCCTGTGGGGTTGGTGCCCGTGGCCCCTCTTCGGTGGCGGATTTAAGGTTCAGTGGTCTGTCTTCCACGCAGAGCCGGACTTTTCCCTTAAATCTGAGGGCCCAGGCAAACATGTTAGCTCCTGGACTAAGCCTGTTCGGAAGGGCTCTCTTTCCTTTTGGGCTACTGGCGTAATTCCTGGGAATCCACTGCTGGCATTTTTTGGTCCCTCGTGTCTTGGTTGCAGCAGTTGGTGGCTCAAGTGAGGGACGGGTTTCCTACGGCGGAGACCTTGTCTTCCTGCCTTTGACTCTTGCTGCGGCAGCTTTGCTGGCAGCTCCCTCATGGAATTGGCGGCAAAGGCTCCGTCTTTCTTTAATGCTGCTCATCATACCTTATGGTGGGGGCCTGGCCCGGTGTTGCCCACTCTGGGTTTCTTTACCTGGTGCGGGTGCTTTTCCGGTTGGTACGTCGCTGGCTGATATCCTGGCCCGGGCTTGTGCCGATGTGGATGCTTTTCCCTCCGGGGTTCCGGCTCCCGCCTTCCAGGGCCGTCCCCCTTCGTGAACCTCGGTTTGCTAAACGAAGGTCCCCTAGTCTGACCCGAAGTTCTTGGGCCAACGGGGGAAGCATGTAGTCGGGTTTTTTGGTTTGGGGGTTCCTCCTTTGGCGAGAAGTTCCAGTATCAGTGACGGCTCGCTCCAGGACGGAGGAAGGCTTGACCCTTTCTCTCGGCCGGCTCCGGGGTTGGGGCTTGCGAGGGAGCTCTCCCTCTTCTCAGTGTCGGGTTGACACTGGGGTTCACTTCGGCTCCTGGGGGCCCCTGGTGATTGCGTCTGTCCGCTGTTCAGGAAAAGGCCTTTTCTGATAAGAGGGGTACGGGCCCTTGTGCGACTAAGGGGGAGTTTCCCCGGTTCCTCCAGCCGCCTGCGGCAGGGGGTTCTGTTCCCCGGTGTTTCTCATGCCACAGCCAGTCGGTTAGTTCCAGTCTTTTATACCCCTGAATCCCCGGAACAGCTTTCTGGTGCGGAGCTCGTTCCTGAGGGGGACTTGGTAGTCGACAATCGGGGTTGGTTTCCAAATTGTTTCAGGGTGGGGCTGGCTCTGCCGGACGCGTAACACAATGTTCCGGTTCACCGTCACCACCGGCAGTTCTGATGTTCGCCCGGTTTGGGGGGCTTCCTCTGCCTTGCTGTGCCAGGCTCTACGGCCTGGCGATGGTTCCTCTGCTTTTCACGGCGTTGCTGGCAGTGGTGTGGCCGCTTCCGACGTCCGTGGGGTTTAATTATTCCATATCTGGACGTTTGCTGCTTGTGAGGGACTCCTGGGGTTTGTGCCCATCTGCATCTGGTTTAGTCTTCCCTGGGTCTGCTGGGTTGGATTGTTGTTCTAGGAAGGTCCAGGCTGTTCCCCGCCACGCGTCAGCTGGTTCTGGGGTTATTTCTGGGTTCCCAGTCTCTGCTTTGCCTCCTTCTGGCCGTCGGGGGTCGTGGCATGACTGAACTCAGTCCAGAGACCCCGCAGGGGCATAATGTCGGGAAGCTCCCCGCTGACCTCGAGGCCGTTGCGTCTTTGGTCATCCCTTTCTGCAGTACAGGGGCTCTCCTCAGTTGGGTTTCTGGAGGGCTGTGTCCCTCTTGGGCTCCCTCTCGTCCTGTATCCCCGCTGTTCCTTGGGCACAGTTGCGCTCTCGGGCCCTTCTGTGGATGGTTCCCCAGCGTCAGCTCGGGTTAGGGGCGGCCTTGGACGCATGGATTGTTCTGTCCCCTCCGCCTTTAGATTCTCTGGAGGGGGGGCTGCTCCCTGGGCGCCTCTCCAGGGGCGTCCCGTGGGGTGGTCCGGTCTCCGATGCTTACCACGGAGCCAGTTCCTGGAGATGGGGGCCCTCCTTCGGGACCTGTCCGCTCGGGGGGGCCTGAGACTCATCGCCTCTCCAGGCTGTCCTCCCTTATGCGGGAGTTCCTGGCTGTTTGGAAGGCAGTTCTGCGTTCCTTACTTCCCTTCGGAGGCACCATCTTAGTGTCCTCTCCGGCTACAGTGTGTTGGTGGCTTCCTGGCACCGTCAGGGGGACACCCGGTCTCAGGCCCTCATGGGAGTTGCGCGGGGCGTTGTCAGCTGTTGGAACGCCCGTCTGATTCCCTCTCTGCCCTTTGCATGCGGGGGGGTGGTAACTTCCTGGACGGATTGTTCTCTGCAGGGTGCAGCTCCAATGGGAGCAGTGGGCCCTGGATTTGAGTGTTTTTTTTATTTTTCGCTCCGATTGTGGCCATGTTGGGCCTTCTGGAGATGGATTTCTTTGCCACTCGAAAGCACGGTCTGGTGTGTGGATTCTGTTCTCTGTTTCCCGGAGTCCGGCCCGGGCTGGGGACGCCTCACTGTTCCCCTGGTCCTTGGGCCTTCTGTGTCCCTTCCCTCCTTTGGTTAGGTTCCTGCAGTGCTTCGGAAGGTCAGGAAGGACAGGGCGAGGGTCATCGTGATGGCGCCCTTCTGTCCCCGAGGAGCTTGGTTCTTTTGGCTCAGTCGCCTGTCCAGCCAGGCTCCCTGGACTCTCCCCCTATTCCAGTCTCTCCTGCGGGGGCCGGTCCCCCTTCCGCTGGTCTCTGGCTGACGGCGTGGGACTTACCCAGGCGGCTCCGGTCACGTGGGGGATTCTCTGGTGGCCTTGTTCGTGTGCTGTGGTCCGGTCGGACGCCGGTTGCCACCGTTTTTTTCTGGTGCCGGGTGGTTTACCTTTTCTGTCTTCTTCAGGGACGAGTCCGGACGGTGGGCTCCTGTGCCGGCAATTTTCGACTTCCTCCAGTAGGTGGCGGATTGGTCTTTGTCAATTCCCTGGAGCTCTGGTTTTCGGCTTTGGGGGCCTGTGCCTTTGTTCCCTCGATGGGTCCCTGTCCAAGGGTGGCTCCTTGGGGTCTCATTTTAGTTCTGGATGCCTTAACCAAGCCTCCCTTTGGGCCTTTTCTCTTGTGCTTCGCCTAGGGTCCTGCCTCGGCAGTTGGTCCTGTTGGGCGGTGGCTTGCCGTCCGCCAGCCTTTTTTGTGTCCTCCTGGCCTTGTCGGTGGGGCCTGGTTCTCCGGGTTTGGCTGGACGGGTCATCCTCTACCTGGTTCCTTCCTTCTTCCCAAGGTGGCTCTCATGTTCCGCGGACTGCGGGAGCTTGTTCTCCCTTCCTTCTGTGGTCTTCCTGCAATTCTGATGGCCGTGGTTCTCCACACGTTCGTGGTCTGGTGGGAGTTGCTTGCCTGCTTCGTCGGGCCACGCCTGGCGTCTGGCTCTGTCCCTCTTGTTTTTCTTTCGAGGGGCCTCTTGGGGTGAGGCAGTGTCCGTGGGTGCCCTTGCTTGGTGGTTGCGGGAGGCCTTCGCTCTTGCTTCTTCCAGTCAGGTGGCGCCTTTCCCACCAGGGCAGTAGCTGCTTCCTGGGCGGGGGTGGCTGTTGTCCCCTTAGACTTGATCTGTGGGGCTGCTCCTTGGTCTTCTCCTTCTCTTTTCTTCGAGCATGTCAGGCTTGATCTTGCTGCCGCTATGGTGGTGACCTTGGTAGACGAGTTCTGCTAGCGGTGGTCCCTCCCTAATTTTCTTTTCTCTGAAATCTCTCAGGTGGTGCTGTCGTGGCGATAGGGAAAAATTTAAATTACTTACGGTAATGTGTTTTTCATGAGCCACGACAGCACCACCGCATCCCTCCCTATTGCCTGTTGGTGTTGGTCCTGTTTGGAAGGGGGTGTGTGATTTGTTGAGTTCTTTTGGTTGTGTACTAATGCTTGTTTGGTTCCCCTCTCCGGTCTCTGTAACCGAAACTGAGGTTCAGGAGAGGTCCCGCCTTTTTTATCTCAGAGGTTTCCTGTCTTGGATGGGCGGTCCTATCTCTCTCAGGTGGTGCTGTCGTGGCTCATGAAAAACACATTACCGGTAAGTAATTTAGATTTTTTAAAAATGCACTTTTTTGGTATTGCCGCTTTTCAAAAATGCCCGATCTACAGTCATATGAAAAAGTTTGGGCACCCCTCTTAATCTTACTCTTTTTTTTTTGTCTAATTTGTTTTTTGCAACAGCTATTTCAGTGTGATATATGTAATAACTAATAGACACAGTAATATTTCATGATTGAAATGAGGTTTATTGTACTAACCGAAAATGCGAAATATGCATTATTTCAAAAATTGACAGGTGCAAAAGTGACATTAATATTTAGTAGATCCATCTTTTGCAAAAATAGCCTCTAGTCGCTTCCTGTAGCTGTTAATGAGTTCCTGGATCCTGTATGAAGGTATTTTTGACCATTCCTCTTTACAAAACAATTCCAGTTCAGTTAAGTTTGATGGTCGCCGAGCATGGACAGCCTGCTTCAAAACATCCCACAGATGTTCAATGATATTCAGGTCTGGGGACTGGGATGGCCATTCCAGAACATTGTAATTGTTCCTCTGCATGAATGCCTGAGTAGATTTGGAGCGGTGTTTTGGATCATTGTCTTGCTGAAAGATCCATCCTCGGCTTAACTTCTACTTTGACACTGATTCTTGAACATTATTCTCAAGAATCTACTAATACTGAGTGGAATCCATGCGACCCTCAACATTAACAAGATTCCCGTTGCCGTCATTGGACACACAGCCCCAAAGCATGATGGACCCTCCCCCAAATTTGACACTGGGTAGCAAGTGTTTTTCTTCGAATGCTGTGTTTTTGTGGTGCCATGCATAACGCCTTGTTGTATGACCAAGCAACTCAATCTTTGTTTCATCAGTCCACAGGACCTTCTTCCAAAATGAAACTGGCTTGTCCAAATGTGCTTTTGCATACCTCAGGCGACTCTGTTTGTGGCGTGCATGCAGAAACGGCTTCTTTCGCATCACTCTCCCATACAGCTTCTCCTTGTGCAGTGTGCGCTATATTGTTGATCGATGCACAGTGACACCATCTGCAGCAAGATGATGCTGCAGGTCTTTGGAGGTGGTCTGTGGATTGTTCTTGACTGTTCTCACCATTCTTCGTCTCTGCCTTTCTGATATTTTTGTTGGCCTGCCACTTCTAGCCTTTACAAGAACTGTCCCTGTGGTCTTCCATTTCCTTACTATGTTCCTCACAGTGGAAACTGACAGGTTAAATCTCTGAGACAACTTTTTGTATCCTTTCCCTGAACAACTATGTTGAACAATCTTTTTTTCAGATCATTTGAGAGCTTTTTTGAGGAGCCCATGATGTCACTCCTCAGAGAAGATGCAACTAGGAGAACAACTTGCAAGTGGACAACTGAAATAGCTTTTCTCATGATCGGATACACCGGGCTATGAAGTACAAAGCTCAATGAGGTTACCAAACCAATTTACTGCTTCAGTAAGTCAGTAAAAAGTAGTTAGGAGTATTCAAATCATGAAAATCAGAAGGGTGCCCATACTTTTGCACCTGTCAAATTTAGAAATAATGCATATTTCACATATTTGGTTAGTACAATTACCTCATTTCAAACCTGAAATATTACTGTGTCCATCAGTTATTACATATATCACACTGAAATAGCTGTTGCAAAAAAACTATTTTTTTTTAAAAAGAGTAAGATTAAGAGGGGTGCCCAAACTTTTTCATATGACTGTATTAAGATATAAAATCAATTAATGAGAACTGTAAACTGCGTAATGATAAAAAGGTCCAAATTATGCTTTTTTGGTCGACACAACATTGCTATAAAATGCAATAACGGGTAATCAAAACAGCGCATCCACCCAAACATGATATAATTAAAATCGCCAGCTGAAGCCACAAAAAATAAGCCGTCACACAGCCCCAGATCCTGAAAAATGAGAACGCTACGGGTCGTAGAACATGGCGCAAAAAGGGCAATTCTTTTTTTTTTTTTTTTTCAAACTTCTGAATTTTTTTTCACCACTTAGATACCAGTAAAAGTATACATGTTTGGTATCTACGAACTCGTACCGAACTGAGGCATCACACTGTCATCTCAGTGTTACCATATAGTGAACATGGCGACTAAAAAACCCAAAAGACAAACTTGCACTTTTTTTGTAATTTCACTGCACTTTTTTTTTTACTGTTTTTTTTTCCCATTTTCCTGTACACTACATGGTAAAATAAATGATTACATCTGAAAGTACAACATGTCCTGCAAAAACAAGCCATCATATGTCTATATTGACGAAAAAATTAAAAAGTTATGGCTCTTGGAAGCATGGGAGCAAAAAACGAAAATGAAAAACAAAAAATCGCCAGGTGGTAAAGGGAGACGCTGTGTTCTGGTCGCAGTGGATTTTCACTGTTATCCTGCCAAGAACACTTGTGTCTCTGCAAGCATAAATTGACATGCTGCGGGAAGACACACAAGTTCGTCAGTTGAAGCTGCGGAGGAAAGAAGCACAGGGTCATGCCCTCGACTGTGGGGCTGGTCTCTTATGGACAGTGAGACTGGTGCCCATCACGCGGCTTTATGCGCCGCACCCGCTCTGTTCCTGCTGAGCAGGGAGATTACGCAGCTCCGCTAGTTCTACTCACTGTGCCTGTGGTTCCATGTGGTCTTTTGCTTCTTTTTCATCCAGGAACTTGCATTCTCTTGGCAGGTCTCCTGGGAATATTCTTAAGGCCCCGTTACACGCTGCGATATCGCTAACGATATTGCAGCGTCACCGGTTTTGTGATGTTGCAGCGACCTTTAAGCGAAGTCGCTGCGTGTGACATGTACTAACGACCAGCGATCAGCTCGCTGAACGCTGATCGTTGATAAATGATCAAGGCCATTTTTTGATCGTTGGTCTCCCGCTCAGGCGGCAGAGCTTTTGGGTAGCTTTCAGACATTCTGCACCATATGTATCAGTGTGAATGGTGCCCTATGCAGGCCCTTAGCGTGCATGGCAAGTCACCTCCCATACCTTGGTTGAGGAGATTTATTAGCCTGCACTTGGGCTTGCTACACAAGTGTGGTCTGACTGCGTCCTGCAAGTGCAGTATTGTTTTTTGTCTATGGCATTGATGGTAAGTTTTTTGATGCTGCTTTTTCTAGTAGCTCCCAGGATCTCCCTACCTTCTCCCTACCGACAGAGCCAGCATTCTGCAGACTTCTCATTTCTACTGCTATGATTTGTACGAGTCACTCCTCTGGTCCAGAATTTGCAGCATATAGACCTCCTGGGGCAGTCCCGGACTTAGCCCTGTACAGGGGTTACCTCTCCGGTTGCTTCCCCCGGAGAGTTCGGTGTCATGATCCAGAGATTTCTCTCCTCAGACACCTTTCTTTTTGTTAATCTTTTCCTTTAATAAATATCTTACGTTTATTGAAATCACTCTCCAGTCTCTTGCTGTATCGGGTATTCAGCTACCACTACTCCACCAGTGGTTCAGTGAGGTCAATTTACATCTCCACGCGCTTTGGGTGTAACACACAGTTGGCATGAAATTTCTGTAAATCGCATAGCTAGTACTTCCTTGTACTGTAGAACGCAGCACTTTGGAAAGCGTGAAAACACACTATATCCAAAATGCTGTTATTCCTGATCATGGGCACTCACCCTATGGGTACGAGAACAAAATCAGGAGTGCCAACATTCCGGACGCAGAGGGTTTTCTCTTGCCGAGATGCTAGTGTTCTCTGTGGAGAACGCACTGTCAGTTTACATGATTGTGATTCTGGGTGTGGTGTATTTTCACTTTGTTCTACTGAGAACACTCGCATCTCCTCAAGAATAAATTGACATTCGGCTTGGAAAGCTGTGCCACATGTAAGATTACAGAGAATAATGTGGCACCCCATGGGTTAATGTGCCACAATAACAACACATGGGTTCTCTCCCCACTACACACTGACAAACACTAGCACCTCTGGGCCAGGAGGGGGAGCACAACCTGCTTACTTATATACTCTTGCTCATGAGGGAGAGCTCAGTTCAGCTCGGAGCAGGGCTGTGAAGAGCACGAGTTAGTGCAGAACTTAGTGCAGACCTAGTGAGGGTCAGAGGAACAGGAGAACTACAGACTGAGGAACACGTCTGGGAGCTGGAGTGACACCTTCACTCGCCCCAGAAGAACGCACAGAACGGACACCGGATCCGCTACTGTGTCTGACACCCACAGCACAGTGAATCCAGGAACAGTGGGATTTCTAGATGCCCCTAGTACCAGTGCAAAGCAACACGGAGGGGTCAGCACAGCACAGAGGACTCAAGTTGCCTAGCCAAGTGGTATCAGCAGAACACAGAGAGAGAGACGTGAGAAGTCCCAGCTGCTCAGCTAATAGCAGCGGCCAGGACACACACACAGCGCAGCACGAGGAAGCTGACGACCCCGGACAGGGTGGGAAGAGAGCTCAGCCCCATTACAGACTCCGTGGACTATAATCTGCAATAACATCAGCAGTAAAGCTTTGGAAAACAGCAAAACTGTGAGTCTGTGTACTGATTGCGACCTTTGCTCCACATTCAGCACAGAGAGCTTCCTCCTGCTACAAGCCTGTCAGCTCTGCATCACCAGGAGAGAAGGAGAATTGCATCAGTATCTACCAAACGTGAGTGTGTGTCCTTTAACCCCGTCTCCACCATCTATACCCCTTATAGACTATACCATCACTGCCCCGGGGAACACAGTTCTACCCACAGGAACTATACTATCTATGCTGCCACTACATCATCCCCGGAGGTTCTGCAGCAGCGGCGGCCCCCTTACTGGCCGCATATAGTGGGTGGCGTCACGACTGACATTTCCCCTGTAAATAATCCCCTTTTATTGCCGAGCCCGGGACACGGTCCGGACCAAGCCACCCGTGACTTCCCTGGCACCATCCGGTCCAGTACCGAGTACCCCCGTCCCGAGGGGTCCGACAATCTTAAAGAGGACCTGTCACCCCCTGGTGCATGGCAAACTAAATGCAGCACTGGGTCGCCTGGGTGGGATCTTATTAAGAGGTCCTGGCTTCTGGTACAATCCTCCCTGCCTCCTCCTTGTGTATTATGCCCCTTCTATGTGTCTGCCGCCACCTCTTCTTCTGCTGGGTCTGCCCTCCTCTTCTGCTCCTGACATCACAAGGAGCAGAAGAGGAGGGCAGACCCAGGAGAAGAGGCAGCGGCATACACATAGAGGGGGTGGAACACACAAGGAGGAGGCAGGGAGGACTGTGCCAGTAGCCAGGAACTCTTAATAAGATCCCACACAAGCGACCTCTTAACTGTAAGGTTTCTAAGGCTGCTTTCACACTGCAGTTTTTTCCTGATTAGGATTCATCAGTGTTTGAGTGCCAAAACCAGGAGTGAAACTTGCAGAGAAAAACTATAATTGAAAGATTGACACCTGTTCTGGGTTTTGGAGACACTCCTGGTTTTGGCACACAAACTGGATGGAACCTGATCAGGAAAAAAACTGCAGTGTGAAAGCAGCCTAAAGTCTTTTTTAAAGCTTACAGGGGGGATAGAGCCATGGGGGACCCCTTCCCTGAATGCAGCAGACATGATGCATTCAGTGCTGCATTTAGTTTGCCATGCTCCATGGGGGTGACAGGTCATTTTTAAAGAAGCACAGTGGGCATGGGATGTCTATAATCCATCCACTGTGCTTGTACTGCACAGCTCAGCATTTTTGATGTAGAAAAAACATGCATTGAAAATGCTCATAACATTGTAAATTAAATATTGAGTAGAGTTTTTTTTACCTCAGTACTAGTAAGCCAATACCAGGAGTGGGCAAAAAACGCAGAAGTGGTGCACATGTTTTAATTATACTTTTCTTCTCTGACTGTTCCACTGGTTTTGGCTTTTAATTACTGAAGTAAAAAAACCTCTCCAAATACTCAACATGTGCACATGATCCTAAAGGGTTTGTCACCTTCCAAAAACTGTTGGCTATAAGTTGCCATAGGTATATATGCATAATAAACCCGAAGTCCAGCTGCCCTATTGCCGCCTTCAGAACATGCGCAGTTCGCATGATGAAGTCAGCAATGTACACATAACTATCCTGCGCAATGCGCAGGATCGGAAATGACGCGACTGCACGTCATAATTGGAAGAGATGCACGAAATTCGAATGCAGGGTGGTCAACCATATTAACATTATTACACCCACAGGGTGTCATAAAAAAAGCATATAGACACCAGGAACGACGAGTGAAGAGCCCACACATCTAGGAACACCCTCAAAACTGGGAAAAAAGTAAGTTATTAAGATAGTTTATTCAACATTTATAAAACATATCTAAGTCCTACAGGGATGGTTTGGCATGTAGTAGGAAGCTGCAGGTACAAGTAGTGTTTGATTAGAAGGTCCTAACTACCTGACAGGTTCCCTTTAAGGAATTTCTCTGGTAATTACAGATAGAGTAATACCTCGGTTTTCCTTGACATCGGTCATCGTTTGTGTCGGTTTTCGTTGATTTTTTTTCATGAAAAATGTGTCTCAGTTTTCGTTGGATGCCTCGGTTTTTGTTGGTGTGCATACATGACATACTGCTAATTATGCGAGAAAAAATTGTGACCCACGTGATTCCTCTTCCACAACAATAATATCTGAACCCTCTCTCCTCTCCTCACCGTCTTCCATACACCAAAAAAAAGTGTTTAGAAAAATAAATGTCTATTTATCCTTTACATTAGTCTTTTATATTATTTTTACTTTAATTTCTTAACGTTTTTAGTATTAAACACAATCTTTTTTCTCTATAAAATGTGTTTTTGGTATGTATTTTGAAGTGTCTAAAACAAATTAATTGGATTTACATTGATTGCTATAGAAGTAATTGCCTCGGTTTTAGACAGCTTCATTTTAGTCCGATTGCTTTTGGACGAATTATTATCAACGAAAACTGATATGTCACTGTACTGTACTAAAAGTACTCAAAAGGAGAAATATTTTAAAATATCATACTTATTTGTTTATTCTACCCACTGTTCCAGTGCCACTGCTCCCTGCCAGTCTATCATTTTCATGCCAACGATGTACTGTACATCACTGATTTCAGTGCTGACATTTGTGGTCACATTTGCATGTATACCAATATCATTACTAGAACAGTGCTGCTGGAAGCTAAGTTATTTTTTTCATTTATCACATTCCCTGCTCTTAGTATGTTATCCATTTTGTAATAGACTTCTCTACCCTCATACATTTTGGCATGAACTTGAGAGCCCTTGGCTATTTCTCTCTGCTAGGAGGATGTAAAGAGCCATGCATGTCACTAGACCAGTGATGGTGAACCTTTCAGAAAGACTGCCCAAACCTCAACCCTAATTCCAATGTTTTATAGCAAAGTGCCAGCAGGGCAATTTAACCTTAATTACAGCAAAGGCCGTCATAAGCGCTGCACAGGGGGAGGGCAAGCAGCTGCCAACTCTCTTCCCTGTACAGTGATTGCTGTCCTGAAACCCTAATGATCAATTTTATTATTTAAACAATTAATTGATATTAAACTTACCTTTGCATTCTTCTCTTCAGCAGGGACATCAAGCTTGTGTGCTTACTGCACATTGAAGCTGAACCACTCCGACTGCTCTTTGTAGACACAGCAAGTGTTTTAATCTTTATGGAAGAAAAAATGCAGAATATTAGATAGGTGATAGATTTTTGCATGGTATGCAAGCAGACTCCACACTGAAATCCTGGACCCAATCTTGTAGTAATGTCTCCATACTGATCCTCTCCTTATAGCTATGTGCACCTTCCTGACCATTTGCTTGCAGTTATATGCTCCATGCTGACTCATTCAATGCAGTTGTGCTCCTTGCTGACCCTCTCCTTGTAGTAATGTGCTCCATCCTGATCCTCCTTTTAGTAATGTGCTCTGTCCTGATCCTCTCCTTCTAGTAATGTGCTCTGTCCTGATCCTCTCCTAGTAATGCTCACCATCCTGACCCTCTACTAGTAATGTGCTCCATCCTGACCCTCTCCTTGCAATTATGTGCTCCATCCTGACCCTCTCCTTGCAGTTATATGCTCCATCCTGACCCTCTTTTTGCAGTTATGTGTTCCATTCTGACCCTCTTCTGGTAGTTATATGCTCCATCCTGACTCTCTCCTTGTAGTAGTTTGCTCTGTCCTGATCCTCTCCTTCTAGTAATAGTTTCCATCCCGACTATCTCCTTCTTGTAATGTGCTCCATCCTGACCCTCTCCTTGCAATTATGTACTCTATCCTGACCATCTCCTTGCAGTTATATGCTTCATCCTGACCCTCTGCTTGCAGTTATGTTCTCCATGCTGACCCTCTCCTTGCAGTTATGTGATCCATGCTGACCCTTTCCTTGCAGTTATGTGCTCCATCCTGACCCTCTCGTTGCAGTTATCCACTCCATCTTAATTTTCTCTTTTGTAGTAATGTGCTCCATCCTGATTTTCTCAGTTTAGTAATGTGCTCTATCCTGACCATCTCTTTGCAGTTGTGTGCTCCATTTTGACCCTCTACTTGTAGTTATGTGCTCGATCCTGACCCTCTTCTTGTAATTATGTGCTCCATCCTGACCCTCTTGTTCTAGCAATGTGCTTCATCCTGATCCTCTCCTTCTAGTAATGTGCTTCATCCTGACCCTCTCCTTCTAATAATGTTCTCTGACTCTCTCCTTGTACTTATGTGCTGAATCCTGACCCTCTCCTTGTAGTGTGCTCCATCCTGAACCTCTCCTTCTAGAAATTTGCTCCATCTTGAACCCTCTCCTTCTGCAGTTATGTGCTCCATTCTGACCCTCTCCTTGTAGCTATATCCTCCATTCTGACCCTCTCCTTGTAGTTATGTGCTCCATCTTGACCTCTTTTTCTCTAGTAGTGTAGTATAGGTGAAACTCTTTTTTTAAGCCTCAAAGGTCTTTGAGAGATACATAATGGTGAGGAATGTAAACAACAGATCACACAGTGTGGTGTGATTAGAGCTTGAGGATTAGATCCCCATCAGTTCCATTCATGGGCATTTTTAATCGGTCTAAATGTTCTCTAGTAGTGGATTTACCCACAACAGTGGGGGGGTGGGGCATATTTAACTCTGCTATAGCATACATAAATGTATCCCAGCCCGTGGTAAATTCCTGTTGGTCAGGGCATGGCTCTGAGTTGTGTTGTATACCAAATCCATCGTGTTAGTGCCAGGAAATACAATTCCTTTGAATATAAATTCACTTTTTATCATTCCATGATGTGATACTTTGTTCTGCAACAGCCTGTTTAGTAAAAATTCTGCATTCTTTTTATATTGCTGATATACGTGACTAACACAATTTCATTGACATTCTAAATTGCCAATGATTTTTATTCAAATGTAAAGTAAATGTATTGCTTTATAAAATGTAATTGATTTTGTTTAATAAACATCATAATTTTTAAATAAAAAAAGTGTCTCAATTACAAAATGTACGAATGAATCCTTTATTACTATCAGAAGGATGTGTACAATGTTGATAAATGTATCAAAAATCCTATAAAAGAGAATAATTATTGGCCATATAAATAATATGCCCAACAAAACAATTCTGATTGTAGTATCAAAATACCTATAAAAGAGAACTCACACTTTGATACACTTTGATTACAAGGGATCACGTCAATAAGCAATCTAATTTCAATGATGCACTTTGATACACTGTGAATAATGTCGCTGACAGTTTTTATGCATTTTTGCTACGTTTTTTGTCACGAGTACCTGTAATTGATGCTTTCTTACTCCTCCACGCCATTAGGCTACGGCAACGTGGGGTGTGTGTCCAATATGGTACTAGTATGTGGACCCACTAGACCACAGGGGGGACCCGGGCCTACCCGGACTAGGGTAGGGCAGTGACCGGGGTCTGTGGCAGCTGACCAAGGTGTTACAATGCAGGACTAGAAGACACTACAACTTCAGGTAAAAGAAACATAAAATTTACTAACAAAGTCAAAGTAGAAGAAAACAAGACATTATGCCAGACTCCCGATTCTGCACATGAGGCAAGGGGAACATTTCGGTTGGCAGAGGTCAGGCAATGGCATGGCAGGAGGTCATCACACGTTGACGCAGTCCAGGGTCATCTGGCACAGGCATATCAGGAGGACCCCTGACTTAGGCGTCAGGCATAGCAATGGCACAGCGGTAGAACATAAGACACCGACCTCAGGCAGACATCATCACAGGATGGACCCCAAGAGAACAGGCCAGACATCAGGACACAGGCAGAACATGGAAAGCACGGGTCCAGGACCACCGACAGCAGCGTAGGACATCGGCCGGTCAGAGCCAGGAAATTCAGGCAGGTGCATCACCAGAATACAAGGCTGGAGACTCCCCTGGAACATGAGAGTAGGAGGAGGCCATAAAGGAACACGAGCGTGACCGACTCTGGAACATGGGCTGGACAACCAGGACCTCGGACTGGTCATCTGGACACGGGCATGATGCCTGGGACACAGGCAGGACATCTGGGCACCAGACATGGCTCCAGGCAGAAGCCATAGGATACCGGACAGGACATCTGGACACCGGACATCGATCATTGGACTTTGGACACGGCACCAGGCAGCAATCATCAGTCTTTGGACATCAGACACTGGCTGGAAAGAACCCAAGCAAGATGGTGCAAGCACAGCAGGAGCAGACCGGAACTAAGTAGTGTGAGCACAGCAGAACAGTGAAAGCACAACAAGCATGGACTGGAGCTAAGTAACACAAGCACCACAGGAGAAGAACGGAGATGGACGGTGCAAGAAGTTTAAAACCCATGGCACTGTGGCTAACCTCCCTAGATGTGGACGGAAAAGAAAAATTGACGAGAGATTTCAACGCAAGATTGTGCGGATGGTGGATAAAGAACCTCGACTAACATCCAAACAAATTCAAGCTGCCCTGCAGTCCGAGGGTACAACAGTGTCAACCTGTACTATTCGTCGGCGTCTGAATGAAAAGGAACTGTATGGTAGGATACCCAGTAAGACTCCACTTCTTCCCCCAAGACATAAAAAAGCAAGGCTGGAGTTTGCCAAAACTTACCTGAGAAAGCCTACAACGTTTTGGAAGAATGTTCTCTAATCAGATGAGACAAAAGTAGAGCTTTTTGGGCAAAGACATCAACATAGAGTTTACAGGAGAAAAAAAGAGGCATTCAAAGAAAAGAACACGGTCCCTACAGTCACATTGCGGAGGTTCCCTGATGTTTTGGGGTTGCTTTGCTGCCTCTGGCACTGGACTGCTTGACCGTGTGCATGGCATTATTTTTTTTAGTTTTTTTATTTACCATCCTAATTATATAGTAAAAGTGACCTCATAAGATGATTATTTAGGTATAGATCAGTATAAGTAAGCAGATACCAAACATGTTTTTTATTTAAAAAAAAAAAAAAAAAAAAAAAATTTGCTTTAGTCACCATTTTAAGAGACCCGTAATGTTTTCATTTTTCAAGTTATGGGGCTATGTGAGGGCTTACTTTTTGCGCCCTGAGCTGACATTTGTACAAATACCATTTTGAGGCACATTTGACGCTTTGATAACCTTTCATTGCATTATATTGTAACGTTGTGGTGGCCCAAAAAGTGTAATTCTCGCGTTTTTATTTTTTTCCCATTATGCCATTTACCAATTGAATTAACATACTTTATATATTTATTAGAGTATTACTTAGAGTATTACTAACGAATTGATACCAAATATGTGTAATTTTTTTTTTACATTTTTTTAATGCTATTTTCAGTGTAGCTCCTTTTGTAAACTATGGGGGTCCTTAGAGAGTGGGGAACCTGGGCAACTGCCCAGTCTGCCTGCTCCCCAATGCCAGCCCTGTCTATATGAAGAAAAAGGTAAAATGCTGGTGAATTTCTGCAATAAGACTGTGTGCTCACTATCCGCAGGTGCGGTGTGTTGGATACAGTGCCTCCGGACCAGCGGGAACCCGCAGGTGCACACAGAGAGACCGCAGCTGCCCTGTACTCACCATCTGCGGTGGGTGCAGGGCGGCTTATCCCTGCGTGCACCCAATGGTGGCCGCTTCCAACTCCGCAGCATGTTCATTTCATGATGCGTAAACTCAGCAACTCGCACCGCAGATGAAAACACGTTGTGGTTGGGAGAACCACAGATTGCATAGAATTTCTACAAGTCCCATTCACTATGCTGCTACTGTACTGTGGTATCCCAGTACCCGTTCTACTGCTGCTGAGTGAAACAGTTGTCGTGTGGTAGTAGACTTGTTCCAGTGTGCCAGAATTACTTTGGGCACTGTGAGTTAGGAAATCTGTCCTATAGGTTGTGATGTAATGTCCGTGCAGTAAGGACTGATAGATGTACATTTTACATTGTATTTTACTGCCATCTCAAGCTCAATGTATGTGTATAAAAGTTAGAGAATTCTCCTCCTAACTAGCTGCCATGTCCTCAGAATTACCAACCCTTATTCTGGGAGACTTTAGCATCCCCATAAACAGCCCCACCTACCCATCTGTATCCCAGCTCCTATCTCTAACCACTTCTTTTGGCCTCTCACAGCTTTCAACCTCCGAGACACACAAGGATGGTAACACCCTTGACCTGATCTTTGTCTGGCTCTGTTCAACCTCCTCCTTAGATAACTCGCCTCTTCCTCTTTCTGATCACAATATTCTCTCCTTCACGCTCACAAATCTTTGCCCACCCCAGCACACTCCTACTATCAAACATTCTGAAAACTACATACCATTAACCCTCAAGCACTCACAGACGCTCTCATGTCATCATTGTCCCTAATCTCCTCCTTCTCCTGTCTGAATCTGGCGGTGAATCACTAAAATGACACTCTCAGAAGCACCCTGGACCAAGTAGCGTCCAAACACAGAGTTAAACAGTCCTGGCTCACATCACAAACTCGATTCCTCCAACGATGCTCTAGAAGTGCTGAACACTTATGGAGGAAAATCCGCACACCAGAAAACTTCATTCACTATAAATTTATGCTGAGAACTTACAACTCTGCCCTCCATCTTGACAAACAGACCTACTTCAGCACCCTGATCTTCTCACTATCCAACAACCCACAGAAACTCTTTGACAACTTTCACTCTCTCGTCCTAAAGTGCAGGTCTGTATCAGTGACCTCTGTGCTGATGATCTGGCTTCTTACTTCACTAAGAAAATAGAAAACATCTGTCAGGAAATCAACTCCCAACCTCAAATTGCTGTTACCCCTACCTCTCCCCACATTTCCTCGGCTCACTCTCTACTTTTGACCCAGTCACAGAAGAAGAAGTCTCCACACTCCTCTCTTCCTCTTGTCCCACCACATGCACTGCTGACCCCATCACCTCACACCAACTCCATTCTCTCACTCTGGTGGTCTCCACTCACCTAACCAAAGTCTTCAATCTCTCCCTCTCTTCTGGCATCTTCCCCTCCTCCTTCAAACACTCTATCATTACTCCATTATTAAAGAAAACTCCCCTCGACCCATCCTGCACAAACAACTACAGACCAGACTCCAATCTCCCCTTCATCTCTAAACTCCTGGAGCGCCTGGTCTATGTTACGCCACTACAGGCAGAGCTGAATAGTGGACCCACTAGACCACGAGGATACCGTGGAGGCTGATGCCAGAAATGAGCCGGACAAGAACGTCAGATAAGAAACAGAGTTTATTGTATACAATTAGAGATAGATCCCCACGGGAAGTCCACAGGGCCAGAGCACCGGGGCCCCCTATGGAACCAACAAGGAGGGTTACCACAAAAAAAAAGGGTTTCTCCAAGAGCAGACAGAGAGGGTCCAGTGAACTAGTCAAACCTGTGGGTTCGACCCAAGGCGGAACAGGACACAGAAACCAGAGAACCGGAGAAGGCAGGGACGGACCTTGGTGCAGCAGAAGGGATCCAGGAGGTAGCCAGGAACGAGCGAGAGTGGTTCAGGTCCGCAGGTGAGTAGGCTGGCGGAATACGGCACTGAAATCAAGAGAACACACGTTATGGTCTCAGAGGACACAAGAAACCGCATGCACTGCTTAAAGGGAACCTGTCACCTCATGTAAGCCCCCTTACCTGTCAAAACTTGTCCCTGCAGCACCCAAATACTTTCTTAATCATCCCTGTCTGAGCTCTAGGCAGTTTATAAAAGTCAAATAGTATGTTTTAATAACTTACATCATTTTTGACGGGTGGGCGTTTCTGACGGAGGGGCAGTGTCCCCAGGGCTGTCATCCCCCCTACTCTCTGCTCCAATTACGATTGGCTGAGAGGTGGGTGTCAGAAAAAGGGTGTACTGGCCCTTTAAAAGTGCTGAGCGCAGTGCGCGCGCGTGCCCTATGTGCGTTCACCTGGAAACCAGGAAGTGAGGAGGCAGGAGAGAGATGCTGGGGAGCCACTCCAGATGGAGTGGGCAGCATGGGAGTGTGGGCCTGATAAGTATGTCTGCGGCTCACAAGAGGTGCCGGCGGCCAGATGGGGCCTGATCCCCCTGCACCCTGAGGACGGGTCCCACTGGCAGCAGGGTGACAGTCTACTACCGCCCCATCCGTTACTTATCCACTCACTCTCTTCTATATCCATTACAGTCTGGTTTCCGCCCTCTAAATTCTACAGAAACTGCCCTCACCAAATTGAGCAATGATCTTCCCACAGAAAAACGTAAGGTGACCACTCTCTGCTTATTCTTCTTGATCTCTCTGCAGCCTTTGACAATGTTGACCACCACTTCCTACTCTTACTGCTGCATTGCATCGGCATCAAGGACACGGCTCTCTCCTGGTTCTCTTCCTATCTTTCTGAATGCTATTTCAGTGTATTATTTGCTGGCTCCACTTCCACCCTGATTGGACAGACCATCAGCAGATTTGGCTTTCAGTACCATCTTTATGGTGATGACACACAACTATACATTTCTTCCCCTGACCTTACTCCCGCTCTAATAAAGAACACCAATGACTGTCTAACCGGTTTCCAATATCATGTCTGCTCTCTATCTGAACCTCAACCTTTCCAAAACTGAACTTCTTCTGCTCCCGCCCTCCACTAACCTCCATAAATCTGACATCTCTCTCTTAGTGTGCGGCACCATGATAACGCCTAGGCAGCAGGCTTGCTATCTGGGTGTTATGTTTGACTCTGATCTTTCCTTCACCCCATATATACAATCTCTCGCCTGCTCTTGCCACTTGCACCTGAAGAACATCTCTAGAATTCGCCCCTTTCTCACCTTGGAAACCACAAAAACCCTCACTGCTTTCCCCGCACTAGACTCTCCCCTCTCCAGCCCATCCTTAATGCAGCAGCCAGGATCACCTATATAGCTAACCGTTACTCAGACACTTCCACTGTATGCCAGTCATTACACTGGCTGCCCATACACTATGGGATCCAATTCAAACTGCTTGTTCTCACCCACAAAGCTCTTGACAGTGCAGCACAACCCTACCTCTCTATCCTCATCTCTGTCTATCATCCCACTCATTCTCATCGCTCTGGAAGTGACTTTAAACTCACTTCTGCATTAATCAGAACCTCCCACTCCCGTCTCCAAGACTTCTCCCGAGCTGCACCAATTCTCTGGAATGCTCTACCCCAAGAAATGAGGTCTATCCACAACTTACATAGCTTCAGGCGATCCCTAAAAACACATCTTTTTAGGGTGGCCTATAATGATCCCTAGTCAAAGCACTTAGACATAACCTATCCGCTCGACCAGTCTCAAATGCATCACAAATAATGGTTGGTGGCCACTTATGCTACTTTTATCTGTTTCACGTCTCCTCAAGTTGACCATACCATCATTGTAAATAAGCACCTGTACTTTGTTTCACCCCCACCTTATTGTTAGATTGTAAGCTTGTATGAGCAGGGCTGTCATTATTTTGCTTTAATTATTGTATTATGCTTTTTTATTGTATTGTTTTCTGTATTGTATTGTATTTTCTGATAACTGTTTCTTATGATTGTTGGACTAAGAACCTCTGAATTGTTAAGCGCTGCGGAATATGATGTCACTATTTAAGGATTATTATTATCATTTTTAAGTACGGATTGTGAGTATGCACCCTAAAAATGATCTGATTTAAAAAAAAAAAAAACATATTGCAAAAATAATAAAATTGTTCAGGTATTCCAATAATATATGTTTCTGGAATGCTTCTTTAAGTTATATTTCTTTTATATAGTAAGAATTTCAGCTCCTGTACTTGTGATTTTCCTCTGTGGATGAAACATTCTTGTTTACTGCCTAAGAATAACCCCGTGTCCTGGAATTGTTGGTGTCAGGCTTGCTGCTGATGCACGATGTTATGAAATACTAGACCCGACTTCTCAGATGTACTTCTAAGAGTAAACAGCCATGTGCTATACTGGAAACAAGGTGCTGTACTTCGAAAGGCTAGTTTGGTATTACTCAGGCCTGGACATAGTTACCTTATTACAACATATGATACCAATGTAAAAATGTCACACTTGTATAGTATACAGTGCTGCTCAAAATTATTGGCACCCGTTAATTTTTTTCACAGACTGTACAATATCTTCAGAAATAAATGGAAATGAACCCAAGTTATTTCTTCAGGATTTTTCAATTAGTCGTCCAAAGTACGGCTGGCACGGTGGCTCAGTGGTTAGCACTGCAGCCTCGCAGTACTGGTCCTGGGTTCAACCAACCACCCCACACACACACACACACACACATACTCCAGAGTCCAGAAACTGTCAAAGGCTCTTCGGCTCCTGAATGGAGCTCTTGCTTTCTGCTCACTCCGGCAGCTCCTTCCTGTGATGAGGTCGCAGTGTGATGATCTCAACACAGTGCTGCATCCTGGGCCGCCGCCGAAATTTAATGTTACAGTGTCTGCCAGTCCTCCGGCAGCCATGAACAGCCACCTGAGGACTGGCAGTGACATGGATGTGAAGCAGACGCTTGGGTTGCAGGGATCAGCGGGCGCTGGGCCCCTGTACCACTGGGCCCAGTCGCAGCTGCGACCCTAGTTGTTACACCCCTGACTCCAATGAAAAAAACGTTTGTTCAAAATTTGCTCAACAACATTTAGACAAGCCTGTGAAATACTGGTGAATGTAGTCTGCTCAGATGAGTCCAAAATTGAACTCTTTGGATGCCATAATACACACCATGTTTGGAGGAAAAACATTTTGGCACTGCAGTTAACCCCCAAAACACCATACCAACAATAATTTTGGAGGTGGAAACATCATGGTATAGGGGTGTTTTTCAGTATGCGGCACTGGCAAACTTCGTATAAGGAAGGATGAACAGACATATGTACAGAGACATTCTTGATAAAAATCTGCTGCCATGTACCAGGATTATGGAGCTGAAATAAAGGTGGACATTTCAGAAAGACAATGATCCCAAACATACAGCCAAGGAAACTCTCAGTTCTGAGTTCATAGTAGCCCACTGAACCTTCAGGATTTGAAGAGTTTTTGTGGGAAGAATGGGTCAAAATCACACATAAGCAATTAGTTTCTCCATATAGGAGCCGTCTAGGATGCCGGTGACATCTCCCCCAATCCAGGCCCCCCCCACCACATCCCCACAACCACCTTCATCCCACGCCTACGACCCATTGCCAACTCTCGCAACCTCACCACCACTAGCCCTCGCAACCCCACCAACATCAGACCCATTTCCCCAACCCATGCCCCACCTACCGCACTACCCGATGCACTCTGGAATGCCCGCTCAGTGTGCAACAAACTCCCAGACATCCACAAACTCTTTATCTCCAAGAAACTGTCATTTCTTGGCCTTACCGAGACCTGGCTCACCCCCTCCGACACTGCCTCCCCCGCTGCTCTATCCTACGGCGGCCTCAGCCTCTCCCACACCCCCCATCCCTCTGGCAAACACGGCAGTGGAGTCGGCATACTCATGTCCAACTCCTGCGCCTTCAGCCCTATCCCCCTGCCCCCCTCCGTCACTGTCATCTCCTTCGAAGCCCACTCGGTCCGAATATTTTCCCCCTGCAACCTCCAGCTAGCCGTCATCTACCCCCCCCTGGACCCATCGCCTCCTTCCTCGACCACTTCACCACCTGGCTACTTCACTTCCTCTCCGCTGACATCCCCACCATCATCATGGGCGACATCAATATCCCCATTGACACTCCCCCGCCCAGCCGCCTCCAACCTTCTTTCCCTGACCACTTCCCTAGGGCTCTCCCAATGGTCCTCTCCCACCCACGAACAAGGCCACACGTTTGACCTCATCTTTGCCCGCCTTTGCTCCCTCTCTAACCTCACAACCTCGGAACTCCCTCTGTCTGACCACCACCTCTTGACCTTCTCCGCCCTCTCCTCCCCTGCCACGCTACCCCCTCTCCGCAAACTTGATCAGCCTCGCCGAAACCTAAAAGATCTTGATCTTCCTTTATTCTCTGAATCCCTCCTTCCTCTCACCGACATACCCTCCGCTGGTGACATTGACATTGCCACCACCTAGATTACAACACCACAATAACGAACGCCCTCGACCTAGCCGCCCCCCTCACTCTCCACGCTCCACGCATTAACAGGCAACCCTGGCACACCACCCTCATGAAAAACCTGAGATGGGCGTCCAGGGTCACGGAGAGGAGATGGAAAAAGTCCCGCACCTCCGAGCACTTTGCTCTGTTCAAACAATCCCTCACTGACTTCAAGACGGCACTTGCTACTGCCAAGCAAGCATTCTTCTCATCCCTGATAACCTCTCTGTCCCGCAACCCCAAACAGCTCTTCATAACTTTCAACTCCTTACTTCGCCCGCCTGCTCCTTCCCCTTCTCCCCTCATCTCTGCTGAAGACTTTGCGACCTTCTTCAAGGAGAAGATCGACAAGATCAGAAACAGCTTCGGCCCACTATCCCCAAAACTCCCCCTCCCACCTACACTGCCCTCCTCCTTCATCAGCCACTTCCTCCCCATAATTGAAGACCAACTCTCCTCCCTCCTGTCAAAATCACACCTCACCACCAGCGCACACGACCCGCTCCCATCCCACCTCATTCCCAACCACACCTCCATTTTCATCCCAGCCCTCACCCACCTCTTTAACCTATCACTTACCACTGGCGCCTTCCCCTCAGCCTTCAAACACGCCCTAATCACGCCCATCCTAAAAAAAACCTCACTCGACCCCACCTCTGTTTCTAAATAGAGAGACAGAAAGTCCCTAAAAAGCGCTTTTTAGGGACTTTCTGTCTCTCTATTTTGATCTACTCTCTACTGTCCCAGCGATCCTTACCCTTACATATATATATTGGTTGTGCCCTCCCCTCTCTATTTATTTCACCTCTGTTTCTAACTATCACCCCATATCTCTTCTCCCATTCGCCTCTAAGCTACTTGAACAGCACGTCCACTCCAAACTGTCCTCTCACCTCTCCTCGTGCTCCCACTTCGACCGCCTACAGTCCAGCTTCTGACCCCTCCATTCCACCGAAACAGCCCTGACCAAAGTCACCAACGACCTACTGACCGCCAAGAACAAACACCACTACTCCATCCCCCTCCTCCTTGACCTGTTTGCCGCCTTCGACACGGTTGACCACTCCCTTCTTCTCCGGATCCTGGAATCCCTTGGCATCACCCACCTTGCCCTCTCTTGGACCTCCTCATACCTAGCGGACCAGACCTTCAGCGTCTCCCACACCTCCTCCTCACCCTACCCCCTTTCTGTCAGAGTCCCCCAAGGTTCGGTCCTGGGACCCCTACTTTTCTCCATATACACTCTCGGCCTAGGGCAACTCATTGAGTCCCACGGCCTCCATTACCACCTCTACGCTGACGAAACCCAAATCTACCTGTCCGGCCCTGACATCACCTCCCTACTCTCCAAAATCCCACAATGCCTTTCCGCCATCTCATCCTTCTTCTCTGCTCGCTTCCTTAAACTCAACATGGACAAAACTGAATTCATAGTCTTCCCCCCAAGAAATTCCCCCCCAGTTCCCAACCTATCCATCTGCGTCAACAACTGCGCCCTCTCCCCAGTCCCGCAAGCCAAGTGCCTCGGGGTAATCCTTATGCAAAAAATAGTAATGGCGGTCTGATTAGGAGCGCTCTAAGGAACAAGCAGACATGTAAGATGTTTTCATAATTGGCCCGTGTGATCGGGGTAATCCTTGACTCCTCCCTATCCTTCAAGCCCCACATCGAGGCCCTCATCACATCCCTCCGGCTCCAGCTCAAGAACATCTCACGGATCCGCTCCTTCCTCAGCCACAACACCGCTAAAACACTCATTCATGCTCTTATCATCTCCCGCCTTGACTACTGCAACCTCACTGGCCTCCCGGCTAACTCCCTCACACCTCTCCAATCTATCCTCAATTCTGCTGCCCGAATAATCCACCTGCCCTCCCACTACTCCCCTGTCTCCCCCTCTGCCAAGCCCTTCACTGGCTCCCCGCCTCCAAGAGATCCCAATTCAAAACACTAACCGTGGTGTACAAAGCCATACAAACCTGTCCCCACCATACATCTCCGACCTGGTCTCCCGATACCTACCCTCACGCAACCTCCGCTCCTCCCAAGAACTCCTCCTCTGCTCCCCCCTCATCACCTCTTCGCACAACCGCGTCCAGGACTTCTCCAGGGCATCTGCCATACTCTGGAACGCCCTGCCCCAACATGTCACACTCTCCGACCCTGAGAAGCTTCAAGTGTCACCTGAAGACTCACCTATTCCGTCAAGTCTACAACCTGCCATGAGACCCAGGCGACCGCCCCACACCTGACATTCCCCCATCCTACTCTATCCCCACCCGCCCTCGTAGACTGTGAGCCCTTGTGGACAGGGTCCCTGCCCCTCCTGTACCTGTACGTCCCGATCACCTAGATTTAGTGTAGTTGTGCTTGTCTCCCTTATCCTCATGTAAAGCGCCATGGAACCTAATGGCGCTATATAAATAATAATAATAATAGTCTTGAAGCTGTCATTATCAACAATGGCTCTTTTTTGAATTATTAAATAATGTCAGTGTGTTCAAGACTTATTCAAGTGCAATTTCTCATTATTACACATCACTTAATGTATGGACATCTAGGGTTTGATTTGTCTCCAGTGTAGATTGGATGAGTTGTTACTGACATCTGGAGAAAAATGTGTGTCAATAGCATCTTTAGAAATATATTTACCTAGAAAATTTTAAAAAAAAGTAACCAGGCAGCACTCCAAATATAGCAAAAAAAAGTGAAAAAGTGTGAACATTTATTAGCCCATGTGGAGAGAAGCTGGGGTCAGCCTTTATCAAGCAACCTTTATTTGGAGTGCTGCCTGGTTTCTTTTTTCTATGTTAACTTGCTTTGGACACAGCAGTATTAGGGCTTTGCACTAGTGATGGGTGAACCCAAACAGTAAAGTTCGGGGTCCGTACCGCACACCTAGTGTTCAGGCTCAGATCCCCGACACGGACGTCCCTGGGAAGTCTGTGTTTCAATTTGAGTTCAGTTCAGGGTCGGGGCTGTAAAAAAAAGAAAAAAATAGTTATTAAATGGCAGCATCATACTTACCGCCTCCCGCAGCTAAATAATTTCCTAAATATTCACTGCAAGGGGACCAACAGCCAATCGCAAACGCTGTTACAGAGAATGGGAATCTATGATTGACTGTTGGAGTAATCTGGAAACTGCCATACATTTTAGGTGCTAGAATGTATGGGCTGGTTTCAAGTTACTCCAGCAAGCAATCACAGACGCCCATGCTCTGTGATAACGTCTGTGATTGACTGACATCATAGTACTGTAAAAATAAATAATTATAAAACAATTGCGTAGGGCTTTGCTGTATTATCGGCAAATTAAGCGGATAGCTACGGGCTTCCACCCGCAGCAGCCTGGCTTTATCTTGACTGGCAATCAAAATAGAGGGAAGCTCATTATTTTAATTATTTAAATAAATACCGTATATACTCGTGTATAAGCCGACTCGTGTATAAGCCGACCCCCCTACTTTTGCCCCCAAAACCTGGGAAAACCTATTGACTCGTGTATAAGCCGAGGGTGGACCCCAGCACAGGTATACAGCCCCCAGCAGTGTGGTATACAGCAGCCACCCCAGTGGTATATACAGGCCCCAGCAGTGTAACAGCAGCCTCCCAAGTGGTATATACAGCAGCAGCCCCAGTGGTAGTATACAGCAGCCCCAGAGGTATAAACAGCCCCAGTGGTAGTATACAGCAGCCCCAGTGGTAGTATACAGCAGCCCCAGAGGTATAAACAGCCCCAGTGGTAGTATACAGCAGCCCCAGAGGTAGTATACAGCAGTCCCAGAGGTAACAGAGCCATGTAGTATACAGCAGCCCCAGTGGTAGTATACAGCAGCCCCAGAGGTATAAACAGCCCCAGTGGTAGTATACAGCAGCCCCAGTGGTAGTATACAGCAGCCCCAGTGGTATATACAGCAGCCCCAGAGGTATAAACAGCCCCAGTGGTAGTATACAGCAGCCCCAGTGGTAGTATACAGCAGCCCCAGAGGTATAAACAGCCCCAGTGGTAGTATACAGCAGCAGCCCCAGTGGTATATACAGCAGCAGCTCCAGTAGTTAGTATACAGCAGCCCCAGAGGTATATACAGCAGCCCCGGTGGTAGTATACAGCATTCCCAGAGGTAGTATACAGCAGCCCCAAAGGTATATACAGCAGCCCCAGTGGTAGTATACAGCAGCCCCAGTGGTAGTATACAGCAGCCCCAGAGGTAGTATACAGCAGGCCCAGAGGTAGTATACAGCAGCCCCAGAGGTAGTATACAGCCCCAGTGGTAGTATACAGCAGCCCTAGAGGTATATACAGCCCCAGTGGTAGTATACAGCAGCCCCAGAGTATAACAGCCCCATGGTAGTATACAGCAGCCCCAGAGGTATACACAGCCCCAGTGGTAGTATCCAGCAGCCCCAGAGGTATATACAGCCCCAGTGGTAGTATCCAGCAGCCCAGAGGTATATACAGCCCCAGTGGTAGTATACAGCAGCCCCATAGGTATATACAGCCCCAGTGGTAGTATCCAGCAGCCCCAGAGGTATATACAGCCCCAGTGGTAGTATACAGCAGCCCCAGAGGTATATACAGCCCCAGTGGTAGTATACAGTAGCCCCAGAGGTATATACAGCCCCAGTGGTAGTATCCAGCAGCCCCAGAGGTATATACAGCCCCAGTGGTAGTATCCAGCAGCCCCAGAGGTATATACAGCCCCAGTGGTAGTATACAGTAGCCCCAGAGGTATATACAGCCCCAGTGGTAGTATACAGCAGCCCCAGAGGTATATACAGCCCCAGTGGTAGTATACAGCAGCCCCAGAGGTATATACAGCCCCAGTGGTAGTATACAGCAGCCCCAGTGGTATATACAGCCCCAGTGGTAGTATACAGCAGCCCCAGAGGTATATACAGCCCCAGTGGTAGTATACAGCAGCCCCAGAAGTATATACAGCCCCAGTGGTAGTATACAGCAGCCCCAGTGGTATATACAGCCCCAGTGGTAGTATACAGCAGCCCCAGAGGTATAT
Organism: Allobates femoralis; assembly: GCA_033576535.1. Classification (NCBI taxonomy): domain Eukaryota; kingdom Metazoa; phylum Chordata; class Amphibia; order Anura; family Aromobatidae; genus Allobates; species Allobates femoralis. The sequence goes on from JARQOC010000001.1 coordinate 276,940,817, forward strand.
ACAGCCCCAGTGGTAGTATACAGCAGCCCCAGAGGTATATATCACAGCCCCAGTGGTAGTATACAGGCCCCCCAGTGGTGGTATACTGACCCCCACCAGTAACACACAGCCCCCCCTTCTTAGTATGTCCCCCCCTCCTTAGTATGTCCCCCCAGGCTGCGGCACCTGTTAAAATAACAAACTTTAATACATCACCTTCCGGCGCAGCCTGGGGGGGGGACATACTAAGGAGGAGGGGACATACTAAGGAGGGGGGGCTGTGTGTTACTGGTGGGGGCCTGTGTAGTGCAATATGCATGCATCCCCCCGCCGCTGATGGACGGGGGGATGCCGTGCATATTCTTCGCACTAATGAGGCGGCCCCACTGACCGCCTGCGGTCACCGCGGCCCCCCTCCGGCCACCGGTGCAGCCCCTTCCCCCACAGCATACCGAGTGACTCGTGTATAATCCGAGGGGGGGACTTTTCAGCCCAATTTTTGGGCTGAAAAACTCGGCTTATACACGAGTATATACGGTAATAAAAAAATGCATGAGCTTAGCACTATTTTTGATTGCTAGCCAAGGTAAAACCCAGGCAGTTGGGGGCTTAGATTCTCAGCATGGTGAGACACAAGCGTAGCTACCAAAGAATGTGCCAATTTTAGGCGCTTTAGCTGACTCTTCAAGCGGCCCTGGTAGGGGTGACACATTGGGTAATAAAGGGGTTTGTGGCACCCCAAGGGTTAAAGTGCCACAGAAACATCAACAAAGGGTTAGCTCACCACACCAAACAACACTACACTAGAAAGTGGGAGGAGCTTAGGAGGCACCTGCAAGAGTGGGAGGAGCTAATGTTTACCTCAGAGCAGGAGTGACAGTTAGTCAGTTTAGTTTAGTTTAGTTTAGTCTGGAGTTGGAGGAGAGTCGAGTTGGAGTGGAGATCATGAGAGGTCTGAGGGAAGGAGTCAAGAAACAAAGGAACACACCCAGGACAAGGAGTTACCCTAAACTCACCCAGAGAGGCACTTAGGACGGATACCGGATCCGAGGCTGTGCCTGAGACAGACAGGACAGTGAATACCGGGATAGTGAAGGTCCACCATCTTCACTGTACCATAGCAAAGCAACACGGAGGGGTCAGTGACAGAGAGGACTCAAGTTGCCTAGCAGATTGGTACCCGTGAGGGGAGACCGGGCCAGCAGTTCAGCTAAAAGCGGCAGCAGGGCCACACACAGAGTGCAGAAGTAGGAAGCCAAGGACCCGGTCAGGGTGGGCGCAACCCGGCCCCGGTACAGACTCTGTGGACAATAATCTGCTTTACCATCTGCACAGTAAAGATTTGGAAAAAGACAACAAACGTGAGTGTGTGTGATCCTTGTGCTGAAGCCCCACTTGCCCTCATAAACTGCCATTGCCTCCACTCTCATCATTTCTACTACCACCCCTACTTTCCTGCAACATCTATAACCACCATCACAGACTTTAATTACCACTTCCCCGGGGAACCAGGCTCTACTTGCGGGAGCCGTTCCATCTACAGCTGCCAAACATCATCCCCGAAGGTTCTGCAGCAGCGGTGGTCACCCTGACCACAATCCGTGGTTGGCGTCACGACAAACCTAATCCCTTGTAAATAACCCCATTTACTTGTGTGAACCCGGGACACGGTCCGGACCAGGACCGCCGTGACATCCCCCAGCAGTACCCCGGTCCGGCACCAAGTACCCCTTCCCAGTGGGCCCCACAGGTTTATGCCAGCTTTGTATTGGCAGCTGTCACTAAGTCCCAAATTCATCATGTCAGGCCAATAATAGACCCGGCCACTATGAGTTTCTAGTAAACAGTAAAAAAACACAAAACCAAGAAAAAAAAACATTGCAAGTGAATTAAAACACAAAACACATCCCTGGTTCCCCTCTCTAATAACCAAAAGGCAAACCCTCCAATGATAAATCCACATGTGAACATTTTCAGCCCTGCTACATCTCTGTGAGCTGACACACGTCTGCTCACAGCATGCTAGTAGGCTGACACTGACAACCGAGTGCTGTGAAAAAGGTCATCTATGTTTATGGCTGAGCCCCGTAAGCGTACTCAGGTGACCGCATGAACAGCATCACTTCTCGAGAAAAAAATATGTCTATGTGTTTTTTGTTATAATAAAAACATATTTATCTGTGTTGTGTATCCTTTACTATTTACTAGAGATTACTAATGGTCGGGTCTAATATTGGCTCGACATTAGGAATCCTGGGCTTAGCACCAGCTGGCAATATTCAGCTGGCATAACCCCTTATTACCCAATCTGCCATTGTCACAGGGCAGCTGGAAAAGCTGTGAACAGTTCCGGAAAATGGTGCTATGATGAATGCGCCATCTTCTGGCTGCAGGCTGCAATTTGCAGTGGGGAGGACGGGGGGGTTGAACACTTGGGTCACCCCGTTTTGAGGATTCTAGCCCCGAGCTTCCTAGCTGTATCTGGATGGAAACTAATAATAAGGAGACGTTTCACATAGTTTTTTTTTAATTATTTAATGAAATTTAAAAAAAATACTTCCCTACATTTTTGGTTTCCAGCTAGGTAAAAATAGGCAGTGGGAGGTGGGTGGCACCCCATACCTGCCTGCTGTACCTGGCTGGTGACCAAAAATACAGCAGAGCCCTATGTCATCATCGCAAAATATGTTCACTAAATATGCAGCAAATACTCACTGTGTGAACACTGCTGTGTATTGGGAGTTAACACTGAGGTCTATGGGTGAAAATCGTGGCAAAGCCCGCAGCAAGAATTGACATGCCACAGATTTTCTCGAACTACAAACTGTGGCATTTCCACCGCAGGAAAACCCGCAGCATGGGCACAGGTCTCCAGCGTTCACATCCACTTTTATTACAACAAGCACTCCTGCAAAATCAGGGCACATCTGCAGCATATCGGCACGAAAATCTGGGCAAAACCCGCGATATATACTCAGTGTGGGCACATAGTCTTGAAACCTGCATTCATCTGATATATTGTGCTACATACAATTCTACAGTATTGCCGTATGTAGCAAAAATCACAATATCCTATGAACGCCATACTTAGGCCCCTTTCACACTAGTGTTTCTGTCCGGATCCGGACAGAAAACTGAATCTGACGCATTTGCCGCCTAACAGCTACACTTGCGGCAAGCCCCATGTGTGACGACCATCTGTTGCGAGGCTGAACTGCTGGTAAAGCAGCACCCCTGAGAAACCCCGAGACCCTTTACCCCTATACATGGATCTGGAATTACAGCAGAGCCCAGGAAGTAGCTATGATACAGAGTGGACCGGAGCAGGAAGGTCGCCAGGAAGGGAGTATTTAATCAGGACCCAATAGCGTAGTCAGGAGTCGGAGTCAAAACCAGGAGGGGAGCAAGGTACAAAATCAGCAGGCGGTAGAAGAGTCAAAAGTCCAGGCAAAGGTCAGAGTCAAAACCAGGAAGGCAGCAAGAGTACACAATCGGCAGGCTGTAGAAAAGTCAAAAATCTAGGCAATTGTCAGAGCCAAAATAGCAAAATACACACTAGAATACTGGGAAAATCAAGACTATATCTGGCGGCCTGCAGGACAGGCTCCAAGGTATTTGAAGGGCGCGGTTCCCTCTCATAGGCTGGAGCTCACAGCCTGATGACTTCATCCGGACCGCCCCTAGAACCAGGCCAGATGGTGATGCATGACTGGTCCCAACCACCCCACTTCTCATAGAAGAACGAAGCCTCCGCCTACCAGATGTCGCTGCAGGAAACTCTCTTCTGTAACCAGCATCACCCACAGGAGAAACACGGCGATGCCCAGCGACAGAGGAAGGTATCAAAGGGGCAAATCCATATGAGGATATGACCCTCCTATCACTGGCACCACCAGCCGAAGGAACCTGGCGCCTCCCAGCAGCCGAGGTAGGAGCACCAGCCGCCGAGTCCAACGGTGACATGACACCATGCATTCCCTAAGGGGCAACTGGGGCATTGCCGCGATCCGGCACTTGCAGCCGTGAAAAAAACGTGGTAAGCTGCATTTTTTTTCGCGCCTGCAACTGCCGAATCACGGCAATACCGCACTTGTCACAAGCCCCATAGAGAATGCATGGGGCTTGCCGCAAGTGTACTGCAAGTGCAGCCGTTAGCCGGCAAATGCGGTTTTATGTCCGGATCCAGAGAGAAACGCTAGTGTGAAAGGGGCCTAAGGTCAGCTTTCATGTGTTCCATCATGACTGGCACAGTAGTCTGCAGTAGTCCATTAACTGTCAGGGCAACGTGGATTATGTTGCAGGCACACCGATGAACAGTTGGAACAGTGTGCTCCCAGGATGCATGCTGTAAATGTCGCTGTCAGAGATTGACAGCAGCATTTAATAGGTTAAAGGAAACCTGTCAGGTTCCCTGTGCACCCAGAACCACAAGCAGTTCTGTGTACATATCTCAAATCCCTGCCTGATAGTCCCCGCATTTATTAGCATAAATAAACCGATCTTTAGAAAAAGTATTTCTAAAGATCGTTTATGATATGCTAATTAGGGGGCTTTGACTGGTCGAAGAGGCGTTAGTTCCTCAGACTAGTCGCCCCACATAGCAAGTTATTACGCCACTGTGGGAATGATAACATTCTTTGTATAGAATTGTCATCCCAATCGCTGTATTAAGCACTGCGTGTGCGCGACTGTGTGTCCCTCACCATTCAGCGTCTCTGTTGCCAGGTATTTGCAACTCTGACTTCAGAGAGGCTCATGATCAAAAGTCATTGCACTTCCAGTCATGTGCACTATGCATCTCTGAAGCTGGGATACATACACCTGGCTAGGGGTGTAACAAAAGGTGTAGGGGTTGCAATCGCACCTGGTTCCTGGAGCCTAGGGGGCCTCAAAAGTCCCTTTGGCCTATAGAAAAAGCTAATGCTATTTAAGATTTGCAATAATTGTGGGCCCCATTGGAGCTTTCAAAAAAGGGCCCATGAACTTTAAGTTATGCCATTAACTCACTAGTTTCAGGGCCCGCTGTGAAGTGGGAAAGTTCACGAGGTCAGAGAGCCACGTCGCTTTATCTGACCTCAGGTGACACAGACTGTGACGTCACCCCATTTACTGCGCATGCTGAAAGTCATTCAGTTTCAGGACTCGGCAGGTATGGACGTTGCAGGGGATCGTGGATGGGTATGTGGGAGTAATAAAGATGGAGTCGAAATATTTGTTTGTGTTTTTTATTATAATAAAAATATTTTTCTGTGTTGTGTATTCTTTACTATTTACTAGAGATTCATAATGGACAGGTCTAATTAATAGTGGCTCAACATTAGGAATTTTAGTATTAGCACCAGCTGGCAATATTCAGCTGGTATTAATCCCTTATTACCCAATCTGCCACCGTCACATGGCAGCTGGAAAAGCTGTGAACAGTTCCAGAAAATCGTGCTATGATGAATGCGCCATTTTCTGGATTTCTGTTGGGCTGTGAGGTGCAATTCGCAGTATTGGGGGGGGCTTAGCACAGCTCCGTCAGCAGGATGTCTTCACAGTCCTCCCTGGAACTAAACCTACTCTGCCTCCAGGCCTGAATTTATAGGGGACCTCGCCTGGTAGAGCTCCCTCTTCAGGTCTGGAGTGGAAGGTGTTGTGTGTGGTCTTACCTGATATGGAGATCCTTCTCTGTCCCAGGTGTATCTGGGGTGCCACACAGGGACACACTGCATAGTGGTTATTACATGGGGAATGTATGTAGTCAGGATTATAGACATGTCGGGGGCTGTGTCCTCTCTAGTGTCATCCATCACCCTCTGCTCACAGTGCAATCTCCGAGGCCCTGAGTGTTTATCACAGATTGCAATGGCGACACCTCTATTCTCAGACTGATCCCTGGAGGGCTGGTTGGAGGGGGCACAGAAACCTGGGAGCTGAAGTCCGGGGACTGCACATGACAAGGGCAGAGCTATGGCGGCAGACTACACTTCCCAGCAGGCCACAGGCGGAGGATTCAGCATGCTTTGGCACAGTGCCAGCTGCCAGGCTCCTGTAGCCACAGGACAGCTGCCAGCCTCGGACAGACCTCATCATTGCCTGCTGCAGGACGGACATGGGGCCGGACAAAGAGTGCACAGCGGGCAGAGGGAGGAGTGAGACGCTAAAGCAATGCAAGGCGAGGGCGAGTGATGTGATCGAGCAGGAGAGCGGGCACCTGCATGCCCTGAGCCAGGACATATGGAGGGCTCCAGAGCTGGCCTACCAGGAGCACACGGCCCATCAGCTCCTCAGCAGCTTCTTCTCCAGCCGGGCATGGCAGGTGCAGCCCCACTACCATCTGGACACTGCATTCCGGGCACAATGGACCTCTGAGCCCGCGGACTGCCCTCTCCTCCATGTGGGCTTTCTGTGCGAGTACGATGCCCTGCCCGAGCTGGGGCACGCCTGTGGGCACAACCTGATTGCTGAAGTCGGGGCAGCAGCTGCATTAGGACTAAGGGGAGCGCTGGAGAAAGTGCAACCACCGCGGCATGTCCAGGTGCGAGTAATGGGAATGTGCTGATGGCTGGGAGGGTCCTAAAGTAGGGGAGACTGCATGGCCCCCGGACAGGTACATGCCCATCAGAGAGTGGGCAGCACAAGTAACATGGTGTGGGGGGTAATCAGAAGGCCGACTATAGGAGACTGGACAAATGGAAGTAACATGGTGTGGGGGCAATCACAACGCCGACTATAGGAGACTGGACAAATGGAAGTAATATGGTGTGGGGGGCAATCACAACGCCGACTATAGGAGACTGGCCAAATGGAAGTAACATGGTGTGGGGGGGCAATCAGAAACCTAACTATAGGAGACTGGCCATACAGAAGTAACATGGTGTGGGGGCAATCAGAACACCGACTATAGGAGACTGGCCATACAGAAGTAACATGGTGTGGGGGCAATCAGAACGCCGACTATAGGAGAATGGCCAAATGGAAGTAACATGGTGTGGGGGCAATCAGAACACCGACTATAGGAGACTGGCCATACAGAAGTAACATGGTGTGGGGGCAATCAGAACGCCGACTATAGGAGAATGGCCAAATGGAAGTAACATGGTGTGGGGGGTAATCAGAATGCCGACTATAGGAGAATGGCCAAATGGAAGTAACATGGTGTGGGGGGCAATCAGAGTGCCGACTATAGGAGACTGGCCAAATGGAAGTAACATGGTGTGGGGGCAATCAGAACGCCGACTATAGGAGAATGGCCAAATGGAAGTAACATGGTGTGGGGGTAATCAGAATGCCGACTATAGGAGACTGGCCATACAGAAGTAACATGGTGTGGGGGCAATCAGAACGCCGACTATAGGAGAATGGCCAAATGGAAGTAACATGGTGTGGGGGGTAATCAGAATGCCGACTATAGGAGACTGGCCAAATGGAAGTAACATAGTGTGGGGGGCAATCAGAGTGCCGACTATAGGAGACTGGCCATACAGAAGTAACATGGTGTGGGGGCAATCAGAACGCCGACTATAGGAGAATGGCCAAATGGAAGTAACATGGTGTGGGGGGTAATCAGAATGCCGACTATAGGAGACTGGCCAAATGGAAGTAACATGGTGTGGGGGGCAATCAGAATGCCAACTATAGGAGACTGGCCAAATGGAAGTAACATGGTGTGGGGGGCAATCAGAACGCCAACTATAGGAGACTGGACAAATGGAAGTAACATGGTGTGGGGGGTAATCAGAATGCCAACTACAGGAGAATGGCCAAATGGAAGTAACATGGTGTGGGGGCAATCAGAATGCCAACTATAGGAGACTGGACAAATGGAAGTAACATGGTGTGGGGGGTAATCAGAATGCCAACTACAGGAGAATGGCCAAATGGAAGTAACATGGTGTGGGGGGCAATCAGAACGCCAACTATAGGAGAATGGCCAAATGGAAGTAACATAGTGTGGGGGGCAGTCAGAACGCCGACTATAGGAGACTGGCCATACAGAAGTAACATGGTGTGGGGGGCAATCAGAACGCCAACTATAGGAGAATGGCCAAATGGAAGTAACATAGTGTGGGGGGCAGTCAGCACGCCGACTATAGGAGACTGGCCATACAGAAGTAACATGGTGTGGGGGGCAATCAGAACGCCAACTATAGGAGACTGGACAAATGGAAGTAACATGGTGTGGGGGTAATCAGAATGCCGACTATAGGAGACTGGCCATACAGAAGTAACATGGTGTGGGGGGCAATCAGAACGCCGACTATAGGAGACTGGCCATACAGAAGTAACATGGTGTGGGGGCAATCAGAATGCCAACTATAGGAGACTGGCCAAATGGAAGTAACATGGTGTGGGGGGCAATCACAACACCGACTATAGGAGACTGGCCAAATGGAAGTAACATGGTGTGTGGGCAATCAGAACGCCGACTATAGGAGACTGGCCAAATGGAAGTAACATGGTGTGTGGGCAATCAGAACGCCGACTGTAGGAGACTGGCCAAATGGAAGTAACATGGTGTGGGGGGCAATCAGAATGCCGACTATAGGAGACTGGCCAAATGGAAGTAACATGGTGTGGGGGGCAATCAGAATGCCAATTATAGGAGAATGGCCAAATAGAATTAACATGGTGTGGGGGGCAATCAGAATGCCAACTATAGGAGAATGGCCAAATAGAAGTAACATGGTGTGGGGGCAATCAGAACGCAAACTATAGGAGAATGGCCAAATAGAAGTAACATGGTGTGGGGGCAGTCAGAACGCAAACTATAGGAGAATGGCCAAATAGAAGTAACATGGTGTGGGGGGCGATCAGAACGCCAACTATAGGAGAATGGCCAAATAGAAGTAACATGGTGTGGGGGGCGATCAGAACGCCAACTATAGGAGACTGGCCAAATGGAAGTAACATGGTGTGGGGGGCGATCAGAACGCCAACTATAGGAGAATGGCCAAATAGAAGTAACATGGTGTGGGGGGCGATCAGAACGCCAGCCATAGGAAAGTTAGCATATACAGGACGAAGTGTCGTTCGATCCGCGCTGTTGCCAAAGAAGACCAGAAGACTGGAGTATCTGGATGAAGGTGTATGTTAAATCCGACGTGTTTCGGAGCCAATACCCAGCTCCTTCCTCAGGGACCTTCATCCAGATACCCCAGTCTTCTGGTCTTCTTTGGAAGCAGCGTGGATCGTTCAACACTTCGTCCTGTATATGCTAGCTTTGGACCTGTGGATGTGTGGATCCAGCAGCAGCTGCCTATTGAGCGATTAAACTGGTTGTGAGTATACACAATCAGATTCCACTTTCTGATATATCCACTTTCCACATTTAGGAGATAAGACCCTATTGCGCATTTTATCTCATTTTTTTAGATAGCCATAGGAAAGTGGCCAAAGAGAAGTAATATGGTGTGTGGGGCAAGCAGAACGCCGAATATAGGAGACTGGCCAAATGGAAGTAACATGGTGTGGGGGGCAATCAATACGCCAGCTGTGAGAAAGTGGGGCAGAAGTAACATGGTGTGAGGGACAGCTGTAAAAGAGTGGGGCAGAAGAATTAACATGCTGTGGGGCAATCACAACGCCAACTGTAAGACAGTGGCAAACACAAGTAACATGGGGTGAGGGGCGGCTGTGAGAGAGTGGGACACTAGAATTGATGTGGTGTGTAAAAGAGTAGCTAAGCAGATGTAACATGGTGTGGGGCAATGAATGCCAGCTGTAAGAGAGTGGGTTACCAGAAGCATCATGGTGTGGGGCAATCAGAAAGCCAGCTGTGAACTGCCCTCCACAGCACTGTGGTGGTGGTCAACAACTAAAGTTAACAACATACTTTACCGTAGAGACTACCTGCATGTGAAGGTACATTCCATATTTTTGGCCTGCCTCCCCCGACACTTGGACCAATGTTACTCATCTGGGCTATTCAGATGAGCGGGTGAAATGTTTCAGCATCTGTAGATGAGAATTATTTAGTTATTACCCGGGGCGCTGGTTTCACACTACGATTTTAGCATTTCCGATGCTGTCCGATGAAAATCGGACAGCATCGGACCGATTTTCGGACCCCATGTATGCCTATGGGCATCGGACCGAATCGGATGTGCACTAAATGCCATCCGATCTGGTCCGATCCGAATCTGTCCGATTTTTTTATCGGTGCAAAAATCGGAGCTTGCTCCGATTTTTGCACCGAAAATAAAATCTGACAGATTCGGATCGGACCAGATCGGATGGCATTTAGTGCACATCCGATCCGACCCGATCAACTTAACATGGGGCCCTATGAGAAGGGTCCGAGGAAACATCTCATGTCTCCTCGGACCGATTTTAGTGTACTGAGCATGCTCAGTACACTAAAATCGCTCCAAAAGTGAATGAATGGGTTAATTAAAAATAAAAAAAATCTATGCTCACCTGTCCACGAGGCCCCCGACGTCTCCCGGCATCTCCGGTGTCTCCAGGTATCTTGCCGTCTGTGCTGATAAGACCTGCCGTGATGTCACAATCACATGACTAGCCGGCAGTCATGTGATTGTGACATCACGAGAGGTCCTGGCTGCACTGAGACAGAACAGCAAGGCAACGGAGACGCGCGGGACCGTGCAGGAGTCGTGGACAGGTGAGAAAGGAGAGGAGGAGGAGGACAAGAGGAGGAGGACAAGAGGAGGAGGAGGACAAGAGGAGAGGAGGAGGACAAGAGGAGGAGGACAAGAGGAGGAGGAGGACAAGAGGAGAGGAGGAGGACGCATAGGAGGACCGGGGGCCAAGAGGGGAGACACAGGGGATGAGAGGACCGGGGCCAAGAGGGGAGACACAGGGGATGAGAGGACCGGGGGCCAAGAGGGGAGACACAGGGGATAAAGAAGAGGACCGGGGGAGAGACTGACAGCTAGGGAGCGATCTGACAGGAGGACGGGCATCCTATTTTCTGTCGGAATCGGATGCCTATTTGGCACCCGATTCCAGGCATTAGAAGAATCCGATGCTGTCCGATTTATATCGGACAGCATCGGATTTTACAAAAATCGTAGTGTGAAAGTAGCCTAAAAGTGAGCAGGAGAAAGCTCTAATAACTCACACTAGTGCCTGTCTGCAGGTGTGAAGGGAAAATATGGATAATATGAACAAATAAGAAGAAGAAACTATCTTAAATGACAATTAATATCTAAATACCACACATAAACTTCTCCATAATAAATATAAAAAGCAGATGACTGGTGAGAAGGTCCCTATGGTTATACAGTGTAGCTCTCTGCCCTGTTTCTACCATTGACAGAGTAGTAGGAAAACACACTATATAATTGATGAAAGTCCATAGTAAGAAGGTGAAAGTGCAGGATCTGACTGTAGCAAGAAGCGTATAATGGTGTACTTTGTACTCTGATCCCTGGACATATTTTCTAGCAGATGAACGTTACCACTGTACTGGATTTATCCTGAGTGTAAATAAAAATATGTGGACCGTGATGCCAAATAATTCATCCATATTTAGTGGTGTATGCAGCCTGTTCTGAGCTGTAGTAATTATATATTCCACTTCTCAATTGACTGGGAGTATATGGTATATTTGTTTCACTAGGGGCAGATGAATATTATGTCCTGGCAGATTTAAGGATTGAGTATGTTGAAATTTTTCAAGTCAGATGTTGGGGTACTGTCAAGCTGTCCCAATATATATTATGGCTGACCTTAACCCAAACCCAACTTTCGCCATATACATACATTTAAGGGTAACCCTACTGGAGACATCCATCTAGGTACACTTTGTATCTCTGTTGGCCTTCAGAACAGAAGTAACATATCATGGCTCTAGACTCTTAAGGCCACGTTAGACGTAGTGATGTTCCAGCGATCCCACCAACGATCCGACCTGACCGGAATCGCTGGAACATTACTGTGTGGTCGATGGTGAGCTGTCAAACAGGCAGATCTCCTTAGCGACCCGTGTAACGACCTTGACATCGTGGAATAGAATATAAACTATTCTTTTCCATTAAGTCAAGGTCCCGCTACTGTATTCTGATAGGCTGGGGTAAGCGGGAGAACGCTGCTAACCATGTTACACATCGGGTTACTAAGTGAAGCGCGCTGTGCTTAGTAACACGATGTGTACCCTGGTTACCAGCGCGCTGTGCTTAGTAACCCGATGTGTACCCTGGTTACCAGGGAACACATTCGGTCAGACTGGTGTCACACACGCCAATGTATGCTGCCCAGCGGGAAACCGACTAACAAAAAATGGTTCTGGCCATTCCGCAGCGATCAGCGAGCTCAACGCTGGTTGCTGCAGCATGTCACACGCAGCGACGTCACTAGCGAGGTCGCTGCAACGTCACAAAACTTGTGACGTTCCAGCGATATTGGTAGCGATGTCGCTACATGTAACCCATCCTTTAGTTGTTTAGCTCTGCAGCAATATTGATCCATGTGGACAGAATAGTTTCTCACAGCAGCCACAAATTAGGAGTTAGGGTGGTTTGGGGTGTGTCACGGATGAGTAACTTGGAATGGCTCTTCCCTGTCAGAACTGGAGCATGGAGCTGCTTAGCAACAGAAGCAGCTGACGCTCCCATCCAGAGAGGGTGAGGGCCATTCCAAGTTACTCATCCCTGACATGTCCGACTTAGGGTACCGTTACACGATGCAACATTGCATGCAATTTCACTGGCAATTTGCTGGTTGCAGTGAAATCATGGACACATTGTTCCATTTGTACATGGCAACAAAACAGAACAATGTGTCCATGATTTCACTGCAACTAGCAAATTGCCAGTGAAATTGCATGCAATACTGCATCATGTAACGGTACCCGTAGTCGTATATCACACGGACAGTGTGATTCCACCCTTACGTATATATCAGTCCAAATCTTGAAGCCTACTGCTCAGGCATGTGTCCCTGTACTTAAAATGGTCTGCAGGTGCATGCGGTGGCATCAGGATTCAGCCTAATCCTAGCACGCCAGTTTTTTTTGTCACCTTCTCTGGCCACATGAAGTTACATATTTGGGACCAAATTAAAATCCTGATGCTTTTAGATCCGTCTGCAAATAGAATCGGGTGCCATGCCATGGTGGACGGATCCGTAAGGTGCGCATCCATCCACCCGGATCCGTTTTACCGCACTGAGAATGCCCAGACTCCCATTTCCTGCATTTCATAGCGCATGTCCAGGCTTTTGGTCTTTCTCTCCTCCTTCCTCCCTAATTGCTCCTCCCGACTCCTGAGGTCCAGATCAGGCATCTGGCAGCTGCGGTGGCATCAGTTTGCGGACGCATGGCCAGATGCAGATGCTCCCATTTTGAGCCTGATCTGGCTGTGCCGCTAGTGTGAATTCACCTTACTGACCTGCTCTGATTAGCTCATAGATTCTCTATATTATTAATATGTGGGTACTGTGTAGGGCAGGAAAGCAAGAAAAATATGCTTCCTGGAAAAAAAACCATGGCTACAGGATCCTTGCAGCATGGTATATTGCTCGGATGTAAATGTCCTTCTATTCTATCGTAAACAGCTGCTATGAAGGGTAATATGTGGTTGGCCCCATTGTTTAGGTAAGCGCTACAGTCCAAAAGTTCAATCATGTTATCTGGATGATGTGGCAAGAAACCATCGCCACTACTCCACCTCCACTAGTCTGAACTGGTGATGCCTGACACGAAGGGCTACTAATTATGCTGCTAAACTACAAATTAGGGCTTTCCCATCAGCATTGTTCCACAGAAATCAGGATTCACCTGTCCAGACAATGTTTTTTCACTGTTTAGTAATAAACTTGTTTGTTCTCTTTTGCCAACTTGACTTTCTTTCCCATTAGACAGCAATGGCACTCAAATAGCTAATCTGCTGTTATGGCAAATATACAACAAATTGTGACTTGATGTAAAACTTTTGTGTAAAACATTTTCTTTCCTTTCATTTATAGTTCCTTTAGAGGACTGTGATTATAAGATTGGCTTATATTCTGCATTACCACCTGTATTGCAGTATTTAGAGAAAATGGTGGTCTCATATGGAGGCCAACCTGTGACTGGACTTGACAGGAACCCTAGGCAGCCATGGTGGCATTCAGCATACCCTGTACATTAAGCTTGATCGGTGCCTGAGCATACTTAATACACCTGTGCCTAGCATGTGATGTACATGTATATCTCGTGTTGGAAAGGGGTTAAAAAGGGAGCAACTTCATAAATTTCCTTTAGGGCGCATGCACACGATCAGTATTAGCAGCGTTTTAGATGCAGTATATTACCTCTGCGTCCAACAATACAAGCATAGTGGATGGGATTTACCGAACTCCCATGCCCACTAAGCTTCTCCCCACTACAGCGTATATTCACCTGCGGTGTGGGTTGCCGGACTTCTTCGCATAATGTTAATTTATTGCTGGGGAGTCAGCTGCAATTTCAGCGGGTGATTGTTGGGAGAAGCCGCCCTGCACTGAACCCAGATTGTGGGCACAGGACGGCTGCGTTCACCCTATGTTCACCCGCGGTTCAGGTCTGGAGATACTGCGTCCAGGACACTGTGTCTCTGGATCGTCTGCACATACCCTTAAAATTATACTTTTGTATTATGCAAACCTATGCTGTCTTTTTGGTTGCAAGTAGTCATGAGCAAGTGGCGTAATATTCGCACGCTATACTCGTAATGAGTAGTTTTTAATACTTGCATATTCGTTTGAATAGCGAGTCCAATGTTAGGCTCAGCCCACACACATCCGGCCATAAAACAAATCTTTCCGGGACAGGGCGGGAAGGTGGGCATTTTTACATGCCTACTGCATAAAATACCTTGCAGTGCCTCCCCCAGAGAGACCCTATCTGCTTTCCCTGAGGTGCCAGCTCACTTTGTGTACTGAAGGGAGTCGGCAATATGTATCAGATCGATAACGATCGACACATCACTCACGAGCACCAGCAAAACTCACCGAGTGATGAGTATTGTGAATACCTTACTACTCATGCGAGTAACAAATAGTACCGATTACACTCGTTCATCACTAGTTGCAAGCTACAACCCAATGGATTTTTGATAGAGCTCTGGTATAGGTCTCCTTGTAAATGTAAATTTTGTTTTGTTGAACTCAAATACAGAAAACCTTTTGAGACTTGGTGTTCTTACATCAGTCATGCACAAATTCACCAAATTGGGTTGAAACGGGGTGTGCCAAAACCCTCCAGATAAAGTCATTATCTTGCAACTGAAGTAGGTTAAACTACACCAGAAATGTATGTTAACTCGGGCCGAAGGGACATTTGTGGTGCTGATTCACAACAGTTTTAAAATGTGCCGAATCCATGAAGGGGAGCATCATACTCCCAACTCTCCCTTTGTTAAAACTAATGAACAAAACACCATGTCACGCTGGGAGCGGGAGAGACACCCAGCGTAGGACAACGACGGGGGGGATAAGGAGTCCCTAAAGCTATGGGCACAAGAGGGAGAGGGTGACCCCTAGTCTTCCTGGGGCTGACCCTGTCTGCCCTGACGTCCCTATACAGTTTCCTCAACTGTCGCCGACCACGAACCTCGTCCCTCTCTGATCCTAGCACTACCTTATCTAAGGATCAGATGGGGAGGTTCACTAGACCCCTCCACTAACAACTAAAGACAACACAAGGAAAACAGACAATGGGGAAAGAAAACACTTATCTTGCAGCAGAGCACAGCAACTTCCACAACCTCAGCTTCTGCTTGGAGCAAGGATAATGAGTCCACAAGGAAATATCACCTGCACCGAGGGAGGGCAATGAAACTCCTTATAAAGGAGGGAAGAACCTGCTGGGTCCTAGAGACCCAGAATACTGGTGTAGAAACCAGACCGAGCACAAGACCTTCCCAGCCGTCCTCCCATGATAGGGAGATCTTATCATACCTTCTCTTTATCTACACAGAAGGTAAATGCCCCTGAAAGACGGACCGTCCTCAAACCTTATGGCTGATTGGCCAAACGCTGGGACCGTCTGCGCGTGGCCTCTACCCTGTCATCCGTGCCACCCGTGACAGTACCCCCCCGTCCACGAGTGGCCCCCGGACACTCAGGACCAGGGTTATCCGGATGGGAACGGTGAAAAGCGCGGACCAGCCTAGCGGCGGAGACTTCCGACGCCGGCACCCACATCCGTTCCTCCGGACCGTATCCCCTCCAGTGCACCAAATACTGAAGAGAACGGCGCACCCTGCGAGAATCAACCACCTTTGAGATCTCAAATTCCAAATTCCCCGCTACGCAGATGGGCTCCGGGGGCAAAGGAGACGGGTTAGACGACGGCACATACGGTTTGAGGAGCGACCTATGAAATACATTGTGGATCTTAAGAGCGGGAGGCAACGCAAGACGAAACGCCACGGGATTGATAACGGCGGTTATCTGATAAGGGCCAATAAACCTGGGCCCCAACTTCCAAGAGGGCACCTTCAACTTCACATTCTTGGTAGACAACCACACGTAGTCATTCACACACAGGTCCGGACCTGGCGCACGCTTCCTGTCAGCCATACGTTTGTACCTGTCGCCTAAGAGCTTCAAGCTACTCTGTACCCTCCGCCAAACCGAGGAGAGGGATGAGGTAAATCGGTCCTCCTCAGGAACTCCGGAAGGACTAGTACCACTAAAAGTACCAAACTGAGGATGAAACCCATATGCACCGAAGAACGGTGACTTGCCAGTGGACTCCTGAAGACGATTATTAAGGGCAAACTCGGCCAAGGGCAAATAACTCGCCCAAGTCTCCTGATTGTCAGAGACAAAACACCTCAGATAAGTCTCCAAATTCTGATTCATACGTTCGGTCTGCCCATTAGACTGAGGATGAAAAGCAGAAGAGAAGGACAAGGCAATTCCTAAACGTGCACAAAAAGCCTTCCAAAACTTGGAGACAAACTGAGTACCACGATCAGAAACCACCTCGGAGGGAACTCCATGAAGCTTCACGATCTCACTTACAAACACCTGTGCCAGTGTCCGAGCATTAGGAAGCGCGGGCAGTGCCACAAAGCGAACCATCTTACTGAACCTATCAACCACTACCAGCACTACCGTCTTGCCTGCAGACGCCGGAAGATCGGTGATAAAATCCATTGACACATGTGTCCATGGCCTCTCAGGAATAGACAATGGCAAGAGAGAACCAGCCGGACGGGTATGCGGAACCTTAGCCCGTGCACACACACTACAGGCAGATACGAATTCCGCTACGTCCTTCCTCAACCCCGGCCACCAAAAGCGACGAGATAAAAGATCGAAGGTGGCCCTACTGCCGGGATGCCCTGCCAATATGGAGTCGTGATGCTCTGACAGCACTCTGAGACGCAAAGATGATGGCACAAACAGTCTCCCAGAAGGACAGGAGGCAGGGCGCCCCCCTGGACCTTCAACACCTCCCCCTCCAGATCAGGGCAAAGAGCAGAAACAACCACCCCCTCCTGTAAGATGGGAACGGGACTTTCATGAGCACTACCACCCGGGAAACTACGCGACAATGCATCAGCCTTCACGTTCTCAACCCCTGGACGGTAAGTGACGGTAAAATTAAATCTCGTGAAAAACAAGGACCACCGGGCCTGCCGGGGATTGAGACGCTTGGCGGACTCAAGGTAAGACAGGTTCTTGTGGTCGGTAATAACCGTGATGGGATGGACAGCCCCTTCCAACCAGTGACGCCATTCCTCAAAAGCCAATTTAATAGCCAACAGCTCCCTATTACCGACATCATAATTCCTCTCGGCCGACGACAACTTCTTGGAGAAGAACGCGCAGGGCACCCATTTCCCAGGCGAAGGGCCTTGCGACAATACAGCCCCCACCCCCACCTCAGACGCATCCACCTCCACAACGAAGGGCTGAGAAAGATCGGGCTGACGGAGAATAGGTGCGGAAACAAAACAACGCTTTAGGGAGGAGAAAGCCTGGCGAGCAGACTCCGACCACTTGGAAAAATCGGTCCCCTTCCTAGTCATGTCCGTAAGAGGCGTCACCAGCACCGAATAGTTCCGAATAAATTTACGGTAAAAGTTGGTAAACCCCAAAAAACGTTGCAATGCCCGTAGATTGTCCGGTTGTTCCCAGTCCAACACCGCCCGGACTTTTTCCGGATCCATCCGAAAACCCAATGGCGACAGGAGGTACCCCAAAAACCGTACCTCCTGAACGGCGAAGACACATTTCTCGAGTTTAGCATACAGCTTATTGTCTCGTAATACCTGTAACACCTGCTTGACATGGGACTGATGCGTCTCCAAATCGGGGGAATAGATCAAGATATCATCTAAGTAAACAACCACAAATCTACCCACCAAATGATGGAATATGTCATTGACAAAGTGTTGGAACACCGCAGGGGCGTTAGTGAGCCCGAACGGCATTACGAGACTTTCAAAATGGCCGTCCGGGGTATTAAATGCCGTCTTCCATTCATCCCCCTCTCTGACCCTAATCAGGTTGTAGGCCCCCCTCAAATCCAACTTGGAGAACCATTTAGCACCCACTACCTGACTGAATAAATCAGGAATCAGAGGGAGGGGGTACGGATCACGGACAGTAATCTGATTCAACTCCCGGAAATCCAGGCAAGGACGGAGGCCCCCATCTTTTTTCTTAACAAAAAAGAAACCAGCCGCAACCGGCGAGGTTGAGGGCCTGATGTGACCCGACTGCAGACTCTCGGAAATGAAATCCTTCATCGCCTGTCTTTCCGGACCCGATATAGCAAACATCCTAGCTTTGGGCAGTTTAACTCCGGGAACGAGGTTGATTGGGCAATCGTATGCCCGATGGGGGGGCAGGTCTTGGCACCCCTTCTCTGAGAACACATCCTCATACTCCGATAGGAACGGGGCAGAGATACCGCAGACACCACCGAAAACGAGGTAACCAAACAATTCTCAGAACAAAAATCACTCCATTCCACAATGTCCCGGGACTGCCAATCCACTACGGGATTATGTTTAATCAACCATGGCAAGCCCAGGACAATGGGAGCGGGGAGACCGTCTAGAACATAGCAAGATATCGTCTCTTGATGTTGGGATCCAACCGTCAACTTAATGTCATGTACGATATGTGTGAGACTACCTTGAGCAAGAGGTGCTGAGTCGATGGCATAGATACGGATGGGGCGAGACAATAAACAGCAGTTAAGCCCATGAGCGTCTACAAACTGAGCATCCACCATGCTGACCCCCGCACCACTATCCACAAACACAGAAATACCCTCCGTTGTGCCCTCCAGCGCCACCTCCGCACTTAGGAGGAAACGGGAAGTACAAATGGAGGATACACACACCTCCCGCTCGACCACCTCCACACCCCCCATAGTCACAGAAGGTCCAGGCCCCCCAGTCCGTGTAGGGGTGTAGGGACAGGCCCCAATAAAATGGTCCCCTTTCCCACAGAAAAAACAGACCCCCTTCCCCTTGCCCCGGGAGGTACCGGCGGAGAACCTCGAGGCCGCCGCACCTCCCAGCTGCATCGGTTCCTCCGCACTCGGGAGGAACGACTCACTCTCCGCGTGACCTCCCGGTAACCAGGAATCACCACGAGAATGGCTCCCAGTAACAGGAGGTCTCCCCCTCCGCTCCTGGAGGCGTCTATCCATACGAATAGCTAACGACATAGCCGCCTCCAGGGACGGAGGGGTCTCATAAACCGCCAGAGCGTCCTTCAGCCTCTCCGAAAGACCCTGACAAAAGTGACTCCGGAGTGCCGGATCGTTCCACTTCGTGTCCGTAGCCCACCTGCGGAACTCAGAACAATATGATTCCGCCGACCGAGTCCCCTGGCGGAGATGGCGTAACCTGGATTCAGCCAAAGCGACACGGTCAGGGTCATCATATATGAGGCCCAGGGCGTCAAAAAATTCATCCACAGAGCGGAGACAAGTAGAGTCCTGTGGCAGAGAGAAAGCCCAGGACTGGGGATCTCCCTGCAGTAGCGACATAATAATTCCTACATGCTGCTGCTCATCACCAGTGGAATAAGGCCTAAGCCTAAAATATAATTTACAGGCCTCTTTGAACACAGTAAACTTATCTCTACCTCCTGAAAACCTGTCAGGGAGGGCAACCTTAGGTTCAGGTCTGGCCTGACCCAATGCTTGATTCCCCAAGACACCATTTTGCGGTTGCGGGCCCTGTAAAGCCGACCGAAGGTCCGCAACCTCCAAAGACAGAGACTGCAGCTGCTGGGCCAAAGCAGACACAGGATCCATAAGGAAAGGAAGAAAATTCGGTTCCTCCCCTGTCCTTCAGTTACAGTATTGGCAGGTGATAATGTCACGCTGGGAGCGGGAGAGACACCCAGCGTAGGACAACGACGGGGGGGGATAAGGAGTCCCTAAAGCTATGGGCACAAGAGGGAGAGGGTGACCCTAGTCTTCCTGGGGCTGACCCTGTCTGCCCTGACGTCCCTATACAGTTTCCTCAACTGTCGCCGACCACGAATCTCGTCCCTCTCTGATCCTAGCACTACCTTATCTAAGGATCAGATGGGAGGTTCACTAGACCCCTCCACTAACAACTAAAGACAACACAAGGAAAACAGACAATGGGGAAAGAAAACACTTATCTTGCAGCAGAGCACAGCAACTTCCACAACCTCAGCTTCTGCTTGGAGCAAGGATAATGAGTCCACAAGGAAATATCACCTGCACCGAGGGAGGGCAATGAAACTCCTTATAAAGGAGGGAAGAACCTGCTGGGTCCTAGAGACCCAGAATACTGGTGTAGAAACCAGACCGAGCACAAGACCTTCCCAGCCGTCCTCCCATGATAGGGAGATCTTATCATACCTTCTCTTTATCTACACAGAAGGTAAATGCCCCTGAAAGACGGACCGTCCTCAAACCTTATGGCTGATTGGCCAAACGCTGGGACCGTCTGCGCGTGGCCTCTACCCTGTCATCCGTGCCACCCGTGACACACCAACCTTGGTTCCAATATTTTTATTGAAAGATTATTCAATATAAACAATTAACATTTTCAAAAAACACCAATCTTCATGAATCGGGACCTCTGTGTAGTCATTATGTCTTTTATCTACTTTTTGTTACCTGCTAATGTATGTAAGTAAACATTCGCTCAGACTACAAATGGTTTGTACGTCATCTGCCACCAGGGCAAAAAAATAAATCATTTTTGTAGATGCGAAAACTGGGGGCTATTTTTAACAAAGGAAATATTCAGATTTGCTTCCTCTTTTGGTTGCAAAATTGAAAATTGGAATCTTTAACTACTTTGAGTTGTTTTGCAACAAAATTTGCACCAATTTCTCATTTATAAAATATTAAAGGGAATCTGTCAGGTCAAAAAGCCATATGTAATTGATATCATTTTCTAATTCCTTTCTCTGTGCTCTCTCTATTTATGTGTTTCTATTACTTATAGGGAACCTGTCACCTAGATTTAAGCCCCTACACTATCACTACCTGTCCCTACACCTTCCTAGCTGCTCCCTGTGTATCCCTATCTGAGCTACGTCACATCCGGCGTGGTGCATTATGGGGCCGATCACGTGATCGACTCCAGTGCATTATGGGCTTGATCACGTGATCGGCCCCGCTCCGCGCATGCGCAGTGCGCTTATTGAAACTGGGCTGATCACGTGATAAGGCCCATAATGCACCGCACGGGATGTGACGTAGCAGCTGGTGCATGATAGGTGTACAGAGGGCGGGAGATTCCAAATAGAGGGGCGGCGATGAAGAAAGGATAATGCCGCCCAGCGGAGCGTGCGCTGCTGCATCGAGGAGTGATGCATGGAGCCTGCCGCCGCCTTATCAGTTCCCAGCCTCAGCGACTTCCGTAAGTTATAAGTTATCTTTCTGATGTTGTATAGGGCCCCTTTAGCTCAGATAGGGATACATAGGGAGCAGCTAGGAAGGTGTAGGGACAGGTTGTGATAGTGTAGGGGCTTAAAACTAGGTGACAGGTTCCCTTTATGCTTCCCTCCTATCCGCTGTATACTTCAGAATAAAAGATTTATTCCATCTGTCAATCACAGTGAGCTCTCTGCTGTCCACTGCCCAAGGAATGAATATTCATGCATTATTACACTGTTTGCCCTCCTCTATGATCTGTCTGCTGTGTGACTCATTGCAGAGCAGAAAGTAGGGGGAAGGAGGTGTGTGTGCTCTAAGGGCCCCTTTACACGCCACCACTGCAAGGTAGCAACTGCCTGGCATTGGGGATATTTGTGCCTGTTGCCATGAAATTGCTACGAAATGGTGGCGTGTAGATAGGGAAATTCCTCCTGGTGTCCTGCAGTTGACTCAGATACCTATTTCTGAGCCGTGCTCAAAAACCGAAGGCTACCTAAACGCACAATTGCCATGTTAGTGGCGTGTAAACGGGGCACAGGGATGGAATTTGCGTCGCCTAGTGAATTCCCAGGGGGCGTGCCACAGCGTCATGGATACCACGCCCCATCAGCGATCATTGGTGGGGGCTACTGTGTTACGATTGGCTGTCCCTTCTCAGGGCGCCATATTTAAAGAGTTATCTATTCACACTACACAATTGAAATGGCGTCATGTATTAGCCAGCCTTCCTGCGCAGGCTGGCCAATCATGATGCTATTGCGTTGTCCAATCAGCGTATTAGTGTCACGGAATACACAACTTTGTCACGCCTATGTACTTGCGGCGCAAAAGATGTACGCCCATATTTCTTTGTAGTAGCGGCGTGTGAAGCAACGAAGGTATTGAACAGGAAGTTAGCCGCAGGATCTGTCGGAACGTCCGGGGAACAAAGATACCTTCAGTTGACAACGCAATGGCGGCGTGTATATGTGGCATCAGCGATCGGTATCCACCGTCAAAAACGTGCGCGTAAATATGCAGTGGACACCTGTTGCTAGGCATAGTGGCGGCGTGTAAAGGTACCTTTAGAGATCTTCATTGTGTGTATCCGAGACATATGTGCAGTCTGAGATATTTCTATGTGATTATAAGAACATTTGATCATTTGTTCAGCAGATACACACATTACATATCTGCAGGAAAACCAACCTTCATATAATAAATCTTACAGACAGCACAGTGCAGCACAAAACACCTCCCCCTCCCAGCACAGAGCACAAGGTGGAGGACATTTGGATATTTAAATAACACTTATACAGCAGCTGGACTAATCCTCTGTAAAATTAATGGACAGGACTAAAGGACCAGCATCCTGAAGGGTCTGAAAATGCTTCTAAAAAGGAAACTACAAATGGTACAATAATGATTTTACATGTTTTTAAAAGGGCTGCCCAGGTTCTATTCAAGGGTAATATTAGTACCATACTGAAAAATGATCTGACAGAGTCCCTTTAAAGGGAATCTGTCAGGTCAAAAATCCATATGTAACTGATATCATTTTCAAATCTCTATTCATGCGTTTCTATTATATATGCTTACTTCCTATCCTGTGTAAATTTCAAAATAAAAGATTAATTCCATCTGTTAATCACAGTGAGTTTTCAGCTGCCCAATCCCCAAGGAATGAATATTCATGCATCAATACCATGCTCTGCCCTTTTCTGGGTCTCGATGCTGTGTGACTCATTGCAGACAGAAGAGAAAGGAGATGAGGAGGTGTGTGCTTTTAGCAGTTCTGATCTTAGCAGATGCAGCTCTGAGATCTTCATTTTGTGTATCTGAGGCATGTAGGTAGTGTGCGCTTTGAGATATTTTTTTGTGTTTATAAGAACATTTGATCATTGGCTCAGCAGATACACACATTCCATGTATGCAGGAAAACCAATGTTTGTATAAACAGAAATCTTTTACAGATACCTCAGACTGTAGTAATGTTACTACAAGAGTTGTAGCAAAAAACACCTCCCTCTCCCTCCCCAGCAGCCTACAGAATCCTGACATTCAGTGTAACTTCAATCAGAGGGGAGGGACAGATACTAGCTTGGATAGGTGTGAATATATAAATACATTAACATGCTGTGACTCTCGGACTGCTCAGGAGTCATGTCAATTACTTTTACAGGGTGTGAAGGTGCTTATAGCAAGAGAACTACACAGGGTACATTAATGATTTATACATATTCTGAAAGATATTATTAGTATCATACTGAAAAATGACCTAACAGAGTAGAGTCTCTTTAACTCTATCTAAACATCAATGATCACAGCCCCCTCTAGAACTACTTGCTGACCTTTTGCTAAGGTTACTTTCACATCACGATATTTTCCTGTCTGTGAGGATTCTGTTTTTTGCAGGACCCCACGGATAGGAAAGGACAGGACCGGATGTGTACCTCCGGATGCCATTTCTGTATCCGGGTCTGTGATTTTCACGGATCCGAAAACAGAAAGCCCAAGCCTGAAAAGCGCAGGCAAGCGGGGCACTTTTACTTTCGCAATGTATATACATACATTGTGGAAGTGAAGTAAAACAAAGCAAGTGTTAAAAAAAAAAAAAAAAAATCTCACCTCTCCGGCAAGTGTCACTCGATGTGTGGCATCCAGCTTCGAGGGCTTAAGGACCTAAATCAGCTGACCGGGTGGGGCAGGGCAACCCGATCAGCTGATTGGTCACATGACCACATCAGAGCGGTTTAAATCGCCCGCCGATCGGTATTGGCGTGCGTGCGATTTAAACCGCTCTGATGTGGTCATGTGACCAATCAGCTGATCAGGTTTCCCCAGCCCGGTCAGCTAATTTAGGTCCTTAAGCCCTCGAAGCTCGATGCCGCACATCGCGGGACACTCGCCGGAGAGGTGAGGATTTTTTATTTTTAACACTTGCTTTGTTTAATTTCACTTTCGCAATGTATGTATATACATTGCAAAAGTGAAATAACACGAGAACAGAGCAGTTTTAGTGTACTGAGCTTGCTCAGTACACTAAAATTGGGTCCGGGAAACGATCCGATTTTTTTTCTCGGACCCGCGTTCCATAGGCCCCCGTTATTTGTCGCGGACCGCGCCGGATCCGATTCTGAGTACAGCAAAAAATCGGACAGAATGGGATCCATGACAATTTGGACACAATCGAATGGCCATACAGGACAATCCGTGCCCATAGGATACATGGGGGCCAAATCGTATCCGTGGCTATCCGTTTTACAATGGATAGCCACGGATTCACAAAAATCGTGACGTGAAAGCCGCCTAAGCACATAGTTTTTTTCTTTTATTTTGTATAAATTGCAACATTTTACGTATTTTGCACGAATTGATACTTTTGGAATACATTACACAAAAGACATACATGTGGGTCTTAATGTTTAATCCTGAATGACTTCTTGATTTCTTGTTTTTTTAAGAATGTAGAAGCCTAAATAGAAAGAACATTTAAAGAACTAGGCTGTTTTTCAGTTTTGGGGTTTACAATTTCATATGTATGTAATTTATGACTAAGCTCAGACCTTTGCCTCACTGGTGCTTAGGAATGTTTCCTTTTACTACCACATATGTTGTGAATTTAAAATAGCTTCTTGGATTGATTAACAAACGTCAGAACACAAAGTTTCTTCGTATTCCTTTTATTTTAAAGAATTAAAACTAAATAAAACTTTGTATTTTAATTCCTAATTTTTTTTTAAGATCATTCCTTAGCTGTCTTTGAACAAGCTGTAAACTTGCATACAGGTGCATCTCAATGAATGAGAATATCATCAAAGTTATTTTTTTCAGTAATTCAATACAGAAAGTGAAACACATTTTATATAGAGTCATTACAAACAGAGTCATGTATTTAAAGTGTCTGTTTCTGTAAATGTGGATGATTATGGCTTACAGTCAATGAAAACCCAAAATTCATTATCTTAGAAAATCAAAGTAGGGAGATGAAGAGTTAAACACTGCGCTGCCGTATTCCACAACACATCAAAGGTTGAATATAATATTGATTTATTAGCCAACGTGTTTCAGCGCTTCCTGAAATGCCCTGACACATCATATTGATTTGTCCTGAGGAAGGGAGCCCTGAAACGAATTGACTAATCAATATTATATTCACCATTTGCTGTCTTGTGGAATATGGCAGCGTGGTATTTAACCCTTCATCCTCCCTACTCTATATGCACCAAGCTGTGGACTGCAGCAGCCGTGATGTGTTTTTATAGTGGTTGTGACTCTCACAACCACACAAGGTGAGCATGTGATACCTACTTAGGTAATATTTTCTCTCTCAGACACCTTATGTACTTTATGTGTTGAATTACTGAAATAAATTTACTTTTTGATGATATTCTAATTCATTGAGATACATCTGTACACAGTCCTGTCCTCGGTGTGGTAAATACCATTATATCTGGCCTCTGTTAGTTTGCTACAATGCATCAGTCTGAATTCTAGACCTTTTAGGTCACAACATTTTACAGATCAGATGCAATTATACGTCCCTTGTCTCTTCTATACTATGTGGGATTGCATCACACAAGATGGGCTGGACAAGTGCTTGAGCAGATGTCACTGAAGCTATAAGAAAGCTGCTCAGCCTACGCAGTGCTTAAGAGTATCCTACCATAGGAATATGTGTCATGGGATGGAGCAGAAAGCTACGTGCAGTGGGCATGGGTGGCATCAACATGTCCATTCTAAAGCAGTACAAACTGTGGGCAAGTGATATGATAGAGCAAGAATCGGGACAGCTATACATCCTGAGCCAGGACATATGGAGGGCTCCAGAGCTGGCCTACCAGGAGCACACTGCTCATCAGCTCCTTACCAGCTTCTTCTCCAGCCGGGCATGGCAGGTGCAGCCCCACTACCATCTGGACACTGCATTCCGGGCACAATGGACCTCTGAGCCCAAACACTCTCCAGGTTTGAATATCTGTTTTTTGTGGGAGTACGATGCACTGCCTGGGCTTGGCCATGGCTGCGGACACAACCTGATTGCTGAAGTGGGGGCAGCTGCCGCACTGGGACTTAGATGTGCCCTGGAGAAGATTCAACCAATGCAACAAGTTCAGGTGCGGACTATATTTTGTGAAACCTTTGTAATATTGAAGTGAGTCATAAAGATAGGAGGTTGAGATCGTAGAAAAGAGGAGGAAGGGTTGGCGGCAGAACCCCTATAAAACAAAGTGGATGCAGCTACCTCTTCAGTCTCTTCTTTAGTTGTGAATTATAGGAATGGTGGTATGAGAAGTCCAGTCAAACAAAACCTGTTGCTTGATTCTGCAAGGACACAAATAGTTTACTTTGTCAAATTGTACAGGGTGGGCCATATATATGGATACACCTAAATAAAATGGGAATGGTTTTTGATATCAACTCCCAGTTTGTGGCACATCAGTATATGGAAGGGGAAAAACTGTTCTAGGTGGATGGTGGCCATTTTGGATCCAACTTTATTTTTTTCAATGGGAAGAGGGTCATGTGACACATCAACCTTATTGAGAATTTCATAAGAAAAACAATGGTGTGCTTGGTTTTAACGTAACTTTATTCTTTAATGAGTTATTTACAAGTTTATGACCACTTATAAAATGTGTTCAAAGTGCTGCCCATTGTGTTGGATTGTCAATGCAAATCTCTTCTCCCACTCTTGACACACTGAGGACAACACCACAGAAGAAATGCTAGCACAGGCTTTCAGTCTCCGTTGTTTCAGATTCTGCACATCTCGTTTCTTCACAGCATAGACAATTGCCTTCAGAGGAGTGATGAGGCAAACTTTTTTGTGAATGGTGAAGTTAACAAACAAAACCACCGCTATTGGTCTGACACTAACCCACAGTGGATAGATCCCTCCAATGCTGTTGGAACACAAAAATTGATGGTATGGTGTAGTATATGGGGTACAAAGATAGTGAGGCCATTCTTCATCAATGGAAACCTCAATGCCACTGGATATCTGAATCATGTAGCAATTTCAGATATCCAATGAGCAGGTAAATCTTAACCAATGATGATATTCTTTAAACAATATATAGTGTTATCGACTTAGAATATTGATGCAGACTACTATTGCGTGTTGGTGCTGGAAAGCAGGGGCATTGGGCAGCAGTACATCTACCGGGAGCAAGGGGTATTATCCAGCATAAGGCCAGTCCAGGTATATAGACTTATCCTATGATTTAACATATAGGCCAGATACACGACCTAATGAAACTCCATGGAAGGAATGATATGCATGAAAAATCTGTGATATCTAGCACAGAGATACAAGTAATACTGTATATATTACAGCTAATGAAAGGATTGAAGGGGGTTTGTCAGAGGACAAGAAAAAAGCGTTCAACAGACAACAGCAAGGCTCTTTAGGACCAAAGACTCTGTGAGCACATTACCATATGCAGCCTTCCTGACATGGTTTTCAAAGCAAATGCTTTATATCTAGAGGCCTTTCTAAACATTAGATAAATGTCGGCCGAACCAGTCAATGTGAACAGATTTGTCTGACTCTAATGTATGTAGGGGCGCCAGCTGACTGATCGTTGGAGGAGATGTCAATAGGGCCTGTCCAATTTTGGACTGTATTGTTGATATTAGATGTCACCGGCGGCTTTTTCATAGAGTAAACAGGATGCCATGTGCGGCAGCTAATAACTAAGCTCTACCCGAGTTGATGTCACAAGATGCCCAAGGACACTAGCTGACTGATATCAGCACTGCAGGCAACAGCAGATGACAAGACTCTGTTGGACCCAGGGAGGGTGAGTAAGGCCCAGTTTGTTTTTAAACTAACTGCAGCAGGGGGACAGAAAAACTCCCAGAATTGACAGTAATAATGGGGAAGCACCAGGATTATAAAACTGTTAAAGGGACTCAGGTCATTTTTCAGTAAGATACTAATATTACCCTTGATAGTGCCTGGGCGGACCTTTTAAAAACATATAAAATCATTGTTGAACAATTTGTAGTTTTCTTGCTATAATCATTTTCATCCCCTGTAGACAGCTGGTGAATTTCATGTCCATTTCTTTCACAGCTGATTAGTCTGGCTAGTTCATTTATTATTCACTCCTTCTCAGGCAGCTCTCTCCTTTCTTCTCCCTCCTCCCCTCTGTGCCCTGCCTGTCAGGTTATCAGTTTCATTTAGGAGCTTCTGATGAGGAGACGGAGGAGGGAGGGAGCTATTACAGGCACACATCTGCCTTACCTGATCTAGATAAGAAATGTACTGCATTTGTTTCTTTAAGCAGGTATCTCTGCTTTCCTGTGACAGAGTCTGTGTTTATTTGACCCCTTGTTTTGCTGCAAAAAATGTGAACAGAGAAGATACTGCACCCCCCCTTCAGTGTGAGTGATTTCTATTGATCTTCTATGCAGTGCAGTGATGTGACTATGTGACATGAATATTCATCCTATGGGGAGTGGACGGCAGAGAAAAAAATGACAGATGGGATGTATCTCGTTATTTGCAGTTTACACAATGATAGGAGGGACATATAAATACATCAATAGAGCGAGCTTAAAGGGAGGAATTAGAAAATGATAGCAGTTACATACAGATTTTTGTCCTGACAGATTTTCTTTAAGGGAGATTGTCACTAAAGGATTAATTAACCTGCTGCCATTTAGTCCTCCATATTCATGAGCTCTGTATAACCCCACCTCAGATTGTCAGCTTTCTGCCTATGCACAGTATACTCAGCTGCCAATCAGTGGTGTGGGCATGGTTTTAGAGAGGTCAGCATTCAGAGAACTGTTAGATATGCAATTGATAAAACAGTGATTTTATCAAACTTGCAATAACCTGTCCATTAACTGATACATCGCTGGAATGAGGGACTCTGCCATTACATCATACATAAGATGGAATAGCACATAAGAGGGAGACCACATTTATATGATTCTTCAGGGGATCACCACTTATCCTATTACATTACTATTATAAGTTTGCATTTATACACATGTTTGTTGTTTCTTAGATAACAGTCTTAGGAACTCCTGCTGAGGAAGATGGTGGAGGGAAAGTAGATCTGATCAAGGCTGGAGCTTTTCAAGATATGGATGTCGTATTTATGGCCCATCCTGCCCAAGACGATGCAGCCTTTCTTCCAGATATTGCCGTACATGAGTGAGTAACACTACTGTGAATAATGATCTTGCTATTGTCAGTATTAACATGGTAAGAAATATGCCCATTGGATAGTTGTGACCTAAGTTAAATTGGATTTTCTGCATAGGTTGCAAATGACAATAACTTCCGTGTCCTAAACCCACTATACTTGTTATATAGCTATCAGCCAAATGTTCGACCAGAAGCTATCTCACCAGACATTTATACACAAGAGCTCTCGCTCTGTATAGATGTCCGTGATGGTGACTTATCCCTTAGATCACAAATGGATCAGTAGTGAGAGATTTCACATGTTGAATCCCGTCCCCTTTTAGGCATAGACAGTTGGTTGAATTCATAGATATCGGTGAGTTTGCCAATGTTAGTCTAATGTTGGCCTTTAGCCTTTGCACCTCTTAAAGGAAATCTGTCAGCGGGTTTTTACTATGTCAACTGAGGACAGTATGCTACAGGGGTTATAAAAACAAAAATCAATTGAGCCTCTCTTAGGGCCCCGTCACACTGAGCGACGCTTCAGCGATCCCGACAGCGATAACGGCCTGGCTGGGATCACTGGAGCGTCGCTACCTGGTCGCTGGGGAGCTGTCAAACAGGCAGATCTCCTCAGCGACCAGGTAGCCACCTCCACATCGCTGGAAGCGGTAGGACGCTGGTAACTATGATAAACAGCAGGTATCTAGACAGTGCGCGCTTCCTAGATACCCGCTGTTTATCATAGTTACCAGCGTTCTCCCTGCTTAGTGCTGGTAACCATGATAAACACCGGGTATACAGGCAGCACGCGCTGCCTAGATACCCGGTGTTTACCATGGTTACCAGCCTGTGAGATCGCTGATCTCTCGCTGTCACATGCAGTGATGCGTGCTGACCAGCAGGAGCGCAACGACCAAAAAATTACCCAGAGCACTTTGTAACGTTCAGCTATCTCACAGCAGGGGCCTGATCGCTGCTAAGTGTCACACATAGCGAGATTGTTAGCGAGATCACTGTTACATAACAAAACCTGTGACGTTACAATGATCTCGCTAATAATCTCGTTATGTGTGACGGGGGCTTTAGCCTGAGTGCTATTGTTTAAGTAAACTAAAGGCTTTATCACCTGGTAATTACCATTACTGAACTACTTTGTCAGGTTTATGGCAGTACAACATGCTCCCTGCTGTGATTAACTCGTCACTGTTGGTAATTTCACATTACGATTTAGTGCCTGTCCGTGGGATCCGAGTTTGAAGGAGGATCCCACGGACAGGCACGGATCCACACGGATCCCTGCAATCAGATGACAAATAGCCATCTGATCTGATTCTATGCAGGATCTGTGTGGATCCTGCGGTCCCCTGTCTCTCCCTGCTCCTGCCCCCTATATTCTGTCCCCCCCACTATTCTATACTGTCCCCCCGCTCCTCTATCCTGATCTAATCACTATCCTGTCCCCTGTTCTCTTCCCTGTGTGTTAAAAAAAAAATAAGAAAAAACTCCTCCCAGAGGTTACATCACCTGTCACCGAATCCCAGGATGCGACACCATCGGGGCTGAAGGGTCTGTGGTGATGTCAGAGAGCTGGTCAACTGACGGGTCATGTGACCGGCTGTGTGATATCATCACCGGCCCTGATGCTGTCTCATCCTGGGAGCTGGTGACAAGGTGATGTAACCTCTGGGAGGAGTTTTTTTTTTTGTTTTTTTTGTTTTTTTTTTTTTACACACAGGGAAGAGAACAGGGGACAGGATAGGGATTAGATCAGGATAGAGGGGCGGGGGGACAGAATAGAATAGCGGGGGGGACAGAATAGAATAACGGGGGGAAGAGGATGGAGGAGGCAGAAGCAGGGAGAGGCAGGGAACACAGAGCCGACATCGGATCCCATTTTGTGGGCACTCGGATCAGCACTGATCCGATGCTGTCCGATTTGAGTCACGGACACAAAATCGTAGCAGGCTGCTATTTTGTGCCCGTCATTAAATCAGATCGGATGGTGCCAAAATCAGATACCAATAGTGGCACATCCGATCCGATTCCCGTAGGGGGACAAGGGATCCGATTGTATCCGTTTTGAAACTGATACAATCGGATGACCGAAAATCGTAATGTGAAAGCAGCCTGTCAATGTGCAATCTCTATTGAGAGCTTGTTTGTGGGCAGGTGCAGGTCCAGCTCTACTGTATTTGTAAAACTAAATGCTTTGATTCAGAAAAGTGCTGGAACACAAAAATAGTGCAAAGGGTCTTACCCGGATATAGGTGACCCAAAGTGACCTAAGTGACCCAAATTGAGTGCTCACTTCTTGCAGTTGTGAAGAGTTTCAGCTGCTATATAAAATGATTAATCCTTGGCTGCAGCAGTCCCCAAACTTGAGATAGTTTTCATAGAAATGGTCATAGGAAAAGGGGATCTCAGCACTGCCTGCATCCTTCATTCCAGAAATACAGATGCTTCATATATTTTTCACATGAATTGATTTATTAATGACCCGTTTCGGAGCACATCACTCTCGCATCAGATACAAAACACAGATCGCTAAATGCTTTGATTGACAGAATGGCTGCATCCAGTAATCTAAGTTAAACATTGGATTCAGAATCTCTTTGCCTACAACATGCTGCTCTCAGATGAGGTAGCTAAAACCTGCTGTCAGATCCCCTTAAAGGTCCAAGACTACATTGGAATTTTTTATTATGTTCTCAATGATCATTTTGAATCTACTTACCATATGTGTAACCCCTACTTGTAGCGGATTTTGGTACTGTAAATTCTTCAACTTACGGTAATTTCTTTATCTTTTTCAGTTATTTTTTGGGGGGGGAAATTCCTTATAGAAGTAAAAAAAACATAAAATACAGAAGGCTAGAAACCCACTACCATTCTTATATTACTTTTATGATAAGTCTTCCTGCAAATTCACAATAGATTGAAATAAATGTTAATTCTCCAAACCCAATTGCCTGATCCTATACTTTGGGGAAGGTACCCATGTGAACTCTCCCATTGTTCATTTATCCATCATAGCATCATGTCTTCCATTATAATTGGTTGTCCTGATGTTAGAGCATCTAGTTGGTCAAATTACTGCAGTTTTCAGAACCATTTCAAAATTAGACTAGGAAAGGATAATTTGACATTGTAACCATCACGCAAAATTCTTAAAGGGGTTGTCCACTTAAATTTTTTTGCCAAGTCATCTTGTTAAAAAACAACGAAAAAGTACAGCAATAGAGGTGACAGTATATGTGGGCACCACAGTGTTTGTAGAGGGAACTGGGTGGACGACGTATCTTACGACCAAGCAGTCCATGCTTGCGGAGTCCCAGCGATGGTGCTCAACAGATCAAGCCTAGTCCAGGCGAGACAAATCAATCGGATTCTGAAGAAGACCGTGGCACACTATGGAAATATAAAAATCTTTCTTTATTCCAAACAGATTAAAGCTGGTGCACTACGCCAGTTCAGCGTGGGGCAATAGGGGGAGAAAAGCAGGTGTACAGACCACAGCTGTTTCCAACCTCTTGTGCCTTTTGAAGCACAAATGTGCAAAACAGCTGTTGTCTGTACACCTGCTTGTCATTCCCCCATCGCCCCACGCTGAACTGGCGTAGTGCACCAGCTTTAATCTGTTGTATCTGTTTGGAATAAAGAAAGAGTTTTATATTTCCATAGTGTGCCACAGTCTTCCTCAGAATCCAAAAAAACCCGACACCCTTCCTCTCCATCACTGGTGATCTTTGATGACTTTGCTGCAGCAGACATGTCACATTTAGGCCTTGTTCACACGTTGCATTTTAGATCCGGTTTTTGTGATCCATTTTTGCATGAGAAACTAATCACTTTCTGTGATGCCCAGCAAAGTCCATGAGTTTTCAGAAACGCTGTTCGGACGCTGCGTTTTTACTGGTCCGTTTTTGGGGCAGAAAATGCATCCAGAAAAAGAATGAGCGTGTCAATTAGTGATCCGTTTTCTCCATTGTAATACAATAACAAAGCATCAAAACCGGATTGGCAACACATTTAAAAGCGATACGTTTTTGATGATTCTTTTTTGTCCCAAAAACGATTCATTTTTGCCGCTGAAAATTTTACAAAAACGCAGCACAAAATACCTGATAAAAAACGCAGCATGTGAACATGGTGTTACAGCTGGTGACCTCTGCTGGCAGTCACCAGGCGCAGGGGTGATCATGAATTAGAGCGGCACCTATCTGGTACAGCAGCGGAGGAAGGAAATCTGCTTTTCTTTCTTATTTTTCCACAGATCAAGCATGTAAACAAAGAAAAAAGCATAAAAATGGGCAATCTCTTTACTAGAATTTTGCACGACTAGTAATTTGCAAAGGCAGTATCATTCTTTTCTTATATATATTTTTTAACGTGTGTGCTGGTTAGATTTCGGAGAAAAGAGAAATAATTGTTAAGAATTGGCTTTTATTTCCTAGTGTGACTGTGAAATATTATGGAAAAGCTTCTCATGCTGCGGCATACCCATGGGAAGGAGTTAATGCTTTAGATGCTGCTATTCTTGCATACAACAATATCTCTGTCTTAAGACAGCAAATGAAACCCTCGTGGAGAGTTCATGGTGAGAAATGGATACCTTTCTATTGCTGTTTCTAATTCTGCAGAGATTGGGCCTCATTCTTGTATTCACATGTAACTATAAAGGCCACGTTACACACACAGATATCGGTTCAGATATTGGTCACAGATCTCTGGTTGCAGTGAAATCATGGACACATTGTTCTATGTTGTGGCTGTGTACAAATGTAATAATGTGTCCATGATTTCACTACAACCAGAGATCTGTGACCAATATCTGCACAGATATCTGTGTGTGTAACGTGGCCTTTACAGTTGTGCTATTACAACATGCTTGTTGACTTCAATAGCAACTCCCGATGAAGCATCTCACTAATTTTAATGATTAAATAGGTACACTAGGGAGATAAACATGGACTTCAATCCATACTGTATTATCTAATACTATAAAGGTTCATATGCCGTTCTCAGTTTTTATATGCTATTTCATGTGATGTTACCTTCTCACTGAGACCTCAAGTCACAGTGTAGTGACCCAGAGTATGCCATGTGTTGTTTTATATTGTTGTGTATTGTAACTCCTACACTTTAGCTCTGAGAGTTGCAGCATGTCTAATCCCACACTGCCCTCTGCTGGCCTTTCTCAGAACTACAATTTCCTTTCCGGCAGTTGAGTGTATGCTGTTGCAGATGCAGGTGTGAGGATGCAATGATGTGACATGGAAGCTGCCACATCAGATAGCAGGGATACAGAGTCTCCTGATACGGCTACACCTGCATTTCTGCCGTTCACCATGCCGTATTACTTGGGAGGTCCGTGGTTGCCACACTATGGTGGAGAGACACATACTCTTAAAGACTCTATAGAGAATGAATGGGGTTTGCCGGACTGGTGCTGCAATTTGACCCTTACGCGGTAGATCCGCTGGTAATTACACCTACTGCAGATGTGAAAGCAGCCCTAAAAGCAAAAACCTAACGGATCCTTACATGATTACGCTTTTGTCTGCAATGAGGTCTGTGCAGAGTAACAGCCAACTAAACTAGATTCGATACCAGAACCTACAAGAAGTGCAGGAGCATAATACATTCTCAAAGAGCAATTTATTGAGGGGATTACCATAGAAACATTACACAGTCAATTAAAGATGTTATCAATTCAGCATCCAGATAGCTCTTTCCAAGAATTTCAAAGAAATATCTGTCCAAGTACTAGGGAGAGAATTCTGTCCAATAGGCCGGAAGCCAGAACTAACCACTTCTCATAGTGATATCTATTGTATTCAGAGAGACGATAAAGAATACAAAATGGTACACAGGAATCAACTGATTCTTTATCTCATACCACCTGATTCAACCTCCAAAAGGAAAATATCAAGCCTGAATTATCATCTGAGTTAAAAGAACAATCAAATGCATGTTCACACGGCATTTGATATCATTAACCTATTGATTCTTTGGCTGGTTCCATCTCACAATGCCTACTGACCGACTGAGATCTTCTGCTCCTAGTCAAGAACCTCAGTCTGTAAGATCTCCCAATTCTTCAATTGGATTCTGAGGAACTATACCCTGATTTCACGGAGGAACCTTTCTTTGTCAGGTGTTCCTGAAGGGTCAACTAAGGGCAATTGCCTGCCCAGATATTTAGATTGAGAAAAAAAACAGCCAGTACAGCCATGTTCATGGTCTGTCTGCCCTGACCTCCACCCAGGGATCCTAAAACACTTGCACCTACACAGTTTATATGGTGGTTTTAGGATGTCATCCAGAACAGCACTGGTGCTTATTCTAAGAGTTCCCTCTCTCTTCTGGGATACTTTGTAGGATCAGGGGCTTGGCTTCTTCTTCTCTCTTTATGCAAGCCAGCCCATGATAAGTCTTCTCTTTGCATTGCCAGATTGGACATGGCTTACATCTTGCCCTTTATTCAACTTACCCCTGACAATGGTTTATGACTAGAGATGGGAAAGCCTGCAGATGTTCGGGTTTGGCAGTTCCAGACAGACTTTTTTTTTTTTTAAAGTTCAGGCTTGGGACTTGACTTGACCCGAACTTGAGCCTGAACCCTAACACCAAACTTTAAAGTTATAAAATGATGGCTAGAGGTCTGTAAAAACAAGCAACAATTGTGATTAAAACAGCAGCATTTTACTTACCAAGGACCCTGCGCTTGTACTTCCAGGCCACTCATTAACTTCCAGATTATTCACTTCACTCTGCCTGCAACAACCAATCACAGATGCCCACTTCCTGAGACAGCATCTGTGATTGGCTATTGCACCCCCACGCACTGTGCCGGCATCTGTGATTGGTTGGCATTGGCAATGTACCTGCCATCATAGGGGTGTAAAAATAAACAATTTAAAATTTTTACATAGGGCTTTGCCCTATTTTGATTCTCAGCGCAGATAAAGCTGCAGCTACGGGTTGCCACCCCAGCTGTCTGGCAATCTAAAATATAGGGGAGCCTATTTTTTTTTTTGTATTATTATTATTATTATTATTATTATTATTTAAATAAATAAGAAAAACAAAATGCATGGGCTTCACCCTATTTTTGATTGCGAGCCAAGGTAAAAACCAGGCAGCTCAGGGCTGGTATTCTTCACGTGGTGAGGGCCATGATATTGGGAGAAGCTACAGATTAGCATCTCACAGCCACCTCAGAAATTGGTGCATTCATTAGAAGTGTCAGTTTCTGGCGCTTTACCCGGCTCTTCCCGATGCCCTGATGCGATGGCATCGGGGTGATAGAAGGGGTTAATAACAGAGTATTGACAGCTGTCATCAAGCCCAGATTGATAATGTTTAGGTCTCTATGAGGTTCACCTATTATCAATCCTGTGAGTAAATAGTTCAAAAAATACACAAGCAGAGAAAAATTCCTTACTTGAAATAAAACACAGAGACGACCCTCATTTTTCCATTTATTAAGCCCAAACATACACTTTGAAACTGCAGCAATGGAACAAGTGTCATATTGCGGCAGTCTCTGTGATCACACTGACTGCTGCGGGGGAGCGGTGACGTCACTGAGAGGTCCCTGTGGAACTCAGGCGAGCCAGCACATAAGAGCATTGGAAAGAGATGGGTAGAGCGCCAGGAACTGACTCCTCTAATGAATGTCCCAATTTCTGGAATTGCTGAGAGCTGCTATTCTATAGCCTGGGGAGCCCAATAACTATAGGCCTCACCATGCTGAGAATACCAGCGCTCAGCTGCCTGGCTTTTACCTTGGCTGGCAATCAAAAATAGGGCAAAGCCAAATCATTTTTATTAAATTATTTCTTTAAATAATTTATTAAAAAAGGGCTTCCCTGTATTTTTGATTGTCAGCCAAGTTAAAGCCAGCAGCTGGGGGTGACAGCCTGTAGCTGTCTGCTTTATGTGCGCTGAGAATCTAAAATATGGCAAAGCTCTGCATTTTTTTTTAATTTTACATCTCTATGGCTGCAGGTCCATTGCCAATCACAGACGCTGTTACAAGAGTAGGCATCTGTAATTGGCTGTTCGAGTCAGAGTGCAGTGCAGTGAATATTCAGGAAATAATAAGCGTCTGGAAAGTACGAGCGCAGTCCTCAGTAACTATAGTGCTGCAGTTTAATCACAATTTTGCTTTTTTTACAGCCCCCCAGCCAAACCCGAACACTAAGGCCAGTGACACATTAGCGTTTTTGACCGCAGCGCATGCTGCGTAGTTATTTTTTAAAATCTGCAAGCGTATTGCAAACCTATCTTTAACATGGTGTGCGCAGGGATCTGCGTTGGCGTCAGTATGTTTGCGTATGTGTCCCTGTGCGTGGTTTCTTGGCGCCCGGCGAACGCAACATGTTGCATTTCTTGGTGACTGAAAAATGCGCAAGCATGCGTAAAAACAACACTTTATTGTCTATTGGTGCACAATGGCGCTTACGCATGGCTGCGTTCGATGCACATGCATATGACACACAGCGCATGCCCAGGAAGCGATTTCCTTTAAGACGCGCCCTTTTGAAGTGGCTTGTCTTGAAAATTCAAGAATACACTCCTGAAAATATTGAACGCATGCGCAAAAAAAAACGCATGCCAAAACGCATACAAACGCATTAATGCGCTGCGTTTTTTTATGTCTTGCGTACGCTCATGCGGATAAAAACCGCTGCTTAAGCATTCATTTGCATGCGTTTTGGCATGTGTTTCTGCATGCGCAGCATACGAAGCGTTCAAAAACGCTAATGTGAAAGTAGCCTAACGTGGACTTCTCGGGGAAATCCATGTTTGGGGTTCATCCCAAACTTTATGGTTTGGCTTTGACCATCACTACTTATGACGGGATGTGTGCTAGTTTTGATATTCCCATTACTCCTCACGCTCCTTGTTGAGCTATACAGACATGCTGATATAACACTTAAGAGCTAGATTGAAGAATGAACAATGAAAGTGCATAATGTGTACTTACATGGTTTTCTTTGTTCTGTCTGCACCTTCATAGCTTGTAATTGACAGAGTATGGAGCTAGTGCTGGAGATGGCAAGGAGAGAACTAAAGAGAACGAAGGGGAGGGCAGATATCAAAACCACCCACCTCCTGTGATACATCTTGGTCAGGGGGCTGGCTTGTATGAGGAGAA
Organism: Allobates femoralis; assembly: GCA_033576535.1. Classification (NCBI taxonomy): domain Eukaryota; kingdom Metazoa; phylum Chordata; class Amphibia; order Anura; family Aromobatidae; genus Allobates; species Allobates femoralis. The sequence continues at coordinate 276,979,895 of JARQOC010000001.1, forward strand.
AGTACAAGCCATGCACCCTGATAAGGTGACACCAAGGACAAGGCTTGATCTGGGGGATAACTTGCATAGGGGCAAGAAGCAAGCCAAATCCTTTGATCTCTGATACAGCACATTGGAAAGGGAGATGGAGCAATTAGGAGCTTTAATATGGGGTCACAATAGTCGTAAAATCTTATCACAGAAAATGGATATGAGCCTTTTTAGTTTTGGACAGAGTGTGGATTGAAATTAATTTTTAACTCCCCAGATTACCCTATTATGTTGTAAACATGTTAGAAAAAAAAATGTGTGGCCAATGACATTTCCTTCACATGTTGCTCCATTTTTGAAGATACATTGTATGGTTAGTCATTTATATACCAATCCATAGTGTTTATACACTTAATAGCTGATCTGTCACCAGATTTCACAATAAAAACTGCATATATTATTAAATAGAAATATTAGACTTCATGAGACTGGTGTACCTACTTTGAAAATCCATTTCATAATGTCTGTATAATTCTGATATTAAAGGGATCCTGTCACCCCCAAAACACCTCCTAAGGTATTAAAAGCTGTCCCTAGAGCATATTCACACTTACCCTACACTCCTTTTACCTCCTAAATGCACATAGTCAAAGTGAATAAAAACGTTATTATAGTACCTCATTACTGATGATAATGAGTGACTATGGTATTCATAGTCACTCATCCAGGCTGCCCCTCTTCATCATATCACGCCTGAATAGGCGTGATCTTCATCACAGATTCAAATTCACGCCTCCCCGCTCTCCTATTCCGTCCGGGCTTCAGTGTGGGGGCTGTATGACGCGATCCGCGTCATTCCCGGCGCCGGGTGAGGTATTTACACCTGCGCCGCACTGTCAGCTTCAAAATGCGCACTGCGCATGCGCAGTGCGGGACTTGAAGCTAACAGCAGCGCGGGTGTAAATACGTCACCCGGCGCCGGGAATGACGCGGATCGCGTCATACAGCCCCCACACTGAAGCCCGGACGGAATAGGAGAGCGGGGAGGCGCGCAGGGAGGCACGAATTTGAATCTGTGATGTAGATCACGCCTATTCAGGCGTGATATGATGAAGAGGGGCAGCCTGGATGAGTGACTATGAATACCATAGTCACTCATTATCATCAGTAATGAGGTACTATAATAACGTTTTTATTCACTTTGACTATGTGCATTTAGGAGGTAAAAGGAGTGTAGGGTAAGTGTTAATATGCTCTAGGGACAGCTTTTAATACCTTAGGAGGTGTTTTGGGGGTGACAGGATCCCTTTAAAGGGAATCTGTCATGATGAACACAATGCAAGCAAGCTATTTTAATGCATGTCATTGATTGAAAGTGGTATGTAAGTGGTTTAATGTCATCGATCAAAGCATCTACTTACATAATTGCAAAGTTCTGTCGGACATCCACTTCCGGTGTCATGTTGTACGCATATCGCGTGCCACAGCAGCCATTTTTGCACACTCACATCATGAGTGTGCAAATATGGTGCCCGTTGGTGGTACTGGTCCCTTGCACAGTGCCACCAATGGTGCCACCAACATTCGCAACCGCCTCCAGGAACCACCGCCCGCAGGAACCAACGCCGGCTGAGTAAGTGCGCATGCGCGTACCCAGCGCGCATGCCAGTTACTGGGGTGGGCGCCATTTTTGGACAAATGGGTGATGCACAGGGGAAGGGGCAGAGAGGGGTCATAGAGTACATGGGGGGCACAGAGAAGAGAGCGCAGTGGAAGGGCACAGGGTGGACACAGAGAGCACACAGAGGCACAAGGGGCCAGAGAGCACACAGGGGAGCAGAGAGCACACAGGGGGATCAGAGAGTGCTGGGTGTGCAAATATGGGGCCCACTGGCACAGTACCACCAGAGGTGCCACAGCCATCCACCGCTACTCGAAATTGCTGCCTCTGACAAATCAACACCTGAGTAAGTGTGCATGCGTATACCCGCCATGCATGCACACTTACTCGGTTGGCCGCCATCTTTGGACATCTGGGTATACAAAGATGACGGCATGACCCAGTGTGCGCATGCGCACTTTCTCACGTTGCTGTAATTTTTGGACACCTCAGGAAAGAGCACAAGGGGGGAGAGACAATGCACGGGGGAGGGCACTACACAAGGGGGCAGAGAGCACACAAGGAGCCAGAGAAAATGCTAAAGGGGGCAGAGAGAACGCACAAGGGGGGAGACAGCTCAAAGGAGAGAGCAGAGAGAGGGGAAGACAGCACAGGGGGGGGCAGAGACCTCATAGAGAGGGGAGAGCACACAGGGGGAGATGGCTCAAAGTAGAAACCACATAAGGGGGAAGATAGCACAGGGGAGGAGAGCACAGGGAGGAGAAGACAGCACGGGGGAGTGAGAGTGGATAGGGCGGAGAGATAGTCACCACACCCATCACCACAGAGCCCGTCCCCATCGTGATGTCACCACCCTTCTGATGCAGTAGAATCGGGCCCACATCTAGTGCTAACATATTTAGCATCTGTCTGCTATAGAATGGGCTCAGAGCCTGAGCCTATAATATATACCCTATATGAGACTTGTCATAAAAATGTAGAATCCATGAGGAAAGCAGGAGATGTTCCTTGGCTACAGGTAGTGGTTCATCGCTTAATCATTCTTTGACCCAGGGCAGAATACCCAAATTAGAGGGAATGTGTTACCTGAAAAAATGCTGATGTAGGGTTAAAGGAAATCTGTTAGCAGGTTTTTGCTACTTCATATGGGAGTAGTAAGATGTAATTAAAAGGCCCTGAATCCAATGATGTATCACTTAGCTTTCTGGGTGAAGCAGTTGTTACACAATCAGAGTTTTTAGATTTTGCATGCAGTAGTGCTCAGAAAGCTAACCCTGCCTACACCAAGCTTTCTATGTACAATGTCTATAGACAGAGAGCTACTTTTCACAAGAGGAGGCATGTTGGACATCTAGGCACTGACTACAGTAGCTGATGTAATCCAACAATGATACAGTCCGGGTGCCAAAACAATCATTGTAAGTAAACAACAGAATGTACCTTGATAAGAGACACATTATTAAATTTTGTGTTTTAACCTTTAGAGCATGTTATTGGATTACTTACCAAAAACGTGCTAACATATTCCCTTTATTTGAAGTATGTTATAAGTCCAGTGCTAGATGGATTGTTAAAATGTCAATTTTAATATCACTGTGTAAACATTTTTAAATAATCGCTTCTTTGGTAGCACTTTTCCAAATACCGTAAGTACCCCAGCCTCATCAGGTCTTAGAAATCCATTTAATAATGTATGCAGTTTAAGGTAACAGATCCACTTTAAGTTAGGAAACTGCATGTGCTGTGAAAAACGTAGCTTTCAGCTATCTTTAGTACAAATTCAGTAAATGTGTACACTAATGGGATGCATAGAACACACTATAATTAGTTCAAAAGCTACCGTACTTAAAGGGGTTGTCCCATAAACAACATTTATCACTGATACAAATCATTGATGATAAATATTTGATTGCCTGGGGTCCACCTGCTGAAACCCCTACTAATCCCGAGAATGGACGACCTAACTTACCCTGTATAAACCATGTGCACATGTGGAGTACTTGTAAGTCAAAACCAGGAGTGAGTAAAAAATACACAAGTTGTGCATGTGTTTCTATAATACCTTTCCTTTGACTGTTCCACTCCTGGTTTTAGCTTATAAATACTGTATTTAAAAAACCCTCACTATTAGGCCACGTGCACACGTTGAGTATTTGGTCAGTATTTTACCCCAGTATTTGTAAGTCAAAACCACGATTGGAAAAATCAGAGGAAAAGTATCATAGAAATATGGGCACCACATTTTTTACCCACTCCTGGTTAAATACGTAACAAATACTTAACATGTGCATGGGGCCTAAATGAAATTTCACTGGTTTATTCCCATAATTAAAGCCTATCAAAAGGATAGATTATAAATTGGGAATCTGTTAGGTCCAATTGGTGAGACCACCAAAACCCCAAAATATAGGGCTTTGGAAACACTCTTCGGAATGACTTTGCAACTAGACCACCACCCAGCTTTTTCCAGTAGTCCTAGAAAGAAAGAATAAAGTGGTGGCACATGCATGTCTATTGCTCCATTTGGATTGGGTATTTCGGAGCTCAAAGCTCCATTCTTAGGATGATGGGAGGGTTAGACCCCCACTGATCGATAAGTTACCATATTTTTCGGACTATAAGACGCACCGGACCATAAGACGCACCCAGGTTTTAGAAGTAACAAATAGGGAGAAAAGGATTTTAAGCAAAAAATGTGGTAAAAGCGGGAGATGGCCCCGTGGGACTGAGTGGTGTCAGTACAGTATAAAAATGCCAGAAGGTGAATATAAGAACCAGGGGAGGGGGCTTATATTTAAAACGCCACTCCAGTGCTGAAGAACAAACACTGGAGTGCTGCTCTAAGATCTCATAGGTGCAATTCATATCAAGGGAGAACTATAACTCTCAGCATGCCAAAGGATCTGCAGGACATGCTGGGAGTTATAGTTCTCCATTGATATGAATTGCACCTATGAGATCTTAAAGCAGCACTTCAGTGTTTTTTCTCCAGGACTGGAGTGCTGCATTATATATAAGCCCCCTTCCCCGGTTCTATACTTACATTTAAAGCACCACTCCAGTGCTGAAGAATAAACACTCTGGAGTGCTGGTTTAAGATCTCATAGGTACAATTCATATCAAGGGATAACTATAACTCCCAGCATGTCCTGCAGATCCTTTGGCATGCTGGGTGTTATAGTTCACCACAGGAGTGGAAGAAAGCCTGTATGTATAGTTCTTTATTAACAATTACAATTCATTCTTAGCTTTTACACTTTCATTAACTGCTGTCACTGTCATCCTGCAGCCGATCTCTTATGGCGGGTTTACACGTCGCGATATCGCAGTACAATTTCAATCAAAAGTCACGTGGTTCAATCGTTGGACCCGATATCGTGCCTGCGTTGTATGGTGTGAACGTCCAATGCGATGCAGGAACGATGTCAATGCGATATCGGGGATCGAATGAGCGTGCTATTCAATGCCCCGATATTGCATAGCGATTGAAGCCAGATCGTGCTGTGTAAACACCCAATTACGATGCGATTTGATACGTCACCCATTCACTCCCATGTTAACTATGCGATCCTGGATTGGGAGGCGGAGACATCGCACGGACGTTGTATTACGATATCGCAGCGTCTAAACAGTCAATGCGATGCGGGTGAAACGTGCACTAATTGCGCGCTCCCGCGCCATTGAGTTGCGATATCGAAACGATATCGTGGCGTGTAAACCCACCATTACACTTCTATCTGAAATTGCAGGATCTGTGAAAAGGTAATGAAGAGTGTGGGCTGGATCATCACATGACAGCACTCCTTCATTACATGTGATGCTCCAGCCCGCCCAATTCATTACCTCATCACAGGTCCTGCAATTTGAGAGAGAAGTATAAGAGATTGTCTGCAGGATGACAGTGATAACAGCAGTTAATGTGAGAACACGCTGTGCTCCAGAGGTAAGCTGTCACCTCCGCAGCGATCCCAGCTCTGCCTGCTCTCCCCAGCACAGTGGACTCCCGATCTCCCCAGCACTGTGGAGGAGTAGTCATTAGCTGCTCCTTGCTAAGTGCTGACAGGTGGGCGGGCATGTGGCTGATGAATATTCCTCAACTCCAAGTATTGGCACCACGTGATTTCCCCAGCGCTGGATCCTGCAGTGGGGACATTCTCCTGCCTCCTCCATGCTCCCACTCCCCCGTTGCCCCCTCCCCACAGCCAGCCACAGTACATTCGGACGATAAGATGCACCCTACACTTTCCTCCAGAATTTGGAGGAAAAAGTGTGTCTTATTGTCCGAAAAATACAGTATCACCAATTCCCCGAAGTGCTTTCAGATGCTTAGTAATGCTTCATTCATATAGGGACTTTAGGGTCCTTTCTCTAATGACCGATGTGAGTTTCAGGAGTTACACACCTAGTGATCATATATTTATCATCTTCTCTGTTAGTTGGTATGCTTATTGGACAATCACTTTAACAGTTGGAATTACTTTATGTGTAAAAATCTGTCATTTGGGCTCACAAGTATAAAATAAATAATTGTAACAACAGTGTTCTAGTCATTTGGAGCTGGTCCTAATGTCCATTAATGTGGCATGTATCAACAATTTCAGTTACAGACTAAGCATTCAGTCATGGCCGAAAGTGTTGGCGCCCTTGAAATTGTTCCAAACAATGAAGTATTTCACCTAGAAAATTACTACAGTTACACATGTTTTGTTATACACTTGTTTATTTCCTTTGTGTGTATTGGAAAAACACAAACAAAAAAGTGAGAAAACAAGAAAATTGTTCATAATTTCACACAAAACTCCAAAAATGGGCCTAATGAAATTGTTGGCACCCTGAACTTAATATTTGGTTTCACCCTCTTTGGAATAAATAGCTGCAATCAACACTTCTTATAATCATCAAGAAGCTTTGTGCAGCTCTGAACTGGAATTTTAGACCACTGTTGTATCGCAAACCGCTCCAGGTCTCTCATATTCGAAGGGTGCCTTCTCCCAACAGCAATTTTAAGATCTCTCCTCAGGTGTTCAATGAGATTTAGATCCGGACTCATTGCTGGCCACTTCAGAACTGTCCAGTGCTTTGTTTCTATTTCTGGGTGCTTCTTGAAGTAAGTTTGGTATTATTATCCTTCTCAAAGATCCATGATCTTGGATGCAAACAAGCTTTCTGACGGTGGGCATTACGTTGTGACTTAAATTCCTTTGGTAATCTTCAGATTTCATGATGTCTTGCACACAGTCATGGCACCCACTGCGACAGGTAGCAAAACAATCCCAAAACATCTTTGAACCTCCACCATATTTGACTCTTATGTACTGTGTTTTTCTCTTTGTAGGTCTCATTCTGTTTTTGGTAAACAGTAGAATGATGTGCTTTACCAAAAAGTTCTCATTGGTCTTCAATACCCTTCCCCAGAAGGATTTTGGCTTACTCATTTGCATTTTTGTAAACTACAGTCTAGCTTTTTTATATCTCTGTGTCAGCTGTGGAGTCCTACTGGGTCTCCTGCCATAGCGTTTCATTTTATTCAAATGTTGACGGATAGTTGGCACTGACATTGATGCACCCTGAGCTTACAGGACAGCTTAAATTTATGTGGAACTTGATTGAGGCTGCTTATCCACCATCCGGACTTTCCTGTGTTGCAACCTTTTATCACTTTTTCTCTGCCGTCCACATCCAGGGAGATTAGCTTCAGTCCAATGGGGTTTAAACATTTTGATCATGTGGTGCACTGTAGACAAAGGGACATTAAGATCTGTGGAGATGGACTTGTAACCTTGAAATTGTTGATATTTTTCAACAATTTTGGTTTTCAACTCCTCAAACAGTTCTCTTCTTTTTCTTCTCCATTTTTAGTGTGGCACCCACAGACACAGAATGCAACGAGTGAGTCAAGTTCTCCCTTTTTTTATATGGTTTCAGGTGTTATTTTCATATTGCCCACATCTGCTACTTGCCACTGGTGATATTAAACAAGTACCCCATGATGGAAACATAGTTGGTTACCTGCAATTTTGGAAAGGTGTCAACAATTTTGTCCCATCTTATTTTTGCGGCTTTGTGTGAAATTATGCCCAATTTGCCTTTTTTTCTCAGTTTTTTTCGTTTTGTTCTGATACACAAAAAGGAACTACGGTAATCGTGTGTATAACAAAACGTGTAATTAGCAATATTTTCTAGGAAAAAAATAATCTTCATTTTCTGGAGCATATTAAAGGGAGCCTACACTTACAGACATGATTGTAACTAAGGGCATCACATATTTTCAGTAGACAAATGACACAGTCGGTAGACAAGTTATGGATGTCTAGGAATATGGATATGGCATATTTGCTATTTTGAGCCCAAATTGAAATGTTTTTAAAATCCTAACTGATTAGAAAATGTCTATGTAGATACACTTTAGTGCTCTGCTTATTGATAGTGAGCTTCAACTATGGATATTTTTTGTCTTTCAGGAGTAATAAAAAATGGTGGTGTGAAACCTAACATCATTCCATCATACACTGAATTAGAATTTTATTTGCGAGCACCATCACGCAAAGAACTTGCAGAAGTACAGGAAAAGGCTAATGCTTGCTTCAATGCTGCTGCAACAGCAACTGGATGTAAGGTAAGACAGTAGGTATGATAATTTGGCAGTATGAGAAATGATATAATTTAACAAATTCATTCTCACCAAGCATGTTACAGAAAGCTATCATCAGAAAATGACCTATTGGGTAAATTAAATTTGTGTTAACCCCTTCACAAAGAAGGATGTATATGTATGTCCTTGGTCGTATTCATCTCTTTAATGCGAGCTCATGCACTGAGCTCGCATCATTCCAGGACATGTTGGATGATCTGATCAGCTGACATGTGCGGGAGACCCACCCATGCCTGTTAACATATTAAATTGTGCTGTCAAACTCTGACGGCATGATTTTACAGGTCAGTTACTTAAAGCAGTACAGAGAGCCTGTTATTTCACTGCTTTTTTAGCAGTAAAACTTCATAGAAAAGGTCTGTCTGTTTCTACTACCAGTGAGGTACTAAAGGTTAGATCTTGTCCTTATTCAGGACTGTTCTTTTATAAATGATTATGTTATGTACATTATTTGTAAAGGGAAGGGCACTTTCTTGGGACATTTAATTGTAACTACTAGTAAAAAAATGGAATTTAATTAGGTGATAGTGTAATCAATAAAAATGAAGCAGTATTTTAGAGCCAAGTTGAGGGAGAATTGCATAATTCCCTGCCATGTAGCCAAAACTCTGTGGACAATGACCATCTCCTCAACAAGTGTTAGCTAGTGGCTCATTCCATTTTGAAACCACAGGCATCAATATAGAATTGGACTCCTCCACTCTTCTTTGAAGGTCTTCAAAAATATTTCTGAGTGCATTTGGCTAAATTTTGATAATGCAGCCTGTAGAGAATGGCCATATTTTTTCAATTCTGTGAGAAGTTATCGGGTATGTTGCATTTGGAAAAGCTGAATATGTGCAGTTCTGTGCGCCTGTCCAGAGTTTCAAATTCTGTTGTCTTCTGGCAAACCAAGTAACACCAAGTCTGGCCCTTTGTATGCTTTAGCATTAAAAGGTTTGACAACCCTTTCTTAAATACTATATTTCTGTCACGCGCTTACATGGCGCTGACATTGCTGGATGCTGCTGTGTATGTTTGTCTTTAAGAGCTGCATGGTTGATAGTTGTGAAGGTCTTTGCCTCCTGTGTTGTGCTCCAGAATTGCATTCACTATTAGGTTCAACTGCTGGTTGAGGGGTTAATGTGTGACTCACCTGAACTCCCCTCACCCTAGCCTTTAAGTAGCCTTTCCTTCCACCAGGTGGTGCTGCTGATAGAGTTTCACTCTATGTCTGGAAGCCGTGCTGTGCAGTTATGTGTGTTTGTGTGGCTGAGGTCCTTTGGAGTTGCTGTATCCCGGTTCTGTGGAGGGAGGTGAGGGGGAATAGTGCAGGGCTGTTGGAGGAGGTTAGGGAGAGCCTGGAGGCCCGAACCTTCTCACCATCAGAGATACCTTCTGGATCAGGGCCATTCAGGGTTCCTAGACTAGGGTCAGACTAGTCTTCCCTGGTCACCCTGCCCGTAACTGCCATTCCCATATCATTATTCCCTACACCGTGACAATTTCCTAATGTAAAATAACAATGACCTATACTCCCTCTAATAACAGCTTACATTCTTATGCCATGTGAGCCCTGCAGATATTCAGCAGTTAACAATAGGCTGCAGTGCTCACACCTCGGCAGGATCTCCGAGTTCTATATAAAATAGCACAGCTGATTTGCTGCAGGGTTTATGTGACAAAACAATATCACACAAGTCTCAGGGTTTTGCTGTCAACATCGCTAGTACGGTGATGGAATGGGAGTTAAGTATTACGTGTTCTTATTTTACAAGGAGGGACATACAGTGTTGTTATCGTTATTGGCAACCATGAACTTTAAGGACATAATGTGGAATATCTCCTGAATAAAATGAATCGAGGGAAACAGCTTTTTTTTTTTTTTTTTCAACTTTAATTTTTATTCATTTTCTTAAACAATAGAAATATAACACACAACATATCAATGCAGTAAAATGTACATAATACGGGGTGGCCTAGCGGCATGTGAGGAGGACGTGCGCCTGCAGAGCTCCCGCGCTTGATCCTTCTTTAACCCTGCAATCCCCGCGACCGGATCGCTCATCGCGGCCCCGGTGGTTCCCCTGGTGACCGGGATCGTATTGAAGTGCCTGCGGAGCCCGGCGAGGCGGCGATATGGTCAAGAGGACCCAGAAAAAGGCCCTTGGTGAAGCGGGCAGCGGCCTCCAAGATGGCGCCGGGACAGAGGCGAACTCCTTCCTGGAACAGGAGCCGGTGAGCGTGGCACGAAATAGAGCGGCTGCTGCACGCTTGCAGCAGTTCGCTCGTGTGGAGAGGCTGGAGCAGGCAGGACAGGAGGAGACGGAGGGTCTCTCTGAGGAGGTAGAATACACTGCTGAGGCGGTTGCCTCAGGACAGGGGAGAGATGGGGGAGGTGCAGATGTGTGTGCTCAGACTCCGGAGGAGCAGGAGGCCCAGGGTAGCTGGGGCGCTGTGCTGGCACAAAATAATGACATGCTGGCGGCTCTAGCCCTACAAACACCAGCAGAACCTACTATTAAAGACGTTTTTCGGGCTGTGCTTCAGTGTGGATCATCAATATCACATGTACTGACTCAACTAGGTCACCTGCAAGAGACTGTCCAAACTGTACGGCATGATTTACATGAGGCGAAGGGGCAGACAGAGAATTGGAGAAAAGAGTGTCCAAAGTGGAGATGCAGCTGGCACCCTCTGTCAAGTTTCACTCTGAAGTTAAGAAGGAATTCCAGATGGTACATGCTAAGACGGACGATCTAGAAAATAGATCGCGCCGTAATAACGTTCGCATAGTAGGTGTGCCTGAGAGATACGAAAAAGGGAACCCTACTTTGTTTTTTGAGTCATGGATTAAGGAAATAATTGGTGCTGATCGTCTGACTCGTCTCTATGCCATTGAACGAGCACACAGGGTCCCTGCTAATCCCCCTCCCCCGGGGCACCAGCCTAGGACTGTCCTCGCAAAACTACTCCACTACAGAGACCGTGATATTATCCTCAATTACTCCAGAGATCATCAGGATGTTCTCATTAATGGAGCCAGAGTCTCATTTTATCCGGACTACTCCCCAGAAGTCCAGCGGCGGAGGGCCAAGTTCGCCCCGGTGAAGGCTCGTCTCCGGGAGTTGGGAGTCAAATATTCTGTTTTCTTCCCTGCTAAATTGAAGATTCTGGCTGATGATAAATCACATTTTTTCTTTGAAGCCCAAGATGCCATGGACTGGTTGGATCGTAATGAGCTGCGGCTGCGCAGGGAAGCCGACCGAGATTCTGCCGACTGAGAATGTACTGTCTTTGATTTTTTCTCGTTCTTGATTGCCATGGTCTGGACATGGAGGCGGCCGTCCGCTAAATAGGTTTTGCTCTAATGTGATGATCACTGTTGACATTTTTGGCTTCTTTCTTCCTTCCCCCCCCTTCCTCCCCTCTTCCTCCTCATCCTTTCTCCTTTTTTTTGGTGTTTTCTCCCTCCCCGCTCTACTCTCCTTCTCTCCTTTCTCCCCCCCCCCCCCCCCCCCCCTTTTTTCTCTCTTTTCTTCCTATCCCCTATCTGCGTCTTTGATTTCTCCCTGTGCTTTCTATGGCCTTCCCTCTTACTCTCTCCTATTTCCTTCTTCCTTATTCTTCTTCCCTCCTATTATACTTCTCCGACTGATGCCGCATCTTGTTATTATTGCATTCAATTGCTTAGTTTTTGGAGTATTCCTAATTTGCCTAATGGATCCAGGCCGCTGGGACTGACACTCATGTTTCTCTTTTGCGCGGATGGCGCTATGGAACTGAAGCGTCCACTTTATTGTGAAATGGGGCTAACATCGCCCTTGGACTGTTTGTTTGGTTTTTTGTTTTTTGTTTTCTTTTTTAGTAGTGGGGCATGGAGTGGGGAGGGAGATGGGGGGGTATGGGTTAGAAGACGATCCCGGATCCTGAGACGTAGCCAGAGACTGGTTATATGTGTGTTGTTACTTGATCATGGGTGAAATACGGATTGTGAGTTGGAACATCCGTGGCCTGAAATCACCAGTTAAGAGACAGGCTGTGTTCAGCTCGATCTTAGCGCAGAAGCCCACTGTGATCTGTTTGCAAGAGACCCATCTTACTCCTGAGACCTTGGGTGTACTTAATAAGCGCTGGGTTAGGGTAGGTTTCCACTCTACGTATTCTGAATACTCTCGCGGAGTTAGTATGCTGATACACAGTAATGCGCACTTTGAATGTTTGGGTACACGAGTTGATGATGAGGGTCGCTACGTGGTCCTGCACTGTCGGCTCTTCACCAAAATATTATTGCTAATTTCTGTTTATATCCCGCCTCCATTTCATAGTGGACTTATTCATAAGATACTCACCATTGTGGGAGATTACCCCAACGTCCCATTTATAATTGTGGGGGACTTTAACAACATTGCTGACTCTCACTGGGACAAGAGTTCGCGGACCCCTGCCAGAACGGAGGGTAATGCTACTCCGTTTGGAGTTTTGCTACGGGAAGTGGCGCTGATTGATTTGTGGAGAAGCAGACACCCTGAAGTTTATCTTTACTCGTGTTTCTCCTCCACCTTCTCTTCCCTGTCGCGCATTGACTTGGCCCTGGGGGATCGCTTTATGCAGGACCTGGTTTCTGAGGTCTCCTATTTGCCCAGAACGGTTTCTGATCATTCTCCCCTGAGTGTCCTTCTCCGGTGGGATGACCCGGGTTGGGTGCGATGCGCGACTTGGAGGTTGAACCCTTATTGGCTACAATTGATAGATAAGGAGGAGAGATTTGGAACCGAACTGAACGAGTTTTTGCAGTTTAATTCTGGCTCTGCCCCCGCGGGAGTGGTGTGGGATACTCTTAAGGCCTATCTGAGGGGTATGTGCACAAGGGAAATTGCCAAGGTTAAGGCGTCATCTAAGTCTGGTGAACTCGTGGTCCTTCGTGAGCTTGAAGCGGCTGAAACTGCTCTGTCGATCCAATCTACCCCTGATACTAGGTCGAGGCTGAAACGGGCTCAGGAACAGGCCACAGAGTACACTATGCGTAAAGCAGATCAGAAACGAATGTTTCAGTCTACGCAATGCTTCGAGAGCGCTGAGAGAGTTGGTCACTTACTATCCGTGATCACTTCTGCACAACGTGACTCATCTTTTATCCCACATTTGCGCAATCCGGACGGTGTTATGTCGTGCAGTGCATCTGATGTTGTCTCTACCCTTAAGCGGTTCTATCAAGAACTTTACTCCTCCCGTTATTCTGCGGGATCTGCTGAGCTGGAGGCATTCTTGACTGGGGTGGAGTTGCCATCGCTGCCGCGCGATTTAATGAACCGTCTGGAAGAACCTATTACTCTTGATGAGTTGGAAGGGGCGCTGGGAACTATGTCTAATGGGAAGGCACCTGGTGTTGATGGTCTTCCTGTGGAAATTTTCAAAAAATATAAGGAGGTCTTACTTCCAGTCCTTTTGGACACTTATCGAGAGAGCCTGATGGCTGGCTCTTTGCCACCTTCCATGCGGGAGGCCATCATCACAGTCATTCCGAAAAAAGATAAGGACCCGACGCTCCCAGACTCCTACAGACCCATTTCTTTGTTGCCGGTAGATACCAAACTTCTTGCCAAAGTCTTGGCTATTAGATTGGCAACTGTTATCGAACACTTAATTCACCCAGATCAGACGGGTTTTATGCCAAACAAATCTACTTCTATCAATATACGGCGGTTATTTTTAAACATACAGGTGGGTGCGGAGAATGTGGGGCAGAGGGTAGTCCTGTCTCTGGACGCCGCTAAAGCTTTTGATAGCGTTGAATGGCCCTACCTGTGGTTAATACTTGAGCGCATGGGATTTGGCCCAGGCTTCATTGCCTGGATCCGACTCCTTTATACTTCACCGTGTGCTATGGTGCGGGCTAACGGACAGATCTCCGAGTCCTTCACTCTTGGCCGTGGCACGAGACAGGGCTGCCCTCTGTCGCCACTGCTATTTGCACTGGCGATAGAGCCGCTGGCTGCCAGGATACGTGGTGACCCTGAAATTGTGGGATTTAAGTATGGGACTCATATGGAAAAGCTAGCATTATATGCGGATGATCTGCTTCTGTTCCTGGCCAACCCTGATGAATCCTTATCTAGAACCATGTCATTACTGGCTGATTTTGGCCGTCTGTCGGGATTGGTCATTAATTGGGACAAGTCATCCTTGCTGCCATTAGATTCTGAAGTAACCGTAGCTACTGCAATGCCGGTTGTATCGGTATTTAAATACCTGGGAATTGTTGTTTCGACCAAACTGGGAGACTTTGAACGTCTTAACCTGGCACCCTTGTTGCTCAAACTCAAACAGAAGACCCGTGCATGGGCTAAACTGCGCCTCTCGGTGGTGGGCAGAGTTAACCTATTGAAGATGGTTATTATGCCCCAGCTATTATATATCCTGCATAATGCTCCGGTCTGGCTCCCCCAAAACAGATTCTATAGAATAAATGCTATCTTTCGAGACTTCATTTGGCAGGGTGGTCAGGCACGTATTAAACTAGAACATCTCCAAAAGCCTAAGGACGAAGGTGGATTGGCACTGCCGAATCCCTGGGTTTATTATCTGGCATCCCAGTGTCAGCACTTGGCACGGGGCGCTGAAATGAGCCCGGTGGACTCAGTGGGTAGGATTGTGGAGTTCCTGGTGGGCCGAGGATCACTGCTCTCGCACCTGGAGGCTGATAGACTGCGGGCCGTTGGGGTGAGGAGCCCGACACTACTTCTTATGGTAAAGGTTTGGGAGAAGGTAAAGAGCATTAGAGGTGTCACAGCATACACACGATATACCCCCATATGGGATAACCATAGACTCCCGGAGCTGCAGTCACTCAAAGGCTTTGCACAGTGGAGAAGGATTGGCATTTGGTGGATGGCACAGCTGTTGAGAGCTGGAGTGCTGAAAACCTTTGAGGAACTGCGGGCGGAATTCGCACTACAACACTCGATGTTTTTTCAGTACCTACAGCTACGACATGCTTTTAATGCCCAACAGCGTATGTCCTGTATTGTGATACAACAGGACATGGTGGTTAATATTCTTGGCTCTTTGTCGACCTGTAAAGGACTGATTTCCTTTATCTACGGATGCCTTCTCACTGTGATATTGTCCAAACACCCAATGGTCTCTAGGAGTAAGTGGGAGTCGCAGTTGGGGATTATTACGGATGATCAGTGGGATTCAATTTTTGCAGAATGTTCCCAATTTATCCCTCAGTGAACCTGCGCGTCTCTCGCAGCTTTACGTTATTTATAGGGTCTACCGGACCCCTAAGTGGCTCTTTGATAGGGGGATGCGGCCAGATTCCACTTGCCCCAAGTGCCAGATGGAAGATGCTGATACTCTCCATATGCTATGGACATGCCCAATTATTCGAATATTCTGGAACAAAGTGTTTACTATCATTCACTCAGTTATGGGACAGAGTGTTCCATCAGACCCACTCATCTGTGTACTGGGATGTACTGAACCACTATATGGTGACGACTTCTCTTTACTAGCAATTACCAGAATGCTCTTTATTGCTCGAAAGCTGATCGCTCTGTATTGGATATCTGATCGATCCCCCTCCCGCAGGGAATATATAAACAGGATTAATCTCACTGTTCGCAGGGAGAAAGCCATTTACTCCAAGCGAGGAAGGAGAGGGTTTTCTCTAATATTTGGAGTGGCTGGCTGGATTCCCCAGGACTGGTTTCTCCTGATTTGTAGTGGTTTACTCAAAAGGTGACTTGTGCTTGCTTCTTACATGTTAATTTTCATGTTTCTGTATTTTCTGATGTCTGACTGCTGGAGGGAGAATGGGATCGTCTTGGGAGGGGGTGGGAAGGGGACGGGGTAGGTTTTGTTTAGGGTTATGTTTTATTTTATTGGCATTGTCATGTTATTCACAATGTTTGTTTATGTGGATAAAACAATAAATATTACCTGGTTAAAAAAAAAAATGTACATAATACACCTCTTATTATCAGGAACTATTAGCGTCAGCGTGCGTCCTCTTTTTATTACAGCTGTAGTGAGTCCACGGAAAGGTCCCACATCTGCCACGTTCGGTTAAATTTGTCCATTGAGTTATGGAGTGTGGCAGTCAGGTCTTCCATCAATCGAATGTCTTTTATCCGTGCGTACCAATCAGATATTGAGGGCGGAGCCCTCTTCTTCCAGTGTAGAGATATCATACATTTCGCCGCCATAAAGAGATGTAGCAAAAGTCTACTCCCAGATTTAGTCAAACCTGGGGGGAAGAGATTTAGTAGGCAAACAGTCGGGTCTAAAGGCAGGTGGTGATCTAGAACCCGGGACACCACCATTACAACTGATCTCCAAAAGTCACCAATCAATGGGCATGACCAGAAAATATGATATAGGGATGCCTTGCTGTGAGCACATCTCCAGCAGGTATCAGGTATGGCTGGGTTAAACCTATGGAGGATTTCGGGCATACAATACCATGTCATCAGTATTTTCATCTGGTTCTCTTTGTACAATGTGTTAATTGACGTCCTAAAAGTTCTATCCCATATAACCTTCCACATCTGGCTAGAGATCTCCCGCCCCAGCCAAGCCTCCCATCTTGCCATATAGGCGTGTTTTATAGGACCCCAATTACTTCGGGAGTTCAAAATAGAATATATGTTGGATATAAGGCCCCTTGTAGAAGCTCCCTGAGAGCAAAGATGTTCAAATTGAGTTGGACCTGAGTGTTTATTGGACCCCATGACTGACGTGTAGTAATGAAGTATTTGCCCATATGAAAAAGACAGACTCCCTGGTAATTTACATAGTGAGCTCAGTTCGGTGAAAGGTCTTGGCTTGCGTGTAAGCGGGTTTATTATGTCACGGAAACAAAAAAGGCCTGCCTCAGCCCATTTATGCATTGTTGTTAAATCCATAGCTCCTGAAAGTTGCGAGTTATATAGGAAAGGTGTCAGAAGAGATGTGTGTGCCGCCAACTGAAATTTAATTCTGCATCTATTCCATATGTCCAAGGTAAAAGCCATTGGGCCCAGTAACCTTCTAGAGGGAATCTCTGAAGGTTTGCCCCATATCAACGAGGCCGGGTGATGAGGGGCCAGCCACAACTGTTCCACCTCTGCCCATCTAGTACTCGCCGGCAATGTCGACCAGTGGGACAAATGGCGTAGATGCGTTGCATAGTAATATAATTTAATATCCGGGCAGGCAAGACCTCCTTCCTGTTTAGATGCGTATAGGACTGAGTCTGGTATACGGTGTCTACCCGAGTGCCATATGAATTTCATTAGTAGTGTTTGGATTCGTTTTAGAGTTACGACAGGTACTCTGACCGATAGCGTTTCAAATAAATATAAAAAGCGGGAGAGAATGGACATTTTAATAGCCGCAATCCTACCCAGGAGTGATATTTGAAGGGCTGACCATCTTTTAAGCTGGGATTCTACTTTGCGTATTAGGGGTGGGAAATTAGCTTGGAATAGTGTTTTATAACTAGGGGTCATATTGATCCCCAGATAGCGTATGGATGTTGTGCACCATTTGTAATTGTGTGTTTGTTTAAGGAGGTGAAGTTTAGATTCTGGGATATTTATGGGTAAAGCCTCCATCTTTGCAGCATTAATTTTATAGCCTGACAATTTAGCATATGATGTGATGACCGCATGGAGGTTAGGTAGGGAAGTAACAGGGTTTGTTAAGGAGAGAATCACATCGTCTGCGAACAGGGCGATTTTGAATGATCTATTTTTAAGGTGTATTCCCGAGATATCAGGGTTATTCCTAACCTGCGCGGCTAACGGTTCAATACTTAGAACATAGAGTAGGGGAGAAAGGGGGCACCCCTGGCGCGTCCCATTTTTTATAGGCAGATATTTAGAGTGGGCATGAGGAAGGCGGACCAGAGCAGTGGGTGATGAATACAAACCCCTCAGTGCTGTAATAAAAGGCCCCGACAGGCCGAAGTGGTGAAGAGAGCGGAACATAAATGACCAATCTAGCCTGTCGAAAGCCTTTTCTGCGTCTAAACTCAGCAAAAGGGCCTCCCTCCCCTCCCTGTTGGCCACCTCAATCAGATCCATAACACGCCTAGTATTATCACCTGCCTGACGGAAACGTACAAATCCCACCTGGTCCTTGTGGATCAGATGTGGAAGCCATCTCCCCAGTCTTTCCGCTAGTATTTTGGTGAAGATTTTTAGATCAGAATTTAATAGACTGATTGGGCGATAGCTTGCACATTCCATTGGGTCCTTACCTTCCTTTGGAATCACGGTGATATAGGAACGGAGAATTGAATCAGGTATCTCTCCTCCCTCCATAAAATGATTAAACAGTGAAACCATGTGGGGGGACAAGACGTCTGTGTATGTTTTATAATAAAGGTATGGTAGCCCATCCGGACCTGGTGCCTTGCGGCCCGGTAGTTGTTTTATAATTTCCTCAATCTCCTCCACCGTGATTTTCCGATTTAGATCGTCTAGAGCGGACTGGGAAAGTTTAGGTAGGCGACATGATGTGAGGTAGTCATCTAGAATTGGGGTATGTCCTCTTTGGGTCTGGTGTGGTGTGAGGGAGAGGGAATAAAGGGAAGAGTAGTAATCATAAAATATATCGGCTATTTTAGCCGGGTCATAGTGAATCACGCCCGATGGATCTTTAATACCGTATGGGGAGTTATTAATAGCCTGATCTCTCAGTCGTTTAGCTAGCATTGTGTGTGCTTTATTACTATACTCATAGAATTTCTGCCTAGAGTATCTGAGAAGGACCTCTACTTTACCGTGGGAAATTGTTTTTAGTTGGTTTCTCAGATCTATCACCTCCTTCAAGAGCAGCTTTGTGGGGTGAGTTAGTAGTCGCGCCTCTGCTTTCTTCAGTTCCCCCTCAATTTTAAGGTATCTGGATTTGGCATCTTTTTTGATCCTGGATGATAATGCAATGCACTCTCCCCTGAAGACCGCCTTATGGGCCTCCCACAGGACAGACAATGACGGAGAAGAGGGAGCGTTTTCAGTGAAATAATTTGTGAGACACCCCCTCAACTTATCCCTTGTGTCTTTATTAGTCAGAAGGGACTCATTCAATCTCCAATGGTTTAACCTGGGGGGGTCAGGCGTCAACCTAAGGTCCATCGTCAGAGGGGCATGATCGGACCATGTTATACTGCCAATGGTTGCGGACGTCAGAGAACGCAATGTAATCACGTCTCCAAGGAAATAATCTATGCGACTATGGGAATCATGTGGATGTGAGTAAAACGTAAACCTTCTATCTGTTGGGTTGTCAAATCAAACAATGTGTTTCGTCGTAGTAGTTTTCGAAATCCTATAGAGACATAATCTACTTTTGTGCGTCCATGACGGGAGGGCATGGGAACCAATCTATCTCTTGTTTCAGAGAACACCATATTAAAATCGCCGCCAATTATTTGGGCCATTCCTCGTTCAGGGTGCAAACGGGCTAGGACCGAAGCTACAAACCTTATCTGGTTAGAATTAGGGGCATATAGATTGCACAGCATAATTGGTATTCCCCCAAATTCCCATAGACAATGGCAAATCTGCCCTGGGGATCCAGTTCCGAATTAGTTACTTGAAATGTACAGTGGCGGGAAATCAGGATCGCCACTCCTGCTGTTTTAGTCTTAGCCGTGGCCGAGAACGTAGTGGGAAACCAATGCTGCGCAAATTTAAGAGACCCCCTATCCGAAAGATGGGTCTCCTGCAGAAAGACAATATCTGCTTTGGATTCTCGCATCTCCCGGAGAGCAAGCCGTCTCTTCAGGTCTGGAAACAGCTTTTTTGTATAGAGCACTCATGTTAAATACAAAGAGCAAATGATAAACAACAATTTAAAACAAAACACAATGGGTGGGAAAAATAGAAAAACCTAAAGTTTGCTGTGACACTGGTATTGGCACCCCTTTAAATTAAATTGGTATGGAAAAACATTTTTTCTCATCTGTGGTAAAACGCAAATCACCTGTGATAGATTGTCGGTGTCCATGTGAAATTAATTTAGCATTTTCAAAGGTCACATGTTAAGCCCTGTTCCTTTGTCACATGGTGAAGACCAAAGAGCTGTCAAATTGCCAAGAGATCTTCGAAGGTTGGTGCAAATGGTGGAAAAAACACCACGTCAAACATCCCAAGACCTATAGGCCAAACTGGAACAGTCTGGGGTCATGGTTTCAACAAGTACCACTGTACACTAACCGGTTCTGTGGAGGGAGGTGAGGGGGAATAGTGCAGGGCTGTTGGAGGAGGTTAGGGAGAGCCTGGAGGCCCGAACCTTCTCACCATCAGAGATACCTTCTGGATCAGGGCCATTCAGGGTTCCTAGACTAGGGTCAGACTAGTCTTCCCTGGTCACCCTGCCCGTAACTGCCATTCCCATATCATTATTCCCTACACCGTGACAATTTCCTAATGTAAAATAACAATGACCTATACTCCCTCTAATAACAGCTTACATTCTTATGCCATGTGAGCCCTGCAGATATTCAGCAGTTAACAATAGGCTGCAGTGCTCACACCTCGGCAGGATCTCCGAGTTCTATATAAAATAGCACAGCTGATTTGCTGCAGGGTTTATGTGACAAAACAATATCACACAAGTCTCAGGGTTTTGCTGTCAACATCGCTAGTACGGTGATGGAATGGGAGTTAAGTATTACGTGTTCTTATTTTACAAGGAGGGACATACAGTGTTGTTATCGTTATTGGCAACCATGAACTTTAAGGACATAATGTGGAATATCTCCTGAATAAAATGAATCGAGGGAAACAGCTTTTTTTTTTTTTTTTTCAACTTTAATTTTTATTCATTTTCTTAAACAATAGAAATATAACACACAACATATCAATGCAGTAAAATGTACATAATACGGGGTGGCCTAGCGGCATGTGAGGAGGACGTGCGCCTGCAGAGCTCCCGCGCTTGATCCTTCTTTAACCCTGCAATCCCCGCGACCGGATCGCTCATCGCGGCCCCGGTGGTTCCCCTGGTGACCGGGATCGTATTGAAGTGCCTGCGGAGCCCGGCGAGGCGGCGATATGGTCAAGAGGACCCAGAAAAAGGCCCTTGGTGAAGCGGGCAGCGGCCTCCAAGATGGCGCCGGGACAGAGGCGAACTCCTTCCTGGAACAGGAGCCGGTGAGCGTGGCACGAAATAGAGCGGCTGCTGCACGCTTGCAGCAGTTCGCTGTGTGGAGAGGCTGGAGCAGGCAGGACAGGAGGAGACGGAGGGTCTCTCTGAGGAGGTAGAATACACTGCTGAGGCGGTTGCCTCAGGACAGGGGAGAGATGGGGGAGGTGCAGATGTGTGTGCTCAGACTCCGGAGGAGCAGGAGGCCCAGGGTAGCTGGGGCGCTGTGCTGGCACAAAATAATGACATGCTGGCGGCTCTAGCCCTACAAACACCAGCAGAACCTACTATTAAAGACGTTTTTCGGGCTGTGCTTCAGTGTGGATCATCAATATCACATGTACTGACTCAACTAGGTCACCTGCAAGAGACTGTCCAAACTGTACGGCATGATTTACATGAGGCGAAGGGGCAGACAGAGAATTGGAGAAAAGAGTGTCCAAAGTGGAGATGCAGCTGGCACCCTCTGTCAAGTTTCACTCTGAAGTTAAGAAGGAATTCCAGATGGTACATGCTAAGACGGACGATCTAGAAAATAGATCGCGCCGTAATAACGTTCGCATAGTAGGTGTGCCTGAGAGATACGAAAAAGGGAACCCTACTTTGTTTTTTGAGTCATGGATTAAGGAAATAATTGGTGCTGATCGTCTGACTCGTCTCTATGCCATTGAACGAGCACACAGGGTCCCTGCTAATCCCCCTCCCCCGGGGCACCAGCCTAGGACTGTCCTCGCAAAACTACTCCACTACAGAGACCGTGATATTATCCTCAATTACTCCAGAGATCATCAGGATGTTCTCATTAATGGAGCCAGAGTCTCATTTTATCCGGACTACTCCCCAGAAGTCCAGCGGCGGAGGGCCAAGTTCGCCCCGGTGAAGGCTCGTCTCCGGGAGTTGGGAGTCAAATATTCTGTTTTCTTCCCTGCTAAATTGAAGATTCTGGCTGATGATAAATCACATTTTTTCTTTGAAGCCCAAGATGCCATGGACTGGTTGGATCGTAATGAGCTGCGGCTGCGCAGGGAAGCCGACCGAGATTCTGCCGACTGAGAATGTACTGTCTTTGATTTTTTCTCGTTCTTGATTGCCATGGTCTGGACATGGAGGCGGCCGTCCGCTAAATAGGTTTTGCTCTAATGTGATGATCACTGTTGACATTTTTGGCTTCTTTCTTCCTTCCCCCCCCTTCCTCCCCTCTTCCTCCTCATCCTTTCTCCTTTTTTTTGGTGTTTTCTCCCTCCCCGCTCTACTCTCCTTCTCTCCTTTCTCCCCCCCCCCCCCCCCCCCCCTTTTTTTCTCTCTTTTCTTCCTATCCCCTATCTGCGTCTTTGATTTCTCCCTGTGCTTTCTATGGCCTTCCCTCTTACTCTCTCCTATTTCCTTCTTCCTTATTCTTCTTCCCTCCTATTATACTTCTCCGACTGATGCCGCATCTTGTTATTATTGCATTCAATTGCTTAGTTTTTGGAGTATTCCTAATTTGCCTAATGGATCCAGGCCGCTGGGACTGACACTCATGTTTCTCTTTTGCGCGGATGGCGCTATGGAACTGAAGCGTCCACTTTATTGTGAAATGGGGCTAACATCGCCCTTGGACTGTTTGTTTGGTTTTTTGTTTTTTGTTTTCTTTTTTAGTAGTGGGGCATGGAGTGGGGAGGGAGATGGGGGGGTATGGGTTAGAAGACGATCCCGGATCCTGAGACGTAGCCAGAGACTGGTTATATGTGTGTTGTTACTTGATCATGGGTGAAATACGGATTGTGAGTTGGAACATCCGTGGCCTGAAATCACCAGTTAAGAGACAGGCTGTGTTCAGCTCGATCTTAGCGCAGAAGCCCACTGTGATCTGTTTGCAAGAGACCCATCTTACTCCTGAGACCTTGGGTGTACTTAATAAGCGCTGGGTTAGGGTAGGTTTCCACTCTACGTATTCTGAATACTCTCGCGGAGTTAGTATGCTGATACACAGTAATGCGCACTTTGAATGTTTGGGTACACGAGTTGATGATGAGGGTCGCTACGTGGTCCTGCACTGTCGGCTCTTCACCAAAATATTATTGCTAATTTCTGTTTATATCCCGCCTCCATTTCATAGTGGACTTATTCATAAGATACTCACCATTGTGGGAGATTACCCCAACGTCCCATTTATAATTGTGGGGGACTTTAACAACATTGCTGACTCTCACTGGGACAAGAGTTCGCGGACCCCTGCCAGAACGGAGGGTAATGCTACTCCGTTTGGAGTTTTGCTACGGGAAGTGGCGCTGATTGATTTGTGGAGAAGCAGACACCCTGAAGTTTATCTTTACTCGTGTTTCTCCTCCACCTTCTCTTCCCTGTCGCGCATTGACTTGGCCCTGGGGGATCGCTTTATGCAGGACCTGGTTTCTGAGGTCTCCTATTTGCCCAGAACGGTTTCTGATCATTCTCCCCTGAGTGTCCTTCTCCGGTGGGATGACCCGGGTTGGGTGCGATGCGCGACTTGGAGGTTGAACCCTTATTGGCTACAATTGATAGATAAGGAGGAGAGATTTGGAACCGAACTGAACGAGTTTTTGCAGTTTAATTCTGGCTCTGCCCCCGCGGGAGTGGTGTGGGATACTCTTAAGGCCTATCTGAGGGGTATGTGCACAAGGGAAATTGCCAAGGTTAAGGCGTCATCTAAGTCTGGTGAACTCGTGGTCCTTCGTGAGCTTGAAGCGGCTGAAACTGCTCTGTCGATCCAATCTACCCCTGATACTAGGTCGAGGCTGAAACGGGCTCAGGAACAGGCCACAGAGTACACTATGCGTAAAGCAGATCAGAAACGAATGTTTCAGTCTACGCAATGCTTCGAGAGCGCTGAGAGAGTTGGTCACTTACTATCCGTGATCACTTCTGCACAACGTGACTCATCTTTTATCCCACATTTGCGCAATCCGGACGGTGTTATGTCGTGCAGTGCATCTGATGTTGTCTCTACCCTTAAGCGGTTCTATCAAGAACTTTACTCCTCCCGTTATTCTGCGGGATCTGCTGAGCTGGAGGCATTCTTGACTGGGGTGGAGTTGCCATCGCTGCCGCGCGATTTAATGAACCGTCTGGAAGAACCTATTACTCTTGATGAGTTGGAAGGGGCGCTGGGAACTATGTCTAATGGGAAGGCACCTGGTGTTGATGGTCTTCCTGTGGAAATTTTCAAAAAATATAAGGAGGTCTTACTTCCAGTCCTTTTGGACACTTATCGAGAGAGCCTGATGGCTGGCTCTTTGCCACCTTCCATGCGGGAGGCCATCATCACAGTCATTCCGAAAAAAGATAAGGACCCGACGCTCCCAGACTCCTACAGACCCATTTCTTTGTTGCCGGTAGATACCAAACTTCTTGCCAAAGTCTTGGCTATTAGATTGGCAACTGTTATCGAACACTTAATTCACCCAGATCAGACGGGTTTTATGCCAAACAAATCTACTTCTATCAATATACGGCGGTTATTTTTAAACATACAGGTGGGTGCGGAGAATGTGGGGCAGAGGGTAGTCCTGTCTCTGGACGCCGCTAAAGCTTTTGATAGCGTTGAATGGCCCTACCTGTGGTTAATACTTGAGCGCATGGGATTTGGCCCAGGCTTCATTGCCTGGATCCGACTCCTTTATACTTCACCGTGTGCTATGGTGCGGGCTAACGGACAGATCTCCGAGTCCTTCACTCTTGGCCGTGGCACGAGACAGGGCTGCCCTCTGTCGCCACTGCTATTTGCACTGGCGATAGAGCCGCTGGCTGCCAGGATACGTGGTGACCCTGAAATTGTGGGATTTAAGTATGGGACTCATATGGAAAAGCTAGCATTATATGCGGATGATCTGCTTCTGTTCCTGGCCAACCCTGATGAATCCTTATCTAGAACCATGTCATTACTGGCTGATTTTGGCCGTCTGTCGGGATTGGTCATTAATTGGGACAAGTCATCCTTGCTGCCATTAGATTCTGAAGTAACCGTAGCTACTGCAATGCCGGTTGTATCGGTATTTAAATACCTGGGAATTGTTGTTTCGACCAAACTGGGAGACTTTGAACGTCTTAACCTGGCACCCTTGTTGCTCAAACTCAAACAGAAGACCCGTGCATGGGCTAAACTGCGCCTCTCGGTGGTGGGCAGAGTTAACCTATTGAAGATGGTTATTATGCCCCAGCTATTATATATCCTGCATAATGCTCCGGTCTGGCTCCCCCAAAACAGATTCTATAGAATAAATGCTATCTTTCGAGACTTCATTTGGCAGGGTGGTCAGGCACGTATTAAACTAGAACATCTCCAAAAGCCTAAGGACGAAGGTGGATTGGCACTGCCGAATCCCTGGGTTTATTATCTGGCATCCCAGTGTCAGCACTTGGCACGGGGCGCTGAAATGAGCCCGGTGGACTCAGTGGGTAGGATTGTGGAGTTCCTGGTGGGCCGAGGATCACTGCTCTCGCACCTGGAGGCTGATAGACTGCGGGCCGTTGGGGTGAGGAGCCCGACACTACTTCTTATGGTAAAGGTTTGGGAGAAGGTAAAGAGCATTAGAGGTGTCACAGCATACACACGATATACCCCCATATGGGATAACCATAGACTCCCGGAGCTGCAGTCACTCAAAGGCTTTGCACAGTGGAGAAGGATTGGCATTTGGTGGATGGCACAGCTGTTGAGAGCTGGAGTGCTGAAAACCTTTGAGGAACTGCGGGCGGAATTCGCACTACAACACTCGATGTTTTTTCAGTACCTACAGCTACGACATGCTTTTAATGCCCAACAGCGTATGTCCTGTATTGTGATACAACAGGACATGGTGGTTAATATTCTTGGCTCTTTGTCGACCTGTAAAGGACTGATTTCCTTTATCTACGGATGCCTTCTCACTGTGATATTGTCCAAACACCCAATGGTCTCTAGGAGTAAGTGGGAGTCGCAGTTGGGGATTATTACGGATGATCAGTGGGATTCAATTTTGCAGAATGTTCCCAATTTATCCCTCAGTGAACCTGCGCGTCTCTCGCAGCTTTACGTTATTTATAGGGTCTACCGGACCCTAAGTGGCTCTTTGATAGGGGGATGCGGCCAGATTCCACTTGCCCCAAGTGCCAGATGGAAGATGCTGATACTCTCCATATGCTATGGACATGCCCAATTATTCGAATATTCTGGAACAAAGTGTTTACTATCATTCACTCAGTTATGGGACAGAGTGTTCCATCAGACCCACTCATCTGTGTACTGGGATGTACTGAACCACTATATGGTGACGACTTCTCTTTACTAGCAATTACCAGAATGCTCTTTATTGCTCGAAAGCTGATCGCTCTGTATTGGATATCTGATCGATCCCCCTCCCGCAGGGAATATATAAACAGGATTAATCTCACTGTTCGCAGGGAGAAAGCCATTTACTCCAAGCGAGGAAGGAGAGGGTTTTCTCTAATATTTGGAGTGGCTGGCTGGATTCCCCAGGACTGGTTTCTCCTGATTTGTAGTGGTTTACTCAAAAGGTGACTTGTGCTTGCTTCTTACATGTTAATTTTCATGTTTCTGTATTTTCTGATGTCTGACTGCTGGAGGGAGAATGGGATCGTCTTGGGAGGGGGTGGGAAGGGGACGGGGTAGGTTTTGTTTAGGGTTATGTTTTATTTTATTGGCATTGTCATGTTATTCACAATGTTTGTTTATGTGGATAAAACAATAAATATTACCTGGTTAAAAAAAAAAATGTACATAATACACCTCTTATTATCAGGAACTATTAGCGTCAGCGTGCGTCCTCTTTTTATTACAGCTGTAGTGAGTCCACGGAAAGGTCCCACATCTGCCACGTTCGGTTAAATTTGTCCATTGAGTTATGGAGTGTGGCAGTCAGGTCTTCCATCAATCGAATGTCTTTTATCCGTGCGTACCAATCAGATATTGAGGGCGGAGCCCTCTTCTTCCAGTGTAGAGATATCATACATTTCGCCGCCATAAAGAGATGTAGCAAAAGTCTACTCCCAGATTTAGTCAAACCTGGGGGGAAGAGATTTAGTAGGCAAACAGTCGGGTCTAAAGGCAGGTGGTGATCTAGAACCCGGGACACCACCATTACAACTGATCTCCAAAAGTCACCAATCAATGGGCATGACCAGAAAATATGATATAGGGATGCCTTGCTGTGAGCACATCTCCAGCAGGTATCAGGTATGGCTGGGTTAAACCTATGGAGGATTTCGGGCATACAATACCATGTCATCAGTATTTTCATCTGGTTCTCTTTGTACAATGTGTTAATTGACGTCCTAAAAGTTCTATCCCATATAACCTTCCACATCTGGCTAGAGATCTCCCGCCCCAGCCAAGCCTCCCATCTTGCCATATAGGCGTGTTTTATAGGACCCCAATTACTTCGGGAGTTCAAAATAGAATATATGTTGGATATAAGGCCCCTTGTAGAAGCTCCCTGAGAGCAAAGATGTTCAAATTGAGTTGGACCTGAGTGTTTATTGGACCCCATGACTGACGTGTAGTAATGAAGTATTTGCCCATATGAAAAAGACAGACTCCCTGGTAATTTACATAGTGAGCTCAGTTCGGTGAAAGGTCTTGGCTTGCGTGTAAGCGGGTTTATTATGTCACGGAAACAAAAAAGGCCTGCCTCAGCCCATTTATGCATTGTTGTTAAATCCATAGCTCCTGAAAGTTGCGAGTTATATAGGAAAGGTGTCAGAAGAGATGTGTGTGCCGCCAACTGAAATTTAATTCTGCATCTATTCCATATGTCCAAGGTAAAAGCCATTGGGCCCAGTAACCTTCTAGAGGGAATCTCTGAAGGTTTGCCCCATATCAACGAGGCCGGGTGATGAGGGGCCAGCCACAACTGTTCCACCTCTGCCCATCTAGTACTCGCCGGCAATGTCGACCAGTGGGACAAATGGCGTAGATGCGTTGCATAGTAATATAATTTAATATCCGGGCAGGCAAGACCTCCTTCCTGTTTAGATGCGTATAGGACTGAGTCTGGTATACGGTGTCTACCCGAGTGCCATATGAATTTCATTAGTAGTGTTTGGATTCGTTTTAGAGTTACGACAGGTACTCTGACCGATAGCGTTTCAAATAAATATAAAAAGCGGGAGAGAATGGACATTTTAATAGCCGCAATCCTACCCAGGAGTGATATTTGAAGGGCTGACCATCTTTTAAGCTGGGATTCTACTTTGCGTATTAGGGGTGGGAAATTAGCTTGGAATAGTGTTTTATAACTAGGGGTCATATTGATCCCCAGATAGCGTATGGATGTTGTGCACCATTTGTAATTGTGTGTTTGTTTAAGGAGGTGAAGTTTAGATTCTGGGATATTTATGGGTAAAGCCTCCATCTTTGCAGCATTAATTTTATAGCCTGACAATTTAGCATATGATGTGATGACCGCATGGAGGTTAGGTAGGGAAGTAACAGGGTTTGTTAAGGAGAGAATCACATCGTCTGCGAACAGGGCGATTTTGAATGATCTATTTTTAAGGTGTATTCCCGAGATATCAGGGTTATTCCTAACCTGCGCGGCTAACGGTTCAATACTTAGAACATAGAGTAGGGGAGAAAGGGGGCACCCCTGGCGCGTCCCATTTTTTATAGGCAGATATTTAGAGTGGGCATGAGGAAGGCGGACCAGAGCAGTGGGTGATGAATACAAACCCCTCAGTGCTGTAATAAAAGGCCCCGACAGGCCGAAGTGGTGAAGAGAGCGGAACATAAATGACCAATCTAGCCTGTCGAAAGCCTTTTCTGCGTCTAAACTCAGCAAAAGGGCCTCCCTCCCCTCCCTGTTGGCCACCTCAATCAGATCCATAACACGCCTAGTATTATCACCTGCCTGACGGAAACGTACAAATCCCACCTGGTCCTTGTGGATCAGATGTGGAAGCCATCTCCCCAGTCTTTCCGCTAGTATTTTGGTGAAGATTTTTAGATCAGAATTTAATAGACTGATTGGGCGATAGCTTGCACATTCCATTGGGTCCTTACCTTCCTTTGGAATCACGGTGATATAGGAACGGAGAATTGAATCAGGTATCTCTCCTCCCTCCATAAAATGATTAAACAGTGAAACCATGTGGGGGGACAAGACGTCTGTGTATGTTTTATAATAAAGGTATGGTAGCCCATCCGGACCTGGTGCCTTGCGGCCCGGTAGTTGTTTTATAATTTCCTCAATCTCCTCCACCGTGATTTTCCGATTTAGATCGTCTAGAGCGGACTGGGAAAGTTTAGGTAGGCGACATGATGTGAGGTAGTCATCTAGAATTGGGGTATGTCCTCTTTGGGTCTGGTGTGGTGTGAGGGAGAGGGAATAAAGGGAAGAGTAGTAATCATAAAATATATCGGCTATTTTAGCCGGGTCATAGTGAATCACGCCCGATGGATCTTTAATACCGTATGGGGAGTTATTAATAGCCTGATCTCTCAGTCGTTTAGCTAGCATTGTGTGTGCTTTATTACTATACTCATAGAATTTCTGCCTAGAGTATCTGAGAAGGACCTCTACTTTACCGTGGGAAATTGTTTTTAGTTGGTTTCTCAGATCTATCACCTCCTTCAAGAGCAGCTTTGTGGGGTGAGTTAGTAGTCGCGCCTCTGCTTTCTTCAGTTCCCCCTCAATTTTAAGGTATCTGGATTTGGCATCTTTTTTGATCCTGGATGATAATGCAATGCACTCTCCCCTGAAGACCGCCTTATGGGCCTCCCACAGGACAGACAATGACGGAGAAGAGGGAGCGTTTTCAGTGAAATAATTTGTGAGACACCCCCTCAACTTATCCCTTGTGTCTTTATTAGTCAGAAGGGACTCATTCAATCTCCAATGGTTTAACCTGGGGGGGTCAGGCGTCAACCTAAGGTCCATCGTCAGAGGGGCATGATCGGACCATGTTATACTGCCAATGGTTGCGGACGTCAGAGAACGCAATGTAATCACGTCTCCAAGGAAATAATCTATGCGACTATGGGAATCATGTGGATGTGAGTAAAACGTAAACCTTCTATCTGTTGGGTTGTCAAATCAAACAATGTGTTTCGTCGTAGTAGTTTTCGAAATCCTATAGAGACATAATCTACTTTTGTGCGTCCATGACGGGAGGGCATGGGAACCAATCTATCTCTTGTTTCAGAGAACACCATATTAAAATCGCCGCCAATTATTTGGGCCATTCCTCGTTCAGGGTGCAAACGGGCTAGGACCGAAGCTACAAACCTTATCTGGTTAGAATTAGGGGCATATAGATTGCACAGCATAATTGGTATTCCCCCAAATTCCCATAGACAATGGCAAATCTGCCCTGGGGATCCAGTTCCGAATTAGTTACTTGAAATGTACAGTGGCGGGAAATCAGGATCGCCACTCCTGCTGTTTTAGTCTTAGCCGTGGCCGAGAACGTAGTGGGAAACCAATGCTGCGCAAATTTAAGAGACCCCCTATCCGAAAGATGGGTCTCCTGCAGAAAGACAATATCTGCTTTGGATTCTCGCATCTCCCGGAGAGCAAGCCGTCTCTTCAGGTCTGGAAACAGCTTTTTTGTATAGAGCACTCATGTTAAATACAAAGAGCAAATGATAAACAACAATTTAAAACAAAACACAATGGGTGGGAAAAATAGAAAAACCTAAAGTTTGCTGTGACACTGGTATTGGCACCCCTTTAAATTAAATTGGTATGGAAAAACATTTTTTCTCATCTGTGGTAAAACGCAAATCACCTGTGATAGATTGTCGGTGTCCATGTGAAATTAATTTAGCATTTTCAAAGGTCACATGTTAAGCCCTGTTCCTTTGTCACATGGTGAAGACCAAAGAGCTGTCAAATTGCCAAGAGATCTTCGAAGGTTGGTGCAAATGGTGGAAAAAACACCACGTCAAACATCCCAAGACCTATAGGCCAAACTGGAACAGTCTGGGGTCATGGTTTCAACAAGTACCACTGTACACTAAACCAAGTAGAGCTTTGTGGACCAAGGCCAAGGAAGAAACCATTAAACTGATCCAAAAAAGACAGTGTTCAAACGATCCGCGCTGCCATGCGATGAAAAGGACCACAAAGTTTCTGTCAGATAATGGTGGCTTTTATTCTACTCGTTTCAGAAGTATCTCCCTGCTCCTTCCTCAGGAAACCAGCATAGGGTTGAAACCACTAAGGTTTAAAGACTGAAGCCATTGATGATGAAAATACATAAAAAGGAACAACTGATCTTTGCCAGAGAGTATCTTGTCAAACCAAAATCCTTCTGAGAAAATGTTCTGTGGACAGATAAAACAAAAATAGACCTTTTTGGCAATGTAAAGTAATAGTTTCTTTACAGATATTGCAATGAAGCTTATAAGGAAAAAACACCCTACCAACAGTCAAACATGGTGCAGGATTCCTAATGCTTTGGGGTTGCTTTGTTGCGTCTGGCACTGGAGGCCTTGACTGTATCACAGGAATCAAGAAATCAGAGAATTGTCAAGAGATTTTAGAGCAAAATGTCCTACCCAATGTAAGAAAACTTGGTTTGCGTTGAAGATCATGGTTCCTCCACTAAAGCAAAAGAAAAATGGACTTTTTAAAATGTCCAGAAATGAATCCTGACCTCAATCCCATTGAAAGTCTTTGGGATGAGCTGAAATCTTCCATTGGGAAAAAGAACCCTGCAAACATTCAAGAGCTTAAACAAACAGCAAAGGAAGGGTGGGAGAAAAATGCCAGCTGAGAAATGCAAGAAGTTTATAGATTGCTACAAGAAATGTTTGGAGGCTGTCATCAATGCCAAAGGGTGTGCAACCAAGTCTTTATAAGGGGTGACTTTATTGCTGCACATGATGTTTATTCTGTTTATTCTTTGAAATTGCAACATGTAAGCTGGAAAACAATGTTTTATTTTTGTACCAGCTGTAGAGCCCAGTGTTGTCTGGGCTTAGTAAGTACCTGTTTTTATTTATAAGCTGAGTGTATGTATTAAACCTGCCACCTACACCAACCTCCCAATCTTCCCCACCCCCACTTCACCCAAACCTAACCCTCACCCCACCCCAAAACTTCCCCTCCCTCCAAACTTGCCCCCCCCCGCACCCCTTTAAACCCACCCACCCCAAAAAGAAAACCTGTCCCCCAAACCTGCAATTCTCTGCTCAAAAATGACTAACCCACACCCCCATGCCAAAAAAAAAAAGCTCCCCCAAATCTGCCCAATTCCAAAAACAATGCCCTCCAACCCACACCAACTCCCTCAACCAAAAAAAAAACGCCCCCGCAGCACTCGCACCCTCAAGCCTTCAACCCCACTCCCCCAAACCTGACCCCTATATCTGCAACACCCCTCTAACACTGATTCAAATGGGGAGTGTGTGCAAAATATTGTGATTGTAGGTGCGATGGTGTGAATTCTTTAGTGGACATACATACATACATTGTAAAGGGGCAGGGCCATAAAGGTGGTGGAGCTATGAAGGGATGGAGCTATGTGGAGGGGCATGGTTATTAATAGTGGGAGGGGCTATATGGAGTGGGTGGGGCTAATCCACATACAGGCCCAGCATAATGCCCATATATGGTTGTAATGCTCATATATGGTAATATCGCCCATATATGGCAATATTGCCGATGGTAATATATGTATGTATGTATGTATCATAGCTCCACCCCCTCCCAATAGCCTCACTCCTTTATAGCTCAACCCCTGCACAGCCCCACCCCTCCCAGTAGCCCTGCCGCTTTCATAACGCAGCCCCATGTATAAGCCCCACTCCTTCATTTCACCAGCCCTCCACATAGCCCTGGGGCAGAATATGTGGAGATGCAGGTTGTGAAGTGGGAGTGCTATGTGGAGTGGGCGGGGCTTATGCCACATGCATACACTCAGCTTTATATATATAAGATTACTTTGGCCCACTAATTAAAAAAATCCTGAGGATATACCGTAACTTTGGTTCATTTCCCTTTACTTCTGAATATATTGTACAGTCTATGAAAAGAATAAAGGGGTGCCAATAATGATGAGCAGCACTGTATACTATACCAAAGTGTGCC
Organism: Allobates femoralis; assembly: GCA_033576535.1. Classification (NCBI taxonomy): domain Eukaryota; kingdom Metazoa; phylum Chordata; class Amphibia; order Anura; family Aromobatidae; genus Allobates; species Allobates femoralis. The sequence goes on from JARQOC010000001.1 coordinate 277,013,307, forward strand.
ATTTTTACATCAGCATTATGTTGTGTAATAAGGCACCTTTACCCAAGCCTGAGTAATATCAAACAATGTTTTATTATTGTATTACTCTGGACCACTAATTAGAAAGTCTGATTCCAAATTTCACAAATTAGTTCTTGTCAAGGTGGCATCTTTAACAGTACCGTGTTGATAGTCAGTGCCCCAAGTCATAAAGTCAATGGTCCCCCATGCTGGAGTCAGACTGATTGATTGAAAGGCACCATTAACTTTATTTCAGTCAGTTCTGCATAAGTTTCACCCAGCTCGTCTTCAATTAGACTACGAGTCCAAACGTTTTTTTCTACAACCTCATTTTGCAGAAAAATATAGTGACTTATAAAAGTGTTTTACGCTAGGAATCTATGGAAAACACTTTGATGAATCAAGGTCTTTGAGCTTCTAAGTAAAACCCATACTACCACCAATGTGTGTCGGCAGAGAGTGACTTAGCTGTGTGCTTGCTTTATGCATCTGTTTGGACTGGGTCATGCTCCAGCACCAGAACTAGCAGCGGTGTCCACAAACTACTTGATCTATGGATGAAGGATTGCATGGCTGGTGATTTTGGTCTGACATGCTACCACATTGTGTCTTCATAACTGTCTGTGAAATATTCTATTAATTGTGCGTTCAGCAAAATAAACTATTGTGGTCCCAAAACCGTTTTTTTTAAATTATATTTAATAACCAAATAAAAGTTCCTTCGTTAGTTGCAGACTTGATTGGGCTATACACATTGGTTGTATATTCACCGAACCTGCCAATTTTGACGTGACCTGCTGACTATATGATGTGTATGGAGTACTTCCAACTCGCCCCCTATAGTAAATATTGAGGAAAGTAATGAACAGGTAGTTGGTCTCCAAACTGCCTGATCCTTATGTTCTCATAGAGGCATCTTGGAATGGCTTACTCATGCCTTCCTGCTGAAAGCAAATGCACTCTCAGGCAAACTGAACATGCATGTGTATGGGGTTAGAGGAAAGATATGTCACCATAAGTGTTGAACGGACATTTAATTATGGTGTTTGGTCAGCCTAACACATTTCTGCTATTGATTTTTTTTCTTCTTGCTGCTTATGATAATATCTCTTTTTTAGGTGGAGCTATGTTCTCCTAGTCATGATTACTATAATGTGCTTCCAAATCAAGCTCTTGCAAAAGCATATATAGAGAATGGCAAACAACTGGGAATGCAGTTCACAAACGATGACCTGGTGTTAAATGCTCTGTCAGGTAAGATCTAAATATCCATAAACTTTCAGTGGACATGTTTTATATTAGTTTTAAAATCTGTTTCACCTTTTTATTAATGGTTATTGCCTTTCACAAGGTTTCTGCTACTCTTTCCGATAGCAACATGACCCTAATCCCAGAGGTGTCACTTGACTTTGACAAAAAACTGTTTTATCTGCTACAAATCTACCAATTCCCTGAATGTTGAGCTCTGTATGTAACCACCTTAATGGGGCCGTCACACGCGTCAATGTCGTCAGCGAGGCTGGCAACCAAATCAGCCTGCATGAGGGGGGCCCACAACAGGGTGCAAAAGTGAAGGATGTGCTGTGAGGGTGAACTACTAATCCCAGAAGTACCCACCCTGAAAGAAGTGTTCAGGGCAATTATCCACTGTGACTCTTCTATTACCAGCATGGCGACCCATTTGGGCAGCTTTCAGGCTGACATGTCCAAGATGCAGCATAACATACACGTTGTAAAGGAGAAGATGGGTGAAGTGGAAAAATGGGTTAGAACTGTAGAGGATTACACAACCAAAGCTGAGAAAGTCTATAAGCGTATGGCAACAGGCTTAGCCACTGTTCAGGCCAAAACAGATGACCTGGAGAATAGGTCCAGGCGCAATAACCTGAGACTAGTTGGTGTGCCGGAGAAAGTGGAGGGCAATGCTCCTATAGAATGTTTTGAACAATGGTTTCTGGAGAAAATTGGTGCTGACAAGCTGTCTCACATGTATGCTATAGAACGGGCGCATAGGGTTCCTTTGTTCTCACACCCCCCTGGTCGTCCACCGAGAACTGTCCTAGCCAAAGTCATGCACTACCGTGACAGGGATACTATCCTCCGGCTTGCCAGGGATCACCCTGAGTTGGTAATCAACGAATCTAGGATTTCCATTTACCCGGATTTCTCTGTAGAGGTGTATGAAAAATGTGCCCAATTCATTGGCATCAAAAAGCGGCGGAGAGAGATTGGTGTCAAGTACTCTATGCTGTTCCCGGCTAAACTGCGCGTCGTAGTGGAGGACAGGGTCCACTTTTTTACTGAGGTTAAAAAGGCACTCCTCTGGCTGGTTTAGAATGAGAAACAGCTGAGACTGGAGAAGGCAAGAGGCTCCAAGGACGGATGGCTGCGTGCACGTGATGGTGGATTGCTTCATTGGACTCTCTGATGTCTCTCTATAGTCTATACCATTGATTTAAGACAGAAAAGGTTTCTTCTTTTACCTTTTATTCTTTTCTCCTTTCTTTTAACAGGATGGGACTTTGTCTCCTTTCACTTTTTTTCTTAAAAACACGTGGTTTGTTTAAGACATGTTGGGTCCCTGTGTAGGGATTTGCGTGGGAGTGGACTTTACGAGAAGGGGGCTGGTAACAGACAATTTATGCCCACCTTTTATTGCTGGAAAGGGTTCACAATATGGATGGGATTTTGCTATGTTATTGTTTGGGGAGGGAGGGGGGGAAATTTTTTGGACACGTCATGTATTGGGGAAATTTTATAGTTGGTATGGATTCTGAAATGTTTACTGATTTGCAATATCATAGCTTGTAATCTTTAAATTATGAGGTGGAAAGTTAGAGACCTGGCATCTGGTGCTAAGCAGCAAGCGCTGTTTCAATTCTTGCGTCAAGAAAAACCGACTGTGATCTGTCTGCAGGAGATCCATATGGTCCCAGAGAAAACTTTATGTAAGCGCTGGATGCAGGTCGGCTACCATGCCTTTTACTTCGCCTATTTGAGATGGGTCATCGTACTGATTTGCTCCGGAGTACACTTTGAAAAATTAAAGGTGTTCACTGACTCTGAGGGATGGTATGTTTGCTTGCTGTGTAAGTTGAATGGTAGGGTTATGCTCATTGTGTCTCTGTATATTCCGCCCCTGTACAGTAGTATAGTGAATCACAAGACAGTGGAAGTGATTGAGGGCCTGCTTGGTGTCCCTTATTTAATAATGGGGGATTTTAATAATGTTCCGGATTCACACTGAGATATAATGGGGGATTTTAATAATGTTCCGGATTCACACTGAGATAAAGGTAAAGGGGAGGACCTCCGACAAGGCGGTAACTGTTCTCCATTTGGTTTGTTGCTGAGGGAGGTAACTATGATTGGCCTGTGGAGGGTCCGGCACCCGACCACACGCCAATTCTCATGTATTTCGACGTCCTTCTCTTCGTTATCCAGGATTGACCTAGCACTGGGGGATCAGCAAATGTTGGGATGGATGGAGGAAGCTGGGTATTTGGTTAGAACAGTGTCGGACCATTCCCCTATGTATGTGACACTTCAAAGTGAGGAGTCCCTGCCCACCGTTACACCCTTGTGGAAATTTAACCCTTTCTGGCTGCAGCTTATAGATGCGAGGAAGGATATGGAGCGGAAGCTGGAGGATTATTTTGAGATCAATAAAGGGATGGCGGCCATTGGCACTGTTTGGGAAGCCATGAAGGTATTCTTTAGGGGCCTGTGTATTCAAGAGATCTCCCTGGTCAAGGCAGCACCTAGGGAGAAGGATCAGCTGTTCTTTAGGGAATTGAGGAGGTGGAGGCGGCCCTGGTTCTGTGCTCTTCCACACAGGCTCAGGAGAGACTTAAACGAGCTCAGACTAGCGTTACTAAAATATTCCTGAGGACGGCAGAACGTAGGAGGATGTTCCAAACTATAAAATATTATGAGGGGAAACGAGCTGGTCGTCTCCTTGCCTTGGTGGCTGCTGTGCAAAGGGACGCTTCCTTCATACTACGGCTAAAAGCTGAGGATGGTAGGGAGGTGACCACAAATAAGGACATAAGGACGGTGCTGGCTGACTTCTTTACAAAGTTGTACAGATCACAACTGAGTCCGGGGGGGAGGAGATTGAGGACTTTCTGGATAGAGCTGGGCTGCCACAGTTGTCCGCCGAGTCTCGGGAATTGCTGGACGAACTGTTTGACATAGGGGAGCTGGAGGCCGCCTTAACATCTATGGCTAATGATAAAGCCCCGGGGATTGATGGATTACCGGGTGACATGTATAAGCAGTTCAAGGGGCCTCTGTTATCAAACCTGATGTAGGTGTATAATGTGGGATTGGAGAAGGGGAAGTTGCCACTGTCCAAGCGGGAAGCAATTATTGTAGTATTGCCCAAAAAGGACAAGGATCCCACTGCATCAGCCTTGTATCGCCTGATTTCCTTATTAACGGTAGACATCAAGCTACTGGCCAAAATGATGGCTAACAGGCTTGGCAGGGTTATTACCTCTATCATACATCCTGACCAAGCAGATTTTATGCTTAACAAATCCACAGCCACCAATCTCAGCAGATTGTTCCTTAATATGCAGGCCAGGGCGGACAATGTTGGACACAGGGCCATTCTCTCACTGGACGCTGCCAAAGCCTTTGACAGTGTGGAGTGGAGATACCTGTGGGCCACCATGTGACATATGGGATTTGGGGAGAAATATATAGGATGGTCTCAATTGCTGTACACTACCCCTAGAGCTAGATTGCGGGTCAATGGACAGTTATCTGAGGATTTCCCCCTTTTTCGGGGGACGAGTCAAGGGTACCCTTTGTCTCATCTGTTGTTTGCCAGTGCCATCGAGGTGCTGGCGGCAGTCATACGGCAGGATCAGGATATCGTGGGACGCATGATGGATATGGGACGCATGAATAAAAGGTGTCACTTTTTGTGGATGATACGCTCCTGTTTTGGGGAGATGCAGATGACTCACCGCGGCCGGCTGACTCCGGTAGATACAGGCGATTCTTCTTCCCTCCTTGTCACGGGTGGACCGCGCCTGCCGGTAGTGGGGCCCGGTGTAGTGCAGAATCAAAAGTGAAGACGTCTTGGTGGAACAGATTAAAGGGGTTTTAATTTATTCGTGACGCCACCTATGAGTAGATTCGGTAAGGGCTACCGACGCTGCGGAACCTCCGGGGGATGGACAGCAGCAAGATGTTACGCTCCCCACAGGCTGAGCGGTGATCCCCGGAGGCTGGAGCTGCTCAAGATGTTGTGCGGCAGCTGCGGTTACCTTGTTGTGTGGACAGACAGTTCATAAGGAAGCACGGACACAGAAAGTCTCTATAACGGTTCTTTACTGTAACCAGTAAGCAGTACATGGCATACAGTGGTTGAGTAGTAGACCGGGTGGACTCAGCAGTGATAGTGTTCCTCAGAGATCCGCAGTGTTCCTCCATTCTACCTAACTTGGTTGCCAGCGTCGCCCAGGAATACCAGGTCGGGTACGGGGAGGCTGCTTCAATGCCCTATCCATGATGTACGTCCTGGATACTTTGGGGAGCCTTGGATCCCTCAGTGGGTACACCGCTGGTTAGACGACTGGAAACTGGCTGGTGGTGGGGTGCTCCTGTAAAGCTGATCCTCCACTCTTCTGGTTCGCGTGGCAGAGGTGAACTGCTGCCAGCTTCGGTACCAGTGAACCGGCTGTAGGTCATGGGCACGGGAGTCTTTTGGGAACCCGTGTAGAAATGCCCAATCCCGGTAGTTAAGGCCTCAGGTGCTGACACCCGACCGGTGACAGCCCAGGGGCCCGCACGGGGTGCGGAGCCCCCGCTCCTCTCCAAGTTCTAGTCTGCTCTTGTCAGGTTCTAGATCTTCCTTCCAACTCTCTAGATTATTGTGTGTTCTACTCCACTACCCTAACACTCCACCCACCAGGACCTAGGATTGGCCCTCTGTTCTAGGTGTTGCATGTTGGGTTGGATCTCCAAGTTAACTATTTCATTGCTGAGTCAGAGGATACTGCGGCTGCATTTGTGGCTGCAATACCCTCCTGTGACGCACTCGTTGCGGGGCGCCACACAGACAGCTCTTTGAGAGCAGTTATGAGGGTGCTGGATGCTTACGGTGCTGTGTCAGGGATTTTAATAAATTGGGACAAATTAATGTTGCTCCCACTGGACCGGGTAATGGCTGTAGAAATGGATCCATTGATTACGATACGAGTAGACGAGGAATTTTGTTATCTTGGTATTTAAATATCGGCTATGATTATAAGAAATTAGATTAAAATCCCTGTTGAGTAAATTTAGACAGAAGATTGCGGCTTGGTGCAGACTATACCTCTCAGTGGCAGGAAGGGTGCACCTGCTAAAAATTATCATTATGCCCCAGCTCCTCTGTGTCTTACATAACACTCCGGTGTGGTTGCCACAAAACAGGTTCTATAGAATCAATGCCATCTTCAGGGATTTGATCTGGAAGGGAAGGCAGGCACGCATCAAACTAGAGTATCTGCAGTGTGCCAAGGAAGATGAGGGTCTGGCAGTCCCTAATCTGTGGGTCTACTATATTGCATCCCAGGGATAACATCTGGTGGAATGGGGGGACACAGCTTTTGACAGCTCCGTAGGTATGATCCTTAGGCATGTGGTGGGGAGTGGTCCATTGTTGGCTAGCGTGGAGGTAGGTAAATTCCGTCTGAATTTCCGAAAATTCCCTACGGTAGTGATGATCTGGAAGGTGTGGCAGAACATTAAACAGTGGAGGGGGGTTACTTGTTTCACCAGATATACCTCCATTTGGCATGACCCCAGATTGACTGAGTTGTTGCATCTGCGCAATTTTGGTCAGTGGAGGTGGATCAGGAAATGGTATGTTTCGTAGCTGCTGAATGGTAATCGTTCGAAGAGTTAGGGAAGGGAAATTCCCCTAGAGCACATGATGTTCTACCAATATCTGCAGCTGCGACATGCATTTCTCAAGCAAAACAGATGGTCACAGATACGTGTCCAGGCAGATAACACACTACTTGTCATCGGGTCACAGAGATGCACCAGGGGGCTTATCTCCTTGTTGTATCGGGGCCTGCTAGAGACTTTCCGGGAAAGAAACTGACTGACGGCTAGATTGAAATGGTCTGAAGACCTGGGTCCTATATCAGACATACAATGGGAAGACACTCTGCAATATATCCCTAAAGGTGCCGTTACACCTGCCGACGCTGCCGGAGATGGCTACTGGCGGGTGCGCGCACGTTTTTGGCGCCCCGCCAGCGTCGCCGGCCCCCATTTACATGGGGCGACACCTCCGGCGGCGCTCCGGCGAGCTGACAGGAGGCATCGCCGCCAGGGTGTCTCAAAACCCCAGCGGCGATGCAGCACAATGGGAGCCTATGGCTCCCATCGGCTGTCAGGTCGCTAGTGGCCGGTTACATGGGGCGATGTGGACACATCGCCCGAGATCGGCCGCCTGGTTTAAAATCAATGATGTGAAACCAGGCGACCTCTCAGAGGCGCCGACATCACCCCTTTACATTAGGCGACGTAGGGGCGATGTGGCCGCCGATAGTCCACGCCCCTACATCGCCTATGTAATCGGTGGCGATGTCGCAAGGTGTAACGGCACCTTAAGATCTCCATGAGTGAATCCGGACGAATGTCACAAATGTTCACCGTACACTGAGTGTACTGGACTCCTGTATGGATGTGTAGAGCGGGATTGAGCGAGGACTTGGATTGTCCTCGGTGTGGGATGGAGGAAGCTGATGTTGTCCATATGCTCTGGTCCTGCCCTCAAACTGCAAGCCTTTTAGATAGTTGTTTTAAATCTCATACAAGGTGTGATGGGTGTGAATGTGACCCGAGACCCACTGACTGGATGAATGGGGAAAACTGGCAGTTGCAAGAATGCTATATATTGCGCGTAAGATAATCACCCTACATTGGCTTGATGAGAATCCCACGACGAGGAAAGAGTTTGTACATAAAGTCAACTTTATTATTCTCATGGAATGTAACATCTACACTAAATGGGGAAAGCTGAGTCAGTATGAAAACATTTGGAGGAATTGGCTAGATTACCTAGGGTTGGCATCCTTCGATTTATTAAGAGGCAGAGTATTGGGGCTGTTTTCCAAAAAGAGTAAGGGGAGGAATGTACTTATAAATGTTTATGCATGGAATCAGAAGTGATTTGATTAACCTGGATCCTTATACCTTAGTGTTGATGCGTTGGGTTGGGGGATGGTGCTTGTGGGGCTGGTTTGCTCTGTCTCTGTTGGGGTTGTTTTTGAAAATTGTGAATTTCCGGCATTGCATACTGCTATGTCCGTTTGGATACCGTATTTGCAAATAAAAAATACTTGATTTAAAAAAAAAAAAAAAAAAAAAAAGAAATAATCTTCTGTTGATAAAACAATGATTTTATGAAAACTACACTAAGCGGAACAGTACGTGAAATATTGCTGGGATCAGGGTCGCTGTCTACATTACGCTGCTCTCAGATTAGGTGCCAAAACTTGGTGGTGGCATATTTCTTTTAATATAGCATAAAAAGAGATGATAGAAGGTAATGTTAAAGCAATCAAGACACCACGCAGTTTATAACTTTACCTACATATATATTGTGTATACTATTCTTTTTTGTACCTTATTTATAGGTTCAACAGATTTTGGGAATGTGACCTTTGAAGTTCCTGGAATCCATCCCTACTTCTTCATTGGTTCTGATGCACTTAATCACACTGCAGAATACACTAAAGCAGCAGGTAAGCACTTAAGAGAGTTCCATTCGGAAATAAGTCTGTGTTTTGTGTAACGACATGTTCTTTCTTGTTTTGTTGTTGAGGATGATTAACACAACATGACATTGAGGGTACCGTTATACGACGCACTATTACATGCAATTTCACTGGCAATTTGCTGGTTGCAGTGAAATCATGGACACATTGTTCTATTTTGTTGCCGTGTACAAATGGAACAATGTGTCCATGATTTCACTGCAATCAACAAATTGGCAGTGAAATTGCATGCAATGTAGCGACGTGTAACAGTACCCTTAAGGTACCGTTACACACAGAGATATATTGCTTGCAACTCACTGGTTGCAGTGAAATCATGGACACATTGTTCCATTTTGTACACAGGCAACAAAATGGAACAATGTGTCCATGATTTAACTGCAACCTGTGAGTTGCAAGCAATATATCTCTGTGTGTAAGGGTACCGTTACACGTCGTGATATCGCAATACAACATCGACAAAAAGTCACGTGGTACGGCCATTGCAGTTGATATCGTTTGTGCGTTGTGTCATGAAAATGGGCAATGCGATGGGAAAAAATCGCAGCTGCGATATTGCAAGAAGATTGTGCAAGCCCTTCAACCGTACAATATTGCATATGCGATGTGGCATGATCGTGCTGTGTGACGGCGCAACTACGATCTTGTTTGCAACTTCCCCTAATCACTACAATGTTACTGCTCGGTCCCTGGGTTGCTCATACCCAGCGCACAAAAGTTGAGGACAACATCCTAGTTGCGTTGCCTGACGATATCTCCCTCTGTGAAATCTACTATGCGATCTTGGACAAGTACCAAAAACGTGCGCGCTCCCTTGAAATTGTATGCGATATCGAAACGATATTGCAACGTGTAACGGTACCCTTAGGGTGCATGCAATTTTACTTGCAATTTGCTGGTTGCAGTGAAATCATGGACACACTCTCACCCGTCCCCCACTCCAAGTGCCTTGGGGTAATCCTCGACTCCTCCCTCTCCTTCAAGCCCCACATCCAAGCCCTCGCCACCGCCTGTCGACTCCAACTAAAACATTGCCATATCGCTCCTTCTTGCCCACAGCACGGCTAAACACTGTCCACGCCTCATCATCTCCACCTGGACTACTGCAACCTCCTGTTCACCGGCCTCCCTACCTCCTCCCTTGAACCTATCCGCACCATCCTCAACTCTGCTGCCCGACTCATCCACCTATCTCCCCGCCTCCCCTCTCCCCCTCGAGCCCTCCACTGGCTCCCCACTTCCCAGAGATCCCACTTCAAAACCCTAACCCTGACATACAAGGCCATACACAACCTGTCCCCTCCCTACATCTCCGACCTGGTCTCCCGCTACCTCCCCTCGTGCAACCTGCGCTCCTCTCAAGAACTCCTTCTCTTCTCCCCCTGCATTTCCACCTCCCACAACTGCATACAAGACTTCTCTCGTGCTTCTGCCCTACTCTGGAACTCCCTCCCCCATCACATCAGACACTCCCCTACCCTGGGAACCTTCAAGAAAAATCTGAAGACCCACCTCTTCTTACAAGACTACGGCCCACTGAGACCCATCCATTGCACCACCTCACCCCCCTCTCCCCTTCATACTGTCTCCCTCCCCACCCCCTCTAGACTGTGAGCCCTCGCGGACAGGTTCCTCTGCCCTGTTGTACACGTATGACTGATTTGTCGTCGTCTTACTTCTTGTCTTTGTCTACCCTCTCACTTGTAAAGCTCCATGTAACCTAATTGGCGCTATATAAATAATAATACAATAATAATAATAACATTGTCCCATTCGTAACGGCAACAAAATAGAACAATGTGTTCCTGATTTCACTGCAACCAGCAAATTGCAAGTGAAATTGCATGCAATGCTGCGACGTGTAACGGTACCCTAAGAGATATGTCAGAAGTTGCAATCAGGTTGTCAGAAAGGCTCCACAGGCCAAAGATTTATGGGGTCCATATACAGATATATTTCACATCCATATCAATTCTTTTCATAATAAAGCCTGCTCCAGCAATTTTTTTTTTCAGTGCTGGAGTGTCCTTTAAATCTAGTCTCCCGACACCGTTCACCCTTTGGCGGTTTCCTCCTTTTTCTGGTCCCATGGCACCATCTTGTGTCCATAATTTCTGACAGGCTAGAGGTCATAAGTTACATTACAAGCACCTCTATGACAGCGAGAATGAGGCACTTATAGAGATGTATTAAGTTGTGACCACTTGCAAGATCCGTGAAAGCTGCAACCAGGTTACAAATCACTTGGGAGTGACACTGAAAACAGGTGAAGATGGCAGCAGGTAAGTGAAAGAAAGGGGTTATGGTACCTACATTTAAAGCACCACTCCAGAGGTGAAATAAAAAAAAAACACTGGAGAGGTGCTTTAACCCTTTCACAACCTTGGATGAACTTATACGTCCTAGAAGGGTAATAGTTCCTGACCTTTGGACATATAGGTATATCCGGGAAATTAAAGGGGTACAGAAGCCATGCCTGGTGAGATTAGCGCGGGTGTTCTGCTTTCCTGACAGCCGAGTCTCAGCTCTCACAACAAGGGGTAGTCTCTGTGACGTCCCTTGTTGTTTAACCCTTTACGCCGTGATCAATTTCAGCACTTAAGGGATTGGGAAGAGGGCTCATGTGCTCTCCCCTTTGATCGGTGCCCCAGAGATGTAATTGTGAAAGCCTAATCGTCGCCATGGTGAACCGAGGTCGTCGTGTCAACATAATAACTGCTGCATGATCCTTGAAGCTTCTGACAGTGCAGCTCTGGCAGCTGCAAAAGTAACGTCCCATATAGGGCCCAAGTAAAAATGTTTAAAAAAATATATAAAAACATTTAAAAAAGTAAACTAATAATAAAGAACAAAAAAAAAATTTATAAAAAAGTTATATTTTTGTGAAAAAAACTTACACATATTTGGTATCTTTGCATTGGTAAAAGCCCGTATCTATTAAACTGTGACATTAGTTAACCCCTTCAGTGAAAAAAAAGTGGAACAAAACATGTTCAAACAGTCATATACAGTGTAAGTAAAAATGGTACAACTGAAAACGTCATATTGTCCACTAAAAATAAGCCGCCATGCAGCTCCATCAGCAAAAAAATAAAAAAGCTATAGCTCATAGCAATGCAAAAACTATTTTTTGTTCTCCAAAATAATTTTTATGGTGTAAAACCTGCAAAACATAAATAAAACAATATAAATGTGGTATTGCATTGCTGTAATTGTACTGACCTGAAGAATAAAGTTGTCTTTACTACAACATTGAACAGTGTAAAAAAAAATTGCTTCTTTCTTGGTTTCTTCTTGATTCTGCCTCACAAAAAGCAGAATAGAAAGTTTTGTAGTAACACTTTTTTATCTTTTTCTATTTTCACGGCTCAATGTCATAAAATTCTATGAAGCACTAGGAAATTCAAGGTGCTCACCACACATCTAAATAAATTCATTGAAGGGTCCTGTTTCCAAAATGGGGTCACTTGTGGGCGGTTTCCACTGTTTAGGCACATCAGGGACTCTCCAAACACGACATGGAGCCTGCTAATGATTCCTGCCAGTTTTCCCTTCAAAAAGTCACATGGTGCTCCTTCCCTTCCAACCCCTGCCGTGAACCCCAACAGTGGTTTCCCACACTATATGGGGTATCGATGTACTCAGGAGAAATTATAAAACAAATTGTATGGTAGAATTTCTCCTTTTACCCTTGTGAAAGTGCAATATTTGGGGCTAAAGTTACATTTTTGTTGGAGAAAATAAAATTTCCATTTCATCCTTCCACATTGCCTTAGTTCCTGTGAAGCACCTGAAGAGTTAATCAATGTCTTGAATATGATTTTGAGCCTCTTGAGCGGTGCAATTTTTAGACACTTTGGGGTATTTTTTGTCTATATACGCCCCTCAAAGTCACTTCAAATGTAATGTTGTCTCTAAAAAAAATGGTTTTGGAAAAAAAGAGAAATAGCTGATAAACCTTCAACCCTTCTAACTTCATAACAAAAAAATTGATATAACCTCATAAAATGACACTGGTCAGAACTGAAATAAATTGTCCTGGTCATGAAGATGAAAACAGACTTGGTAGTGAAGGGTTAAGCATCGTAGCGTCAGCCTAATAACTAAAGAATAAAACTAATGGTCATTCATCAAGACAGGCGTTTTGCACTCTATTCTTGATGAAGAGTGCGCTGTAATAAAATGTGCTCATTTAAATAAGAGGCATTAATAAATTTGGAGCATTTTTCAGCTGTTGTGTGCTGCCTTAAGAAATATATACTAAAGACTGGCGTACATTCTAGTATTCCTTTTTCCACTTTTGTAGTGTAGATTACAATAAATTTGTCAAATGCACTTGGACATGGCGCCCCCCCTCGAACTTCGATTAATTATTCTACAACTTGGCGGAGCTGGCTGGGACTATTGTAAAAATGCAAAATTCTGCCAAAAACTCCTTTTTCATGAGGTTACATTCTCCAGATCTAATTTTTCAGATGCAGGTTCACAAAAAAAGTAAAATAATGTATCATTAAAATGACGACTCTCTTTACATAATCTTGAATACCATTGTCTGGAATTCGGGTACTTTGTGTCTATTAATTTGTGACAAATATACATTTTATCCTTCTGCTTTTTAACCCTATAAGTATGATGGTGAAAGTGTTACTAGTGTATAGATTTCATGTATTACTATAGTGTAATGTTTGACGTATCCCAAAGCAACACTGTTGGGATTCCGGTCCAGCATCAATTAGAAAGTGTCCTCTTTACCTTTATAACAGTGACGCAGTACTTAGGCTTGGCGACTCCGTGAATATAAACAGGTGAAATGTCTTCATCTCTTATCAACTTCAGTCATAAGTGGCTATTCATTTTTCTCTGCCTCTGACCATATAAACTTCATCAAGAAAACACACAAACAATTGCGACTGAAATCCTCTTTAGAAATATACAATGGTTTATTTCATAGATAAGGTGCAATAGTGCTCAACAAAATCAGTGTACAGGGTTCAGGACATATATAAAATCAAGGTTAACAATAATTGCATGATTTTTATCTTGTTCCACTTTATACTTGGCAATCACTTTTGTTTATAGCTAAGATGCCTGCAGTTATTCAGATTAGCAATGATATATATGGTTCCTATTGTTAGTAGACTACCCTTGACTCAATTATACAAGGTGCAATAAGTATACTAAGTGTGCTAGTTCCTTGGTTTTCAAAACACTGGTCAGCTATATTACTTATGTTCTAGTGTGGACATACTCTTTTTATCCCAATTTATCCACCATCTACCAGAATCAGTCACTATGCTCACTTATTAGTCCTCAAGGGTGTCAAAACATAAATTTAATTAGAAACCATAGTTAGATTACCTTGATATACAGATCTAATATATACGGCGTCCCCTCTCCTGTATACCGTGCACCCCAATGCACATATCGGTCCACCTTCATCAGGGGACGTGTCATGTGATATTGTGTGTGAGTTTAAAAAGTGCCTTCATCCAATCACATCACGGTGTTCCGCCCTGAAGCATGATGCTACAACAATGCGCCAGGTATAGCACCCGCGTCACATCTGGGTGTCATGTAATATTCTATATCGCAACTGAGATGCGCCGGATGTAGCACCAGCGTCACATCCGGGCATCGTGTAAACATTATACATCGCAACTGCGATGCGCCAGATATAGCACTAGCGTCACGTCCAGGCGTCATGTAAACATTATATAATGCCAATGCGATGCGCCAGATGTAACTCATGCGTCACACACATCCAGATGCCATACAGACATTATTACCCCATAGTGTGACGCTACTCTGATGTGTCATGTAAATATTCTACAACGCTACTGCATGCGCCGGATGTAGCATCAGCGTTTTTCTAGAATAGCTCAACACCTCCCGGTGTGTAGCCCTGGATGCTGAGAGTGATGGACCTCTGGGGTCGGCGTCGCGTCTTGGCGTCTCTATGGGCGGGCTAGTCATAGAGGACATCCGTGACTTTGCCCTCCCATGACGCCCGGTCACGACGCGGCCGCCGTAATTGACCCATCGCAACAACGTCATACTAAGGGACGTAATAATGGTACATGACGTCCATGAGGGGATATGTTTGCTATATCAAGCGTATTAGAGTAGCGTCGCACTGAGGGCGTGGTAAGGTTTACATGGTGCTCGGATGTGATGCTGATGCTACATCCGGCGCATCGCAGTAGCGTTGTAGAATATTTACATGACACATCAGAGTAACTCACACTATGGGCGTAATAATGTCTGTATGGCGTCTGGATGTGTGTGACGCATGAGTTACATTCGGTGCATCGCATTGGCGTTGTACAATGTTTACATGACGCCTAGATGTGACGCTGGTGCTACATCCGGCGCATCGCAGTTGCGATATAGAATATTACATGACGCCCGGATGTGATGCGGGTGCTATACCTGGCGCATTGTTGTAGCATCATGCTTCAGGGCGGAACACTGGGATATGATTGGCTGAAGGCACTTTTTAAACCCACACCCACTATCACATGACACGTCCCCTGACGAAGGTGGACCGATATGCGCATTGGGGTGCACAGTATACAGGAGAGAGAACACCGTATATATTAGATCTGTATATCAAGGTAATCTAACTATGGTTTCTAATTAAATTTATGTTTTGACACCCTTGAGGACTAATAAGTGAGCATAGTGACTGATTCTGGTAGATGGTGGATAAATTGGGGATAAAAAGAGTATGTCACACAGAACATAAGTAATATAGCTGACCAGTGTTTTGAAAACCAAGGAACTAGCACACTTAGTATACTTAATGCACTTTGTATAATTGGGTCAAGGGTAGTATAGTAACAATAGAAACCATATATATCATTGCTAATCTGAATAATTGCAGGCATCTTAGCTATAAACAAAAGTGATTGCCAAGTATAAAGGTGGAACAAGATAAAAAATCATGCAATTATTGTTAACCTTGATTTTATATACAGTGTTGGCCAAAAGTATTGACAGCCCTGCAATTCTGTCAGATAATACTCAGTTTCTTCCTGAAAATGATTGCAATCACAAATTCTTTGGTATTATTATCTTCATTTAGTTTGTCTTCAATGAAAGAACACAAAAGAGAATGAAGCAAAAAGCAAAACATTGATCATTTCACACAAAACTCAAAAAATGGCTCCGGACAAAAGTATTGGCACCCTCAGCCTAACACTTGGTTGCACAACCTTTAGCCAAAATAACTGCGATCAACCACTTCCGGTAACCATCAATGAGTTTCTTACAATTCTCTGCTAGAATTTTAGACCATTCTTCTTTGGCAAACTGCTCCAGGTCCCTGATATTTGAAGGTGCCTTCTCCAAACTGCCATTTTTAGATCTCCCACAGGTGTTCTATGGGATTCAGGTTGGACTCATTGCTGGCCACCTTAGAAGTCTTCAGTGCTTCTCTCAAACCATTTTCTAGTGCTTTTTGAAGTGTGTTTTGAGTCATTGTCCTGCTGGAAGACCCATGACCTCTGAGGGAGACCAGCTTTCTCACACTGGGCCCTACATTATGCTGCAAAATTTGTTGGTAGTCTTCAGACTTCATAATGCCATGCCACATGGTCAAGCAGTCCAGTGCCAGAGGCAGCAAAGCAACCCCAAAACATCAGGGAACCTCCGCCATGTTTGACTGTAGGGACCGTGTTCTTTTCTTTGAATGCCTTTTTTTTCTCCTGTAAACTCTATGTTGATGCCTTTGCCCAAAAAGAGAGAACATTCCTTCAAAACTTTTAGGCTTTCTCAGGTAAGTTTTGGCAAACTCCAGCCTGGCTTTTTATGTCTCGGGGTAAGAAGTGGGTTCTTCCTGGGTCTCCTACCATACAGTCCCTTTTCATTCAGACGCCGACAGATAGTATGGGTTGACACTGTTGTACCCTCGGACTGCAGGGCAGCTTGAACTTGTTTGGATGTTAGTCAAGGTTCTTTATCCACCATCCGCACATTCTTGCATTGAAATCTCTTGTCAATTTTTCTTTTCCGTCCACATCTAGGTAATTAGCCACAGTGCCATGGGCTTTAAACTTCTTGATGACACTGCCACAGTAGACACAGAACATTCAGGTCTTTGGAGATGGACTTGTAGCCTTGAGATTGCTCATGCTTCCTCACAATTTGGTTTCTCAAGTCCTCAGACAGTTCTTTGGTCTTCTTTCTTTTCTCCATGCTCAATGTGGTACACACAAGGACACAGGACGAGGTTGAATCAACTTTAATCCATGTCAACTGGCTGCAAGTGTGATTTAGTTATTGCCAACACCTGTTAGGTGCCACAGGTAAGTTACAGGTGCTGTTAATTACACAAATTAGAGAAGCATCACATATTTTTCTAACAGTGCCAATACTTTTGTCCACCCCTTTTTTATGTTTGGTGTGGAACTATATCCAATTTGGCTTTAGGACAATTCTTTTTGTGTTTTTTTCATTGAAGACAAATTAAATGAAGATAATAATAACAAAGAATTTGTGATTGCTATCATTTTCAGGAAGAAACTGAATATTATTTGTTGAGCACTATTGCACCTTATCTATGAAATAAAGCATTGTATATTTCTAAAGAGGATTTCAGTTGCAATTGTTTGTGTGTTTTCAAGTTACGTTAAGTAGCTACTATCCTGGATATAGGAAGTCTAGATGACGATATATCTATGGGTACCTTATCTAAGTAATGTAGGAGGTATATATACAAGTAATCGAGATGATATATCGATATATTATGTGGAATATTTTTAAACTTCATCAAGGCATAGATTGGATTCATGCCTTGGATGAAGCCGCCCTAGGTGAAACTCAAGTGAGGTGGATATATTTATTAATGTGATATGCAGATAATTTTCATTTCTTGCATAACACGTAATTACACTACTGGTTTGTGATCTTCCCTTGTACAGAAATACTGATGTCTCTGTCTACAAGTAGATGAGTGGATGTGGTCACATCAGAGGAATATGGATTGCTACTTATAACTGGAGTTGACAATTGGGGGAGACATTTCATTGGTTCACACTTAAGGCAGCTTGTCTAGCACAAGTACTGTATTACTGTCCAGCTTAAGAAGTACTGTAGTTCTAGTGGATAAAGCTTGATTGATTGTGGAAACAGAAGCTGTTGCCTGTAACCATGTGTACAGTCTACTGCCTCTGTCTCTGCTGTCAATCAAGCAACTGTGAGTTGCACCTGGTGGGGAGAACTGAAGAGGAGCTGTTGACCACAGGTGCACTTGCAATGCATAGTGCACTTGCAGTCTATCTTATATATAGGTAAATGAATGGATTTTTCTGTAAGGAAGCAAGATGATATAGGTAGGTATTATTTTTCTTGTTGAATACTGACCTATACATGACTATTTCATCTGGTTGCTTTCTTAAAACGCTGCAGAAAGGTTGACTTTAAAATACATTTACTAAAGTAAGATGCAAAGGTTGCCTACAGAATATTTGACCAATGGATAGATAGCCTCAATATGATCGTAAATAATTATGTATTCATTCTTTGTTAATGTATTCGCTATTTTCACAGGCTCAGAAGAAGCTCAGTATTACACACTTCGGACTGCAAAATCATTGGCAATGACTGCATTAGATGTGATTTTCAACCCGGACTTGTTGGAAAGTGTTCGCCATGATTGGAAGATGATGAAAGAAATAGAAGAAGAGATTAATTCAGGAGTCGCTAAAAAAACCAGAGAATCAAGTAGCGGAGCAGGATGTGCTTCATGCTGAACAGTGAAGATCTCTACGGGGGCGGTGGCACCCTGATAATATCTCTGATTCATGACAATATTGTGAGCACAACACAAAATAATGATTGTGCTATTACTGGGGAATCTGTCATTGTGGTTCATTTATTACACTAGGTAATGTTTGGTAGTATACTCTTATGAACTGAGCGCTGTCTGCCTTTTCCACTGCAATGTATATGTGATTTTGATTGTATGTGCTACCACTTGCAGTTTACTAAGTATGAATGTAATTGGGACATTGTAGATCAATCTCAGCACATCTATTAAATAAATGTATTACTCTTTTACACACGTTCTGATGCTCAGTCTCATTTATGTCAATACGGCACACTACCACTGCTGGAGCACGAGCTATCCCAGGTATCTGTGTATACAGGAAGAGGATAGGATAATATGGTAACTTTTATACTATTATTGCATGGAGGCTGCACTCATCTTCAAAGTATTGCTTTGTTTTCTTCATGCTTGTCTACACAGTCAACTTTTTAAAACAAGGTTTCCTAATCTCACATGTGATAGTAATATTTTTTTTGCTGCAACCTTATAAAGTCACCTTTATAATGTATCGCACATTTTTTTCTTTTACTTTGAAATCTTCAGATGTGAAGACACATGGATTTGTTATTCTCCTTTTGCCTCCTTACCACCTGTGTTTTCCTGATGTTGAGAATGTCCAAGATTATTAACGAGGTATGGGGAACTAGTTTTCTACCTTATGGAGAGGAATCTGCCTGCCGACATAAGGAGACAGAGCTGATAAGAAGACTTATAGCTGCTATGCTCCTCCGGGAAATATACAAATTGTCACTTCAGTGAGGAAGTGAGAAACTCTAATGCCACCCAGTAGGGGTAACAAATCTTAAAGTCATAATCGATTCTTTAACAAGACTATTAATATGATTTAGGATTTGTGCCAGATCAGAACCCCAAACTGCAGGCGCTATGCGCTATGTTTGATGTCAGCAGTAAACTTAAAGCTAACATCAACCCAATCAACTATTACCTCGATTGTCATCGCAGCAAGGTGATCAGGAAGAGTCAGATATAGCACCAGAATTGACACATCTAATGTGATGCGCTAAATCAGGGCAGCTGCAGGCTGGCACATTTAGGCTAGGAACTGCCATTAAACCATGGCCATTACCACCCTGATAATACCAGCACCGAGCTGTCTAATTTAACTTGGCTAGTTATCAAAAATAGGTTGAAGTCAACATCATATTTTTTTTAATAATTTTAAAAAATGGTGTGGGGTTGCCCCTTTTTTTGATAACCAGTCAAGGTAAAGAAGACAGCTGGGGATTGGTATTATTAGGGTGTTAATAGCCATGTTTATTTGGCCCTTCCTAGCATTATTAGCTCAGTCTACAGCTGCGCAGAAATGGCGCATCCATTAGATGCACCAATACTGGTGCTTTACCCAGCTCTGCTCAATTGCTCTGGTGCAGTTGCATTTGGGGTAATAATTAATGAGGTTGATGTCAGCTTTGAATTGACAGCATCAAGCCCAAAGGTTAGTAATGGAGAGGCATCTATCAGACACCCCCATTAGTAAGCCGATAAGTGTACAGTTAAAAAATGCACAGGAAAAAATAATTTATTTGAATAAAGACTCCCTACACTTTCCCTCATTTACAAATTTATGAAAAAAAAATGTTCCCATGCAGCTCCTTCATAGTATATCTTAGAAATGCTGCTCTGGCGACTGTGAATAGCAGTAACGTACAGCTATTTACAAGTGTCGGGTACTGACTACAACTCCCATCAGAGCTGCTAGTTCAATGCCACACTCGGCAAAACCCAACAGCTCTGTTGGGAGTTAGTCAGTAGGCGGCGTCTGTGAGTAGCTGTACTTTCTTTCAAATCGTATTTTATTCATTTTAACATGGACATAGATCAACATAACTGTGAAATATACATTGTATCTCTTATATGTTATTTTGTTACAAGTTGTCTATAAGAACATACGAAGTAAACTTTTTCGCATAAAGTATATCTCAGTCTATATACCATAACTTTTCTATGGTTTGGAAACTCTTTCAAGAATAATAATTTGTTGTCTAAAATTCTTAAGTTGCCAAAAATTAAGAAAACATAACAGAACATTCCCATCGTTTCCATGGAAAAGAGAAAAAAGACAAACATAAACAAGAAAAAGGAAAAGAGGAAAAAAAGAAAAAGGAGGGGAAAAAAGAGATAGAGAAGGAGAGAAGAAAAGGAAAGGGTCAGGAAGATGGTGGGAAAAGGGCAGTGGATGCGTTCATATATAAATTTTTCCATGTTAGTCGTGTATGGTCTCACTCCACAGACGCGACCCAGGTTTCGAGATCAGCTGAGTCTCTAAATATAAACCAAGAGGTCCATCTCTCATGATGTCCCTCCAGGCAACCGGGAGTCCGTGAGGCCCATGCTGCCAATTCCTCCATCCTGCACACCTCGTTGAGTTCCGCCACCAACTCCCAACGTGAGGGACGTCTAGTTTTTTTCCACCACCTGGGTATGAGGCGTCTAGCCGACGTCAGGAAAAACCTCAGTAATCCCCTTTTAAAACCCTTATTAGACATAGGATGCAGATTCAAGAGGGCCAGTTCCATGGTAAATTGTAATTTGAGAGCTGTCACTTGTGTATAAAGATCGTTTACATCTTTCCAAAAAGAGGATATCAATGGGCATCCCCACCATATATGGGAGTATGTGCCCACTCCCTCTAGACATCGCCAGCATCGGTCGAGACTCCCGGAAATATCCGGTGCACGTCAGTAGGGCACCTGTACCATCTCGCCACCACCTTATAGTTTCTCTCTTGAGACAAGGCAGAGAGGGATGCACCATGCGTGGAGGTAAAAATTTTCTCCCAATCTAACAAAGATATAGTTCTATCTAAGTCTCCTTCCCACTTCCTCACAAACCCAGGTCTATCCTCCAAGTCCGCATTTCTATGTGAGTGAAATATATTATAAATCACCGAAATAGCATGTGGTATATACGTCCGTCTGTTGCATAATTGTTCAAAGTCTGTCAAGGGACGCTTAAGATATGAAAATGGTAAGGATCTTATATAGCTACCCAATCTAGTATAGTGAAACCAGGTCCCCTGGTCTATTGTGGATATATTAGGAAAGTCCGCTAGTGGCTTAATTCCGGACTGGGAAATACAGTCCTTGAGAGACGGGCGGGATTCTCTAGTAAGCCCCAAGAATGAAGTGCATCCCGGGTCTATTGGGAATGCTGGGTTATCAAATAGGAAAGTTAAAGTTCCTGGGTTGGTAGTGAGATGTAATAGTCGGACCTGTCCCCTGAAGGAGTCGTGTAGTTGCAGGGATAAAAATGAGCGAGTCTCACGTCCCCCAGGGTCCATAGACCAGATCCACACCAGAGGATCACGTTGGAGTCCTCCCCGTTCCACCTCCGCCCATCCCCCCTCCCCTCCCTGAAAAGATCCAGAAGGCACTTGTCCATAGCCACATAATGGTATAATATGGGGTCTGGGAGTCCCACACCTCCATGCGCAATTTTCTTGCTAAGAGTCTTAAAGGAAATCCTCGGGCGGCCATGTGACCATAAGAAACGAGTCCATCCCTGCTTCAGTCTAGAGAAAAACGAGGCCGGCAAATGAACTGGCAGAGTCTGGAAATTATATAGGAGGCGCGGGAGAATATCCATGCGTAAGGCATGTAATCTACCCAACCACGTCAGTGAAAGTTTGTTCCATTTGACTAAGTCTGACTCCAGGAGAGATAATAGGGGCATATAGTTGTGAACAAAAAGAAGCGATGGGTCCCTGGATAACCTAATTCCCAAGTATCCCAGAGATCCCTCCCTCCATTTAAAGGGATAGTCCCTGGTTAAGAGTGAAACCACTAAACTTGACAAGGTAATGTTAAGCATTTCTGACTTGGCAGGATTGATTTTAAAATTGCTCAGCCTACCAAATTCCGCCATATTGTCAAGAATGTGAGGGAGGGATATCAGAGGATTTGTAATATAAGCTAATAAATCATCTGCAAATAGAGCAATCTTATGTTCTTTCCTTCCCACCACTAGGCCCTGCACTGATGCGTCAATCCTCAAGGCGCACGCCAGGACCTCCATACAAAGGATATAGAGTAAAGGGGATAGTGGACACCCCTGGCGTGTACCATTACGGATCGAAAAGGATTCTGACAATACCCCATTGATTCGCAGACATGCAGTTGGGTGGGTATATAAAGCCCCTATACGATGTAACATAGTTTCGCCCACCCCCAAATGGCACAAAACCGCAAACATGAATCCCCAGTGCACCCTGTCAAACGCCTTTTCTGCGTCTACTGACAGGATGCACATGGGAACCGACCGTCTGCGAGCAACGTCTATCAGGGCCACAGACCTAATTGTATTATCCCTGGCTTCCCTGCCAGGAACAAATCCCACCTGATCTCCATGTATGATTTCGGGGAGGAGATGTTTAAGCCTGTTTGCTACCAACTTGGAATAAAGTTTTATATCCAAGTTGATTAAGGAGATGGGTCTGTAATTACCACACGACGCCACATCTTTCGAGTAGCTGTACTTTCATGCTATTCACAGTCGCCAGAGCTGCATTTTTTAACTCTGCACTTACCGGGTTGCTAATGGGGGTGTGTCTGATAGACCACAATCCATTACTAACCTCTGTGCTCGATGTCAGCTGCTAATTTACAATGTGTGAACATACCCTTAGAGAGGTTGTCTGTTTTCTCTCATCCTAGAATAGATTACAGGAGTTACTTTTTATATTAGCATACCTTTAAAATTTTACCATTAACATAATTTATTTGAATAAAGACTCCCCTACACTTTCCCTCGTTTACCAATTTATGAAAAAAAAGTTTTTCCACAAAGCTCCGTTATAGCGTTTTACAAATGCAGCTCTGGCTCCCATCAAAACTGCTAGTTCAATGCTGCACTCAGTAAAACCCAACAGCTCTGATGGGAGTTATAGCCAGTACCCATTGTCTGTGAATAACTGTACTTTAGTGCTATTCACAGTCGCCAGAGCTGCATTTTTTCATGTGTGTTTTTGAACTATGCACTTACTGGGTTACTAATGGGGCTGTGTCTGATAGACTACTACCCATTACTAACCTCTGGGCTTGATGTCAGCTGCTAATTCACAATATGTAAAAATACCCTTATAGAGGTTGTCTACTTCTTATGCTGCAATAGTTTCCAGGAGTTTCTTTTTACATTGGCATTGTTTTAAAATGTTACCACATATATTGCCTGACATGTAGTGATGGGACTACTGTAATTGTATCAGAAGTGATGATTTTTCGCTGTTGTTAAGGATGCCTGATGGTCGAAATGTCAGCAATAAAATTCTGTTTGGTGGTTAGTTACAATCTTCCAGATATTGTGCATGAGATCATCCACCAGGTGTAGTTTGAAAGCACAAGCAAATCGTTTCGCACACCTCACCTGTTCATACATATTAGCAACTATAGCCGTTACGAGACCATCTTTGTACATTTGAGGATCTAAAGTCTAAAGGTACCGTCACACGCTATAATATCGGTATATCGCGATGTAATGTGACTGAGATCGTTCATGCATCATTTCAACATCGTTGGTGAGACGTCACACATCCAGATAAGTTGAATGACATGCGAACGATCCAGCGATCTAGACATCGTTTGAACGACCCAGATAACGGTGTTCAGACGCTGTCACACAGCAAGTATATGAACGATGAGAACCTTCAATGTGGGCGTTCTGTTTGACGTAGGGCAGGATATAGGCGTGCCAGGTTTTTTTTTTCCACGCCCCTACAACTCTGATTGGTGGCGACATCTGCGTTACCACTGGTCTGCCTTCATTGGGAAAATGGCCAGTAGATGTACCGCTTTACCACTGTCAACATCACGCCATTCATGTGTCACATTTTTGGGACACCACGATGGTTTGCACAGGCGGCAATAATAAATAATTTTGTGACGCCTATGCAAGCCGCAGCTGCTTCCCCGGAGTAGTTTGCGCCTTTGTGTTGCCGCTGCTGCGGGACGAAATGTATTTAGGGGTATGCTTGTGAGGGGCCAATGTATGAAGATACATAAAATAAAAAATAATAAAACAGCACATACATGTCTGAAATTACATATGGCCAAATGTGTCAACCAACTTGGGAAAACACACTATCATGTAGTAACTACCTATCCCAACATATGTATATGTGCGACTCCACAGTTTTCTTTTCAGATCACAAAGTCTCATTTGTGGCCGCACGAGCGTTTAACAACACCTAGACAACTTTGAGGGTGACTTCTATCAGTCTGCTTGCTTAATTTATGTTTGATTTTATTTATAACCACTCAATGACACACTACATCCAAGCACGGATGATCAAATATGGCGCCTTGGGTTGGACAAGACACAACAGCCAATCGTAACGCATCCACAAACACCAATCATCGCTCAGGGGGCGCAGAAACAAGAACGCCAAAGCACGCCTACGGAATTGATTTAAGGATCGCTGAAGTTGTGAACAACATCGTTCATCGCGACGTCACACACAACGATGCAGCAGGTTGACAGAACGTTAATTGGACGACGAATGATGGATTTCAGGTCTGGAGCACAAATTTTTGATGAGTGATTCAATGATTTATCGTTTCAATATCGTTCGTTTACCCGCAACAATGCACAAACGATGTCGTTTGAACGATAAAAAAAACCGTGAAGTTTCAGCGATGTCGTTAGCGATATCGTAGCATGTGACGGTACCTTTACTTGCATTTTTCGCCTTAATTCTCAAGATCTTAGGGACTTTTAAGATGGTACCACGACCAATCATAAAGTGATAGTATTTTGAGAGATGACATCAATATGAGTTGAGAAAAACCTACTTGAGGTGTGTTCACATGCCAGCAGATACCTATGTACGACTGGATTGGAAGGAGATGCAGTTACTTTAATCTTATATCTCCCTCTTGTTTAACTGGCTTTGCTACTGTGTTTTAGGTGTCACTGCTTTCTTCCCATCTTATGTTTGTTTATCTATTTCTGCAATGTTTTGGGGTCTCCCAAGTTTCACACCTAGAATCTATGACCTAATATTTTCTAACATAATAGTGAGTCGCTGTACGGGATGCAAGTTGCTTCCATTCTTTTAGAGCTGTTGGCATTCCGATTTTTACCACTTTACAAAGTTGCTGATATTTTACCCTGTAGTTATTTATTGGAAATGTACTCCCACAAGTTCTCTATACATTGAATCATATTATTGTATTATTTTTCCCCTACAGCATCAATCAAAAAGTTAGACACATCTGTGTATACAATGGTTTTCCTTGTTCTTATTGGAATGTGCACATTGCAGATTCAGACTGAAGTCTTCAGAACTAATGAGCATGTGTTTAAACGAGTAAAGAAACAAGTTTGAAAAAACTAGATTTATGTTAATCCTTAGGGCCGCTTTACACACACCAACTTCTGTGTCCAACTTCTGAACAGATTTCTGTTGCAGTGAAATTATGGAACACTGCTCCATTTTATGGCTGTTGTACAAATGGAACAATGTGTCCATGATTTCACTGCAACCAGAGATCTGTTCAGAAGTTGGACACAGAAGTTGGTGTGTGTAAAGCGGCCCTTAGATTACTAAAGTACCCCCTTTTAATCTGATGACAGTTTAAATCCCTGGTACTGTCTCAAGCAACTGCATCAGGTAGTCACCTGGAATGTCTTACCAACAGCTTTGAAGGTACTGAGCACATTGTCTTTACTCCATGGTTCAACTCATCCAACATTCCATCCTTTACCTTCTTGATCACATAACACTTGTTCAGCCAAGAGGTGGTTTTTTTTACGGTCATTGAACTATTGCAACACAAATGATGGTTCTTATAAATGCAAATCAGATGGGATTACATGACACTGCAGAATTCTGTGGTAGATATGCTGCATATCTGTAAATTGAATTTGAAATAAATCGCCAGCAATGTCTTCAACAAAACACCTTCATACCAGTACACCTCCCTTCCATGCATCACACTGGACACCACACATGCAGAAACCAACCTCTTAAGGCCACTTTACACACACCAACGTATCTGTCCAACCTCTGACCAACTTGCTGGTTGACATCATGGACACATTGTTCCATTGTACAACAGTAATGTGGTCAGAAGTGGACAGATAAGTTGGTGAGTGTAAAATGGCCCTTACCTTTTAAAAAAAAGACATTGCAGTTTGTAAGAAAACATGTCTAATTTTGACTCATTAGACCACAGTTATAGTTTTCAGTTTATGAGTCTGGTAACTAATCCTCTGCAGCAGTCAGCAGAGGTAATTTTTTGTCTTCCTTTATTGGGGCAGTCCTAAAGACTGGTAGTTTCCTTTTAAAGAGGACCTGTCACCAACCATACATGTTGAGCTAAGGGCAGCACTGAATGCAGCATGTCTGCTGCATTCAGGCAAGGGTCCCATGTCTGATGGCGCGTCCCCGAGATAAAAGTTTAGTAAAACTTACAAGCTGGAGCCAAGTAGGCTGTCCCTGGTGCGGCAGCCTGTGTCTCTGTGCTGCCTCCCTGCTGCCAATCACGTCCTTCTCGCTCTGTCTGTGCTGGTGACGCAGTAGGTAATGTTATCTCAGCCTCCGGCTGCCTGTCCCGCCTCCTGCTGTGACATCAAATCATTTTCCCGCCCAGCTGCAGTTATGCTATGGAGCTGGGCGGGGAAATGCTCTGACATCACAGCAGGAGGTGGAACAGCCGGGCGGGGATAAGCATTACCTTGCTCTGCCTGCGTCACCAGCACAGGGAGCAGAGACAGAGCGAGGAGGACGTGATTAACAGCAGGGAGGCGGCACAGAGACACAGGCTGCCGCAACAGGGACCGCCTACTTGGCTCCAGCTTGTAAGTTTTACTAAACTATTATCTCGGGGTACCAGCCGCCAGAAGACATGGGGGACCCCTTGCCTGAATGCAGCAGATATGCTGCATTCAGTGCTGCCCTTAGCTTCAAGTCCATGGGGGGGGGGGGGTGACAGGTCCTCTTTAACAATTGATAGTTTTCATGAATGCATTTGAGGAAACTCTGGTGAATCGTTCATTGAACCTGGCAGCTCCACAGCGCCTCCGTTAAACCCAGGTCAGTCAGGGAACTGCCTGAGGATAAAAGAAGGGCCGCAGCTGCCCTATCAGTGCTGGTTTATTAAGGCACCTCAGTGAGTGTGGTATATGCCTTCTGATCCGCGACCAGAAACACATATAATAACCACCACCCCGTCACTGATTGAGGCCCTCATTAACCCCAAGCACTAATTGCTGCCACCAGTTCCTTGTTTAATATAGGTCCAGTCCGTGATCGGGCTTATATCGGGTCAGAAGCCAACCCAGGTAGCGTTAAATGAGCACACGGACATGGGGATCAGGATCAAGATAAAAGAACAACTCAAGATTAAATTTATATATTTAATCACCCTATTGGTACACTAGAATTAATATTTACAGTTATTACTAAGATGTTACAAATATTACAGCCAGTTATGCAAATAAAAGGATAAATGGAATACACAGAATTACACACATGTATGATCAGTTAGTTACCTTAATGCTTTTGGTGCCACAAGGAACCACATGGAGCCACCCGGTTACAGGGTATACACTGGCTGTGATGAATTATGTTTCTTCAGACAAATACAAAATGAGATGGGGCAGCAGATTTTTATACAGCATGAGGCTGACCCCTGATTTTATCTTCACCTAGATATAAAGAATGACTGCTCTCATGGCCTGCCACTGGTCAATATCACACTTAGATTACTTACGATGATCGCACACATATGAAAAAATATGTACGGTGGTCGTATGACTGTCTAGATTTCATATTTATGCTTGCCCTGTTTATAGACAGCATGGATCATGAGATATTGAAAGTTATAACTCGGCTCCACGTGTCTGAGCTGTGTGAAAGAATTTCCTCCCAACCTGTAGTACAGGAGTGGGGAACATTTTTCTGCTGAGGGCCATTTGGAAATTTCTACTAACCTTCGGGGGCTGCACAAAATTATCATCTTGAAAAAGAACCCGCTATATTTGGTTAAACTATCAACTCACCCCTACTTTGGTGGCTGGAGCACCTTCTCTTTGGCGTGGCTGTGATGTTAGGTGATATTGATGTTGCTTTACAACAGTTTTTCCAGGTTTGCTAGGGCTATAGACATCACAGGAGAGGCTGGGGCATATACGTCACTGGGAGGCTGAGACGGGGCATAGAGACCACTGGGGAACCGGATTTAAAAGGTAGACAGTCAGCAAAACATGTCTTCCAGCCTAAGCACTGTGGTCCCCAGAAATCTGCCCAAGGGCCGCAGAAAAGGTCATCGAGGGCCGCATCCGGCCCTGGGGCCTGAGGTTCCCCACCACTGCTGTAGTAGAAGGAGATTCGTTTTCACACTTCTGTGCCAAGACACAGGGGGGTCTTCCTTTAACTGCCTGCCTCCATGCTCTGCATCACCTGGCTGTTATCCTTCTAGGAAGCTCTATTATGAGGCCTGTTGGCCAGGGAATTGGCACACTCATGCTAATTAACCTATACCACTTCCCAGAGATGAATTGCCTCTGGCTAAATAAGGGTGGGGGCTTATCTCCTATGAGTGGATATAGCAGCTTCTGAGACACAATGGCTACTCTTAGCAAGATGGTTATTTGTAAGAATATTGCTTTCTGATAAAAAATGGCGATTGGGGATAATTTCTTATTCATCACACCTACCCTTTTAGAGGGCGCTAGTGGCAGCCCATTCCTGTGTTTCCCCGTGCGACAATCCGCTACTCCCCTTGGTGGGATAACCCGTTAGCGTTACCATGGTCACGGCTGCTCCTGTGGCGAATGGTGAAGTTGTGCTGCTGGAGCGCAAGGCTCCCACGTGGCCACTTCCCATTTGCTCAGGAGACCGTGTGTAACCACTGAGGGGGTTGTGGCCCGTCCCCACGATGAAGTGGCGTCCGTACAAGTATGGCTGTAGATGCTGCAGGGCCCACACAATTGGCGGACACTCCTTTTTCATTGTGGAGCAGGCCAACTCCCTCCCTGGATCCCACATTACCCTCTCTCCTTTGGTTGCGGAGATGGGCATCTCCGTGAAGCGGCTCAGTGCCTTAGGACTGGCACTCCCTGGTAGTGCAGTCTCAAACCCCTGGCTAGGAGAAGCCAGAAGCAGTGCTAAGGCCTCACTCTCACAGGAACCCACTGGGACCTGTTCTGGGTCAGACACAGGTTCAGTTATCCCTTGACAGAGTGAGGGCCCAGAAAGCAGTGCATGGCCTGCATTTTCGCTCCTCAGTCAGCGGGCGACAACAACTCTGTCGGCTGTCTCCCCGGGGGATAACGTTACCTTCCCTTGGCCCTACTGGCTTGGGACAACTCTTTCCCTTCATCCTGACAGGCCGGGGACACAGCTTTCCCATCCCCCTGACCAGTTAGGGGCAGCACCTGCCCCTCATCTTGACTGGTCGCAGGAAACATGTCCCTGCCCCTCTGACAGGTGTTGGGCACTGATGTCCCATCACTCTGACAGACTGGGAGTACCCCTATGGCACTCGGACAGAGTATGGGTACAACTTTCCCATAGTCCTGACCGGTTGGGGGTACTGTTTTCCTATTATCTAGGCAGGTTATGGGCTTGACCTGCCCATCCCCTTGACCGGCTGTAGGAGAACCTGCACCACTGCCCCGACATGGTATGGGGACTGCCTCCTCATCTCCATGGCAGTCAGCGAGCACAACTGCAAGTTGGTCCCTGGGCCACACCTCCGGTGACCCCTGGTGAGCCGTTACCTTGCACAGCCATCCTTGGTCCCAGACCACCTGCTTGAGGTCCAAGTCCGAGGGAGGCTGTGCCACGGGCTTTTAGGCTGACGTCGGTTCCTGACACCACCCGACACCCCTGACTAGATGTGGTCAGAGTGGAAGAAACTGCCACGTCCCCCGCCTGTCTCCTGGCCTCCGTCTGACTCAGCAGCCACTTGGTCTGAAGGGGAGAAGCCATTGGACCTCCGCTGGGATTCCTGGGCTCCAGCACCCCCATTCCTGGTGACAGTGGCTATGGCTGATGTAACCATGGGCAGTGCCTGCTTCCCCTCCGCTCCCGACCAAGTCGCCGGTTCAGGTGGACTATCCTGGCCTCCTGAAATCCCGGTGGTGGGAGTTTCCTGCCCTGGGATTTTACCTGGTAGCTTCACCTCTGGTGTGACATCCCCAAACCCCCTGGCATGTTTTCACCCTGCAGCTCCTCAGAGCTCAGAGTCTGAGCCTTACCTGGCAGCACCACATTCCCTGTGGGTACTCCAACCTCACACGATGACACCCTGGCTGCAATACCTGGCTGCTTGCAGTGGAGACCAGTGTCACATTCAACCATACCCTTTCTCCCGCAGCTATCAGCCCCCTCAGCGTCATCTCTGAGAACAAAAGGAGTGCTGGCTGGACATGGTTTAAGGCCATTGTACAGCTCCCTTTGTCTTCCTCCTCCCCCCCCCCTTCCGCCTGTGTTGTGTTGTGTGGAGTGTCAGCATTCAAAGGATCCCTTGCATTACCTGACTCTGCATTCATTGTATCACTGTAAACATCAACATCATCATTAGGGACATCAGCATAAACAACATTATAAACATTGGACAGTAAACATTCTGGTGGATCAGAACTGGGGGGGGGGGTCAGTGGCCACATACTTGGACACTAGCCGCACCAAGTCTGACCCAAGCAATACATTCACTGGAATATTAGACGAAACCCCCACCTCCCTCACTCCCCTCCCTGCACCCCAGTCCAGATAAACCCTGGCAACAGGCAGTGCGGGTTCCACGCCTCCAATTCCGGAGACGGTGAGGGACTTTCTGGGGATCAAGTCCTGGAGGGTACCATTTCGGGTACACCAAAGTCTTTTCAGCGCAGGTGTCCCGCAGTCCTATGACCACTGAGCAGCCTATGGTGACGGGTTGAAAATTGTCCAGGGACCTACCACCACCCCCACCCACACACAAAACAGTGGCCAGTTGCTGGGTCGGGGATGGGGCCTGTTGGCGCTGATGACACATGTCCTTGAAGTGTCCTGCTTCATTTCAGAGATGACACCTTTGTGGTTCTGCTGCCAACCTGGAGAGGGGAACAGGGGGGGATAGCGGGGCTGCCCCCTGCATTCTGGGGGCTGGGGCCACAGGTGCAGGGTTGGTCTTACCCTCTCTCCAGGTGTTGCTGCCGGTCTTCCTGGTCTCAAATAATCAGTTGTTCAGGTGTAATCATCCGCCAGGACCGCTATCTTCGGTTTCCGGTCACAGATGAACTGTTGGAGGTCCTCGGTGCAGTTCCACAGGAATGGCTCTATCACAAACAACTCCTAAATCTCCTGGCTTCAAACCTTTGACCCAGAACGGACTCTCGTCTCTATGATGAACTATCTTTATAAAAAACTAGATATTTTGATGGGCGAGTTAGCTGTTAATAATGGCTTATGTTTTACGTCTGTACA
Organism: Allobates femoralis; assembly: GCA_033576535.1. NCBI lineage: Eukaryota > Metazoa > Chordata > Amphibia > Anura > Aromobatidae > Allobates > Allobates femoralis. The sequence continues at coordinate 277,045,357 of JARQOC010000001.1, forward strand.
TTTTGTACTTGATTGAGTGCTCTTGAACTTTTTTTTAAATGTTTCAATAAAAATAGATTTAAATCAAACCTTTGACTTAGCTGCTCTCAGGAGGGCCTACATGTGGTCCGTCCAGGTATCCTTGGGACCCCTCTGCAGGCTCCGGAATTACTTGGTGAGGTTGAACTGCCGCATCAGGGCCCGCTTGATGCTCTCATAATCCTGCAACTCCTCAGCAGGTAAGTCCCCTAAGGCTCTTACGGACTTACCCCTCAAATAGGAGGTCAGATACTGAGCCCTACTGGTTAGGGGCCAGGTGGTACTGCTTGCAGGTCTGCTCAAAGGCCAGCAGAAAGGAATCCAGGTCTCCCGTCTGCATCCAGAAGTGGAATGTTCTCGACTCGGCTTGGGCTCCTAGTTGGCTGGAACGGGCTGCGAGATCCTGAGGTGGGCCAGCTCCAGCTGGTGCACACACTCCCGTTCTGCATCCTCACGCTGCTCTGCAGCTTCACGCTCTGTGCTCCACTCTGCAGCTGTCATGAGGGTCTCGTAGGCGCTCTGGTCTCCAGCTTCAAGACGAGCCAGGGCAGCTTGAGGAAGGGCATCCGAGCCCATCAGGCTGGGGGAACCAGCCGGTGGTGATCTGCCCACTGCAGGGCTGAGGACAGCGAGTGCTCACCCCCCTAGAGAGTTGACCACTGGAGATTGGCTCCTTGATGACACGTGCATGGGTTCCTCCTTGCCTAGATCCACATTGTCCTCCACCACCTCTTCCATATCAGCTGCAGCAAGTGCCCTCTGCAGTGTTTGGATCCTGGTACCCTGGGCCAGCTTAGCACCCCTGGTCACTGACACACAGCTGCAACCTGATGCACCCACACACCTTTATATTTGCACTCTGACCATCTAGTGTTGAGTTGATCTTAGGACCCCGACAGTAAAAGCTACTGCCAGCATCCTAGTGTTAGGGAGTTGGGGTCCCACAGACTATTATCTTGATCCCACCGCTGCCACCACTTGTGGTGAATCAGCCACCGAACCTGGCAGCTCCACAGCGCCTCCCATTAAACCCAGGTCAGTCAGGGAACTGCCTGAGGATAAAAGAAGGGCCGCAGCTGCCCTGTCAGTGCTAGTTTATTAAGGCACCTCAGTGAGTGTGGTGTATGCCTTCTAATCTGCGACCAGAAGCACATATAATAACCACCACCCAGTCACTGATAGAGGCCCTGAATAACCCCAAGCACTAATTGCTGCACCAGTTCCTCGTTTAAAATAAGTCCGGTCTGTGATCGGGCTTATGTCGGGTCAGAAACCAACCCAGGTAACGTTAAATGAGCAAACTGATGTGGGTATCAGGATCAACATAAAAGAACAACTCAAGATTAAATTTACATATTTAATCACCCTATTGGTACACTTAAATTAATATTTACAACTATTACTAAGATGTTACAAATATTACAGTCAGTTATGCAAATAAAAGGATAAATGGAATACACAGAATTACACACACGTATGATCAGTTAGTTACCTTAATGCTGATGGTGCCACAAGGAACCACATGGAGCCACCCGGTTACAGGGTATATGCTGACTGTGATGAATTATGTTCCTTCAGACGAATACAAAATGGAGATGGGGCAGCAGATCTTTATACAGTATGAGGCTGACCCCTGTTCTCCACCCATCTCACACCTCTGGGATGTCTCATAACTCCCACCCCACTAAATGGAGATATAGATATCCAAAACTTATTATTTTCCATATCTTTGTCTGGGAATGTCATAGCCAGAAGGCAGCGCTCTCATATTTTCAGTTATGATTTTATCTTCACCTAGATATAAAGCATGACTCTTCTCATGGCCTGCCACTGGTCAATATCACACTTAGGTTACTTACGATGATCGCACACATATGTATAAATATGTACGGTGACCATATGACTGTCTAGATTTCATATCTATGCTTGCCCTGTTTATAGACAGCATGGATCATGAGATATTAAAAGTTATAACTCGGCTCCACGTGTCTGAGCTGTGTGAAAGAATTTCCTCCCAACCTGTGGTAGAAGGATATTAGTTTTCATACTTTTGTGCCAAAACACAGGGGGGTCTTCCTTTACCTGTCTGCCTCTAGGCTCTGCATCACCTGGCTGTTATCCATCTAGGAAGCTTTATTGTGTCCTGTTGGCCAGGGATTTGGCATACTCATAATAATTAACCTATACTACTTCCCAGAGATGCATTGCCTCTGGCTAAATAAGGGTGGGGGCTTATCTCCTATGAGTGGATATAGCAGCTTCTGAGACACAATGGCTACTCTGTGCAAGATGGTTATTTGTAAGAATATTGCTTTCTCATACAAAATGGCGGCTGGGGAATATTGCTTATTTATTACAGAGACTTTCAAATTTCTAGCAATTTTTTGCATTGAATGACCTCCGCATCGTAAAGTAATGAAGTTCTGTAGTTTCTCTTGACTTAGTGAGTGGTTCTTGCCATATTCTGGCTTTGTAAACCAATAAAAAACTGCAATCAAATATCCATATGAAAATTAGAAAAACTTTATTGTATTAGGTGAATAGGATAAAGGGAGGAGTTTACAAACAGAACAGCAACAAATTAGGGGATGCACAATCCACGGACCTCTAAAAAAAATTGTTAAACAAAAATAATAATACCATAATGATCCATCATTTTATGGTCACCATTTGATTGCCACTTTTAAGCATATGAACAACACTCATTCAGCCTGCAGACTACAAGCATTACCACTCACACGTGGAACACATAGTGGGATATCATAACTGCCATGCAGCTTACTAGATTAACTCAGTAAGTGGAGTAAGTTTGTATTAGGCTACTTTCACATGATTGATTTCTAACAATTGCGGCAGATCCGGCAGCTTTGCCACATCTGCCGTGTAATGGCTCACTTGCGGCAAGCCAAATTCATTCCCTGGGGAACTTGCGGTCAGGTGTGGCTTTGCCGACAAAACTGCAACTGCCGCACCTGACCGCAAGTCCCATAGAGAATGAATTGGGCTTGCTGCAAGTGAGCCATTACACGGCAGATGCGGCAAAGCTGCCGGATCTGTCGCAAATGGGCAAAAACGCTAATATGAAAGCAGCAGCCTTTCATATCAGAGATCTGACGGTGTGGCACCCGACAGCACTCTGGCTTTACAGAGTTGTGGAATAAGGATCAGCACTGTATGAAATTTTCTACCAACAATGTGTCTACAAACACTTTAAAGGTACCGTCACACAGGGACATATCGCCGGCGATGTTGCCGGCAACTGAGGGGCGTGGCCAGGTTGCGGCGACATCGCCGGCGAGTTGCCTCGTGTGACAGGGCGATAATCAGGCGATGAATCGCCTGAACAACATCGCCAGGTTTCCCAACAATGTTGGGAAACCTGGCGATGTGGCTCAGGCGATCCTGCCTGATCGCCCTGTGTAACGCGGCAACCTGCAATGTTGCGGGCGATTCCGCCTATATCCAACATTGCGAGTGATCGCTTGCTGGGTTGCTGGGCAACCCAGCGAGCGATAGCCGCGGCAACTAGCCGGCGACATCGCCGGTAAGTTGCTCAGTGTGACATCTCACCGGCGATGTTGTCAGGGATGCGCGCTCCCGCGATCCCCGGCAATATCGCTGGCGATATGTCCCTGTGTGACGGTACCTTAAGAGCTGGTGATACCATAATTAACTCATCAAATTAACTCTTGAGACATTCAGGTGCATCTCAATGAATTAGAATATCATCAAAAAATGTTTTCAGTAATTTAATACAAAATGTGAAATGCACATATTATATAGAGTCGTTACAAACAGTGATCTATTTTAAGTGTTTTTTTTCTGTAAATGATCATGATTATGGATTACAACCAATGAAGACCAAAAGGAAATTATCTCAGAAAATTAAAGTAGGGAGGATGAAGGGTTAAAAATCGCGCTGCTGTATTCCATGAGACATCAAAGGGTGAATATAATATTGATTTATCAGGCAACGTATTTCAGGACTCCTTGAAACGCCCTAAAACATGGCAATATGATATAGATTTGTCCTGAGGAAGGAGCCAGGAAGCTAATTGACTAATTAATGTTATATTCACCCTTTGATGTCTTATGGAATATAATAGCAGCTCAGTTTTTAACGCTTCATCCTCCCTACTCTATATGCACCACGCTGGAGACTACAGCAGTGATATGCTTTTATATGGTTGTGACTCTCACAACCGCAAAAGGTTCAGAAAGAAAAAGCCGAAATGGAAAAGGGGCACACAATAGTGTATATCTGGCTGCTTGTTTTGGAAAAACAGGGGAATAATGAAATCCGCTCACCTGTTAGGGTTGTGAGAAGTCACAACCACTTTATGCACTATAGATGTCAAGCTTTTCCATGGTTTGCAGCAGTCCTCCCTCAATATGAATCCAGGATTGCAGAGAGAAGAAAAGGGACTAAAGAAGCGCTCCCCCTCCAAATAATTCCAAATTCAAAGGTTGTGTGATCTCTTCAGGTGGTATTTATTCTACGCGTTTCAGGGACGAGCCCCTTCCTCAGGAATACCACAGAAATGACACACTGATGCACTGATCAAATATTTATAGATCTGTGTTTGCTGTTTCAGAACCCACAATGAAGCTCTATTTGTGACGTCATGTCATCTGATGCACTACGTGGCACACATAGTATAAACAATCCTCTAAACTATCAGAAGACTTCAGGATCAAACCGAAACAAGAGACATACATAAACATTTTTTGATATTCAGCATCCATTGATTCAGTTATAATAAGCTGATCTTCTCAGTTTAATTGCATATTAATATGGTACTAATAGTCATCTTCATATTATAATGACATTTATTTTTCATTTTTCAGGTGTATGGTGTACCAGAACCTGTGATGTTCATGTTTGCATGAAGATTGTTCCCACTGATGGTACCACTCAGTGTCTTGATTCATTTTCCATGAAGATCAGAACAAAATGAATTCAGAAATTTTTTTTAAGTTGTGTAAAAAATATATCTATAATTCTATAAAATGTATTAATTAAGAAACAATAAAAAAAATTAAAAAAACAAACAGAAAAAATGATTCCATTATTTTTTCCATTAAATTACTGGGAGAAAAAAGAGAATTATTTGGAGCGGGGGCGCGTCTTTAGTCCCTTTTCTTCTATCTGCAATCCTGGAACCACACAAGGTTAGCCTCTAATAATAATAATAATAATAATAATAATAATCTTTATTTATATAGCGCCAACATATTCCACAGTGCTTTACAATTTGGAGGTTCATATACAAACATAAGTAGCAGTTATAAAAATGCGAAGATTAAAGCACAATAATGATAGCCCTGCTCATAAGAGCTTACAATCTACAATGAGGTGGTGGTAACACAAAGTACAGGTGCTTATTTACAATGATGGTCCAGCAAATTTGAGAAAATGTGGAATAGATAAGAGCTGCATGAGTGGCCACCAGCCATTCTTTTGGATCTGGTGGAGTTAATAGGCTATATCTAAGTGACTTTGATTAGGGAGCATGATGGGCCACTCTAAAAAGATGTGTTTTTACGGAGCATCGGAAAGTATGTAAGCAGTGCATATACCTAATTTCTTGGGGTAGAGCATACTGGAGAAGTCTTGGAGCCAGGAGTGGGAGGTTCGAATTAGTGCTAGTTGATGTTAAAGTCGTACCCAGAGCGAAGAGAATGGGTGGGTTAATAGACAAAGATGAGGATAGAGAAATAGGGAGGTGCTGCACTGTGAAGAGCTTTGTGGGTGAGAACAAGCAATTTGAATTGAATCCTATAATGTATGGGAAGCCAGTGCAATGACTGGCACAGAGCAGAAGCGTACGAGTAATGCTAAGCCAGATAGACAACCCTGTCTGCTGTTTTAAGTAAGGATGGACTGCAGAGGGGAGAGTCGTGAGGGGGAGGCCAATTAATAGAGAATTACAATAATCAAGGCAGGAGTGGCTCAGGGCCACAATTGGGGTTTTAGTTTCCATGGTGAGAAAGGGGTGAATTCTAGAGATGTTCTTCAGGAGCAAGCATCAAGAGCAGGTGAGACATTGTGAATAGAAAGTGAAAGAGAGATTGGTGTCAAACATAACACCCAAACAGCGAACCTGCTGCCTAGGTGTTATCATGGTGCCCCACACTGAGAGGGGGATGTCGATTTAAGGAAGTTAGTGGAGGGCGGGAGCAGAAGAAGCTCAGTTTTGAAAAGGCTGAGTTTTAGATAGAGAGTAGACATGATGTTGGAAGCTGCGGTTAGACAGTCATTGACATTCTGTAATACAGCGAGGGTAAGATCAAAGGAAGAAATGTGTAGTTGTTTGTTATCAGCATAAAGATGGTGATGGAAGACAAATCTGCTGATGGTCTGTCCAATCGGGGCCATGTAGAAAGAGAAGAGGGCCAAGGACTGAACCTTGAGGGACTCCAATAGTGAGAGGAAGAGGAGAAGAAGTGGACACAGCAAATGATACACTAAAGGAGTGGTCAGAAAGACAGGAAGAAATCCAGGAGAGAGCGGAGTCCTTTAAAGGGAACCTGTCACCCAAAATCACCCTTGTTAGCTGTAAATACATGTCCCTGAAGCATAACACCACAGTCCTACACATCCCTTTGTGGTGTTTTAGTTCAATATGAAAGTGCACTTTAGTCGTTTCAAAACTTACAAAATCCGTGGCAGTGGGGCGTTCCAAAGCCTTCTTGTCTATGAGGCGGTTCCCCTGTGCCGCTGTATTACGCCCTAATGGGCGTTGTTTCAAACTTTGTAGCGCGGGCACGATTCATAATATCGCGGCCGCGACGTCACGGTCATGTGATGCCGAGACGCGTCATTTCCGGGCGGACGGGGCGCTGTTGTCTGACGCGCACCGGCCGACTTCATAAAGCGATCTGCGCATGCGCTGAAGTTGGCCAGTGCGCGTTCACAGACAGAGGCAGGTGGGCAGGCTACGTTGAATCCCCCTCCCTCCCCTGTGTCATCCTCCTTCCCTGTCTCTCGCTCTCTGTCTGTGACCCCCTCCATAACTGTGCCCCCACTGCTTCACTCCAAGTAATAAAAAAAACAAAAAAAAAATGTCAATATACACTAGATATATATAGATGTGGATATAATATACATATATATATATATGTGGATATATATTATATCCACATCTATATATATCTAGTGTATATTGACATTTTTTTTTTTTTTTTTTTTATTACTTGGAGTGAAGCAGTGGGGGCACAGTTATGGAGGGGGTCACAGACAGAGAGCGAGAGACAGGGAAGGAGGATGACACAGGGGAGGGAGGGGGATTCAACGTAGCCTGCCCACCTGCCTCTGTCTGTGAACGCGCACTGGCCAACTTCAGCGCATGCGCAGATCGCTTTATGAAGTCGGCCGGTGCGCGTCAGACAACAGCGCCCCGTCCGCCCGGAAATGACGCGTCACGGCATCACATGACCGTGACGTCGCGGCCGCGATATTATGAATCGTGCCCGCGCTACAAAGTTTGAAACAACGCCCATTAGGGCGTAATACAGCGGCACAGGGGAACCGCCTCATAGACAAGAAGGCTTTGGAACGCCCCACTGCCACGGATTTTGTAAGTTTTGAAACGACTAAAGTGCACTTTCATATTGAACTAAAACACCACAAAGGGATGTGTAGGACTGTGGTGTTATGCTTCAGGGACATGTATTTACAGCTAACAAGGGTGATTTTGGGTGACAGGTTCCCTTTAAGCTTACTGAGCGCAGCATAGCGAGTAGGAGATGGTGGTCAACAGTGTCAAAAGATCAAAGAGGGGTCAAGAAAAATAAGCAGAGAGCGGTTGCCATTACGTTTTGCCGTCAGAAGGTCATTGGTCACTTTGATGAGGGCAGTTTCTGTAGAGTATAGGGGGCGGAAACCAGACTGTAATAGATCTAGAAGAGAATGAGTGGAGTGGTAATGGGTGAGTCTGAGTAGACCAGGCACTCCAACAGTTTACAGATGAAGGGGAGATTGGAGACTGGTCTGTTGTTATTAGTGCAGGATGGTTCAAGAGGTTTCTTTAATAATGGAGTAATGAGTGTTTGAAGGAGGAGGGGTAGATGCCAGAAGAGAGGGAGAGGTTGAAGATTTTGGTTAGGTGAGTGGTGACCACCGAAGAGAGAGAGAAACTGGAGTAGGTGTGAGGTAATGGGGTAATTGGTGCATGTAGTAGGACGAGAGGAAGAGAGAAGCCTGGAAACCTCTCTTTCTGTGACTGGGTCAAATGTGGAGAGTGAGCCAGAGGATATGTGGCGGGGAATGGGAGTAGCAGGGCCTGGGGACTGGGGGCTGATGTTTGCTATTTTCTCTATGAAGTAAGAAGCCATATCTTCAGCACAGAGGTCCATGATAGGAACCTGCACTTTAGCACTGAGGAGAGAGTGATAGGTGTCAAAGAGTTTTTCTGTGTTTTTGGACAGTGAGAAGATCAGGGCGGTGAAGTAGGTCTGATTGGCAAGGTGAAGGGCAGAGTTATAAGTTCTTAACATAAATTTATACTGGATAAAGTTTTCAGGGGTGACCGATTTTTTCTCCATTGGCGTTCAGCACTCCTAGAGCATCACTGGAGAAATTGAGTTTGTGATGTGAGCTAGGGCTGTTTTACTCTTTGTTTGGAGGTTCTGGGGGTGAGGGGTGCTACTTGGTCCGGGGTGCTTCTCAGAGAGTCATTGTAGTGATTCACAGCCAGATCATGACAGGAGAAAGAGGAGATTGGGGACAGTGATGAGTGTAGAGAGCCTGTGAATGTATGGGGGTTACTGGCCTGTAGATTTCTGAATGTGTGATATGAGTGTGCTGGGGTGTGGCAAGGATTTGTGAGCATGAGGAAGAGAATGTTGTGGTCAGAGAGGGGAAGAGGTGAGTTGTCTAAGGAAGAGGTTGAACGGAACCGGACAAAGACCAGGTCAAGGGTGTTACCGACTTTGTGTTTCTCAGAGGTTGAGAGCTGTGAGAGGCCAAGAGAGGTGGTTAGTGATAGGAGCTGGGATGCAGATGGGGGGATGGTGCTGTTTATGGGGGTTTTGAAATCTCCCAGAAAAAGGATTGATAATTCTGAGGACACGAAGTGTGGCAGCCAGGCAGAAAAATTACAACTGCTACTCTGAGGAGGAGGGGATGGAATAGCCTAATGCTGTGGACCTCAAAAGAAGGAAATAAGAGTGATGGAGCTAGGGGAATACCTGGCAAGTGCATTGTGGGGACAGAAGTATGTCAACTCCACTGCTATGTCTGTTCCCAGGTCTCGGGGAATGGGAGAAATGCAAGCTGCCATTTGAAATAACAGCAGGGGAAACAGTGTCTGAATCCTGGATAAAGGTTCCACAGAGGTCCAGCAGATTAAGAGATTTAGTGAGAAAATAGTTGTGAATGTCAGGAAGCTTGTTGCATACAGACCGTGGATTCCAGAGAGCGCTATTACAAGAGGGAGATGAAGGTGTATAAGTAATGTTGATAAGGTTAGCAGAGTTTCTATGAGAGGTGGGGGAGGGTTGAAGATGGCAGATTGTGGACACGGATTTGGAAAGATATCACCTGACAAGAGCAGCAGTAAAAGAGAAAAGGCAAATAGTTTTTGGTTTTGTGACATTGTTTATGATGCAATACCCTGAAATATGATGAACTGAGAGTGTTCAGTAAGCTGAAGAGAACATGGGAGCTGTACATAGTAGACGGAAGAAGAGAGGGGTTGATGTGGATGAGGGGTGATGGAGGGGGATGGGCCAGTGAAAGTGGATGACAAAAGCACAAAGGAAGATAGACAATGAAATAAAGGACAGGACATATTTAAAAAGCGTAAAAGAGTGTGGGTTACCTGACCCCTATAAACATTGTTTGTAGTAACTTTGTATTCTATTATCTCAGGTCCTTTCTGGTCCAATTCTGGCCTAATTAATCATATTGCGCTTGGAATGCAGCACTTAGATTGTTGCACAGATCAGATTATAGTCTTGATCAGATTAAGCATTGCAATATATTCCCATCTAACAGCTATCAGGTGGTGCAAGCAGGGAGGAGCACAGTGAGGCCAGATGCAAAAAGACAATCACTTAAAAAAAGGCAATAAAGTAAGGAGGAGGAGTGGAGTGACCAAATACAGATATATTACAATGAAATAAGTAATAGCAATGGGACAGTTCATGGAAAATCTGGGTAGGAAAACAGTCATACAAGATTGAAATAAAATATGCCCTACACATGGAAAATGTCAGAAGCATAGGAAAGCTGTGTGTAATGTAGCCATACCAGGTTGAGATACAATGCACTAAACATGGAGGATGTCAGGAGCATAGGAAAGGTGTGTATAATGGAGTCATACAAGGTTGAGATACAATGCGCTAAACATGGAGGATGTCAGAAGCATAGGAAAGCTGTGTTTAATGGAGTCATCAATTTACTGATAAGGAAAAACAAGGTGCACATAGGCTTTACGTGTGGTGAGACACTTAGAAGAAAAATGCTCACATGAGATAGCTGTGAAAAGTCACAACTACTGAAGTTGCATATAATATCTTGTGATTTCCAAGATTCACAGTGTACAGCGGTCTCCCTGAGTAATAATCCAGAAATGGGGGCTTGTATGCCGCGCTACCATACAGACCAGTTAATAAATTCACTGACAGGATTTAAATATTCTTGTGTGATTTATTCTTAGCGCGCTTCAGAGTTGCCATGCCCCTTCATCAGGAGATTCATAGAGATATACATCTCTGTGATTCTCTAGATGAAGGGACATGAAGACCCTGAAATGCATTCAGAATAAATTACACAAAAAGGTTTATCTCCTGTCAGTGAAATTACAGTACTTGACTGGTCTATATGGTAGTGCGGTATACAAGCCCCCATTTCTACTCCGTGGATTTCTATAATGGAGTCATACCAGGTTGAGATACAATGCATTAAACATGGAAGATTTCATAAGCATAGGAAAGCTGTGTATAATGGACTCATACTATTTTGAGGTACAATGTACTAAACATGGAGGATGTCAGAAGCATACGAAAGCTGTGTATAATGGAGTCATACATGTGGGAAGAGGAAACACCAGGATTAGATGATACAGCTGTGATGATGTGATTTAGGAATTATTCTGGTCTTCTTCATCATATACCTGATACCTATTTAGTTAATATTTTATCTCTATACCCATCATCCTCCCTACTTTAATTTTCTGAGATAATGACCTTTGGGCTTTCGGTGGCTGTAAGCCATAATCATCAACAATAATAGAAGTAAACATTTAAAATAGATAACTCTATTTATAATGACTCTAAATAATATATGTGCTTCACTTTATTGAATTACTGAAATAAATTAACTTTTTGATGATATTCTAATTCATTGAGATTCACCTAAATCTGGTTTTTGGAATCCAATCCAGGTGACTACCTGATAAAGCTGCTTGAGAGATGCCAAGAGAGTGTTAAGCTGTCATCAAAGCAAAAGGGAGGTATTTTGATGAATCTAAAGGCCCCGCCTCACGCTTAAATGGTCAAACGGTGTGATCAACGATCCGACTTCACCTAGATCGGTTGAACGACGTTCAATGATCGCTAGTGAAATGTCACACGTATAGATATTGGTAACGACGCAGCAACGATTCCGCAACAAGCAAACGATACTTGCAGTCATTAGCTTGCCTACGTCCTTCACTTCTCAATAGGCGAGGTCGTTAACGACATCGTCATCGAGGTGTCACACACACCCATGCTGCAGGTTGAACGAACATTCATCGTTTGGTTTAAAGTCCGGTTTACAAACCTCCCATCAACGATCTGCCCGATTATCGTTGATCGGATGTACATGTCACACTGAGCGATGTTGTTACGACGTCGTTACAACGACTGAAAACCTGTGACGTTTCAACGATGCCATTAACAATATGGAAGTGTGTGACGGGGCCTTAAGATTTAACTTATATTCTGGTTCATTTCACACGTGTTTCTTTACTCCTTGTTTCTTTGTGTGTACCTTTGTGGTTTTGTTTAGTTTGAAAATGATCACATTCCAGTAAGAACAAAGAAAACTATTCCATGAACAAGTGAGTCCAATCTTTTAACTAATACTGTACATATTATTCAAGTCAGATTCTATGGTAAATTGTTGATGTGCCAAACCTGTAAAGAAGATTGTGTAACTTTTCATGATTCAAATCTTTTTTTTTGAGTCGTCTTTAACATAAATTACTTATACAGTCATGGCCGAAAGTGTTGGCACCCTTGAAATTGTTCCAGAAAATGAAGCATTTCTCCCAGAATATTATTGCAATTACACGTTTAGTGATACACGTCTTTTCCCTTGTCTGTATTTGAACAACACACAAAAAAACAGAGAAAAAAGGCAAATTGTACATAATTTCACACAAACCCCCCAAAATAGGTCAGACAAAATTGTTAACACCTTTCCAAAATTGTGGGGTAAACAACTTTGCTTCAAGCATGTGATGCTCGTTTAAACTCCACTGCGGCACGTAATAGGTGTTGGCAATATGAAAATCACTCTTTGACAAAGGCTGACACTGACCCGTGTGTTGGGGTCTGGCACCACTCCAGCAGGAGAACATCGGTAATATACCACTATATTTATTTGACTTGATCCCATCCAGACTATTTATACATTTATCCTGTAATTTCGCAAGGTTCACTGTTCATTGCTCTACAGATAAATACCTATATAGCATAATAAGATCCTACAATATTGAACAGCATGTTTGTAAATACATTATTTATTATAGAATATGAATCGATCACTTGTATCATGTATGTATTATTATTATTATTTATACATCAAATGCAGTGGCGTAACCAGAGTCTGGCCTCGGAGCGAAATTTAGACCAGGCCCTCCCCCCTTGCGCACACACACATTGGTCAGATGAATGGGCCTGATGTAACGTTCTAAATCCTCTAAAGACTCACAAATTGACCCCTCTCCCCCTTCATTATGCATTAATGTCCCTCATCATGTTAAATAATGCCCTCCTCCTGTAATATGGCCCTTATCGTAGTATATATGTCCCCCATCCTGGTTTATATGGTCCTCCTCCTCCCGCCATCATAGTTGGCCAATTATTATAATGCATCCCCATATTTCTCCATATATTACAGTGTACCCCAATAGTCCTCTATGTATTATAATGCATCCCATAATCCTCCATTCATAGGTAGCCCCCATAGTCATTCAATTATTATAATAAACCCCCATTATCATCCATATAAGGCATGGGCAGCATGGTGGCTCAAGTGGTTAGCACTACAGCCTTTACAGCACTGAGGTCCCGAGGTCCTGGGTTCAATTCCCACCAAGGACAACATCTTTGTTTGTATGATCTCCCTGTGTTTGCGTGGGTTTCCTCTGAGCACTCTGGTTTCCTCCCACATTGCAAAGACATACTGATAGGATATTTAGATTGTGAGCCTCAATAGGGACAGCATTACTGATGTATGTAAAGTACTATGGAATGAATAGTGCTATATAAATGAATAAATACTACTATATAATATAATGCAGCCTCACATCCCTCCATATATCATAATGCAGCCTAATATCCTCTCCACATAGTATAATATAGCCTCTCCATATAGTATAATACAGCCTCATAGCCTCTCCATATAACATAATGCAGCCTCATATCTCTCCATATAGTGCACTATTATACTGTATATGCAGCCTTATATTTATCCATAGAGTGCAGCCTTATTATGCGCAGCCTCATATCTCTCCATATAGTGCAGTATTATATATGCAGCCTTATATCTTTCCATATAGTGCAGTATTATATATGCAGCCTTAAATCTATCCATATAGTGCAGTATTATGTGCAGTCTCATATCTCTATATCTCAGTTATATATGCAGCCTCATAGATGAAACACAATCCCCCCATAGTCCGCTGCCCATAGTGCACTCAGTTAAAAAAAACTGTACTTACCTCTCCTGGTTCCCTCGCTGCTCCAGCAGTCTCCTGAAGATTCAAGACTCAGGAGGAGGGGGAGGAGGTGCTGGCCTGCTGTATGCGGTCCCCAGTGAAACACAGGCCAGGAAGCCATCAGGTCAGAAGAGAAGAATTGAGGGGCGGGAGCAGCAGCAGGAAGTAGGAGGCTTCCCTCCCCTCCTCTCCCTGACACATGGGCCCTATAGTGGCCTGTGCTGCCACGCTGTCACATGGATGTGTGTCCTCAAGGACACACATCCATCTGACGCAGGAGCTGCGATCGGCGGGCACAGGGGGTGGCTGGAGGCGCGGGTCCCTTACAGGTCCGGACCCTGTCGCAGCCACGACCCCTGTGACGGCGATCGTTACGTCACTGATCAAATAATATATTTAATATCATTTATCTATTTTGTATGCCGCATATTAATACATCATCTTAATCTCCTCTTTTTGCTCATATCGCCTTATTGTGTGACCCATTTTTTAATCTTTTATTTATCATGTTCAATATAGATATACCTTTCATATTTTGGTTTTTGGTGTCCTCTAAAATTATTGGTTTTGCATCATTGTCAGCGAAAACTGTCAACATTGGAATGATATAAAACGCTATGGAGGAGACCCAGGAGGACCCCACTGCTGACACAGAGACTTCAAAAAGCTAGACTGCAGTTTCGAAAATGTACTTGAGTAAGCCAAAATTCTTTTGGTAAAGTATCCTGAGGACAGATTAGACCAAGATAGAGTTTTTTGGTAAAGGATATAATTCTACTGTTTATCAAAAATGGAATGAGGCCTACAAAGAAAAGAATACATTACCTACAGCCCAATACGGTGGAAGATCAAAGATGTTTTAGGGTTGCTTTGGTGACTGGCACTGGGTGCCTTGACTGTGTGTAAGGCATCAGGATATCTAAAAATAACCAAAGGGTTTTGTGTCACAATGTAGTGCACAGTGTTAGAAAGTTAGCCCAGAAAAGAATGGAAACAGAACAACCCATTGAACACATGTGGAGAGATCTTACAATTGCTGTTGGGAGAAGGCACCCTTCAAATAGGAGAGACCTGGAGCAGTTTGCCAAAGAAGAGTGGTCCAAAATTCCATTTGAGAGCTGTAAGATGCTTGTTAATAATTATAGGAATTGATTGATTGCAGTTATTCATTTCAAAGGTTATGCAATCAAATATTAAAGGGATCCTGTCACCCCCAAACCACCTCCTAAGCTATTAAAAGCTGTCCCTAGAGCATATTAACACCTACCCTACACTCCTTTTAGCTCCTAAATGCAGCAAGTGAAACTGAATCTAAACGTTATAAAAGTACCTCATTACTGATGTTAATGAGTGACTATGGTATTCATAGTCACTCAGCCAGGATGCCCCTCTTCACACTATCACGCCTCAATAGGCGTGATCTTCATGATACATTCAAATGCGCGCCTCCCTGCGCGCCTCCCCGCTCTCCTATTCCGGACCGCTGCTGTGTGGGGGCTGTATGACGCGATACGCGTCATTTCCGGCGCCGGATGACGTATTTACACCCGCGCCGCTGTTAGAGCTTCAAGCCCCGTACTGCGCATGCGCTTGCGCATGCGCAGTACGGTACTTGAAGCTAACAGCGGCGCGGGTGTAAATACGTCACCCGGCGCCGGAAATGACGCGAATCGCGTCATACAGCCCCCACACAGCAGCGCCAGGCCGAGAGGAGAGCGGGGAGGCGCGCATTTGAATGTATCATGAAGATCACGCCTATTGAGGCGTGATAGTATGAAGAGGGGCAGCCTGGCTGAGTGACTATGAATACCATAGTCACTCATTAACATCAGTAATGAGGTACTTTTATAACGTTTAGATTCAGTTTCACTTGCTGCATTTAGGAGCTAAAAGGAGTGTAGGGAAAGTGTTAATATGCTCTAGGGACAGCTTTTAATAGCTTAGGAGGTGGTTTGGGGGTGACAGGATCGCTTTAAGTTGAGGGTGCCAAAAATTTTGCCCAGCCCACTTTTGGGGTTTTGTGTGAAGTTATGTCCAATTTTCCCTTTTTTTTATGTTTTTTTGGGTTGTTCCAATACACATAAAGAAAGTAAACATGTATATGACAAAACGTGTAATTGCAAAAATTTTCTGGGAGAATAACTTAATTTACTGCAACAATTTCAAGGGTGCCAACACTATCAGCTATTACTGTATGATGCCCTATCCAATAACACAAATATATGAAGTATATTTAATTTTATTAATGGATTTACCGTGAACATGGTTGTAATGGTTACCTGCTAATCATTAAGCTCCATAAAATCCCTCACCCCCTATCCAAACCAGTACAGTTACACCATTACAATACTAATTCATTGCAGAATTGGGTAGACATTCAAAGTATGTAGGCAGGTCAATATATTATTAGCACAAGTGTCTACTGTACAAATATAATCTTCTACAGGTATCTTCATAGTGGTATATTAACTTACAAACACAAGTAAAAAAAATTGAAGAAATATGTCAAATTACATAAAAAAGCCTGGTCGCATGGACACAAGATACAGTACAGATGTATTGTTAAAACAAAACAAAAAAGTGAATTATTAATGAATAACAATATAAAAAATGAGCCTGTTGTGTTTCCAAACTTATATATGTAGGGTTTCCGGCCCATAGTCCTCTGGCAATGTTCATTGGCAAGTTAAATGTTTCTAGGAGAAAATTAACCAGTAGATAAGATTGAATAAAATATAAGAAGCAGGAAAAATTATTCGTGAATACTTGTCAATTGCATGTGTGTCAATGCGCATACTGACATACGAGGGCCGTTGACTCTTCCTTCTGTTTGAGTTTCGCTCTGTGTTGAGTGCTAGTTGTACCATAATACGATCTTCATTTTCACCATTTTCAGACACAAAGCCACTGAGATTGTTGACTTCACCATCACTGTAGCTGCTATCCATCATCACCCGGGGCTGCGGTACCCCACATGTACACGGAAGCTTAAGAAAAAAATGAAAGTACATTTTTGAGAAGGTCACCAACATTTACTACATTTCAATGTTATGCACTAATTATATGTCAAATATACTGGCTTGTGTCAATGCAGGGCACTGGATGGGGGTTATATATTTTACAGTGCCTTGTGAAAGTATTTGGCCCCCTTGAACTTTTCAACCTTTCTAATTCTAATTTTTTCATGAAGAATCAACAACAAGTGGGACACAATCGTGAAGTGGAACGAAATTTATTGGATATTTTAATATTGGAATCTGAGAGTCTTCAGTGGTTGATACCTTTAAATGGCTAACTTTTTTAACAAATAAAAAATTGAAAAGTGGGGTGTGCAATATTATTCGTCCCTCTTGAGTTAATACTTTGTTGCACCACCTTTTGCTGCGATTACAGCTGCAAGTCAATTGGGGTATGTCTCTATTGATTTTGCACATCGAGAGACTGAAATTCCTGCCCATTCTTCCTTGCAAAACAGCTGGAGCTCAGTGAGGTTGGATGGAGAGCGTTTGTGAACAGCAGTTTTCAGCTCTTTCCACAGATTCTTGATTGGATTCAGGTCTGGACTATGACTTGGCCATTATAACACATGGATACTTTTATTTTTGAACCATTCCATTGTAGATTTTGCTTTATGTTTGGGATCATTGTGTTGTTGGAAGATAAATCTCTGTCCCAGTCTCAGGTCTTTTGCAGACTCCAACAGGTTTTCTTTCAGAATGGTCCTGTATTTGGCTCCGTCCATCTTCCCTGTCCCTGCTGAAGAAAAGCAGGCCAAACCATGATGCTGCCACCACCATGTTTGACAGTGGGGATGGTGTTTTGAGGGTGATGAGCTGTGTTGCTTTTACGCCAAACATATCGTTTTGCTTTGTGACCAAAAAGTTCAATTTTGGTTTCATCTGACCAGAGCACCTTATTCCACATGTTTGGTGTATCTTCCAGGTGGCTTGTGGCAAACTTCAAACGAGACTTTTTATGGAAATCTTTGAGAAATGGCTTTCTTCTTGCCACTCTTCCATAAAGGCCAGATTTGTGCAGTGTACAAATGATTGTTGTCCTATGGACAGACTCTCCCACCTCAGCTGTAGATCTCTGCAGTTCATCCAGACTGATCATGGGCCTTTTGGCTGCATCTCTGATCAATTTTCTCCTTGTTTGAGATGAAAGTTTAGAGGGACAGCTGGGTCTTAGTAGATTTGTAGTGGTCTGATACTCCTTCCATTTCAATATGATCGCTTGCACAGTGCTCCTTGAGATGTTTAAAACCTGGGAAATCTTTTTGTATCCAAATCCGGCTTTAAGCTTCGCCACAACAGTATCTCGGACCTGCCTGGTGTGTTCCTTGGTCTTCATGATGCTCTCTGCACTTGAAACAGAACCCTGAGACTATCACAGAGCAGGTGCATTTATAAGGAGACTTGATTACACACAGGTGGATTCTATTTATCATTACCAGACATTTAGGACAGCATTGGATCATTCAGAGATCCTCACTGAACTTCTGTAGTGAGTTTGCTGCACTGAAAGTAAAGGGGCTGAATAATATTGCACGCCCCAATTTTCAGTTTTTTATTTGTTAAAAAAGTTTAAAATATCCAATAAATTTCATTCCACTTCACGATTGTGTCCCACTTGTTGTTGATTCTTTACAAAATAATTTGAATTTATATCTTTATGTTTGAAGCCTGAAATGTGGCAAAAGGTTGAAAAGTTCAAGGGGGCAAATACTTTCACAAGGCACTGTACATGCAAATATAGCACCATTAATTTCCCAGCACTTAATAGACATAATTGTCTCCATTGGGGCTCATGATCTAGTTATCATGTCATCACTTATATACAATTTACACACTTATAGTTGGGTACTGATGAGCTGCACTTCATAATTCTCTCAATATTCAATGAAATACTACTGTTTGCTTCATTGGTAGAAGCAGGATGAGAAGCTATCCACCATTTCACCATAACTATCAAAATTGCATATGAGTGTTCTATGCAGCACAGTAGAGTAACATCAGTACTGTGAATAACTAATCTCACTGATGATGCCACCCTACAGTCAGCCCATGTTGTGCCCTCAAACTGTACCCCCGTGCTGCCCCTTCTCTATATTGACACCACACTTCTCAGTCTCTATACTGTGCTCCCCCTCATACTTTTCTTTCTCCCATACTGTCTCCTCACAGTATTCCACTCAATACTGTCCACTCACTTTTGTTTCCCACCATGCTTTTCTTGCTCCTAATGCCTCCTCAAACATTCCACCCAGCTCCTAATATTGTCACCTCACACATTTTCTTCCCTCCTACTCCCAATATTGTTTCCTCACACATTTCCCTTTCCCTTGCTCCCCATACTTTTCCCTCACACTTTTCTTCCGCTCCCCATACTCTTTCCTCCCAGATTATTCCCCACTCTCCCTACTGCCTCCTCATACATTATACATTCTTCCACTCCTGTCTCTCTCCATACAGACTGCACATACATTCCTCTTCTTCATAATGTCTCCAAATACACTGTGTCCAGAATTATTAGACACGTTGTATTTTAGAGGATTATCTTTTATTATTGATCAACAACTATGTTCTCAATCAACCCAAAAGACTCATAAATATCAAAGCTTAATATTTTGTGGAAGTTGGAAGGGTTTTCTTTTTGGATTTGGCTATCTTAGGAGGATATCTGTTTGTGCAGGCAACTATTACTGTGCAGAATTATTAGGCAACTTTATAAAAAACAAATATATTTCCATCTCACTTGTTTATTTTCACCAGATAAACTAATATAATTGCACAAAAATTAGAAAAAAACATTTCTGACATGCAAAAACAAAACACAAAAAAAAATTAGCGACCAATATAGCCACCTTTCTTTATGACACTCAACAGCCTTCCATCCATAGAATCTGTCAGTTGCTTGATCTGTTTATGATCAACATTGCATGCAGCAGGCACCACAGCCTCCCAGACACTGTTCGAGAGGTGTACTGTTTCCCACCCTGTAGATCTCACATTTTAGGAGGAACCACAGGTTCTCTATGGGTTCAGATCAGGTGAACAAAGGGGCCATGTCATTATTTTTTCTTCTTTTAGACCTTTACTGGCCAGCCAGTTGGGTGCATGTGATAGAGCATTGTCCTGCATGAAAATCATGTTTTTCTTGAACGATACCGACTTCTTCCAGTACCACTACTTGAAGAAGTTGTCTTCCAGAGACTGCCAATAGGTCCGGGAATTGAGCTTCACTCCATCCTCAACCCGAAAAGGTCCCACAAGTTCATCTTTGATAATAGCAGCCCATACCAGTACCCCACCTCCACCTTGCTGGCGTCTGATTCGGAGTGGAGCTCCCTGCCCATTACTGATCCAGCCTCTGGCCCATCAAGAGTCACTCTCATTTCATCAGTCCATAAAACCTTTGAAAAATCAGTCTTAAGATATTTCTTGGCCCAGTCTTGACGTTTTATCTTATGTTTCTTATTCAAAGGTGGTTGTTTTTCAGCCTTCCTTACCTTGGCCATGTCCCTGAGTATAGCACACCTTGTGCTTTTTGATACTCCAGCAATGTTGCAGCTCTGAAATATGGCAAAACTGGTGGCAAATGGCATCTTGGCAGCTTCACGCCTGATTTTCCTCAATTCATGGGCAGATATTGCGCGCCTTTTTTGCCCAACACGCTTCTTGCGACTATGTTGGCTATTTGCCATGAAACGCTTGATTGTTCGGTGATCACGCTTCAAAAGTTTGTTAGTTTCAAGACTGCTGCATCCCCCTGCAAGACATCTCACAACTTTGGACTTTTCAGAGTCCGTCAAATCTCTCTTCTTACCCATTTTCCCTAAGGAAAGGCATTTGCCTAATAATTATGCACACCTTATATAGGGTGTTTATGTCATTACACCACACCCCTCCTCATTACAGAGATGCACATCACCTAATTTACTTAATTGATAGTTGCCTCTCAAGCCTATACAGCTTGGAGTAGGACAACATGTATAAAAAGTATCATGGGATCAAAATACTCTTTTGCCTAATAATTCTGAACACAGTGTACATTCCCCAACTTTATCGCTCCCAATACTGTTCTCTTACACTCACAACTCCAACCCCTGAACCCAGTGAACTCCTTACCCAGGAAACCGACCACTTTTTCCCCACATACTTCCTTCATCTCCATACTGCTCTTTTCCAACTTCTCTTCTGAACCCCATACTGTGTCCTCACAATAAACTACATTCCAATAAATCCTTTAGTTTCATTGTAGTGCTTACCATACCGATGATCACTGTGCCTGTGGTGCAGGAAAGTGACTTTGGCAGCGTGATAAAATTACTTTATCACGGTGATTACGTTGCCCTTACCCACAAATGGTGGAAGTGGCATGCTCCATCCTCTCTAACCTGCTTGTTAAGCTGACAGCTAGCTCAAAAAATGACTGAATCCCACTATGCAAATTGTAGCTGCTTCCGAAACACCTCAGACCACCACATGAGACAGATTTCCCCCTGACGGCTACGTTTGGGTCAAATGACCCACTTGCCCTAATTATTTTTGAGTCATATTGCTATCGCTAAAACTGATGACAATTACCATGTTTTTATAGAATTTGTCTGAACATTGCTTTTCAGTGATACTCTCCAGATGCCTGCTTGCCCAGGGGCAGTGTGCCACTTTCAGTTTGATTCAGATGCATGGTTATACTGCTGGCCCAAAATGTGTGTATTCTGTTGCTGAAAGCAGATGCAGCATTGCCTCTGTAACATTGGAAGAATACATTTACACTGAAGCTGGCTGGATCTTTAGCCAAAAGCTTGTAAGCCTTACCCAGGAAACCGACCACCATTGACAGACTGCATGAGTAATCAGTAGGCAAGGCAACAAGAACATAGGGAACTTTTTAATAAGAAATAAATTGCAAATATGCTTGCTTTTAGAAGCATTTTGCAATTTTATCCATTGAAGAATTTGAGAAAAAAACCTTTAAACATATTTATGAGGAATGTTGAGACACAAAAGCCATAATTTGACTGTATGGTATGGAGAATTTCTTACACCTTTACTTTGCACTAATTTTTTTTTTTTACTATCATCGTCATTATTACCTTTGTTTTATTGTTAGTTTCTGATACCAGTGACCAGATTACCTTTTCCCTTAGTTTCCTTTCTTTTCGCTCTTGCACTGTGGTAAGGTAATTCACCGCAGCGTACTCCAGCACCGATAGAAAGACAAACACAAAACTGACCCACAAGTATATATCCACTGCTTTAATGTACGACACTCGAGGCATAGAGGCGTTCACTCCGGTAATGATGGTGGACATAGTCAGCACAGTGGTTATACCTGTAGAAAGTATACAATGCAGACATTTTTCAGGTTCACAGAATCCTCATTATGATCTGGTATAATTTGTAAGTTATAGAAAGAAAAGATTGAGTGTTACCCAGTGGAACTCTAGCGGGGACTGCTCTGCGATCTATCCAGAAAGAGACCCAGGAAAGCATGACCATGAGGGTTGCCGGAAAATACGTTTGTAGGAGAAAGAAAAAGATGTGCCGCCTCATTGTGAAATTAATGTACAGGCGATTATACCATCCTGAGCAAAAAAAAAAAAAAGCAATTTCATTACATCAAAATTAATAAGGCTTTTTATTAGTCATAGTGCAATGATGAACCATACTACAATTTCAAATTGATGACTGCGGCCTCATAGGAATTTATTAGCAATTATAAAAACATAAAATTTTACCTGCGTGTTTTGCATACTGCTGACTATACATTGCCACTATTCCCTTTCAAAAACTAGTAAGAGAAAGATTGGGACCCTATGGATGTAGAAAATACTCTTCCAATGATTAAATCACATAACATAATTTATATTCAGCATGGTGTAAAATCTCTGTCAAATGGAAAAAATTACTCATTTGGCATTAAAAGGAAAGAAAATTCACAAATTGGTGGAAGCTGAGCCAGAGTTGGACAAGTAACTTTGGAAGCTAGTTAGAGCTAGTGAAAACAGCATACAGAAAACAGCAACAAAATTGGATATTACTACCGTAGCAGAATATTGATGTCCTGTTTTCTGGAATTTTTTAAAGCAGCGGGTTAAGCATCATACTGTCACTTTCTACAGGTGTATAAGTCACCTGAAAAACCTGCATTAGCAAAATGTTCCTATGCAGGAATGGGTGCAAAGCCCCTAAACTTGTGTTACCAGAACCCTTTGAATACAAAAACTAAAAAAAATAAAAATAACATATGAAAAAGAAGTACTCATTAGTGATGGGAAAACCCAAACTATAAAGTTTGGGGTCCGTACCGAACACCTAGTGTTCGGGCACAGATCCCAAACACTGACTTCCCTGGGAAGTCTGTGCTACAGTTTGGATTCAGGCTCAGGGGGCTGAAAAATAAAGCAAATAGTTGTTAAACATCATCTCCATACTTACTGGCATCCCGCCGTCCTGCGTTCTGCCGCTTCTACTTCCGGGGCTTTCATTAATTTCTGGGATATTCACTGCAGAGGGATCCAACACCCAATCAAAGATGCTGTCACAAAGAATGGATGTCTGTGATTAGCTGTTGCAGTAATCTGGAATCAGCCCATACATTCAAGTATGGCAGTAGAATGTATGGGCTGGTTTCAGGTGACAGCAGCAGGCAATCACAGACATCCATTCTCTATGACAGAATCTGTGATTGGCTGTTAGGTCCCTCACACATATAGTACTGTAAAAATAAAAGAAAATGAAAAAGATTTGTGTAGCACTCAGCCATATTTTTGATTCATCACATGGCACCTTGAGCCCAGCCATAAGTGAGCAAGAGAAGAACTCACTTTACGGCGGGCCTCTGAGTGCCATGTGATGCTGGGTTCATCTGAGTTCATGCCTGAGGCAGCTCAGGCATAAACTCAGATAACCGTTCCTACAGCCGGCTGTTCATTCTGTGCCTGCTCGTCTCTATGAGCAGATGTGTGTGTCTGCTCGCAGAGATGTAGCGGAGCTGAAGAAGAAACCCTGTGCATTACGTCGGAGGGAGGATTTTTTGTTAATAAAGATGGAGTCCATAAATTTCTTGTATTTTATTACTATTAAAATATTTTTTCTCTGTGTGGTGTTTTTTTTTTTATGTTTGCTAGAAATTCATGGTGGCCAGGTCTAATATTGACCTGACAACATGAATTTCAGGCTTAGTGCGAGCTGACAATACAAAGCTGGCATTAACCTCTTCATTATCCAGTGTGCCACCACCATCAGGGCCACTGGAAGAGCCGGGTAAAGCGCCTTAAAATGATGCTGCGGTTGAATGTGCCATTTTCAGGGGAGTCTGCGGTTTTCAGCATGCTAGGCCCAGAACGCTTGAGCCTTACCACATTGAGAATCCCAGATCCAGCTGCCTGGTTTTACCTTGGCTGGTGATTAAAAATAGGGCAAAGCCCATGCCTTTTTTAAAAATCATTTATTTAAATAATTACAAAAAATAGACTCCCCTGTATTTTGATTGCCAGGCAGCTGGGGGTGGCAGCTCGTAACTGCCCGCTTTATCTGTGCTGAAAATGAAAAATACCGTGGAGTGCTACGCAAATTTTTTTAAATTATTTATTTTTACAGTACTAAAAGTGTGAGGGCTCCAATTGCCAATCAAAGACACTGTCACAGTGAATGGGTGTCTGTGATTGGTTGCTGGAGTAACCTGAATTCTACCATACAACAATGTATGGGCTGATTCCAGATTACTCAAGCAGCAAATCACAAATGCCCATTCTGTGTGACAGCATCTATGTTTGGCTGTTGGGTTTCTCTGCAGTGAATATCCTGGAAGTTAATGAGAGGCCCCAGAAGTAGAAGCAGCGGGACAGTGGGACATGGGACTGCGAGATGCCGGCAAGTATGATGATGATGTTTAATAAGTATTTGTTTTTTGTTTTACAGACCCCATCCCTCATTCCATAACTTTAAAGTCTGAGTTCAGGGTTCGGACTGAAGTTCGAGTCACGTTCAACCCCACACTCGGACTTTAAAAAACGTCCGGGCAAGTCCGCTGAACCCGAACTTCGGCAAGTAGGTCCATTGCTCACCACTCCACAATGTATTTCCCAACTGCCGTATATCCAGGCCTATGCCAACGCGGCTGTGGATCACATCCAGAAGTATAATGTAAGTACGAAGAAAAGCTTATAGTGGCTCATTATGGATGGGCCATTATAAGCTTTTCTTCGTACCTACGTTAAATAGAATAAAATGTGGAAAGAACTTTAAAGTCAGATTTTAATCAGCCTTTGCAAAGTTTTGGCTGAAAATATTAGAAGTTCAGAACCTTTCTAGATCAATAGAAAAGGTGAAGTGAACATTATTCAAAGGTGTTATAAACATAATTAGCTAATTGAAAAACTAAAATGAATAAATATAGTGAACATGCAAGTGAATCCTGGAATATATATATTATTTTTTTAAAACCCAGGATATATCTGCTGTTACTAACAAAATGACTTAGGAGCAAAGGTAAGTTTTTAAACCATATCACTGCTACGTTTTACCACTCATATTGCAAGCAAACTCCTGTAAACGGAATAAGTCAGCAGGCTTTTGCAACGTCGTTTGACAGTAATGTAATGTAGGCAAAGAGATTCTGAATCCATCAGTGTATCACATAGATTACTGAATGGAGTCAGTCTGTCACAATTAATAACAATTTGCACTTCAGTAAGGAAGTGGGTGAACTCAAGCGCAACCTTTAAGTAGCTCCTCAAAGTCATAATCACTTTCCAACAAGCTTTTTAATATGACTAGGGATTTGTGCCAGATCAGAACCCCAAACTACAGATGCTGCATTTCGGGGTAGCTGCCAACATCAGTGTAGTGTGTGGGATATTCTGATCTGGCTGTGTGAGTGGGCTTAGGCGAGGTCTGGGAACTTGCTATCTACCTTATGGAGAGGAGTTTTCCTGCAACCATAAGAAGACAGTTAAGTAGGTAAGGAGATTTAAAGCCACAGGTACAAATCCCTAGTCATATTAAAAAGCTTGTTAGAAAGTGACTATGACTTTGAGGAGCTACTTAAAGGTGGCGCTGGAGTTCATCCACTTCCTTACTGAAGTGCAAATTTGCATATTTCCTAGAGGAGGGATGTGGCTTTAAATCTCCTTACCTACTTAACTGTCTTCTTATGGTTGCAGGAAAACTCCTCTCCATAAGGTGGATAGCAAGTTCCCAGACCACAATTAATGAATTGAATTTTAATCATGTAGCTGAACTGGGAAAGCTGCCCCCCACCACACTAGGCTCTCAATAAAGATTGTCCACTCATAGTGAAGAGTCAATCACAGCAGGGGCTTGTTGTCCTACCATGCCTACCATGAATCACAGGGTAATGAACATTTTGCTTAGGTAAACAATAGCAGGCACACTGATTTGAGAAGCACTGTTGCTTTTTGTGTATTATTTGCTAATCATATCCAATGCTCTTGCATCGGATGCCATACGCTACTTGAACCGAAGCCTAACTCTTACATCATGCTGGCCTCAGCTTACATAGCAAAATCCTGCTGACAGATTTCCTTTTAATCTGTCCTTGGTTATGATAATTAGTGAAGCAGGTAGTAGGTGGAGTATTTCCAACCATGAATGATACCACACACTGTTGTGCTAACCAATAGATTTGAAGCCACTTAGATGCCTCCCTGATCGCATTGAATAATTTATACCTGAATTTTTCAGCATTGAGAACACTAGCAGTCCTATGCAAATCTCCAACTCCATTTGCTAAAATGCAGCCCCAAACTTGCAAGGATCCTCCACCATGCTTCATCTGTTGCCTTTAGACACTTATTATTGTGAAGCACTAAAGCACTTTGATAAACAAACTGACTTCTATATTTCAAACAAATATTTACAATTTTGACACATTAGTCCAGAGCACCTCTTGCCATTTTTCTGTACTCCAGTTCCTAACTGTTTGTACACAGTTGATTCGCTTGGCTTTGCTCTATGTCCAAGGTATAGACCTTGGTTGAAATTTTTACATGAAGACTACCTTTGGCCAGACTTCTCAGAACCTTAATGGGTATAGCTGTGTTTCATTGGTTGCTGCCAGTAGTTAGCTGATCCTCTATCCGGGCCCAAGTGTCTTTTGGTCCTCGCCGCTGCTCCAATAAGTATCAGAAACACTGGAGTTCTTCAGTTTTATTTCCGACGCGTTTCGGAGCTAAATACCCAGCTCCTTCCTCAGGGAATTTCACCCCCACGATTGTGGAAGTGCGGTCCCGGCTGCGGCTGCTGTGTTTGAGCGATCAAGCTGGTTGTGGGCTTCACAACCGTATCAGGTGAGCAGTTTTCACACTGTATGGGATTCGTTTTGTATTAAGGATAAGACCCTATGCGCATTCTCATTTTTTAGATATTGATTGCTTTCTGGCCGTGCAGTTGGACGAGCGGAGTCAGGAAGGCTTCTTGAGAGTTTTGCTGCAAGGGTCCTGTTGTACCACATAAGGATGGATTACCTTTCCAACAGATTTTCTTTGAGAGAAAGACTGATCTTGCAGACGATTGGTGTTAATAACTTTAATGAAACACAAACGGAGGTAACACAGGATGACTTTACTGAGGAAGACACTAAACATATGAAGTAACTATTGCACTCTCTGGAAGACAGCTTGAGGAATGAGATAAAATTTGGCATAGATGCTAGATTTCTCTCGTTATATATTGAAGAAGAAATATGTCCTCGTGGACTAAGATTGACACTTAATTCCCCATTTCCTGAGGATACCGATTTCTCTAAAAAATGGAAAGAACATTTAAAGAACTGTATGCATAATCTTCTTACAACTCTCTTTCTTAAGAGAAATGGTTTAGCCGATATAGCAACAGATCATGTAAAGGATATTTCAGATAAACTGATTAGATTTTATACACACCCTGATTTAAAAAAAAATCTATTCTAATATTTGTATCACTATAGTGCAGATTGAACACGAGACCATACTCAGAAAATCTAAGAAGCTAAATAGAGACCGTAAGGACTATGCCGGTAAAATTAATGAACAATCAGACAACAACAATTATGGAGGTGTAGGGAGGGAGAATATAAACAAAAATGAAAGAAAAAGGTCTTTTTCAGATTCAGGCTCAGGTCCTACTTTTTTCAAGTTCCCCACAAGACGCTACTCAAACAGTAATTGGCAGAGGTCCCGAAATACCCTCAAAAATGATACATCCAGTCACAGTACTGATATTAAGGGAGATTCATTAATGATAGCCGCAAAGGATAAAGATTTGACAAAAATACAAATTGGGCCATCAAATAATAAGATGAACAAAATCAATATTCTTAATGGTGGTAGACTAATTAAAAATGCTTCAGAAACTAACAATACTTTTTCTAGATCCCTGACAGAAAAAGAAAGTGAAGATATCACAACTGACTTGACTGAAGAGGGAGACTTCAGCTCTTCCTCTTTGGAAGAAGTGTTCACAAAAATCGATGCAGATAAATAAATTGAAAATGGCAAAGAGAGGGTTAACTGAGATGCAGAAGAGCGACACTATAAATACTATCAAAATTAAAGCTATAGTGCATCAGGAGGAAAATGGAAAATGGAAAATCTACAGCAGATAAAAGAACAAATCCAGAGAATTAATAGGGAAAAACCATTGAAACCTATCATCCTACATGATAATAATATGACCATTAACAAAAAAAAACAGATTATCAGACCTGGAACATGACCTAATTGACATAGAAGATAATAATCTTACTAGCACACAAAATCACAGCAACATACCTCCTGAAAATAATACATAACAACTGATTCCTATCACACCATTGAAAGAAACTACAACCAATAGAAAAATAGTAATAAATAATACTAGTAATAACAATTCAGGGATAGTTCCTTTTTTAAATTTTGTACAAACACAACAAAACCCTATTACAAAATACTTCAGCCCCACAGTGGGAAAAAGAAAACTAAAAGAGGTGGAAGGGGAAAAGGAAGAAATAGGCACAAAAAAGAAAGTGAAAGTGACTTTTGCACTTTAGACAAAAATACACATAATGGAACTGTCACGCTGGGAGCGGGAGAGACACTCAGCGTAGGACAACGACGGGGGGGGGAATAAGGAGTCCCTAAAGCTATGGGCACAAGAGGGAGAGGGTGACCCCTAGTCTTCCTGGGGCTGACCCTGTCTGCCCTGACGTCCCTATACAGTTTCCTCAACTGTCGCCGACCACGAACCTCGTCCCTCTCTGATCCTAGCACTACCTTATCTAAGGATCAGATGGAGAGGTTCACTAGACCCCTCCACTAACAACTAAAGACAAACACAAGGAAAAACAGACAATGGGGAAAGAAAACACTTATCTTGCAGCAGAGCACAGCAACCTCCACAACCTCAGCTTCTGCTGGAGCAAGGATAATGAGTGTCCAAGGAAATATCACCTGCACCGAGGGAGGGCAATGAAACTCCTTATAAAGGTGGGAAGAACCTGCTGGGTCCTAGTGACCCAGAATACTGGTGTAGAAACCAGACCGAGCACAAGACCTTCCCAGCCGTCTCCCCATGATAGGGAGATCTTATCATACCTTCTCTCTATCTACACAGAAGGTAAAAGCCCCTGAAAGACGGACCGTCCTCAAACATTATGGCTGATTGGCCAAACGCTGGGATCGTCTGCGCGTGGTCTCTACCCTGTCATCCGTGCCACCCGTGACAGGAACAAATAGTATTATTAATCTTTCTGAACATGTTTTGACAGATATTGAGACTAAACTTTTAAACAAGGGCCTTTCCAAGTAATGATCCAAATGGTTTAGATCTGTTTATTGATACCCACAGATTCATGAGAAAATTAACTTTGAAACGGCACTTTGAAATTAATAAATCCTTTCCTGCACTAAATCATACTACCGATAAGTACTGGCACCCTCCTCTTAAAAATTCAAGCAACTTTTATCCAATAGATAGTTGTGGACATATTTTGGAAACATTCCAGGACCTAATATTAGGGGATTTGAGCAAAATTAGAAATGTGAACCCAGAAAATAGAGAGAATCTGACACAGGGATAGAAAAGAGTATTGAAAGAACTACAGAGTAATAAAGACATAGTGATAAAATGTGCAGACAAAGGTGGGGTATCGTAATACAAGATTACGATGATTATGTCAAAGAGGCATATAGGTTTTTATCTGATGATATATATTATAGAAAGATTACTAAGGACCCTTTTCCTGAACTGATTAAAACATACAATATGATCATAACCAAAGCATATACAGATGGCATTATTAATAATAATGAAAAAAGGTTTTTATATAATAAATGTCCTGCCACCCCATTTCTTTACCATTTACCGAAAGTGCACAAAAGCATTAAAACCCCCCCTGGAAGGCCAATAATATCAGGCATTGACTCATTAACTAATAAATTGGCGAATTACATTGACATCATTTTACAGCACCATGTGACCGCACTTGACAGATATTTGAGGGACTCAACACATGTGATTAGCATTCTCAAGCATCAAACTTGGAAGGATTCATACTGTTTTGTAACATTAGATGTTGCGGCTTTGTATACAAATATTGAACATCAGATTGGTATTGAGTGTACCGAGTTCTATCTACGAAATGACAATAGACTCCCAGAGGAGCAAAAAGACTTTATTTTAGAAGGCGTACAATTCATACTAGAAAACAACTATTTCACATTTTTGGGAGAATTCTACCACCAGATCAGGGGCACGGCAATGGGATCTAAAGTAGCGTGCGCATATGCAAACCTTTTCATGGGTGTTTTTGAACTTTTACATGTTTTTAATAACGCATATAATAATGGACTCATCCTTTATAAAAGGTACATCGATGATGTCTTCATGATTTGGGACACGGACAAGACCAATCTCGATTTTTTCATGTCAGTCATCCACGACAATATTTGGGGTTTGACTTTTGAGCCACATATAAACTCAAAAGCATAGATTTTCTTGATCTCACAATTTATATTGAAAATAACGTAATTCTAACCAAAACTTTTTTCAAGCAAGTGGATAGGAACAGTTATGTCCATTTTTTTAGTGGACATTACAATAAGTGGTTAAGAAACATTCCAGTTAATCAGTTTAGAAGAATTAGAAAAAATTGTACCAATGTGGAGGTCTATACTGATCAATCAAATGTTTTGAGAAATAGATTTGAAGAAAGGAAATACCCTAAAAAACTGATCGATGAGGCTTATACTTCTAACATACATATTACCCAAGATGAGCTTATACAAAAAACCCCAAAGAAAAGAAATTATAATTTTGCATTGAACTTTATCACTACCTATAACAATAAGAACAAAGAAGTTAAAAAAATTCTAGAAAAACATTGGCACCTACTAATGAGTGACCCCATTTTGAAGGATTTACTACCAGCCAAACTGAGGATGACATATCACAGGGCACCTAATTTTAAGGACATTTTAGCCCCAAGCAGATTACATGAACCTGCTAATATTAAGATTATTGACATCAATCATAAAGGATCTTCTAAATGTGGTAAAAGAAAATGTCTATGTTGTGGAGTGATCCAAACCACAGATTCCTTTCAATCATCAGTCACAAAAGAGACTTTTTCTATAAAATACAAGTTGAATTGCATTTCATCCTTTGTGATATATATGATTGAATGTCCCTGCAAGAACCAGTATATAGGGAGAACTACCCAAGAGCTACACTGCAGACCGAACAAGCATAGATCCAATATTAAATGTGTCTTCAGACAACATGGTGTGTCTAACCATTTTGACACCACACACAATAGGGATTATAATAAAATTAAACTTACTCCGATAGATCATATACCTCCAGTACTAACAATAGATTAATTGCCCTAAACAAGAGGGAAAAATATTGGATCTATAAAATGAATACCCTCAAACCTAATGGTTTAAATCTGGTAACAGAGATCATTACGTAGATTCACAATTCTATATACTTCATTTATATTTTTTATCTGTTCCCATAATTTAAATATATATATGTATGTTCCTTTCATATCTTTTATCTAATATTTTCTGCTGGTTGACAAGTGTTCACCCTTTTATGTGTGGTAATTTAAATATTTAATCTAGTAACAGAGATTATTAGGTAGATTCACATTTCTATATACTTCATATCATATTTTCTTATCTGGTCCCCCATTTTTTAAAATGTATATATATATATATATATGTTCCTTTCATATACTTTGTCTAATATCTTCTGCTGGTTGACAAGTGTTCACCCTTTTGTGTGTAGAAATAATTCCTTCTCTATAATCTTACTTTCTTTTCCAAACAGTTTCAGCCATATTCTTCTTCTTAAAAAAAAAAGGTCATTCCCTGAGGAAGGAGCTGGGTGTTTAGCTCCGAAACGCGTCGGAAATAAAACTGAAGATCTTTTATTTAAAACACTCCAGTGTTTCTGATACTTATTGGAGCAGCGGCGCAGGACCGAAAGACACTTGGTCCCGGATAGAGTTTCACCCCCACGATTGTGGAAGTGCGGTCCCGGCTGGGGCTGCTGTGTTTGAGCGATCAAGCTAGTTGTGGGCTTCACAACCGTATCAGGTGAGCAGTTTTCACACTGTATGGGATTTGATTTATATTAAGGATAAGACCCTATGCGCATTCTCATTTTTTAGATATAGTAGTTAGCTGATGGCACTGATGGCCATCTCATGGGAAATAAGCATAATAGCCCCGATTCATCAAGATTGGCGATGTTCATCAAGACTGAGCTGCGGCATCATGCCCCCATCTCACTCCAGCTCTACCCATTTTCGTGGAGCCCTCACTTAGCCCCAATATACAATATGAGCCTTCACATAGCTCCTAGATACAGTATGAACCCTCACATAGCCTCTCAATATACAGTAAGAAATTTCACGTAGCCCCTATATAAACTGTGAGCCCTCACATAGCTCCCTATATACAGTATTACCTTCACATAGCCCCCTAGACACAGTATGATCCCTCATATAGCCTCCTATATACAGTGTGAGCCTCTATGATCCCTAGCTTATATACAGAATGAGTCGTCACACATCTTATTCACATTAACAAAACACACATACTCACCTCCTGCAGCACTCTGCTCCAGTTCCTGCAGATCCACTTCTTGATACATACATGCAGACCCACGCCAGTTGATGATGTCATAGTGCCGGCATGTTGCAGAAGAGGTGACGGGAGCACCCCTCGAGTGCGCTGCTATTCTGTATTACCAAATATATGGTAAGATCCTTAACTGTCTTTACAAATGCATCCCAGTGTTCTAAATGTGCTCTTTCATCATATAAAAATTCACAATTTACAGTATAAATACAAAAATATTTTTTATTAATCCACCCAATTGCTACTAAACTATTACCTGTGCTACTATAAAAGGCGAGCCGCGTTGTGGTGTGAAACTCCTGGATAAGGAATTGTGATAGAGAAATCCTTTCATCTGTTTTTAAGGATTCATTACCATTCTTCCAGTAAAGCATTAAGTCATCTTCTGTGTAGGCATCTAAGAATATAATAGTCATTTATTCACACTTCAGTATGTAGTCTATCTAGAAAATGATCATTATATTCTCCCAGAATGCAGGGGTTATGCATTAAAATAAAAGAAAAATCAAAAGTAAAGCTGACAATAAAATTTCACTGCTTTCATTTGATCGATTTACAAACACAACAGATGATAATGTAACTTAAAGGAAAGTAGGGACGATCCAGTGGCATGCTTCATAATCCTTTTATTGTGAAATTATAAAACCATCACAGCGCACAGGGGGTGCCGCTAGACGCGTTTCGGAAGAGCTAGCCTCCTTAATGGCTGATGATTAAGGAGGCAAGTTCCTCCGAAACGCCCTACTTTTCTTTATGACTATTGAGGTGGACGTCAACCACTAGATCCAGTGGAGGAGCCTCATAAGTATATGAGCTTCAGGTCTCCCCTCCCCCCTCCCTGCAATTAGTAAGTAGATAATGTAGACTGTCCATTTTAATCCATCGATTCATTCACTTTAATGGTACCGAGTAGAGTTGGTGCGAATCAATTTGCAGGACCAAGTACAGCAGCCATGTCAGTAATCTGAGAACGCTCACAGGAGCCCTGAGAACCACCGCCTACTTGAAGGCTTCCTCAGCTCTTCTTGTGTGGCCTGCTGCACCTCCATTGTTGTGATGCTGTGCCAAGTCGGCTAGTAATACAAGGAGCCATGGTAAGTCTCAGACAGGTAAAAGATGGTTGTCAGGACTCCCATCCATCGACATCAGATTATTGATGTGGTCAGCATGGTCCAGAAAATCTATTTGCACCAACTCCAATAACAATGCTACAAAAGTATTGTTCATTTGCAGATATTAGATGTTAAATACAGTAACCGGTAGAGCTAGTCTGACTGCGAGAATTAAGTTAATAGATTGAGTCCGGTGGCATTTGCCATTTTAAAAACGTCATTAGAACTTTAGTCATATCTTTATTTGATTAAACAATGGAATAGTGTGGAGAAAGATATGAACAATACACCAATAGACTGAGCGTATTATTGAATTTTGGGAATCATTTTATTATTTTAATATTCAGAATTACTGATATATGTATTTAAATTTTTACTTCACTATTACAATAACAATATCAATTGGCCCCAATTTATCGGATGGAGGTCAACAGAAAGGACTTTTCTGCTGCACAGAATAGTGTAATTATATATAGAGGAGTTCATTTAAAAAACATACTGTATAGCACACATATGGTAATACATAACTCAGGGGTGGTACTTGACACTGTATGATGCCAATCCAACAGGAGATGAATGCAAGTTTGACCATATGCCACATTTTTTAACTATTTACATGATCTGGCTGAATTCCTGATACATTAATACCTGAACTACTGAAACACTTGTTATATTTCACAGATTGTTCATGTATTTATCCCATTTCCTTCTGTTGTTCTGTGCTGCCATTTGTTTGTACTCCTCTTGTGGTTTTGAAACCCATTTGTTACTTGTTATGAGATAAAAATATTATATCATATTTAATCAAGGCTACATATCATTTGTGAATTGGGTTTTTCATCATGTAATACTCTAGAGTAGACAAGGCAAATATTCCAGCTCTATGGTGTGCAGAAAAATGTATTTAATAGAAAATCCAAGTGTTAAAAATGAGATATCAATTGTCATGTAGAAAAATCTATAAAAAATAATGTAGATCTATGCATTTCAGATGAGAACCATACTTAATGTAAAATCCAACAGAAACAATGAAAAATATCTTTATTAAAGTAAACATGTCACTTGTTTTGGGCATTATAAACTGTGCCAACCACCTTAAACATGGTCTAATTGGGGTTCCGGTAACCCCTTTGTGTCCCCGACATGCCCCTGCATACCTCATAAAATAACTTTAAATGTGTCCTGCACTGTATGTAAATTAGTTGTTAAGGGTCTGAAGGGGGGCAGCACACTGTGGTTCTCGCCACCTCGCTCTATGGAAAACCCGCCCTGCTGCATTAAATATGTTGCACGCTCCTGAGTGACTGCATGTGAATGAGATAAAACATCATTCATAAGTCTTGCACCTGCGCAGTGGCACCGGTTACTGTGCTCTATTGAAGCTGCAAGTGCCTGAAGTCTCATGAGATTCTACTGCGCAGGCGTGAAATTCGGTCTCGCGAGACTTCGGTCACTTTGCGTCTTCAATAGGGCACAGTGACCCGTGCCAATGCGCAGGCACAAAACTTATGGTTGACGTTGTATCTCATTCACATGCAGTCACTTAGGAAGGGGCGTTATTTTTAATGCTGCGGGGCGGGTTTATGATACAGCGAGGTGGCTAAGACCACAGTGTGCTGCAATCCATCAAACCCTTAACAACTCATTTACATACAGCGCAGGACACATTTAAAATTGTTTTATGAGGTATGCAGGGGCACGTCTGGGGATAGAAAGGGTTTACTGAAACCCCAATTACAATATGTTAAAAGTGGTGGGCAGGGTGTATAATGCCCAAAACAGGTGACAGGTTCACTTAACTGACAATGAAAATAGTAAAATAAGTTGCTTACAGCTTTCAATCTCCAAAGAACAGGACTGCGTGTCAAGGGGAAATCGACTGAAGTCCATATTACACATGGCTGTTACTGTTACCCTAAAGGGAAACAATATACTTTAATAAGCTCCAAAAATCACAAAATTATAATTGTCCAAATGCTACTTATCTCTTAAGTATTTGCATTAAATAGGTTTTCTAGGCATTGTAATATTCATACCTGTCTTGCCCACTGATCAACAGTTATTAGAACAGATTTGTCACTGTATAGTGATACTGCTGAATACTGAACATCAGCTCCTGTTCTTCAGATTTGGTTGTTATTTGCAACCTATTAATGCTTTTTTTGTTGTATTTGTTAAGATATTCTGTGGTATGCTTGTTTATTTATTTTTTTATTATATAAAATTAGCCATTAAATGCGGTAAGGTCCAGAATATTGCAGTTATTACATCTCCTAATTTTTTTCCTCTAATCTTCAGATTTATTCTTTTTTTTACCATTCGGATAGCTACATCCTTTCATCCCATTCCCAGATATTCAGATATATATAAAGTTTATGTCTTCATTGTATATTCCACTGAATTTTCAGCATTTCAGATTATACGCATGTATTGATTATCAGATACTGTTTTGTCATATGATATAATGGTTTGTCTTGTTTATTTTGTGTCCATCCCCTTTAGCGAAAGTGTCATTTTAACGAATAGAGCTTTTCAATTTCGGTAGTGTTACCTAAATTTTTTGGTTCTCTACTTCTATAGGAAGCGCTCAGTATAATAGGAATTTAATGTTTTGAATAGCAGTAGTTTAGTAGCGCTGAGCAGTGGTCACTTCTCATTAAACAAAGCTGTGTCTTTCAGCCCTGTTTAATGCTTACATCTAGCCACCATTAGAGTAGGATCTGTACCAATCTGATATTCATGGAAGAAAGCAAATAGACTTTTGTGTTTTTAGGAGTGCGTCACACAGGGGATTCAAAGGTTTAAAAGATAACTTAGCTTTATTCACAACACGTTTCAATGGCGGAACGCCATCTTCATCAGGTGAGGGTTACAATAAACAAGGGGAATTGCCGTATATAGATGCTAAACAATCCACAGCCAATCACAGTCAAATTAGTGGTGCTGATACTTTAACCCTTATTACACTTGACACCTAGTGTGCTTCAGAAGCAGTAAGTTAGAGCATTAAGACAATTATATATGGATTAAAATAAAATACTATAAAATACATTACATCATGGAATATGTTTTTCTGTTTATAACCAAACATACTATGGATACTCCATTGAAATACAATTCTTAAAAAAATTCTTACAAATTTTTTTTCTAAAAAATTCAAAAAAATCTTGAAATTCCTTAGGGGAATTCTCAAAAGGTCTTACAATATGGACTAATACACATGCACGCGTGTACATATACACATGCGTATATGTGGCGCCCCGCAACGAGTGCGTCACAGGAGGGTATTGCAGCCATAAATGCAGCAGCAATATTCTCTGACCCAGCGTTATGTGGTTAACTCAGAGATCCATACTCTGCATGCCTCACTTAGTATAGAGGCCAATCAAGGTCCTGGTGGGCGGAGTGCAAGAGTAGCGTGTAGTGGAAGTTAGTCCAGGCTTAGAGAGTTCTAGTCTCGGGTCTGGAGAAGCAACAGCAACTTAGAAGACCCCTGCAGACTCCCAGCTCTCAACCTAGGAGAGGGGGTTGCACAGTCGGTGCAGCCCCTGGCCACCTTCTACCGGCCATCTCCCTACCAATTACGGGCATCAAAGAAACGGGTTCCCAAAGACTCCCGTGCCCTTATACAGCCGGTTTGCTGGTACCGAAGCTAGCAGCAGTTCAGCTCTGCTATGCGAACCAGAGGCGTGGAGGAGCAGCTTTCCAGGAGCACCCCACCACCAGCCAAATTCCAGTCGTCTAACCAGCGGTGTACCCACCAAGGGACCCAAGGCTCCCCAAAACATCCATCACGTATACTTTGTATAGGGCATTCAAGCAGCCTCCCTGTACCCGACCTGGTATTCCTGGGCGACAACGGCAACCTACTTAGTTAGAATGGAGGAACACCGCGGATCTCTGAGGGATACCTATCACTGCTGAGTCCACCCGGTCTGCTATCTACACACTGTATGCCATGTACTGCCTGCTGGTTACAGTAAAGACCCGTTACAGAGACTTACAGTGTCCGTGCTTCCTTATGACTACGTCCATCTGCACACAAGGTAACCGCAGCTGCCGCACAACATCTTAAGCAGCTCCAACCTCCGGGATCACCGCTCAGCCTGTGGGGAGCGTTCCATCTAGCTGCTATCCATCCCCCGGAGGCTCCGTAGCATCGGTAAGACTTACCGAACTACTCATAGGTGGCGTCACGAAACAATTAACCCCTTAATCTGTTCCCACAAGACGTCTTCATCTTTTGATCTGCACTCAACCGGGCCCCACTACCGGCAGGCGCGGTCCACCCGTGACAAGGAGGAAGGAGCTACTGCCTGTCTAAACCGGAGTCCCCGGCCACGGTGAGTCATATACAATTATACAAACACATACATATGTACATGTACACACATATGCACACATATGCATACACACACATGGAAACGCACACACAAGTAAGCGTGCGTCCGTCTTATACCCTTTATATTTATGCTACTGGCATCTGACTATGAAGATTCAAAAATATTTATGAAGATGTGGAAATGTTTGTCTACTCTCAAAATGATTAAAAGGGCCGATAGATATGCGTTTTCATCAAATAACCTGGAAATGTAATTTACACATACAGAAGTAGACTATTTGGCCACATTTTCAATAGAGAGATTTAAACCCTCTGGATATAATGTGCCCACTTTATATATCCAGTAACTCTCATTTTTAATAAGAGTATTATAACGATCCTGTATATTGCTAGGCATCCAATCTATTATATGCAATTTTAAACTCCTGAAATCCTTCTGATGGTAAAGGCAGTAATGTTTGGAGACGCTATGCTGCATAAATCCATTTTTAATGTTGTGGCAGTGTTTATTCATCCTTGCATGTACACACTGGATTGTGCATCCCACTTACTGTAAATTGCAAGGACACGAAAGCAAATAAACCACATATAATGATTGGCAATCTAAATGAAATCTTATTTTAAAGGTCTCATCAGTGGTGTGGGACTGAAAACCTGTAGCGCCTGATAGAATCATTCTACAGCATAGACATCTCACCGAATTACACATATAGCAACCTAGATTTTTTCCTGTTGTCATTTCTTCTCTCTTGATTACAGTTTTCAATTCTGTATTACTACGTGATACCATATTTTTCAAACTTCTGTTTCTCCTATAAGTAATAAGAGGTTTATCAGGTATAAATTTATTCAAGATGGGGTCGACTTTCAGGATAAACCATTATTTATCCAATAGTTTTTTAACTCCCAATCTAGATTGATTAAAAGTAGTAATCAACCTTACTTCATTCAGTTTATCCTCACCATTGGTTTGTTTTGCTGTAATTTTCCCCAAACATACATCTTGAGATAATAATCTCGTTTTTGAGTATGCATCAGCAAGGATATTGTTAGGATAGCCCTTCTGTCTGAACCTCTGTCAAAATTCTCGATTCTTTAAGAAAATCTACATCATTGGAGCAATTTTTCCTAATCCTCCAGTACTTCCCATAGGGTATATTTTAATCCAGCTGGGGAGGTGTCCACTGTCGAACCTGAGATAACTGTTAACATCAACAGGTTTAAAGTGCGTGGATGTGGACACTCCCCAGCTGGTCAAGGGCAATATGGAGGTCAAGGAATTGGATTGTTGTGTCTGACATATTTGCAGTTAGTTGTAAACCCCAGGGGTTAGGATTAAGTTCCCCAATGAATGTCAAGGCTTCAGGCCTTGAACCATTCCAAATTAAAAACAGGTCATCAATATATCGTTGGTAGAATTTTATCTGGCCCACATAACAGGACCGCGCGATGAGGACGGACTCAACGCAACCCATGTAAAGATTATTTTCTTTCTTCCATTTAATCTCCCTTAGGGAGATTGTGTCCGGAGCTGCTATCACAGGACCTGTGTCTCCTGCACACAAGGACCTGTCCCTACGTCAGAGCCTGGTCAGCTGACTGCCACCATGTGATCGGAAGGCGGGCGCAACATCCTAGAATCACCACTCACACAGCGGTTCCTTTCATTTATGCATTACCGGGGTTGTGCGGGGATAGCACAACCTCTCAAGGTCAGAGACCACCTGGAGTGTCTTCACTCTCCCCTCCCTAATGGTAGCGGGTCCCTCTCATTAGCGCCTCTCCCCTTTTCTCTTTTTACAAATCTGATATTCATGACCTATGTTACTTATTCATAGTTTTAAGGTTGAATAAAAGACAGCTTCATCATGTGCACTGTGGCACCCCAGGGTCCTATTGCCACAGTGTCATTATCGCCCCCGGGTGATGGTGTCACGCTTGAGAGCAACAGAAGGGTATTCACACCAGGAAGGTAACCGAACACAACACCTGCTGCCTCCAGGCCAGAAGGGGGAGACCTAAACCTGGCTTCAGGGTGAGCTAGTCAGTTCAGTTCCCAAGAGGACTGTGAAGAGTACCTGTAGGATCTAGCAGTGTTAATCTCATCCTAGGTAGAGCAGTTCAGTTCTTAGGAGGACTGAGGAAGACATCCTGGTGGACTGGTAGGTGCCTTAAGCTCTTCCCAGGATTGCTAACTCAGCTGGAGACCTAGGCAAGGGTCTGAGGAAGTGGAAGGAAGCCTGGGAGCGGAGCAGCCCCGTGCTCATCCCAGAGGAACCGCGCAGAGAACAAAAACCAGAGTCCGAGGCTGTGCAGGGACTAACGTCCCGGCAGTCAATACCAGAAGGTGTGTGATTCCAAATTCCCCAGCCACAATGTGCCCTGAGGCAAAGCAACATAGAGAGTTCAGGAGCCATCACCTGAGACGACGGCTACAAAAGACTCGAGTTGCCAGTCATACCGGCACCTCGCAGGAGAGAGAGAGAGGGCTATCAGCATAGATAAAGCAGCAGCGGAGTCTACAGTAGCGCAGCAAGGAAGCCTCAGAACCTGCCAGGTGAGGAGAACATCGAGTTGCTCTCAAGCAAGGACTCAGTGAACAACAGCCCGAAGTACAGATGCACCAGTAAAGGACTGAGGAACTACAAAACCGTGAGTCTGTCTGTTGCTTTGTGCCCACCATCCTGCACCCTACACCTTTACTACATCCACTGCCCCGGGGATCCGCTCCACCCGGGGGGAGCCGCTCCATCCCAGTTGCCCATCCAGCTATTTTGCAGCAGCGGTGGCCACCTATAACCACATATCATGGATGGCATCACGAATATCTCACTTAATCATCACCCCTTTCCCTACCAAGCTAGAAGTTCCCCCTTTCAGCTGCATCCCAGGGTCACGGAAGCCAGGTCTCAACCCCTGTGACTCCCCAGAGACAGAACAGCCTGGTTCCGAGTACCTCACTGCCCTAGGGGTCCGACATTCAACCTATAACCTAACACATTGTTCCAGGGAAAGGCAAATTCTAATGGCCTCATATTGGGTGAAAAATTCCTTTCCAACTCCACCTAAAGCATTTATTTTTCTCCTTATAAAAGACGCACCAGATTATAAGACGCACCCCAAATTTGCTGAAGGAAAAGAGGAAAAAAAATAATTGTTAATGTTAAATGGGGTCTGTCTTATACTGCCAGTGTCCGTCTTACAATCAGTATAACTAGAAAAAAATTCTCTGCAGCACTCAGCTACTACCAATGTGCAAACATGCTAACAAGCAGTATATATTTGAGGAAAAAATTTAAAAACTTACGTTTTTTTCAAAAAACTCAAAATCTTATTTTTTTATTTTCTTGGGGTTCTTGGTACGCACATTGGCCAATGTCCGTTTGCTCATCAGCCGCGACAAGGCGACCCCAGGTCTGATGAGTCCTAACGCTGACATCCCTGTCCTCCTTTTCCTCCCTATCCCACTCTCAAGTGGGCGGACACCATCTCAAACTAAGACCACCTGTGGGTGATGAGGGTGCAAGTTGCAGTCATGGAGCCAGATTCTCCATTCGTTATACATCTGGCTCCATGAATTTTTTTCTAGTTGTATGACCCAGTGTCCCTGCTGGCACCAGTTCACATTAGTCTGTGAGTGCTGTGCAGTTTTTTTCTGTTTTGTGTATAACGAATGGAGAATCTGGCTCCATGACTGCAACTTGCACCCTCATCACCCACAGGTGGTCTTAGGTTGAGATGGTGTCCGCCCACTTGAGAGTGGGATAGGGAGGAAAAGGAGGACAGGGATGTCAGCGTTAGGACTCATCAGACCTGGGGTCGCCTTGTCGCGGCTGATGAGCAAACGGACATTGGCCAATGTGCGTACCAAGAACCCCAAGAAAATAAAAAAATAAGATTTTGAGTTTTTTGAAAAAAACGTAAGTTTTTAAATTTTTTCCTCAAATATATACCGCTTGTTAGCATGTTTGCACATTGGTAGTAGCTGAGTGCTGCAGAGAATTTTTTTCTAGTTGTATGACCCAGTGTCCCTGCTGGCACCAGTTCACATTAGTCTGTGAGTGCTGTGCAGTTTTTTTCTGTTTTGTGTATAACGAATGGAGAATCTGGCTCCATGACTGCAACTTGCACCCTCATCACCCACAGGTGGTCTTAGGTTGAGATGGTGTCCGCCCACTTGAGAGTGGGATAGGGAGGAAAAGGAGGACAGGGATGTCAGCGTTAGGACTCATCAGACCTGGGGTCGCCTTGTCGCGGCTGATGAGCAAACGGACATTGGCCAATGTGCGTACCAAGAACCCCAAGAAAATAAAAAAATAAGATTTTGAGTTTTTTGAAAAAAACGTAAGTTTTTAAATTTTTTCCTCAAATATATACCGCTTGTTAGCATGTTTGCACATTGGTAGTAGCTGAGTGCTGCAGAGAATTTTTTTCTAGTTGTATGACCCAGTGTCCCTGCTGGCACCAGTTCACATTAGTCTGTGAGTGCTGTGCAGTTTTTTTCTGTTTTGTGTATAACGAATGGAGAATCTGGCTCCATGACTGCAACTTGCACCCTCATCACCCACAGGTGGTCTTAGGTTGAGATGGTGTCCGCCCACTTGAGAGTGGGATAGGGAGGAAAAGGAGGACAGGGATG
This sequence comes from Allobates femoralis, assembly GCA_033576535.1. Lineage (NCBI taxonomy): Eukaryota > Metazoa > Chordata > Amphibia > Anura > Aromobatidae > Allobates > Allobates femoralis. The sequence goes on from JARQOC010000001.1 coordinate 277,088,540, forward strand.
TCAGCGTTAGGACTCATCAGACCTGGGGTCGCCTTGTCGCGGCTGATGAGCAAACGGACATTGGCCAATGTGCGTACCAAGAACCCCAAGAAAATAAAAAAATAAGATTTTGAGTTTTTTGAAAAAAACGTAAGTTTTTAAATTTTTTCCTCAAATATATACCGCTTGTTAGCATGTTTGCACATTGGTAGTAGCTGAGTGCTGCAGAGAATTTTTTTCTAGTTGTATGACCCAGTGTCCCTGCTGGCACCAGTTCACATTAGTCTGTGAGTGCTGTGCAGTTTTTTTCTGTTTTGTGTATAACGAATGGAGAATCTGGCTCCATGACTGCAACTTGCACCCTCATCACCCACAGGTGGTCTTAGGTTGAGATGGTGTCCGCCCACTTGAGAGTGGGATAGGGAGGAGAAAAGGAGGACAGGGATGTCAGCGTTAGGACTCATCAGACCTGGGGTCGCCTTGTCGCGGCTGATGAGCAAACGGACATTGGCCAATGTGCGTACCAAGAACCCCAAGAAAATAAAAAAATAAGATTTTGAGTTTTTTGAAAAAAACGTAAGTTTTTAAATTTTTTCCTCAAATATATACCGCTTGTTAGCATGTTTGCACATTGGTAGTAGCTGAGTGCTGCAGAGAATTTTTTTCTAGTTGTATGACCCAGTGTCCCTGCTGGCACCAGTTCACATTAGTCTGTGAGTGCTGTGCAGTTTTTTTCTGTTTTGTGTATTACAATCAGTATATATTCCCCCATTCTGGTATATATGATCCCCCTTCCTGGTATATATATCTCCCATCCTGGTATATATATCCCCCATTCTGGAACATGGTCCCCCATTCTGGATATAGCCCTCCCATTATGATACATGACATCCCATCCTAGTACATGGCCCCCCATCCTGGATAAGGCTCCCCATCCTGCTACATAGCCTTCACATCCTAGTACAGGACTCCCATCCTGGTATAGGGTGCCCATCCTAGTACAGGGCCAACATCCTGGTACATATCCCTCCCATACCAGTACAGAACTACCCATCCTGGTACATGTCCCTTTATCCTAGTACAGGACCCCCCATCCTTGTACAGGGTCCCCCATCCTGATACAGGGCCCCCCATCCTGGTACATGGCCCCCTCATCCCAGCACAGGGCCTCCCAATACTGGTACATGGCCCACCATCCTTGTACATGACCCCCCCATCCTAGTACAGGGCCCCCACATCCTGGATATGGTCTCCCATTCTAGTATATAGCCCTCCCATCCTAGTATAGGGCCCCCATCCTAGTACAGGGGCGGGCCCCCATTCTAGTACAGGACCCCAATCCTAGTACATAGCCCCCATCCTAGTACAGAGCTCCCCATCCTAGTACATGCACGCTCCATCCTGGAACCACCATAGCTTACCAAGGAGGGGGTGCGGTGGTGGAGTGGAGGTGCCAGAGGCAGGTTTTCTGGGTCCACAGAGAGTGGGGGTAAAGCTGCAGGCCTGGTGCTGTGGGCTGGTACCAGCGACATTGCGGTGGGGACCGCCATTTTCCCTGTGCCATCATTTAGTCAACTGGACGCTAGAGGTTGTGAAACGTCTAGAAAATGGCTGCAGGTCTCCATCCGAGGCCATTTTCAGGACGTTTTACAACCTCTAGCAACCAGTTCAGTTGCAGTGTCTGACTAAATGCTGGCACAGAAAAAATGGCGGCTTCCACCGCAATGCCACCACACCCTGCTGCCCCCACTCTCTGTGGACCCTGAAAACATGCGTCAGGTACCACCGCTCCACCACCACAACCTCCCCTTGGTATTTCTTTTTTTTTTTCAAGTTTTGAATTGTAAGACGCACCCCTATTTTCCCCCCAATTTCGGAGGAATAAAAGAATGTTTTATAATACAAAAAATACAGTACTAGCTCAAAGTCCAATCACAGAATTTAGTGCCCATAATCTATAATATTATATTTTTCAAGAAAGACATCCATGCCCTCCTGGAACTTCTGTAATGAATTAACAATTATAACATCATGCGGCAGGGAGCTCCATAATCTCACTGCTCATACAGTAAAGAATAGCTGCCTGTGATTATCACCCTCTTTCTTCTTGACATAGAGTATGGCCCCTTATTATCATTGCAGACATTGTTGTAAAAATATCATTAAAAAGATCTCTGTAATGTCCCTTCATATATTTCTACATTGTAATAGGTGTGCCCCTTAACTATTCTTTTTCCAAGCTATGTTTGATACCTGTCTTGTTATTGCAATCCACTCAAACCCTTAGGGCAGAGGTCCCATACCTTTTTGACATTGAGAGCCACTTTTAACTCTGAAAGAGGGTCCTGAGATGCATTCACTTCTGAGAGAGGGTCAACAGCAGCATCCAGCTCCCACCCCCTCATAGTGGTGGCATCAAGAGCCCCCATTAGTAGCATAATGACAGCCAAAGCTTTTCCCTCAAAATCATACTGAGGCAATATACCAAGACCTTATTCCCATTCAGATCTGCTATTCTGTGCAGGGTTACTCACAAAAGTCACTATCTGGAGACCTGCTCTTCATAACTGTTTGCTAGACCTGATGCATATGCACCACTCTGGAGGACAGCTACAAGCCACACATCACAGGCCAGTGAGTCACATGTGGCTATAGAACTACAGGCTGGGGACCCCTGCCTTAGAGCGTTTCTAAACATATCTTGTTATTTTTTATATGCTGTTGGTTGAGAATGTACACAGAGGTGAGTATGGATGAAGTAGAAAGCCTGTGCTTTCCTCTGCATCTATAGCCTGCTTAAGGAGCTGTGCACGCCTGTTGTTATGAACCGATGATTCAGGACTAACATTCAGATTCCATAGAAGTCTTTGGTAACTATACTGACCGCAATCCCTGACTACATACCGCAACTAAAAGTAGCCGTGGGATGTAACTAACCAGACCTAAACACCTCTGCACAGCCGGAGAACTAACTGCCCCTAAAGATGGATGTAGGAAAAGCTATCTTGCCTCAGAGCAGAACCCCAAAAGAATAGCAAGCCCCCACAGATATTAAGTGGGAAACCAGAGAAAGAAAAACAAACATAGGCAGAGTAAAAGGTTTAGCAAAAGAGGCCAAACTAGCTATATAGGAAACACAGGATAGAATACTATTGCAGTCAGTATAAAACACTATAAAAAAACCACCAACAGCAGATAGAACAAAAATGACCATGAGTCACTATGACTCGGTGCCCTCTATCTGCAGACTTCCATAAATGAAATGCCAGCAGAACTGGAAATAATAGATAATAGTGAATGGTAAAATTCCTAGGAAGAAAACTTCCTATCTGAGAGCAGATAAACAAATATACAGACTAAATTGCAAACCCACAGCTCAGAATAAGACAAAACATAAGCAGAACCTTAAGCACACAAAAGTGTGCCATAAAATATCAAAAAACCATCCACTTAGCTTGCAAAGAATTCCACAGAGCAGAAGAAACCAGAGAGACGTGAACTCCTTCAGGAACCAAAGACAACTGGCAAGGATTGATATACTTCAAACCATGATTGTTCATATGTTCATATGTACTGTATTTGTCCTTGTTCCCCCCACTTCTTATGTAAAGCGCCATGGAACAAATGGCGCTATATAACTAAATAATAGTAATAATAATAAAAATAATAATAATTATATGCTCCAAGAACCAGATTGCCAATCATCACCATCACCTGTGAAGCCCACACAGTCAGCTGCATCACCAGCAACAACCACTAGAGGGAGCTCCAATGAACTCACAACATTACCCCTTCTTGAGGAGGGGTCACCGAACCCTCAACAGAGGCCTCAAGCCTATCAGGATGAGTCAGATGAAAAGCACGAAACAAGTCAGGGGCATGAACATCCGAGGCCGAAATCCAAGAATTATCCTCCTGGCCATAACCCCGCCACTTAATAAGGCACTGGATCCGCCGTCTCGAAAGACGAGAATCCAAAATCTTCTCAACCTCATACTCCAACTCGCCATCAATCAGGACTGGGGCCGGATGGGCCACAGCAGGAACCATGGCTCGACAAAGCGCCTCAACAAGGACTTATGAAAAACATCATGAATCGCAAAAGAGCTCGGAAGCGCCAACCAGAAGGAGACAGGATTAATAACTTCAGAAATCCTGTATGGACCAATGAACCGAGGCTTAAATTTAGGAGAAGAAACCCTCAAAGGAACATGGCGGGAGGACAACTAAACCAAATCACCAACATGAAGCCGAGAACCAACACACCGATGACGGTTAGCAAAATGCTGAGCAGCTTCCTGAGAAAGATGTAAGTTGGCAACCACACAGTCCCAAATCTGCTGCAACCGCTCAACCACAGAATCCACACCCGGACAGGCACAAGGCGCACCCTGCCCCGAAGAAAAACGAGGATGAAAACCAAAATTACAAAAGAAGAGCAAACCAGCATAGCCGAACTCAACTGATTATTAAGTGCAAACTCGGCCAAAGGCAAAAAGGCAACCCAATCATCCTGATCCTCAGACACAAAGCATCTCAAATAAATCTCCAAAGTCTGATAAGTTCTCCCCGTCTGACCTTTAGACTGCGGATGAAATGCAGAAGAAAAAGACAAAGCCACACCCAGCTTAGCACAGAAAGACTTCAAAACTGAGAAACAAACTGGGCACTCCTGTCAGACACAATATTTTCCGGAATACCATGCAAATGAACAACATGCTGAAAAAAACAACGGAACCAAGTCCGAAAAAGAAGGCAATTTAGTCAAAGGAACGAAACGAACCATCTTAGAAACCCGGTCACAAACAACCCAGATAACCGTCAGCCCCTGGGAAACAGGAAGGTCCAAAACAAAATCCATAGAAATATGTGTCCACGGCCGCTCAGGTACAGGTAAGGGCAAAAGCAAACCACTAGGACTGGAACAACAAGGCTTGGGCCGTGCACAAGTCCCACAGGTCTGCACAAAGGAATGCACATCCCGGGACAAAGAGGACCACCAAAAAGATCGGCTAAACAAATCACGGGTACCAAAGATGCCAGGATGACCAGCCAACACAGAACAATAAACCTCCGAAATCACTCTAGTAGTCCACGGGGCAGGAACAAACAATTTCCCCACAGGACAGCGCTTAGGCTTATCCGCCTGAAATTCCTGAAGAGCAAGCCGTAAATCGGGGGAAACAGCGGAAAGAACAACCCCCTCCTTCAGAATGCCAACCGGCTCTGACGATTCAAGAGAATCAGGCAAAAAACTGTGAGAGAGAGCATCAGCCTTAACATTCTTAGAACCAGGAAGATAGGAAACCACAAAATCAAAACGAGCAAAAAATAAGGACCACCGAACCAGCCTAGGAGTCAGCCTCTTGGCAGACTCGAGATAAACCAGATTCTTGTGATCAGTCAAGGCAACCACACGATGTTGAGCTCCCTCCAGCCAATGACGCCACTCTTCAAATGCCAACTTCATGGCCAGCAACTCCCAATTGCCGACATCATAATTGCGTTCCGCCGGTGAAAATTTATGGGAAAAGAAGGCACAAGGGTGCATCGCGGAACCAACAGGATCCCTCTGAGACAAGACAGCCCCTGCACCAATCTCAGAAGCATTAATTTCCACCTGAAATGGAAGGGAAACATCTGGTTGGTGCAACACTTGGGCTTAAACCGTCTTTTAAGCTCCTGAAAGGCAAAAATGGCCGCAGGAGACCAATGCTCCACATCAGCACCCTTCTTAGTCAAATCGGTCAACGGCTTCACCACGCTGGAAAAATTGGCAATGAACCGAAGATAAAAATTAGCAAAGCCCAAAAATTTCTGAAGACCCTTCACGGACGTGGGCTGAACCCAATCATGAATAGCCTGAACCTTAACAGGATCCATCTCAATAGAAGGAGACCACTTCCGGTTCCGGTCCTGGAGATGGCCGCGCGGTGAGCAAGAAGCTCCTGACACCCACCGCCCAATACCCGCATTCCACTCGCCGGAGAACTCCAATTTCGGAGGTGGAGGAGAGGAGAGGTCCCGCAGTACAGACCGGGATCGCATGGACCCGTGGCTACGCAGCTCGGGCACAGCCGCCAACGCGAAACGCCCCAAAACAGCTTCAGGAGGAAGCGGTAAGATGGCGGCGGGCGGGAGAACAAAGGAGAAAGGCGCTACGGGGCAGCAAACAGGTACGAGACACCAGAGAGGAGATGAGGCCACAAGAAGCCCCCAGACAAATCAGGCAGCGGCAGCACCGGCTACAAGACAAGTAGCTGACAATCTAATGGAACCCCAGTCACCCCAGTCACATTTAACAATAGTGGCAGAACTAAAAGCCCACCTCACGGCAGAACTAAGCAAGGCAGTCAGAGACACAGTGCAGACAGCTCTGTCTGAGCTGCAGACCACCACACAGCAACATGAATCCAGGTTAACAGAAGCAGAACAGAGAATCTCTGACTATGAGGATAGAGTGCTAGCTCTTGAGCGGCAGCTGGAAACTGTTTGCAAAGAATCAACTTGGATGAAAGCTAAATTAGACGATTTAGAGAACAGATCTAGACGTAACAACCTGCGGATTGTGGGGATGTCTGAATCTGTACCACATAATCTTTTGAATGACATATGTGAAATTGATTTGCCCCAAGCCCTGGGATTTGAGAGGCGGTGCAGGGTGGAGAGGGCACACCGGGTGGGACCCCCCCCTCCAGCAAGGGAGACAATTGGCAGAAGTGACACGCAACATTCAGAAAACGTAAAACCCAGACAGATAATAATGAGATACCTGGATTACAAGGACAAGGAAAAGCTACTAATGGCTTTCAGGAAAAGGCGCCAACCATTACTGCTAAGAGGTTATAAAGTGTTTATATATGGTGATCACTCCCCTGAAGTGGTCAGAAAAAGGAAGGCGTTCAATGATGTTTGCAGCATGTTGTTCAGAAGGGGCACTCAGTTCCAAATGTTATACCCTGCTACACTCAAAGTAGCGGGCAAGGATGGTAAGCCAAGATTCTACACAGATGCTAGAGAGGCATGGCGCAAATTGACAACGAGAGAGGAGGGAGACGCACACCACAGGAGGAGCACAGAAGGGGAAACTGGACATAACCTACCCAATAACACAACCAACGTTCAGGAAGACTCAAGACCCAGTCGACCCCCAGCAACGGTAGCAAAGCCACATGGGGAGACATCAGAAGATCGCATTGCTCGGGCCGCCTCTGTCATTACCTGAAGGACATAACATGAGACTACACACAGATGACCAGAAGACCACATTGCACCGGATGCCAGCCGAGCTACTGGAATAAACAGACTGGATTGACATTGCTAAACGAAGCTTCACTGGGAGGAACCAATAACGCAACCTAGTACGCCATTCACCACTGATCAATAAGGGCCCATTTTGAGCCCTCTCCCTCTCTTCCCCCCCCCCCCCCCCATTTTTTTTTTTTTTTTTTTTTTTTCTTTTCCCTTCTTCTCCTCCTTTTTATATATTGATTACACAAGGTCTTTATGGACACCTCGGCCAGACCAGGATGTCGACTATAACAACGAAAGTCTTTTGGACAGGAGAAGACACATCAAGAAGGCGGGCAATTTACATGTTATCTTATTTTAGTGGCGGGAGGGTGGGAGATATGAAGGAGGAGATTGGCACAGAGGATGTCGGAAGTTGTAATTACTCTTGAAAAGAAAGAGAGATACAGGGGGAGGGAAGAGGGGAAACTAATGGGTTTTCTTATGTTAAAAGTTATATGTTGGGAATATTATGTGTTGATGTTACCACATAGGGTTTATATGACAGACCAAGACAGAGCAGAATTTATGAAGGTAGGAGAGATACGTAACTGGATCACACACAGCCAAACTTCCAATTCTGACACAAAATGGTGCAGATTTTATCATGGAACGTGAAGGGCCTAAGATCCCCGGGTAAGCGCTCAATGATCCTTCGACATCTTAAAAAACTACGAGGGGACATTGTGCTCTTGCAGGAAACCCATCTAAGGGAGGAGGATCTTTTTAGACTCAAGAAATTTTGGGTGGGAGAGGTAATTGGCTCGGGCGCACTGGACCGAAAAGGAGGAGTGATCATTTTGATTAACAAGACATTGCCACATAGAATTATCTCGCATAATAGCCTGGCAGAAGGCCGCCATATACACCTACTGATAGAATGTTCAGGCATGACACTAAGCATCCATAATATCTACGCCCCTAACGCGGGTCAGGGCGCATTCCTAGAGTTCCTCACACCGCTCATCTTACAAGACACAGAGAATAACATAATAGTCGGAGGCGACTTCAATCTAGTTATGAACACCAACGAAGATAGAAAACAAAATATACCGAGAAGCAGGGTCTCAGGGGGGAGCGGAGACAGAGGTAGCCAAGGGGTTGCGACCCCACTAGCAAGATTTGCATCTGACCTTCATCTCTGGGATATATGGAGACTGAGAAATCCCCAGGAAAGGGAATTTACCCACTTCTCCCATCGCCATGATTCATGGTCCAGGATAGATGCATTGCTGGTTGGTCGCCACCTCCTAACGAAGGTAGAAAATACGGCAATTGGCAACCTAGTGATTTCTGATCACAGCCCAATAAGTATGTCACTGTCAGATGTCTATCCCAGAGGTACTGATATATTATGGCGCTTTCCCACGATATTACAAGATAACACTGACTTTAAAAATTGCTAGGAGAATGGTGGACAACGTTCTCGTCAGATAACGCACAACACGTAGAGGATAGTGCATTGTTCTGGGAGACCGCCAAAGTGGTACTACGGGGAAAAATCATAGCATATACAAGGAGCAGACGCCGAAAAGTAGAACAATCCTTTGTAGAAAGCAGTGATGCAGTAAGATCCGCATACAGAAGCTTCCTTGATGACCCATCAAAAGAGAACAGGCTAGCTTGGCAGCATCAGAGAGATATCTTCAACGAATGGTCAAGACAAAAAGAAATCATGTCTAGGCAGCGTTGGGAAGCCAAATTATATCACTATGGCAATAAAGCGGGTAAGCTACTGGCCAACCTAGCGAGGGGAAAGAGGCAGTATACTACAATCTCTGCAATTAAAAATCAGGGGGGTAAGATAATGAAAGATCCGAAACAAATAGTAGAGATATTGGGAAAATACTATGCAAAATTATATGATACACCATCGGAGAGAGAGGGGGGAGACGATTGGCTACGGACATATCCCATGACACGACTTGACGAATCGGCCCTCTTAGACCTCAATAGACCAGTCACGAGTGAAGAAGTCTCAGGGGTGATAAAAGAACTGAACGCAAATAAAGCACCTGGCCCAGACGGATTCAGCGGGGGATTTTATAAAGCGATTTACCCCATGATTACTCCTACCCTGACGTCCCTCTATAACTTAATTCTACAGGGAGCCCCAATACCTGCTCAAATGAACATGGCACACATAACGCTGATCCCAAAAGGAGGCAAGGACCTAGAAGAGCCGGCCAATTACAGGCCGATATCACTAATCAATGTAGATTTAAAAATACTGTCTAAACTGATGGCCAATAGATTGGCGCAGCATCTCCCGGGTCTGGTTGGTTCCCACCAGGCAGGATTCGTAAAGGGGCGGTCAGCAACGGGTAACATAAGGAGGGCACTATTGACGATTGACTCGGTCACATGGGATGGGAAACCAAAAACAGACAGAAACCCAGCCATGGTCACGCTGGATGCAGAAAAAGCATTTGACAATGTCCGGTGGCCATGGCTGGGTAAGGTGCTAGATGCGGTGGGACTGAAGGGCCCTTTCAGGACATATCTAGAGGCTCTTTACACGAATCCCAAAGCCAGAGTACGCACGCCGGGATTTCTGTCCAGTGTATTTAATTTACACAGGGGAACCCGACAGGGCTGCCCGATGTCACCCCTCCTCTTTAATCTGGCAATTGAACCACTTGCCCGTTATTTAACGAGTGGTGAAGATTTTGAAGGGATAGCCATTGGCTCTCAAAGGATACGTTCAAATTTCTTTGCAGACGACATAATCTTATACCTAGAGAATCACTAATAGAATTGCCAGTCATACTGCAAAAATTAGAGAAATATGGATCCTTTTCGGGGTTCAAGTTAAATAAGACAAAATGTGAGATACTCTTCCTGACAACAAGAGGGAGACGTGAGATAGGGGAGACAGAAGAGCCCGGAAAAATATTTGACATACCAGTGGCCAAGAAATCAATTAGATACCTGGGGATACATTTAGCACGAAACACTGATTTGATTTATCGTCTAAACTATGAACCACTTCTAGCCAAGATGGAGTTAGACCTCAACAAATGGGAGGCGCTGCCGCTCCCCCTGCTGGGCCGTGGACACTTGCTCAAAATGATGAGCTTTTCTAAGCTCCTCTACCCGCTTCAAGTATTGCCTATGTTAATACGCAATAGAGATATAATCAGAATAAATAGGGCATATGCCAGATTTTTATGGCAGAACAAACGCCCTAGAATTCGCCTGAAAACTCTGATGCTGCCAAAAGAACAGGGGGGTCTGGCCATACCCGATGTACGAAGCTGTAACTTGATCTGCCTGGTCCGCCACATCTTGGACTGGTTGGGTGGGACAAGCAAGTTTTCAGACTGGGAGTTGGAATCTGAACTTTGCAGACCATGGAGTTTAGCTTCAATACTACACACATCGAGATCTAGTCTCCCAAACAGGACAAAACACTCAATAGTGATAAGAGACACCATAGCGACATGGAAAATAGTTAGGAAAAAACAAGGTCTCTCTTGGCGAATGTCCAAATTTGTTTCCCTGTGGGCACACCCTGAGTTCCCGCTGGGAAGAGAGAATAGTCTCTATCAAAGATGGAGGGATGGAGGAATAGAAAGGGTTGGTGATCTTCTCTGCCGTAAGGAATCCAGATGACTGACAGGTTTAGAACTACTACAATCAATGACACTGCCAGAACACCATATGATACAGTTTAAACAACTAGAACATCATATTATGAACAAGCTGGTTAACGTTCAGTCAGAGTGTGTGATGAATACCTGGGACGACTTACTTTCTAGGGGGATAGTCAACACAAGTGTTTCAACCTTATATAAAGATCTAAGGCCTCATATAAATCAGAATACACAACCACGACTCTTCAAGGGGTGGGAAGCCAGATTGAATGAGGCAGCACTGGAAACGAAAATTCTAAATGGTTGGAGGCTATTTAGAGAAAATATAATTAATGAACAATGGCGAGACTCTCAATTCCGCCTGATTCACAGGGCAATCTACGGATTCACAGCATACCAGAACAAGACAAATACAGACAGGATACAGGCGTGTCCGAAATGCCACACACCAAATACTGATCTCTTTCACGGTATATGGGATTGCAGATTAATTCGCCCTCTCTGGTCACACATTGAAGAGATGGCAGGGAAGATAGCGGGAGGTCAGAAAGAATTAGGTAGAGACGGATGGCTGTTTCACTGTATAGACAATTCCCATGGTACCAGGAATGAAAGACGCATATTACACACATTGGCAATTTTAACCAAACGTGCCATATTGCGCCATTGGCTGGACGCCAAGTCACCCTCACATGACTCCATACTAAAAGACATCAAGGCAGCAATGAGATCTGAACAAACAGAGGCAGAAACTAATAAAGATGAACTAACAAAAAAATTCTTCAACAAGTGGAAGGGCTTTATCTTAACTTACCTCTTAGATGAGGAGATTAAATCAGTGGTATGGCCATTTAGAGACTCTACTTGGTGCTCGCTAGAACAGTTACAAGGTAACCTGGGGAGACTAGAGATCCACTAATGCACTAATGTACATGATATTAGATATATGATAAGAAGGTTGTATAAGATAAAAAAGATCAGTTACTACTTAATGTAATTACCATGATCGACACATATTTGATACGCATATTGGATAAGAATATTTGCTCTGCAAGGGAAGGGAGGGGGAGGGAATTTACTCCAGGTTGGAGATTAGGAGGGTTTGACGTTTGTAACTTGTAATGTTTACTGTGTTGAACAAATTGTGAAAATGTTTGGAAAATCAAATAAAGAGATTTGTTAAAAAAAAAAAAAAAAATAGAAGGAGACAAAATGAAGCCCAAAAAATAAACCTTCTGGACACCAAAGCAACACATAGACCCCTTAACATACAAAGCATTGTCACGCAGAATCCGAAAGACCCACCTGAACTGATCCACATGAGAATCCCAATCGTCAGAAAAAATCAGGATATCATCCAAATATACAATCAAGAACTTGTCAATCAACTCCTGAAATATGTCATGCATAAAGGACTGGAAAAACAGAAGGAGCATTAGCCAACCCAAAAGGCATCACGAGGTATTCAAAATGGCCTTCAGGCGTATTAAACTCCATTTTCAATTCGTGTCCCTGCTTGATTTTGAACCTGATTGTAGGCCCTCCTAAGGTCAATTTTAGTAAACCAACATGCCACCTTAACCCTATAAAACAAGTCAGAAATCAAAGACAGAGGGTACTGAAACTTGACCATGATCTTATTCAAGAGGCGATAATCGATACAGGGTCTCAGGGAACCATCTTTCTTGGCAGCAAAGAAGAACCCCGTCCCCAACGGCGAAGAGGAAGGGTGAATATGGCCCTTCTCCAAAGAATCCTTAATATAACTCTGCATGGCAGCATGTTCAGGCACAGACAAGTTGTAAAGTTGACCCTTAGGAAACTTACAGCCTGGCACCAAATCAATAGCACAATCGCACGCCCGATTTGGCGGAAGAAAACTTGACATAGGCTCAGCAAAAACATCCTGAAAATCAGGCAGAAACTCCGGAATCTCCTGGGGCGGAGATGATATAGACATCAAGGAAATGTCATCATGTACCCCCTTACAACCCAGCCAGTTACGGACATAGATTTCCATTCCAACTCAGGATTATGGACCTGCAACCACGTAAAACCCAGCACCACAGCATCAGGCAGGTTATGCAAAACCAGAAATAGACAATCCTCCTGATGAGCTGGTGCCATGCGCATTGTCAACTGCGTCCAAAACTGAGGTTTGTACTGCGCAAGAGGTGTAGCGTTGATGCCCCTTAAAGGAATAGGGTCCCGCAACGGCTGCATAGGGAAGCCACAACGACTAGCAAACTCAAAATGCATCAAATTCAAAGCGGCACCTGAATCCACAAATGCCATAACAGAAAATGACGACAAGGAACAAATCAGAGACACAGATAATAAGAACTTAGGTTGTATAGTACTAATAGTAAAGGAACAAGCAATCCTCTGTGCCCGCTTGGGACAAACAGAGATGACATGAGAATCATCACCACAGTAAAAACACAACTTATTACGGCGTCTAAGTCCTTGTCGGTCAGTGCGAGATAGAATCCTATCACACTGCATCAGCTCAGGAATCTGCTCTGAGGATGACAATCCTGAGCTCGCCGCTCCCGCAGATGCCGAACAATCTGAATGGCCAGAGACATAGAATCGTTCAAACCCGCAGGCGTAGGAAACCCCACCATAGCATCCCTAACAGCGTCAGAAAGACCCTTTCTGAAAGGGCCACCAAAGCATCATCATTCCATTTAGTCAGCACAGAGCATTTCCTGAATTTCTGACAATACAATTCCACCGCCTCCTGCCCCTGAGACAGGGCCAACAGGGTCTTCTCAGCTTGATCCACAGAGTCGGGTTTATCATAAATTAAACCCAAGGCCTGAAAAAAGGAGTCCACATTTAGTAAAACTGGATCCCCAGAGGTGAGAGAAAACGCCCAATCCTGCGGATCGCCCCGCAGCAGGGAGGTAACTATTTTAACCTGCTGAACTGAAGCACCAGAGGACTGAGGTCTCAGAGGAAAAAACAGTTTACAATTATTTTTGAAGCTCAAATATTTGGACCTACCACCATAAAACAAATCTGGAGTAGGAATTTTTGGTTCCAAAACTGGAGTCTGAACTATATACTCAGAAATTCCCAGTACCCTTGCAGTGAGCTGGTCTAAACGAGAAGCTAGTTCCTGGACACTCATACTTGCACAAGACTCCACAGTCACCCAAAGAAAAAGAGGAAAGATAGAAAAAAGAAACAACAGCCTCAACACTTCTCTTCCTTTCTTCTGAGATGCATGTATCTTGATTTCAACTCTTTTGGCCAGTTGTACTGTTATGAACCGATGACTCAGGAGTAACATTCAGATTCCATAGAAGTCATTGGTAACTGTACTGACCGCAATCCCTGACTACACACCGCAACTAGAAGTAGCTGTGGGATGTAACTAACCAGACCTAGACACCTCTGCACAGCTGGAGAACTAACTGCTCCTAAAGATGGATGTAGGAAAAGCTATCTTGCCTCAGAGCAGAACCCCAAAAGAATAGCAAGCCCCCACAGATATTAACTGGGAAACCAGAGAAAGAAAAACAAACACAGACAGAGTAAAAGGTTTAGAAAAAGAGGACAAACTAGCTATATAGTGCAAATATTTTTTTTTTATTTGCATGAAAACTACTCCCTTTGAGAGGGACTGGCAGCTGGAGCAGCTCAGGAACAGCACAAATGTTCTGCCTTGAGGATTTGGCGTTTCCCTGGCAACCCACAACAAAGAGCTGTGACGCTATTTCAGTTTCACGGTCACATGACCGGAGAGGTCCTGTTCCAAGGACCAGGAGAGGAGAACGGAGAGGCAGCGCACACACTGCCGGCGGCGGAGGCTGGTAAACCGGGTTGTGCAGGACTTGCACAACCCGATAGGGTGAGTGGCAACTTACCCACGCCACTTAGACGTATTTAATAAGGGGATCCTACACATTTGCGCCCCTTTTCCTTTTTGTTTTGCAAACTAGCTATATAGGAAAGACAGGATAGAATACTACTGCGGTCAGTATAAAACCAAAGACAACTGGCAAGGATTGATACACTTCAAACCATTATATGCTCCAAGAACCAGATAGCCAATCATCACCATCACCTGTGAAGCCCACACAGTCAGCTGAATCACCAGCAACAACCACCGGAGGGAGCTCCAATTAATTCACAACAGCCTGTATCCTGACCTCTTGGGGTGTTTTTGAGTGGTCATGGGGGTCAGGAGACCCAAACGTCTACTGAACTACTTACAATTGACAGAATAATTACACAGAAAAATAATACTCCTTAAAGGGAATGTGTGACGTATTGACCGCCTTTTAGTCTAGAAGTGCTGCTGCTGTGGTTTAAACTTAGCTTTTTTTTCTCTGTCATTCAGTGTGCAGCTCTACAGGTGGAGATTGCTGCAGGTGTGTGTGATGGATATGACTCATGCTTAGGTGAGCTGAGGGGAGTGCCTGGCCTGGTTGCTCCCCACCCCATAACCATAAATGGGTCAGCTCACATCCACCTGCTGTCGCTGATTCAGTTCACTTCTGGACTGTGACCTGTTGTGAGCAGATGCTGATCTGAAGCTGCTGTTTTTCTCTCCATTGGAAGCTGCTGGGTTCCTTGATCCATGGGTGGAAATAGGGGCTTATGCCTAGGGCTTCTCAGGTGCTTTAGGGACTTAGGCTGGTGGCTTGGGCCTCCTCACCTTTAGAGGTACCTCCAAGATCAGGGTGAGCCAGGCACCACAGTATCAGGGCCAGAGCAGGCTCCCCTGAGCACCTACGTCCAGCTCCTTGCCTCCCAAGAGTGACATAATCAGCGACCCACTATTTTTTCCCCAAAGCCGCTATGTCAACACGAGCTTTTGCGCACCTGGTGGAGGAACTCTCTCAGGAGGTGTCTACCCTGCGAAACCAGGTGGTGCATCAGCTTCGAGAAGTGGTTGGGTAACTGGCTGCGGTTCACACGCTGGCTGTACCAGAACATAATATCTCCCTTCCTGACCAATTTTCAGGAGGGAGAGATACATTTTTTGTTTTTAGAGAAGCCTGCAAATTATATTTCAGGCTGCGTCCTTGTCTTCGGGGAGCGAGGAACAACGTGTGCCGATTATACCCTCCCTTCTTAAGGGGTATCCCCAGGGCTGGGCCTTCTCTCTGCCAACCGATTCTCCATCTATGCGGTCGGTGGACGAGTTTTTTGCAGCGCTTACCCTGGTGTATGGCGACCCTGATGCCATCTCCCTTGCTGAGTCTAAACTACGTAAGCTCAGGCAGGGAGCACGACCGGTTGAGGAGTATTGATCTGAGTTCATGAGGTGGGCCACTGACCCTCAATGGAACGACCCTGCTCTGAGGAGTCAGTTCTGTCTGGGGTTGTCAGATCGGTTACAGGACACCATGACTCAGTAAGCTGCTCCGGAGATGCTGGAGGCTGCAATGGCGCTTGCTATTAGGTTGGACAGATGCCTAAGAGAGAGACTGGATCTGCCCCTGCCCCCAGTGATCATCCCTGCTGTGGAGGTTACACATGTGGGTTTGATGTTCCTAAGCAGTTGGGGACTGCAGAGTCTTGTGCTAACCCATCTGCAGGTCATCAGGTTGGGCAGTCTTGTTTCTTTTGTGGTAAACCTGATCACTTCATTAGGGTCTGTCCATACCGTGCTAACCCCGCTTCTCAGCTGCAGATGTCCCATGTGGATAAGCACGTGAGTGCTGCAGTGTCTGCTGTGTTGGTCAGGCCTGCTCCTATGT
The DNA here is from genome assembly GCA_033576535.1 of Allobates femoralis. Classification (NCBI taxonomy): domain Eukaryota; kingdom Metazoa; phylum Chordata; class Amphibia; order Anura; family Aromobatidae; genus Allobates; species Allobates femoralis. The sequence continues at coordinate 277,105,122 of JARQOC010000001.1, forward strand.
CTCCACCGGTGGTGGTTGATCACCCACCGAAGGATAGGAGTAAAACCCTGATGGCACCTCAGATCGATGCTGGACTCAGGGGTTATCCGGAGAAGCATGTTAGGGGTTAGGTGGTTAGCCCCACTAAGCCCTTGGTGAGAATGATCCCTGAAACAAAACCGGGAACCATCTCTGCTGTTTGCCCCCTGAGAGTGAACCTTCCGTCTGTGACTGTGTGAATGGCAATAGACGTTCAGGTCCAGACCTGATTGTGGAAGACTATGTGTGGGTGCTGTCAAAACACGTAAGGTGGAAGTGTGTGGCTGGAGCTCCTACTACTGGAGTAATTGGTTCATTTAAAATTGCGGCCGTTTGCAACCCCGTGTTGTTCCAGATAGCCATCCCCCCAGTGCTTTGTACCTGTAATATCTTCCATAGGTCGTCGCTCAGGAGGTTCAGACCATTGCCGGATGTGTCCGGTTTGGAGTTCGGAGGCCTCTCATGAAGGGGGGTACTGTTACGTATTGACTGCCTTTCAGTCTAGAAGTGCTGCTGCTATGGGTTAAACTTAGCTTTTTTTTTCTCTGTCATTCAGTGTGCGGCTCTACAGGTGGAGATTGCTGCAGGTGTGTGTGATGGATATGACTCATGCTTAGGTGAGCTGAGGGGTGTGCCTGGGCTGGTTGCTGCCCACCCCTCAGCCATAAATGGGTCAGCTCACATCCACCTGATGTCGCTGATTCAGTTTACTTCAGGACTGTGACCTGTTGTGAGCAGATGCTTATCTGAAGCTGCTGTTTTTCTCTCCATTGGAAGCTGCTTGGTTCCGTCGTCTGTGGCTGGAGGTAGGGGCTTTAGCCTAGGGATTCTCAGGAGCTTTAGGGTCTTAGGCTGGTGACTCGGACCTCCTCACCTTTAGAGGTACCTCCGAGATCAGGGCGAGCCAGGGATTCCAGTATCAGGGCCAGAGTAGGCTCCCCTGACTCTCTACATCCAGCTCCTTGCTACCCTTGCCTCCAAAGCGTGACAGAATGTTTTTTACTATGGAATCTTAGATCAGCATATTGTAAGAGAAGGGTCCTTAACCTGCATGGGACCATGATGTGTGGCTTATAGCTGTCTTCCAGCTTGGTCTATTAGTACCCGATCTAGCAAACAGCTATAAAGAGCAGGTCTCCAAATGGTGACTTTTGGGAGTAGCCCCACACAGAAGAGCAGATCTAAATGGGGTAAGGCATAAACCCATATATCTTGGTTTACTGGCTTGTTGTGCTATCTGTGGAAAAGCTTTGGCTGTCATCATACCACTAATGGGGGCTCAAAGTGCCACTACTATGAGGGGGTGGGAGCTGGACTCTCTCTCAGAGCCTAATGTGGCTGTCAATGTCAGAAAGGTTGGTGAGCTCTGATGTAGGGATGGGACCTTGATTGCAGCTATGTGTTGCTTGTCTACATGCTGTCATTTTGATAAAATCACTGTTTTCTCTGCTGCTGATATACCAGTTTTCTGAATGCTAAGTTCTGAGTGTGTTCCATAATAACCACCCTCTGTCTCCTATAGATCATTAATATTATATTTCCACACAACCCCTTTAACTTCTTAGACATGATGCATTAGCTGTAATAGGTGCATGTCATTTAAAATACCAGTGTCTTGTTATGAGATACATGGACTATTAGGACTACATAGCTTCCCCTACGAGTTTTTATTCACAACTGCATACTACAGCACATAAGGATGTGGGTCAAGCCCCAGAAGTGTCATATCGCACAAGGCAGAATAAGGCGAGATCAATCTGAACCTATAACTCTAAGGGTACCGTCACACCTATCCACATCGCCGGAGATATCACCGGCGACGCACGGGAGCGTGCACGCTTTTGGCGCCCCGCCAGCGTCGCCGTCGCGTGTTTACATGCGGCGATACCTCCGGCGATGCACCGGCGATGTTACAGGCGACATCGCCACTGGGGTGTCCACAAACCCCAGCAGCGATCCTGTAACATGGGAGCCTATGGCTCCCATCGCCTGTAATATCAGCGATCACCATGTTACATGGGGCGATGTGTACACATCACCCCAGAGTGCTCACCTGGTTTCAGAGCAGTGCTGCGAAACCAGGCGACCACTCTAAGGCGATTTTTCGCCTCATTATCGCCCCTTTACACTAGGCGACGCACCGGCGCTGTCGCCGGCGATAGGCCACGCCCCTGCATCGCCTGTGAAATCGCCGGTGAAGTGTCCAGGTGTGACGGTACCCTAACACCCCATTAAATCACATTATTTTTATTTACTTCACATGCATTTTTGTATATGATGATTATTAATTATGCTGATGAATAATTTCATCCATTCCAGTTGAGTTTAGAGAACAGGACCAGCTATATATTTTAGCATTTATTCTTATATCCGCATAAATCTGACATATCTGCATCGTAAAAATTAGTAAACGTAGATGAAGCACAGAAAATAAACCTAAATCTAAATCCAGAACGTATGTAGAACAGTATTCCACCACAAGATGTCACTAAAATACTGATGGACTTAGTGATCCTCTTAGGGCCCTTTCACATCAGCGTTTTTTTAAATTTGCGGCAGATGCGGTGAAAAAACCGCATCTGCCGCAACTGCCGCATAACGGTTCCACTTGCGGCACGGTTGCGGTTTTTTCCATAGGAAGTATAGGGGGACTTGCGGCAGATGCGGCAAGTGCGGTATTGCACTTGCGGCAGGTGCGGCAGAGAAAAAAACCGCGGCTTACTGCGGTTTTTTTCTCTGCCGCACCTGCCGCAAGTGCAATACCGCACTTGCCGCATCTGCCGCAAGTCCCCCTATACTTCCTATGGAAAAAACCGCAACCGTGCCGCAAGTGGAACCGTTATGCGGCAGTTGCGGCAGATGCGGTTTTTTCACCGCATCTGCCGCAAATTTAAAAAAACGCTGATGTGAAAGGGCCCTTAGACACATGGAATTAAAGTGGAATAATGGTGAAGTCAAAAGCAGGGGTATTAGCACAAATCAGGACCCCACAAGTATCAAAATTTAAACATGGGGGAGATTTGCTTTACAAAAGTCTCCAGAATTCTTGCACAATTTGCACTATCGAACTGTCTTATATGTTTTGGGTCACATTTATTATGTGTTTTGAACTCTTCCTATTCTTTGTCCAATGTAGAACATGATTTTGTACAAAATAGGTTTAGCTTCACACGAAAGGGAATAGTCTAATGTTCAATACCATTCTTAATAAAAAGCCAATACTTTAGCACAAAGTGAGCTAAGCAATATCTACTTATATAATCCGCAGTTGGGATTTCGGGCGTTGTCGCCGAATCCCAACATGCTTTGCGGGACTGCGAGTGATGACGCGCAGCGTCATCACGAGCCGCAGACCCGCACTACACTTGAAAAAAAAAAAAAAATATGCTCACCTCTCCCCGAGCCCCCGCCGTCTCCCTCCAGGCTTCCTCCAGGATTCCGGTCGCTGCCGGTGGCTGCCGCAGGCTCCGAGTGTCTGCAGACCTCTTCTACTGCACTCCAGGACCTGTGGTGATGTCACAGTCACGTGACACCAGCTTACTCTATGGTAACCTGGTGTCACGTGACTGTGACATCACCACAGGTCCTGAACTCCACTAGGACAGTGCGATCCCTCAGGCACAAGTGACAACAGCCAGGGGGAGCGCCAGGAGAAAACCGGCCGCCGCCACCATCACCCGATGCCTTCCTCAATGACTCGGCCCGCCGCGGCCGCCGCCACCATCACCCGACGCCTTCCTCAATGACGCAGCCCGCCGCAGCGGATCACGGTAGGATGGCGCCGCCGCCGCACTAGCATTGTATCCTGCACGCCCCCCCATGCCCTGCAGACTCATAACAACCCGCTCCTCCACCCTCCGCTCCTCAAGTAAGGTTACAGGTGCGCCGGCCCGCACCTCTGCCCCCACATCTGCCCCTGCTTTACCCACACTCAACCACACTCCTCACTCCTCTTAACCCCCTATCTCCTCACTCACCCACACTGCCCCTCCTCACTCCTCTTACCCCCCCACTATCTCCTCACTCCCCACACTATGCCCTCAGTCCCCACACTGCCCCTGCTCACTCCTCTTACCCCCCCTATCTCCTCACTCCCCACACTGCCCCTGCTCACTCCTCTTACCCCCCCTATCTCCTCACTCCCCACACTGCCCCTGCTTCCCCCCCCCCAATCACCCACACTGCCCCTGCTCATGCCCCCACTCTGTACCTGCTTACCCCTCTTACCTCCCCCACATGCCCCCACTCACCCACACCTCACTCACTCTGCTACCCACAGCGCCGCCTCTGGACTCTGCTGCCCACAGCGCCGCCTCTGGACTCTGCTGCCCACAGCGCCGCCTCTGGACTCTGCTGCCCACAGCGCCGCCTCTGGACTCTGCTGCCCACAGCGCCGCCTCTGGACTCTGCTGCCCACAGCGCCGCCTCTGGACTCTGCTGCCCACAGCGCCGCCTCTGGACTCTGCTGCCCACAGCGCCGCCTCTGGACTCTGCTGCCCCCGCCCACTGCTGCACAGGCCCTCTGGACTCTGCTGCCCACAGCGCCGCCTCTGGACTCTGCTGCCCACAGCGCCGCCTCTGGACTCTGCTGCCCACAGCGCCGCCTCTGGACTCTGCTGCCCACAGCGCCGCCTCTGGACTCTGCTGCCCACAGCGCCGCCTCTGGACTCTGCTGCCCACAGCGCCGCCTCTGGACTCTGCTGCCCACAGCGCCGCCTCTGGACTCTGCTGCCCACAGCGCCGCCTCTGGACTCTGCTGCCCACAGCGCCGCCTCTGGACTCTGCTGCCACACGCCGCTCTGCTCTGCGCCACAGAGCCGCCTCTATACTCTGCTGCCCACAGCGCCGCCTCTATACTCTGCTACCCACACAGCCGCCTCTATACTCTGCTACCCACTGACCCACCTGTATACACACAATTCATTTCACCGCGCTTCCGATGCAATTGCATCGGGCCTTTTTACTAGTATGATATAAATTGATGTAATTTTAGACAATCCAATCGGAGAACGAGTGCTCATTGGAACACTTGTTCCCACCTATTGACTTATCTACACAAACTGGCTAACAACCAGAGAATAAGTGCTCATTGGAACACTTGTTCCCACCTATTGACTTAGGCCGGTTTCACACCACGACAAGATCAGGTCCGGGGCTGTCCAGTGTGAACCTGACAGCCCGGGACCCGATTTTGCACTAATTCAGCCCTATGGGGCCAAATGGAGCCAGATGGCAGCTATTTGCCATCTGGTTTCCATCTGTCCGGGAGGATCTGGGAGAGTTCAGATTTTTCTCCCTGACACAAAAACATTGCTTGCAGCTTTTTTGTGTCCGGCAAAAATCAGACAAAATCGGATCCTCCCGGATCCAGTGCCCCCTAACATGGGAGTCTATGGTGCGGGATCCGACAAAAAATCGGATCCAGGAGCTGGACACTGGCTGCTGGAGTTTAGCAGCAAACACTGCTAAACTTTAGCACTAGGAGCTGTCCCCTGCCGAGATTTCAGGACCGCAGCTAGCTCCCCGCTAGCCGTGATCTTGAAATTTAAGCAGCTGCAGCTACAGCTGCGATCTCCCGAATCTGGCTGCAAACCAGACCGGAGGGCATATTTGCCCTTCGGTTATGTTTCAAAATTGGGTCCGGGGCTGTCAGGTTCACACCGGATAGCCCCGGACCTGATCTTACCGTGGTGTGAAACTGGCCTTATCTACACAAACTGGCTAACAACCAGAGAATGAGTGCTCATTGGAACACTTGTTCCCACCTATTGACTCATCTACTCAAACTGGCTAACAACCAGCTAGAAAACAAATTGCTCGTTTATTGGGTGCAATGATTTTTAAGCAGAATTCAAAATGATCGTTCTTGGCAGCACATCGTCCCAAACGAGTTACAGTATGTGGAGCTGATAATATGATACTGTAATAGGAACTGAAAGATCATATTAGCCACTTCCTGACATTTAACATACTGGTAGGTCCTCTATTGCAGTGTGTTCCTACAAATGGATATATATCGGTAAGTCCTGGCAATCGTGTGGGCACAGGAGCAATTTGTTGTCATTGCAATGCATTACACCAGTGATCAGACTAATAAAAAGTCCATAGTGGGACTACGTAACAAAGTGAATAAAAAGCTTTAAATAATTGTAAATATAACAAAACCGGATAAAATAAAAACAAGAACAACAAACCAGAAACAAAAATGACGCTATAAATACAAATATTTATGCAATAACAAAAATAAACAAAAAACTGCATATATTTGGTATCACCGCGACGAGAATGATCTAATCAATAAATCTGACAAACTACAGCCATGGCCAAAAGTTTTGAGAATGACACCAAAATTATATTTTCACATAATCTGCTGTCCTCTGGTTTTTATTTGTGTTTGTCTGATGTTTATATCACATACAGAAATATAATTGCAATCATATTATGAGTACCAAAAGGTTATATTGACAGTTAGAATGAGTTAATGCAGCAAGTCAATATTTGCAGTGTTGACCCTTCTTCTTCAGGACCTCTGCAATTCTCCCTGGCATGATCTCAATCAACTTCTGGACCAAATCCTGACTGATAGCAGTCCATTCCTGCATAATCAATGCTTGCATTTTGGCAGAATTTGTTGGTTTTTGTTTGTCCACCCGTCTCTTGATGATTGACCACAAGTTCTCAATGGGATTAAGATCTGGGGAGTTTCCAGGCCATGGACCCAAAATCTCTATGTTTTGTTCCCTGAGCCATTTAGTTATCACCTTTGCTTTATGGCAAGGTGCTCCATCATGCTGGAAAAGGCATTGTTGGGCGCCAAACTGCTCTTGGACGGTTGGGAGAAGTTGCTCTTGGAGGACATTCTGGTACCATTCTTTATTCTTGGCTGTGTTTTTAGGCAAGACTGTGAGTGAGTCGATTCCCTTGGCTGAGAAGCAACCCCACACATGAATGGTTCAGGATGCTTTACAGTTGGCATAAGACAAGACTGGTGGTAGCGCTCACCTCTTCTTCTCCGAATAAGCTGTTTTCCAGATGTCCCAAACAATCGAAAAGGGGATTCATCAGAGAAAATGACTTTACCCCAGTCCTCAGCAGTCCACTCCCTGTACCTTTTGCAGAATATCAGTCGGTCCCTGATGTTTTTTCTGGAGAGAAGTGGCTTCTTTGCTGCCCTCCTTGAAACCAGGCCTTGCTCAAAGAGTCTCGGCCTCACAGTGTGTGCAGAAGCACTCACACCAGCCTGCTGCCATTCCTGAGCAAGCTCGGCACTGCTGGTAGTCCGATCCCGCAGCTGAAACAGTTTTAAGATACGGTCCAGACGCTTGCTGGTTTTTCTTGGGCGCCCTGGAGCCTTTTTGACAACAATGGAAGCTCTCTCCTTGAAGTTCGTGATGATGCAATAGATTGTTGACTGAGGTGCAATCTTTGTAGCTACAATACTCTTCCCTGTTAGGCCATTTTTGTGCAGTGCAATGATGGCTGCACGTGTTTCTTTAGAGATAACCATGGTTAACTGAAGAGAAACAATGATACCAAGCACCAGCCTCCTTTTAAAGTGTCCAGTGGTGTCATTCTTACTTAATCATAAAGTGGTGTCATTCTTACTTAATCATGACTGATTGATCGCCAGCCCTGTCCTCATCAACACCCACACCTGTGTTAATGGAGCAATCACTAAAACGATGTTAGCTCCTTTTAAGGCAAGACTGCAATGATGTTGAAATGTGTTTTGGGGGTTAAAGTTCATTTTCTAGGCAAATATTGACTTTTGCAAGCAATTGCTGTTAAGCTGATCACTCTTTATGACATTCTGGAGTATATGCAAATTGCCATTAGAAAAACTGAAGCAGTAGACTTTGTCAATATTAATATTTGTCTCATTCTCAAAACTTTTGGCCATGACTGTAGGTAACACTTTCAGTGAACATAATAACAAAAAAACTGGCTTTCTCTTCAAACCTTCAGAAAAAAGTGCAATAAAAATGCCACAAAAAAGGCAAATGTAAATAATTATGGTACCACTGAAAGGTCATCTTGTCCTGCAAAAACAGGCTGCCATATAGCTCAGTCAGCAGAAAATTAAAAAAGCTATAGCTGTCAGAATATAGTGCTAAAAAATAATTTCTTTCTATAAAATTGTTTTTTATCGTCTGAAGGAAGCAAAACATAAAAAAAAGCAATATAAGGCTGCTTTCACACTGTTTTTTTTTCAAAAATACGGCAGATACGGTAATAAAAATGCATCTGCCGCATTTACCGCATAACTGCCTCACTTGCGGCACACTTGCGGCAAGGCCCATGCATTGTCTATGGGGCTTGCGGTAAATGTATGGCAACCGCGGCAAGTGCAGTTTTCTAACATGGGGCCCTATGGGAAACGCATCCGTTAACACATGGTACATATAGGTACCATGCGTTAACGCATGTGTTAACGCAAGCACTATATATGACTCAATAATGACAAGGAAAGACACTGGATCCGTTAACGGATCCAGTAGACAGATTCAGGCTCCCAAGTGTGGCCCTAGCCTTAGTGTGTGACAGTAGTCAAACACAAAAAAACACTATAAACCTGATATAGTTGTAGTTGCATCCACCTGAAGAAAAATATCATCTTTTCACTGATACCGCATGGTGAATGGCACAAAAAGTAAATAAAATATATTCTTGACCCACTGTTGATTTGTTTATTCTGCCTCCAAAAGATCACAGTAAGGCTCAGCTCACATTTATCCAGCGATCTGCACTGAGCGCTTACATTAAGGTTTACATGTAAATCTCTGACATACAGGATTCAGACAGAACCCCTGTTGGAATATTCCCTGAAATGAGGCAGATGGAGACACTGTGGACAGCATCTTGCCTATAATACAGTGTCTTTTTAAGCAGTAATAAAAGCACGGTCAAGCACAGTTTTGTGTAATTCTGAAAAGACAGACACCTCAGAACAGAGGCCGGACAGAGTCCTGAGTATCTCTACTGCCTCATCATAGTAAATAGTTACCTCTGGGTTTCATCTGTCTAACATCATTTGACAATTTAGATGCAAACCCCAAAGTAAGTGCTCAGTGTAGAGCACAGGATAAATGTGATCCAAAATGTCATGTAAAATGTTCCAAAGAAAAGATTCAACACATTCCACAAAAAAACAAACCTCCACTCAGGCTTGCCTTGTGTCAATGGCAATATAGGGTGCTTCCACATTACTGGAAACCCAAAGACTCTGGAATACCATCATGGCTTCCTCCAAAAAGCGATCTAGCAAAATCTGCACTACCAAATCTACATGCCCACTTCTGAGCCCCACAGTGTGCAAGATCCACATCTAGCATCCACATGTTTTGCATTTCTGTAGTGAGGAGAATCGGCTTAATTTACCAGGTGGGTGTCTCCAGAAGCACGTGTGGCGCCCCTGCGTCCTGGTCGCCACAGTAATGCAGCAACTAATCCACAGGTGTGGTGTCATTGCTCACATTACATCTATCCCCTGGGATCCAAACAGCAGCGCTGGTCATCCCTGACCAGGCACCACAGATGGTGTCCCCTGTAAATATTTAGCTTAATTTGCTTGGTCAGGATCATGAAGCTGGGCGACCGTCACCGTGACTCCCCAAAAGACTGCTGGCCCGGATACCGAGTACCCGCGGCCCTTGCGACCGTTGCATTTTGCATAATGAAAAAGATTTACGAGCCCCGTTAACCGAGTCCTGTGTGCCGCAAAGACTGTGTTTTAAAAGACTGTGTAATGGCGGCCACCATAGCCTAACACCATGTGCTGGCCAGGAGGAGTGTCCCGTCCTCCCATTGTGGGCAGAACCAGACAGAACCTGCATCTGCCCCTTTCACTGACTGTAACCCACCATCACCTGTCCGTCAGCTGAACCGCTCCACCCCCTGATGTGCACGACAGAGCTGGAAGTGAGGACTGCCAGCGAGACGGTAGGGGCAGATAACAGTGCGACACATGCAGTGAGAGAGGAAGGAAGCTGCACATGGCAGAGAATGCTGGAAGAGCACCTGAAGGAGCAATGGCGTCCGACGAGAGGAAGGTACCGACATCGGAGGTCACCGAATTGTCTTTACCAGGGTGCCTTTGGATTTCATCAGATCCACTGTCACTCATATACCCGGGTCTCCTAAGTGTAGAGGTAGAGGAGCTGAGCTGGCAGCTCTTCCATCTGCAAGCGGCAGAATTTAGCAAATTGCAGCGGGCCTTGCAGGCGAAGGCTGCCCGTCCACCGGCGGCGCAGAGCCCCGACCCTCAAGCCCTGGAGGAGGCTGGTACCGGACCTAATACAGCCATCACAGGTACAGTCATCACCCCAGTCACCTCAACTACCTTAGTTGGGACCTTGGATGTCCCTCCAACCACCAACCGCGCCAGGGCTACCCAGACTCAAAAGCTAGAGGGGGAGAGTGGAGCAGCCCCAGGGGATAGGCTATGGGCCCTGCTGAAACCCATGCTCTCACCTGAAATGGGGGGCGGGGGGCCCAGGCAGAGGCTGTTAATTTACGATGGGTCCAATTAGGAAATGCCATAATGGGGTTCCCTGAGGGCAGCCATGCTGCTTCATCATCGTCTGGGGACCTGTTGGAGGTCATCCTGGAAGAAGAGTACCATCACTGACAGCAGGGAACAGAGGACGCCAGTGAGAGACCCAGGCTAGGTGACGGGCAATGAAGGAATCTGATCTGAAGACCAAGAGTAAGGTCCGTAGCGCTCAGGCTGCAGAACAACTGGAGAGGAGGAGGGATTTCATCCTTAATTTCGACCTGCACAAGGGGTGGGGCTTTAGCAAGGAGCCCCACATGATTAAAGGGAACCTGTCACCTGAATCTAAGTCCCTACACTATCACTATCTGTCCCTACACCTTCCTAGCTGCTCCCTATCTATCCCTTTCTCATTTAAAGTGGTCATATGAAACATCTCAAAAATAAGTTTAAACTTACAGCAATCCCCGTGGTTGGGGGACTGGAAAGGCGGGCCCACGCTCCATTCACCACTCCTCCGTTGTATAGTGCACGCCCCGCTGGGCAGCATTATTCTTTGTCCCCACCATTTGGAATCTCCCGCCCTCTGTGACATTCTATGCACCGGTCGGATGTCACATGCGGCGCGGTGCATTATGGGGCCGGTCACGTGATCAGCTCTAGTGCATTATGCCAGTCCTGGAGTGTCCCCTTCTTTGTCTGGTCCACCTCTCTCCTTAGAGATGCCCTCCTATCAAGAGCGCAGGGCACCCTGCGCCCGTCCTCTCTGCTCTTCTGTCACCGTCTGACTGACTGTGTGTAAAATGTCACTCATGTTTTCCCGCTCTTCTAGGCTCCACCCCCTGGGACCTACTGAATACCAGTCCCCTGTGCTAAGATATCCTATGAGCGGATTTTGGGTGCAGACTTTGGGTTTCCTCCTCATCCACGACTACGGAGGCACTACACCTTCTGTTTGGGGTGCAGTACCCCCCTGTGGCGTCCCGCCAGAGGGGCGCCACATAAATATTTCCTTTAATTTGCTCGGTCAGGGCCACAGAGCTGGGCGACCACCCCCGTAACTCCCCAAAAGGCTGCGATCGTTGGGCACAATCTGTGGGCACTACAAAGGCAGATTGTGCAATTTTCATTCAGCAACATCCATTGCTACTTGCTTCTGGAAAGCATGATAGAGTCAAAATAGTCACCACACCTGTGGATAAATTCACAGATGGTGTAATTTCCAAAATAGCGACACTTAAGGGGGTTCTGCTCTTTTGCACTTAGGGGCTCTGTATATGAAGTTGGCAAACTATTCTAGATATACTAGGAAAATCTGCTCTCCAAGGGTCAAATTGAGTTTCTTATCTCCCTCGGAAGTCGTACCGTATGGCTAAGGCCACTTTCACATCAACGTTATTGTCTGTATCCGGCCGATCCGGACAAAAATATGCATCTGGCGCATGTGCCGACTAATGGCCACACTTGCGGTACACTTGTGGCAAACCCCATTAATTGTCTATGGGGCTTGCGGCAAGTGGTATTGCAGTGATCCAGCAGGTGCGGCCTTGCAAAATAACCGCAGCTGACCGCATTTTTTTTTGCGGCCGCAACTGCCACAAGTGCTGGATTGCGGCAATACTGCACTTGCCGCACTTTAGACAATGCATGGGGCTTGCCGCAAGTGTACCGCGAGTGCACTGGGCACATGCGGCAGATGCGTTTTTTTGTCCGGATCGGCCGGATCTGGACAAAAACGCTGATGTGAAAGGGGCCTTAGAAGTAATGTACAGTCACATATGGGGTATTGCCATGCTCAGCAGAAATTATGTAAGGCTAGGGTCACACATCCGTTTTTTTTTTAAAACCTGATCCGGTTTTGAGCTTTTTAAATCAGGATCAGGAAACGCTCCTCATAGGAGCCTATGATAAAAGCTGGATTGCTTCACAAGCAATCCGGTTTCCATCTCCGGCTCTGCAGCCTGCGTGTAAAATCATGCAGGCTGCAGTTTTCGAAGCGGTTCTGTTATCTGCAATGCGGGAACCGGATTGCTCAGGATGTGTAATCCTGAGCAATGCGGTTCCCGCATATACTTTGCTTATCCCGGCTGCTGCCGGGATGAGCAAAGTGTTCTGTGCAGTGTGTAAACTTTTAATTTTATTAATAAATGTTTCTATAATGTCTCTAGGGGGTGCCCACCCCCCCTAGAGACCTTCCACCCACTCAGGTGGGCATATAATGCTTTAAGCACTTATGTACAGCAGCCGGCTCCAGGAGCCCACCGCTTTTATTGATTAAACTGTACAGAGCCGCCTGGAGCTGGCTGCTGTACATAAGTGCTTAAAGCATTATATGCCCACCTGAGTGGGTGGAAAGTCTCTAGGGGAGGTGGGCACCCCCTAGAGACATTATAAAAACATTTATTAATAAAATTTAAAGTTTACACACTGCACAGAACAGTTTGCTCATCCCTGCGGCAGCAGGGATGAGCAAACTATCCGGTAACCGTATTCCACAGGATTCCACATTCTAAGCAATCCGGTTACCGGATTGCTGGATGTCAGAAGCCAATTGCGTTTATCGCATTCGGATCTGGATGCGGTGAACGCAATTTGATTTTTAAGTGTGACCCTAGCCTAAGACATTTTGGTGCCATCGTTACTGGAAATAGAGAAATCCAAACTGTAAAGTTCTGGGGTTGATACCCAACACCTAGTGTTCAGGCACAAACCCCAAACATGGACTTTCCTGAATCGTTTGTGTTACCGTTCGGTTTCAGGTTTGGCTGGGGGGGGCTGTAAAAATAAGCAAAAGAGTGATTAAATATACTTACCGAGTTCCCCGTGCTTATACTTCCTGGTTATTCACTGCACTGGCTCCAGAAGCCAATCACAGCTGCTCACTCTCTATGACAGTGTCTGTGATTGGCTGTTGTATTTCCCACATTTCTACTTTATATCAGCACAATTTTGGGAATTTTTTTGTTAGGAAGTTAGAAGGGTTCAAAGTTCAGCATCAATTTCTAATTTTTATTTTAACATTTACAAAACCATTTTTTTTGTGACCACATCACATTTGAAGTGATTTTGAGGGGCGTACATGACAGAAAATACCCAAAAGTGGCAACATTCCAAAAATTACACTCCTCAGACTGCTCAAAACCACATTCAAGAAGATTATTAACCCTTCAGGTGCTTCACAGGAATGAATGCAAAGTGGAATGAAAAAATAACTTAAAATTTACATTTTACCTTAAAAATGTTGCTTTACCATCAATTTATTCACTTCTACAAGAAATAGCATGGCAAAAAGGACCCTACATTTTGTTACCTAGTTTATTCTGAATGTGCAGATTCCCACATGTGGTCAGAAACCGCTGTTTGGACAAATGGGAGATCTCAAAGGGGAAGGAGCGCTATTTGTAATTTGGAACACAAATTTGGCTGAAATAGATGAAAGGCACCATATTGCATTTCAAGGGCCCCAAAAAGTACCTAAATAGCAGACAACCCCCACAAATGAACCCATTTTGAAACTAGACCCCCTCAAAGATTTTATCTAGGGGTATAGTGAGCATTTTCAGCCCACAGGTACTTCACAGGATTTGAAAACAATAGGTCATCCTGTTGAACATTTTTTTTTCACATATATGTTGCTTTAGTATCAAAATGTATCCCTTTTACAAGAGGTATCACCAAGAAGTGTACCACACACTTTGTTACCCACTTTCTTATGAGTGTGGAGATGCCCCATATGTAGACAAAGAGTTCTCTTTGGACAAACGGGAGGGCTCAGAAGGGAAGGAGCAGTATTTGAAATATGGTACACAATTTTGGCTGTAAAGGGGTACCTTTACACGCCGCCACTGTGCCTAGCAACAGGTATCCACCGCACGTGCACACGCACGTTTTTAACGGTGGATACCGATCATTAATGCCGTATGTACACGCCGCGTTGTCAACTAAAGGTATCTTTGTTCCCTGGAAGTTCCGACAGATCCTGCGGCTTACTTCCTGTTGAATACCTTCCCTGCTTTACATGCCGCTACCACAAAGGAATATGGGCGTACATCTTTCGTGCTGCAAGTACATAGGAGTGACAGAGTTGGGTATTTCGTGACGCTTAATACGCTGATTGGACAACGCAATAGCGTCATGCTTGGCCAGCCTGCGCAGGAAGGCTGGCTAATACATGACGCCATTGCAATTGTGTAGTGTGAATGGACAGCTCTTTAAATATGGCGCCCTGTGAAGCGACAGCCAATGGTTACACAGTAGCCCCCACCAATGATCGCTGATGGGGCGTGGTATCCATGACGCTGTGGCACGCCCCTGTGAAATCACTAGGCTTCGCAACATCTATGTCTGTGCCCCATTTAGACGCCACTACCATAGCAATTGTGCCTTTGTCTTGCCTTCGGTTTTTGAGCATGGCTCATCAACAGGTATCTGAGTCAACTGCAGGATACTGGGAGGAATTTCCCTATTTACACGCCGCCATTTCGTAGCAATTTCATGGCAACAGGCACATATATCCCCAACGCCAGGCAGTTGCTACCTTCCAGTGGTGGTGTGTAAAGGTACCTTAAGGGCCCCTTTACACGCCACCACTTGCGGCGCGAAAGATGTGGCCATATTCCTTTGTGGTAGTGGCGTGTGATGCAGCGACGGTATTCAACAGGAAGTCATCCGCAGGATCTGTCGGAACTTCCAGGGAACAAAGATACCTTCAGTTGACAACGCAATGGCGGCGTGTACATGCGGCATTAGCGATCGGTATCCACTGTTAAAAACGTGCGCTTGCACGTGCGGTGGATACCAGTTGCTAGGCACAGTGGCAGCGTGTAAAGGTACCTTAATAGTTTGCAGGCACCATGTCACATTTGCAGGGCCTCTAGGGAGCCTAAACAGCAGACACCCACCACAAATGACCCCATTTTGGAAACTAGACCCTTCAAAGATTTTATCCAGGGGTACATTAATCATTTTGAACCCACTGGTACTTCACAGAATTTGATAGCAATAGGTCATCATACTGAATTCTCTTTATTTTCATAAAAATGTTGCCTTGGGACCAGATTTCTCACTTTTACAAGGTGTACCACCAAAAAGTGGACCCCAGAATTTATTACCCACTTTCTTATGAGCGCAGTGATACCCCACAAAAAGTTCTGTTTGGAAAAATGGGAGGGCTCGGAAGGGATGGAGGAATATTTACATTTTGGAGAAGCTGGAATAGATTGCGGGCACCATGTCACACTTGCAGGGCTGCTAGTGTGCCTAAACAGCAGAAACCCATTACCCCATTTTGGAAACTAGACCCTTCAAAGATTTTATCCAGGGGTACAGTGAGTATTTTGAACCCACAGGTACTTCACAGAATTTGATAATAATAGGTCATCATATTGAAAATTCTCTTTTTTCACAAAAATGTTGCTATAGCACCAAGTTTCTCACTTTTACAAGAGATAACACCAAAAAGTGGACTCTACACTTTATCACCCGCTTTCTTATGAGCACGGCGATAACCCATATGTAGACAAAAATGTAAGTTTGGACAAACAGGAGGGCTCAGAAGGGAAGGAGCAATATTTGAAATATGGAACACAAATTTTGCTGAAATAGTTTGCAGGCACCATGTCACATTTGCATAGCCGCTAGGGTGCCTAAAGAGCAGAAACTCACCACAAAAGACCCACTTTGGAAACTAGACCCCTCGAAGATTTTATCTAGGCATATGATCAGCATTTTAAACTGACAGATACTTTACGGAATTTCAAAACAATAGGTCATCATATTAAAAATTGTTTTTTTCACAAGTGTTGCTTTAGCACCAAATTTCTCACTTTTACAAGAGGTAATAGCAAAAAGGGGACCCCAAACTTTATTGCCCACTTTCTTATGAGCGAGTTGATACCCCACATGTAGAGAAAAAGTTATGCTTGGACAAATGGGAGCATTCAGAAGGGAAGGAGCAATATTTGAATTTTGGAGAAGCTGAAATAGATTGCGGGCACCATGTCACATTCAGGCGGTGCCTAAAAAGCAGAAACCCCCACAAATGACCCCATTTTTTAAACTAGACCCCTCAAAGATTTTATATAGGGGTACAGTGAGCATTTTCAATCCTAGGTTGTTTTCAATAATAGGTTGTCATATTGAACTTTCTTTTTTTCATACTAAATTTCTCACTATTAGGGTATTGTGCACACGATCTGGAGACACTGTGTCTCCTCTCCAGCTGAGAGCCCGGGGATCTCGGCAGATGAACGCAGCCACTCGTGACCATGGTCAGCATTCGGGGCACAGTGGCTTTTCATTTCATTCACCCACCTAGATCTCCCCCGACTCCACAGTGCTAAATTGACATGCTGCACTCAATAGGCGGCATGGAAAGCAACCCAGCGGTTCAATTAATGCTTTAGAGGAAACAAGCACAGTGGGCACAGGATTTCTGTAAATCCCATCCACTGTGCTTGTACTGCACAACGCAGTGGTTGAGGTGTATTGATAACACTATGTGTCCAAACCGCTGCAAATACTGATATGTGGACATACCCTTAGGGTTCACTCATATCTGCGTATAAAATCTGTGAGCACATTGCGAGAAATATTGCATTGCACTTGCACCAATAGGTGAGAGCATATATACTACTTTTTCCTGTTCATAATTTGGCGTGTGGGGCAAATCGCAGCCTGCAACAAGTGGCTGCATATCTAGCCAATACAAGTCAATGTTCGGCACATGAACTGCACATAGACGGCCCACAGACCACACACAAACCACACACAGACTACACTCAAACCACACACAGACCGCACACCGCCAGCACACAGACCCCACACGGGCTACACACAGACCACACATGAACTGCACACAGACTGTGCACAGATTGCACACAGACCACACACACAATGGGTTTTTTACATCATCTTTTACATACTCTAAAAAGCTTTGATAGATTGGTGGATAGATAGGCAGATATCAAACAACTATATAATGTCCCACCCCCTATATATTGTAAGCTTTCACCCTTTAGTGCCTTTCATGTGGCAATGAAGGGTGTTTAGACTTGTGTTTAGCCAAAGTCCCCCCTGCAGGAGCAAGGGGGACTTTGGCATTACTGGAGTATACGGGGGGACCAGGTGAGTATATTTCTCTGTCATCCTACATTTTTGATCATGTCAGATGGCAGAGAAATATTTCTTTACAGCCGATGTCAGTTTGATTCACGTGATCACCGGTATATGGTGTATATCTGTAATCACATGATCAGGAATGAGAAAAAAACAGCCTGACTCATAATCTTCAGGGTCTCATTTACCCCTGGTAGCTAAAACCCCACAGAATTTCTGACACTGGGGTGGGGTGGGGGGGGGGGGCGCTGCAGGTCTTTTTCCTTTCTGACATCCCTGGACATCAGAAAGGAATAGTACCCTCAGATGCTGATGTGTAGAGTCATTCGGCTGTTGCTGTGGGCTTAAGGGTTCCAAGTCACATTGGGAGAGCTGCTTAGGTGCCAGAATAGCAGAAATACTCCACAAGTGACCCCATTTTACAAACTGCACTCCTCATTAAATTCATCTAGGGGTGCAGTGAGTATATTGACCCCACAAGTGTGTCACAAAATGTTTAACAATGAATAAAAAATAATTAACTTTTTACCATTAAAATGTTGATTTAACCCCGGATTTCCAATTTTGACATATGCTTCTGGGGACACACACCCCATAAATTAAGCATGCTCTCCTCACTACAGAAATGCCAAACGTGTATGTTAACTGTGGTTTAGACCAGTTATAGGGCTCAGAAGGGTAAGGAGCATTTGGATTTGGAAGCGCAAGGTTTACTGTTTTTTTGGGGGCAGGGTCTAGGAACCATAGCACTTTTCCAGAGCCTTTGTGCTACCAGTAATGTGGAAGCCCATTATAGTTACGTTAACAGATGACGAACATTGGTGGGAACTACTTTTTTGGGGGTTGAGTTGAATGCCAATAATGGTAATTTGTGGTACAGAACATTTTGTATCAGTTCAGATTTATCCAGTGCTCTCTGGTGTGCACTTACATTAGGGTTTCCAGTTACATCTCCAAATTACATGATTCAGGTGAAACCCCTGATGGATAAATTCACTAATGAGACATCAGAGTTATTCTGAACTCCGTTCAACCTCTGTTCAGTGACATCCTTCTTTTCAAAGGTGCACAAAACTGTGGTTGACTTTTGTACATGTCTAAAATGTTGCAGAACAAGATGGTTGTATTAGATCACCACATTTTTAAGGCTATAGTTTTTTATTTTTATTCCAACAGAGTCATGTGTGGTCTTGTTCTTTGAGGCATGAGTTTGAGTTTTTATTGGTACCATTTTGGGCCACATGATGTTTTTGATTGCTTTCTATCCCACTTTTCATGAAGCAGAATTAAGAAGAAACAGAAATTCAGGATTTTTTTTTTAAATCATTCACCATGTCATAAAACTGATAAGAAATTGTTTTCTTCTGTTCAGTACAATTACAGCGATACCACATTTATATATTTTTTTATGTTTTGCCACTTTAACACCATAAAAACAATTTTATAGAATAAAAGTTTTTTGCATTGCTGTATTTTGAGAGCTATAGCTTTTGTATATCTCTGCTGACGCTGATAAAACTGTGTTGTGGCTTGTTTTTTGCGGGACAAGATGGCGTTTTCAGCAATACCATTTTTATTCACATGTGACTTATTAATTGTATTTTATTTTAATTTTTTAACAGTATGATAAAAAAGCAAAATGTTTTTGCCAGGGTGTTTCTTTATTTATTTTTTACAGTGTTCACTGAAGGGGTAACTATTGTGACAGTTTTATAGGTCAGGTGGTTCTGGATGCAGCAATACTAAATGTGTGTATTTTTTTGTTTATTTTTTTTAACATAGATATACATCTCTATTGGTATTATATTTTTACATATTTTTTGGCTTTTATTTTGTTTTACCTATTTTTACATTTATTTTTACTTTTTTCACCTTTTTACTTAGTCCCTACATGAGACATTACCTTTTAGTACTCAGATTGCAGTTATAATCCATTGCAATGCAGAATTAGGGGATTAATCCACCTGGAGCAGTGCGGGAGCCACCAGCCAGCCGAGTTTTGCCTTTCACAGAAGCTGGAGACTCGGCAGCAATTACACGAGCACAGCTGGCGTGCCCGCAAAATCACCAGGACGTACCCTTTACATCCTTGGTAGGGAGCTGCTCGTCAATCAGGACATATGGATTTGTGTAATTTAAACCATTATTCATAGTGTCAAACCTTTTTTTAAATTTTTCCATAGACATAGCCATATGAGTGCTTATTTTTGGTGAAACCACTTGTCCTTTGGAATTACACTATTCATTTTACCATTCAATAAACTTAAAAACTGGAAAAAAAATTCCAGTTCAGTGAGATGAGGGAAAAAAAAGCCTTCATTATGCCATAAAAACCTGAAGCAAGCTGAGGTTTATATCTGTACTTTTTTGGGGTACAATTTTAATTACTTTTAATGCATTTTTTGGGAAAAACAGCAACTCTTTTTGCTTTACGGCTCTTGCCGTAGAGGTTGTTATTTTGATATATGATACTTATGGATATCGAAATACAAAATTAGTATTTTTGATATTTTCAAGAGGTGTCATCTTTCATCAGGCCCATGAAGACCCATCAGCATTTCACAATTATGTCATGAAAATTGACAAAGAAACACAGCGATTATGTGCCTTAAATGCCACTGTTGAAGACTGACAGCAGCCAAGCAGAGCTGGCTCCAATGATATGGCAGATGTTAAGGATGGTCCATAATTTATCAATCAGCCAATGCTACTGGAATAAATCTGGCTTGTTTTAATACTGTCTAGTCTCAGATTACACTATCTAAAAATGAGACAGTTTTAATATATCTGCTCTATTGTTGTAAGCCTCGGTGATATCCTTTGAAACATTATAAAAATGTGACTAGTTACCTTAAACTGTACAGCACCTTCCCATCAGGCTGTACCCGCAGCATGATGTTATCTGTTGTGGTGTCATGGATAAAAGATCGTTTAGAATGGACAAAGAACATGTCCGGAACCCAAATCTTTTTTACCAGTCTCCCATCAAAGGTCATACTTTGGTTATTGCTACTGGGAAAGGACAGTCTCTCATCTTTCCAGTAATGTCTAAGGTACAAAGTCATTGTGAAATCCTGCAAAATAAACCATAAAAAAACATTAATAACAGCACATTCCAGGAGTCATGACCAACCAATCATTGGCTTATTCTTTTCTGCAGTGCTGGTCAGAGATTGTCATCTGCTGCCGGGCAAGGATCCATTAAATCAAATTAAATGTATTATTACAGTGGCCCTTACTTAGCTCTCCAACCCCCTAGCTTCACATAATGCTAAATTCTGATTGATGGAGGTCTCAGTAGCCAGATCTATGTAGACTACAAGACTGCTCAACAGTGCCACTTTACTTTCTCCATTTCATTTTTTATTTTAATTTACATGTAATAAATAATAATGTGCCGTGTACTTTGTTTAGTGCCTTGTTGGACACTAGTTGAAATTGAAATCAAAAGTAACAATTGTCATTATGTCCGGACAGTTCAACTTTAGTTTCGTCAGACCACAGGACATGTCTCTAAAAATGTAGGTCTTTGTTCCTGAGTTTATCATGACTTGTGTGTTTTTGTTTATCCATCCACTTTTTGGTTGACCACAGAGGTTATACATGTGATTGAGATCTATAGAATTTCCAGACCATGGACCCAAAATGTCAATGTTTTCTTCACCAAGACACTCAGACATAACTTTTGACTTGTGACATGGTCTCCATCTTGCTGGGAAAAAACATTGCTAATCTCAAATTGATCCTGGATCATGGGAGACGTTGCTCATAAAGCCCCGTTACATGGCACGACATCATTAATGATATCGCTTAAACGTCACGGGTTTAGAGTCGTTCAAGCAACATCGTTAGGACGTTGAATGTAACACTGAGAATCAACTATGATAAGTCGTTGGATCGCTGATCGCAGGTTTGAGACCATGTTCTCAAATCACACGATCAGCCAACCTGGTATATCGTTGTGTGTGACACTGCGATAACGATGTCGTTTACGACTTCGCCCATTCACAGCAATGAACAGGGATCGTTCACTGGATTGTGCAAATGATACCTGCTCGCTACATCGTTGGTAAATCGTCCACGATATCTAGACGAGTGACATCTCTCCAACGATATCAAAACGATGTCGGAAACGACCGCGCACCCACAAGATCGTTGCCGACATCGTTCCAACGTCGTGCCGTGTAATGGTACCTTTAGAGGGAATTTAGATTTAATTTTTTTATCCATGACAGTGTTCTTAGGCAAAATAGTGAGTCTCAAAACTTTTGGTTACGACTGTACATGCTTAATCAAAATGAAAAACCTATAGCCCTATGAAAAGCCATAACTCTGAGCAAAAGTGTACTTCAAACCCAGTAATTAGTTGTTAATTAGATAATTAGTTATATACTTATAGTATCAGAAATGCTTACCATGTCCACTTCAGAAATACTGTCTAAGCTTTCCACTTGTACATCTACCCCAACAGGAATTGCTGGCCCTTCAAGAACAAAAGAGTGAGTAACATTAAAAAAAATCATTTTACATAATATCCTTAAAGTAAGGGCTCATTTACCCTAAAAAAATTTTCAGCAATAACTGTCCACTTTGAACTGAGGACAAGCCTTTTTAAGTGGGGAAAAGATTGATAAGTTTGTGAAGCAAGATTTTTGCTTTCTGTCCCTATTTTCCAAGAGTTGCAATGTTTATATTTCCTTTGATTGATCTGTGTGAGGGCTTGAACTTTGTACGCTGAGATGAGGGTTTTATTGATAATATTTGAGGAACACATGATGTTTTGACTATTTTTGTTTGGACATTTCATTTAGGCAATAGTAGATATAATAAAAGCAATTCAGTATTTTTATTATCTTTCGCCTTATGGAGTTTAGTATGGGGAATTTGTCACGAACAGCATTCTGCTGTTCAATTGTGCAATTGACTGACAATTATTGGACAAGACTGTGGCTGTTTCCACTACTAGGCTGATAAGGCTGGCTTCACATTGCGGCGTGATCCGGTCCGGGTCTGTCAGGGGTGACAGCCCCGGACCGGGTTTTGGCCCCATAGTAACCTATGGGGCCGGATGGAGCCGGATGGCAGTTATCTGCCATCCGGCTGCCATCTCGCCGGATGAATCCGGGAGAAGTGGGATTTTTCTCCCGGATCCAAAACCGTTGCATGCAACATTTTTGGATCTGTCAGAAAAATCACACTTCTCCCGAATTCATCCGGCGAGATGGCAGCCGGATGGCAGATAACTGCCATCCGGCTCCATCCGGCCCAATAGGACACTATGGGGCCAAAACCCGGTCCGTGGCTGTCACCCCTGACAGCCCCGGACCGGATCACGCCGCAGTGTGAAGCCACCCCAACTGGAGCACTCACAGTGAGTGTATTGTATATATGCAACCAATATCAACGCATATATATATATAAGTCCAAGTTTTGTACATATATATATATATATATATATATATATATATATATATATTACACATTGTTATAGTGGGCTGCTAAGCTCCACAATAATCACAGAAAACTGCTAGCTGCCACCACCAATTGTTTTACAGGCGGATTGGACACATGTTACAGATAGCATATGGCTTGGGCTTGCGGTTTATAGAGCATGAGGAACAAAGCTATTCAATTTTATATAGTTAATCCAAAATGTAGGCAGTGTTTATAAAAGTATACAAAAAATGTTACAAAGGGGAACAAAACAGTACTGTATATACATTTACATACAATAAAAAGGATGAATGAAAGATAATTGCTAAACCTGATGTCACTGCAATGGCTTCAGAGCTCAGAGAAGGGAGGTACCCCTTAGGAAAAACAGACAGATTCCACGGCAAGCTGTACCTTTCAAAAATTAGCGAAGGAATAAATCCAATTTCTGATTTTTTTTTATATCAAAGTTATGCCTGCATTCCTTCCCTTGATGAGCTCATGTGGGAGCTGTATGTGGGATATGCTCAGCCCTTCAGAATTTTAGGAGATTGCCAACTTATAGGATATCTTCAGACCTGGTGGTCATAAGCATAACATTTTACAGCCAAATTTCCTATCACATTTTTACCTTTCCATAGATAGGAAATATGATATATGTTTTGTCATCCATATTAATTTAGAGCTCATAGACAGGCCTCTCAATTATGAAAAATAAGCACGTTATTCCTCTTGTGATTGTGATGCTGAAAGTATAGCTCCCATAAATATTGGATCAACACATACCCCAATATTCATCACTGACCACAAGTGTCCAAGTGTCTAGGCCAATTCTTTCAATTAAAGGGTACTTCTCCGCATCTGAATAAACAAATCCCAGATGTATTAGGTAAATTACCTATCCATACCAGGGGGTCCTAGCTGATCAGGGGCCAGATTTAATGTTATCTCTCTCTTCCTCCAGTTAATCTCATATGTTCAGTGTGGGAAGTGATATGTTCTCTCTAGCCAGAGATTTCGTATAGACTTTAATTTCTTTACCACATGACAGTAATAAATGTTATAGTTTGATAGTCCAGAATTTTATGGATGTGACAATACCAAATAGGTTTATTTATTTCTTTTTACATATCTTTATTTTAACCCTTTTCACATGCAGGTGATTTTCTGTTTTTTGTGCTTTAGTTTTTTCCACCCCTTCTTCCAAGAGCTACACTGTTGTGAAGAATTATTAGGCAAGTTGTATATTAGAGGATTATTTTTATCATTGATCAACAACTATGTTCTCAATCAATCTAAAAGACTCATAAATATCAAAGCTTAACATTTTTGGAAGTTGGAGTGTTTTTTTTTTTAGATTTGGCTATCTTAGGCTGGGGTCACACACACAGATATCTGTGCAGATATTGTTCACAGATCTCTGGTTGAAGTGAAATCATGGACAAATTGGTCTATTTGTATATGGCCACAAAATGGATCAATTTGTCCATGATTTCACTTCAACCAGAGATCTGTGAACAATATCTGCACAGATATCTGTGTGTGTGACCCCAGCCTTAGGAGGATATCTGTTTGTGCAGGTAACTATTACTGTGCAGAATTATTAGGCAACTTAATAAAAAACAAATATATTTCCATCTCACTAGTTTAGTTTCACCAGGTAAACTAATATAACTGCACAAAATTTAGAAAAAAACATTTCTGACTTGCAAAAACAACACACACAAAAAGTAGTGACTAAAATAGCCACCTTTCTTTATGATGACACTCAACAGCCTTCCATCCATAGATTCTGTCAGTTGCTTGATCTGTTTACGATCAACATTGCGAGCAGCAGCCACCACAGCCTCCCAGACACTGTTCCGAGAGGTGTACTATTTTCCCTCCCTATAGAGCTCACATTTTATGAGGGATCACAGGTTCTCTATGGGGTTCAGATCAGGTGAACAAGGGGGCCATGTCATTATTTTTTCTTCTTTTAGACCTTTACTAGCCAGCCATGCTGTGGAGTAGTTGGATGCATGTGATGGATCACTGTCCTGCTTGAAAATCATGTTTTTCTTGAACGATACCGACTTCTTCCTGTACCACTGCTTGAAGAAGTTGTCTTCCAGAAACTGGCAGTACATCCGGGAGTTGAGCTTCACTCCATCCTCAACCGAAAAGGTCCTACAAGTTCATCTTTGATGATACCAGCCCATACCAGTACCCCACCTCCATCTTGCTGGCATTTGAGTCGGAGTGGAACTCTCTGCCCTTTACTGATCCAGCCTCTGGCCCATCCATCTGGCCCATCAAGAGTCAGTCTCATTTCATCAGTCCATAAAACCTTTGAAAAATCAGTCTTAAGATATTTCTTGGCCCAGTCTTGATGTTTTATCATATGTTTCTTGATCAAAGGTGATTGTTTTTCAGCCTTCCTTACCTTTGCCATGTCCCTGAGTATAGCACACCTTGTGCTTTTTGATACTCCAGTAACGTTTCAGCTCTGAAATATGGCAAAACTGGTGGCAAATGGCATCTTGGCAGCTTCACCCTTGATTTTCCTCAATTCATGGGCAGTTAATTTGCAACTTTTTTGCCCAACACGCTTCTTGCGACCCTGTTGGCTATTTGCCATGAAATGCTTGATTGTTTGGTGATTACGCTTCAAACGTTTGGCAATTTCAAGACTGCTGCATCCCTCTGCAAGACATCTCACAATTTTGGACTTTTCAGAGCCCGTCAAATCTCTCTTCTGACCTATTTTGCCTAAGGAAAGGCATTTGCCTAATAATTAAGCACACCTTACATAGGGTGTTGATGTCATTACACCCCACCCCTCCTCATTACAGAGATGCACATCACCTGATTTACGTACTTGGTAGTTGGCTCTCAAGACTATACAGCTTGGAGTAGGACAACATGTATAAAAAGTATCGTGATCAAAATACTCATTTGCGTAACAATTCTGCACACAGTGTATAACTTGTTTTTTATTTTTCCATCCACATAGCCATATGAGGGCTTACTTTTTGTGGGATGGGTTGTACTTTTGAATGACGCCAATCATGTTATCATATGATGCCCTGGAAAGCATGAAAAAGTGTGTTGAAATTACAAATAAAGTGCAATTCTGCAATGTATTTTTTTTTTACTATTATTTACCATGTTCACTATGTGATAAAACTGAGTTAGCATTCTGTAGGACAGTATGGTTATGCAGATACCAAACAGATAGACTTTTTTTTATTTAGGTAGGGGAAAAAAAAATCAGAAATTTGTAAAAATAAAATAAAAATAAATTAAAAAAAATTAGCTTATTTTGCCATTTTCAACAACTCATAATGCTTTACATTTTCAGGAAATGGGGTTGTATGAGAGCTTATTTTTTGCACCCTGAACTGATGTTATTAAGGGCCTGTCACACACGATATCGGTAACGATATCGTTGCAACATCACCGGTTTGGTGACGTTGCAGTGATGTCTAAACAACATTGTTACGTGTTACACCTATCAACGATCAACGATGAGTCGTTGATTGTTGATCGCAGATTTATGAACTGGTTCATAAATCTATCGTTGGTCGCTCATGAATGCGCAGCATCGCTGCATGTGACAGCGGGAGACCAACGATCAGCAAGCTCCCAGCGCCTCACAGCAATCCTGGGAGCTGGTATCCAAGGTAAACTGTGGGTAACTAAGCGCCACGCAGCACTTAGTTACCCACTGTTTGCCTTGGATACCAGCGTGCTCGCAGGTCCGGATCACTGTGGAGTCTGCCTGTGTGACAGCTAACCAGCGATCAGCCTTCAATGTCCCAGCGATCCTGATCATTGGTGGGATCGCTGGGACATTGAAGCGTGTAACGGGGCCTTTACTGATACCATGAGACAGATACAATGTTTTGATCGCCTCTTATTGCATTTTATAGCAATGTTGCGTCAGCCAAAAGAAAACGTAATTCTGGTGTTTTAATTTTTCTAGCATTACATTATTTACTAATCAAATAATTTATTTTAGATTTTAATAGATCTGAGTTTTATGACCGCAGCAATATAAAATATGTGTATTTTTTATTACTGTTGTGAGGTTTTTCATATTTTGAAAAATATTTTTTTACTGTATTTAATAGACCTCTTAGGGGACTTGAATCTGCGATCATCTGATCGCTTATGCTATAAATGTATAGTTAAAATTATGATCTTATATGAACGCCAGCTAAACACTGGCTTTCACAGAAGAATTAGGATTACAGGCATGTGGGTCTTCAGCAGAAGAAGAGGAAGATCTGGCTAGTCCTGTGTTGAGACTCCTAACGAGGCTCAAAAGACATCTAGGCAATTCAATTAGCGCAGCGGCTCCGTGTTTCTTACGGTTCCTGAGATCTGAATATTTGTTTTGTTGGTCTACTAGGCATTGTCCACCTAGCCAGAATCCTACTCACACTGATGAGGGGGCAACACCCTGAAACAGCTGCTGTGGATGGATACCTGGCCTTGGTATTCCCTTGTCATATCTTTAAGCTTGTAAAGAGCTGGATATTGACTCATAGGGCCACTTAATATGGTGGTTATCATAGCTAGGTCCTTCACTAGAGGAAGATCTGGCTAGTCCTGTGTTGAGACTCCTAAACGAGGCTCTACAGTCTCTATTTGCATATTTAAAATTCCCAGGGGGCAATGGGCCTAGGAATTCACTGTGTTGAGCGCTTTAGCCGGCTGCCCGCAGTGTTGTCTTGAACTGGTCTCCCTGAGATCAGTGAATACTTTGTTTTGTTGGTCTACTAGGCATTGCTCCCACCTAGCCAGAATCCTACTCCACACTGATGAGGGGCAACACCCCGAAACAGCTGTCTGTGGATGGATACCTGGCCTTGGTATTCCCTTGTCATATCTTTAAGCTTGTAAAGAGCTGGATATTGACTCAAAGGGCCACTTAATATGGTGGTTATCATGGCTAGGTTCTTCACTAGAGGAAGATCTGGCTAGTCCTGTGTTGAGACTCCTAAACGAGGCTCCACAGACTCTATTTGCATATTCAAAATTCCCAGAGGGCAATGGACCTAGGAATTCACTGTGTTGAGCGCTTTAGCCGGCTGCCCGCAGTGTTTTCTTGAACTGGTCTCCCTGAGATCAGTGAATACTTTGTTTTGTTCAGCAGATAAATGTCAGTCATGTCACCGCATCTGTGCTGAAATGATGCGCCCCTCCCCCTGCCAGTGCGTGTTATATACTGTCTTAGATTGACAGTAGCATTTAACAGGTTAAAAGCACATGATGACTGAAAAAAAATCAGCCATCATCTGCCAGTAGGATGTATGCAGAGGCAAAGGCAGGGACATGTAATAGAAAAAAGAGAAGAGGGAGTACTTTTCGGTAATACCTGGTGGTCCAGTGGAAACTTTAGGGCTAGATGTGAACCAACCTGATTGGGTTGTGCACTCTTGCACAACCCCTGTGACAGCCTCTGTTGTGTAGCATACTCTGTGATCTGCCGGGCTGGTTGCTGAGATTAATGGTCACATGGTTCCAGTGATGTCACCACAGGCCCTATGCCAGGTCCTCAAATGCAGATTCCACGTTGTAGCATCATGCAGCTCTCGCTGCCTTCTCCTCCCTTGCTGTACATAGCGCACCAATCTGACCACATTAATTTTCCTACATATGGCAGGGCATGACCTTTGACATATATGTATATCGATGACCTTAAATGGATTAATGGTGGTTACATTTTAAAAAATCCTTTTAGAAACTTTTTTTTCAAGTTTTGTACTTTCCCTTTTAAGACCCCATAAGGGACTTGAAATGGCAATCCTCCAATTACTTGTATTTTATACTTTAATACTACAGTATTGCAGCATATGTGAATTTTGATTTCTCTTTACAGCACAGCATGAAGCTGAGTTTCACAGTAGTACCAAGTGGCAGCGCAGGGTGTCTTTGTGCTGGTCTGAAATTCAATTTCATTGAGCACACTGTGGAAATTAGTGTTGGGAGTGGTGCATTTATGAAGAAAAGTTGAGACAACCTTTTTGAAATGTTGAAAATAGTACCTTTGGACTACAACTGATTTAATATGTAAAACTAATTATATAGCTTTTACTAAACTGTATTAATAGGGCAAAGGTCTGTTCTCAAGGATACTAATGTCCCATCTCCCCACACAGGGCTTTATGATTGAGTTCAGTTTAGTTAGGTCTTTCCATTATTATCTACATTTCTGTCTTGGTCGGCCTCCACTAAGCTGGTGTAATGGTGGCCAACCGTCACAGTGGTCTCTCCGGCTGGCAGTCTGTCCATAGCAGAATAATAAGGGGTGACAGTTGTGGATGGGGATCAAGGATCAGTCGCCCTCAATAAATAAAGTCCAGATGAAACTCACTTTCACTGGAGCTTTTTCTGATAATGTAGGTTATTACAGCTTTCCACAGTTCAACATACAGGGTCACAGCCTATGATGGTGTGAGGAACTCAGCTCTTTCTGGAACTGTGTCACAGCTCTCCTCACTCTCACTGATTATGGGTCTAAACTACACACCTTAAAGGGATCCTGTCACCTCCAGAACGCCTCATAACTACCAAAATATGTCCCGTTGCATATTATCACTAATCTCACACATCCTTTTGTCTCCTAAAAGCATCCTGTGAAATGCATAAAAACGTTTTAATACTTACTCATTAGTGACTTATAATTAGCAGGGGCTATATTCCTTAGTCACCAGGGCAGGTACCTACTACATGCAACACCTTCCACCCCGACACAGTAGCGGGAGCTAAACTCATTGACTTTAGGTGAGATCCCCTATAAATACTGCTGCTGGGGGAGGAGTTAGTCAGAATGTGCAGATGCTAGGAGAGCTGTGAAGACGTCCTGGTGATCGGTGCCGCGGTTAGGCCCGAATCAGTGACCCGGAGTGGCCCTTCTGCCGTTAGCCAAGCCTAGGAGTGGGGACAGAAGGCACGGAGCTTAGCCAAGGGAGTAGAGGAACTAGTGGAAGTTCACCCCAGACATACCGGACTTCGGGGATCCACACTTGCAAGATTACTCCAGGACTGCAGAAAACCCAGGCACACCGTGGAGACTTCAGTCACCTGGTCCCCCTGCATACCCAGTGAAAGGGAGCGAGACACCGTAGTGAAAGGCCAAACCGCGGTGATCATAGAGGGTAACCCATGGACCGCACAGGAGGAGAGAGAGAGGACCAGAGAAAGTGAGGAGGCCAGTCGTGTTGCATACAGACAGGGCTTCAGCGACAGCAGGGAACCTGAGGAGGCCTTATACCCACTTACTGTGGAGACTCACTGTGCACCTGGTCACCCGACAGTGCTCTGGACATCATTACCTGTGAATACCATCAGTAAAAGGTAAAAGAGACTTTCTTCGGAGTGTGTGCATTATTCCTCTCCATCCCCAGCCCCCTATAGACTGCCTTACTGCTTCTTACCCTGGCCACAAGTCCCACTCCAAGCTGTCCCTTTTCCTACGCTGCCCAGAGGACCAGCTCCACCTGTAGGGAGCTTTGCACTCCTGCCGCAATACCATCGCCCTCCGGAGGACTGTGCCAGCGCTGGTGACCCATCACCAGGTACTACTGGTGGCGTCACGTGACAATAACTCTTATCCCCTTATTACCCCTTATTGAAGTGTCACCCAGGCCACAGGCTCAGGCACCGCCACCGTGCCTTGGGCTCAACATTTACAGATATTTAAATGACTAGGACAAGTAAATGGCATACACTCACTATAAAAATGGAGTTGTGAAATGTGATCTGACCTACTTACAGTATACCAAAACTCATCGATTTGATGTAGCCAGGTTTAATTCATGAAAGGAAACATTGGGATTAGATCCATCAACCAATTACTTTAGATGCAGCAGCTATTTCTCGAGCAAAACTGGTAGAAGAGGGATAATGTACACATAGATCTATGTAAATATGTACAGACAGTAAAGTGCATTACCAGTAATGGACAGGAACAGATTACTGTCTGATTATTTACCCGTACTATTTCTATAAGCAGAATTATTTTACAAATGCAAATGTACATGTTTTTTTCTGTTCATTTCTATGGATTACCCAGTTCTGTACATATTGCTGGTGCAGAAAACACCAGACTGGATTTATATGATCACCATCTGGCAGCCAAGAAAGTAAGATGAATTACCATTTCTAATCCTATGAGTCATAAGAAAAGCATCCTCTTACTTAAAGGTGTATTCCCATCTCTAAGATTTTATCCCAATATTAGTCGATGTAATAATAATGCAAATATATCTAATTAGAAATGTAGTATAGTTCTGAGTAGCTCTGTCACTAACCTCATATGCAGGGTATTACAATAGCTTGGGTATAGTATTCCATGGCCTAAGGTGAGTTTTATTGCATTTTTTTCCCCCAGTGGTATAATATTTAGATAGGGATTTATAAGTGTGAGGACCCGTGATGACTGGGTTGCAAGCTTCCGTAATTTGGCCAAAATACCAACTAACACCTAACGTTGTTCATGCATAGTTTATACATTTTTTGCAGGTTGCAGTGGAGCTTTCTGAGTTGGGTTGGTAAACTGGTGAGTCTGTCATATGAGATGTACTCATATAGTGCTAACTAGCTTGCCAAACTGGGCGTCACTAGTAGGCCATTGTTCAGACACAGTGCATATATTCATGCAGTGTCAACTAGCCCGCCGCAACTGGTGTAGCTAATAGGATCTTGTTCAGACACTTGGTGTATCTCACGTATTAATATAAAATATGGCTGGAAAGAAAAAAGCGCACATAGGGTATACCTGTGTGTGAATTAATAACTTCATGCAAACACTGCTCACCTTATAATGGTTGTGGGGGTCGCAACCAAACCACATCACTCGTGGTTTATCAGGTGATAACCTGAAAGCGGGCTGCTGCAGTCTCCTTGAATCAGTAACAATCAGTAACCTTCATCAGGAAAAAATCACAAGGTTAACGTATATCACGTCTATGAGAACGAGAGCAGGACCGGACATAACCATATTAAATTAGGGCAGACTACTCAAATACATACCGTATATACTCGTGTATAAGCCGAGTTTTTCAGCCCAAAAATATGGGCTGAAAAGTCCCCCCCTCGGCTTATACACGGGTCAATACGGTAATGGCCCCCAAATGCTGGCACTCGCCCCCCCTGTGTGGTAAGGGCCCCCCCTGCTGCTTAACTTACCATCCCCGATCTTCTGCACCGCCGGTCTTCTGTGCTCCGTCCTCCATGCTCCCATTCGGCTGCATCCGGGATCCCCGGCCGTCGCACGATGACGTCATCGTTACTGCGACGGCCGGGGATCCCGGATGCAGCCGGATGGGAGCATGGAGGACGGAGCACAGAAGACCGGCGCGGTGCAGTGCAGAAGACCAGGGATGGTAAGTTAAGCCACAGGGGGGCCCTTACCACACAGGGGGGGCGAGTGCCAGCATTTTGGGGGCCTGTTTACCACTGGGGCTGCAATATACCCGTGGGGCTGCTGTATACCCCTGGGGCTGCTGTATACCACTGGGGCTGTTATATACCCCTGGGGCTGCTGTATACCACACCACTGGGGCTGCTATATACCCCTGGGGCTGCTATATACCACTGGGGCTGCTATATACCCCTGGGGCTGCTGTATACCACTGGGGCTGTTATATACCCCTGGGGCTGCTGTATACCACACCACTGGGGCTTCTATATACCCCTGGGGCTGCTATATACCCCTGGGGCTGCGATATACCACTGGGGCTGCTATATACCCCTGGGGCTGCTGTATACCACACCACTGGGGCTGCTATATACCCCTGGGGCTGCTATATACTCCTGGGGCTGCTATATACCACTGGGGCTGTTATATACCCCTGGGGCTGTTATATACCCCTGGGGCTGCTGTATACCACACCACTGGGGCTGCTATATACCACTGGGGCTGTTATATACCCCTGGGGCTGCTATATACCACTGGGGCTGCTGTATACCCCTGGGGCTGCTGTATACCACACCACTGGGGCTGCTATATACCCCTGGGGCTGCTATATACCACTGGGGCTGTTATATACCCCTGGGGCTGTTATATACCCTTGGGGCTGCTGTATACCACACCACTGGGGCTGCTATATACCACTGGGGCTGTTATATATCCTTGAGGCTGTTATATACCACTGGGGAGGCTGCTGTATACCACTGGGGCTGCTGTATATACTGCTGGGGCCTGTATACCACTGGGGCTGCTGTATATACTGGTGGGGTCTGTATATACCACTGGGGAGGCTGCTGTATACCACTGGAGCTGCTGTATATACTGCTGGGGCCTGTATATGCCACTGGTGAGGCTGCTGTAATACTGCTGGGGCCTGTATGTACCACTGGGGAGGCTGCTGTAATACTGCTGGGGCCTGTATATACCACTGGGGAGGCTGCTGTAATACTGCTGGGGCCTGTATATACCACTGGGGAGGCTGCTGTATACTACCACTGGGGAGGCTGCTGTATACTACCACTGGGGGGGCCTGTATACCACACTGCTGGGGGCTGTATACCTGTGCTGGGGTCCACCCTCGGCTTATACACGATTCAAAAGGTTTTCCCAGGTTTTGGGGCAAAAGTAGGGGGTCGGCTTATACACGGGTCGGCTTATACACGAGTATATACGGTATTTAGAACCAGAGAACACGAGTGTTCTATTGCCCCAGTATTAGACAACCACTTCAATGTCCGACTCCACACCAGTGTTATATGCAAGAAAAACACATTTTATTTCTTAGGCTACGTTCACACATTTGCGTATTTTGTTGCTTTTTTTACCCGCGGTTTTTGCTGTGATTTTCGGCCGTGCAAAAAAGCGCAACAAAATGCGCAGGGGCTTTTACACACTGCGCTTTCTTTACTCCAGAAAGTGCAGGTGATGTCACTGAGGGGAGGAAGAATCCTGCTTCCTCCTCCCCTCTGTGACAGCCCCATTAGATTTCGCAGTGTATTAATATACACTGCGAAATCTAAATTAAACAAAGCCAAATGTATGAAAAATAAGAAAGAATGAAATACTTACCTCTCCGACGCCTTTTCCCGGTGTCCGGTAGTGAGGCCAGGCGATGTGTATCCTGCAAGAGCCTGCCGTGATTTCAGAGGGGCGTTCCCGGCGCTGATTGGCCGTTCGCGGTCATGTGATATGTATCACATGACCGCGAGCGGCCAATCAGCGCCGGGAACGCCCCTCTGACATCACGGCAAGTCCTGGCAGAACACACATCGCCTGGCCTCACCACCGGACACCGGGAAAAGGCGTCGGAGAGGTAAGTATTTCATTCTTTCTTATTTTTCATACATTTGGCTTTATTTAATTTAGATTTCGCAGTGTATATTAATACACTGCGAAATCTAATGGGCGATCACAGCTGTCACAGAGGGGAGGAGGAAGCAGGATTCTTCCTCCCCTCTGTGACATCAGAGGGAGAAAATGCAGGAGCTCCTGCGTAAAGAATTGACATCTCAATTCTTTATGCAACTGCGTTTTCTCACAGAAAAAGCACTGCGTATTTTTATGCAGTGTCTGCACGGCAAAGTGAATTTCCCATTCACTATGCTGGCAGACACAAAACACATTGCTTATTTTGAAAAGCATGCGTAAAAAAGCGCGCCAAAATTGGCAATGTGTGAACGTAGCCTTACAGTGGATACATCAAACATGGAGTGAGGTACAACATAGGTAACTTATCAACAAGGTAGAATGGAGGGGGGAGGGAGACAAATGACTGGTAGCCAAGAGGATGGAGGACAGTAAGGATGGTTCACAGGAATCAAATAAGAAAAGTGCAACGTGCTAAAGTGCAAAGTGACCAGGCTAGTAGCTAAGGTACATCCCCAGTGGGTCTATATAGTCCTAGGTCAGAATAAGGTGCAAGACTAGGAGCACAATCAAGGTAATAGTTTACCCATGAACCTACAGGAGCGTCCGCCACCTCAGGGTACCGGTCCAATAGCCCTGACACGTGTTTCGCGTCAGCTGCTTCAGGGGGCTAGTGGTCTACTATGTACCCTGATGAGGCGTATGCTCCTGTAGGTCATGGGTGGTGGTCAAATACTGGGGCAATAGAATAGTTCTCTGGTTCTAGATATCACATCTGTTAACCCTGTGATTTTTCCTGATGAAGGGTTAATCCCAAAACGCTTAGAAAATAAAAATCACATTAAATATATCTCTGCGAGTTGAGATTATTTGTCCAGGCGGGAGCACAGTCTGGGAACCCTTTTCTTTCCTCACTACTTTTGTCACTTATTAATATGACAACTCCTATAGCAGCATCATTCGTGTGCATTTTACAAGCAGTTGCTCCCCTTAATTAAAAGGCTGTGAGTAGCTGGTCTATCTGCATGATTCATCAGCGCTGCCTCCTCCATCTTGGAAGTTTACTGCTCCCAGCTTGTGCATAGTATTAGATAGCCTAAGATGAGTTTTAATAGCTTGGGTATCCATGATTATGACCCACTCATATTGTAAGAGTGTGCAGAGATTTCCTACCTGAATAAAAAGGTGGGGTCTGACAGCTGAGGAGGTTGTCTTGGAGACGGTAAAAAATGACAGTTTGTGGAGCTGAGGTATACAAGGGTCCTGAGCTGTGAGCAGGAGAGCGGCTTTGGAGAAGTCTGTGATGGATAAAGCTGAGACCAGACACAGATTAACTAGACAATTGGGCCCCAGGAAGGGATCAAAAACGTATTCCTTGATAAGAAGCAAGTATACTACTGCCAGGAGAGAAGTGCATTGGTGTAGATGGGTCGGCCATGCTGTGAAAGAAAAGACTGAATCCTTGCTGTGAGACTGCAGGCTTTGGTGTGGTGTCTCCAGGTGAACACGCTTTCTTTCCCCCCTGAAAACTACAGAGACTTAGGACCCCCTTCAGACAAGACAACGGAGTGTTTCTGTTTACTACGGTCGTGTTTTCTTTTTTTTTTGGGTGCTGAAGACCATTGGAAGTAACTGCAATCGGTACTTTCACAAGCCTGGTCTGGACTGCAACTGGACTAAACGGTGCCGTTAGAAGAGATACCAGGGTATCCAACAGCTGAAATATATAAATATATATGTACATATATGTATACTGGGTTGATATGTATTGTGTGTATAGAGTTGATAGGATTGTAAATTGGTGTGTTATTTCAGTGATCCTCACTAAACTGCGGCCATCTGATTTATACATGTTCTGCTGCTGTGTGTAGTTAATTATCATATATTTTTCAATATAGATTTTAGGTAAATTTATTCCTGGCATTGTTTCCTCACACTGAGGAGGAACATTGAGGTAACACACTGACCCCTAGCAAGATGCTAGGTGTATGTAAATAATATAGGTAGTAGTTCTGGGGATATACCTTATTTGTGCATTATGCTCTAAATTTTCCCTTTGTTTCCCCAAGTCAAAAGAAGGTATTTTGTGTTGCTCTTGCCTTCGTCTCTGTTCTATGACTTGCTGGATCTAGTACAGACCTCTGGTCTCACATATAGTGACAGATAGTTAGATGCTCATGGTCATACCATGGATACCTAAGCTATTGTAATACCCTACACATGAGGTAAGTGACATAGCTAATCAGGAGAACTCTACTATATTTATAGTTGGAGGTATTTGCTAATATTATTACACCGACTACATATTGGGATAGTGTGGCGCCCCTGCGGCCAGGAGGCCACATAGGGAACTGCAGCCAGGTAGGAAGGAAGACAGTTTGCACCACAAACACCCTCACAGACATCCCACACACCACTAGAGGGCAGCACCCAACCCGGAGCCCGGGACTCTAGGCGGGCAAGGGTGGTGGGTTTAGAGAACAGAGGGTGGGACAGCAAGAAGGACAGGTGCAGACGGTAAAAATAGGGAAGGGGAGGAGAAAGTAGTCAGTAGGCCAGAGTGAGCCGAGCAGCCAAGACCAAGAGTAGGTCGAGGGTGCCAACCAGAGAAGAACAGCAAAGACCAGCAGCAGGCTGAGAAGCAGAGAAAGAAACACACATCCAGGAGGAGTGGGGTTGAGGGAGTGCAGAATCCGAACTGTCAGTGAAACCACGGAGAGAAAGTATGTCCATAACCAGCACTCCAGGAGTGTGGTAAAGAGGCAGATCAGCAACACTGAGCCTGAAGGAACACCACAAAAAGGACCAACTGCTAGCTGAATAGCCTTCCACATTGACACCAGAGTCACACGGGACTGGAGGGAGCCTGATAGAGCCTTGCAGAGAAAGGACTATTGGAGGCTAGGCTAGAAGCAGAGCATTGGCTCTGAAGGGGACCGACAATTTACCCGGTTTCCCCAGATTCACCGACGGGGAGCTCTAACTCCAAGTTGGAGCTCCTACCTAAAGGACAGGCAGCTCAGTGGCGACCATGAGGACTCAAGGGGTCCAGCTACCGCTAAACTGTCCGGAGACGTACAGAGAGAAAGAGAGAGAGTAAAGCCTGGAAAGGAAGAGAAAGAATGAGGGGTCACAGAGAGGAACAACCTGGCTGCAGGGAGTAGAGAGGAACCCGGAGGGGAACGCTTGTAACCCGTGTAAAGAACTGTAACTGAACCGTTGTACTGAAGAACTGCAAAGTAAACACGGTGAACCCTGCTTCTGACTCCCTTGCATGATTATCTGCAGACAGAACTGTATAATCCCTTTTCTCCATTGCTCGTGCATGATTCCTTCCAGCAGGACCGCAGAGTTCCCACCTGGAGAGCCACAGCCTGTCAGCTCTGGACCTGAATGAAGGAAGGCTGCAGCAGCAGGAGAGTAAGTGAATTGCACTTTCACAGCCCACAACCTTACACTTCAACTATCACTGCCCCGGGGAACCCAGCTCTGCCCGCGGAGAGCTATTCCATCTACAGCTGCCTAACATCGTCCCGGAGGTTCTGCAGCAGCGGTGGTCCACTATTGACCACAAGCCGTGGGTGGTCGTCACGACAAACTATAATCCCTTGTGCATATTCCTCTTTTACTTGCCAGGCCAACACGGTCCGGACCAGGACCTCCGTGACATCCCCAGTAGCAACCCTGTCCGGTACTGAGTACCCCGTCCCAGTGTGCTTGACAATAGGATGTTGGAGATGGGAATATTGCTTTAACTGTAAAGATATCACAGAAAAGAAAATCAAGAACCTTCTTTACACATAGAAACAAAATTGTCTTTTATTTTACAAGGATAAAAAAGGAAGCATGATGCACTATTTTTTTAGTAAAATAATACACATTATAAACACCAGGCAAACTCAATTATAATCAATGGGGTTGTTTTCTTTTCAATGTTCTTTTTATTGTAAATACAAACATTTAAGTAAGAAGGCAATACAATAAGAATTAGTGAACAAGAAAATTATATGGCATAAACGAGAACATAATTCTATTAAGGCATAACAATAATCTGGAAAAAAAGTCGAGGGTCGCATGATAAGGGAAACAGAGCGACCATATATGAAAATGGAAGGTGATAATATATCTGTTATAAACAGAAGTTACTTCCAGGTCAGCAATAGGTATTGATAAGTAGAAGGAGATCTGTATGATCATATGTCCGGTATATTAGGAAGAGTCATTCCCTATTCCAGATTGTGAAATCAAAGAAGAAAGTGCAGAGGGATAATTTCAATAAGCATTAACAGCCAGAAAAGAAGGTTTGGCAGACTAAATGCATCTGCAATAAGGGTCGTTTCTCAACAGATGTACCTAAGGCGGCCGTCACACGGTGAGATATCTTTAGCGATATTGTAAGCGATCACGTGCACGCGCAATCGCTTACAATATCGCTCACATCGCTGGTGAGATGTCACACAGACAGACTCACCAGCGATGTGGAGCAGCGATCTCGCTCGTTACTATGGTACACATCGGGTAACTAGGCGCCGCGCGTCGCTTAGTTACCCGACGTGTACCATAGTTACCATCTCCCAGCATAGGCGCGGTCGCTGGGAGATGGATCATCGTGGTGTCATACACCACGATGATGCAGATCGTTGCATCGTTCATCGCTAGATCTGAGAACCGAACCTCAGATCAGCGATGTCACGATCAAGCGATTTACCATCGTAAATCGCTTGATTACATGCAACGATATCTTGCCCGATATCGCTTAAGCGATCAAAAAGGAGATCACTTAAACGATATCGGGCAAGATATCGTTCCGTGTGACGGCCCCCAAACACATATTAACAATAGTGCAAGGTGGGATTGCCTGGAAATTGTCATGGCTATGAAATTTGAAGACGATCATGTTTCTGTGTCCTTAGTAGGTGTCTCCTTCACGGCCTTGCGTTTGTTTTTTTGTGATTTAGGTGTCAGAGAAACCTACTAAGGGGTCGGCAGAGACATTGGTGGCAGTATTGAGGCTGCATGAAAGTACTCCAAGTCTGGGTATTGTTCCAGGGTGATGTCTACAGATTTGCAGAGATTACAGATATCAGCTGATGTTCTTGCTTGATAGCTCCTCTGAAAAGACCTGGATCCGAAAAGGGAAGAGCCAGCTATATCTCATCTTTTTCTGGAGAATGGCTTCTGTAAAGGGTTTGAGCAATCTGTGTTTACGAAGTGTGATAGCAGAGATGTCTTGGAACAATTTTATCGGTGACCCTTCATATTGCATGTCTCGTGCTTTCCTGGCTCGTTTCAATAGTAGTTCTTACTCTATAGTCTAGGAATCTACATAGTATGTCACAGGGTGGCTCTTCTTGGATTGGTTTGGGTCGTAGAGCTCTGTGTGTGCGGATCATCTCAATTTCTTGGGGATCTTGATCTAGGAGTAGAGAGCGGAAAAACTCAGTAGTACCTTTCCCCAAGGCTTCAAAGGCCACAGACTCGGACAAGCCTTAATTCTTATGTTGTTATGACGCTGGCAATACTCATGATCTTCCAAGGTGGTATAGATGGAGTGGATTTGTTCTTCTTGAGTCTTCCCCATAGGGTCTATAGCAGTGATGGCGAACTCCAGGCCTCGAGTGCCGCACACAGTGCAGGTTTTCAGGTTTTCCATTGCATTTGACAGTTGGCAATCAAATTACCAACTGTCAAACTCTAAGGAAATCCTGAAAACCTGCACTGTGTGCGGCACTCGAGGCCTGGAGTTCGCCATCACTGGTCTATAGGGTCCAGGGCTTGGGTGAGGATGCTTTTAATGAAAGAGCGAGTGACTGGCTGCAGGGGTGCACCGAGCCCCTCTGCCGCCTGAGCCGCGGCACCGATTACGGGAGGGGTGCTACTGGAGCCCAGCACTGCCGCCCCCTCTGCCGCCTGAGCCGCCTGAGCCGCAGCACCGGCAGTCATTGCCGCCCGCGGCCGTGAGTACCGGGGGGGGGGGGGTGCTGTTGACTCGCGGGCAGCGCTGCCGCCCCTTCTGTGCCTCTCTCCCCGGGTCGCCGCTTACCTCCGGTGCGCGGCCGGCGCCATGACAGGGGGAGGCTGTGTGCATGAGGCGCCGCCCCCTTCTGCACTGCCGCTCCCCCTGCCGGCTGCCGCCTGAATGACAGGGCTCACCTTGTCCAATGGACGGTGCGGCCCTGACTGGCTGGTCTTTAGATGTTGAGCCCATGTTGGAATCACTGTCCATATCTGAGTGTGAAGTGGATTCTTGGGCTGGGTTGGTTACAAGAGGGGATTTAGAGGTCCTAGGAGTGGTTGATGGTTTCTTTTAGAAATTTTTCAAGAACAGCCTGAGAAGCTGTATTGGAGGTGTAAAGGTAGCGAACTGGGGGACTCGCTTGCTGCGTAATGACGCCAACACATGTGTATAATTTTTCAAATGTCTACCCGTTTATTTCTCACCAATGTCAATAACCGGAGTAGTACATTTAACATTTAACACAAACACGTCACATAATACATTACATATAATATTGCACATAACATCATATAGTAACCGGGACCCATCACCACGACTCTCTCCCCATTGGAGCTCTATCAACTGCTCCCGGGGTGATCACGGCCTCCGGCCTATCTATACCTTACACATACATTTATAATAAATATTTATCTCACATAAGTATCCACCTTTTCAATGATGACCCCTCTGGGTTCATAACAGGAATTGAGCAACCTGAGTACCGGGTATGTCATGTATCCCCAAGGGGCTCCTTCCTGGACGCATCTCAACCTACGTCCCGGTCAGAGTCCACCTGGTTCAACCATGATGTCCCCACTCTAGGAGACCTTTTCAACCCATGCTTCTGACCTTTGTTACCTACGCCTCAACGGGCCCTGTGGGTCCCAATGGCGGTACCAGCCACCTGGCTTTAATCACCCAGCATGATGACTCCATATTTTCCCCCGTAGTCAGGATTCCTGCCTGACCGGGACCTTACATATCACATGTAATCCATCATACAATATTCATGGATCCCATGCATCCTCACACCCGCTCACAGCCCATCATAATACATCCATGGACAGTGGCTCCTCCATAACCATAACAGGGACCTGGTCAACCGTAGAATCCGGGCTAACCATGCATCACCATGGCCTACTCACCACGGTACGGGCCACCAGTCGCCACCAAACCTCCATCTCATGGCAGGTCTCCAGGTCGACGACTGTACCCTGCGTCCGAGTAGCACCCTATCGGATCAGCCAGGGTTACCCTTCTAGGAGCCTTCGTGACCCCTGTCTCTGGCCACAGGCACACCCACACCATTAGAGGTCGTGGTTGAGGGACAGGTACCCACTGCAAGCAGCAGGCCAAGCCTTCCTCTCGTCCCACAGGGACGGAACGCCTCCAATATCATCCATATTAGCTGGGTCACTCTCTCCCCACATCATTATACATGGCTCTTACATATAGGCCATCGTCTCTTATTCAGGGCAATTGCCTAAGCCCTCACATACATCAACGGGTCCTTTACCGACTACCTAGTCGGACCCAATAGCGGTTATGCCCGCTGACATTAATCACACACAGCACTCTATCACACGGGAACTGCTGTCTTACCGGGCACGGATTCGGGTCTCGATACCTGGGTAACGGGTTGGCCAAGCCTCCCACGGGCTCCTTCCTGGACGTGTTTCACCCCACAGCCAGTCCAGCGTCCACCAGGTCAGCCACGGCTTCCCCACACCAGGTGCTGTAACGAACCCGGTCCTGGCTACCAGTATGGAGCTAGCATGCTCCCTTCACCTTCTCTCATTATGGTGGTCTGGACTGTTACTCCCAGTCCCTCACACATACTGGATCTGCCTCTCTCTCTGGACTCAGGCTGACTGATCTCAGAAGTCTGTCTCCAATGATAATCATCCTCCACTCAATCAGCTGGCAGGCTCTTATCATGCCTGCCACGCCCACATGGACACACCCCCTTGGCTGCTAGCCATTAGCCTTCTTTGGTGATTACACAGCTCATGTTAACTCCCTGTGTTCCGGGTTGGTTCACACAGTACACACAATGCTCTCAGCCGCTCATTGATCTCAGGAGCCATTCACTGCCGCTCATTAGGCTCATGAATGTTACATACATTGACACACTGGGTCCGGACATGATTATATAACACACCTATGGTTCAATCCGCTCCTATACTGATCCTGCATGTGAGGCGCCCCGGCCATGGGGACATGCTGGCGGTGCCTCACAGAGGGCTTAAAGGGATCCTGTCACCTCCATAACACCTCCTGAGTTACCAAAACATGTCCCTGCAGCATCCTATCACTAATCTCACACTCCTTTTGTCTCCTAAAAGCATCCTGTGAAAGTACATAAAAACTTTTAATACTTATTCATTAGTGATTATAATTAGCAGGGGCTATATTCTTTAGCCCTTAGTGCATGTTGTTTTGCAGCCTGAATGATCCACCCTCTCTCTGTCTGTTTGTTTTGCTTGGACAGGCATTGCCCTCCCCCCTCTCTGTCACTCACAGAATGCAAATCATTAGTCCTGCCTTCAGCTCCACATCACAGCAGAAGCTGCACAGAGAGGGCAGGATGCTTTCACATCACGTTTTGTTTCCTGTCTGTGGGATCCTATTTTTTGTAGGATCCCACGGACAGGAAAGGAAAGCATCGGAGGTGACCTCCAGATGCTATTTCTGTGTTTGGATCCGTGATTGTCACGGACTACGACACAGAAAGCCTGAGCCTGCAAAGCGCAGGCAAGCCGGGCTTACACTCCTGCAATGTATATGTATATACATTGCGGGAGTGAACAAAGGGTTAAAAAAAAACACAAAAACATGCTCACCTTCCAATGGTGTCCCACGCTGTCTCGCTCGCTCCTGGACTGAAGGACCTGTGGTTGCCTGGCAACCCGATCAGCTGAGCGGTCATGTGACCGCACGGTTTAAATCTCCCGCCTGCCGGTCAATTTTGGTGGGCGGGAGATTTAAACCACGCCGTCATGTGACAACTCGATCAGCTGATCAGTCACATGAGCGCTCAGCTGATCGGGTTGCCAGGCAACCACAGGTCCTTCAGTCCTAGGAGCGAGCGAGACAGCGCGGGACACCGTCAGAGAGGTGAGCATGTTTTTTTTTTATTTTTAACCCTGTCTTTAACTAAATTTCACTTCCACAGTGTATGTATATACATTGCGGAAGTGAAATCAGATGGTAAGGAGCAATTTTAGTGTACTGAGCATGCTCAGTACACTAAAATCGGGTCCGAGGAACGATCCTGTGTTTCTTCGGACCCGTGCTCCATAGGCCTCATGTTAAAGGCCGAGGATTGGATCGGATTTGGCCTAATTGCCATCCAATTTTGTGGGATCCGATTTGTGTCTGATTTTTGGCTGTGCCAACAAAATCGGATAGCAATTAGGCCAAATCCTAATCGATCCGATCCCCATATAATAACATGGGGGCCAAATCGGATCCGTGGCTGTCCGTTTTACAACGGACAGCCATGGATCCTCAAAAAATGTGATGTGAAAGCACCCTAAAGCATCACAAAAAGTCTTCCTCGAGATCTAACAGAGTCCATCTCAGCAGACAAACAAAGCAATTTGATTGTTGGGGGAGACTTCAATATGGTTATGTCAGATAGAGAAGATAGGAAAAGAGGCCGCATGATAAAGTTGCAGGAACATAGGCAGGGGAGGTGGATCGGAGGATTTTGCGGCAGGTCTGTCGTTGAGGGATGTATGGAGACTTCAACATCTGTTTGGCAGACAATACACACACTTTTCACATCTCCACGGCACATGGTCTCGCATCGATTTGCTCCTGGTGAGGACAGGGTTAATGCATAGAGTAGACTTTACTGATATAGGGGACCTGGTGATATCTGATCATTGTCCGGCACTCATGGACTTGCAGGATAAATTCCCACGGGGCACAGATATTATTTGGAGGTTCTCACACTTTTTACAGAAAGATCAAGATTTTCACAAACTGCTACGGGAATGGCAGACAGACTTTAGAAAAGATAATGAAGGTCAGGAGGGTGATGCTAGACTCTTTTGGGAGACAGCAAAGGTGGTGCTCAGAGGTAGAATAATTACCTACCCTATATAACTGAAGAAGAAAGCGCATACACAGTTTCAACAGGCTAGTGCGAAGGTTCAGAGGGCGTATAATGGGTTTCTAGAGCAACAGTCCCCCCCCCCCTCCCCAGCTAAGGGAAGCCTAGCAGAAGGCAAAGAAAGAATTTGATGGATGGGCTAGGAAATTGGAGCAATTCAGGAGAGTGCATTGGGAGGCTGAATTATATAAAGACGGTGACAAGGCTGGAAGGATTCTAGCTAACTTAGCTAGAGGCAGGCATACGTTCACCCAGATCATAGCCATGTTAAAACCTGATGGGAACAATACTAATAATCCAAAAGATATTAATGCCATCTTTACATTAGGTAAATTCTATGCAAAATTATATTCACCCAGAACGTCTGACATTACAGAGGGGGAGCACTGGTTGTAGACTATTCAATGCCTACTATCTTGGAAGAGGGGCTTAGCGGTCTGAGTGGGGAGATTACGATGGGAGGTGATAACAGGCCTTAATCCAAGT
Organism: Allobates femoralis; assembly: GCA_033576535.1. NCBI lineage: Eukaryota > Metazoa > Chordata > Amphibia > Anura > Aromobatidae > Allobates > Allobates femoralis. The sequence goes on from JARQOC010000001.1 coordinate 277,150,114, forward strand.
AAAGCACCTGGACCATATGGTTTCGGAGGGGGGTTTTAGAAATTCCTAAAGGACTTGATTGCGCCCCATTTACAAAAATTTTATAATGGACTTTTGTCAGGGGAGCTCATCACAGACCACATGAATAAGGCATATATTAAACTTATACCAAAAGATAATAATAAACCAGTCAATGACCCTGCTAGCTACAGGCCTATTTCCCTCATAAATCAAGATCTGAAAATCATTTCGAAAATTATGGCAGACAGATTGGCGCTCCTGCTGCTGGGCCTGGTGGGACATCAACAGGCTGGTTTCGATTAAAAATAGATCAGCGGTGGGGAATATTGGAGGATACTGATGGTGATAGAGGAGGTAAGATTGAGGGAACAAAAGAATCGAGGGAGCCCAGCCTTGGTCATGCTTGACGCTGAGAAAGCTTTTGACAGCATCAGCTGGCCATGGCTGGACGTAGTATTTGATAAGATAGGCTTACAGGGGGCATTTTGGACGTTTCTAAGAGCCCTATATGGCAGTTCCCTAGCAAGGGTCCATACTCCGGGCTTTCTCTTGGACATAATCCAGATGGGAATGGGCACACGCCAAGGGTGCCCGCTCTCCCCACTTCCTTTCAACCTAGCCATAGAACTGTTACCACGATATTTTAATGACCAGAAACTTTTTCAGGGTGTAATGGTGGGCAAGAGAGATCTTAGGTCGAGTTTTTTCGTGGATGATATCATTTTATATATGATGCATCCTGAAAGTGAACTTCAGAACTTACTGAGGTAGATAGAGGAATTCGGAATCTTTTCTGGTTTCCAATTAAATCAAAATGTGAAATCCTGTTTTTAAGACCCTTAAGGGGTGGGCGAAAGCTAGGGGGAGAGGGAGTGAAGTCCTTATGTGGCATCCCAAAAGTCCCTACCTAAATCAAATATCTGGGGATACACTTGCGGAGGAGTCCCGGGATAATTTATAACTTGAACTACAATCCACTGATTTAAAAAAAAAAAAAAAAAAGAGGGAGTTGGAACATTAGGAGGGTCTTCCCTTGTCTTTGCTAGGACGTTGCCACCTTATCAAAATGATCAGCTTCCCAAGACTCCTGTACGCCCTTCAGACTATTCCCCTGCTTCTTAAACATGCAGACGTAGGCAGACTTAACAAGGCGTTCTCGAGGTTTCTTTGGAAGGAAAGGCGATCTAGAATAAAACTTTGAACCATGATGCTCACGAGAGATGGAGGTGGACTGGGCCTGCCCGATGTCAGGGGCTACAACCTGGCATGCATAGCGAGACACATTGTTGATTGGTGCAAGAAAACCAGCAGGTACTCGGACTACGAGCTGGAGTGTGAACTTTGTAAGCCCTGTGATCCAGTGGCTCTCTTACATTCCTCAGGCATAAACATAGCTCCAGAAATCAAAAAGTCTATATTATTTAGAGACGCCATGTGGGTTTGGAAGGCGCTTAGAAGGAAGTTAGGATTGTCGTGGAAGATGTCTAAATATCTTAACCCATGGAGACACCCAGATTTCAAGCTAGGGAGAGAGAACATTCTTTTTAGACAGTGGAAGGCAAAAGGAATAAGTGTACTGAAAGATTTACTTCACGCACAGGAGGGACGTTGGATGACAGTAGAGGAAGTGCTTGGTAATTGGCAACTACCAGCATTCCACTGACTTCAATCAAACAACTAAAGTATCAACTGATGAAATCGCGATGGGATGTAAGGAAGGAATGCCTCAAATCTGTGTGGGACAAATTACTGGACAATGACATAAGTACAATCTCTGTACCTACAATATATGGCACTCTGCGTGACCAAATCCTTCCTGCCGGTTGCACCAATAAATTTGGGAAGTGGGAGACTCAGCTGAGGGATGATAGTATAGTACAGGTGATCCTGGACGGTTGGGGTGAGCTGAGGAAAAATGTCAGCAATAAGAAATGGAGGGATTCATATTTCAGGCAGATACATAAGGCTGTTCTGGGAATTAACATCCCTACAACTGCTCAAAACTGTAACAGACTTCAAGCATGCCTGAAATGCGGGACAGCGAAATCTGACATGTTCCATGGAATATGGGAGTGTGAGGAGGTGAGGAAAGGGTGGGAAAGAGTGCAGCAGCTAATCCACACGACCTTTGGCTTCAACATGGAACTGGACTATAAAAGATGGCTCTTTCAACACATAAATGACCTACCTATAGACAAAGACCAAACAAAATTGATACATGTGGCCGTGATGGCATATAAGGGACTTCTGCTACACCACTGGCTAGATAACTTGATCCCGACCATGACTGAGCTGATAACAGAATTGAGGGGAGCCCTGACTATAGAGAAAATAGAGGCAGTATGTGACAGAGATAGGAAAACCACAAATTTTTTTGCAAGATGGCATCACTTTATTGAGGTTCATCTCACGAGAGAGGAAATCTCGAACCTAGTTACTCCTTTCAAAGGCATGGCGTGGCAAATTCTAGAGGATCTTCAGGGAACTCTGGGAAAACTAGTTAGACACGTTGGATAGTTACAAAGCTGATGGTGTCATAATAGGGACAAACTTGGTTCATCTCTTAATGGGAAAACTTACCTATTGCTTAGAAGCCTGTGTAGACTCTCAGTAATGGGGGGGGGAGGGGAGATGGAAGGGGATATGATTTAGCTTGGTTATTTATTAAATGTTAGTATCCTTACTTTTATACAAACCTTATTATATGATCTTATTTGATGTACGGTAATTGGAAAGTTTCAATAAAAGTTGTTTGAAAAGAAAAAATAGTACCTATTACTAGGATAAAAGTGTCTAGGTTTTGTTCTTATTCCCCCCTAAAGATTGTTTTTTTAAATTTCCATACAATTCCTGAACTGTAAGCCTTTTGTTTAGGGCACAAATTTTATAGTATTTTTTAAGCAGATTTTGTGCACAGGATTCTCTGGGGGTGAGTCTTAAAGGGAACCTGTCACCTCAGTCTAGCCCTCTCTCCTATCACTAGCTGTCCCTGCACCTTCCTAGCTGTTCCCTAACCATCCCTCTTTGAGCTAAAGTGGTCCTATAAAGATTTAGAAAAATGAATTAGAACTTACATATGGTCTCCATCTAGGAGACTGGAAAGGTAGACTCCGGGCTCCATGATTCCCTCCTTGCGGTGTCCAAGCATGCCCCGCTGGGCGTCATCCCTCCTGCTGCTTTTCTGCCTCCTTTTGGAATCTCCCACCTTCTCTGCCAGTGTAATACTCAGGCCGGAACATCATATCCGGCCCGATGCATTATGGGCCTCATCACGTGATCCCCCCCGGCTACAATTTGAACATGCGCGGAGCCGGGCCGATCATGTGATGAGGCCCATAATACACCGGGCCGATCACATGATCAGGCCCATAATGCACCGGGCCGATCACGTGATCAGGCCCATAATGCACTGGGCGATCACGTGATCAGGCCAATAATGCATCTGGCCGGATATGATGTTCCGGCCCGGGCATTACACTGGCAGAGAGGGTGTGAGATTCCAAAAGAATGCAGGAAAGCAGCTGGAGGGATGACGCCCAGGAGGGCGTGCTTGGACACTGCAAGGAGGGAATCATGGAGCCCGCCTTTCCAGTCTCCTAGATGGAGACTATATGTAAGTTCTAATTCAGTTTCCTAAATTGTTATAGGGCCCCTTTAGCTCAGAAAGGGATGGTTAGGGAATAGCTAGGAAGGTGCAGGGACAGCTAGTGATAGGAGAGAGGGCTAAATCGAGGTGACAGGTTCCCTTTAAGGCTTTTCTACATTATTTTCACAAAGACTGAAATAGAAAAAGCAATCCAATCCACAGCGATTCCAAGTGGCACAAAAATGATGACTTCTGTATAAAGTTTAATGTATTGGTGCAATAGATTGTTACAGTTTAAAAACATACAATGCGTTTCTGCTTTTTATTGAAAACAAGCCTTCCTCGGGTATGATAAAAAGATATGTATGATCCTCTGATTGAGACCCCTTAAAGGGAACCAACCAGCAGGTTGTAGGGCTATAAAGTGAAGCCAGTTCCTTACAGATTCTGGTAAGCTGAATGCCATCTTCAATTATTAAATGTATGATCGAAGAGAGAAGAGTTATCAAACATTGGGAAATATGTGCTGCAGAGGAATGGAATGTGCAGCACTTTAGCATGAGGGGCTGTGTTTCTTTTTATTACTCCCCAGTTGACTTTAAGCCAAACTCTCCCCCTCCCTTTCTCCCTCCCTGTCACTCTAACAAGCAGGTCCTGTGTGCCCCAACTCAGCAATTAACCCTCAGTTCTTCCATCTCCTCTATCTCCTGCTTCTGCTGGGAGTTGTAGTGTCTCTGGATCTGCATGCTCCATCACACGGTCTGCAGATCCAGAGACACTGCAATTCCTAGCAGTGCCAGGAGAAGGAGGAGATAGAAGGAGTGAGGGTGAAGTGATGAGTTGAGGCACACAAGACCTGGCTGTTAGAGTGACAGGGAGGGAGGGAAGAGAGGGAGGGGGGAGGGTTTGGCTTAGAGCCAACGAGGAAGTAATAAAAAGAAACCCAGCCCCTCTTATGCTAATGTGCTGCATAGATTTTCCGATGTTTGATAACAGTTTTCTTTGCAATCATACATGTAATCATTGACGTAAAGGTGTGATTGCAATCAGTATCCCAGAGCCTGTAATGCACTGGCTTCACTTTATAGCCATAAAACCTGCTGATTGGTTCTCTTTAAATAGATAGTCTAGCTGGAAGTCGTCAGAAGGTAGGGTGCACAGAGGAATCTGCACAGCCGCACTCTTCAGACTAAAAGGAGATCTTATTTCCTCCAATAGAGAAAAAAAAACAGATACAAATTTATACATTGAATTAGTTATAAATGATATACAGAAAACTATAACACAGAAAATATTTAAATGTTGAAAATTATGATAAGATCTGTATTTGATTACATACTTAATTTCTTTATATGTATAATAAACGTATAAAATATATTATATTTCTATACTTTTTACTAGTTTTGTACAGAATCTGGTCTTAATTTTTTTGTTATATTTTTATTATCAGCATTGTTTTTTAAAATATTCTTTGAAAGATTTTTTTTTTACATTTTTCTTAAAAAATTGCCCCAAAACATTATTTTTGTCTAAACAAAACCCAAGAAATTTGTTAAAGAGGAGGGAAAAAACTTTATATATTTTCTACAATATAATTTAATCTGTATAAAAAGATTGCCGACGAAATATCCAGAAGGATTCTTTTCAGTTCAATTTTTGTACTCGATTTATGGTATTGTCTGGAATGTGTTCCACTGGGGGAACTTTGATAAAAAACCTTTTTGTGTGTTTAAAAGTAAATGACATGACAAACTGTGTTTTAAAAAAGATTTTTAGCGTTGTGTCTGTGTTTTGCCTTTTATATGTGACCCCACAGTTTGAGTGGTGCTGCCCACGTATTAAAGGCCACAGCTGGGATAACATGGATAACAAAAGCACTACTGCATGCTAGACACTGGTTGATATTAATGATTTCTTCTGTACTATTCAAGATAATGTTTTTTTCTCATGTTCAATGATGTTGCATCAGCAACATTTTCTTGCGCCGCATTTAAACACACCTATATTTGACAGTGGGTTCAATTCCTTTATATTACCCATCTTCTATGGATTTCTCAACTTACTAGGAGAAATCATATTTTTGATTGTCTTACTTCGTCTAAATGATCCCTGGTTGAGTTGGTATTAATTCTTTTAGGAAAGGATCCTTTGTTAAAATATACAAATATTTTTGGAATATTTTACGTATATATTGGTTTCCTCTGTTGTACGTCATAATAATATTGTATCTGCATTTTGATTTATTGTCCCTTTGTATAGAACATATGTCACTAACAGGACATACAACAGGGATAGTTGGATTATCTTTATTTTCAATTTTTTTTATGTATAATTTTTTGTAAACATTTGTCTTGTGTTTTTTCAGAATTTATCCTATATGCTTCCAAAGTGAATTATTTTGGATATTTTTTATCATTAAATCTATTGAGGATTTTGGAATGGTCCTCATAATCTATTTTTCTGGAGTTATTTTTCGCAGTAATTGACTTTAGGGGATATTTTTCTTCAATTTCGGGAATTGTGCACTACGGAAGTCCAAATATCCATTGGCATCCACCCTCTTGAAATGGGTTTTTGTTAGAATCCTATTACCTTGGTGACTGATTTCTAGATCCAAAAAGACAATGCTATCCCTAATGTCAATTGAGGTGAAAGAGATTCCCCCATTCATTGACATGTAATTCTTTTATTAGTCAAAGGGTTTTTTCTTCACTGCCCCTCCAAAAAATGATCAGATCGTCGATGTACCTATGATGAAGTATTATGTTATCTTTATTCTTATTTGTTCTTGTATTGGCGACGGGGACTCAAATGGCCCCATGAACAGAATAGCAAAACTGGGTGCGAGCCGTGTCCACATCGTCATACCAAGCTGCTGGAAATACAGTTCCCCTGGAAATGGAATGGATTGTGCCTTTGAATAAATTCCAGACCACATAATAAAAATTCTTGTTGGACTGCAGGCTTGTTGGGTATTTTAGCCAAGTGATACTCCATGGATTGGATTCCTAGGCTATGCTTGATGCTGGAATTTAATGAGTTTATGTCCAAGGTAATGAAAATATATCCCTCATCCCAAGTAATACTTTTGCATTACTGAATGAATTGGCTTGAGTCCTTTAGATATGAGAGTACCGTATATACTCGCGTATAAGCCGAGTTATTCAGCCCAAAAATTGGGCTGAAAAGTACCCCCCTCGGCTTATACGCGAGTCAGTGCTGTATACCGATGTATACATCGGTACATACCGATGTATACATCGGTATACAGCAGCCCCCGCATCCCCAGTAATCCAGGGCCCCCCCAGCGTCTCTCCGGTCACCTGAAAAGCAAACTATACTTATCAGTGTCCGCTGTCCGCGCCCGCTCGCCTCAGCCGTCTGCGATCCTCCATCTTCATGCGGCGTCTTCCGGTTTCCTGTGCTCGTCGCAGGGAATGACGTCATTCCCTGCGACGAGCACAGGAAACCGGAAGACGCCGCATGAAGATGGAGGATCGCAGACGGCTGAGGCGAGCGGACGCGGACAGCGGACACTGATAAGTATAGTTTGCTTTTCAGGTGACCGGAGAGACGCTGGGGGGGCCCTGGATTACTGGGGCCCTGTATACTACCGCTGGGGCTGCAATCTACTACCACTGGGGCTGTATATACTACCACTGGGGCTGTATATACTACCACTGGGGCTGTATATACCACTGGGGCTGTATATACTGCTGGGGCCCTGTATACTACCGCTGGGGCTGCAATCTACTACCACTGGGGCTGTATATACTACCACTGGGGCTGTATATACTACCACTGGGGCTGTATATACCTGTGGGGCTGCTGTATACTACACTGGGGCTGTATATACCTGTGGGGCTGCTGTATACTACCACTGGGGCTGTATATACCTGTGGGGCTGCTGTATACTACACTGGGGCTGTTGTATACTACCACTGGGGCTGTATATACTTCTGGGGCTGCTGTATAGTACCACTGGGGCTGTATATACCTCTGGGCCTGCTGGATACTACCACTGGGGCTGTATATACCTCTGGGGCTGCTGGATGCTACCACTGGGGCTATATATACCTCTGGGGCTGCTGTATACTACCAATGGGGCTGTATATACCTCTGAGGCTGCTGTATACTACCTCTGGGGCTGCTGTATACTACCACTGGGGCTGCTGTATACTACCACTGGGACTGCTGTATACTACCACTGGGGCTGCTGTATATACCTTTGGGGCTGCTGTATACTACCTCTGGGGCTGCTGTATACTACCTCTGGGGATGCTGTATACTACCACTGGGGCTGTGTATACCTCTGGGGATGCTGTATACTACCACTGGGGCTGTATATACCTCTGGGGCTGCTGTATACTAACTACTGGAGCTGCTGCTGTATATACCACTGGGGCTGCTGCTGTATACTACCACTGGGGAGGCTGCTGTATACTACCATTGGGGGGCCTGTATACCACACTGCTGGGGCCTGTATACCTGTGCTGGAGTCCACCCTCGGCTTATACACGAGTCAATAGGTTTTCCCAGGTTTTGGGGGCAAAAGTAGGGGGTCGGCTTATACACGGGTCGGCTTATACACGAGTATATACGGTAATTGTTTTACAAGATCCTGTAAAAGGAGATCAACATATTGGGATAAAAACTAGTTCCTGAAATGATTGGGTAGCCAGGAGGGGATAATGGATCTTTGTGGATTTTTTGAGGATGATAAAAAAGGGCACAATTAGGGTTTTTATTAGTAGAAAACATTTTTTTCTTTTTGTTTAAAATATTTTTATTGAATGCAGAATTTATAAAGGTATGATAATCCTGAGCAAAAATACTGGAAAGGTCAGTTTTGATTTTAGAAAAATACTTAATGTCAGACAAAATTATATTTACTTCCCTAAGGGGCCTTTTTCACACTTGTGGATTTTTCCTGATTTGGAAGATCAGGAAAAACCTGATTCTTACAGTATTTTGCCCATTCACTTTAATTTTGTCAGGTAGAATCTTGTTGCTTCATGTTTTTTCCTGAAATCATTAAAGAGAATGGGCAAAAAAAAATGAATCCTGTAAGAATCAGGTTTTTTCCTGATCTTCCAAATCAGGAAAAAAACGCAAGTGTGAAAGGCCCCTTAGATATGCTTCTCTATCCTGTATAACAATATTCCCCCCTTTGTCCGCTTCCATATTAATTATATTAATATTTTCCTGTAAACAGATCAAATCTTTCCCCTCTTTATGTGAAATACTGGTCTTGTGATTTCTATTTTTATTGCATTTGTTTTTGCTCTTATTTTTATATGAATCACTTTCAATTTGTTTACGCTTTTTAATTTCAGTATGGAGGTTAAAATTACGGAATTTCTCCGATACTAAAGCATAAATTCTCTAATATTGCTTCCTCTGATTGAATGAGTTTAAAACTGGACTTTGGTGGTTCTTCTTTATGGATACTGGTTTCAATAGGTACATCTGTAGTGGTGACTAAAGGGGTATTAGTCCCAGAAGTCTGCTCTTGTATCGCAAAGTGACATGCCAATGTCAATTTGCGCACAAAATGGTTTAAATAGAAGAAGAGATCAGAAGTGTTTGCATCCTGGGTCGGGCGTATAGTAAATCCTTTTGATATTATGTCTTCCTCAGGACCACAACCACCGCAGGTGAGTCACACCGATTGGGGGGACTGGACTATTTATTAAGACGATAACGCCCTATGTGCGCTCCCTATTTATCCTTTTCCTCAGGAAGAGATAAGACATGTTTGGAAAGATTGGATATTTTGATAGTGGTTGCTTCAGCATTACTTATTAACTATTGTGGAATAAAAGGATCACCCTTATTCGATGCCTGTTGGCTTTCTATTAATTGCATAATTTTTCTACATTTGAACTTGTAGTGATTCTGGAGGTTTTTCTTATGTCCTCTTATGTCCTCTCCCTCTAGCTCCCCTGGTCCTCCTTTTTGTTCTTGGATGACTGGGTAGGAGGCTGAGAAAAATAATTTGTTATCCGATTCAGAAGTGGAGGTGGTAATGATGGTGCCACTAGTAAGTGACTTTCCAATGAAGGCAAAATTATTTATGTATGGTGGGGAGGTCGGGTTGGACCTGTTTCTAATAAAGAAATGTGGGAGCTAATAGACGAGAGTGATGGAGTGGGAACCTACACTATTGTAGTGAATAGTGGTGAGGAATCTAATGAATTGTGAACAGTAAATTCATTAGTATTAAAAAAAAAATATCAGAAGTATTTTTCAAGGAATAATATTTTAACTTATACATAAGGGGGGCAAACCAGGATTGGGGGGATGGAGTTCAATCACTGTCAATGAATAGGAGCACGTGCAAGATTACTGGTGGTACAATTGAAAGTGTACTGCATGAGGCTATATGTGCACATAATATAAGTTATTCCACAACTAGTGCTATATATTTATGGCAGAGCACACCTGTATACTAATAAATTAATGCATTCTATGTAATTTTAATTGCTTGTAATTGGTACCTGAATAAATTATATGAAATTAAGAATGAAAATGATTTTTGTATGACAGAGTGGTTCAGTTTCATGTGTCATCAGTGTACCCCAGGTGAGGCAACACGGATGATTTTGGGAATATATAGATTAAATGGTATTGTAGGATATATATGATGTTTTTTCCCTCCTCTTTAAATATTTTTTTTTAAATGGTTTTGTTTAGAAAAAAAAGTTTTTTTCAAGGGATATTTTGAATAAAAATTTCATATAATTTTAATAAACAATGCTGATAATAAAAATATAACAAAAAATTAAGCTCAGATTCTATACAAAACTAGTAAAAGCACAGAAAAATAATATACTGTAGTTTATTATACATTTTTATTAACATGTAATCAAATAAGGATGTTTTATCATAATTATCAAAATGTTAATATTTTCTGTGTTATAGTTTTCTATATTTAGTTTCTAACTAATTCAGTGAATACATTTTTAGTCTAATAAGAGTGCGGCTGTGCAGATTCCTCTGTGCACCCTACCTTCTGACGACTTCCAGCTAGACTATCTATTTTAGGGATCTCATTCAGGGGATCATACGTGTCTTTCTATCATACCTGAGGAAGGCTTGTTTTGCATAAAAAGCCGAAACTCGTATGTTTTTAAACTGTAATGATCTATATCACCAATAAATTCAATTTTATACAGTAATCATCATTTCTTAGTGCTACTTGGAAGTGTTGCAGATTGTACTGCTTTTTCTGTTAACCTATCAGTCTATGTAAGCCCCAGGCAGGGCCTTTTATAGCATCTGAAGGCAAGCTGCAAGCCAAGCCACTGGGAAAGGTTTATGACCCAAACGGGTCGATATGCTGAACATTAAACTCCACGAAGGTGAGCGCTACTGCCCGTTATTTCTTTTATTGTATTTTATATATCACACTTAGATCCTGCAGTTTGACTGATTCTTTTTTTTTTATACCCCCGAGTGAATATATATCTTCTACCGCATTATTTTCATGTTAGTCATGATCCCTTCGTATATCATAAAAATTTGATGATACACAACCAGGACCTGTCTCTAAGGGCGTGTGCTCATATGGCATCCTTTAGTCGCCAGTATACCCGTTCAGTTTTAGAAGCAGAAGACACTTCAAGTAAACGCCAGCTGTGTTTTTCTTGAGGTGTGTTTTTTGTCAGTGTCCTTTTTTAGCTGTATGTATAGACTTGTGAGCAACTTCCGTTTGACATGTGGTCAGATCACTTATTTTAGCCACTTCATGTATCATGGATTTTGAAGCCTCAAGTGGTTTATTGAAACTCAAAAACACTTACATATGCACAAAGTCGTTTTGACAGTAAGGCTATTTGCATATTTAATTACCTAGAGGAGCATGGAATAATCTACAAGTCTCCTTACAATGGCAAATCAGGCATGTCACTCTCCACAAGGAGAAATATATCCACTTATCCTCCCAGTCAGAGGTCTCTCATCACCTCTCAGAGGTCAAATCAAATCTCCTACTTTGTACTGAGAAAGGACTACACCTTAAAATACGTGTCTGCAAATGTATTTTCTTTTTTTGTTTTCTTTTCTTAAATCATATGACAAGGCTTGTTAAAAGGTCAGCATTGATTTTTAGGATTGCTTAATCAAAACAATCAGAAATCAAATCCTCTTCCTTCTCATTAGGCTATTTGCGTTTTTAATTTCTCAGAGAAGCTGTTATGCACATGAGATTTTAAACCTGGGTAAATAAAGCCTATTTCTAATTTACTGCACCGGACCTAACTGGCTCTTGTACAGACCAATATTCCTGGCTGCACAGCCCCTGGTGGCACCTCCACAAAATGTAATAACCCTAGTTGCAACACTAGGGGACCACAACTCGGAACTGGCCACCTGATTGGTCATCAAGTCGTTCCTCATACTTCCATAGGAACCAGAGGGATGTGCTGAGCACTGTAAGAGAAAGCGTGCAGAGATAGGAAAGGGCCCAATGTGTGGAAGCAATAAATGTGTGAACAAGTGGAAGAAGATGGAGTAGTTATGTCAGGTAAGAATAGCCTACTGCAATTTAACTATAAACAGGAGACAGGAGTAGGCAAAAATAGTGAGACAGCAAAGAGAATATACCAAGCTGGCTTCTATCTGACAGGCAAACATTCTTGGCAGTAGGGCTGGAACTCCTTAACAAGATCCACATAGGAATATAACTCTCATAACCTTAAACAGCTTTTCAACAGTTTCAACTCTCACCTCCATCCCCCAGCACCTCCTCCCTCTCCTCTCATTTCAGCTGAAGACTTTGCCTCATTCTTCAATCAGAAGATTGATAACATCAAAGTAAACTTTGGCCCACAGTCTCCACAACCCCTCCTCAAAACTACTCAGCCATCTTCCTCCAAAACCAGCACTTCCCCCTTGACAGAAGATCAGCTTTTCTCTTTACAGATCACATCACACCATCTGTGCGCTTGACTCAATCCCGTCCCATCTTATCCCCAATGTCATCACAGTTCTTCTCCTGACCCTAACCCATCTCTTCAACCTATCACTAGCAACTGATGTCTTCCTCTCATCCTTTAAGCATGCCTTGATCACACCCATCCTCAAAAAGCCCTCAATTGACTCATCCTCTGTGTCTAGATATTGCCCAATATCACTTCTCAGCTACCCCTCAAAACTACTGGAACAGCATGTCTATCTCGAACTGTCCTCTCACCTCTCCTCCTGCTCCCTCTTTGACTGGTTGCAACTGTGGAGCCCACTGGGACGGGGTACTCGGTACCAGACCGGGGTACTGCTGGGGATGTCACGGAGGTCCTGGTCCGGACTGTGTCCCGGGTTCTCACAAGTAAAGGGCTATTTACAATGGATAAAGTTTGTCGTGATGCCACCCACGGGTTGTGGTCAATAATGGGACCACCGCTGCAGCGCTGCACTGCCAGGAGGATGGATGATGGGGCTGCAGCCAGATGGACGAGCCCGCCGTGGGTCAGGCTGCTCCTGACATGATAAAAGGGATGATACACAGTTCAATATACCTGGAATCAGACACTCAGGCAGGGTTCACCGGGTTTACTTGTCAGCTCTTCAAACAGTTTACAGCAGTTCTCAGTACAGTTCTTAACACAGTTCACAGTCAGTTAACCCCGGTAACACTGAAGCCTCTGCAGCCAGACTGTCACTCTAAGACCCCTCACTCCTTCTAAGTGTCCTTTCAGGCTATTCTCTCCTGTTCTTTCTCCGGATTGTATAGCAGCAGCTTGGACCCTTGTGGGTCCTCGTGGTTGCTGCTGTGCTTCCAACCCTTGTGTTGGGTACTCCAACCAGGAATTAGAGCTCCCCATCGGTTTGTCTGGGAAGCCGGAATATTGCTTTAGTTCATCCTCAGAGCCGACACTCTGGTGTTGCCTAGCCTGCAGTAACCCTATCTTCCAAGGTGTTACCAGGCTCCTTCTAACCCTGTGATTCCAGCCCAAATCCTGGAAAACTACTCCGCCGGTAGTTGGTCGGTGCTGCCGTGTTCCTCGGACTCGGTGATACCGGTCCGGTCTCTTTCCTCACACTCCCCTGGGATGCTGGCTATGGACGAGCTTTCTCTCCATGGTTTCTATGACTCTGTGGATTCTGCGTCTCCAGGGAGCCCAATCCCACCGGACCGTGTCTCTGTCTTTCCGGTGTCTTTGCTGCTCGTCTCACTCTGGCCTACTAACTCCTTCCTCCTCTTTTCCTCTACTTGTGCTCTCTGTCACCTGATCTGCATTCTTTCCCACCCACTTTCCTCTAAACACACCACCCCTTGCCCACCTAGAGTCCCAGGCTCCGGGTTGGGTGCCACCTCTAGTGGGTGTGTGTGTGCTGTGAGGGTGTTTGTTGCACAAACTGTCTATCTTCCTGCCTAGCTGCAGTTCCCTATGTGGCCACCCTGGTCGCAGGGGTGCCACACAACCTGACTTCCGATTCCACCATTCCACTGAAACTTCCCTAAATAAAGTCACCAATGACCTGCTTACCACCAAAGCCAAGCGACACTGCTCTTTCCTCCTCCCCTTTGACCCATCTTCTGCCTTCGACACTGTGGACTATTTCCTTCTATTACAGATTCTCTCATCTTTTGTCATCACAGTCTTAGCTCTATTTTGGATCTCTTCATACCTAATTGAATGAAATTTCAGCGTATCCCACTCACACCACTTTCTCATTTTGTCCCCTATCTATTGATATTCCCCAAGGTTCAGTTCTTGGACCCTTGCTCTTCTACATCTACACCTTTGGCTGGCGACAGCTCATAGAGTCCCATGTCTTTCCGTATCACCTCTATGCTGATGACATTTAGATCTACCTCTCTGGACTTAATATCACCTCCTTACTAACCAGAATCCCACAATGCCTATCCACTATTTTATAGTTTTTCTTTGCTCAGTTTCTAATACTCAGCATAACAAATCAGAATTTATAATCTTTCCTCCTCCTCACTCAGCACCCCTACAAACCTATCCATCAAAGTAAATGGCTGCTCACTCTCCCAGTCCTGCATACTCGCTGCCTTGGGATAACCTTTCACTGCGATCTCTTTCAAGTCAAACATCCAAGCCCTCTCCACCGCCTGCAAACTTCAATTCAAAAATATTTCCTGAATCCGTACATTTCTTAAGCAAGATTCTGCAAAAACTAGTGAATACCCTCTTTATCTCCTGCCTGGATTACTGCAACATCCTGTCTCTGGTCTCTCTTCTAGAACTCTCACATTCCTACAATATATTCCTAAACTCTGAAGCACGACTTATACACTTTTCCCCACTATCACCCGGCCTCTCCTTTCTGCCAATCCCTTCACTGGCATCCCATTGCCCACAGACTACAGTTCAGATCCCTAACCATGACATATAAAGCCATCTGCAACCTGTTTCCTCCGTACATCTGTGACCTAGTCACCGAGGACTTGCCTGCATGTAACGTCCAATCTTCACAAGATCTCCTTCTCTCCTCCCCTCTTATCACCTCTTCCCACAATCACATACAAGACTTCTCCTATGCATCCCCCATACTCTGGAACTCTTTGCCCCAACATATCAGACTCTTGTCTATTGTGGAAACCTTCAAAAGGAACCTAAAGACACACTCTTCTGGCAAGCCTACAACCTTCAGTGCATCTTTCTGACGTCAGTATAGTGCATTGTTATTGAAACAGAAGATTCTTCAGGAAAATGCCAGCTGGGTTTTCTGAAGTTTCGATGAAATCTTTTGCATAGTTTCTACATCCGCTTTGCCAGAAACTTTTTTATTTATTTATTTTTTAAACTTCATACATAAGATAATGGTGGCTGCTATGCCGAAGATGTCATAAGATTGGCCTTGTCATTTCTTTCCCCCACTATCGCCCGGCCTCTCCTTTCTGCCAATCCCTTCACTGGCATCCCATTGCCCAAAGACTACAGTTCAGAACCCTAACCATGACATACAAAGCCATCCGTAACCTGTTTCCTCCGTACATAAGTGACCTAGTCTCCCAGGACTTACCTGCATGTAACTTTTAATCTTCACAAGATCTCCTTCTCTCCTCCTCTCTTATCACCTCTTCCCACAATCTCATACAAAATTTCACCCGTGCATCCCCCATACTCTGGAACTCTTTGCCCCAACATATCAGACTCTTGTCTATTGTGGAAACCTTCAAAAGGAACCTAAAGACACACCTCTTCTGGCAAGCCTACAACCTTCTGTGCATCTTTCTGACGTCAGCATAGTGCATTGTTATTGAAACAGAAGATTCTTCAGGAAGATGCCAGCTGGGTTTTCTGATATCTTTTGTTTCTACATCCGCCTTGCCAGAAACCTTTTTGTTTATTTCTTTTTTAAACTTCATACATAAAATAATGGTGCCTGCTATGCGTAAGATGCCAGAAGATTGTACTAGTCATTTCTTTGAGTCACTTCATCATTTTTGAAGCTGAAGCCTGAAATGGTAAAAATAAGTGACAAAAGATTGTACAATATGCACAGCAGGTCATTTTGACCTTGCTGTGAGTATTTTTAATCTTTTGACATTTTTTAGTTCTTTTTTCAGACAGGTTCTAGGATGAACCTGCCTGAGAGACATTGTGTGAATATTCCTTAAATTCACTTACATTTTAAGTCTGCTGTCTGTATATAAATGTTTTTTCTAGTCATTTTGGCAAAGCAAAACCTAAAAGCTTAATTCTTTAAATTGAAATGTTGCATAGCTGAATCAAGAGAACCAATTATTTCAATGAAAACTGAGTGCTGCTGTGTTTTTTTTAATTTAAATTTAATTTAAAAAAAAATTAAAATCATCAAAAGACCCCACACATAATCACACATTAGCCAAAGTAAAAATGGTCTGGCTGTAGAAGAAACTGCAATTGAGGAATTTAGAGATGGCTTGAAAAGTCAGGGGCTGAGTTCAAGCTGAGCTATATTTAAAGAGGTTATCTGGTGAATATAAGTTATCACTTATCTGCAGGATCATTGGAGTCCAACTGCTGGAACCCTCATAAATGGTCAGAATAGGGCATTTTAATTACGTTGGAAAACTTTTATCCATGCTATAGGATGGAGTAGGAGATTGAATGCTCTATTCTTTCTCTATAATGCAGCACTCAGCACCCCCATAGGGAATTAGTGGTGTAGTTGTTAGGCCTGTGAGCTGCGCTCCAATTTATAATGATCATAAAGTTCCCTGTTCTCCTTTTATTTGCCTTTTATTTGTGTTCACAACAATTATATTTCATTTGCGTATATATAGTCACAACTTGCAGAGAGAAATTACAATAGCATACATGGCATTATATGCAACATACCCCCAAAGCCAGGTCTCATGGTGAAGTCGTGATCATCTATTCGAAGAAGCTGTTCAGACTTTGTGAGTGGTGATTTTGTTATATCCGGACTTCTTTTTATAACTGGGCTGTTTAAAAATACACAATGAATTAACACTAATTTTATCTATTACATAGTAACATAGTAACATAGTAACATAGTTTTTAAGGTTGAAGGAAGACTTTAAGTCCATCTAGTTCAACCCATAGCCTAACATGTTGATCCAGAGGAAGGCAAAAAAACCCCATGTGGCAACACTAAGCTCCACATTGGGGGAAAAAATTCCTTCCTGACTCCAGATACGGCAATCAGACTAATTCCCTGGATCAACGCCCTATCAAAGAATCTAGTATGTATAACCGGTAATATTATAGTTTTCAATAAAGGCATCCAGGCCCTTCTTAAATGTTAGTAGTGACTCACTCATTACAACATCATGTGGCAGAGAGTTCCATAGTCTCACTGCTCTTACAGTAAAGAATCCACGTCTGTGATTATGATTAAACCTTCTTCCCTCCAGACGTAGAGGATGCCCCCTTGTCCCAGTCTCAGGCCTAAGAGTAAAGAGATCATTAGAAAGGTCTCTGTACTGCCCCCTCATATATTTGTACATTATTATAAGATCACCCCTAAGCCTTCGTTTTTCCAAGCTAAATAACCCCAAGTTTAATAACCTGTCTTGGTATTGCAGACCCCTTAGTCCTCTAATAACTTTTGTCGCTCTTCTCTGGACCCGCTCTAGTTCAGCTATGTCTTTCTTATACACCGGAGACCAGAATTGTACACAGTATTCTAAGTGTGGTCGCACTAGTGACTTGTATAGAGGTAAAATTATGTTCTCCTCATGAGCATCTATGCCTCTTTTAATACATCCCATTATTTTATTTGCCTTTACAGCAGCTGCCTGACACTGGCCACTAAATGTGAGTTTGTCATCTACCCATACACCCAGGTCTTTTTCAGTGGTAGTTTTGCCCAGTGTTTTATAATTAAGCACATAATTATACCCTTTGTTTCCTCTGCCCAAGTGCATGACTTTACATTTATCCCCATTAAAGCGCATTTGCCATTTAGCAGCCCAAGCTTCTAGTTTACATAAATCCTCCTGTAATATAAAATTGTCCTCCTCTGTATTGATTACCCTGCAGAGTTTAGTGTCATCTGCAAATATTGAGATTCTACTCTGTATGCCCCCTACAAGGTCATTAATAAATATATTAAATAGGAGCGGGCCCAACACTGACCCCTGTGGTACCCCACTGTTAACTGTGACCCATTCTGAGTGTGTTCCATTAATAACCACCCTTTGTTTCCTATCACTAAGCCAGTTCTTAACCCACTTACACATATTTTCCCCTATCCCCATTGCCCTCATTTTATGTATCAACATTACATTATTAAGATCTTTTGATTGTTAAAAAAACATTTCAGAGCAATGTCCTTAAAGGGGTTTTCCATTACTATTTGACCCCCTTTAATATGTCCTAACTTTTCTTAACAATCACTTTTCTAATATACTGTTATTACCTGTGCTGCTTCTAGGAGCACATATCTTTGTGGCTCAAAAAACCTTTTGGTGTCATGTAGAAACCGCTTTCTTCTCAGTTACTTCCGATCTGGGCACGGGAATAGGAAGGAATACAAAGATTACATCACTGATGAAGGCAGAACTTCCTGTTACTTAGCACACATCCTCAGATCGCAGACTTCATTCTTCTCTTTTGCAGTGATCCTGCCAATGCTTAGACGTGCCAGCTCTCTAGCTAGTAAGCTTTGTGATATACTTTTTAATGACAAGCAACACATTGAAGTGATTAAGAACTCAACATTAGCAGAGTCACTCTGCAACATGCATCTCCAAGCTCAGATCAGGCTTCATTGGCCTCTGCTTGTATCCTACTAATGCTTTGGACAGTCGGCCCTTACAGCTGACAAGTGCTGTGGTGTGCTTTCCAATGACATGCAATACAGCGTAGTGCTTGTCTGCTGAAGAGATCTTGACCGTGCAGAGCAAGAGCAAGAAGTCTGTGATCTGAGGATGTGCGAGCGGTAGCTTCGCCCCCATTAGTGATGTGCTCTTCTCATGTAGTCTGATTCCTGTTCTCAGATAGGAAGCAGTAACTAAATTACAACAAATTCACTAGTAAACAGTCATTTTGCATCCAGATTGTGATATATCAATTCGTATGTATTTTTGCCTGTAGATCCAAATCTTCCTTCAGAATTGTTGTGTCACGTAATGTTTTTGAGATATTGATGGATTGACACAAGTGAATCTTCTCTTTCTAATCCAGACTGTTTATCTGCAGCATTGCCAAAATTCTGGTGATTGTGTGGTGAACAGACAATACTTTTTTTTTTAAAGTTTTCCACTACTTATGTGACTTCATTTCTTTTGTCCTATTTCTAGTAACAATTTCCCAGTGTACTTCTGCTACCTACCATGCTCCTGTAAGCTTATCTCTCTGAGGCTCATAAATACATTTATTGATGTTCTAACTTTGATTATTCCGGTTTAATGAATTGGAATAGTAGAGCACGGCACGTCACTGTTGGGGCAGGACTTCCTTTTTGTGAGTGACAGCAGTCTAAATACGGATGCCCAAATCACACTTCACTCTCCTTTTGCCCCCACCAGTGACGTGCCCTGCTCAGTTTGACCGATTCCGGTCTCCAGATGGGAAGGATCAAAGCTAGAACATCAATAAAGGTATTTACAAGCCTCAGACAGATTAGTTTACAGGAGGAAGGTAGGTAGCAGAAGTATACTAAAAACCTGTTAAAAAGAGTTAGGACAAAAGAAAGGGGATTACCTCTTTTAGCCCTGCGTTCTGCTAACTACATGTACAGCCATCAAGCTAGAAGCCCAGCTGGATCTCTGCTTTCCATTGTATTAAGTGGCCATCCTCTCTCTGCCCTGAGTTTTCCTTTGACCCAGACCATTTCTCAAATAAAGTTCCAAACCAAGATTTGTATTGAAAGCACAGGAAATGTGGAATCATAACAATGCAATCTGCTTTTATACTCAACCAGCTAGGAGTACTAAATGCTGCCAAAGCTTGGGATGTGTGAGCTTGCTGCCACCACCTACTTACAATTGTCATGCCTATAGCTGGAGTCACACTACTGTAAGGCATCTGATGCAAGGATTACACTCGGCTCAAGCTGTGCTGCAAGCTTAGCTGGATGTTATTCTACTGTGATCGATCCTGTGATTGGATCACAGGCGCAGAGAGGAGGGAGAGATTAATCTCACCATCTTCTCCGTTGCTTGCCTCTGCATGTATCGCACTGCACAGGGATGTCATCTGAGTGCAGTCAGATGTTTCTCTCACACCCATAGAATATAGTCCTATTGGGGTTGAGGAAAAACTTGCAGATCTGAGCTGCCTAATTTTCTAACATTAGGCTAAGCACAATGCAAGATTTTCTCGCATTGCACTTGAAGGCATATGCCAGTGTGACTCCAACCATCCAATGGGTGAAGATGAGAAGCCTACTGTGTATGTTGTTTTTCCAGATCTCTCTTGTCTTAAATTCTGATTCTTGGGTGTGAAGTAATGTGCCAACTACTGCTAATGGGGTCTTCCTCTAAAAGTGGTCCTTTTGGGTTACGTCGAAATGTCTAGTATCCTATCTAGTTTGTGAGAAATGCTGCTAGGTCCTAGAGTAGATAGAAGTCTGAAATTAGGTAGATTATTGCACAATGCTAATCTTGTTTTAGAGCTATGTTTATGTATTGAATGCCAAGAAAAATGCAGAACTATAGATGAATGTCCAAAATTATATTCTAATATCGCTGTATGTAAAAATAGATAGTAAGTAATTCTTTCCTGGCTACATAGAATTAAAGGGCCTACAACATGTAAATTGACTAAACATTTTGTAGCTCTTTAATGTATTACCATATAATATTCTTGTCGGTTCATATACGTATACTACATTGTACAATTTCTTTGTAATGTAAAAAAGATCTTTCTTTAAAATAACCCTGAAAGTGTTTTAAAGAGGACCTGTCAACCCTTGGTGCTTTCCAAAGTAAAAGCACCCCTGAATGCAGCGTGTCTGCTGCATTTAGGGAAGCGGTCCCCCCTGTCTCTAGTTCCCCTGTAAGTTGTACAAAACACTTTAGAAAGTGTACAGTTAATGAGTCCAGAGGGATTTACTCAGTAATGAGTCCTCGCTACTCCCTGGTGTCCTCCCCGCCTCCAGGCCTCTCTCTGCCACCTCCAGCCCCCTCTGTGCCACCTCCTTTAGGTGTCTCCCCTCCTCGCCCACTCATGCTGCTCTGCGTCTGAAGTCACGCAGACGCAGAGCGTGGAATGGGCGGGAGCGGGTCCAGGAGCAGAAACGCCTCCTGCCAGCGCCAGAGCCTGCCCGGCTCCAGATTATGTACAGCAGGGTAGGCTCTGGTGCTGACGTCACCAGGAGGAAGCATTTCAGCTGCTGGGACCTGCTTTCACCCATTGCTCGCTCTGCGTCTGCGTGACTCCAGACGCAGAGCAGCATGAGCGGGCAAGGAGGGGAGACATATAAAGGAGGTGGCACAGACGGGGCTGGAGGTGGCACAGAGAGGCCTGGAGGTGGGGAGGACACTAGGGAACAGCGAGGACTCATACTGAGTAGATCCCTCTGGACTCGTTAGCTGTACACTTTCTAAAGTGTTTTGTACAACTTACAGGGGGTCTAGAAACATGGGAGACCAGTTCCCTGAATGTAGCAGACACGCTGCATTCAGGGGTGCTTTCAGTTTAGAAAGCACCAGGGGGGTGACAGGTCCTCTTTCAGTGACTGGTTGTCTGGTCTTTTCCATGTAAGCCTGGACTGATCCAGAACTGTACAGATTGGTTATCAGTGTAACAACAGACTATGTAGTCATGTTCAAACAGAATAATTCTTGAGTTAATTAAATAAATGTACCGTATGTATGTTTGGTTAATTGTTCACTTGTTTTAGTAGTTTGTATAGTGTCTCCTCTGCTGCAAAGTGGTCAGAAATCCAAAGTGTGACACTCTACGTACTGAAGCAGTTCAGAAGTTTGTTTAGCAGTGATGTTACAGCAAAACAAAATTAGAGAGATAAATAATAGTATATAAGAGGACTTCTTTGTTGCAAAATGAACTAAAAATGAATTAAAGTTCCAGATTTTGATGGAGCTCTCCTCTTCCAATGTTGGAGAATATAATGTCCTTTACTTTATATCTCTCTCATTAACTCTTAAGGCCCCGTCACATGGGGCGACATCGCAGCCAATTACATAGGTGATGTAGGGGCGTGGCCCATTGGCGGCGACATCGACCCTACGTCACCTCATGTAAAGGGGCGATGTCGGCGCTGTCGGGAGGTCGCTTGGTTTCAGAGCAGTGCTCTGAAGCCAGGCGACTGATCTGGGGCGATGTGCACACATCGCCCCATGTAACCGGCCACCGGCGAACTGTCAGGCGATGGGAGCCATAGGCTCCCATTGTCCTGCATCGCCGCTGGGGTTTTCAGACACCCCGGCGGCGATGCCGCCTATCAGCTCGCCGGCGCAGAGCTGGAGATGTCTCCCCATGTAAATGGGGGACGGCGACCCTGGCGGGGCGCCAAAAACATGCGAGCGCCCGCCAGTCGCGGCCGACATCTCCAGCCCCGTCGCCATTGATGTGTGCGACGTCCCCATTATACTCTTATGATACTTTCCAAATCAACCTAGTGTGTTTTGATCCAGCAATCCTCTGTGCTCTGGTCCGCTTCCCTTTCCACTGAGCCACAGCCTGGTTTTGTTGCTTGCCAAGTTCTGATCATCTTTGTTATGTGTTCATTGCCTCTCTGCCAATAGGTGTTACCATGCTGTAATTTAACTTTCCCTATCACCAGGCAAGGTAGCTATTGAAAGCTTTCCTGGGCTTGCATTTCCTGCTGGTGATATTTTTAAAGTGGCATCTGTCGGTGATTACAGCCTTTCTGCCTTGTACTTTTCCTGACAGATTGTTAAGTTTGCTTTACCTTCTTTTCTACTTTGCACCTTCCTCCAAATTCTTAAGGAGGTGATACCCTCAATGGCCATTTAGAAAGCAAGGTCAGAGGTGTCATCTTAGTCATCCGGTTAGGCTTGTTTCAGTCAGCACTATAGTTAGACCATATCTTTTGTATTTTTTATGTGTGCAGTACTACGTGCATAATACTTAGACATGCTATGTTATAAACTTAATTTGGAGGCAGAACTGATATATATAGAGGTGAAGGTTCCTGACCCTTTTTCCATTATAAAGTATTCTTAAAAAGCCTATTGTGTTCTAAAAGTTGTTTTTCAACTTCAACATATAGCTGCTTCAATATGTTTTCTTCCATATAATTCCTTTTGAGGTGCAAAATATATATCTTACAACTCATGGCCGTTATAGATGTTTGCATTGCTCTGATGTTAGGCTCGGTCCTGAAAAAAGTACTATACATGTATGTGTGGTAGGGATGGGCGAATTACTCGCTACTATTCGGGACCCGCCCGAATAGCAGCGGACTCGGGGGACTCGCTACTCGCCGAGTTTCCTTAGGAATTACTCGGGGGTAGCGAGTCCCTGTACTTTTGCAGTGTATCTATACAGATACACTACAAAAGTACCCTAAAGTTACTCTAAGGGGTTAAAAACAATCAACATTAATACTCACCTCCTGTACTCCTGTACCTTATGTACCGGGACCGGTACCGAAAGACCTCCGGCTGTTACAGGACTCCGAGACCACCAGGAGAAGATGGGGAAAAGGACCTTCAGTTCAGCCAATCAGAATGCGGCTAGCGGTCACATGGTTTGTCATGTGGCCGCAGTGCAGCCGCGTCACAACCCATGTGACCGCTAGCCGCATCCTGATTGGCTGAACTGCAAGGTCCTTTTCCCCATCTTCTCCCGGTGGTCTCGGAGGTCCTGTAACAGCCGGAGGTCTTCGGTACCGGTCCCGGTACATAAGGTACAGGAGTACAGGAGGTGAGTATTAATGTTTATTGTTTTTAACCCCTTAGATTAACTTTTAGGGTACTTTTGTAGTGTATTTGTATAGATACACTGCAAAAGTACAGGTTACTATTCGGACTCGCTGGACTCGCAACGAGTACCGAGTCTCGGACCCGGACTCGTTAGAGTCCAGCGAGTCCGAGTATTTGAGGATTCGCCCATCCCTAATGTGTGGCCTTGACATTCTAGTGACTATTCACAGATCTCTAAGAGATGCAGTAGACAATCCCAAAGAGACAAGTAGAGGAGGCTGTTCATGTCAACTCTTAATGGCAACTTATCGATGATATTTGTCATTTCAATCTTTTGTGTGTTGTAGTCTCATCAAAATTTTCTTTATTAACCTGTCTGGAGTTAAGTCTTCCTATACTGCCTTTATTGGGAGATAGGGTCAACTGAACCTCAATTTGTTTATTTTTAAAAATACACAACTGTAGCAATTAATAAAAAATACAAAAGAAAATACAAAAATTGAAAACACTGTACATTTTCAGTGTAAATGTAAGAAATGATAACTATTCCAAGTTTTAACATGACGATAAAAGTCACGACCACCCGTTGTGAGACTTACAATCATTTACTACTGAACTCATCTGTATGTTCATAATATGCATTAGCATTTAGTGTTGTGCTATTGAGTGTATTTAACAGCTACCGACTGTATTTGACAATTTGCTGTTGAGGAGTTTTGAAATAAAGGAACACTAAAAAAAATTTGTATGCTTGTAAGCTTAATCTATACGTGGATAATAAGGGAAGCACTATAATGTAAACATCTGTACCTCTTCCATTTTTAAACCCACTACTAGTTTTGGCTTTGAAATCCTGATGCAAAGTAATCCTCAAAAAATGCCTATGAGAATGGAGCCTGCATCAAACAAAGGTAATTAGATGTTATGTAGCTTTCTACTTACAGATGATATACTGCACTTAGAAAATGATATAAAAAGGTGAAAAAATAGTGTTTATAGGAGAAACACATTTTAAAATGTATGAAATCCAAGGAATGCCAGATATATGTCCATGACAGACTGCTAAGCTACGCATTAGATTAAAAATATCCCAAATAAAAGCCAACTGGCTCTATTCCAGGAATAAATGGAGATGCTAAGAGAAGCAACTATGCCACGTGATGCCTACGGCAGAGTAAACTGCTTACCCGGTGCTTTATTTTAGTAAGTGCAATATTATCAGCTCCAGAGCCTTTGCCTCGAGACAACAGAAAAAAAGCTATTGTTCTGAGTTCTGGCAGCCGAATCAGGTTATTTGTACATGGTAGAGGCACTAATGCAATCTTTCAATTAACCAGCATACACAGCCATTGCATGGTCTCGGTGACATTACAGAAACACTCCCACTAACCTTTTTTTGTCATAAAATTGTGTGTATGTACATGTAATGTAGTGTGAGTGTGATCATATACTCACCTACTGCTGCTCTCTCTGTGTTCGGTGTCACTCTTCTCTGCCACTCACTGACGTCACCCTCTGTAGAGTGGACGGGTCACACTGCGCTGAGTGACCCGAGGGAAGTCGGTTTTACAAAGAAAGAGTATCACAACAAGGTTCCATAGGCTTTCCTTGTAAAATTACGTAGTGCATAAAAAGAGCTTGTTAGTCAGAATTGCGGTGACAAATAAGCTGAAAATAATGGCGTTGGATCCTGGAGACAGCAGTGATGGCCACTTTACACGTCCCGATATCGGCATCCAACTCCGATAAAAAGTCACGGGGTTTGTGCATTGGCCCCGATATCGTTTGTGTGTTGTATGGTGTAAATGTCCAATATGATGCAAGAACGATGCCAAAACGATATCGGGGAAGAAATGAGCGTGCTCTCCAACTCCCGATATTGGATGGACGATGTGGCCGGATCGTGCTGTGTGACAGTACAACTTCCCCTATTCTCTCTCATGTTAAATGGTCGTTCCTGGGTCGCCTGTACAAAGGGCGTACACATCGCAGTTACGTTGCCTGCCGATATCTGCGCTGTGTAACATCTCCTATGCGATCTTGGAATTCTGCCCAAAAAATGCGCACTCCCGCGTCGTTGTATCCAACATCGGACCGATGTTGGGACGTGTAAAGTGGCCATGATAGGTGAGTATATTATACTTTCACACTATATGCATGTACACACAAGTTTAATGAGAAGAAGGTAGTGGGAGTGCTTCTTTAATTGGTCATGCATACCATGAGCCTCATGCACATAGCCTCTTGGGCAATACACGGGGACAGAGTTTACACCACAAGTACCAAATTACATAAAATGACTAAAAAAACAACCAAAGCACAGTAATGTCTTTTGAAAAGGGATAAAATGATGCATTTAAATTGATACGTCTAAAGCAGATCTATTAAATTTGAATATATCAACTTCTATGGAGAAATGTATGACTATCACATTCAAGATAAAATATCTTCTCATGCTGCTTTTTGGATAGGAAGTAATATGGGGCTTTATACTATAAAAGAACAACATCATTTTTATTATATAAATCATTCATTTAATGTTATCTACAGAAATTGCCACCAATAGAAAATATGTCCATTTTTAAAAATGTGACATAACTTGAAACCTACAAAAGCAAAAAAAAACAAGTAAAAAAACTACATGTTTCAGGGCTCGGACACACTGGCATGAAAATTGGACGAGTGCAATGCGATAAAATCTCCGCTCTTTTGTCCGCTCTTTTCTCATCCAGAGTCTGGATGAGGAAAAAAGTTGCAGCATGCTGCAACATTATGCGATTCTCGTGCGAGACTCGCCAATGCAAGTCAATGGGTCCGACAAAATCACGGACAACACACGGACAGCACACGGACCATCCTAGTGCCATCCGTTTTTTTAACTGTTGAATTATCATTCTCTAGCTGAGAACACTGTAAAATGTTTCTGTAAATTATTATACAGTGATAGCAGCTGAGAAAAAAATGCATTGCACACGGATGTCACACGGATGTCACACGGACAGCACTCTGATGTCATCTGAGAATAAAATCTCACACTTGCACAGCAGTTGCATGGACTAAAAAACGGATGACACTCGTCCGACTCTCCTGGATGAGAAACGGATCACTTATTTTTATGCCAGTGTGGCCGTGCCCTTACTCACATGATCCAGTGAGAGATATAAACATTCTCCAACCAGCATCACTAAATCACATTAAAAATGTCCTTGTCCTTGAGAAGAGAACATTAACATATTATAGGGCATTGTACATTAGTCTTAAAATTAGACGTGCTCATTTCACTAATTTTATATTCAATATGATATACTTGGTCATAAAAATCTGGGTTCTACATCACCTACAGTATATGGATTGCAAAGTCTAAAAATGTGTAATTACACACTTGCTTTCCATTTTGGTTTAGTAGAATTTCTATTTCATTGTTACTTTACAATCCATATTAGTACATGACCTGCAGACATTATAGGCAAATCAGGCAGACATACATCTGATACATCTACCTATCCATAAAAAAACCATGAAGATAGACATTAAAGACATTAGCATACCTGCCTTGCTTGTGCGTCTCTTCTTGTACCTCCCTTCTGTGCCTATGTGGTCTACTGTAATGAACAAACCAACAAAAGATTAAATGATTACATGGTATAGTTCATGTCGGGAACATTTTTGTCATTAGTTAGCACAGCAGTTCTTTTGTAAATCTATGTTCATAGGTAATCCAGAGAACTTTGCATTTTCCTCTGAAGAGCCCTCAGCAAAGCCTCTAAAAGCTCCTTACTTATGCCTCTCATTTTGTGGTATTGTAACCCATTTAAAGAACTCAGTAAGTCTGGCCTGTGCTCTTTCCTAACACAATCATAATGTGGGATTGGGCACAGCTGAATACCAGAGCATGGAAGGTGTCCATCAAGGAGAGATCGGTATTCTGTTAGCAATCTTCATGACAACAGTGAGAGCTTATAATCGTGCATGCCCACGATCAGTGTTATCGTATTGTCAATGCGTAAACTGACACGTGGCACAGTTTCCCAAGCCACAACATGTCAATTTGTTCTTGAGGAGAGTAAAGTCTTCTCGATGGGAGAACACCGAAAATCTGATGTGCACAGAATCCTGATTGTAAGTATGGATGCTGCCCTCTTCTGCGGACACTAGTATCTCTGCAGAGAAGGACACACTGTATGTAGAACCCAGTGTGTCCCGATCGTGGGCACTTAGCCTAAATGCACCATCATTCATCAGATTCTTCAAAAAATTATGTTATTCAGATATTATTTACATGTATAACAATTCTATTCTTTCAAAGTCTATACTCAGAAGGTGTGTTTCAGGGCCAGACTGAAACTAAATATCAGCCCTGGCACACATACCCCCTCCAACCCACTCACCATATTGCTCACCACAATATTCCTCGATTCCAAATGTTAACACCACTATATTATTATTATTATTATTTATTTATATAGCGCCATTAAATTCCATGGCGCTTTACATGCAACATTACCTAAAAAAGAAGTCTGTCACCCCCAAGATGAAGCTAACTATATAGTGCTATAATAGACTTAGCTCTTGTAAAAATCATACTAGCACAGTACATTTCCCTGGGAAAATAATTTTAATGCAAATGAAGAGATTTTGGTGCACTCCTATGCACGTCTATGGGATTTTGGTCATCGAATGAAGTCAGGAGCTGCACGTATCAATTTTATTCTCTGCTCTCTCCTCCACTTTGAAGGGGGAGTAATGGTGACTGATCTCTCGAGAAAACCAAATGTGCAACAAAGCCCCCTGATTTGCATTTTAATTAAAAGTAAATTTTTTTAACTGCACCACTGTAATGTACTGCCCTACTATGATTTTTACAGGTTCCATGACCCCAGTATAACTAGTTTATTATGCATTTTGGAGGTGATTAACTCCCTTAAAGGGTAACCGCCGTTTAAATTTTATTTAGTAATAATGTAAAGCAAGTAATTTTAATGAACCTTTTAAAATACTTCTTTAGAAAATTCTGGTTGCAAACTATTCATAATCCTTCTACAAAGTGTCCCCTCTGCATTGTGTGTGAAGCAGACACATGTCTTTTTATCAGTCGCAGCCGTCTTCAGTGAATACGGACTTGGAACATTGTATCAGATTGCTGTCAGGGAACCTAGAGTTGCTAAGCAACATCGGAGTTCAGGATCAGGTTAGATTAATTTCTGCCAGAAAGATGTGTCACAATGTCTGTTGACCCCTTGTCTGCTGGCTCCACACAGCTCAGGATCTCTGTAAACCCTTTCTCTGCTATCACATCACGTTGCACTAATCCCTATGAGCTTCTGGCCACTCCCACAGAGACAGAAAATGCTGTTTTTTAAAATAGCACAGAAAAATATTAGCAAATAAGTTATATGGCAGAAAAATGCATTATCTTAGCTGCTATGTGACCCATCATTAACAACCAGTGCAGTATTGTTTGTTTGTTTGTTTTTTCAATGAAATTACATTTACACTTTAAAATATATAAACCAGACCATCAGCACAAAAGGAAAGTAAATATATACCGTAATACTTAAATGTCCCTTTTGGGACATTTATGGGAAATTAAAACAATATTTTGTATAGCGTATGTCCTATAATAGCAGGTCCAACTGCCAAAGGGAAAGAATAAAATACAGATCCAGCCAGTGGCGTAACTACAATAGGTGCAGGGGTTGAAATTGCGCCTGGCAATGGAGCCTAGGGGGCCCCAAAAGTACTTTTAGCCAATATGAAAAGACCAATGTTATTAAAGACTTGCAATAATTGGCATCCCCATTGGAACTTTTGGGCCCATGAGCTTCAAGTTACACCACTGGATCCAGATTTTCATTAGTTCAGTGTGTCTGTTTTTACTCCTAGTGTTTCATCGGTTATTTTTTTCATGTGCTTAAAAAAAAATTATAAAACTTCTACAATCCACTACACTGGTAAAAAGTACATGGAAGGCGATGTGCGCGGTCTGAGATTTTCACAGACCCATAGATGTATTATTATTAATAATACTGATCTTTGAATCAAAAATGGACATGTCTGATTTTTTGCTGCATACAGTCTGCAAAAAACACAGATATGTAAACAGACTCTAATAGTATATGTTCTGTAGAATGTGTATGGGTAAAAAAGATGTTGGAATGAGACCTAGAAAAGTAAAAAAAAAAAAGAGGATTTGTGTGAAGCTCCTCTTATGAAAAACTTATAGCTAGTAATAGCAGGTTACATATGGCCACTCACACATCTGACATACAGAGATGGGGTACAAGAGGATCAATATAAATGAGATGTGATAATATGAGGCTCAAAGGGGCAAAAACAACTGAACATACAGGAGTTGGGTGCTGGGTATTAGGGTGCACAGCGTTCATCTGCAGACATGGCCTGTCTGCACTGGTAGCATCAAATATCCAGCACCACACCTGCACCCTGACACACCACAGGACGCCAACACATTACTACATTAGATTGGACTTAGGGTACTCAGGGTAGCTTAAGTGATGGATATATGTAGGGATTATTTATTCTGAGTGGTGTATGTAGGAATCAGCCAGGCAGGGACAATTGTGGGTGCATGCCTGATCACATACACAAGAGTCATAGGCAGTATATCCATATACACTCATTTATAAACAGGAACACACATATAATGTATACTATATATACTATAGAGTCCAAAGATATATCCGGGCACTACCGGCTCCTGACCATATATACAATCCAGACCACTGGAACCTGCGCACATAGGGTTCTATTGAGGACAAGGTGTTGCACAGGAACCCGGAAAAAAGGTTAATTAAAAAACGCAGAGCATCGAATGGTGAGTGACTCCTTTTTCTCATCTTTAAAGCACTATATATACTATATATCAGAGCACTCAATGTAACTATATGAGAGCCAGAATGGGGCTCTAAGGCTGGCTTCACATTTGCGTATGGAACGCTGCGTACCAAACGCAGCCAAACGCTTGCGCACATGCGGTCCTATGTTTAACATGGGACCGCATGTGCCTGCGTATGGCTGCGTATGGCTGCGTTTGGCAGCATTTGCGTTCGGATGCGCATAATTTATGCGCCCTCTGACGGCGCTCCAAACGCAGCTTGCAGCATTTTTTTGTGCGTTCGCGGCGCTTGCTCTATCCGCAAGCGCCTGCATGCGCACAAAAAATGCATTGATCTCAATGGGTCCGCAGTGTCCTCTGCATGACACCGCAGGAGAACGCTGCAGATCACATTGAGATCTCTCCCGGTGGCCGCCGGTGATGTCACAGGAGATCACCGACGGCCACCGGGAGATCAGCTCAGCCTCTGATGTTCTCCTCCTCCCCGCCGACGGTAATCTGCTAGCGATGTCGGCGGGGAGAAACAGCTGATTTGACAGCTGTTTGAATCTTCCCGCGCCGACATCTTCTCTCGGTGTCGGCGCGGGAGATTCAAACAGCTGTCAAATCAGCTGTTTCTCCCCGCCGACATGTCCCGGAGCTTACCGGCGGCGGGGAGGAGGAGATCTCCGGCGCAGATCTCCGCCTCCGTCCCGTCCCCGGACAATGCCGATTGGCTGCCGGGCTGCACAGTGATGTGTCCGCAGGCGGACATTATCCGCTGCGGACACATCAAAGTGTCTCTGCTTTTGAGTGCGTTTGTGTCTGCATGCCATCAGCATGCAGACACAAACGCAAATGTGAAGCCAGCTTAATAATGTTGTACTGACGTGTGACGTCCAGCACTCTTCATGAAACACTGGAGCTGCCAAAAGGGCACAAATTGCCTGAAACCGCAAGAACAACTCTGAAACAGATGAAGCTGGCAATAGGTGATTAAAAGACAGAAGACAGAGGCATATATTTGAAATAACACTCCTAAGGAGAAAAAGCAAAAACAAAAAAAAATCCCTGCTGGTGCTTTAAAGTACATGCTACGTGGGCATTCTTTGACCTTTCCCCACGTCTGCATAGTAGAATTCTTTTCTCTGCCCTCGGGTATGCGTGCATGGGAGCGTAATAGAGGTGTCTCTGTGTGGATGATGTAGGACGCATCACCCACTGAAGCAGAGAAGAGGACAGCATTTAGAGGAAAAGAGGAAGCACTGGACAAAGATCTGTGACACCCATTTGACCAAATCACCCCCAGGTAAGCATAATAAAAGTTGTATTTTTGCATTATATAGCTTGGCCTGGGACGTATGTACAGTATTCCAGAATAAGATATATAAGGCCTTACTGGTGTTGGCTGCAGCTTATATGCAAAAATGGGTGGCAGGTTCACTTTAAGTGTCATGCCTGCTATCAGATGTAAATCCCCCTTTTTATTAAGCATGGCTTGGTATGCGACTCTTGGCCATGGCTGTGCTGCCTGTTACAAATTACCAGCTTTCCTATCGATCTGCAGTCCCTCATAATGAAAAAACTGACTTTAACATCAATGGCAAATAATATTAACTGCAATATACCGATAGCAAGCACTGGGTTTACTTCTAAAACACATTGTCAATATAGAATACTTGGCGTCTTTGATTCAGACAATATGTTCATATAGAGAAATAGAGTTGAACACGCTCTACCATCCTGTAGTATTTGTAATACAGTGTCCACACATGACTGCTATATAGTGCCTTTACAAGGGGTAGGGTGGCATGGTGGCTCAGTGCCTCAGTGGGTGGCACTGCAGTCTTGAGGTCCTGGTTTAAATCCCACCAAAAACCACATTTGTATGTTCTCTCTGTGTTTGCATGGGTTTCCTCCAGATACTCCAGCTTTCCCCCTAACCCTGAAGACATTCCAATAGGGACATTATATTGTGAGCCCCAATGGTGACAGTGTTACTGATGTATATAAAGTGCTGTGGAAATAATGTTGCTATGTAATTGAATAAATCTTACTACTACGGTATTATATAAGTGTTACGCAGTGCTTTAATGCCACACACTTTATATGAGCTGGTGTTACTGTGATCTCCTTTTAGCAGGTAATGTTCTACTTATTGCACATAAAATTTACTGACTTGATGGGCAGTGCCAAATGGCACCTACTGTAAACAGATATAAGCCTGCTTTGTGGTCAGTAATGGGACAAGGCCCATCACTGTTTTCCTTGCTCCATGTGACAGTATCATGGTGACCAGTGTTGCCAAGTTGGTGTTATATTTCTTCTGAACAACTTGTCCAAAAGTTATAGACAGATAAAGTTTTTTATGCACTCATTGAAATACCATAATTATCATTATGATATTAAGCTTTTCGTCTGCAATACTAATATGAACACATTGGCAGCATTTATTGTAGGCAGTAAAAGAATGAAAACTACGGTCATAGTAATCCAAAGTAGCTTCTCCAGCTTAATGTAAAAAATCACGAAAGTATCAAAACCTTTTTACTAGTAGGAGAAAGTGCCTAATTTTTATCTATTATCAAGGAATTTCAATGTTGCCTGGCAACCCTGGTGGTGCTTTTGTCAAGCATGTGGGTGTGGACCCACTGTGTCTTGGAGGGACATGACTAAGGCTGAAGGCACACTGATCCCTCAAAAACGGCGCGTTTTTGAAGCGCAATACTGATGCGAGTTTGATGCGTGTAGTAGTGCTAGTGCGGTGCTAGTGCGGTGCTAGTGCGGTGCTAGTGTGGTGCTAGTGTGGTGCTAGTGCGGTGCTAGTGAGATTTTTTCATTCCTACTGCGATCCGACAGACTAGCACCTTCTCCTGGTGTCAAGACTGCACTGATTTGCTGCCACTTATTTGTCAATCAATGGGGTCACTTGTGGGGGAGCTCCAATGTTTAGGCACACAGGGGCTCACCAAACGCGACATTGTGTCAGCTAACAATATGAGCTGATTTCCATTCAAATTGTTAGCGGACACCATGTCGCGTTTGGAGAACCCCTGTGTGCCTCAGCATTGGAGCTCCCCCACAATTGACCCCATTTTGGAAACTAGACCCCCAAGGAACAAATCTAGATGCATAATGAGCACTTTGAAGCCCCAGGTGCTTCACAAATTGATCCGTAAAAATGAAAAAAATATTTTCTTCCACAAAAATCTTATTTTTTTATTTTTACGGATCAAATTGTGAAGCACCTGGAGCTTCAAAGTGCTCATTATGCATCTAGATTTGTTCCTTGGGGGTCTAGTTTCCAAAATGGGGTCACTTGTGTGGGAGCTCCAGTGCTGAGGCACACAGGGGCACTCCATACGCGACATGGTGTCCGCTAACAATTGGAATTGTTAGCGGACACCATGTCGCGTATGGAGAGCCCCTGTGTGCCTCAACATTCAAGCTCCCCCACAAGTGACCCCATTTTGGAAACTAGACCCCCAAGGAACAAATCCAGATGCATAATGGGGTCACTTGTGGGGGAGCTCCAATGTTTAGGCACACAGGGGCTCTCCATATGCAACATGGTGTCCGCTAACAATTGTTAACGGACACCATGTCGCGCATGGAGAGCCCCTGTGTGCAACCAGCATTGCCACCAGCGCAAGGGCAACTGGAAGAGTTGGGGTACAGCACCAGAAAATGGCACCTCCAATGAATGTGCTATTTTCTGAGGTGGCTGTGGGTTGCAATTTGCAGCGTGAGGGGCCCACAACATTTGGATCTCTCTATGATGAGGATTGCAGCCCCCCAACTGCCAAGTTGTACCTGGCTGGCAACCAAAAATATGGCAAAGCTCCATGTCATTTTATTGGTAGAAGTAATTAAAAAAAATGACGTGGGGCTTCACCATATTTTTGGTCCAGCCAGGTATAACTTGGCAGCTACAGACTGCCACCAACCCCCAGCTGCCTTGTTGTACCTTGCTGGCAACCAAAAATACAGCGAAGCCCATTTTTTTATTTCTAGAACAAATTCTAGAAAAAAAAAATGACGTGGGGCTCCGCCATATTTTTAGTCCAGCCAGGTACAACTAGACAGCTGGGGGCTGGAATCCGCAGCATGGAGAGGCCCAAGCGTTCTGGGCCCCCCATGCTGCGAATTGCAGCCCGCAGCCGCCCCAGAAAATGGCGCATTCATTGAAGCGCCATTTTCTGGTGCTGTACCCATGCTCTTCCAGTTGCCCTGGTGCCGGTGGCAAACTGGGTAATAAAGGGGTTAATGCCAGCTTTTTATTGGCAGCTGGCACTAAGCCCGAGATTCATAATATTGGGCCAATGTTAGACCCGCCATTAGGAATCTCTGGTAAGTAGTCAATAAATACACACAGAGTAAAATATTTTTATTTGCAAAAAAACACAAACAAAATTCAGACTCCATCTTTATTAGAAAGATCCGACGTAGTCCATAACGAAGGTCCCGCGACGCTCGATCGCCTCCGACGTAGTCCACAACGAAGGTCCCACGATGCTCGATCGCCTCTGCTCCAGAGATTGCAGCAAGGGATCAAGTGTCCTCTTCCTACAGTCTCTGGGGTCAGAGTTATGGTGCACTGTATGGCAATGATCTGTCATACAGTGCACCATGACTATGATCCCTGAGACTAGAAGAGGACACTTGATACCTTGTTGCATCCATCCATCCATTATCCACGCATGTACACATCCATTCGTGCACACATCCACACATGCAGTCACACATACGCACACATCCATCCATGCACCCATGCATCCACGCATCCAGTAACCCACACATCCACTAACCCACGCATCCACTAACCCACACATCCACTAACCCACGCATCCACTAACCCACGCACCCACACATCCACGCATCCACTAACCCATGCACCCACACATCCACTAATCCACGCAACCACACATCCCCGCACCCACACATTCACACATCCACGTACCCACGCATCCACGTACCCACGCATCCACGCACCCACGCATCCACAGATCCCCGCACCCACACATTCACACATCCACGTACCCACACATCCACGTACCCACACATCCACGTACCCACGCATCCACGTACCCACGCATCCACGTACCCACGCATCCACGTACCCACGCATCCACTAACCCACGCACCCACACATCCACTAACCCACGAACCCACACATCCACTAATCCACGCACCCACACACCCATTAACCCACGCATCCACTAACCCACGCACCCACACATCCACTAATCCACGCACCCACACATCCATTAACCCACACATCCACTAACCCACGCACCCACGCACCCACACACCCACGCATCCACGCACCCACACATCCCCGCACCCACACATTCACACATCCACGTACCCACGCATCCACGTACCCACGCATCCACGTACCCACGCATCCACTAACCCACGCATCCACTAACCCACGCACCCACACATCCACTTACCCACACATCCACTTACCCACACATCCACTTACCCACACATCCACGCACCCACTAACCCATGCACCCACACATCCACTAATCCACGCACCCACTAACCCACGCACACACACATCCACGTACCCACGCATCCACGTACCCACGCATCCACGTACCCACGCATCCACGTACCCACGCATCCACTAACCCACGCACCCACGCATCCACACACCCACTAACCCACGCACCCACTAACCCACACACCCACGCATCCACACACCCATGCATCCACACACCCACGCATCCACACACCCACACTCACGCATCCACACACCCACGCATCCCACACACCCACACTCACGCATCCACACACCCACACATCCACTAACCCATGCATCCACGCACCCATGCATCCACTAACCCACGCATCCATGCATCCACTAACCCACGCATCCACACACCCACGCATCCACTAACCACGCACCCACGCATCCACACACCTGCATCCACTAACCCACGCACCCACACACCCACGCATCCACACACCCACACATCCACTAACCCACGCATCCACACACCCACACATCCACTAACCCACACATCCACACACCCCACACACCCACGCATCCACACACCCACACATCCACTAACCCACACATCCACTAACCCACACACCCACACACCCACCCACGCATCCACACACCCACGCATCCACACACCCACACATCCACTAACCCACGCACCCACACACCCACGCACCCACACACCCACACATCCACTAACCCACGCACCCACACACCCACGCACCCACACACCCACACATCCACTAACCCACGCACCCACACACCCACGCATCCACACACCCACACATCCACTAACCCACACATCCACACATCCACACACCCACACAATCATTGATTGATTCATTCATTCATACAGTACTTACCTCAGGGCGGAGCAGCACCGGAGGAGGGGCGTTCCAGCGAGGAGAGGAGGCAGAGCGGCGGCTACACCGCGGGATCGGACACGGGGATCGAGGAGCGGTGAGATCGGACACGGGGATCGGGGGGTGGGATCGGGGGCCGCAAGCCGCAAGCCGCAAGCCGCAGGTGGGGGCCATCCAGAGGAGGGGTAGGCCTGAGGAGGGGTAGGGCATCGCGGCGGGTGAGGCCGCAATCTGGTTCCGGTATCGGGCGACGGGCGTGGGGGGCAGTGACAGGTGGGGCCGGGGGTCATCTTGAGAAGGGGAAGGCCTGAAGGAGGGGGAGGGTATCCTCCCCCAACGCCAGCAGCGCGGCGTGTGAAGCCGCACACAGGTCCCGGCTGTCACAGAGATCACAGCCGGGATCACAGCCTCAGTACCTGGCGGGGCCGGTCCGACGGGAGGCTCTGCACAGCTTGAGGGCTCTGGCTCCCGGTGGTCTGCGGTGTGTGCCCTGCTTCTTCCCGCCCGCTTTTTGAAAGTGTGTGCTGGAAGTGTGTTTTTTCACGCGGGAGACTCGCACTAGTCATTGCACGGTGCGTTTTTTTAACGCACCCATTGATTTCTATTGTGGCTCAATGCGTACAACTCGCATGCAGTCGCAGCATGCCGCGACTGAAACTCGCTTTGCGAGTTCAATGCTTAAAATGCGCACCAGTGTGCCCGACATGATAGAGAACCACTTGTTCTAGTGCAATGCGAGTTTATCTCGCATTGCACTCGCGCGAGGCACTGGGATCATGTCGGATGATGTGCCTTCAGCCTAAGTGCCTTCTGGGTATTCACCAGAGCCTCTGATGGTGAAGTTGTACTTGGCTGCCGGTAGACACCAGTTACCACTCCAGAATAGTCCCTGGACTGCAGGAGCTGACAATAGGTCAGAGATGCAGGTACAACGCTCTAGGTAACAAGCAGGACTGAATCAAGATCACAGGCACAGTGGACACTGGTACTGGTTTTGATGGGGCAGCTGCTTCAAAATGGGTGGCTGGTTCAGAAAGTACAGCTGGTTCACAAACAGACTTTTGTCTGGGGCCAAGGGCTTGGGGTACTCGGATCTCAAGCGTACTGGTACGAGGATGTCACGGGTGGTCGGTGCCCGAGTCCGTGCCCTTGAGCAGACAATGAAAAGGGGAAAAACAATAAAATAAAGTCAATCGTGACACCACCTGTAGGTCCGGTGATGGCACCAGCGCTGCTTGAACCTCCAGGGGATGGGCGGCAGCAAGGTGTCATAGCTCCCTACAGGAAGACGTAAACAGGAAGAAAGAAGAAAAACGATCAAACTGCCCAATTATCAAAAAGTGCAAAACTTTTTTTGGGATATGCAAACAAATATTACAATTCATAAAATTAGCATATGGTGAAGGATAATATTCTAGTTCGTGGTCCAAGTATAATTTTGTTACATATATATAAAAAAGTCAGACCGCTAATGGATCAACAGAGGCAGAATAGATTTTTGTATGGACATTTTTGTATAAAATATTTACACCAACAGCAGTATTGACTTTTTGATATATCTATTACTGCGTTATATTGCTAATGATATCTGAATATTGTTATGGACATAATGTGTTCATTATAATTTTGTATTAATGAGTATGTTTGGTTATAAGTACATTGCTTTGCATTATATGCAATAATTGATTTCTTATAGCTCAGGTTCTGCATATTCACAGGGCTATGAATGCTAATTTCTATATGTGGATTAATATGGCAGTGATTCATACAGTTTGAATATCAACCATATTATGGTGGATTATATTAAATCTATTCTGCCTCTGTTGATCCATTAGCGGTCTGACTTTTTTATATATATGTAACAAAATTATACTAGGACCACGGACTAGAATATTATCCTTCACCATATGCTAATTTTATGAATTGTAATATTTGTTTGCATATCCCAAATAAAGTTTTGCACTTTTTGATAATTGGGCAGTTTGATCGTTTTTCTTCTTTCTTCCTGTTTACGTGTTTAATTGACGATTTTGCCCTTTATTTAAGTCCAGTATTTACACCATGACCAACTTATATGGCTAAGTTTACAATAGATAAACACTGGGCACTATCCAAGTGCTAGCAGCTTAATCAGGTGTATGCAGGGTTAATCCAGCGGCAGTAATCACGTCGGTGGTGCACATTTCGTATAGCAGCAATGTATAGCAATATAGCGAGAAAAGATAAAACGGCAGCACTCACCAGCTTGTGACATTTCTTTTATTCAAGGTCCAAATGCAAAGGATCCATGAACATGCTTGGGGAGGGAGGGGTGGAGGACATCAGACGACGTCGGGCAATTGCCACTTCCACAGGCATTTGCCACGAAACGGCAAGCCGTCGTCTGATGTCCTCCACCCCTCCCTCCCCAAGCATGTTCATGGATCCTTTGCATTTGGATACCATCCTGGTATATATGTCCCTCATCCTTGTAAAAGGCCCCCATTCTGATATATATGTCATATATGTCCCTAATCATTGTGCCTGGCCCTTCCATCCTAGTATATATGCCCCTCATCATTATGCATGGCCCCCCCATCCTGATATACATGTCCCTCATCATTGTAAATGGACCCCTTATCCTGGTATATATGTCCCTCATCATTGTACATGGCTCCCCCATCCTGGCATATATGTCCCTCATCATTGTACATGGCCCCCCTGTGGTGCCCCTGCAGTGTACTGCAGTTAACTACTTTGGCACCAATACCATGTTTGAGGAGAATTCAGGTATTCTATGATGGACTCCCTATACATGCATGTACACTTCCCAATCCCTAGTCATTGGACTGCTAGACACTAATTTGGGGGAGAGGTTAGCTGTAGTGAGGTTTAGGAGGGAGGGGTGGCATTAAGAGTTAGAAATCGGAAGCTAGTGAGACAGA
This sequence comes from Allobates femoralis, assembly GCA_033576535.1. Lineage (NCBI taxonomy): Eukaryota > Metazoa > Chordata > Amphibia > Anura > Aromobatidae > Allobates > Allobates femoralis. The sequence continues at coordinate 277,190,118 of JARQOC010000001.1, forward strand.
GTTGAGCAGTGGATGAAGGAATGTGGGCTTAGTCCTTAGTTCTTCTCAGACTGACCAGATCGCCCAGCCCTGGATCTGCTGATGACTGCAATACTGAGTAAAAGGTAAAGAACAGAGACTGTCTTCTTGCTTCTTTTCTGTGGCCACCCTGCACCTCCACTCACTACTACAACCTTCAACAACTCCTCTTCACCATTTCCTCTACATCCCAGGGGCCTGTTCCTACTGAGGGGACTGCTCCATCTATCTGCTCTACCATTTATCCCCTGGGGACCACTACCTGCAGTGCCGATCACCCCAAACCAGATCCCTTAGCTGGCATCACAACAACTCTATAAACTCTACTATCCCCTGTAAATAACCCCTTAAAATTTCTGGTCAGGACCACAACCTCTCCGGATGGTTGAGTACCCCAGCCCTTATGGTCACGACACCGTCATCCTGGTATATATGTACCTCATCATTGCACATGACCCCCCCATCCTGGAACATATGTCCCTCATCATTGTACATGGCCCCCCATCCAAGTATATCATTCTAAATGGCCCCCCATTCTGCTATATATGTCCCTTATTATTGTACATGACATCCCCATTCTGAACCCACCATGGCTTACCAAGGGGGGGTTGCGGTGGTGGAGTGGAAGTGCAGGAGGCAGGTTTGCGGTCTCCACAGAGAAGGGGGCAAAGCAGAGGAACCAGAGCTGCAGGGGTTGAGCGACAGATTGCAGTGGCAGCCGCCATTTTCTGGGTTCCTACAGGTATTGGCAAGCTATGTCTCGGCCTCTACCACCCATTGGAGGCGGAGCATGCGCAGATCGAGATCCGCGGCCATTTTCTGGAAGTCCTGGACAATAGAGGCCACGGCGCAGCTTGCCAATGCCTGCAGGCTGCCATCACACACTGCCTCAACACAGCCCCAGCTCTGGTCCCGCATCCTTGCTCCCACCCTCTGTGGACCCTGCAAACATTCCTTCTGCTCTTCTGCTCCACCATCGCAACCCCCCTCGGTAAGTTTTAAAAAAAAAAATAAAACACAAGATTTAGATTTAAAACGCACCCCCACTTTCCCCCCAATTTAGGTGAAACATTTTATGCATTTTATAATCTGAAATATTTGGTATGTTTATAAGATGCATGTGTAGCGCCCAGGCTCTGGGGTACTCGGGTGTCAGGCGGCAAAAGGGTTAACTGTATCCTGGGGTATCTTTCAAAAAGGGGTGATATTTACAGGTGATTATTTACAAAGTTTGTTGTCGTGACGCCACCTGTAGTTTCTGGTGATTTGCACTAGCGCCGCCACAGTCTGCCGGAGGTAGATGGTATCGCAGCTAGGATGGTGAGGTCCTCCACAGGTAGGACTGGACCTCCGGGGCAGCGTTCCTGCAGGGAAACAAGCTCATGCAAAGAAAGCAAGCTGAGTCCAAAGTCACTGTTCCTCCGGGTACTTTACTGGCATTTGTATTAGTAGCATACAAAGTTACAGTGCAGTATTCCTGATGGTGTGAGGACAGGTAGCTTAACGGGTGGCTGCAGGCAGATCCTAGGTGGTATGGTGGACCCTTGGTGTGTGACTTCGTACTCTACCCTTGTCTGCTCCTTTTCTGCTTCCCAGTGTGGTGTGAAGTCTGGTTCCTTAAAGCCAACCTGACTCCTCCTTTCTCTCTCCTTTGCTCCCATTGGATAACCTTCTGCTGGCTGACTGCTCACCCATCAAGGGTGCCTGGTACACTCTTTTGGTCGCTCAGGTGCCCTGGAGAAGTGTAGACTCCGCGGGTCTCCGGATTTTCTGTGGTTCTAAAGTATCCCACAGGTGCGGGCTCTGGTACCCGGTAAGCTTTCGGGGCTGAACCTCCTCGTTCTTTCTAATCCCTTTTGGCTGTCTGCTCCTGGGATCTTTCTTACTCCTGGTCCCTCTCTCTCTCTGGTCTCTCAGCCAAGAGACCCAGTAGCCAGCTTGAGGCAAAGACTTAAGGGTGCAAGACCCGAGGGCCAAAGACCCTAAGGGCGCAAGACCCAAGGTTCTTTGTTCCCCCTAGAAGTGATTTTATTCCCTCCCGGGTAGCCTCCCACCGTATGATCTAGTGTGGGTGTGCTGGTTAATGGGTACTACCCACCATCCTATGATCCACCTGCAGATAGGAGTATCTGCACCTCTTTTACGGGTGCAGTACCTCTCTGTGGCGCCTGTTTGGCGGGGCGCCACACATGTATGTAATGGTGTATGTGTAAAAACATTTTATATTAAGGGCACATTCACTGAATCTATAAGGTCTTGTACACATTAATGTTACGGAATTACATTTGTCTTCCAATGTTTGGGAAAAGATGGTCCTGTTCCTGTAGTATCTATGTAGGAGGCTTGATTTGGGTAGTAGACTTAAAAATTGTGATTCTTGTTTGTGTATTGATGTTGTAAGCCTGGTTTTATTCCTGTATCCAGGTATCAAGTTTGTTTCTGTTTCCATATCTATGTAGTAGTTTGTTTCTGCTCCCTTATCTATATAGCCAGCCCCTTTCAATTCCCGTGTCTATGTAGTCAATAGTAATCAATTAGTTCAGTTCAGGGGCAGAGATATCATTGGTGCAGCCAGTGCGCCGCACAGAGGCCCAAGAGGTTAGGGGACCCATTTCTACCTCTGAAGCAGGTAGAATTGTGCATTTTGAAGAGCTCCTCAGCTGAAAAGGGCCCTTATACTGTTCTTACACAAGGGCCCCTTTCTGTCTGTGTCTGCCAGTGGTTTAATGTAAAGATATAGATCAGGAGAGCAATGTGTGAACCCAGTGGTGAACAATTGTAATTAAAAAGTGGGTGATCTCACTCACCTACTGAGGTTGTGCACCTCTGCACAACCCCAGTTTGGAAGTTGGTGGGGGGAGTGATCCGCCTGACGTTGGTGTAGGGAGCGGTTCAGCTGTTAGAACAAATGCTGAGCTCCTGCTGCAGCGTCGCCAGCTTCTCCGCAACGTCCGAGTTGAGTCATGTGACCGGGGCTGGATCAGAATTACATCACGCTAGGTCCTCGAGCGTCTTCTCGGTTGCCAGGTGACGCCAGGTCCTGTTGAATTGCTTTGTCTGGCAAAGCGGCTACTGCCACTATTCCTCAGGGGGAATAGATCAATGACAAAGGTTGTAGAAGCGGTCTATAGGAGTGCTGGGAAGTACAAAGAGAATTAAAAGGTTTGGTGCATCAGACCTTTATTAGTCCTTCCAAGGGGCCACAATCGTGTTTCAACAGATCAAACTGTCTTCATCAGATGGAATCAGCTTGCTTCTGTTGCTGTATTCATGCAGACAGTAAGCTTGGTTCTGCTCCTGTATCTATGCAGCAAGCTCCATTCTTTTCCTGTATCTATGATCTATGTGCCAGCCTAACTTTTAAAAACTGTTAACTTTTTTGTTTTAATGAAACGGCCATAAATAAGAAAGATAAAGATGAACTGCTGTATGAAGTCTATTGCCTGAAATGTGCTAGCCTGCCCCTACAACTGACCCTTTTGTTTTTATTGGAGAATAAGCTGCTGCAGAGGTGTCTGCCAGCATCTTTATCCCTCCCACCCCACTCCATGTTGGAAAACACATGAATGCTCAGCTCAACTAAAATATATATATATATATATATATATATATATATATATATATATATATAATATATATATATCCCAGTATATTATCCTGCATACATGTGTATACTATTTTAGGAGGCAGTTTTAGGGTCCTTTTATGGACCTCTTTTTTCTGTTCTGTTACAATATCCTGTGATGATTCCCATGAACCCATCTTTGTTTTATTTCTGTGCAGTGGCCAGCATTAACCACTGCATAGAAGGGATTAAATAAAGGAGATCAGAGGTTTCTCTCCGTCATTAGAGCAGAATGGCTATAATAGTACTTGCACTCCTGCTGCCCTCTCTGAGCTTCTGCGTTCATTCTATGTCAGAGGTATAAGGTACTATGCAGGAACACACTAACAGGTTAAAGGACTAAAATACAATTACAGTAGATGCAAGCAGAAATTATAAGAATTTTGTTAGAGAGGCTATTGAAGTAGGAAAAACAGCAAAAAAATAACAAATTAACGCCAACAACGAACTATAAAGGTGAAAAGATCCCATAATCTACTTTATAATCTCCTAATCGTGTCTGTCTGACGCAGAAATCGCGCGCCAGCACTCATTGGCTGCCGCTAGCAGGATCCTCCTCGCCTCCCTCTGTTCTCACCTGTCTTTTGCAGTGGTCATGTGACAGGGCGGCTGTGTGATGTCACACCAGCTCGTCCTGTCACATGACGCTGTGTGTACAGAGGGAGAAGACGGGTGGAGAACAGCGGGAGGCAAGGGGGGAGGTGAGGAGAGGCAAGGGGGAGGCGAGGAGTGAGGTGGCGGGTACCGGTGCCGGGGGTCAGCCGCGGCCGTATATGCAGCCTGGCGACAGTTGTGCGTCGCTGTCCCCAGGTTACAGCTACTATATAATCGCCTAATTTTGAATGCACGCGTATGCAAAAAGCCGCACGCATTCAAAATTAGGCGATTATATAGTAGCTGTAACCTGGCGACAGGACGCATAGCGTCACTGTCCCCAGGCTACATGTATGGCAGCAGCGACCCCTGGCACTGATACCCGCCGCCTCCCTCCTCGCCCCCCCCTTGCCTCTCCTCGCCTTCCCCTTCGCCTCCCCTGTTCTCACCCGTATCTCCCCTCTGTACACCAGCGGTCATGTGACAGGGGGGCTGATGTGATATCACACAGCCGCCCTGTCACATGACCACTGCAAAAGACGGTGAGAACAGAGGGAGGCAAGGGGATCCTGCCCCCCCTCTCCATTCTGCCCCCCCGGCTCCATCTGCCTCCCCCAGCTCCATCCTGCCCCCCTGGCTCCATCCTGCCCCCCCGACTCCATCCTGCCCCTCCAGCTACATCATGCCCCCCCGGCTCCATCCTGCCCCTCGTATCTATCCAGTCCCATCTCCATCCTCCCCTGCATCATCCTGCCTCCCCGCATCCATCCTGCTCCCCCGGCTTCATCCTGCCCCCGGCTCCATCCTGCCCCCCACCTTCCATCCTGCCCCCCGCTTCATCCTGCCCCTCCTGCATCCATCCTGCCCCCCCCGCATCCATCCTGCCCCCGCTCCATCCTGCCCCCACGTCTCCATCCTGCCCCCCACACTTCATCCTGCCCCCCGCATCCATCCTGTCCCCCCGCTCCATCCTGCCCCCCAGCTCCATCCTGTCCCCCGGCTCCATCCTGCCCCCACTGGCTCCATCCTGCCCCCCCAGTCCATCCTGCCCCCCAGGCTCCATCCTGCCCCCCACTCCATCCTGCCCTCCCACCCGGCTCCATCTGCCCCCCGGACTCCATCCTGTCCCCCTAGCTCCATCTGCCCCCCTGCTCCATCCTGCCCCCCGGCTCCATCCTGCCCCCCCGGGTCCATCCTGCCCCCCAGCATCCATCCTGCCCCCCCAGCTCCATCCTGCCCCCCAGGCTCCATCCTGCCCCTCCATCCACCTGCCTCCCGCTCCATCCTGCCCCCCCATGCATCCATCCGCCCCCCTGGCTCCATCCTGTCCCCTGGCTCCATCCTGCCCCCCGCATCCATCCTGCTTCCCTGGCTCCATCCTGCCCCCCTGATCCATCTGCCCCCTGGACTCCATCCTGCCCCCCGCTCCATCCTGCCCCCCCTGGCTCCATCCTGTTCCCCCCGACTCCATCCTGCCCCCCAGCATCCATCCTGCCCCCCGGCTCCTCCTGCCCCTCGTATCTATCCATGCCCCCCCTGGCTCCATCCTGCCCCCCGCTCCATCCTGCCCCCCGCATCCATCCTGCCCCACCCAACTCATCCTGCCCCCCCTGCATCCATCCTGCCCCCCTCTGCATCCATCCTGCCCCCGCATCCATCCTGCCCCCGCTCCATCCTGCGCCCCCCACTCCATCCTGCCCCCCTGCATCCATCCTGCCCCCCGCATCCATCCTGCCCCCACCCTCAATCCTGCCCCCGGCTCCATCCTGCCCCCCAGCATCCATCCTGCCCCCACTGCTCCATCCTGCCCGCCCACTCCTCATGCCCCCCGGCTCCATCCTGCCCCCGGCATCCATCCTGCCCCCCCTCGGCTCCATCCTGCCCCCCCCCGGCTCCATCCTTCCCTCTGGCTCCATCTTGCCCCCCGCATCCATCCTGCCCCCCTGGCTCCATCTCCCGGTCCACCCCCCACATCCATCCTGCCCCCCAGCTCCATCCTGCCCCCCCAGCTCCATCTGCCCCCCACACCCCATCCTGCCCCCGCTCCATCCTGCCCCCCCAGCATCCATCCCTGCCCCCCGGCTCAATCCTGCCCCCCTGGCTCCATCCTGCCCCCCCGCATCCATCCTGCCCCCCCGGCTCCATCCTGCCCCCCTGGCTCCATCCTGCCCCTGGTCACGCCCCCCGCTCCATCCTGCCCCCCCGTCCGGTCCATCCTGCCCCTGCATCCATCCCTGCCTCCCCTGCATCCATCCAGCCCCCCTGGCTCCATCTGTTCCCCTGCATCCATCCTGCCCCCCGCATCCATCCTGCCCTGGCTCCATCCTGCTCCCCCCGACTCCATCATGCCCCCTGCTCCATCCTGCCCCCAGCATCCATCCTGCCCCCCACGGCTCCATCCTGAGTCCCCGGCTCGTCCTGCCCCCCCTGGCTCCATCCTGTCCCCCGGCTCCTTCCTGCCCCCACCGGCTCCATCCTACCCCCCCGGCTCCATCCTGCCCCCCCAGCTCCATCCTGCCCCCGCATCCATCCTGCCTCCCCTATATCCATACATCCATCCTGCCCCCCAGGCACCATCGTGCCCCCCTTGCATCCATCCTGCCCCCCGCATCCATCCTGCCCCCGGCTACATCCTGCTCCCACCGACTCCATCCTGCCCCCGGCTCCATCCTGCCCCCAGCATCCATCCTGCCCCCACCGGCTCAATCCTGCCGCCCCGGCTCCATCCTGCCCCCCCGTATCCATCCTGCCCCCCGCATCCATCCTGCCCCCAGCTCCATCCTTGCCCCCACCGGCTCCATCCTGCCCCCCGCATCCATCCTGCCCCCCCGGCTCCATCCTGCCCTCCCCGGCTCCATCCTGCCCCCCGCATCCATCATGCCCCCTGGCTCCATCCTGCCCCCTGACTCCATCCTGCCTCCCCGGCTCCATCCTGCCCCCCGCATCCATCCTGCCCCCCCGGCTCCATGCTCCTTCCTGCTCCCCCGCATCCATCCTGCCTCCCCGACTCCATCCTGCCCCACCCCAGCTCAATCCTGCCCCGCTCACTCCATCCTGCCCTGCTTGCTCCATCCTGCCCCCCGCATCCATCCTGCCCGCTCACTCCACCCTGCCCCGCTCGCTCCATCCTGCCCCCCCCGCTCCATCCTGCCTCCTCGCATCCATCCTGCCCCCCGCATCCATCCTGCCCCCGGCTCCATCTTGCTCCACTCGCTCCATCCTGCCCCGCTCTGCTCCATCCTGCCTGCTCGCTCCATCTTGCCCCCCCCTCCATCCTGCCCTGCTTGCTCTCGCCCCTCACTCCATGCTGCCCTCCGCTCGCGCCATCCTGCCCCGCTCGCTCCATCCTGCCCCCCGCCTCCATCCTGCCCCCCGCCACCATCCTGCCCCCCCGCCACCTTCTGTCCCCCCCCACATCACCATCCTGCCTCCCTGCTCAATCCTGCCGCCCTGCTCCATCCTGCCGCCCTGCTGATCAGTTTCCCAGGCAACGACAGGTCCTAAAGGCCTGTAGGACCTAGAAGACGGAGGTGGAGCGAGCCGGCGGACAGGTGAGTATCCTCACTGAGGATTTTTTTATTTTTACTTTTACTGTGTAGGAGCGGGGGCCAGGAGGAGCAAGGGGGCCACGGGGAGAGGAGTATCCCCATATACCACAGTGCTGTAATGTGCTGTAATGTACCGCCATATACTATAGTGCTGCTATACATGTGCTGTAATGTACTGCCATATACTATAGTGCTGCTTTACATGTACTATAATGTACCACCATATACCATAGTGCTGCTATACATGTACTGTAATGTACCGCCATATACCATAGTGCTGCTATACATGTACTGTAATTACTGCCATATACTATAACACTGCTATACATGTACTGTAATGTACTGCCATATACTATAGCGCTGCTATACATGTACTGTAATGTACCGACATATACTATAGTGCTGCTATACATGTACTGTAATGTACCGCCATATACCATAGTGCTGCTATACATGTACTGTAATGTACCGTCATATACTATAGTGCTGCTATACATGTGCTGTAATGTACTGCCAAATACTATAGTGCTGCTATACATGTACTGTAATGTACCACCATATTATATAGTGCTGCTATCCATGTGCTGAAATGTACCGCCATATACCATAGTGCTGCTATACATGTGCTGTAATGTACCGCCATATACAATAGCGCTGCTTTACATGTAATATAATGTACTGCCATATACTATAGTGCTGCTATACATGTACTGTAATGTACCACCATATACCATAGCGCTGCTATACATGTACTGTAATGTACCGCCATATACTATAGCGCTGCTAAACATGTGCTGTAATGTACCGCCATATACCATAGCACTGCTAAACATGTGCTGTAATGTACCGCCATATACTATAGTGCTGCTATACATGTGCTGTAATGTACTACCATATACCATAGCGCTGCTATGCATGTGCTGTAATGTACTGCCATATACTATAGTGCTGCTATACAAGTACTGTAATGTACCGCCATATACTATAGTGCTGCTATACATGTGCTGTAATGTACCGCCATATAATATAGCGCTGCTATACATGTACTGTAATGTACCGCCATATACTATAACTGCTATACATGTACTGTAATGTACCGCCATATACTATAACTGCTATACATGTACTGTAATGTACCGCCATATACTATAACGCTGCTATGCATGTAATGTAATGTACCGCCATATACCATAGCGCTGCTATACATGTACTGTAATGTACCGCCATATACTATAGTGCTACTATACATGTACTATAATGTACCGCCATATACTATAGTGCTGCTATACATGTGCTGTAATGTACTGCCATATACTATAGTGCTGCTATACATGTGCTGTAATGTACTGCCATATACCATAGTGCTGCTATACATGTGCTGTAATGTACCGCCATATACCATAGCGCTGCTATACATGTACTGTAATGTACCACCATATACTATAGCGCTGCTATACATGTAATGTAATGTACCGCCATATACAATAGTGCTGCTATACATGTACTATAATGTACCGCCATATACTATAGTGCTGCTATACATGTACTGTAATGTACCGCCATATACCATAGCGCTGCTATACATGTAATGTAATGTACCGCCATATACTATAGTGCTGCTATACATGTACTATAATGTACCGCCATATACTATAGCGCTGCTATACATGTGCTGTAATGTACAACAAGTCACCAACTGCACAAATGATTGTGGGGAAATACAGATAAGTGCTTTTGCAAAGATGTTCACACATTCTATTCCATGGGCATCAGAGGTCTGCTCCAAACACACTCCAGAGGAGGAAAGCATCTGCACCGATGCTCAAATCTTTTGCAGTTAGATTCAAGGTCAGATGATGTATGGTCCCAGCAGAATCCAAGCTTTTGTCACCAGATGTTAACCTCTGGGGTGGAGGTGATGACGATGATAATGATGAGACTCAGATATCTGAGGAACACACACTGTACTTTGCGTTCAGGGCAGCAAATGAAAGAGGGTGATTTTCATGGCAAGGAGTTGGACAACCAAGAGGATGATGATGATGAGGTTCTTCAACTTGAAATGAACCCAGAGTAAGGCTGGGGTTACACATAAGCCCTCAGTCAGTTTTTGGCTTCAGTTTTGTCATTTTTTTGTTCTAAGGCTGTGGTCACAGTACCATTTTTCACATGCATTTTTGGAGACCTGCGTTTTCAAAAACGCATGTAAAAAACGCACCCATAGGCCCCCATGTTAAAAAACGCATGCCCTAATAGCCAAAAAGCATGTGTGACTGTCCCATGCGTTTTTGGAGCATATCCAAAAACGCATGCGTTTTTTAACATGGGCTCCTATGGGAAACGCATGCGTTTTTGAATGGCACTAAAAGGTACTAACTGTACATGCGTTTTTGCATGCGTTTCCCATAGGAACCCATGTTATAAAAACGCATGCGTTTTCTACAAAAACGCATGCGTTTTTCAAAACGCTCAAAAAAATACTACAAGCACTATTTTTTGGTGCAGATTCAAAAACGCACCCAAAAACGCAGGGAGCCATCACACACCTTACAAAACTCATGCTGACATGAAAAAAAGCATGAGTTTTGTTAAATCACTTAAAAAAACGCATGGCAACTGTGACCACAGCCTAAGTCCAAAAACTGACAGAAAAACGCATTGGGTGTAATAAACACCCTGTGCGTTTTTCTCTGGAGCTCAAAACATTGCCCTGTCCGTTTTTGAGCCAAAAACGCAGTAAACAGCGTTTTTGGCATCAGTTAAAAAACGCATGCGTTTTCATGCGTTTTTTTAACATGGGGCCCTATGGGAAACGCATGCGCAAACGCATGCAAACGCATGCACTTGCGTTTGCGCATGCGTTCGCGCATGCGTTTTTTTAATGAAAATTCCAAAAACGTACAGGAGTGCAGGAGACACAAAAAGCACCCTATAAAAAACGGATTGGTGATGAAAATGACTTCCAAAAACGGATTTCTATGTGTAACCCCAGCCTAAGGCTGGGGTCACAGTACCATTTTTCACATGCATTTTTGGAGACCTGCGTTTTCAAAAACGCATGTAAAAAACGCACCCATAGGCCCCCATGTTAAAAAACGCATGCCCTAATAGCCAAAAAGCATGTGTGACTGTCCCATGCGTTTTTGGAGCATATCCAAAAACGCATACGTTTTTGTAGAAAACGCATGCGTTTTTTTAACATGGGCTCCTATGGGAAACGCATGCGTTTTTGAATGGCACTAAAAGGTACTAACTGTACATGCGTTTTTGCATGCGTTTTCCATAGGAACCCATGTTATAAAAACGCATGCGTTTTCTACAAAAACGCATGCGTTTTTTACAAAAACGCATGCGTTTTTGGATATGCTCCAAAAACGCAAGGGACAGTCACACATGCTTTTTGGCTATTAGGGCATGCGTTTTTTAACATGGGGGCCTATGGGTGCGTTTTTTACATGCGTTTTTGAAAACGCAGGTCTCCAAAAATGCATGTGAAAAATGGTACTGTGACCCCAGCCTTTGTGAACAAAAATTGTGTAGAGGCAAAAATCTCCATGGTTTGACTACTACATGCATGAACTGGCACATGGCCCTTCACCATGCGTTACTCTGGTTAAAATAGGGTAGGGTCACATTGAAAACCTAAATTGCATTCACCGCATCCGGATCCGGATGCGGTGAACGCAATGCCGAGCACACACATTTTTTTTCAAAAATGTGTGCTGAATCCCGCACTGCGGTCACCGGATGGCTCAGGATGTGTAATCCTGAGCCATCCGGTAACTGCCGAGGTTGCGGATCCCGGCTATTGGCGGGATCCGCAACCTTAATAAAGAGTTAAATTGTTGATCTCATGACTTTTTAAGGTCTGTAGGGGGGCTTAGACCCCCTTACAGACCGGCCGACCACTTATACAGTGTTCTTGTACAATTTCTCAATGGGCACGGGCTCTTCGGAGCAAAGTGCCCCCCCCCCCCCCGTATCACTATACAGGGGTGCATACACCCCTGTATTACAATGATGCATTAATGATGTGTAGTCCAAAAAGGATTTGATCACTCGCAATGTAAGTTTATACTTACAGCATGTAAGTTGTAGGCAGAGTCCAGCGAAATCCATAGGCGGGGCTGTGTGCAGCAGCCTCCGCCCGCTTCATGTTGATGGCCGCCCCCTCTGGCCGTAATCCACTGTTGTGAGGGCGGATACGTCGTTAAAGGGGCGTGGCTAACTATGTGCCGCGGTTAGCCACGCCCCTTTAACGACGTTCCCGCCCTCACAAGACTGGATTACGGCCAGAGGGGGCGGCCATCAAGAAGGAGCGGGCGGAGGCTACTGCACACAGCCCCGCCCATGGAATTCCCTTCGCTATGCCTCAGAACACATGTAAATATATTCTGACATTACGATTGGGACACTTATTGCTGTATATGACATAATTAAAGCATAATTGTAATAGAGGGGTGTATGCACCCCTCTATAGTGATACGGGGGGTAGGGGCAACTTTGGGTGACATGCACGGGCTCCTCGCCCGTGCACAGTGAGACATTGTTGAAGAACACTATGGAAGTGGCCGGCCGGTCTGTAGGGGGGTCTAAGCCCCCCTACAGACCTCTAACAGTCATTTAGGGCAGCTATTTAACTCTTTACTAGGTTTGCTGAGCCGGGATCCGCACACTCTGCAGTTACCGGATGGCTCAGGGATTACACATCCTGAGCCATCCGGTGACCGCAGTGCGGTCCCGGTAAACGCTGCGAAAACTGCTGCCTGCATGATTTTAAACGCAGGCAGCAGTGCCGGATCCGGCCACCGGATGGCTTGTGAAGCCATCCGGTGTTTTGCATAGGCTTCTATCAGGAGCCTTTCCTGGTCCGGTTTTGAGCTTTTTTAAAGCTCAAAACCGGATCAGGATTTTAAACAAAAAACGCCGATGTGACCCTGGCCATACTGCAGTAAAACTATTCCTAGCAGGCCTCACCATCACTGAACACCATCTGCCCCATCAAACGCACCTGCTGCTTCTTCCTCCTCCATCAGCTTAGCAAATATTTTCTGACAGGTGTACAGCCGCAGGGCCTCCACTTATTTACCTGCTATAGTCTGGACGACTGACAGACCCTCAGCTGTTACTGAAGTGGACACACCTGGTGGTTTTGACCGATCTTAGACACAGAGCACGCAAGTTGTTTGTGAACCCACCATAACTTCTCTGTCTGCATCTCCTTCACAGTGCAGTAGTTTTGTCGGGTACACCCTACTTACTCCACTCTCTCTCAGCATAGCAGCCAGCCTTCAGTCCCATAGTTGTGATCATGGAAAAGATTATTTTCTCCTACGCACGACAAAGAGCTTGAACTTGACCATCTCTCATATGTTGGCCACAGAAATGCTGGCTCTTCACCAGGTGGATACAGACAGTTTCTGATGGTCATCACAGCTCCCCAGAATCAGTTGCCCAGTTGTCACTACTTCTCAAAGCAAGCTGTGCCTGTGCTATAGCAGCATGTAAGAGACAACATCACCCATTCCTTGAGAAATTCTGTGTGAGACAGAGTGTATATCACTACTGACACTTGGATAAGCAAACATGGCCTGGTGCGTCACATCTCCCTCACAAACCATTGGGTGACTCTGGTGGCTGTGGAGCCAGGCAGGGAAGTGGCTACTCCTCAAGTCTTGAAATCCCTAAGACTTTTGGGATAAACCTCTGCCTGTACCTTTTCATCTACTACTTCTGCCTAGTCCACCTCCTCTAGGGCCTCCAGCTTCACTCTCGACCTCTCCCTTAATGTTTCAACAGTTCAGACAGAATCTCCCAACTGTGTATTGCACTGCCAGGACTCTCCGCATCAGGCAGTGTGTAAATTAAAATGCCTGGGAGATGTCAGTCACACAGCTGAAGGGTTGTGGACAGCTATGCAGGCCAAGTTTGACCAATGGCTGTCTCCACTAAACCTGGAACCAGGGAAGGCCGTGTGCGATAACGGTGTGAACCTGGTGTCCACCCTACGCCTGGTCAAACTTACACATGTACTTTGTATGTCTCACGTCCTCAACCTGGAAATTAAATGAAGATAATAATAACAAAGAATTTGTGATTGCAATCATTTTCAGGAAGAAACTGAGTATTATCTGACAGAATTGGAGGGGTGTCAATACTTTTGGCCACAACTGTATGTATCATCTCTCTATTTATCATATAACATCTTTAACACATAAAATTCTGTAATTTTTTGTAATGCATTTAATTCTAGTCCTTGTTACAAGAATGTCACATGGCTGCCATCCATGTACTCTATGTGTTTTTCATGGACCCACTGACTTGTATGATTCTGTGTGAGCTGTGCTGCTGGGAAAAAAAACAGACATGTTCCCATGTGTGTCATCGTTACATGGGCCGGGGTACTTGGTAGCCGGGCAGGCAGTCAGTCTGTATATCACAGTGGCCCTGTGGCCCTGAATGGACATGTAAAAGGTAAGTATTTTTACAGGGGGATTTAGAGATCATAGAGTTTGTCATGATGCTAGCTGAGGAATCTGGTCAGGGATGACCAACGCTGCAGGTAATGGTCCCCAGAGGGTAGGTGGTAGAGCAGCTAGATGGAACACTCCACCCAGCAGGAGTGGGCCCTTGGGGTGTAGAGGAGATGGTGGAGAGAAGGATGTTGAAGGTTGTAGTAGTGACAGAGTAGTCACAGAAAGGATGCAAGGAAACAGTCTCTGTTCTTTACCTTTTTACTTGTATAACAGTCCATCAGCAGATCCAGGGTACTGGTTCACTGGGCCTGGCAATCTGGTCAGTCTGAGAAGAACTAAAGCACCACTACGATGGATGGGTATATAGCCTTTCAGCTGACTTTCTCTTTAGGTTGAGGCTCTAGGTACTACCCACTTCCCCATGTGCCCCTTCCTTCCTCGTGGCTAGTAGCAGGCAGGCAGGTGACCACGGATTGTTAAGACCTCGGACCCACACCAGTTCTCTAGCCCTATGACAGTCACTGTGCCTCTAGTAGTCCCACAGTGTGGCTACTAAGCTTGCAGCCCAGCAGCCTCCAGTTTACTGCCAGGCATGAAGTCCTGACAGCCTGAGGTCCTGGTACCTCTTCAACAGCTTGTGTCCTGCACAGTTCGAAGGCTGTTAGCAAGCCCACACTCATCTACTGCTCGACTCTGTCTGACAAGTGTCTAAATTTCTCCTAATGCCACCCCTCCCTACACCTCACTACAGCTAGACCCTCCCTGCAACCAGTATCTGCCACTGCCCTAAACAGGCATTTTGTGCCCAGCCCACTGGTCAGAGGTTGGGAAGAATGTGCATGCATAGTACATCCATCATAAGATACCTGAATTCTCCTCAGATATGGTATTAGGACCGATGGTTCAATTGATGATAGGGCAGAAAGAATCTTAGCACATGCCCTGTTCCTGTGAGCATATAAGCAAGAGCAAATACAGCTCTTGCTCTCTCTTTTACCCGCAGACCACGAGGCGGGGACCACAATCATAATGGGCTAAGTGTATCCACCTTTCTCTCTGCATCTTCCTACTAATCTTCCTTGCATCTTCTCCTTGTTTTCAACCATATAGGTGTAGAGTCCACTGGAACGGGGGTACTCGGTACCGGACCGGGGTATCACGGGGTATCACAATCACAGCGGTTCTGGTCCAGACTGTGTCCCGAGCCCACAAGTAATGGGGGGGTATTTACAGGGGCGAAAGTTGTGACGCCACCCGGGGTGTGAGGGTGACCATCGCTGCTGCAGAACCTCCGGGGATGATGTTTGGCAGCAGGTGATGTAACGGCTCTCCACGGGCAGAGCCAGGTTCCCCGGGGCAGTGGTAGTAATTGTCTATGGATGATGCAGAGTAGGGGTAGTAGTAGAGATTATAGTAGTTTGTCAGGGAAAGTAGGGCTTGAGCGCAAGGATCACACAGACTCACGGTTTTGTAGTTTTCCAAGTCTTTGCTGTAGGTGTTGTTCAGCAGAGTACTTTCCACGGAGTCTACACCGGGGCTGGGTTGCTCCTACCCTGACCGGGTCTTTGGCTTCCCCCTCCTGCGCTGTGTGTGTGGCCCTGCTGCCGTTTTAGTTAGGCTGCCGGCCCGGGGTCTCCTCACAGGTACTCCCTTGCTAGGCAACTTGAGTTTTATCTGTGTGTTTCTGACCCCGCCGTGTTGCTTCACTGGGGTACAGTGAAGATATATAACCCCCACCAGTCTGGTGTTTACTGTGCTGCTAGTGTCAGTCACAGTTTCGGATCCGGTATCCGATATTTGCGCTCCTCCGGTGTGAGTTATGGCGTAACTCAGTCTCCCAGATGTGTTCCTCTGTTCCTATTGACTCCTTCCCTCAGACCCTGGCTAAGCCTGGAATTGAGCAGCAGACCGTGGGGAAGCCTAAGACAGCTCCTTTACACCACAGTCCTTCTTCCTCAGTCCTCCCAGGAACTGAACTACTCACTTCCTCTCCACACCAGAATATATAGGGATGCAGCTTTTGCTCCCCCTTCTGGCCTGGAAGGGCTAGTGTAGTGTTGTGTGCTGTGTGGGGAGTTAACCCTTGGTGTTGTTACTGTGGCACATTAACCCCTGGGGTGCCACATAGGCAGAGTGAGTGTTAACTGGGTTGTTATTGTGTATGTGTGTTTAAGTAACATGGTTGGATAATATTATTAGGAAATTGTGGGTGTATTGTGTACTATTACAGTATATCATGCTATTACTGTGTGTAATGCTGTTGGCAAGGCCACTGATGCACTTAGTACTCTGCTTTTCTGGTCCCCTTCTAGTCTTCTCTAGTGACCCAGTCCAGATAATGTCTGTTCCTTTAAGTATCCTTGGATTGTGAGTAGTTTCTGTACACTACAACTCACTTCTTGAATCCCTTCCCATGAGTATTAGTGAGCTTCAAGAAAAATATCCAGGTATCAGGGATCCCTCATTACAATGGGTTTTAGTAAAGTAAATCTCATTTGCGGTATCATAGCACCCTCTAATAGTACGTGTAATTATTTCATTTTGTACGGAGCTGAGGTGTGAATTCAGTGTCCTATTGGCCAGTTCCCAGTCACATGGTCAATAGGAGAAGCTGCGTCCAGGCTTGTTCTGGCCTGTCTGGAAATCCCCTCAGTCCTTGCCAGGCCTCCAGAGAGAAGAGAACACACAAGGAGGCTACTTCTACTACAAGATTTCCTGCAGACCAATCCCACTCTAATCTGTACAGATATCATGCTAAGGTCTTTCTGGCTGGATCCACCACAACTTCCTACATTCATCTAAAAGTAACTGTGGTGAGCTAATCCCGGAGTAAAGCTATGTAACATTTCATTACTGCATCTACCGTCCTCTACAAACTATCAAAAGATTATGACCTGTGCTCCTAAAGCTCCAGACCCCAATTCCATCTCCAAGCGTAAAGTGTATTTGCCGTGGACAATTCACGAGAAAATGTTTATTATTTACTCCAAGTTATATCTCCCTGTTATGTTGAAGTAAAGCAGCTGTTATCCCCAAGACCTGTTGTCTGTGGTCATTCTATCAGCTGTGGACGCTGTGTGGATAGCAGGGAATGGGATAGCCCCATTACCAGAGCTATTACACATCCTGCTTTGAGGGCCTGTACTTGTAACACAGATCTCCCGGGAGCGCAGTTAGGGCACACCTGCACCACGGTCCCCTCTCTTAAAGGGCCAGCATAGTATGTAAGGCATTGGGAGGTGTCTGACCAAGTGTTTTAGTCAGTCTGTCTTAAGCTAGTTGTCAGGTCCCCTGTATCCTGGGTCCGTATTGTATGCCTGAACCTGTGTTCCTATTCCGGTCAAGTTCACCTGCCTGTCCATACCTGCCAGTACATACCAGCATCTGCCTAACCTGCTATGCTTACCAAAACGTGCCAGTACCTGCCAGTCCCTGACCTATCTACTAGTGCCAACTCTCTTCTTCCAGTTGTCCTGCTTGCATCTGAGTCTATACCAACATTCCCAAAACCATTTACTTTTGTCCATCCCTAAATGCATGGTTTGGTGATATTTCTGGAATTAAATCTTTTCTATTTCCTGGGCAGGGGATAAAGTAAAAGAGTGTATACAGGCATTACAGCTGGGGATTGCAGCTGATTCATTCTGCAATGAAAAACTTTCAAAAACAAGCGAAAGGTCTAGATGAACGATTTAGGAAGAGAGGCTACAGTGGGCGCACAATAAAAGGCGGGTATAACAGGGCTAACAGGACCTTTTCTGATGACCGCCTTCTCCCTTCCAGGAGAAAGGTTGTGGAGAAACTTTCGATCATGAGTGGAGCAACATGAGACTGATTCTGCAAAAACATTGGTCCGTGCTTTTAATGGAACTATCTCTGAGGGAATTACTATCTACATACCCTCAGATGACAAGTAGGCTAAGAACCTAAAAGACCTTTTGGTTCATAGCCATTATGCCCCCAAGACCACTGGTATCTTTGGAAGTACCCCATCAACACATGGATGTGTTCCATGTGGCCATTGCTTGGCTTGTCATAATGTCTCCCGGGGGTGTGACTTTTAGTCAAGCAACGGGAGAAGATCGTACACCATGAACTACTATATCTCTTGCAGCCGCACGCACGTGGTTAATTACTCCACGTGTGGCTGCTCTAAGATTTACATAGGCTTGACATCTCATGAATTACCGTATGTACTTGGATACAAGAACATGTCAGATATATAGGAGGGTCGAGAGACTGTGATGATGTGAGCAGTCTTAGAACTCTGCCACGTCATTTCAAAATATGCCACAACAACAGCAATGCTAAAACATTGAAAATACCAAAAATTGGAGGAATACATTGAGTACATTGCAATTAAAACCACAATTTATTAAATATACGTCCAAAACAGTGATAAGAAAAGTGCAGATAAAACATAAGAGAACTCCTCAATAGTAAGACTGAAACAATTGGTAGGATACAGTTACATCACTGTTGTACAATTCATGTCAGTATTAGGGCCCTTTCACATCAGCGTTTTTTTCAAATCGCGGCAGATGCGGTGAAAAAAACGCATCTGCCGCGATTACCGCATACCGGCTGCACTTGCAGCGCGGTTGCGGTTTTTGCCATGCAAAGTATAGTCGGACTTGCGGCAGGTGCGGCAAGTGCAGTTTTGCACTTGCGGCAGGTGCGGCCACGAAAAAAAACCGCGGTCAGCCGCGTTTTTTTTCGCGGCCGCACCTGCCGCAAGTGCAAAACCGCACTTGCCGCACCTGCCGCAAGTCCGCCTATACTTTGCATGGCAAAAACCGCAACCGCGCCGCAAGTGCAGCCGGTATGCGGTAATCGCGGCAGATGCGGTTTTTTCACCACATCTGCCGTGATTTGAAAAAAACGCTGATGTGAAAGGGCCCTTACAACAGCGGGTACAATATTAGATCTCACATATACATGGTGTGGTATAATAACTCCAATACATAGTATCATGGGCTATGACAGTTGATGATACATGAGAAGGACAAGGAAACAGTAATACATCTCCCTCATGTGGTTCTCTTGGCTGTACACATCTCGAAATACATAATGGCAGATATCAAACTCCATGTTAAGATTAAAAGATTCCAACCCTGCTGGTTTAGGAACAGCACTCAGCCATATAAACTCATACCCAGTGCCAAAGGCACAAAGATGGAGAAGTCCCCAGGAAACAAAGGGCCCCAATACGTGTTTTGAATATACCCCCCCCCCCCCCCCCGAGGAATAAAGAAAAAACAATAGTGCAAAGGCATCAATATATAATTCAGACATATTTCTAAGCCCAATAAAAATTTTAAAATTTGTTGCATATACTTTACCAAAAATAAAAATGAATCAGCAATCTTAAAAATACAGTCCTCTGGGCTAGAACCTGCTCTTCCTTATGTGTCTGTTAAATGGCCAGAAGTGATTAAGGATTAAAGTGTAGTGCTATAGAGATATTGATGCTAGGTCATAAGAAAACCCTATGATAAGGTATAATTGTTTGTCATAGTACATTGGAAAGCAAATATTCAATAATCATTATTATAGTGTATCAAGAAAAGAAATATGATGAAAAAATTCATAAAAGTGTAGAACAAATAGGAATACTTTCTATGTGCTGGGGTCCTGGATTCAATTCCCACCAAGGACAACATCTGCAAAGGAGTTTGTATGTTCTCCTCGTGGTTGCGTGGGTTTCCTCCAGGCACTCCAGTTTCCTCCCACACTTGAAAGACATACTGATAGGATGTTTAGATTGTGAGCTCCAATGGGGACAGTGTTGCAAATGTATGTAAAAGAGCTATGGAATTAATAGCTCTATATAAATGAAAAAATATTGTTATTATTACATGTAAATTGTCACTTCAGTGAGGGAGTAGACAAACTCAAATGCCACCTAATAAAGGTAGAAATCCTAAAAGTCATCATTCAAGGTACCTTTACACGCCGCTACTGGAGGATGGATACAACCCGCTACTTCGCGTGCACGAGCACGCCCAAACGGTTACAAACGGGAAACGCACCACCTTTACACGCCGCCACAAGGTGCGCTACGCTACGCTACATCTACAGCTAGATACATCGCCGGGTGTCTCAAGTAGCCATCTGTAGCTCATCTTACCTCATTTACACATCGCTACAACCAGCTAATATGGGCGGACCTGGTGCAGCAGGGACAGCACATAGGCGTGCCACAATTGTGGAGTACGAGACGTCCGTACGCTGATAGGAAAAAGCAAGAAACCCATGATTGGCCAGGCATCGCAGGAGGCTGATTAATACATGACGCCCGAGCAATTGTGTAGTGTGACTGGGCAGCTCCTTAAATATGCCGCCCTGTGCAGCGACAACCAATCGCAACGCAGGAGCTTCCTCCAATGATCGCTGAAGGGGGCGCGGTAACCCGGAGCCTGTGGCACGCCCCAGCTACATAGCATGGTGTAGAAACAACCCTTCTGTTCCTTCTTTACACGCCGATACAGCTCGCTGCAATCGGCTTTGTAGCCACCTGTTTCAGAGCAGTGCTCGGAAACAGATGTATCTGTTGCCGGCTGCCTCCTACCGTCTTCACACGCCGCTACTACGGGCAATATTGACGACGCAAGCTACAATCGTAGCCTGTAGCGGGTTGTATCCATCCTCCAGTAGCGGCGTGTAAAGGTACCTTCACTCTTTAACAAGCCTCTTAATATGACTTAGGATTTGTGCCAGATCAGAACCCCAAACTGCATACTCTGCGTTTCTGGGTGATTGCCCCTCATCAGTGCAGTGTGTGGGGTTCTTATCTGGCTGTATGAGAGACTAAGACAAGGTCTAGGGGAATAGCTACTCTCCTTATGGAGAGCAATGAGGAGACTTATAGCCACAACGCTCCTCTGGGAAATAAGCAAATTGTCACTTCAGTGAGAAAATAGACGAACTCTAGTGTCACTTAATAAAGGTAACAATCCTAAAAGTAATAACTGACTCATTAACAAGCCTTTTAATATGACTTAGGATTTGTGCCAGATCAGAACCATGATTATCTTAGAGTGTCCATAGTGTTTAGTTTGGGAGAAATGCGCTCACAGAGCTGTGGTCACATAAATTGCAATAATAGTGCTTTGAATGAATGAATTAGAAATTACAGTGCTGTGATTGGATGAGCTGTGCTGAAGCAAGTGGGATTGTGGTGACACCTCTGAGGACTGGTGTATTTGTCATGTAGAAGTTGAGGTGGAGGAGAGCCCACTTGCTGAAGCGCTTGCTATCCATTCAAGCGCCTGCTCTTTTTGTGCCTCATCGAGATTTGGTATCGATCATCATCTGAGTCATGTCCGTATGAAAGGGATCATAACAGAATCTCCACAGAAAGAAGTAGACATCTTACTTTGGCTGGAAGATGGTCTTTCTTCAGCAGATGTTACTCTTGCTTTCCCACGTACCCCACGGACGCAAACTTTTTTTCCCTTTCCACCACGCCTATTCCCCTTTCCACCAGCAGCAGGCCTTTTGCCACTCATTTTTGTATGTGAACAAATTGGCAACTCTGCTGTTGTTGGCAAAAAATATTCTGATGGAAATCGAGCACAGCTGATTGGCCAGACAGTGGCACTAGGCACAAAAAATTACGTTTGCTAAGTGCAGTTAAAAATTAGTAGAATGAACTACACTCAAGGTGTGCTTGGTTGTTTTACACGTGGCCTACAGTAATGTTTTTGTGGACACTGCTTTTAGGCAAAAACTGACAGGTGTGTACTGACGTAGTATGCACTGGCCGCGACGTCACATCCGGCGCAGTGCATTATGGGGCCGGTCACATGATCGGCCCCAGTGCATTATGGGCTTGATCACGAGATCGGCCTGACTCCGTGCACACGCAATGCGCTTATTGAAGCCGGGCCGATAATGCACTGGGGCCGATCACGTGACCGGCCCCATAATGCACCGCGCCGGATGTGACATCGCAGCCAGTGCATACTACGTCTACAGAGGGCGGGAGATTCCAAGTGGTGGAGGCGGAGAGGAATAAAGAATATTGTCCCCCAGCGGGGTGTGCGATGCAGCATCTAGGAGGGAACACTGGAGCGTGGGGCCACTTTTTCAGTCCCCAGCCTCAGGGACTTTTGTAAGTTAAAAGTTAATTTTCTGATGTTTAATAGGGCCCCTTTAGATCAGAAAGGAATAGATAGGGAGCAGCTAGGAAAGTGTAGGGACAGCTAGTGATAGTGTAGGGGCTTAGATCCAGGTGACAGGTTCCTGTTAAAGCCTGATGTCACATTTTACTACAATAAATATATTACTTAAACATGAGCCATGTATGAGGGAGTTGGAGTCATGGAGTCAGAGTCGTGGAAATTGAGGTGCTGGAGTCGGTGGATTGGCTTACTCGACTCCAGAGCCCTGTTTACTGTATCCTCACACTGTCCCCCATGCAGCCCCCTCTCTCTTCTACTCCCATACTGTCTCCTCACATATTTACCTGCTCACTCTGACCCTATGCTGACTGTGGCCCCTGCCCACCCCCCCAGATATGCCCCCCAGATACACATATTTTATAAAAAATGCATACCATTTTTTATATGCAACACAGACATGCACGCATACATTATAACAGAACTGTACACGTACAGAACAAAGACAAGCTTACAGCCCATGAAAATCCAGAGGTCATTATCTCATAAAATTAAAGTATGGAGGATGAAGAGTTAAAAACCACGCTGCAATATTTCATGAGAGATGAAAGGGTAAATATAATATTGATTTATTATTCAACGCATTTCAGGGCTCCCTGGCCCCTTCCTCAGGACGAATCGATATCACATTGACCATGTGGAGGGAGTCCAGAAACGTGTTGACTAATCAATCAGTATTATATAAACCCTTAAATGTCTGGTGAAATACAGCAGCACAGTTTTTAACCCTTCATCCTCCCTGCTTTAGTTTTCTGAGATAATGACCTTTGTGTTTTCATTGGCTGTAAGCCATAATTATCATCATTTACAGAAATAAACACTTGAAATAGATCACTCTGTGTGTAATGACTCAATAATATATTTTTCACTTTATGTATTACTGAAATAGATTAACGTTTTGATATTCTAATTAATTGAGATGCACCTCTAGCAGTGCACCCTCTATATATATTCATACACATGCACACAGACGTAGCCATGCACACAGCCATGTGTGGCGCCCTGCTAACCACAGGTACCCACAGACTCACCCGCAGCATGGATGGGTTTCCACAGCGGGTACACAGTTACACACAACACCTTCCATCCCAGCACAGTAGGGAGAGCTCAACCTGCTGCCTTAGGCAGGATCCCGTATAAGTACTGGTGCTGGGGGCGGAGTTAGTCAGATTGTGGCAGACGCTACAAGAGCTGCAAAGAAGTGCTGGTGTTTGGTGCTGCCTTAGGCCCGAGCCAGTTACCCTGACCAGTCTCCGCTAGCCCTGCAAGGCCCAAGAGTGGAGTCGAGAGGCAAGGAGAAGAGGCAGAACAGTGGGGGAACCGAGGAGCCAGCATTAGGTTCACCCCCGAGCAACCACCGAACACCGGAGTCTGCGTCCACTGGAGTGAACCATGCCCAGTGGAGAATCCCGGAACTTCAGTCACCCAGACTTGTGCGCAGTCAAATACCAGGGAGCCAGGCACCGTGGGGAGAGAATCAGCGGTAGCCACAGCACAGGGTATCCCGATGACAGCACAGGAGGAGGACAAGAGAGCAGAGGAGGCCAGCCAAGTTCTACACAGGCGGGGGCTTCATGCACACACACGGGGAAAAGAAAACAGGAGGTCTTACACCCACTTGCTGTGGAGACCCAGATGTGCATCCTGAACACCTGGTATTCTGGACGATTTACCTGTTTCAACACCAGTAAAAAAGTAAAAAGCAACCAGCGGTGTGTGTATCAGTTCCTTCCCCGCGCCCCTGCCATCCTCAGAGACTGTCCCATTATCCAACCACCCGGCCAGGCTCCTGCTCATCCAGCTGCCCATCACCAGCACCCCTACCATCACCGGTGCATCTCTGCCCTGGGTGTTTAGCTCCACCTGCAGGGAGCTGTACCATCAAGGCCGCTATACCACCACCTTCCGGAGGACTGAAGCAGCGCTGGTGCTCAATCACAGGACACTATAGAGGCATAATCTGTGATCTGGAGGATACATCTGAACCCGAGGGGTCCCCTCATGATGGGGTTTTGATGGTGGAACCCTTGATTGATTTGATCACTGTCTATGATCTTGGCAGGGTTATGCTGCACTAGTGGAGTTGTTTACTTATCAAACATAAAGTAACATTATAACCTCTGCACCTCACCATTACTAATGTGATAACATCTTATGGTAACAGTAAGTGACTTAGCTAAAAGGACATTGGGGTTTGACCCATGTTCAGACTGTACCCTTGATCAACCTTGGATGTGTGATGCGACTGGGCCCTAACAATAGGCTATTGAATGTTAGGGAGAGCCGTCGTGGAACGGGGACACCGCACAAATCAGGTGTTTAAAACTCCGTTGCTAGGCAGGAACTAGAACAGGGAAAGGATAGGAGTTATCCATCCCTGAGTGAAGCGTGTGTTTATAGACACTAGGTGTGGGACTACACTGATTTGTTATTTTAACAAATAAATTATTAAAAGTTATATTTTAAATAGTGCACTTTATATTGGAATTATGCTCAATCACCAGGAGTTGCGGGTGGCATCACGAGAATTACAATACAAACTTTATTCCCATTCCCAACTCCCCTTTTTAAAAGTAGACACCAGGGTCATGGGTCCCCATACCCTGGGCGAGTCAGATACTTTTTTCTGGCGTCACAGGATCCCGTGCCCGGTGCTACTGGGTACTGAGTGCCGTGTTTAACCGTGATTTGTGACTGTTAAAATTAAGCCACCATTACTGCGCGCTGAGCGGGAAAGAAAGGGGGCGTGATGGCCTGCAGAGCGCGAAAATGAAACATGCCCACCACCCTGCTGGAATCTCCAGAAGCACAGCGGCCTAATCCGGAAACTCCCGAAGCGCAGCGGCCTAATCCGGAAACTCCCAAACTATTTAACTGTTTAACGACTGGCCGTGATTCACTGGGGGGGGGCCCTGAAAAAGTATACCTTGTCCAGCGACGACGAAAACACTTTTGCAGACCCTGTGAATCACCCCCAAACGACCATGGCTGCAACCAGTAGTGCCGCTGATCCACCGGGCGCAGTAGCTCCGTTCATGCCGATCTCGTTACTGTACGTCCGGGTGCTAAGTGGTTACCCCGGAATGACGGCTGCCCCCAATACCCTGTCTGTCTTTAAAAGAAAAATCTGCAGCGTACTGGACATGTATGCAATGACTGGCAGGCAGCGTGCTGCTGTTGCTGCTGTTGTACTGGGACAGTTCACTAGTGCAGCTAAGAGGGAAGCTGAATCTTGGTCCGCCGCTGACCGGAAGTCAGTAGCTGTAATTTTGGACAAATTAAAAGTTGCTTTTGAGGACTGTTATGAGTCTGATATAAGTATGCGCTTTTAGCATTGCTATCAAAAACCTCAGGATGACATCAGGACCTATGCCTGGCACCTGAAGGAGGTGCTGCGGGCTCTAAAGCAAGTCAACCTGGCTAGTGTCCCTGATGAAAATAAACTTTTGATTGAGCAATTTATCCAGGGGCTCTTATCACCAGAGGATAACAAAACCCTGTGCTGGTAGTCCTTGAACAACCCGGACGCTGACTTTAACACTTTAAAGGACATGGCTATGAAGGAGTTACAGCCCGTGGAGACCCCTGAAGCTGCCAACCGGCGGTGGTGCGGTGGCAAGGCTCTGACTACAACAACACCAGTACCCGTGCCTGCAGTTGAAAGCCGTGTTCAGTCCGCGACCCCTGACAGGATTGACTCTTTAAATGCTGAAGTGCGCCAGCTAAGTAAACACCTAGCCACTGTCATGGAAGCCCTACAGCTGCAGCAGGGGCCAAAACCAAAGCCTCTGCCCAAACCTCAGCCTCTAATCCAGCTTGTTGACAGCCCGGATTACGTCCCGTGGATGAGAGGGAGGAAGACCACTTCACCCAGAAGGAGGACCGCTGCAGCTCCACCGGGGAACCCATCTGCCGACGCTGCGAAAAGACCAGCCACATCGCGAGGTACTGTCCTTTAAACGAGCAGACCCTGGGGGCTAGGGCCGAACCCCAGGAGTAACTCAACAGGGTCCAGCCGGCTGGTATGATACTTACATCGGACAGTGACCGTTCCTGTCTAAGGCTAGGGTCATACATGCCATGCGTTTTTTTGGTACCTTAAAAAAACGAGTGCGCTTTTCCATGCTTTTTTACATTTCTGCATGTGTTTTTTAAGGTGTTTTTTGACACCCGGTGTTTTTCCATGCATTTTTGAATCAGCAACAAAAAATACTGCAAGCTGTGTTTTTTGGTGCGTTTTTAAAAATCATGCATTTCTTTAACATGGGCCCCTATGGGAAACGCATGCGTTTTTGCATGGTACTAAATGGTACCATTCGTTTTTGCATGAGTTTTTGAAGGCAGCTACTCACTTAAGTGCAAAAACGCATGGCACTTTAGGCATGCGTTTTTGCTATTGGAGCATGCGTTTCTGCTATTGGGGCATGCGTTTTTTGCATGGGGCCTATGGGTGCGTTTTTACATGCGTTTTTAGAAAACGCAGGTCTCAAAAAAAGCAAGTGAAATAGGCATGTGTGACCCTAGCCTAACATACTAGATGGCATTTCAACACCTGCTTTGTTGGACACTGGGTCACAAGTGACCACAATACCTGATATCCTTTACAAACAATTTTGGTCATGTAATGAACTTAAGCCACCTGATATTAACCTTAACATCTATGCCTCTAACGGTGAACCACTTAATATATTGGGGGTTAGAGAAGTACCCATAAAAGTGGGGAGGGTGGAATTACAAGATCAAGGGATAATTGTGGTAGAAGAAGATCCTATAACCGTGATCCTTATATTATCCTTGGTACAAATGTTGTTAGCAATTGCGTGGAGGAAGTGTTGTTTTTGCTTCAACAGATTGCGGACACTGCCAAACCTGGGCAGACGAAGGTTCTCCAGAGAGAGAAAAGAGCCCTCCTGCACCAGCAACAGGTAAAACTTACAGGTGGTGAAATTGGTACAGCACTGGTAACAGACCAGCTTACTATTGTAATACCTCCAAGGAGTGAAATGATGATTTGATGTCGAGCAGCTATAGGTCTGAGAGGGCAGGACTATCAGGCATTAGTGGATCCCATCAGCTCAGAGCACAGGCCTACACTCTTGACAGCCAGAGGGGTTATTGATGTACACAAGGGAAGAGTACCAGTTTGCATCCTAAACTGTGGCAGTGAGGAGGTCAAACTACCCAGGTATACCACTGTTGCTAAGCTGTACACTGTAAGTAACAACGAAATACAAGCGGTGGGACCCTTACCTCTACCCAAATAGAGGGTAACAACGCTAAGGGGCAGCTGGAGAACTGGTGTCAGCAACTGCATGTAGGAACTGACTCCACTCCCGTCCATCAAAAACAAGGTGTCTACTGGATATTCCAAGAATTTGACCAAGTATTCAGTAAGCATCCACTTGACTTTTGTAGGATCAAAGGGGTACAACATCTCATCCCTACAGGAACACATCCACCAATCAAAGAGCGATACAGGCCTATGCCACCTGCACACTATCAGAAAGCCAAAGAGATGTTACAGGACATTAAGGACGCAGGGGTTATCAGAGATAGTTGTAGTCCCTGGGCTGCTCCCTTAGTCCTAGTCAGAAAGAAAGATGGCAGTATGAGGATTGAATTGAATAACACACAAAGATGCTTACCCGTTACCTCGCATTGAAGAATCACTTGCTGATTGAAGTCTGCCAATTACTTTTCAACCCTAGATATCACTAGCGAGGTCTCCGTTGCAGAAGACCGTGAGAAGACGGCATTTACCACGCCCATGGGCCTATGTGAATTCAAGAGCATGCCCTTCGGACTATGTAATGCACCCCGAATGTTCCAGAGGCTGATGGAGTGTTGCCTGAGGCACAAGAACTTCGAGACGGTACTGCTTTACCTGGATGACGTCATCGTGTATTCTAAGTTTTATGAAGAACACCTGACCCATCTGGGGAGGTATTTGAAGCCTTGTCCAGATACGGGATGAAGCTGAAACCATCCAAATGCCACCTGTTAAAACCAAAGGTACAGTACCTGGGACACAAAGTCAGTTCCGAAGGAGTGACCCCAGATCCAGACAAGTTCACTGTCATCAAGGAATGGCCAAAACCAAAAACCCTTAAGGAGGTACGTAATTCCTGGGATTTGGATACTACCAGAGATTCATAAAGGAGTACACGAAGAAGGCTGCTCCACTGCAGAACCTCCTAGTAGGCCAACCCAGAAAGGCAAGTCCAGAGATCCACCCTTGGAGTGGGGCAAGGAACAAGAAGAGTCGTTCCAACAGATGAAAGAGGCCCTCACAGGTAAAGAGATCTTGGCTTACCCCGACTATAACCTACCATTCCTACTGTACACCGATGCCAGTAACGTGGGGTTAGGAGCAGTACTTTCCCAGAAGCAGGAAGGCAAAGAAAGAGTGATTGCCTATGGTAGCTGGAAGCTTCGCCCCACCGAAGGAACCCTGACAACTACAGCCCGTTCAAGTTGGAGTTCCTGGCCTTGGTCTGGGTCGTCACAGAAAGATTTAAACATTACCTGGCATCAAGCAAGTTTACTGCCTTCGCAGATAACAACCCCTTCACCAACCTGGAAACGGCGAAATTGGGAGCCATGGAACAGAGATGGATGGCAAGATTGTCCAATTACCAGTTTACCATCAAGTACTGGGCTGGGCATAACAATGGCAACGCAGATGCCATATCAAGGATGCCTCATCTAACAGCTATAGGAGTGGACGAGGATGAGCTGGGAGAGATAGAGATACCCGCCTTCCATCAGTTGAGAGTATTCCAATATCAGAAAGACCATACAGAACTTCCTGAGACAGTAGTGAACCCATTACCACACTTCAGCTGGAAGGAAGCTCAAGAAAGTGACCCGGCTATCAGCCTAATCAAAGAACTGATAACTCAGGAGTCTGCAAAGTTACCTTCAAATCCTTCACCAGAAGCCAAACACCTGTGGAGTGAAAGAAGCAAACTGTTAATTTACCAGGAGAAGCTCTGTAGAAGGTACATCAATCCCAGAACCCACGAGATGGTCTGGCAAATCATCCCCGGACAGAAGTTCAAATGATACTGAATGTGTATCACAACCAAACTGGACACTTTGGGTGGAAGAAATTAGAAATGTTGCTCAAGGACAGATTCTACGGGTTGGTATGCGAGGATCCATAGAAAGATGGTGTAAGAACTGTGAACCGTGTAGCCTACGCAGAAAAGACCAACAGAGTCCAAGAGCACCACTCCAACCTATCTTAACAATGCAACCACTCCAAATCGCAGCCTTGGACCATGTGAAGTTAGCTCCAAGTAGAATCGGCTACACCTATGCCTTGACAATCATAGACCATTACTCCAGATTCTTGATGGTCGTACCCGTAAAAGACTTGACAGCTGCAACAGTCGCAAAGACCTTCCAGAATGTCTTCTGTAGACCACTTGGCTATCCAGAACAAGTTTTAACGGATAGAGGCTCAGCATTCGAAGCATAGATCTTTCAAGAGTTTTGTCATCTTTATGGTTGTAAAAGATCAGAACTACGCCATATCATCCCCAATCCAATGGGTTATGCGAAAAGATGAATAACATCGTGATTGACATGCTCAAGATACTACCTCTTGAAGAAAGAAACCAATGGCCAGAAAAACTGCCTGATCTGGTAGACATGTATAACCACATTCCTGTGAGTTCTACAAACTGTACACCCGCCTATCTAATGAGAGTCCGTACAGGACGACTACCTGTGGACTTAGAACTCGGAGTTGTCGAACCCAGAGCAAATACTTCTAATTCTGACTGGAACACCAGCCGTCTAGACCAGTATAGACGAGTGCAATACAAGATAAGGAAAAGGGGAAGGGGAAGCCGCTCCACCGCCTAATTTAATTTCCCCTGGACTCCAGAACTTGGTGTGATGGCATGGCAACCATTAATCATGAAGAAAAGGAAAAATTCCACCGCTGCAATACTTCTTGATTCTTTATTCCATAAGTATAAAAATTAAAACCATTCAGTGATCTAGCAGGCGCGAGACGCGTTTCGGAAGTAACCCTTCCTTAGTCGTTAGCACATTAAAATTATACTACAACATTTTATAATACAAAACCCGCTTTACACACAACTGAACATAATTGATAATCAACATGATAAAGAATTTAACCCTCTCAGTACATTGAAATTGATGTAATAAGATCTCTTAGTCTTTACCACAGAAACGCATTAGTGTGAACCGACTGTGAGTTAATATGCAATACCTGGAGAATGTACTAAATAAGACATATGCCATTGCATTTGGTTCAAACATCCCTGTAAAACATGCATAGTACTAGAACCAAAAAAGTTGATTTTTTTATCACACATACATGTATATATCTAAATATCAATTTTTTTGTACATTTCTCCTGGTTCCATATTAATTAATTATAATTTAAATTTATGTTATTTACTTATTTTTATCTCGTTAACATAAATTTGCTATCCTTTGTTTATTCATTTGTTCTCCCCATCTAATATATAAAGCTGAATGTGTGTGTGTGTATGTGTGTATGTACATCCGGGATTGGCATCTACACCGTCGCAACTACAGCCACAAACTTTTGCACAGTCACACGTCTGGACTCCGAGAGCATCATAGGCTATGTTGTGAGGTGAAATTTTAACCCTGCGCGTTCCAGTTCACCAAACAATTTTGCCCCTATATCTACATAATGGGGAAAAAGGGAAAGGAAACGTGTGGGAGGAAAATCGACAGCTGCCAGCTACAGCTACAAATATTTGCAGAGTCACATGTCTGGACCCCGAGAGCGTCATAGGCTATGTTATGAGGCGAAATTTTAACCCTGCGCATTCCAGTTCACCAAACAATTGTGCCCCTATCTACATAATGGGGAAAAAGTGAATGGAAAAGTGTTGGAGGAAAATCGACAGCTGTCAGCTATAGAGACAAAGTTTTGCACAGTCACATGTCTGGACCCCAGGAGCGTCATAGACTATGTTGTGAGGCAAAATTTTAACCCCGCGCATTCCAATTCACCAAACAATTTTGTCTCTATCTACATAATGGGGAAAAAGTGACAGTTACCAGTTGACAGTTGTGAATGAGGAGGGGCTTAATGATAGCGCCAAAGACTAACAGCACATACCAGCATATAGTCACTAAGGTGGGGCCCCAACATGAGATATTCACCACACACGGAGACATGTATACACACACACATGCACACAAAGAGTAACAGCAAGTGTATAGTCGCCAAAGTGCAGCCCCAACATTGGATACTCACCACGCACCCGAACAAACACACACACACACACCACAAAGAGAAACACACAACACAGAGACACACACCCCCCCAAGGGGACACACACACACTCTATAGAGACACATTCACTCACCCCACAGGGACACACACACACCACAAAGAGACACACATAACACAGACACACACACCACACAGACCCCCCCCACAGGGACACACACACATAGCCACCCAATAGGGACACATGCACTCACCCCACAGGGACACACACACCACAAAGAGACACACACACACCACACAGACCCTCCACAGGGACACACACACATACACACCCTATAGGGACACATGCACTCACCCCTCAGGGACACACACACACCACAAAGAGACACACACAACACAGAGACACACACACCCCACACAGACACACCCCACATGGACACACACACACATACACACCCTATAGGGACACATGCACTTACCTCACAGGGACACACACACCACAAAGAGACACACACAACACAGATACACACACACACCACACAGACCCCCCCACAGGGACACACACACATACACACCCTATAGGGACACATGCACTCACCCCACAGGGACACACACACACACACACCACAAAGAGACACACACAACAGAGACACACACCACAAAGACCCCCCCCACAGGGACACACACATACACACCCTATAGGGGCACATGCACTCACCCCACAGGGACACACACACACCACAAAGAGACAAACACAACAGAGACACACACCACACAGACCCCCCCCACAGGGACACACACATACACACCCCATGGACACACACACCACACAGACAGACACAGATGTGCACAAATCACCTCACACAACTCGCCTCATACGTGTGCTATCTTTATTTTCCAAACATAACCATCTGATTAAAAACAGCCAATGTGCAACACATGTGCCATATAGGGAATTAAGGCAGATGTCAGTCACATGAGCTGTCTATTATGTGTATGTGTGAGGTAACATATACTTCCCGGCCAGGGGGAGGGTTTACTGTTGGCTGGAAATTTATTAGGCTGCCTATAGCAATCAATCACAGCTCAGCTTCTATTTTCCTACAGGTCATTAATATGACATATTCAAATTCTATTTTGTTTATAGCTAACAGCAGTTACCGTATATACTCGCGTATAAGCCGAGTTTTTCAGCCCAAAAATTGGGCTGAAAAGTACCCCCCTCGGCTTATACGTGAGTCAGTGCTGTATACCGATGTATACATCGGTACATACCGGTGTATACATCGGTATACAGCAGCCCCCGTAATCCAGGGCCCCCCCAGCCTCTCTCCGGTCACCTGGAAAGGAAACTATACTTATCAGTATCCGCTGTCCGCGCCCGCTCGCATCTGCCGACATCGCGATCCTCCATCTTCATGCGGCGTCTTCCTGTTTCTGTGCTCGTCGCAGCAATGACGTCATTCCTTGCGACGCGCACAGGAAACAGGAAGACGCCGCATGAAGATGGAGGATCGCGATGTCGGCAGATGCGAGCGGGCGCGGACAGCGGACACTGATAAGTATAGTTTCCTTTCCAGGTGACCGGAGAGAGGCTGGGGGGGCCTGGATTACGGGGCTGCTGTATACTACCGCGGGGGGCTGCAATATACTACCACTGGGGCTGCATACACTGCTGGGGCTGCCTGTATACTGCTGGGGCTGCCTGTATACTGCTGGGGCTGCCTGTATACTGCTGGGGCTTCCTGTATACTGCTGGGGCTGCCTGTATACTGCTGGGGCTGCCTGTATACTGCTGGGGCTGCCTGTATACTGCTGGGGCTTCCTTTATACTGCTGGGGCTGCCTGTATACTGCTGGGGCTGCCTGTATACTGCTGGGGCTGCCTGTATACTGCTGGGGCTGCCTGTATACTGCTGGGGCTTCCTGTATACTGCTGGGGCTTCCTGTATACTGCTGGGGCTGCCTGTATACTGCTGGGGCTGCCTGTATACTGCTGGGGCTGCCTGTATACTGCTGGGGCTGCCTGTATACTGCTGGGGCTTCCTGTATACTGCTGGGGCTGCCTGTATACTGCTGGGGCTCCTATATACTACCACTGGGGCTGCTGGGGCTCCTATATACTACCACTGGGGCTGCTGGGGCTCCTATATACTACCACTGGGGCTGCTGGGGCTCCTATGTACTACCACTGGGGGGGCCTGTATACCACACTGCTGGGGGCTATATACCTGTGCTGAGGTCCACCCTCGGCTTATACACGAGTCAATAGGTTTTTCCAGATTTTTGGGGCAAAAGTAGGGGGGTCGGCTTATACACGGGTCGGCTTATACACGAGTATATACGGTATTTATTAACCCGGGCGTAGCCGGGTACTACAGCTAGTTCAGAATAAATTAATAATAGTTGTTAATATCAATTCTATTATTAAGAATTAAATTTCTGTATATTGCATATTAACGCACAGTCGTTTCACACTAATGCGTTTCTGTGGTAAA
The DNA here is from genome assembly GCA_033576535.1 of Allobates femoralis. Classification (NCBI taxonomy): domain Eukaryota; kingdom Metazoa; phylum Chordata; class Amphibia; order Anura; family Aromobatidae; genus Allobates; species Allobates femoralis. The sequence continues at coordinate 277,224,306 of JARQOC010000001.1, forward strand.
GACTATGAGATCTTATTACATCAATTTCAATGTACTGAGAGGGTTAAATTCTTTACCATGTTGATTATCAATTATCTTCAGTTGTGTGTAAAGCGGGTTTTGTATTATAAAAATGTTGTAGTATAATTTTAATGTGCTAACGACTAAGGAAGGGTTACTTCCAAAACGCGTCTAGCGCCTGCTAGATCGCTGAATGGTTTTAATTTTTATAATTATTTAATAAAGAATCAAGAAGTATTGCACTGGTGGAATCTTTCCTTTTCTTCATAGACAAGTGCAAACCTGTGTTGAAGAGAATCTAGAAAAGTCAAGAGAAAGACAAGAAAAGAACTTCAACAAAAGTGCACCAGCAGAATCCATACTACCTGGAAGTACAGTCTTAAAGAAAAAATGAAGGAAACTCAAACTTGATGATCAGTGGGAAAGAGAACCTTACACCGTTTTGCGTTCCAACTTTGACAATACTAAAGTTTGCCTCATCACCAAGAATGGAGGAAAAACCACACAGCCGTTGTCCTGGGATCATTTAAAGAAATGCCTAGAAGAATGGGAAAATCAAGACCTTCCAGATTTTCCAGAAGAGAAACCAGAGCCCTAAGAACCCTTTGAATCTCCTCGTAAAAAGCCCAAAGAAAAAGTCATATCCACCATACTTGGAGACTTTCCAGAAGATGGGCCCCAACATGAAGGAGCAATCATTGTCCCGTCATCAACTTCTATCAACCACCAGAAGATCAGGAAGAAATACCCGTTGGCAGAGAACCAGAGGATCCTGCAATCGGTACATCTGCTAGTCCTGCAGTGAGACGAAGGCCACACAGACGCTTACCTGACACACCCACTTTGTATTCTCCAGACACATCACCTGAGATAGTCACACCCATAGTGCGTACATCCAGTCGTAGCACACGTGGGCAAGCCCCATCCAGGTATGGAGATTGGGTACAATAAATGTGATATAAAACTAATGTAAAGTAACCTGTAAATTGTAACACTTGTGAAAATGTAAATAGTAGTGCACAAAAAGGTTAAAGAGTAGGCCAAAAACAGGTCGCACCAGGTACACAACACCTAGAGGGTGTGTGTGGAGGAGGCGTAAGGAGCTGTCTAGGGAGAGCAAATCCTTGGCCAATAGGTGACCCCAGAGCCAGGAGGACTACAGTACTTATGATCAGTGGAGGCCCCCGTAGTACCTAGGACTCCTACGCCGAAGCACCTGTATTAAGTGTTGTTGTGTATTTGAACTTTTAAAGCCTACAGAGACTTTACCTGTAAGGACTTGTTGAACTTTGAAAACTTTACCCCTTTCCACTGGAGCTTAAAGAGACTACTGTAAAGACTTTTTTAAAACACTCTTCCAACTTAAACAAAGGACCATGGTTACAGGACTGGTGTGACAAATAACTTCTCTTCCAGCCTGTGATGAATGGACTAGCACTGTATGGACTATTTTACCATTTTTTCAGTGGTTTTTGTAAATTTTTGAATTTTCAGACTCTGTAAATATGTTACCTGTTGAAAATGTTATTTATGTTGTTTAACCAAAAATTGTTCCTCAGTCCAGGAGTACTGACCTTACCTGGGGGGGGGAATGTTTCGCCCTGCTAACCACAGGTACCCACAGACTCACCCACAGCATGGATGGGTTTCCACAGTGGGTACACAGTTACAGACAACACCTTCCACCCCAGAACGGGGAGCTCAACCTGCTGCCTTAGGCAGGATCCCCTATAAATACTGTTGCTGAGGGCGGAGTTAGTCAGAGTGTGGCAGACACTGCAAGAGCTGCAAAGAAGTGCTGGTGTTTGGTGCTGCGTTAGGCCCGAGCCACTTACCCTGACCAGTGTCCATTTGCCCTGCGAGGCCCAAGAGTGGGGTTGAGAGGCAAGGAGAAGAGGCAGAACAGTGGGGGAACCGAGAAGCCAGCGTTAGGTTCACCCCTGAGCAACCACTGGACACCGGAGTCCACTGGAGTGCACCAGGTCCAGCGGAGAACCCTGGAACACCATGTCTCCCTGACTTCTGCTCGGTCGAGTATCAGGGAGCAAGGCACTGCGGGGGGAGAATCAGCGGTAGACAGCAGAGGGTATCCTGACGACAGCACAGGAGGAGGCCAGAGAGCAGAGGAGGCCAGCCAAGTTTTACACAGGCGTGGGCTTCACACACACACGGGGAAAAGCAAACAGGAGGCCTTATACCCACTCGCTATGAATACCCAGAAGTGCATCCTGAACAACTGGTATTCTGGACGATTTACCTGCTTCAACACCAGTAAAAAGGTAAAGAGCAACCTGCGGTGTGTGTGTCAGGTCCTTCCCCGCGCCCCTGCCACGACCGGGAAAAGGCGTCGGAGAGGTAAAGTATTTAATTCTTTTTTATTTTTCATACACTTGACTTTGTTTAATTTAGATTTTGCAGTGTATATTAATACACTGCGAAATCTATTGGGGCTGTCACAGATGTCACAGAGGGGAGGAGGAAGCAGGATTCATCCTGCCTTCTGTGACATCACATACGCTTTCTGAAGTAAAGAAAGGGCAGTGTGTGAAAGTGTTTTTTTGCGCAGCTGAAAAACGCAGCAAAAAGCGCGCGCAACAAAGTGCGCAAATGTGTGAACGCAGCCTAAGAGTGCAATGGTATAGGAATAAATACGGTACCTATGAAAAATGGATCCAGCACCAAAATATCGCATAAAAAATCAAGCAAAATTTCTGGGTAAGAAAATGAAAAGGAAAAGAGAAAAAGAAGGAAGAAGAAAAGAAGGAAAAGGAAAGAGAAAAGAAGAAGACTGTGAGATGGAATTTGTGGAGAAACAATGTCAATAGAAATGGTAAGTGAGAAATGAAAATGAAGGTGGAGAAAGTGGAGATGGATAATACAGCGAACAGACAACCTAGTCCTAGATGGAAGCGCTGTACTCACATGATGGCTGCATGGCAACATGCAATCATTTAATTTCTTATTATTTATTATTTTTACTTTGTTGTGTTGTTTAGTAAAAATACATTAAATCACTGCGGTAATTAAGGCCCCTAGGGAATCTCGTATTAAGCCGCAGGATCCAGTAACTTTCCCTATTTAACATATCGCGGGTTCGATCCCCCCCGCGTGTGGACAGCTTAATCTGCTCCAAACCCTTTACCACTAGACTACTGGTCCTACCGTTATGAAACTCACGGAAATGTTTGGAGGAAACTCAGATAAAGGGGGTTCTGTATTTGGTTTAGACACATTGTTATATCGCAGGGAGGTCATGAAAATTTTGAAAGACAAAAACACTTATATGGTACTAAAATCTGATCCCACTAAGAGAGTTCAGGAGGATTTGGAAATCCTATTGAAAGAGGGTCTAAAATTGGGCGTCATTAATGATAGGGAACAAAAGCATTTGTTTGTCCGACATCCCTCCTGTCTGATCTTTCATGCATTACCCAAGACTCACAAGGGGTGTTTTCCTCCCCACTCAGACCAATAGTATCTGGTATTGGTTCACTTAATGAACAATTATCTGAGTGGGTGGATTGGAGACTCCAACCCCTGGTTTTGAATTTGCCTGGTTATGTTAGGGATACGAAACATCTATTGCATGCATTAAGGGATCGAAGGTCGGACCCTGGTGATAAATGGATTATCATGGATGTGGTTTCAATTTACTCGAGTATTCCTCGCAGATTGGCCATGGAAGCCATGTCTGTGATTTTGAGGGGAACACCGTATCTGCAGGATGAAATCAGATTTATTCTCATGGCTGCTGATTTTCTGCTAAGGAACAAGTTTTTCAAGTTTGAGAACTCCTTCTTCCTCCAGACGTGCGATTGTCCAATTGGGGTGAAATTTTCCCCCTCATTGGCCAACTTGTCTGTGTCTGTGTGGCAGAAGGAGTTCTTGTACAGTATGAACAACCCCTTTTTGAGACACCCGAAGTGGTACGGAAGATACATCGACGACCTTATCTTGATATGGGATGTGTCTGTCGATGTGTCTTCTGGTACTAATGTCATGGATTTTGTCGCTTATTGCGATGATAATGACATGAATCTCAAATTCACTATGCAAGACCACGGTAATCGGGTTAACTATCTGTACTGTGAACTTTTCGGTGACCATGCATCTGGTAGAATTATCACTAGATTGTTAAGGAAACCTATTGCGGGTAATTCACTGCTCCATGCTGCGAGTTGTCATCCTGCCCATACAATCAAAAGCCTTGTCTGTGGGCGAGTTCACTAGGGCTAAGAGAATGTGCTCACTGGAGGGAGATTTTGTGAATCAAAGTAGAGACATTGAGAATAGGTTACGTGCTAGAGGTTACAAGAATTGGATGGTGACTCGGGCTAAATCTATTGTCAGTAACAAAAACAGAGGTGATTGGCTTGACTGTAGCCCAGCACTTAATGCTGGTTTCAAACATGGGTCATCTTCCAATCATACTCTAGATAAACGGCCCATCAGCTTTTCCACTCCATTTAGTACAGATTACACGAGTATAGTAAACATCTTACATAGGTATGTCCCCATGCTCTATCAAGATCAGCATTTGTAATATCCTAAAAGGTGGTTTTAGATGTGTCTCCCGTAAAGGCAGTGATTTGGCTAGCTACATTTCACCCAGTGAGTACAGATCTAAGAATTTTAGCAGCAAACCCTGCTGGCTGCGATACATGGGAAACTATAAATGTGGGCAAACAAGATGTCGCCTGTGTAAATACATGACCAAGGAAATGTTTTTTAAGGATAGGGTCAGTGGAGAGAATTTTAAAATAAAAAGTTATATGAACTGTTCCTGCTCCTATGTGGTACACATGGCAACATGCACAGAATGTAAATAGGATTATGTGGGATGTACCAGCCGTCCCCTAAAAAAATGCATTGCCGAACATGTCGCTTGGGCTGATCCTTCCTCTGTGGGCAGCGGAAGATCATTATCAGGTCTCTCCAAACATTTCCGTGAGTTTCATAACGGTAGGACCAGTAGTCTAGCGGTAAAGGGTTTGGAGCAGATTAAGCTGTCCACACGTGGGGGGAATCGAACCCGCGATATGTTAAACAGAGAAAGTTACTGGATCCTGCGGCTTAATACGAGATTCACTAGGGGCCTTAATTACCGCAGTGATTTAATGTATTTTTACTAAACAACACAACAAAGTAAAAATAATAAATAATAAGAAATTAAATGATTGCATGTTGCCATGCAGTCATCATGTGAGTACAGTGCTTCCATCTAGGACTAGGTTGTCTGTTCGCTGTATTATCCATCTCTACTTTCTCCACCTTCATTTTCATTTCTCACTTACCATTTTTATTGACATTGTTTCTCCACAAATTCCATCTCACAGTCTTCTTCTTTTCTCTTTCCTTTTCCTTGTTTTCTTCTTCCTTCTTTTTCGCTTTTCCTTTTCCTTTTCTTACCCAGAAATTTTGCTTGATTTTTTGCAATATTTTGGTGCTGAATCCATTCTTCGTAGGTATTTATTCCTTTACCATTGCACTCTTATAGTACATATGCGCTATTACGGAATCACTTACCATCATAGGCCTCATTATTGGCTTCTGTATGAGAATTATTTTTCTTATTTTTACAATGTGCATTGGTTTATAAGTGTGTTTGTTCATTTATATAATCATGGTTAAAACCCACACTGGCAAGTTGTCTTGTCAAATTCACTTATATTTTGGTTTAATCATTAATCGGGTTTATCCATTTTTGTGGACGACATGTTTTGTCTGTTGCCTTTTTTGGTTCCTTTTATTATGACTGCTTTTTATGAACTAGTGAAATGCCATGTATGGGTTAATTGAAATGTTACCACATGGAATTAATCTGTAATCCTCACAGGTGTCATGTTTATGTATATATTGTGTGTGTCATTCTAAGAATTTTGTCACTGAAGAAAGTGTTTTACTGAAACGCGTCTGACAATAGGCATTTGCCTTAGGATGCTTTTACTTTTATATATGTTGTGAGTTTTGCTATAATAAAGTTCTAATCATTGGATACGGGTGCCAGCATCTACATTTTTTCTGGCCCAGAGGCAGGGGCTGGCTGGGTGCTCTTGCCCTGGGTGGCAGTCCTATTTCCACAGCCAGGGACCAAGTGAGGATTGGGGCGGTGCAGCTGCAGCCAAGTGAGGCCAGTCCAGAGGAGAGTAGGGATTTCCACAGGAGGTCCTCATTGTCGGTTAGAGAGTAAAACCCTGAGAGTGAGAAACAGTGGCAAGTTCAGTTATAGGCAGAGCTTACCCCAAACCACCGCACACAGAGACAGAGGAGGCCTCACAACTCTCAAAGGTGGAAATCCTGAATTGCACCGAGAACCTGGTTACCCTCCTGGACTGTACATGTTACCGGACATCAGTAAAAGGTACTGAAACAAAGACTATTGTGTGTGTGCCTGCTTCACCACCGCTGCCCACAGCGTTCACCGCAGAGGCGCTACTACGACTCCACTCATCCACCCTCGCTGCTCTGAGGTAAATCTCCAACTGTGGGGAGCTGTAACACCCAAGGTGCATCACATCACTGCAGCTCTGGTATCAACATTACCAGGATCCACAGGTGGCGTCACGTTACCATTCCCCATCCATCATCATCATCCTCCACAATCCCAGCTTCTGAGGGTCCAGGGCACAGAACCGGGAGCCGACCAGCCGTGATCCCCCATCCAAGTAGTCATCAGTCCCGGTATCCGAGTACCCCCCTACCCTGTCGACCTGCCTCACGCGGCATTTCAGTCTACCACTCCTCAGGTAGGAAAGGAACAGTCTCACACAATTCTGAGTTCCAAACCCGGTTTACTTCAGTTTTTCTCTGCACGTACTATAGGTCACAGTTCAAGTACATTGGCGGTCCGGGTAGTTCTTAGCAACCTGGATGGCTTGCCCAGTACACCCCTTTTATGTTCCTTCCCTCTCGAGCCTCTCTTCCTCAGCGCTGCCTGCTCTCCTCCTTCCTGCACGTGCCTCCTCGCACAGAGCCCCAAACCAGCAGCCACGGGCCTTGTCGGGCGACCGGCTGTGTCCCCTGATCCTAGTACAGCTGCCTTCTCGGCGGGTGTGCCGGAACTTAGCAACAGCTCCTCTGGAGCTCGTGGCCACCGGTTTCTTGTGTGCGCGTGGTGGGTGCTGTGTCCGTACCTCCCCTGTACTCTCGGCGTCCAATCAGGGGAGCCATGCAGCGCATGTGTGGTGGCAATATCTGGGACACCGGGAGACAGGAGGATGCGTGCACGGGCAGACACCAGCATGTCATCAAACAGCTACAGATGGTTAGGTAATGGACACCATGATAAACTGTCCCAGCGCCTCTTGACGAAGCGGCAACGCGAAACGTTGAGGTGCTGGGCACTGGCAGTGTGGTTAGGTATGCAGACAGTCTATGGGGTCATAGAAACGTGACCTGGGCAATGTGCAATAAAGTGATACTGGGTAATTTTTATAATGTGTCTTCTATAACCTTGTCCCTCAAGTGAGGACATGTAAAGGGAAAAGGAAGCCATAGTACTTTATGTTACATGGATATTCATTTGTTGCTGGCATAACTATTGATTGTACTGTGTAATGGTATACAAGCCTGTAATGTAATTATGAAGCTGTAACCACACTGTCTTGGGGTTGTTTTAGGCAATGGTTTTAAAAGCCTGTGTGACTTGATGAAATAATAAAATTTATAAGCATATACAATCCAAGTGTGGACTGTGGAATTTGCCGTAAATCTTTATATGGTCAATTTCTTGGTTGGAGCTTGGAGTCTCCTCGCCACCTTTAAAGGTACCTTTACACTCCGCCACTGTGCCTAGCAACAGGTATCCACCGCACGTGCACGCGCACGGTTTTAATGGTGGATACCGAACGCTGATGCCGCATATACAGTACACGCCGCCATTGCGTTGTCTAATAGCAAAAGTCCTGGCACACCATAAAACAAGAGTCAATGAAAAAAGATTGTTGTGAGAGTACTGTATTCTTTATTGAGAAGGTTTTTTCAGAATCTCTTTTGATCACAGAGGTTGAAAAATGCAAAATATTTTCAGCCACATACGGCTTTCTTCAGTGCAAACAACTATAACAGAGTGGTAAACACATAATTAGTGTTACAATATACAAGAAACAATATCTCAAACACAGTAAGCTTCTCACTTAGATCTTTTCAAAAAATTAGGAGGAATTAGAGATGAGAATACAGTGTATACAAGTGATTGACTGACACAATAATGAGAAAAACAATGAAAAAAAACAATCATAGGAACAGAATTGTCTTCTGGTAATACCTTTTGATCAAAAAAAGGGTGAAGAGATTCACAATAATCAAAATCAGCGGTAAATACTGCCACCTGCTGTCTAAAATAAACAAGATAAGGAAAACACCTCAACAACAAGACATATAACAGGTTAATGGTAGTATCAATCAACGGCATCTACATGATATGAGGACAAAAATGCAAATACCTGAAAAACAGTGGAGGAGCCTGAATCCATGCACTGTAAAGTATTATGGCAATATGACAATACCCTCATATGAGACAGGATACTTTATTATGAACTAGTATCAGTGAAAAAAAATACAGAAATTAGTGAAACCTGCATGTCTCTCTGATATATGAGCAAACATCTGTCATGAAAATGGACAAAAGGAAAACAAATGAATTACCTTAATGTAGTATACCACTATTTCATGGGGCTCACAGTGGGAAATTGGCCTTTAGAAAAATGAATGGTGTGCATTAGTAAATGAAATTCCCTAATAGAAGAGTAGCCCATAACAGAAAAACAATGAACTCCCCATGGCCCCCATGTCTGCAATATGCTGCATATAATCACTAAAGACCAGGTGGTCTTATATGCTAAAGTCATATACTTAAGTTACCCCAAGCAGGAGACCGTCCCCCAGGTACTGGCAACCAAAACCACCATGTATAAGTACTTACTATGTACACCATGTGTGTCCAGGAAGACTGTGAGCAATGAATGACACTGAAAACCAGCTTTTTATAGGAGCAGGGAGTCAAATGACTACTGACTTCCTGTATTAGGAACACATGTGACCTGCAAGCAGTGAGCATGTGCAGGAGTAGTGAGCGACCAGAGTGTTATAAAAAGGATACTGCGCATCCCGGTGGACGGAAGAATGAATTACAGGCATTCATTACATATGCTGTAAAAACAAAGAAGCAAAGAAAAGCAGCTTAGATTAGATGTTAAGTATATCACATAAGACCAAGAGACCCGGGGATTAGATTGAGGCAGTAAATATGTATATGGGCAAACCTGTAAAACACAAAGATTGTTAAAACAATGTAAATGTGCATGAATAGAGGCTCCAACCAGAATATATTCATCTTATAGCAAGACCTCATACTCTCTATTCAGACCCTTTGGTGCAAGGGTCTGAAGGGTAAAAATCCAAAACATTTCACGTTCTTTTAACCGCCTAATGCGGTCTCCGCCTCTCCGCATAGGAGGAATATGTTCTAAAATATGATATCTCAATTGAGCAACATTATGACCCTGATTAATGAAATGAAACGGAACAGGTAAAAGGGTGTTTTTACATCTAATAGTACTTTTATGCTTAGAGATGCGGTCCCGGATACGCTGGGTGGTCTCCCCAACGTACCCGAGACCGCAAGGGCACTTTATGAGGTACACAACGAACGCCGTATCGCACGTGAGATAGTCATCAATCTGATAAATGTGACCCGTTCGTGGATGTGTAAAAGTGGAGCCCTTGATCAAATTCGAACACTGTAGACAATTGCGACAGGGAAAATTACCTTTCTTAGGAGTGGCCAAGAAGGTTTGTCTAGATTTGACTGTGCTGGAGCCAACGTCTGCACGTACTAAATGATCCCTAAGGTTGGGGGCCCTCTTATAGCACCATAGTGGTGGTGTTTTAAACTCATCAATGGATGGATATTAATCAGTCAAAATCTTCCAGTGCTTATATATGATCTTCTTCTGCCCCTCCTGTACCTGTACGTCCTGATCGCCTAGATTTAGTGTACTTGTTCTTGTCTCCCTCATCCTCATGTAAAGCGCCATGGAACCCAATGGCGCTATATAAATAAATAATAATAATAATAATAAAAATAATTCTTAAGTTTAGTGGTGAAAGGGTGGTATGAATTCACAAAAGTGACCCTGGGAGAAGGTGACCTATGTAACCCCTCCGTTCGTGCCCGTTTTTCAGCAATATCTCGAGGATACCCTCTCTGAATGAACCTAGAGGTCATCTCCTCATGTCTTAATAAAGCTAGAGAGGAATCAGAGACAATATTGTCAACCCTAATGTGTTGAGAGAGAGGTAAAGCACCTTTAGTATGCTTGGGGTGACAACTAGAGTAATGTAATAAACTGTTCTTGTCAGTAGATTTACGATATATATCAGAAAGAAGAAAAAAATCAGAAGAGATAGAGATCAGAGTGTCCAGAAAGTGAATTTTAGTCTTATCTTTGTGAAGTGTGAAGGTAAGATCCGTTACACACTGGTTCAGATAGCCATGAAAATCAAGTAGTTCTGGCTCAGAGCCAGTACAAATCATGAATATGTTGTCGATAAAACGAAACCAAACTAAGATCCTAGAGTGAAAGAGAGAGTGAGAGAAGACATAACGTTCTTCAAAATGCGCCATAAACGCGTTTGCGTAAGTAGGCGCCACATTACTACCCATAGCGGTCCCTCTGACTTGTGCATAGTACTGGTCCTGAAACAGAAAGAAGTTCCGCGTCAGAATAATGCTAAGAAAGTCAAGACAAAAAAGTTGTTCAGTGTCCGATAAAGAGGAAAATTTCTTGAGAAACCAGTCCATAGCTGCTATACCATCAGAATGATTGATACTGGTATATAAGCTATTAACATCTAACATGACTAAGAGACTGGTGGGTGAGACTTGCCCTAGATCACGTATCTTGGATAAAAAGTGTGAGGTATCCCATATATAAGATGGGATTAAAGGGATGAGTGGAGCAATGATTTTATCAATAACCCTAGCAGCTGGAGTCACTATGGGACGGCCGGGAGGATTATACAAGTCTTTATGGACTTTAGGCAAAGTATAGAACACAGGTATATTAGGAAAGGAAGGTTGTAAGAAAGAGGCTAGCTTCGTGTCTATTATGGATAGGGAGGAAAAATATTCCACCCTTTCCTTAATTTGTTCTCTAATGGAACTAGATGGGTCATGTGATAGCGGAAGATATGTAGTTGTATCTTGTAGTTGACGCTGTATCTCCTGTATATACTTTGCCCGATCCATAACTATAACAGCCCCACCCTTGTCTGCCGGCTTGAGTTCTATAAGGCGATTCTGTTTTAACTGTCGCAGTGCCTGCGTTTCCAATTTAGAAAGATTATGTCTAATACGGAAATGACCTGAACCTATGTCCAATCTCATCTGTTCTACCTCAGCAGAAACTAGGGATGCAAAAGTCTCAACCGCGTGATAAGTGCGTGGAGGGTAGAAAGAACTTACTGTGCACAGGTTTAAACTTTTAGTAGTAAAAGAAGTGGGAGAGGGTGGGGGGGGTTAACGTTACAGAGGGCCCCTGATCTCCTGCTTTATCAAAATGTACCCGTAAACGAAGTTTACGGAAAAAGCGTCTCAGTTCTTGATCAACTGTGAATGAGTCATATTTCAGAACAGGGCTAAATGTCAAACCTTTCTGCAACAGTTGCATCTCTACAGGAGACAATACATAAGAGGAAATATTATACACAATGTTGTCAATTACCTGCGGGCGTGTGGGCACGGGATAGGTAATTTTCCCTGTCGCAATTGTCTACAGTGTTCGAATTTGATCAAGGGCTCCACTTTTACACATCCACGAACGGGTCACATTTATCAGATTGATGACTATCTCACGTGCGATACGGCGTTCGTTGTGTACCTCATAAAGTGCCCTTGCGGTCTCGGGTACGTTGGGGAGACCACCCAGCGTATCCGGGACCGCATCTCTAAGCATAAAAGTACTATTAGATGTAAAAACACCCTTTTACCTGTTCCGTTTCATTTCATTAATCAGGGTCATAATGTTGCTCAATTGAGATATCATATTTTAGAACATATTCCTCCTATGCGGAGAGGCGGAGACCGCATTAGGCGGTTAAAAGAACGTGAAATGTTTTGGATTTTTACCCTTCAGACCCTTGCACCAAAGGGTCTGAATAGAGAGTATGAGGTCTTGCTATAAGATGAATATATTCTGGTTGGAGCTTCTATTCATGCACATTTACATTGTTTTAACAATCTTTGTGTTTTACAGGTTTGCCCATATACATATTTACTGCCTCAATCTAATCCCCGGGTCTCTTGGTCTTATGTGATATACTTAACATCTAATCTAAGCTGCTTTTCTTTGCTTCTTTGTTTTTACAGCATATGTAATGAATGCCTGTAATTCATTCTTCCGTCCACCGGGATGCGCAGTATCCTTTTTATAACACTCTGGTCGCTCACTACTCCTGCACATGCTCACTGCTTGCAGGTCACATGTGTTCCTAATACAGGAAGTCAGTAGTCATTTGACTCCCTGCTCCTATAAAAAGCTGGTTTTCAGTGTCATTCATTGCTCACAGTCTTCCTGGACACACATGGTGTACATAGTAAGTACTTATACATGGTGGTTTTGGTTGCCAGTACCTGGGGGACGGTCTCCTGCTTGGGGTAACTTAAGTATATGACTTTAGCATATAAGACCACCTGGTCTTTAGTGATTATATGCAGCATATTGCAGACATGGGGGCCATGGGGAGTTTATTGTTTTTCTGTTATGGGCTACTCTTCTATTAGGGAATTTCATTTACTAATGCACACCATTCATTTTTCTAAAGGCCAATTTCCCACTGTGAGCCCCATGAAATAGTGGTATACTACATTAAGGTAATTCATTTGTTTTCCTTTTGTCCATTTTCATGACAGATGTTTGCTCATATATCAGAGAGACATGCAGGTTTCACTAATTTCTGTATTTTTTTTCACTGATACTAGTTCATAATAAAGTATCCTGTCTCATATGAGGGTATTGTCATATTGCCATAATACTTTACAGTGCATGGATTCAGGCTCCTCCACTGTTTTTCAGGTATTTGCATTTTTGTCCTCATATCATGTAGATGCCGTTGATTGATACTACCATTAACCTGTTATATGTCTTGTTGTTGAGGTGTTTTCCTTATCTTGTTTATTTTAGACAGCAGGTGGCAGTATTTACCGCTGATTTTGATTATTGTGAATCTCTTCACCCTTTTTTTGATCAAAAGGTATTACCAGAAGACAATTCTGTTCCTATGATTGTTTTTTTTCATTGTTTTTCTCATTATTGTGTCAGTCAATCACTTGTATACACTGTATTCTCATCTCTAATTCCTCCTAATTTTTTGAAAAGATCTAAGTGAGAAGCTTACTGTGTTTGAGATATTGTTTCTTGTATATTGTAACACTAATTATGTGTTTACCACTCTGTTATAGTTGTTTGCACTGAAGAAAGCCGTATGTGGCTGAAAATATTTTGCATTTTTCAACCTCTGTGATCAAAAGAGATTCTGAAAAAACCTTCTCAATAAAGAATACAGTACTCTACAAACAATCTTTTTTCATTGACTCTTGTTTTATGGTGTGCCAGGACTTTTGCTATTAGACAACGCAATGGCGGCGTGTACTGTATATGCGGCATCAGCGTTCGGTATCCACCATTAAAACCGTGCGCGTGCCCGTGCGGTGGATACCTGTTGCTAGGCACAGTGGCGGAGTGTAAAGGTACCTTTAAAGGAATACAGTACTCTCACAACAATCTTTTTTCATTGACTCTTGTTTTATGGTGTGCCAGGACTTTTTCTATTAGATATCACTACGTTTTCCTGTGGCACCCACCAGCATTCATTGGTTGAGCTCAGCCTCACTCTATATTGATGCCATTACGTTGTCAACTGAAGGTATTTCTGTTCCCCGGAAGTTCCGACAGATCCTGCGGTTTACTTCCTGTTGAATACCTTCCCCGCTTTACACGCCGCTACCACAAAGGAATATGGGCGTACATCTTTCACGCCGCAAGTACATAGGCGTGACAGAGTTGTGTATTTCGTGAAGCAAAAACGTTGATTGGAGAATGCAAGTTGGCCAGCCTGCGCAGGAAGGCTGGCTAATACATGACGCCATTGCAATTGTGTAGTGTGAATGGTCAGCTCTTTAAATATGGCGCCCTGTGAAGGGACAGCCAATGGTTACACAGTAGCCCCCACCAATGATCGCTGATGGTATCCATGACGCTGTGGCACGCCCCTGGGAGTTCACTAGGCGACGCAACATCCATGCCTGTGCCCCGTTTAGACGCCACTACCATGGCAATTGTGCCTTTGTGTTGCCTTTGGTTTTTGAGCACGGCTCAGCAACAGGTATCTGAGTCAACTGCAGGATACCGGACCGGGAGGAATTGCCCTATTTACACGCCGCCATTTCGTAGCAATTTCATGGCAACAGGCACAATTATCCCCAGTGCCCGGCAGTTGCTACCTTCCAGTGGTGGCTTGTAAAGAGGCCCTAAGGGTCGGGTCCCTGGTGCTCGCCTTGCCCCTCCGCTTCACTGCCGACACGGGCGCATGGGTGGATCGCTCACTGCCCACGCTCCCTCTGTCTTCTCACGGTCTCTGACTTTGGGACCCGAGATGAGCGTCATCTCTGCTCAAGTCCTCCAGGTCCTTTCTCTCTGTCCTCTCTCACTCGCTGACCTCCACCAACTGACTACCCACTTCACGCAGTGTTTCCCTGTCCCTTTCCTTCCCCTGACCGCTTCCTGCTCACTTCCCACCCACCACCTTTCTCCCCCTGCCGTCCCATGGGCTGCCTGAGCCATCCCACTACCTGAGTTCACCCACTATCCCTGGGACCGGATGTGTTGGGTGTGTTTGTGGGTGACTGGACTTACCAACCCTGGTTACCATAGACGGGAATACCGCACCCATAGAGTGGGTGCACTACCCTTCTGTGGTGACCAGACTGCAGAGGCGCCACATTGTGAGCTAAGGAAACTGTCATATGTCCACAGATAGTGTGCAGAGCGGCCTGCTGGTGACATGCACTAGCCCACTCTATACATAGACTCAGGGTCAGACTGGCCCAGTGGGACACCAGGTAAGTTAATATCCTAGTGAGCTCTGGGTCCTTAGTGGACCCCTGTGCTTAATATAGTGGGGCCCCGCCGTTAACTGCAGTTATTACATCGACCAGGGGTCTGTTAGAGGTCGGCACATGTGTGGCATTAAAAATAGCCCCCGGCTTTTGGGCCATTGAATGTCTTAGCTATGCGCCTGTGCTGACGTCAGCATGCAGCACACAGCAGTGACATTTAATGGACGATGGCTGCATATGTCAGCCTTCATACTACTATCACCCTGGAAGTTGTGAGTGCCACCAAGATGGAGTTCATGAATCTGCACGCCGAGGCAATGTATTTTTTCCCACAGCACTGGCTCCATCATGGCTTACTTGGAACTGCAGTGAAGAGGTGGAGTACCTGCAGGAAACTTTACTGTCAACAGGTGAAATCATGGTGCTTGCCCGTAGCCAGTGCTGTAAAAAGGGTGCACTCATGGACCAGCAGTTCTAGGCTCCTGTCCTGCTGGCACACACTGCTCTTGCAACTGCTCTGTACCCTGACTTACAGGGAGTTGTCTTCTGCTCTCTGTTATCAGTCATTAGGAGACTGAATGATGTTTTTAGTGGGAATTATATTGAGAGCAGTCAGTGCTACCGCTAGAGGCTCCTGGAGACCCATAGCCAGATCGCTCTTATAATCTGGGAGCTTTCCTTAAGCTGCACTGCTATTCTGTATTGCATTGTAGTTTCAGGAAACCTCCCTGCCTGGATATGGGTGCCGCCATGATGTGCACCGCCATGATGTGCATTGCCAGTGGCATCTCCAGGCAGGGAGCTTTCCTAGAACTACACTGCAATACAGAATAGCTGCGCAGCTCTAAGAGAGCTCCCATCACCTCTCCTGCAATGTGATGTCATCTGTCAGCACACACCAATATGTACACACCAGCTTACAAAAGTGGATCCCCAGGGACCAGAACAGACGGGAGGAGGTGAGCATATGTTTTTTTTTTTAATATGTGTGAGGGCTCAAACTGAATATAGGGAGCCATGTGCGGGTTCATATATATAGGTGGTTGTATGAGGGCATATACTGTATATGAGGGCTATGTGGGGGTTTATGCTGTGTATAGAAAGCTATTTGAGGGCTTATACCATGTGTGTATATATACATATATATATGGGAGCCCAGAAAGATTTCTTGCACAGGGGCCCTGCGGGGTGCTGTGCATTATAATATAGGACTGTGGGGTTGCAGTTTATTATAATATAGGACTGTAAGGTGTGGTGCATTATAATATAGGATTGTGGGGTGCAATGCATTATAATAAAGGAATGTGTGGTGCTGTGGATTATAATATAGGACTGTGGGGTGCAGTTCATTATAATATAGGACTGTGGGGTGCTTTGCATTATAATATAGGACTGTGAGGTGCTGTGCATTATACTATATGGAGGACTATATAGAGCCAATTCTACTATATGGAATCCATTATAATATTTGGAGGGCTCTGTGGGGGGCATGATAATAGTTGGAGGGTTATGAGGAAACCTTTTATTCTTGATGGAGTACTATAAGAGGTGTAAGTGCCATTATGCTGTATAAAGGTCCATTATACTGTAAGGATGTGTGGGTCAAAATTGGGGATCGTACTGTGCAGGGTCATCATACTGTGCGCGTGGAGGAATTCAGTGACTGGGGGGGGGGGGGAAATCATACAGTGTTTGGCATCATATGTTATGGGGCAATGTAAGGGGAATCTAGGGGCTTCAATGTGAGAATTACTTTGTAAGGGCTGCAAAGTTGTGACCTGTGACCCAGCCAAATATTATTTTACTTTGGGGGGGAAGCTAAGTGATTTCTGTGTTCTCTCCTAGTGCAAGATGCATTGTCACTTTCACATGCACCTCTGCTGCAGGGCTGATTGGCCATAACTTACACCCCAGGTCCAGTGTCGCCCTTCGGTACATACAGGCATCCAGCCATGTTTTTCCCAAGCGGCGATTGGTCGATGGCACTCGTCCCCTTAACGCTCCCACATCCCTTGCTCACCCTAATTGGACGGCCCCCGGATATTATCTCTGGACAGCCCCATGTGCGACTATTCTGATTGGCTAAGCATTTTGGGAGGAGGCGTGGTCTGTTGCGCCATTTTACCAGCTTAGTGCAGTGGCGGCTTGTTGATGCTCAGACTGCAGGTTGTTGCATGTGCTGTGTGGACGGTGCTGCATGGTGGACATGTCCTGACTAGTCAGTGCCAGGCAGTGACCACATTGGAGCTGCCCAGAGTATTTTAGGCAAGTGCCAGAGATAATAGGTTGGCAATCAGTGCTGCCTCCTGTGCTATAAGGATGTAGGACTGTGTCTTCCTACAGGACCACATCTTTGCCAGTCATCACTATGTGTCTGTATGCTTGTGCCAAGTCTGCCATTGCCATTAATGATCCTTGTTGTGGATTCTTCTGTGTGGTTCTTGTATGTGCGTGTGATGGCGCTGACATCCTTGTGTTTGGACATTTTTTTTTATATTTCTTTAAATTAAAAGGTCCACTATTGTACTATTTTTTACAGGATAGATATAAATCTGTATGAACCAGATTTGATTTTACCGATTTAAAAAAATTTACTGGGGGGGAGGGCATTTTGCAGTTCGCCTCAGGCAGCACAGAGGCTAGGTTCACCTCTGGTCATACTGTATAAAGTGGGAGTGGCAGCATACTTAATTCTGCTCAATATTAAGTGCCATAATTAATATTAAATAATTAAAATTAATATGTTAATATTACTATTGAGCAGAATAAATCTCAGCCTATTGATTTAGCCCCCATAGCAATCACAGTCTCTCATGTGGCCCCTCGGGAAAATTAATTTCCCACCCCTGCCATATACTAATGTGTACATTGTATATACAGTTGTGGCCAAAAGTATTGACACCCCTGCAATTCTGTCTGATAATACTCAGTTTCTTCCTTAAAATTATTGCAATCACAAATTGCATACGCATGCAGACACAAACGCAAGTGTGAAGGCACCCTTAATCAGTACCAAACCCAATTGCAAAAATACAAAACTTTATTCAGAGTACATAACGCAAAAGGGGGAAATATGATGCCTAGATGAGTAAACCACAACAAGAAAAAAAATGTATGAAATTAGTAAAGAGCTAAACAAAGTGGAAGGTAAAATATATAAAAATGTCTAGGGGGGAGTCACAGCACACAAAATAGAAAAATAAGGGAAAAGCTGACATGTGGCAAAGGTATAATTGGCCAGTAAATAGAAAAAATATACCATATTTTTCGCTTTATAAGACGCACCTGATTATAAGACGCACCCCCAAATTTGGTGAAGGAAAAGAGAAAAAGAATAATTTTTAATGTTAAATGGGGTCCGTCTTATAATGCCAGTATCTGTCTTATAATCAGTATAAATGTCCCTCATCCTGGTACATAAACCCCCCATCCTGGTATCCCAGTATATATGTCCCCCACTCTGGTATATACGTCCCTTATCCTGGCATACATTTCACCATCCTGTATATATGCCCCCATCCTGCTATATATATCGCTCATCCTGGTATAGATGTCCCTCATCCTGGTATAGATGTCACCATCCTGTATATATGTCCCCATCCTGGTACATATGCCCCCCCATCCTGGTATATATACCCTCATTATGGCACACATGTCCCCATCCTGTAAATATGGTCCCAAATCCTGTATATATATCCCCATCCTGGAATATACATTCCCCCATATTATCTAAATGTTCCCCATCCTGTACATGTGCCCTATCCTGAAAATATGTCCGCCCATCCTATGTATATGCCCCCATTCCCATCCCCATCCTGTATATATATGCCCTCATCCTGTTAAGTGCCCCCATCTTTTTTATATGTCCCCATTCCCTATATATGGCCTTACCAATGCTGGAATTGCGGCTGCTGAGCAGAGGTGCTGGTGGCAGGTTCCGGAGGGTGAGGGGCACAGGTGTAGGACCAGAGCAGTGGAGATGTACCGGCGGCAGCGAGCGCTGGGCGCCGCCATGTTTTTTTCTGGGCGGCTGCATTCACTATGTGTAGCAGGCAGCACAGACTTCAAGAAAATGGCCGCGGCCATAGAGGAGACCCGCGGCCAATTTGCAGTGTCTACCTCTACTGGCTGGCTGCACATATTGAATGCAGCCACCCACAAAAAAACATGGCGGCGCCCAGCGCTTACTGCTGCCGGTACTCCCCTGCATCTACGGCCATACACCCGTGCCCCTCACCCTCCGGAACCTGCCCCCAGCACCCCCGCTTGGCACCCGCACCCCCCGGGCCCGGTAATGTGTAATTTTAAATTTTACATATTTTTTTTTTTACATTCTCTTTTTAAGACGCACCCCCGTTTTCCCCCAATGTTTGGGGGAAACAAAAGTGTGTCTTAAAAAGTGAAAAATACGGTACTTCACGTAATGAAGGAAAAACCCTATTTTGTGTGAGTTGTCTCATAAATGGTGACACATGTCCCCACACTGAATAACTTTCATTTACTACTCTGTTTTTTGCCTTTGATTACTACTATCCCTATGAGACATTTATTATTTGATATATTACTAGAAATAGGCCCGATGCTATTGCATCGGGAGTGCAGTGGAATTAACAGGTGACATAGAAATAGCCACTGAATAGTACAGTCCTGTCTCCTGAAAGTATGCTGTTGTTGCGGGATTTATATCTTCGGCAGCTCCCTCAGCCTCCCATCCTCTCTTCCCTGGCCTCCTCTCCTCTGACCTCCCTTTCGTCTTCTCCCTGGCCTCTCATCCTTCTGTCCTTCATTCCCTCAGCCTCTCTTTCCTCTCCTGTGGCCTCCACTCTGGCCTCCTCTCCTTCTCTGGCCTTTCCTCACCTGCGGCAGCTTCCTCAGCCTCCCATCCTCTCTGGGCTCCCTTTCCTCTCTTCCTCAGGCCTCTCCTCACCTTCAGCAGCTGCATCAGCCTCCCATCCTCTCTTCCCTGGCCTCTTATTCTCTGGCCTTCCTTTCCTCTCCTCCCTGGGCTCTCCTCCTTCTGTCCTCTCTGGCCTCCATTCCCTGAGCCTCTCTTTCCTCTCCTGTGGCCTCCACTCTGGTCTCCTCTCCTCCCTGGCTTCTCTTTCCAGCCTCCCATCCTCTCTTCCCTGGCCTCTTACTCTCTGGCCTCCCTTTCCTCTCCTCCCTGGGCTCTCCTTCTGTCCTCTCTGGCCTCCATTCCCTGGGCCTCTCTTTCCTCTCCTGTGGCCTCCACTCTGGGCTCCTCTCCTCCCTGGGCTCTCTTCACCTTGTTCAGTTCCCTGAGCTGGTAGAAGTCCAGGAGCAGCTCCTCCATGCCGCAGCTGCACGATGTGCAGGGGTGATTCCAGCAGGATGGACTGCAGCATGGAGCCGCCAGCCCCGTTCACCGCACACAGGCACCGGAGGGGTGAGGAGCGCACTGAGAGGATGGAACGGCGGAGAGAACGGGGTTTTGTGTGAGGCTGTGACAGCGCCGGAGGCTGTGCGGGCAATGGAGGAGGGGAGAATGCAGGCTTCTTGTGTGATGTTATCTGAGTGCAGTCTGATATTTGGCATACACCCATAGGCTTGCATGGCCGAGTCTTTTCTGACTGATGTGTAAAGTCACAGCATGCTGCAATTTTTGATGACATGAGAAAAAAAAATCATCAGCACCAACATATTGAATAAACTTATTCCAAGAGCTATCTCATAAAAAAAAAATTAGATAGCACTTGTGTGACTAATAGGCTTGAAGCGAGTCAGGCCAAAGCCTGTTAAAGCTATTTTTGGCAGAGGCCAGTGATAAGGTAATAAGTACAATTGATCACAGTTGCCTCAATTTTGTCAGGAATTTTTTGCTACTTCTCATCTCTCTGCCTCACCTAGATATCAGCTACTTCAAACTTTCATGCAACAATCGGAGACATTTCCAAACTATGTCACTATGTCCTTTTTTCTTGATAATATCCACATCAGTCTTTCAGCAAATTACCAGCTTCTTGCAGCTGGATACTGTACTTGGCATTCTACAATCGAGGCATACAGCTCTTTAACTAAATCTCCTGATTTTCTAGAATACATTGCTGTCCTGCGGTAGTGTTTCCTCACTATATGTTGCAGTTTGCACACATTGCTGTTATTAACCCCTTCACAACCAAGGACGTACTGTATATGTACGTCCTTGGCCAAGTCCCTCCCCCTGATGCAAGCTCACACACTGATCTTGCATCCTCCGACACACATCTCAGCTAATCTCATCAGCTGAGATCAGTAGCTAACACCACCGATCAGATCAGCCATCAGATCGGTGCTGTTAACCCTTTGGATTGCGCTGTCAATCACTGACAGCATGATACAAAGCACCGCAGCAGGGATCACGCTGTTCCTCACCATGATCAGAGGTCCCGTGATGCGATCACGGGATCTCCGTATGTTACCTTGACAACCTGGGGTCCTGTGATAACTACGGATGCTGTCTGCAATCATTTCCTGCCATTGATCTCCCAGTGACATAACCGGCAAGGAGTGATGATTTTCCTTGTGTTCAGATATGCTACAGCCCATTGGAACACAAGGGAATTGGACTGTGGAGCACTGATGCCTCTAGTGGGCAAAGTAAAATAAAGAAAAAATAAAAAAAGTTTTTAAAAATATGTAAAAAAAAAACAAAAGTTCAAATCACCCCCTTTTGCTCCATTGAAAATAAAACTATTAAAAAAATAAAGAAATACACATATTAAGTATTATTCAAAAATTCCTGATCTATCAAAATATAAAATCAAATATTTAGATCATTACACTACATGAAGGAAAAAAAAGTCCAAATGCCAAAATTACGTTTTTTTGGTCACTGCAACATTTCAATAAAATGCAAAACAGGCAATCAAAACAGCGCATCCACCCCAAAATGGTATCATTACAAACATCAGCTCAAGCCACAAAAAATAAGCCATCACACGACCCCAGATCCCAAAAAATGAGAACGCTACAGGTCTCAGAAAATGGCAAAAAAGTACAATTCTTTTTCTTTAACAAACTTCTGAATTTTTTTCACCACTAAAATAAAAGTAAAAGCATACATGTTTGGTATTTACGAACTCGTACTCACCCAAGGCATCATACTGATATGTCAGTTTTACCATATAGTGAACTTGATAAATAAAAAAAAAACAAAACAGACATATAATTGTACTTTTTTGCAATTTCACTGCACTTGGATTTTTTTCCCCCATTTTCCTGTCCACTATATGGTAAAATAAATAATTTAATTCAAAACTACAACTCAACATGTGAAAAACAAGCCCTTATATTTTTATACTGATGGAAAAATAGAAAGGTTATGGCTCTTGGAAAAGGGGAGGGAAATACAAAAATTGAAAAACGGAAAATCGCCTGGCTTGAAGGGGTTAATCATTTCACTGCATTTACTTCTTTTATACCTTTGATTGATGATTTTCCAGAAGGAAGATCCCAGACTGCATCTACTTCTGTTATTTCTGTGAGTTACCATTGCCTTATGGTGGGTTTACACGCTTCAATATCGTTACGATATCGCAACTCAATGGCGCGGGAGCGCGCATTTAGTGCACGTTTCTCCCGCATCGCATCGGAGGTTTACACGCTGCGATATCGGAATACAACGTCCGTGCGATGTCTACGCCCCCCAACCCAGGATTGAACATTTAACATGGGAGTGAATGGGTGACGTTTCAAATCGCATCGTAGTTGGGCGTTTACACAGCACGATCCGGCTCCAATCTCCCTTCGATATCGGGGCATTGAATAGCACGCTCATTCAATCCCCGATATCGCATTGACATTGACGATATTGGCTCCAACGATCGAACCACGTGACTTTTCATTGAAATCGTACTACGATATCGCAACGTGTAAACCCGCCATTACTGGAAGAGAGACTGCTTTCTTGCAATTAACTACAACCCTGCTGAAAGATACCATTTTCTTATACAGTGACTGTTCCTGAGTTTACTTGCATACCATATGTGCTTCATCTGTGCTACCTACTTAGCTTGGTGTCTGGCAAAAAATGGAGGGGAAGTAGTGCTGGCAAAACAGCATCTTCAATCACCTATTCAATGGGTGTGAAGGATGCCTATATATCAGGTTCCTATAAATCCCCTTTTATGTTCCCGTGGTACTTTCTGATCTCTCTATGTACTTAATTCCAGTGTTTCATGGGTCATATTTGCCCCTGTGGCACCCCTGTGTCTTGGTCGCCACAGTGATACTGCGCCTAATCCACGGTTGTGGTGTCATTGCTCTCAGGAAAGACAGGGACACAATCCTATTTAATCCTCTTTCCTCCTACGCGTTTTGGCGCCCCACCTGGCACCTTCCTCATGGATATTCCTGAGGAAGGTGCAGGTGGGGCGCCGAAACGCGTAGGAGGAAGGAGGATTAAAAAGATAAAACCTACTGATGACTTTGTGACTCTTTGGGTGAGTTTTTACATTGGAGCAGTGTGGACCGTGTTACACCTGTACTCCCATCATCTCCTTGAATTTCACTACTGGTCAGTAGTTGGTGGAGGTCCTGCAGCAGCTGAGAGATTCTTCTCAAAACGCCTTCAAACCAGTTGTGGGGCCCACAACTGAATCAGGTGAGTGGCTCCTCAGCATCACTCTTTCTGGTGTCACTAGTGATAGGGCACTATTGCGCCTTTGTCCTCCCCTCTTATTTTTGCAGGGACACAATCCTGAGACACATACCTTACACCCAACACCATTCCCAACTCCAGGCCAGGAGATGCAGGGCGAAAGAGATTCCTCTAGAGGGCAGTCCCCATCTGCTGGGAGTAGCTTAGGGGGTGAGAACACAGCAAGTGAGCAGTTAGTAAGTCTGCAGGAGACAGAGGAAGAAGGAGGAACATCAGAGCAAGATGGAGTTCTAGGAGAGGCTATTGCCAGGTCGGAGTGGGACCAGTGGGTAGGTTGGCACGGAACCTAGGTCAGAGGGACCCTGAATCTACAACCGCCACCTAGGTCGTTGGTAGAGGAACTGGCTGCTTTAGGGGACTGGCCCCAATCTGGTGTGAGACTGCATATTCAAGTCAGGAAACCGGAGGCTACTGGTCTGCATGAGCAGTAGCCAACCTCATGTACACTCCCAGGCACAGTGACTACAGAGGGCCAAGAGGACTTGCTAGGTGTCACTCGACAGGACCCACAGTCGCCTGCCTTGGACTAGGAGCACGAAGGTGCAGGACAGGAGAAGGAGAGAAGAACAGCGCAGAAAGGGCAGCAGAGAAAGGCTTACAAAAGGGTTTCTCAGCAGAATGTTCCTGAACTATCTGAGATTCGTCCAAGTTGCAATCTGGAAGGGCACGGTACCAGGCTGGGACTGCACTGAACAAAGTTACAAGTAAAGAACGTGGTAAGAACTGCATCCCCTGTGCCCTCTACGCCTGTGTGGAGTGTTCCACCTAAGCTGCCACAACATCTATCCCCTGGGGTCCAAACAGCAGCGCTAGTCATCCCTGGCCAGGCAGCTTAGGTGGCGTCACATTATAAACGTTAATCCCTTGTATATAACCCCCTTTTATGCTTAGTCAGGGCCACGACCGGGACTGCCACCATGACATCCATCTGACTGACCCCAGATGGTCTAGTACCCCAGATCTTTGCGACCATTGCACACCCCTCCTCTGGTCCTCCCCTCTTTTTTTCCCTTTTTTTAATTTGTTTGTTTGAACCTCTGGCACATAACGCACTCATTCATCACTTAGTTTTAAAGAGTTAGTATTAATAAGATTGTGTTTCATTAATGGTGGGTTTACACGTCGCGATATCAGGCCGATATCGTATCCAACGACGTGGGAGCGCGCTTTTTGAGTGCGCTTTTCCCTGCATCGCATCGCCGGTTTACACGCTGCGATATCGGGATACAACGTTCCGACGATGTGTACGCCCACCAACCCAGGAACGACCATTTAACATGGGAGTGAATGGGTGACGTGGCAGTACACATCGGAGTTGGGCTGTCACACGGGACGATCTGGCTCCAACCGGCATCCGATATCGGGCGGTTGAATAGCACGCTCATTCGACCCCCGATATCTGTTTGCCATCGTTCCTGCATCGTATCGGATGTTCACACCGTACAACGCAGGAACGATATCGGCTCCAACGCCCGAACCATGTGACTTTTGGTCGGAGTTGGACGCCGATATCGCAACGTGTAAACCCACCATAAGTCTTGTACTTCGCTATTGATATTTCAAGGGGTGCCTCATATCTAACACTTAGTTAGATATTTACTAGATCATATTTCTAATTTTAGATTTTGGCAAGAACACTTTTACCTTCTTATTGTTCCCACTTTTTTTTTTTAAATTCGATGCTTTCTATTGGTTTGGGCATCTTGTAATACTATGATATTTCTTTCACTGGTCCAAAAAAATTAAAAATGTTTCGATACATAGATTAAGCAATGTACATTAACTGTGTATAGGGGCAAAAAAGGCATGGGGAAAAAGATGAGAAAGGATAAGAGTGGGAGTTGTAAAATATGAAGTCTATTCATATTTATTTAACCATGCACTATATACAAATATTCATCAGAGTGGTCGTAATTAATGAGGACCACTCAAGGGAAGCTAACTTAAGTAAAACACCTAAAGGGAACCTGGCATGTCCATTTTTGTTATTAAACAACCCCAATATTATTTAGATCGTGTACCTGTTTGTTTTTTTAGTCTTTGTTTTTTTTAACCTTTGCATTTATCCCAAAAAATCTCTTTTAGGCTAGGTTCACACTAAGCGTATTTTTTGCGCTTTTTTGCAGTTGTGTTTTTTTGTGCTCGTATGGCGCACAAAAGTGCAACTGCATTCACAAAGTGAGCTTTTTTGTGTGCATTTTTCCCAAGCCCATGTTATAATGTGGGCTATGGGAATACCGCGCAGAAAATAGCACAAAAAATTGATATGTCTATTCTTTTTACACACACGCTTTTGCAGTGAAGGTGCGTGCGATAAAAAGAAAACCGCAAAAGCGCAACATGTGAATGCATTTCTGCAAAACCCATAGGTTTTGCTGGACTGTGTATCCATTATTGTGTCTCACTGCATTTACGCACACGCAAAAAAGCACAGCAAAAATGCAGGGAAATGCAGTAAATATGCACCGTGTGAACGTAGCCTAAATACTTAAATGTTTTCACTAGCTACCTGCCCAAACAGTCAAATGGTCATCCGGGCGTTTAGCAGATATGTCAATCAACTGTAGCAATGCCGAAATTCATCTAATGGACTCTAGGAGGACCTGTGTGATTTCACAATCACATGACTATAATGGGTGGAGCTAAGCAGGCATTGCATGAAGGACAATGTAGGCTTAGCTCCACCCATTATAGTTACATAGTTGTGACATCACCATAGGTCCTACAATATTAGATGAATTTTGGTATGTTTTCAGTGAATTGACATGCCTACCAACCACCCAGGTGAGTGCTTGACTGCATGACTGGGCAGCTAATTAAAGAAAATATTTAAGTATCTAAAGTGCTTTTATGGGATAAATATGATTTTAAAATAAATAAAAAACAGGTTACTAATGCACAGCGCATGATCTAAATAATATTGAGGGCGATGTAATAACAAAAAGGATATGACAGGTTCTCATTAAATCCAAATACAACTTGAACCTGACAGGTCTTGTAGGATGGTCAAAATGGTCCTTCACAAAAGAGAAGATGGGTGGATTTTTAATGAACTCAGTGCACCCCTCCCATTTGGACTGAAAGTTTTCATTTCTGCTGCTTCTTGGGGTGAAATCAAACTTACTTTTCAGTTCCATGTTTGCTACTTTGTATGTAAATAATTGGACCACAGCTATGACTTAGTTACACATTATATACATTGCATTATGGGATGATATGCGTACAATATACTGTATGTAACATCCCAGCAGATTACTTGCTTCGCCTCCAAATATCCTCTTATTATTTCTTTAGTAATATAAATAGCATATGAACAATATAAGATAAACAATGTTGTAAAAGTATTCGGTTTAAACTAATTCTTATTGCCCAAGAGACTATCAATCAGTAGACATCCTTTTCTAGGGAAAGCAGTCTCTACCCTAAAATAAACAAATGTGCGTGGGTTTTTTGTCTTGACACCAGTATTATGGAAGGTACATTTAGGGAAAGCATTAGAAATGCAAGTATAATTATTTACATGTTTTCAATATAAAGTGTAAGTAACATACACTACACTTGGTAAGCGCAGGAGCGCTGAAGTATCCACAGTCTACAATAGATCAAATTAAGGACTGGCAGTTGCCATAATTACATGCGAGGATTAGTTAGCCTGTAATTAATCTGATAGAATGCTGGAGCACTTATTAAACACAACACTACTGTAGACAGCACTTCTATCATCAGCCTGGTGATATGTCAGAATGCTGAATAAGGCTGTACGCTCACAATCTGGGGGCACTGCGTGCATCCAGACCTCCAGGAACTGTGGGTGCACAGAGGAAGACCGCCCTTATTCACGATCTGCGGTGGGTGCAGGGCAGCTTTTACCTGTGTGCAACCGATGGTTATTTCTTCCAACTCCGGAGCATGAAATTAACATGCTGCGGAGATGCAGAAGTCCAGAAACCAGCACCGCAACTGAAAACACGCTGCGGTTGGGAGAAGCATAGTTGGGATGGGATTTCCTCTGCATGAAGATGATCAATTTAACTTGACATCAACATACTAGGAAAAAAGAACATGCCTCCACAAAAGCTTAGAGCTGGCTTTCAACTATGAGATATTTAATGGTAGACAGTCTGCTCTCCTCACTGATCTCATTGCAGAAACTGTGTGTGATTACAAAGCTCCCAGAGTAGTGCAGAGATGAATGTGATTAGATACAGCTTTCATCTCACATTAGTCAGTGTGGGGGAAGGGGATACAGCTGAGTTGATAGCACTGTGAAAGGAGAATCACAGCTGCAGATATGTTTATTATGAGGCAAAGCTCAGCTCTGCTGTACTCCCCCTTCACCAACTCTATCATAAAATGAAACACAAATAAACAGTGAGACCAATAAGGAGAGCATACTGTCTGCCATTACATGTCTCACACTGCCAAACCTGCTCTAAGTTGCTGCTTATGATTGGTCAATGTCATGCAGGGAAAAAAGTACACGCCCTCAGTAAAAAAATCTCTGATAATGGCTCCTTGAATTTAACATGAAGTATAACCTAAATTTTAGACCAGGGTGGGCAGCTCCAGGCCTCGAGGGCCGCACACAGTCCAGGTTTTCTTGGATATCCTTAGCATTTGACAGTTGGAACCTTCACCTGTGCAGGAGATTAAATTACCAACTGTAAAATGCTAAGGATATACAGAAAACTTGCACTGTGTACGGCCCTCGAGGCCTGGAGTTGCCCACCCCTGCTTTAGACGCTAATATCTACACAATGGAGAGGAGAATTAACATTAAAAATGTTTTATTCACTTACGTCATCACTGAAGGTCATTATGACCTTGTTGTACTATGTCTGTCCATGCACAAATTATCTGATAGGAGGCAACTGGGGAAATGGAGAGAGCTATTGTCACGTGGGCATTGTTCTTAGTTACCTGACAGCTCTAAAATGGCTTTCATCAAAAGGCTTAGTGCAAGCTACTCATTTTCCAGAGCCTAAGGGTTACCTTGGTCTTCACCTTTGAACCCCCTTATTGGAATCTAGGCTTACACGGGGTCACAGGATTAACTGCTGATCGTTAGTGCAAGTTCGCAAGAAGAATAGTCAGTTAGCCGGGTCATAATCAGGAGTCACGCCGGAAAAGAATTGTAAAGCAAGTGGGTAGACAGCAATCAAGTTGAGGTCAAATATAGGCAGTACCGTATTTTTCAGATTAAAGACAAATTTTTTCTCAACAAATTGGTGAGAAAATGGGGGTGCGTCTTACAATTCGAATATTGTTTTTTTACACTCACCGAGGGGGTGTTGCGGTCGTGAGTGGAGGAGCCAGAGGCAAAGTCCATGGAGGATTGGAGCAATACTGCGGGACCGGAGCTAGGGCTGTGTTGCAACTATATCCGTTGCTGACACCATTTTTCCTGTGTTCCTGTATGCATTGGCAAACTGCTCCTCTAGTGTCCAGGACGTTCAGAAAATGCCCGGAGAGGTGGCAAATGCTCTGGTCAACCTCCTTGGCCATTTTCTGGAAGATTTGGATACTAGAGCATGAGGAGCAGTTTGCCAATGCATGCAGTAACATGGGAAAATAGCAGCCACCAGAGGACATTGCCCAACACAGCCCCAGCTCTGGTCCTGCAGTCTTGGCTCATTGCCCCCACCCTCCTTGGACCCTGCCTCCTGCACTCCAGCTCCACCATCGCAACACCCCCTCAGTAAGCCATGTGGTGGGTTTCAGGATTTGGGGGTATGTACAGGGTGAGGAACATATATACAAGGATTGGGGGTAATATACAGGACGAGGGGGCTATGTACAAGGATGGGGGGCCATGTACAAGTATGGTGGGACCATGTACCAGGATGAGGGGCTTTATGCCAGGATGGGGCACCATGTACAAGGTGAGAGATATATATACCAGGATGTCGGACCATGTACCAGGATGGCGGGCCATATACAAGGTAAGGGACTTATATACCATGAGGGGCAGCCATGTACAAGGTGAGAGACATATACCAGGATGGGGGCCATGTACAGGATGAGGGACATATTAACCAAGATGGAGGACAATGTACCAGGATGAGGGACATATATACTAGGATGGGGACACATATACTGATTGTAAGACGGACACAGGCATTATAAGAAGGCTCCATTTAACATTAAACGTTATTGTTTTTCTTCTTTCCTTCTCCAAATTTGGAGTGCATCTTATAATCCGTGCATTTTATAAAGTGAAAAATATGGTAATCAGTACAATCAACATGTTCAGAGCTCAGCAGTATTAGTAGGACAGCCATGCTATTCATTGGCAGTGGGAGCTGGCTCTCTGAGGTGTATATAGAACAGCCCCAACCAGAGCTGACAGCAGACAGAAATGAAAAGAAGAATATTAACCACGCAGAATCCAGACTGGTCAGAACCACAAATCCTAGGAAAAAAATAGGTTTGTTCTATCAAGCATTATCTGCAACAACAGTGTGGTGCTGTCTAGTGGCCGAAGCAGGAAGTGAAGCAAATGATACAGCTATAGTTGTATTGCCAACCCAAGTGTACTTACGGCTCACTCTTAGGCCTTGCTCACATCAGCGTATGAATCAGACGAGTGCAATGTAATAAAATCTTGTATTGCACTCTGACCAATGTTAGTTATTGAGGCAGAGCAGATCTGCAATTTTTTTCTCATGCTGATTCAACTTGAGAAAACAATCGCAGCATGCTCTGAGTGCCTCCGTAAATGAGATCACATGCAAGCATAAAAATCTATGGCTGCACGTAAAGCATCGGACTAAACTAACATCCAATGACATCCAAGTGCAGTGCGACATGCACACAGACAGGAAATGGAGGAGATGGAGAGATTAAAGGGACTCTGTCAGGTCATTTTTCAGTATGATACTAATATTACCCTTCAATAGTGCCTGGGCAGACTTTTATAAACATGTAAAATCATTATTGTACACTTTTAGTTTCCATGCTATAAGCATTTTCAGACCCTGCAGGGACTGGTACATTAGTCCTTTCCATTATATAAACCCCTTCATGACCATGCAATTTTTCATTTTTCATTTTAGTTTTTTGTTCCCATGCTTTCAAGAGCCATAACTTTTTAAATTTTTCCATCAAATAGACATATGACAGCTTGTTTTTTGTGGGACTAGTTGTACTTTCAGATGCAATCATTTATTTTACCATATAGTGTACAAGGAAATTGCAAAAAAATTCCAAGTGCAGTAAAATTGCAAAAAAAGTGCAATCACACGTTTGTTTTTTGGGTATTTTAGTTGCCATGTTCACTATATGGTAAAACCGACGTGATGAGGTGATGCCTCGGGTCAGTACGAGTTGATAGATACCAAACATGTAACCTTTACTGGTATCTAGGTGGTGAAAAAAAATCAAAAGTTTTGAAATAAAAAATGCACTTTTTGCGCCATGTTTTGCGACCCGTTGCGTCCTCATTTTTGGGATCTGGGGATGTGTGATAGCTTATTTTTTGCATCTTGAGCTGACCTTTCTAATGGTACCATTTCGGATGGATGCGTCGTTTTGATCGCCCGTTATTGCATTTTATAGCAATGTTGCGGCGACTAAAAAAACATAATTTTGGCGTTCGGACCATTTTTTTCCGTTATGCAGTTTAGGGCTCTCATTAATTGACTTTATATGTTGATAGATCAGGCGATTCTGAACGCGGCGATACCAAACATATGTAATTTTTTTTATTTTTTAATACTTTTATTGTGAATGGGGGAAAAGGGGGGTGATTTGAACTTTTATGTTTTTTTTTTTTTTTTTTTACAGGTTTTTAAAAACTTATTTTTGTATTAATTCTTATTTTAACACTGCCCCCTTTAAGAGGCATCTTGCTGCACAGTCCGATCGCTTCTGGGAGATACAGATGAGCTGCAGCTCATCAGTATCTCCCAAAATTGCGGGCGAGTTGTGGTTGGCAGCGCTTGCCAACCACAACCCGGAAGTGCTCAGTGACAGCATCCTGGGTCTAGCAAGGACCCGGCCTGTCACGTGAGTGCCGGAGATCCCGCGATACTATCATGGGATCTCAGGTGCAGGCGGGGAACAGCGCGTTCCCCACCACGGCCGCCTTGGATCCCGCTTTCAGTGATTGACAGCAGGATCCAAGTGGTTAACAGCACCGATCGGATCCCGGATCCGATCGGTGCTGTTGCCCTGACAATCTCAGCTGATTAGATCAGCTGAGATGTCGGGGCTTTGATGTGAGCTCCGCACCGGAGTCACTTTAAACACCCTACCAGCCCATGACATTGTACAACATCATAGGTCCAGGAAGGGGTTAACAGACAAATAGTCCAGCTCCTGTATAAGTGTTATTTAAATATCCACACCACCCAAGTTGGTGTTCTGTCCATCCCATCTGTGCTCTGTGCTGGGAGGGGGAGGTGTTTTGTGCTGCAGCCTGTGCTGTCTGTAAGATTTCTATGTTATATATGAACTTTGGTTTTCCTGCAAACATGTAATGTGTGTATCTGCTGAGCAAATGATCAAATGTTCTTCTAATCACATAGAAATGTCTCAGCTGCACAAACTGCACATTTGTCTCAGATACACACAATGACATTAAGACCAATAGCTGCAGCTAAGATCATCCCTTCTCCCCCTCCCTTCTCCTCCTGCATCATACACATAAGAAAGGCAGGACAGTGTAATGATGCATGAATATTCATTCATTGGGGAGTGGGGAGCAGAGAGCTCACTGTGATTGACAGATGGAATTAATCTTTTATTTTGAAGATTACAGAAGATAGGAGGGAAGTTTAAATAATAGAAATACATGAATGGAGAGAGCTTAGAGAAAGGAATTAGAAAATTATATCAGTTACATATGATTTTTGACCTGATAGATTCCCTTTTATCTCTCCTCCTCACCTGTGTGCCAATTCTCACATATGAGAGAATTGGATTCACAGCTATGCTCACAGCAGGGCCTGAGCTGAGTGTCATTGGCACATCACATCCAGTATTCTTGCATCAGACCCTGGCCTTATAAAAATTTGTCAAGGCATTTCTCAAAGACGGGAAAAATTATTTCTAAAACAAAAGGTATAGAGTTAATATTGCAGTGACAATACAGTAGATTACATTTGGGTGTAAAAAAAGTTTGACAGGTTCTCTTTAAAGGGCAGTGTGATCTGAAAAGTCTGATTCATTGTCATGTGACTCAGAAAAAGACTAAAGTGGAGCAGGACACAGGAGAAGATAATGATTGGTGAACACACAGGTTTAAGGAATAAAAACATAACACGAGTGCTTATCTACGTAAGTATGACATTGCGAATACTTATAGGATAAATATTAGAGACATATTGGGGTGCATCTGTGGCACCCTGTGCCAGGTCACCACAGACTCCTTGGACACGGATTTTCAAGGAGTAACCCCCTAACAGACAACACCTTTCACCGGGCGTAATTTTAGCTCAGGCCCGATGCGAAGCTCCAATGGCCCATGATCTTCATGTTAGCTTTCTAAGGCCAAAGGACTTTTGGGCACCCCTAGCTGCAGCCCGGTGCTGCAACTTGCACTGTTAGTACTCCTGCTTTCACCCAGGCCTGTAGGGGGAGCTCCACTGGTTGCCTTAAGCCAGTTCCCCCTATAAATACGGGTTCTGGAGGGAAAACACCAGAGTGTGCACTTACTACAGAACTGTGAAGAGCTGAGTGAGCTGAGCTGGTACTGGAGCCGCGCTAGGCCCATACCAGCAACCATCTGAGACAGTGGTAGACCCGCAGAGTAGAGGTCGGGAGGCAGAGGAGAGAAACTTGCTACAAGAAGGGGGCAGAGGAGTCATACCGACTCACCCCATCAGAGTTCGGTCACTGGGTCCGAGCTGCAGGGACAGAGAGAATAGGCCCCCAGAGAATCTAGCACCACAAGGAGGTTCAGCTTCCAGGACACCCGCAGCACCAACAATTGAGAGCCAGGGACTGCTGGGGCCCCAGTGGGATCCCAAGAGAGAGCCCTCAATGTAGCAAACCCGGGTGTGGAGAGTCACAGAGAGAGAGAGAGAAGTAACGGTCTGGTCGGGTTCCAAGCCTGCCAGACTCAAAGCAGAGTAACCAAGACAAGGAGGCCTACAACCCTACTCGTAGTGGAGATCCTAAAGTGTTTCCCTCAACTCCAGATGTGTGTACCAGTACAGAACACCAGTAAAGGTACCAAAAGACTTTTATGTGTGCGTGTCCCTCCTTCCATCTGCACCACACAGGCCGCGCTTCCCTACTCCCATCTTGCGCAGAAATGACTGTGCTACCCTATTACCTCACTATAACTCACAGCCCCGGGGACCCCCGCTCATCCTGTAGGGAACGGTTCCACCTTGCTGCTGCCCATCACCCCGGAGGCCCGAGCAGCGCCGGTGCCATCACTGGAACCTTACAGGCGGCGTCACGACAGACACTTTTATTATTTTCTTTCCACTCATTTTTCATCTGCATCCCCCGGGCCCATGGCCTCAGGCACCGCTGCCCGTGACTTCCCCCAGAGACCGCGCCTGAGTGATCCGAGTACCCCCAGGGCCTGGGCTGGACACATCCTCTACCCCAGTTTATCTGAGATTGCAAGTTCTAACAATCTATAACGGCTTTGTAGCTTTCCCACACTACTCAAGCACGAGAATCAAACTTTTGCAAATTTCCAGCAATATTTGAAAGCCAGAATACAGTAATTTGAGCTGACAGCTGACAATGGTTATTTTGGATTGAGTAACGTGCAGCAGAATTGTCTTGTTTTCCAATGAAGTTACATGCGGCAGTGCTAGCAACCTAATGAATCTAAGACTTTAAACCTCCCACCCGTTGCACATCTGTGTCAGAGCTGCAGGCATTGTGGGTAAGCTTCAATGTGTTCATTGTATTAACCCCATAAAGCACGTGAACAATCACAAAAATAATGAGCTCTACCTGTACTATGTAGAATTAAACACATCTTTATTTTATAAATCCATTTTTCTATCAATTTTGATGTACATCAGAAGACGAAGATATAATCAATATCAAGACAATGGCTTGATATTCTGCAAGTCAAAACCTAAAACGTGTTTAGACAAGGTGTTGCATAAAATCAGAATTGACATATACCAAACTGGATAGACAGTGTTTTTCCATGCAAAATACATAAGGATATATCAATTAATTAATATTGTCATTTTAAAGGCTGAATCATGGATGAAGAAGAAATCAGTCATAATACAATATCAATAATTAGCACAGTAAGAAGAGAGCGCATTGGTACTCACCTGCCTTGCTTATACACCTCAGGTATTACTCTCGTCTGTAAATGAAATCTGCTTTCGGCAAACACACTCAATGCCCAAACTACGAATAGCGTGCAGATTCCAAAATAGCTGGTAGTCAGCATGATACCTCCAACACTACAGCCCAAAAATAGTCCACAGAGTAAGCACTAAATTTTGTTTTTTCTTGAAGACATTGGTGGGTCATCTCATTATTAGAAGGATGTTTACCCATACAGATAGGAAACGCCACTCAGTTTTTAATCTGAAGGCAGGGGAAAGCAATTTCCACTAAACCTATAAATCCGTCTACGTCAGATGGCTGGGATTTTCAGGCTGCGGACAATACACATCTCTTTCAGAATCGCTCTTATGCTTGTTGCTTAGGGCAATATAGAAAATTGTTACAATGGAAGTTGTGGAGAAGAGCTCATTTGTAAAATTCTATGACTATGCAGTAGTCTGATAATAACCTCCAGAAATCAGTCACTTATAATAAATGTCCCCAGAGTTTCCTGTCCGAATGTTCCTTCATGCTACATGTCAATGGACCCGACTCCTGATTAAAGTGGAGTGCATATGAGGGAACACATTCTAGGCACAAAATTGTATTTCATTTCTGAAATATGGTTCAAAAACGGTTCATGATATTATATATATGAATGGAAGAATTAACTAAATATCCATTTTTTAGTAATGTAGAAATTATATATTCTGTGTAGTCACACATTGTATTGAAGCAGGTAGAACAAATTATAAAAACTGCAAAATGCTAATTTATTAAAACTTCATTTGATAGACTTTATATGTAAGCATATGTATTTTTTCTTCACATTTTCTGTAGATCAAGTTTCTACATCTTTTCAATACTGTCTTGAAGTCTGTGGGAAAAGAAGGTTCACGCGAATGCAGAAAAAATAAATTGGTGAAGTTTCATTGGGAAAAGTTGGTTTATTTTTTTTATCAATTCTTATACATGTACAATCCATTTTTTTTCAGTAGCTGTTAAAATATACAAGACTTAATACAGTTTAATATGTTAAAGAATCACGATGTATCTGTAAAAATAGGATGCTACACTGTGGCGCGGTAAAGAATCTGTGGGTTTTTTTGTACCCATAATGTATATTGGAACTTTATGGTGGCACTACAGTAAAGCCAAATTTGATTTTCTGATTGCCTCTCTTTTCGAGAAGTGTTTTTGGCTATGACTGTATTTCTTTAAGGACTGGGTGATGCGCCAGGTCATTATGATTACAGAGATGTCAAACATGTATAGTTTTTGTTTTATTTCAGTGGTAAAAAAAAATTCAGAAATTAATAAAAAAAAAATCTTTTGAAATGCGTTGGTTGCACACTTGCTCCCTCTACAGGTTTCTTCTGGCCTGCAGCCAGTAATAACACTCAGCCGCCGGCTCTCTACTTGTGTTTCACTAACTGGGCAATCTCCAGCCGGGACTATCAGTTATAGCACGACTGCCGCTTTCTGCTCTCTGCATACACGCGGTCTCCTTCAGCTAAGGCTGGTTTCACACTGCAGTTTTTTTCCTGATCAGGTTCCATCCGGTTTGTGTGCCAAAACCAGGAGAGGAACTTGCAGAGAAAAACTATAATTGAAAGATTGACTCCTGTTCTGAGTATTGGAGACACTCCTGGTTTTGGAACACAAAACCTGATAAACCCTGATCGGGGAAAAAACTGCAGTGTGAAACCAGCCTTAGCTGAAGGACTGCTACTTTTAAGGCCACTTCACACACACATATATCTGAGTCCAATATCTGAACAGATCTCTGGTTGCAGTGAAATCATGGATACATTGTTCCATTTCGTGGCTGTCTACAACATGGAGTAATATATCCATTTCACTGCAACCAGAGATCTGTTCAGATATTGGACTCAGATATCTGTGTGTGTGAAGTGGCCTTTATCCCTGCATCAGCAAATACGATGATATATTGTTATAGACTACAGGCAAGAAAAGTGTTATTTTAGCTAGGCTCTGCAGCATTGTATGTGTGTAAGAATGGGCAAAGATCTGCAGAATGTGGTTCTGCTTTCATCTCCATGTGCAGCGCTGAGTGTGTGAAAGAGACATTGGTGGGACTGACACCCAGTGATTTCCTGCCTGACAAAAGGTGGGGCAAAGAGGAGAGAGAGTAGGTGACTTTTTGTAGTTATCTGTTTTTACCTTTATAGCACCGAAGATCACTAGTTGTAGCTGCAGCCAGGTCTCTATTCAGGCCTGTGGTGGACTCTGTTAAAGCAAATGTTACCGTCAGTTTAGATCACTGGCGGGATTTAGCAAGTTCTTAATCGTTCTCCGAACCAGTTGTTAACATCATGACAGGTTTGCAGAACCAGGAAGAAGTGGCACAAACCTACAACAAAAGCAATGATCGTGCCGCCCCGTAAGAGAGCACTGAGTGCTGACTGGAAGGCTGTCAGGAACATCCTAACAAGAGGGAGAAAAACGCACCCGATCTGCAGTCAGCGGTGACAGGAAATGCAGCTCAGCAGTGCAGAGCCCTCCCCTCCAGAAGCATCAGTGCAAGAAGACAGAGGAGTAAAACAGGGGGCAGGGCTAATACGAGGGGCTAAGCCACTGACAACCAGGCAGACTGTGGAGCACCATCAAGCTGGTGGGGCTAATTGGACGGAGTGGAGTCAGACAGCCAGAATGCAAAAACAGTGGAAGAGAGAAAAAATGGAAGAAGTGGATGAAAGAATGAAGTAGGACACAAGATACAGGCAGGAAAGAAGAGAGACAGTCAGGTTACAGATGCAAGAGATAGGTGCAATTGTGGCACCCCTGCAGTCTGGTCACCACAGTGGTAGTTAACTCCATCGGCACTACTACCACGTATACGGAGAATTCAGATATTCTATGATGGACTCCTAATATATACACACATACTTCCCAACCTCTGATAAGTGGGATGGGCACAAAATACCTGTTTAGGGAAGTGACAGACACTAATTGGGGGGAGAGGTTAGCTGAAGTGAGGTGTGGGAGGAAGGGGTGGCACTAGGAGTTAGCTCTTGGAAGAGGCTGGGAGACAAAGAGTTGAGCAGTGGATGAGGATACAAGCTGTGGACGAGAGCCAGAATCTCAGGCTGTCAGGACTTCATGCTTGGCAGCAATCTGGAGACTGCTGGGTTGCAAGCTTAGCAGTCACACCGTGAGACTACCAGAGGCACAATGACTGTCAGAGGGCTAGAAGAACTGGTGTGGGTCTGGGATCTCAAGAGCCTGTGGTCGCCTGCCTGGCTCCTTGAAGCCACAAGGAAGAGGCACATTGGGAAATAGCTAGAACCTAGAACCTCAACCAAAGGGGAAAAATAGCAGGAGAGGCCATATACCCGTCCATCATAGCAATTCTTCTTAGTTCTTCTTAGTTCTTAGACTGGTCAGATCACCCGTCCCGGTGAACCAGTACCCTGCATCTGCTGATAACTGCAATACCAAGTAAAAACTAAAGAACACAGACTGCTTCCTTGCTTCTTTTCTGCGGCTATCCTACACCTCCGCTCACTACTATGACTCCTACCATCTTCCACACCATATCCTACTACTACACCCCAGGGGCTCGCTCCTGCTGAGGGAAGCGCTCCATCCAGCTTCCCTACCATCTGTCCCCTGGGGACCACTACTTGCACTATTGGTCATCCCTGACTAGATCCCTCAGCTAGCGTGACAACAAAAACTATAAACTTTATCCCCTGTAAATATCCCCTTTAACATTACTGGCTAGGGGCACAGCTCCTGGGGACCACCACTGTGAACTGATGCCACAGACCTTCAGGCAGCTAAGTATCCCGACCCTTACAGTCGTGATAATTTGGGCATCACAAACAGGATTTTGAAGCCCTGATATGCAGGGTTCTGTGTGCCATGTAATCTGTGCAAAACGGCATGTTTAAATGTGCTTTTTAACTGTGTGAAGATTGCCTATGGAGTTTTTACATTGTCAAGATGGCGTCCGTCACCATGAGGGCAGACATGTGGCCCTTGTGCTGCAGTTAATTTTATGGAAGGTTGTCCCATAGTGGGTGGAGTCTCAGAGTGGGAGACCCTTCCCACTCACATAGACAATGTGCTAACATGCCTTGGCAATCTTTGGCAGGGAGGTGCTAACCACCTTGCATTAGACTATGTTGCCTCCCCTTGGAAAGACTGATCCGCCCCTCTCTGCAGAGACTGCTGTACATGAAGCCACAGTCCCCAAATGCCAGTAGTTCCTCCAGTATAGAATGAGAACTTTAGGCCACCTGCGACACCCCCAGTCTAAAGCTCCCCGTCACACACGACACACCAGCGATCCTGTAGGGATTGTTGGTGCGTCGTTACCTGGTCGCTGGGGAGCAGTCAAACAGGCAGCTCTCCCCAGCCACCAGGGAGCCACCTCCACATCACTGGTAACTATGATAAACACCGGGTATCCAGACAGAGCTGCCTGGATACCCAGTGTTTATCATAGTTACCAGCCTCCTCCCTGCTTAGCGCTGCCTGTAAGCAGGGAGGGCGCTGGTAACTATGATAAACACCGGGTATCTTGGCAGCGCGCTGCCTAGATACCCGCTGTTTATCATAGTTACCAGCGATGTGGAGGTGGCTCCCTGGTCGCTGGGGAGATCTGCCTGTTTGACAGCTCCCCAGCAACCAGATAACGACGCATCAACGATCCCTACATTATCGTTATTGTTGTTGGGATCGCTGGTGCGTCGTTGTGCATGGCGGGAGCTTAAGACTGTGGTACTGTTAACTAATGTCACTTTAGTTATATAATAATAGGATAAGTCATTTGTATTAGCATGTATACATAGGAATACAATAAGATAGATTACTATTACTTTGCATAGATGGATATGGTAGAATAGGATAAGCATTCTCTTACTGTATGTGTTAGGATATATGTAAATAGATAGTGTAGGAATAAGTATCAGTATGTGTATAGATAGATTGAGATAGGCATGTTGTTTATATCCTTACTTGAATCCTCCATCAAGGGGGTGCAGCGCAGAGGGATGCAACTGAGGAACTGTGGAGGGGTGAGATGGGTGAGATGCGTGTGCCCGCACAAGGAGCCAGGTTACCACCACAGACCCGGTACCTACGATCCCTACATCACCGCCTGCTACCCTAGGGCCAATTACTACACCACACCTGCCTATTTGTCCAGCCAAAGAGACTAAGTGCACTAATAGTTATTGTTGATATACCCTTCTATTGCTTGCAAGCAGCCCCCATTATTGTGTATGACTTTTATGCACTGAACATTCAGGAGATGTATGCGCTAATGCCAGCAAAGAACCGTGGTGAAGGCCATGCATATGTTACTGTGACCTTTGAAAACAGCCGGTGCAAAAAGAACCGATAAAATGGTCTGTGTGCCCTGCACTGTACCCAGGGAAGAGTGCATCGAAGTGGTTTGGGGCTGTAATCCATGCTCATATTGTTGTTAGTAATGTTCAAGAAAAATATGCCTTTCCGCCGGAATGCAAGTTTTACAACTATTATTATTAAAAGTGTTATTTATGGTTGTTATGCCATGGCATTAAAAAAAATGTTCTTATCTAATACCCTGTATCTTTTGTTGGAGTTCAGGACATAATGTGTTTAACTAGGGGAGAATGTGGCACCCCTGCAGTCTGGTTGACACATTGGTAGTTAAGTCCATCGGCACCACTACCACTTTACAGAGAATTCAAGTATTTTATTATGGACTCCACATACATACATACATACATACATACATACACACTTCCCAACCTCTGATCAGTGGACTGGGCACAAAATGCTTGTTTAGGGCAGTGATAGACACTGATTTGGGGGAGGGGTTAGCTGCAGTGAGGTGTAGGAGGTAGCGGTGGAACTAGGAATTCGCTCTCAGAAGAAGCTGGGAGACAGAGAGTCAAGCAGTGGATGAGAGTTTGGGCCTGCTGACAGCCTGCGGGCTGTGCAGGACACAAGCTGTGGACGAGAGCCAGAATCTCAGGCTGTCAGGCCTTCATGCCTGGCAGCAATCTGGAGACTGCTGGGCTGAAGGCTTAGCGGTCACAACATGGGTGTTACCCCTCGGGGGTCTGCCGCCCGTGCCCGTGGCCTGCTGCCCTTACTCCCTCTGCTGGAGCAACACTGCTCCTCTCACTTCCGGTACCACTGCTTCAGCACATGAAATTGTCTCCAATTCAGTTTCTGCTGGGAGGACTGCAGGGAGCTTGCTCCTCCCCTCAACCAATCACCAGGTCTCTGTGTCCTGCCAATCAGGACTGCCCTGTTCTGATTTAAACCTCCTGTTTTCAATCAGTCGGGGCCAGGGCAACTTCGACCTTCACCTTCCCCTGAGTGAAGTTGCCACTTCTGGTCTGTCAGGTCGCTCTCCGTTTGGTCTGTTACCTGATCGCTCTGTGTTACCTCCTCCAGATCTCGTTCCTGCCGGTTCCTGGCTGATCACCGTGTTCCTGGATGGTCTCCTGATTCCCTCCAAGCTGATCGCTGGTTCTCGCCCGGCTCCGGATCCCCCGTGGTCCTGGATCTCCCTGTGTTCCTGGATCTCCCTGTGTTCCTGGATCTCCCTGTGTTCCTGGATCTCTCCGTGTTCCTGGATCTCCCCGTGTTCCTGGATCTCCCCGTGTTCCTGGATCTCCCCGTGTTCCTGGATCTCCCCGTGTTCCTGGATCTCCCCGTGTTCCTGGATCTCCCCGTGTTCCTGGATCTCCCCGTGTTCCTGGATCTCTCCTGTGTTCCTGGATCTCTCCTGTGTTCCTGGATCTCTCCTGTGTTCCTGGATCTCTCCTGTGTTCCTGGATCTCTCCTGTGTTCCTGGATCTCTCCTGTGTTCCTGGATCTCTCCTGTGTTCCTGGATCTCTCCTGTGTTCCTGGTGCTCTGTATTCACGGTTCTCGTTTCGTATTGTATTCCCGGGTGTTGTTTCATTACCACGTCGCCTGGGGTCGGTTGAACACTTGTGTCCGTAGCATTGGCCCCTTCGAGGCTGATCCCGGCGGTATCCCTGTATAGGGGTCAAGCGCTCCGGGGTCTCCCTCGCTGGGCTCCCGGTGTTGCGACCTTGTGGCCCTCTCCAGGGGCGTGTGGTTCTGTTTAATAAACCCGTTGACTCTACGGTACGTGTCTGCCTCTCTATCACCCGGTATCAGCATCCGCTTTACGCGGTCCAGTGGGTCCACGTGTGTAGTCCGTCAGTAGGACGTGACAGATTTTGCCCTGGCCATGGACCCCGCTGATGCCAGGGTTGATGCCCAAAGAGAGCTGGTCGCACTCCGCCAAAGTTACGACCGGGTTGTGGCGATTATCCAGTCGTTAGAGGCCCGAGCGTCCTCTTCTTCCTGCACCCCCAGCAGCCGGAGAAGGACTCCCCGCCTGGCACCCACATTCTTGGGGGTGTCCTCTACTGTTGATTCTGCTCTCTCCTTCCAGGTGCTGGGTCTCCGCCAGGAGAGGGACCAGAAGCGTGGGGTACAGACTCGGATGGTTTCCCCTATGGCCTCTCTGGATGACCGGTTTGCCAGCCTTGAGCCGATCGGTGCCCCTGATGACGTCCTGCCGGTCGGTGCCCCTGATGACGTC
Organism: Allobates femoralis; assembly: GCA_033576535.1. NCBI lineage: Eukaryota > Metazoa > Chordata > Amphibia > Anura > Aromobatidae > Allobates > Allobates femoralis. The sequence continues at coordinate 277,266,923 of JARQOC010000001.1, forward strand.
CTGCCGGTCGGTGCCCCTGATGACGTCCTGCCGGTCGGTGTCCCTGATGACGTCCAGCCTGTCGATGTCCCATCGTGCCTTGTTCCTGGACGGGCTCCTCCTCCGTGTTCCTGGGGAGTCTCCGGCCTTGATCCGGTGGGTGTCTTGCCTGCCGGTGTCCCTGATGACGTCCAGCCTGTCGCTGTCCCTGATGACGGCCTGCCTGTCGGTGTTGGACGGGCTCCTCCTCCGTGTTCCTGGGGAGTCTCCAGCCTTGATCCGGTGGGTGTCCCTGATGACGTCCTGCCTGTCTGTGTCCCAGATGACGTCTGGCCGATCGGTGTCCCTGATGGTGTCCTGCCTGTCGATGTCCCATCGTGTCTTGTTCCTGGACCAGCTCCTCCTCCGTGTTCCTGGGGAGTCTCCAGCCTTGATCCGGTCGGTGCCCCTGATGACGTCCTGCCTGTCGGTGCCCCTGATGACGTCCTGCCTGTCGGTGCCCCTGATGACGTCCTGCCTGTCGGTGCCCCTGATGACGTCCTGCCTGTCGGTGCCCCTGATGACGTCCTGCCTGTCGGTGTCCCTGATGGCGTCCCGCCGCCTGTCGGTGTCCCTGATGGCGTCCCGCCGCCTGCCGGTGTCCCTGATGGCGTCCCGCCGCCTGCCGGTGTCCCTGATGACGCCCTGCCTGTCTGTGCCCCTGATGACGTCCTGTTCCTCCTGTGCTCGTCACATGACGCCCGAGTAACCACCCTCGGGTCCCTTCTGTCCTGGGGACCGGGGTGGGGGACGCCGATGCCCCGAGCCCCCTGCGCGGGTTCCGGGCCGGTCTCCGTCCGGGGGGGGGCGTAGAGGGGGGGGGGGGTACTGTTACCCCTCGGGGGTCTGCCGCCCGTGCCCGTGGCCTGCTGCCCTTACTCCCTCTGCTGGAGCAACACTGCTCCTCTCACTTCCGGTACCACTGCTTCAGCACATGAAATTGTCTCCAATTCAGTTTCTGCTGGGAGGACTGCAGGGAGCTTGCTCCTCCCCTCAACCAATCACCAGGTCTCTGTGTCCTGCCAATCAGGACTGCCCTGTTCTGATTTAAACCTCCTGTTTTCAATCAGTCGGGGCCAGGGCAACTTCGACCTTCACCTTCCCCTGAGTGAAGTTGCCACTTCTGGTCTGTCAGGTCGCTCTCCGTTTGGTCTGTTACCTGATCGCTCTGTGTTACCTCCTCCAGATCTCGTTCCTGCCGGTTCCTGGCTGATCACCGTGTTCCTGGATGGTCTCCTGATTCCCTCCAAGCTGATCGCTGGTTCTCGCCCGGCTCCGGATCCCCCGTGGTCCTGGATTCCCTGTGTTCCTGGATCTCCCTGTGTTCCTGGATCTCCCTGTGTTCCTGGATCTCCCTGTGTTCCTGGATCTCCCTGTGTTCCTGGATCTCCCTGTGTTCCTGGATCTCCCTGTGTTCCTGGATCTCCCTGTGTTCCTGGATCTCCCTGTGTTCCTGGATCTCCCTGTGTTCCTGGATCTCTCCTGTGTTCCTGGTTCCCCGTGTTCCTGGTGCTCTGTATTCACGGTTCTTGTTTCGTATTGTATTCCCGGGTGTTGTTTCATTACCACGTCGCCTGGGGTCGGTTGAACACTTGTGTCTGTAGCATTGGCCCCTTCGAGGCTGATCCCGGCGGTATCCCTGTATAGGGGTCAAGCGCTCCGGGGTCTCCCTCGCTGGGCTCCCGGTGTTGCGACCTTGTGGCCCTCTCCAGGGGCGTGTGGTTCTGTGTTATAGTTCTGTTTAATAAACCCGTTGACTCTACGGTACGTGTCTGCCTCTCTATCACCCGGTATCAGCATCCGCTTTACGCGGTCCAGTGGGTCCACGTGTGTAGTCCGTCAGTAGGACGTGACAATGGGACTACCTAAGGCACAGTGACCATCAGAGGGCTAGATGAAATGGTGTGGGTCCAGGGTCTCGAGAGTCTGTGGTTGCCTGCATGGCTGCTAGTAGCCACAAGGAAGAGGCACATAGGGAATCCAAGGGGAAAGATAGCAGGAGAGGCCATATACCCGTCCATCATAGCAGTTCTTAGTTCTTCTCAGACTAACCAGATCGCCCGGCCTGGTGAACCACCAGTACCTGGATCTGCTGATGGCTACAATACCAAGTAAAAGGTAAAAAATAGAGACTGCTTTCTTGCTTCTTTTCTGTCTTGGCGGTTGTGGGTGGCGTCAAGTGCGGGCTGCTGTGGCACTGCTGCCGACACTCCTCAAGAGGCCATTACCACCAGTGGGCCCCATATTTGTGAGGCGGTCGACAGGGTATGGGGTACTCGGGTACTGGGGCTGATGGCGACTTTGATGGGGGAATCACGCCTGGTCGATCCCCGGTCCAGTGCCCTGGACCCTCAATGGCGGGGAGCTGTGGGGGATAAGGAGGTTGTTAACATGACGCCACCTATGGTACCTGGTAATGGGTATACCAGCGCTGCAGCCGACTGCTGAGGTGATGGTGGGTGCAGCAGAGTATGGTACAGCTCCCCACAGGTGGAGCTTTACCTCAGGGCAGCGGGGATAGATGAGGGTAGTAGCAGTTAAGTCTTTCCTGACAAAGCAGTGAATTGCGGCGGTTAGATAGGCACACAGACACAGAGTGATGGTTGTTTCAGTACCTTATACTGGTGACAGGGTAATAGGTACAGTCCAGAGTAATAACCAGGTCCCCGGTGCAACTTGGGACTTCCACCTTAAAGTTTTGAGGTCTCCTCTGTCTTTGTGCTCTGTGGTTTGGGATGAGTCCTGCCTGAGCCTGAACCCACTGCTTCTTTTCCCTCTCTGGGCTTTGTCCTAAACTGGCAATGAGGTCCTTCTGCAGAGTCTCTGTTTCTTCTATGGCCCCTGGTCCTATACTTGGTCAGTTTAGCATCTCTTACTTTGTTCTCCTCAGGGCTGAACTCCTCCTGAGTCTTCCAAGCTTTTGCTGTGGCACTAAATGCTGGCAGTGTCGTACTCCGGTGTCCGGGTGTACTAAAGGGCTGTAGTAACCGGTTCCCTTTTCTTAATTCCCTTCTTTCTCCACTTGCCTCCGACCTTTTCCCTAGGGTGCGCACAGCAGCCAGTGGTCCCTGATCCTGGGCCAGGATCTCTGCCTGCGACCAGATCCTCCGTCTCCTCTCTCTTCCCTCTCACTGCAGACTCTAGACTCACTTCTGGGACTGACTAACTCCTCCCCTCAGGCCTGGATGTTCTTAAATGGGAACTGACTTAAGGCAGCCAGTAGAGCACCCAATCAGGTCTGGGGTGGAAGGTGTGGTGTGTTGTGCTAACCAAGGTGTAAGTCCTTCCTTGCACTGGTGGATCCTGTGGCAATCCCCCGCAGGGTTGCCACATTCCCCCCCTAGTTAAATATAGTCCTCCGGGACTGAAACATTTTTCCATACCATGACATAACCATTTACATTTGATTATTGAACAGATTTTCAAAAATGAAACAATTACAAAAACCAAGTATAAATAAGAAAACTGGTAACCAGTCCATACAGCGCTAGTCCATCCACTGCAGGCTGTTTAAAGGGTGTTTAAACGGGTGTTTGCCACTACCAGTCCTGTGGCTATGGTCCATTTTTGAAAATGAGAAAAGGGAAACATTCACAAAGTCCAACAGGTCAAGTCTCTGTAGGCTTAAAGTTCAAAAACACAACAACAAACAATACGGGTGACTCGGCGTAGGAGTCCTAGGTACATGCAGGGGCCTCTACTGGCTCATAATAGCTGTAGGCCTCCTGGCCCTGGGGTCACTTATTGGCCAAGATTTTGCTCACCCTAGACAGCTCCTGACGCCAACTCTGCTCACCCTTCTTACTGGTGTTGTGTACCTGGTCTGATTGTTTTAACCTACTCTTCACCCTTTCCTGTGTATTAGCATTAACAACATATTTGCATTTTGAACATATTTACATTTTCTCACAGATTAAAACTTATTCTCTGTACCTGAGTGGTGGGTGTCCTAGATTGACACGTCTGGACCTACGTACTTCTGATGTAGGATCTGTGAGAGTGGGTATATGTGTAACTGGTAAACTGGATAGCAGTCTGCGATTACCTGATCTCACAGTAGGAATGGCAGGTACACCGATTGCAGGGATCTCTGGTTCCGGTACAACGGGTGGTTCTTGTACTCTTGGCACTTCTACTGCTGGTGGAAACATCAAAGTTGGGATTAGATATGTACCTTCTATTTGAGGCCAATCCGCTGGTAGTTCTCCAATGATTGTCTGGACTGATTTTGGCTTCTCTTGCTCTTCTGGCTTTGGACAAGGTACATTTTCTTTTGGTTGAAGCTGTTGAGGGCACCTCTTCAAATGATCTCTGGACACTGTTGCAGTTGTTTCACCATGGTCTTTGCTGATTAAACAGGTTTTCTGGTTGTCAAAACTGGATGGTAACACAGTGTATGGTTCTTTTTCCCATTGATGATCTAGTTTGTGCATTCTCCTTTATCTCTTCAAAACCAATTCACCTGGTGTTAAGGGCGTTCATTGTGCACTTTTGTTGAAGTTGGTTTCTTGTCTTCCTCTAGATTTTTCCAGACTTCTCTCAACACATTTTTGGATTTTCTGGTATTGTTCTTTCCTACGAGTATCCCAATCTGCATCTGTAGTATCTGCTTCAGGAACTACTATGCCTATTTCAAAGTCTACTGGCAATTTTCCTGGTCTTGCTCTCATGAGGTATGCAGGGTTACAATTGGTTGAGCTTACTGGGATGTTGTTGTAGATGTCAACTATATCTGGTAACTTCTCTGGCCATTGGTTTCGTTCTTCTAAAGGCAGAGTTTTCAGCATTTCAATTACCACGTGATTCATCTTTTCACACATTCCATTAGTTTGAGGATAGTAAGACGTGGTGCGTATTTTGTATTTTTATTGAATTGTTATTCCTATTTTTTCTTGTCCCTTAGACTTAGAAAAAATCTGGGAAGTCGGCGGCTACTTACAGTGTAAGCGCTGTGAGTGTGAGCTCCTGGTCACCTGGTCTGAGAAATTGTGCAAGCCCTGTATAGAGCAGACCATTACTGGGGAGTTGCCAGGGTTCTCTTCGAACCTGCAGTCGCTAATTGAGTGCAAGGTAGAAAATACCTTTAGGACCTTCTCTCAGGAAAATCAGCCGACTTCTTCTAAAGTTTCCTCCCAATCCTTAGATGACCAAACAATGGAAGAAGCCGGATAGGAAGGGTGCTCCTACAGCCTTCCTGGAATGGATATATCCCTTTGAGGAAGCTTCTTGCTCATCTTGGGATAAGGCCTCCAAACTATATGTGGCAGTTAATGGGAATATATTCATATTTGTAGAAAAATTATTTTTTATTAATGTTTCTACAAATATGAATATATTCCCATTGCAAGCATGTATGATACAACTGATGGGAACAGTGAGGACGGATATTCCTATTTATTGTGTAATATTCAGATTGGTGGACTCCCATCACTCCCATCACGTTTGCTTATGTGGCAGTTGCGTCAAAGAATTATGTTCTGCCATTCGAGGATATGTGTTTACTGAAAGACTCTCTGGACTAGAAAACAGACCAGTTGCTCAAAAATACATGGGAGTCAACTGCAGGAGGATTGAGAACAGGAATTTGGGCCATATGTGCAGCCAGATCCCTGATGGTTTGGTTAGACCAGCTCATTAGGCAGCTGAAAGACAGGGTTTTTAGGGAGGAAATCTTGGCCTCAGTCCTTGTCATGCAAGATGCTGCAGCATTCCTGGCGGATTCGACCATTTTGGCAGCAAGATCCACAGCCTCCTCCAATGCAGCTAGGAGGGCGTTTTGGTTGAAGAGTTGGCCAGGAGACCTTGAGATGAAAAACAAATTGAGCCTCCTTCATTGTGAGGGGGAATATTTATTGTGGCTTTGCTTTGCGACAGCAGCCGCAAAGAACGGTGGCGGCCGCAAAGCACGGCTGCTATCACAGCATTAAGTGAAAACTGGATTCTTCCGGATTGCCCTGCTCTGGTGCAATCCGGGACCATAGAGCCCCATGTTATGGGGCGCCGGATTGCACCTGACGGGTACAAAACGGGAGAATCCGGTTTCCAAAACCGGATTCTCCCGGATTGTACCGGTCTGGTGCGATCCGGCGCCCCATAACATGGGGCTCCATGGTCCCGGATTGCTCCGGACTTGGGCAATCCGGTTTTCTATTTTTGACCTTCCCACCTGGATTTTCAAATGAACAGCTGACTCAGGTCAGCTGTTCATTTGAAGTAGCAGTGCTGGCAGGGTTCATGTGAGTTCATGCTTGCCTGCATGAACTCACATGAACTTTCCCAGGGTGCACAGCTCTGCTACATCTCTGGTGGAGGTTCTCTACCAGAGATGTAGCAGAGCTAAAGAAGAACCCTGGATTGGACTACGTCGGATGGAAGAGGATTTTTTTAAAATAAAGATGGAGTCCCTAAGTGACTTTTTGTTTTTTTTTCAATTAAAAATATTTTTTCTCTGTGTTGTGTTTTTTTTTAAAAAATTCACTAGAAATTCATGGCGGTAGGTAATGTCTACTAATGGCGTGACCGCTATGAATTTCGGGCTTAGGACCAGCTGATAATACAAAGTTGGCCCTAACCCCTTTATTACCCAGTGAGCCACTGCACCAGGGCCCTGGAAGAGTTGGGTTCAGCGCCAGAAAATGGCACTTCATTTTCTGGGGCGCCTGTGGGCTGCCATTCGCAGCGGATTCGAGCCCCCAGCTGCCTAGCTGTACCTGGCTGGACATAGAAATAGCGCGGATCCCCATGCATTTTTTTTTTATTATTTCATGAAATTCATGAAATAATAAAAAAAGGGTCTCCCCTATATTGTTGTGTCCGGCCAGGTACAGATAGCCACCTGGTGGTTGGGGGCAGCCCGTTGCCGCCTGCTGTATCCGTTTGGCGTACAAAAATACGGCGAAGCTCACGACAAATATTTCTGAAAAATCCATTAACCAAACCTATTCATATTATTTTTTGGATTTTTCAGAACAAAAATCATTCGATATCGGGAAGCCCTTATTTTTCATTATTTCATGAAATAATAAAAAAAAAATGTGTGGGGCTCCGCGCACTTTCTATGTCCAGCCAGGTCCAGCTAGGCATCTAGGGGCTGGAATCCGCAGCGCAGGGAGGTCCAAGCCTTTTGGGCACCCCCCGCTGCGAATGGCAGCCCGCAGCCACCCCAGAAAATGGCGCGTTCATTGAACCCAACTCTTCCAGGGCCCTGGTGCGGTGGCTCACTGGGAAATAAAGGGGTTAGGGCCAGCTTTGTATTATCAGCTGGCCCCAAGCCTGAAATTCATAGCGGTCATGCCAATAGTAGACATTACCCCCATGAATTTCTAGTGAGCTTGTAGCTAAGCTGCGACCCTCTCTCCTCCTGCAGAAAGTCTCTCACCCATATGGCAGGCAGCTTGAGGCCTTCTCTGGCAGCTCTCCTCTGGTGGAGGTCCTGGGCTCTAGTATGCTGCTGTGCCTCCTAGGCTTTGAGGTGGATGGGGGACTTTGAATCTCCCGCCCTCTGGATTCTGTTTCCGGGCCTGAAGTCCCTGCACAACCTCGGACTCCGGTGTCCGGTTCTTGCGCTCTGCTCTGGGATGAGTTGGTCATCTGGCTCCACTCCCCAGGCCTTCGTCTCTCCTTCCTCAGACCCTCTCCTACGGGTCCCTCACACTTGCTGTACTTTCCTGGGACTAGCTCCTCCAAATCCAGTTACCCCCAGGATGTTTGCCACTTCCTCCTCCTCTCTAATGTTCTGCCTAACCCTCCTCCCAGGCCAGCATTTATAGGGGAAGGTCTGCTGAATACAGGTTTCAGAACTCCCCTTGCTGGTCTGGAGTCAGGAAAAGTGTTGCATGATGTGGGCTTACCTGGTGTGGATACCCTTCCCTTGCTTCCAAGCATGGCATGACCCCCCGAGGGAGGAAATGTCATCATGGCAACCGGACCTTGGGGTGCACATTAGCATGGAGAATGTGTGAGGAGACTATTGATGGTGTTGAGGATGGAATTTATAGAGTTAAATATAACACCATTCTCTCTCTCTCTTTTTATAAATTCTAATTTGAAATGTTATGTTGTCTGTTATACACTAGATGGCGCCCACGCTTTATGCAGTTTATTAAGAAAGGAATTAAGATATTTGAATATTTGATAAGGATTGACCAATTAGGAGATGATTATTTTGTAGAAAGTTCCAGAATTCTAACACGTCTCTTGCTTTCTGTACAAAAATGTGTGTTTTAATAAACGTCTGCGCAGTGCTTGATCTTATACGGCGTAGGCATGATGAGTAAGGCTTGAGACGGCTCTGGTGTCCGTATCATTTACTTGCGATAACGCAGACGTGCGTAATTTGCCTAAATATACCAATTAGGAGTGACTGATGGATTTGTGATTGAATTCTGCCCTCAACAATTGTCGCCTGAACAGGGACCCCGTGAGGAAACCAGGCACCCCCGTGGCCCCGCACGGCACTCCTGCCGGAGACCCACCGCCCACCAAAGGGACCTGATCAACCCCAGATCACGGTAAGTGTCATGTATATTATGTATATGTGATTACTTGCCAGTGACTTGGGGGGTGGCGGTTATCCATAAGGGTGCAGCCGGAGCACGAGGGCGTAAGGTGACGGTAACTGACCTGGTTGTCCATAGCGGGGTTTGAACGTGATTAAGCACAAACCGTCGCCCAACTCCATCAGTCATGATGCACTGTACTCTGCCCCGTTGAGAGATCAGATATAGAAAGTATAGATATTTTCCTTGTGTTGGACGAGGAGGGAAGGCCATTTTGCATATGTATTACTGTTGCGGTGCATCATTATTCAACACTGGAGTTTAGGGAACTTGGAGACTGGGTGGTCTCCGTGTGTGTGAGAAGTTGTGTGTTGTTCTCCTCGGGAGGAGGAGGCAGGTGGCCAGTGTACCGGAGGACGATTAGCGTTCAGACGGGTCGGTGAGAGCTGCGCCAGGACGGTAGGCAGCTGCACGATAAAAAACACGGCACAGGTGTTATAATGTTGCGTCTTTTCAGTAAAATATAGCCTCTTTCCGAGAGCGGTGAGTCGTTTGGGGACTGCTAGAGGCAAATCCCCGTGAGAGTATAAGCCGCCAGAGAGAAGGTTGCTTGGGGACTGCTGCCGGCAATTCCCCGTGTGAGCAAATAAACACAAAAAAGTTTAGGAAGGAGTTAATGGAGAAGGAGGGGCAGAGGACACCTGCCGGTGTGACTGAGGTGATGAGTGATCAAGGAGAAATGGTACCAGAGAAACTAAAGATGTGTATGATATGTGACGGCCCACAAGTGTGTACTCTACATTCTCCTGACTTGACTAGCCCACCCGCAGCGGCCAATTCATTCCCAGACCAGCTGTCCCCATCCCCTTTTTCGAGAAATAATGTCTCACTGACTTCCGGCGGCGGCTATCTTATTATACCCAATGGCAGCCGAATAACGCTCTTGCTTCCAGTACTCACTGCTAAAGGGAGGCACTACACCTCGACTCAACACCTAACTACACTGGTGCCACTGTATGTTAGTGAGGCTGGCAGCGATGCGGGACTCCCGGACACCACTTTATGTGCAGCCACTGCCCCTTCAGAACATGTGTATATACACCCACCTGCTGACTCATCATTCCAGGAGGATATAAGGGAGAATCATGATGTTATATGCTCAAAGATGTTTGTCACCAAGGGGGAACACCAGATATTGATAGCTGTGGGCAGGGGGAATATAGCCACACAACAGCAATATGACATGCCTCAGCCATGGCAACCACGAACACAGACACAACAGCAGAATAGACGTCAGTCCAGAGAAGCCTGGGTCTGCTGGTGCTGTGGCAAACAAGGCCATATGAGAAGGGAGTGCCGGTCCCGCCAGCGGGGACACCACGGAACCAATTCCGGAGTATCTCCAATGATGAAATCACTGCCCCACAATAACGACAATATCAACAGAATATACTATATCCTACCCCAAGTAATCTCCAATCCCACCTCCACTCCTACTCCCGCAACCAAAGTTTCTGTATACCGACAGATAAATATTGAGTAGATATGTATTTTTGCTTACAGTTATCAAATTAATTTTCTAATTTGGAAAACTCCTGTTATGAAAAGTTTTTGAAGTGTTAGAAATTAAGTGAAATGAGGAGTTAGATATTAAGTCACGGATTTCAGGTAATGACTGAAGTTATTAGTTGTACGTAACTACAGGAATGGAAGGGTTAACAATATTTGTAAAAACTAGCTAGGAATGGCTTTGTCCTGTGTGCCTGTCTCTGCTCCCCCTCTCCCCTCTGTGCTCTTTAGAGATAATGATTTTGCTGTGAGAGGAGAAAGAAAAAAAAAAAAAAAAAGGAGGGTGGGTAGATTGAGAGTTTCACAGTGATACATGTATCTATCCAAGGTTAACAATATACATGAGAATAAAATGGGAGTAATTTACTCCCATATCTCCCTAGTATTCTTATCAAAGTATTTCTTTGTTTGCTGTTTTCTTACAGCTGGCGGTGATGTGAGAATGTTTCTATTTGTTCTGAGTTTCTCATGTGAGGGAGGAGGGATGGAGTGTGAAAACTGAATCCAAATGGTTCTGGATATAGCGCCAACATATTCTGCAGCGCTGTATTATTTTTGTCTAGTTATTAATATAGTTAATAGAGAATCAATATAGTTAATAAAGAATTGTAATTAGATTGTTGAATAAGAATTTTCTGATCTTTGATATTAATAGATTTTTGAGTTGTTTTTCAGGTATAGGAGATATGAGTTCTCATATTGGACGCAAGTAGAATCCTCACATGAGGTAATCAGAATATTTGGTTCTGACTTGCACTTTTTGAGCGAATGGAGCGATTTCCGGTTGAAGAATTCTTTAACAATACGGTAAGCCTACTAAATGCAGTATTGGTATATTACGGTGAGGTAAACACCATGTTATCAGTCTAGGATGGTATAATTATACTGATAATCACCACAGGTGTCCTGTCCTCTCGGAGGTAGAAGGCAAGCTACAATAAAAGGTAGGGAAGGTAGTGGCGGGTGGTTGCCCCATCCCAGCCAGATTGCGCCTGGCGGCCTGAGCCCTCTCTATAGTCGACTGCCTTATAGGGACTGACCGAACCACTAACAGTGTTAAACTAGGAGTCGTGAGAGGGGACAGGGCAGGCCATGATGTCTCTCATCAGCAAAGGTTAGACTGGTCTCTGCTTGGCCTCACTTTACGCCTCAAAATAGGTCACGGGTGAGATCAGGTGAGTACCTCCTAGTTCGCTTCTGGTACAGGTAAGCTGTGTATACTATCCTGCATTATTCCTGCGCACAACACAACTCAGAAAGGTACGGGCTTCGAGCAGCGATCGCTCCATGGGTTTTGGAAATTGCAAGTAGTGAGCGGACAAGGAAACCAAGAAAATTGTATAAAAATTGGCCCAATATGTGTAAATCTCTTTTTCCTATCTAAGGTATTATAGAATGTTAAACATACCCTGGTTAAAATGTTTTTAGAATAAGTAAGTACAGGAGTACATAACATGGTTCTTGTATGATTTTGTTGTGTATCTCTTTTCTCTTGTGGATAACTGTGCTTATTTGCAGATATTTAAGAAGTCCATATCCTTTGTATACCCTCTATAATGATAATGGTATATGATAAAATGTTCAAGGGAGGATGAGTCTTGTACCTTTAAGGTTATATGTTACTAATAGTGTAAAACTGATACACAACTCCCCAGGCCGTTTCTAATAGGTTTGAGGTTTCTTTCCCCTTCAACAGATTGGACTCTGAAAACAGCCAATGAATAGCGAAAATAATTTTTTCTATACTAACTGTAAAATCTAAATAAATTTTTCCTTTTTAGAATAAACTGTTGATTATTGCAGTGATATGGAGCTGATTTAGGGATAATGGGAGAACTCCATGTGAGGCTAGTGTAGGGTTCAGGTGCCTGGGGGCCCTTTACAAGGAAGGAGTCTCTAAGGTGTCTGGATGAAGAAATCCATGTCCCCTTCCCCATCATATGGACAGTCTCGAAGGACCTTTAGGGAAAAAAATAACAACTTTTTGTTTAGGGAGGACTGTTGGGGACGCTTTTCCACTGACTTATATTTTCCTTATATACTTTTATATTATATATATTTTATTAATGCTCTAGATGAGAAACAATACGTTTTTCCCTTAACCTAGTATCCAATAGCTATATCTCTCCCTCTCTTATTCCCTTTTTCTCTCTCTCTCTCCTCTCTCTCTATGTCTCTCTCTTCTCTCTATTCTCTCTCTCTATGTCTCTCTCTTTCTTCTCTCCCTCTCATCCATGAACCAAAGCTATGTGTAAACAAAGTGTCTTTCAGATGTGTGAAGAGAAGATACAGTGTGCGGAGGTGCCCAGGAAACTAAGGAGCTGATTGGTCACTACTGTGCCGATGCCAGGTTGTACCATGGGAAGCTAGAGATATCCTGCATACCAGAGGCCAAGAGAAGATATTATGACCTGATGAAGGATGGACTCAGCACAGAAGACAAAAGACTAATTATTACTAACAGAGATAGATATATTAGCCTAACTCCACCTAAACCCCATGTAATCCCACTTTGTCCTGGCTATTTCGCGCCTATTCCCTAGAGTATAAAATGCTGTGTAAGGTATTATTAAGAATAGGCTATGCTTTGTGAAGTGATATGTTTTTAATATTTAACCCTGCAAATTGGTTTAAGAGAAAAGGGGGGTGGGTTATGGGAATATTAATGAGAATTCTAAGTGTCCTTTATTATTCAATCTATTTTGAATAAAAAGTAAAATAAGGTGAAGATGGACTTTTATGCACCAAACCCATGTGCATGGAGGTATATTATAGATTTTTGGAGAAAAAGGTGTGTATTTAGGGGAATCTGTTGAGGATGGAATTTATAGAGTTAAATATCACACCATTCTCTCTCTCTCTTTTTATAAATTCTAATTTGAAATGTTATGTTGTCTGTTATACACTAGATGGCGCCCACGCTTTATGCAGTTTATTAAGAAAGGAATTCAGATATTTGAATATTTGATAAGGATTGACCAATTAGGAGATGATTATTTTGTAGAAAGTTCCAGAATTCTAACACGTCTCTTGCTTTCTGTACAAAAATGTGTGTTTTAATAAACGTCTGCGCAGTGCTTGATCTTATACGGCGTAGGCATGATGAGTAAGGCTTGAGACGGCTCTGGTGTCCGTATCATTTACTTGCGATAACGCAGACGTGCGTAATTTGCCTAAATATACCAATTAGGAGTGACTGATGGATTTGTGATTGAATTCTGCCCTCAACAATGGGAGTAGTGTGAGAAAGTAGTATTGAGGTAGAAAAGTGTGAGGGGCATAGAATAGACACTGGATAGTGTGGGGGGCAATATAGAGGAGGAGTAGCATGCGGGCGACAATGTAAGGACACAGCAAGGAGGCGACAATATGACAAGGAGGGGAAATATTATGAGGGGGCATAGTATAAGGACTGGGCAATATATTGGGGACCCAGTGGGGGAAGAAAGTGTGAAGAGGGGGCTCAGTATTGAAAGGAGAGGACACTGTGTAGGACATGTACCATAAGAGGGACAGTGTGTGAGTCATATTTTGTGAAGAGAACATAGCGAGGGACAACCTTTTAGGAGAAGTGCTGCCACCAGGAAATTTAGCGCCCCATAAAGTCAACATTTTGGGGCACCCTTGAGACTCTGCCCACGCTCCACCCCAGCTCTGCCTCCACCCCTCTAAACTTCCACAGTCCCACTGCCAACTCCTGGAAAAACTCCTCCATATGTGAGGACACGGACTGCATGTGCATATATGTAACATTGGCGGTCCTGCAGGGACGCTGGCTTACTCATCGCTGTGGCTGGACCACACTTCCTGCACATTGCACGGCCTCCCACACACTCATCTGCTATTTCCAGCTCTCTGGGCCTGTGCACGTCACAGAGGCTTCCTGGAGTTGTGCTTAGGGAATGAGCCTGTCTCCCTGCTTCTAAGGCCATGTGCACACGCTGAGTATTTGATGAGTTTTTTACCTCAGGATTTGTAGACAAAACCAGGAGGGGAGCAATCAGAGGAAAATTCTAATATAAACACCTGCACCACTTCTGTATTTAATCATCCAGTCCTGGTTTTGGCTACAAATCCTGAGGTAAAAAACTCATCAAATTCTCAACGTGTGCACGTGGCCTAAAGGGTCAGCACACTATTACCTAGAAATGCCCCTCAGACTTAGCATTTAAGGCATCCTCCCACTGGGGGGGGTGTTCGAGCAAAATGTTTAGTTAGTCAAACATTAATAGAAATCCGAATCCATATTATCATAGTCTCACTTATATATTGCCGACCAATCTCCAATATACATACATTACCATAAAAAGATCTGCGGCATATCTCATTGACCACAATAAGGTATATCAAACTTTATTAAATAATTGTACATCACACAAATACATTTAAGTGTTTCAGTGTTCCATTGTAGTAAAAAAAAAAGTAAAATATAGACTTGTATTATCTATATCTTTCCAGCGATATTTGTAGATTAAATTAAGTCATGAAAAAACCCATATAAATTATATGAATATCTGAATGAGAAAAAAATACTGCTCTACAACTGTATGCATTGAAAAGCACGAAAATGTGCTTGCTCAGGAACAAGGGTATATGGCATGGTCTTGAACTAGATAATCATAGTACAGTCAAATATTAAAATGAACTCAAAAATACTAAGTAATACTAAGTAAGTAAAATAGGTATACATTTGTATCTGCAACTTTTCTTGATTGCTTTGGTTGTCTACATCTCCACTGTTTCTCGCAAAGAACAGAACAAATGTCAAAACATTTAAGGCTTCAGTTTACTGGTATGTCATGAGATGGACATGTTTCAGAAAGATGATTACATAGTCATTAAAATATGCTGGCCCATCAGATAGTTTATAGAGAACACACGTGTATTAAGCTGTCTTCTCAAGAAAGCGCCATCAAAGCATAGAAATTATGAACTTAGAATTTCATTACTTTTATAAAACAAGGAAGATAATTTATTAACAGCCTTTAAAGTTATAAAACTACAGCACATTAAAGTACTCTACCTGTATAATAAGACATTTCTCTTTTAAACAGCACAATATTTCACTTGTTTAAGCCTCATTCACATGGCCGTGTTTCCAGTACCCATAATGACCTATGGAGCTGCTCAAACGCCTGTGTTTTTAACACGGTGTAGGAAAAAGCTGGCAAGGTCCTGGATGGGAGTAATATGGCACCGACATAGCTGGCCTCAGTAATATGAGTCATAGAAAAGGATGTTCCAGCAATGATAATTTTTTTGCCCAGGTTTTAAGAGTGACCAAAAGAGCTGGGTGGGACTGGCCCCTCCTATACCTCCACTTCTGGATTTGAAGAGCCTATTTAAGACAGCTGGACTGCCTCAGTGCTGTCTGTGAGTGGAGGTGGAAAGACCTATTGTTTACTGGTCAGTTGTTGCGCGAGACTGGTTAAATCAGGACTTTACTCACAATGGGTGAGCCCTCTCTATGGTCTGGTACTGACAGATTGACTGATTATTTTTACATCCTGTTTTCCTGGAGAAAAGACTGTTTTGTTTTTCATTTTGCTAGAGATTTATGAAGTTTAAGAAATCTACCTGTTTGCACTGAGGACCTTCATGGCTGTGTAGACCTGGCTTCTACTAAAGAGCATGAATCCCCACAATGGACCATGCATAAACCACATGTAGAAATGTCCATTTATTTACCAGATGCACAGGTGACAAGGGCCAATATATTTCTATGGGTCTGCGAAAAACACATACAGCACACGGATGGCATCCATGTGCCATCCATGTGCCATCCATGTGTTGTGTATGTTTCACATTACAAAGTATATATCTGGCCTAGGCCAGTTTATACACCGGGGTATAGCTGGAGATAAGCCATAATATACCCGGGGTACAATCGGGGCTAGGCCACTTTAACCCCAGGCATATTCTGGGCAAGGGGTTAATCTGGCCTGTTACACCAGGTCCAGATTCGGGCACACCGCAACTCCTGGTGCCCCTAGGATCTCATTCAGTCACGACGACCTTCCCCTGCGTCGTCCTCTGCTCGTCTCTCTATCTTTCTCCCTAACTACCATCCCACCCATAAACTCTTTACTACCCATGTGACTCCTCCCAAGGAACTGGGTCTTCCCTGCAGTGAGTTCACCCACGGCCCTCCACTCTAAGGTGTGCATGAATGGATGTTGTGAGGGTCCCTTGTTTAACATCCCAGTTCCCTTAGTCACAGGAATACCACACACTCTTATTTGGGTGCAGTACCCCTCCATGGCGTCCCGACCAGTGGGACGCCAAAGAGACATGAGGTCAATGCTGTTGTCTGACAAATAATACACCGCTAGGCCTTTTTATACCCTAATATACAGTACAATGGAGACATTTAAGTACACATATCCATTTCACATTGATTCAAATCTATATGTGAATGCATCTTTTTCTGAATTTACTAATAGGAGTAAGAAATTTACTCATTTGAGCCCCATGTGTCTGCCTATCTGTTATCTAATTTACAGGTGTATAGATGATAAATTTATACAAACGCAAGGACGCAATTAACATTCTTGCTTTATTGCAATCTCAAAGCCTAAGCATGAACATTCAAAATTAATTTTGCTACAGTTGAAATCAGAAGTTTTCATACACTATATAAAAAGACACATATGCATGTTTTTCTCACTATCTGACATGAAATCAAAATAAACCTTCCCGATTTAGATCAATTAGGTTTAACATAATTACTTATATTTGCCAAATGCCAGAATAATGAGCTTCTTCCTCTGCGACTCCCGTCTCTGGCACCAGGTACATGGCAGCTTCTTCCTATGTGGTTCCCGGTCTCCGGCACCCGGCAGCTTCTTCCTCTGCGGCTCCCGGTCTCTGGCACCAGGTACACGGCAGCTTTATCCTATGCGGCTCCCGGTCTCTGGCACCAGGCAGCTTCTTCCTCTGCGGCTACCAGTCTCTGGCACCCAGTGGGACCCGTCAGCACCAGGCACCCAGCAACACCAGACACCAGGCAGCACCAGACACCAGGCAGCACCAGGCACCAAGGCAACACCAGGCATCTGGCAGCACCAGGCACCCAGGCACCCAGCACCAGGCAGCTTCTTTCTCTGTGGCTCCCGGTCTCCGGCACCAGGTACCCGGCACCAGGCACCCGTTACCTTCTTCCTCTGCGGCTCCCGGTCTCTGGCACCAGGTACACGGCAGCTTCTTCCTATGCGGCTCCCGGTCTCTGGCACCAGGAAGCTTCTTCCTCTGCGGCTCCTGGTCTCCAGCACCGGGTACCCGCCACCTTCTTCCTCTGTGGCTCCCAGTCTCCGGCACCCAGCAGGACCTGGCAGCACTAGGCACACAGGACCACCAGGCACCCGGCACCACCAGGCACCCTTTAGCACCTGACAACCGTCAGAACCAGGCACCCAGCACCACCAGGCACCAGGCAGCACCAGGCACCAAGGTGCCACCAGGCATCTGGAAGCACCAGGCACCCGGCAGCACCAGGTATCCGGCAGCACCAGACACCCAAGCCCCCGGCAGCACCAGGCCCCCAGCAGCACCAGGCACCCAGGCCCCTGGCAGCACCAGGCACCACCAGGCCCCTGGCAGCACCAGGCACTACCAGTTCATCGGCAGCACCAGGCATCTGGCAGCACCAGGTACCCGAGCCCTGGCAGCACCGGGGGCCCGCACCACCTGGGACCCGGCAGCGCCAGGCACCCATGGGCTCGCACCACCAGGCACCCAGGAGCCCAGCAGCACCAGGCACCCAGGAGACTGGCAGCACCAGGCACCCAGGGCCCAGCAGCACCAGGCACCCAGGGGCCCAGCAGCACCAGGCACCCAGGGGCCCGGCAGCACTATGCACCACCAGGCACTCAGGGGCCCGGCAGCACCAGGCACACAAGGGCCCGCACCACCAGGCACCCAGGGCCCAGCAGCACCAGGCACCCAGGGGCCTGCACCACCAGGCACCCAGGGGCCCGGCAGCACCAGGCACCCAGGCACGCACCACCAGGCATCCAGGGGCCTGGCAGCATCAGGCACCCAGAGGCCCGGCAGCACCAAGGACCCAGGGGCCCGCACCACCAGGCACCCAGGGGCCCAGCAGCACCAGCCACCCAGGGGCCCACACCACCAGGGGCCCAGCAGCACTAGGCACCACCAGGCACCCAGGGGCCTGGCAGCACCAGGCACCACCAGGCACCCAGGGCCTGTACCACCAGGGGCCCAGCACCACCAGGCACCCAGGGGCCTGCACCACCAGGCATCCAGGGCTCAGCACCACCAGGCACCCAGGTGCCTGCACCACCAGGCACCCAAAGGCCCAGTAGCACCAAGCACCCAGGGGCCCACACCACATGGGATGGTGGAGCACTGTCTGGGACCCTTGGCCCCAGGCTGGTGACTGAGCAGCTCATCTCTCCTCAGTCATCAGCTTCCCCAGATCACCCAACTGGGCCCCCGCCTTCCATACTCACGCAGAGCTTTTTGAGATGCAGCAGGCTGATCTGGGGCGACGCCAGGTCCGTCCTCTGCAGCGCGACGCTGCCAGCAACCGCATGGGAAGGAAGCAGTCTCAGGGTGATGACGTCATCGTCCTGAGACTTATTGACTTCCTGCACACGCGCCGGCAGTGTCGCGCTGCAGAGGAGTCAGAGCGGCAATCCGGCATCAGTCAAAGCAGGGAGATCGCTCTACCTGCTTTGCCGCTGCAAAGAGGGAGGGACCATCACTAATCATATTGTCAGTGCGCCGATATGATTAGCGCTATTACCTAACGGGCGGCCCTCCTCTCTTCGTACAAGGCCCAGGGGGTATGGCCATCAAGTCTCCAGGCCCACCGGGGATTGCCCCGATCCTCCGATGGGCCAGTCCGCCCCTGCACATATATAAGATTATCTCAGCACAGGAGATGTGGTATGATCACACCATGTCCCTGTACAGTCAGACACATCCATTATACAGTACATAGCAGGGACACATATATAAGATTATCTTAGCACAGGAAATGTGGTATGATCAGACCATGTCCCTGTATGATCAGACACATCCATTACACAGTACATAGTAGGGACATATATATAAGATTATCTTAGCACAGGAGATGTGGTATGATCAGGCTATGTCCCTGTACAGTCAGACACATCCATTACACATTACATAGTAGGGACATATATACAAGATTATCTCAGCACAGGTGATGTGATATGATCAGACCATGTCCCTGTACA
The DNA here is from genome assembly GCA_033576535.1 of Allobates femoralis. NCBI lineage: Eukaryota > Metazoa > Chordata > Amphibia > Anura > Aromobatidae > Allobates > Allobates femoralis. The sequence continues at coordinate 277,286,232 of JARQOC010000001.1, forward strand.
GTTAGACCCAGCCATTACACAGTACATAGCAGGGACATATATATAAGATTATCTTAGCACAGGAGATGTAGTATGATCAGGCTATGTCCCTGTACAGTCAGACACGTCCATTACACAGTACATAGCACAGGCACATATGTAAAGGTACCGTCACACGCGGCCAATTTCACTGACAATTTGCTGGTTGCAGTGAAATCATGGACACATTGTTCTATGTCCGAGTGAGTGCCGCTTCCTGTCTACTCATTACTTTCGTATGGACTGTTAATTTCTAGCAGAGCACCACCAGATAACGATGCCATCTTTGTGAACAAGTATGGAAAAGATTGCTACAGGTGAGTGCCCGGCTCTACCCCGCTTTGTTAATCTTAGAATTACACCGCCTTTGCAAAATATCACTGGAGAGAGTTTATCACTTTTACTAGAGTCCTTGGCCCAATTTTTCTTGTAAAACCTGTTTTTCACATAAAAGATGGCTATTCTTACTGCTCCTGTTTCAGTGAGTGACTTTATTCTGTAATCATCTACTGCCATCTACTGGAATAAACCAGAAGTGCAATCTCAATACTTCACTAAAGGTGCTCTATCAAAAGGGTATTGCTATGTAATCTTAGAGCACCATGAAGTAAGGGAAGAAATCCTAATCCTTGTGATGTGTCACTTACAGGGCTGTGTTTTGTTGTTGCAAAACAATCAATGATTTATCAACAGAAAAATATAACAACAAGACAAGTTTTTTCTGTCTCCTAGCCCAATTATATGTAAGCACCTAAAACCATGAACCCATCCTCCCCAGGGGGACTTAAATTTACAAAGAAAAGCATTATAACTCTCCCAGGGTATGGGGACTCAGGTGTCTGGGCCTCTGCTGCTGTTGGCTGTCACTGGTGGCCTGCCCAGACCCGTGGCCCTGGTGGTCTGCTTTTAAAAAGGGTAGTTGAAATGGGAGAAATGGAGTATATAAAGTTCCCGTGACGCCACCCGCAGCTTCTGGTGATTGAGCACCAGCGTCGCTTCAGACCTCCGGAGGGTGGTGGTATAGCAGCCAAGATGGTACAGCTCCCTGCAGGTGGAGCTGGCCCTCTGGGGCAGGAATGCACTGGTGGTAATGGAGGTGCTGATGATGAATGGAGCAGGGAGTTGGCCGGGCTTCTGGAAGACAGGACAGTCTCTGGGGGTGACAGGGACGCAGGTAAGGAACTGATACACACACCTCTGGTTGTTCTTTTGCCTTTTACTGGTGTAGTTGTAGGTAGATGTCCAGAGCACTGCTGGGTGTTCAGGATGTACTTCTGGGTCTTCACAGCGAGTGGGTATAAGGCTTCCTTGTTGCTTTCCCAGTGTGTGTGTGAAGCCCCCGCCTATGTAGAACTTGGGTGGCCTCCTCTGCTCTCTCTGTTCACCTGTGCTGTCGTCGGCATACCCTGGCTTCTCGGTTCCTACTTTGTTCCTTCTGTTCTCCTTGCCTTCCGACCCCACTCTTGGGCCTTGCAGGACTACTCAAAGGCTGCTGAGGGTAACTGGCTCGGGCCTAACGCAGCACCGACCACCAGTACGTCTTCACAGCTCTTGTAGTGTCTGCACTCTCTAACTAACTCTGCCCCCAGCACCAGTATTTATAGGGGATCTTCCCTAAAGGCAGCAAGTGGAGCTCCCCCTACTGTGCTGGGGTGGAAGGTGTTGTTTGCTCTGTGTACCCACTGTGGAAACCCATCTGTGCTGTAGGTGAGTCTGTGGTTACCTGGGTTAGCAGGGCGCCACATAGTGCACACACTTTTACAGTAGAAACCTGCCAAACGCATTTATCTCACCAGAAGTAGATAAGGACAGATCTTTTCATCTCAAGGTCATTTACCTATCAAGTGCTCTCAAAAGTCCTGCATCCAGTCCTTGATGAGCTAATGGAAATTAACACTGAGTTCATCAAATTGGCAATACAATGAAAGCTAGAGTCAACAAATTTAATTAATTCAATTAATTTTCAAAGTTGCAATGAGGCACCCCCAGGTCGTCGTACTCAGGAATCGGATCGCTGCTGCTGTCACTGGGGAGTCACGGGGGTCAAAGGTAGCTTTTAGCCTGGCAATTACATGTTCTACAGTGTCTTTATCATCATCCAACCAGGACTTTGTTTCTCGCTGCGTGTGACCAGTTAACTGTCCCATTAATATGCTGACACGCTGGCCTTCTGTCAACGGGTATATACTGTAATAGCTATCTAGCTTTTCTTTAAAGTCAGTGAGGGCATTGGGCTCACCTGCGTATTGTGGCAACTACGTCGCTCCCGGGGTATACGGCATCAGGAATGGCATGATCGGTGACATCCCTTGCGCTGCAGCACCGCCAGCTGCTCCATCTGCTCTGGGGGCAATACCGTCCACTCGCTGCACGGGCTTTCTAGGCTGCGACATCTTTCCACCCCCTTAGTTAATTCTGACTATTCCGGTCTTTTACTTCCGTCAGGGTGTACAACTTTTGTTCCGCGGTGGGACAGGGTTTCTCGTCCCCACCGGATGTCGTCAGAGCGTAGGTTCGGCCTCGTTTCGAGCTCTTTAGAGGGTACCTCCCATGATGATATGCCCCTTCTGCTTCCCGCGCGCGATAATAATGGTGACAGTCCAAAGCACATAATTCACAGCACACAGTACCTGGTTTAATGAGCACGGGATATGGTTCGTGATGCCAGGAACTGAGGCACCCCCAGGCTGCGGGGTACTCAGGAACCGGATCGCTGCTGCTGTCACTGGGGAGTCACGGGGTCGTGACCCAGGCCTGTGGCCTGGGCGTCAGTTGAAAAAGGGGATATGTACAGGGGAGGTTGTCGTGACACCACCCGTGGTATGTGGTCAATGGGAACCACCTCTGCTGCAGAACCTCCGGGGATGATGGGTAGCAACTAAGATGGGGCAGCTCTCCACGGGTAAAGCCAATCCCCACGGCAGGGTAAATTGTCTATGTGTGGGATGCAGGACGGCGGGCACAAGGAATAGGCAGACTCACTGTTTTGTAGTTTTCTCAGTCCTTACTGGAGCAGATGGTAAAAGCTGTCGATGGAGTCTTGAGAGCAACTTGGGGTTATTCCCACCTGGCCGGGTCTTTGGCTCCCTTACTGTGCTTGTAATTTGGCTCCTGCAGTTGCGTAAGCTAGGCGACCGGCCCTGTCTCTTCCTGTGAGGTACCGGTATGACAGGCAACTCTTGTCGTGTCAGTGTCTCCGAACTCTCTGTGTTGCTGTGTCTGTGAGAACACTGTGGCTGGGAATCTGGAACCCCCACTGTCCGGTATTTACTGCCGGGATGTGTGACCCTGCACAGTCTCGAACTCCGATGTTCATTCTATGCTCTTTCCTCTGGGGTGAACACGGTAGTTGCTCAGTCTCCCAGGTGTGTGTTCTCGCTCCTCTCCTCATACCTAGCCTTGGACGTGGAAGTTGTCAGCGGACCTTGGGATGAGCTTAGCACGGCTCCTTTACACCCAGGTCTTCTTCACAGTCCTCCTAGGACTGCACTCTTCACAGTCCTCTCAGGAACTGAACTAACTAGCTCCTCTCCAGACCAGAATGTATAGGGGAGCTCACCCTGAACCCGGGCTTGGTCTCCCCCATCTGGCCTGGAGGTGTGAGTGTTGTGTGTGTGATTGCCTGATGAGAATACCCTTTTGTTGCTCTCTTGTGACACCACCACCCGGGGGCAGTGATGACACTGTAGTACTTTGACCCAGGAATGCTACACCAACAGTATCTAAATCTTCTTTATGGCTACATTTAAGTTTAATAATAAAGAGACAGTTGCACTCTGAAATGGTAAAACATGCAAACAATGAATGTTGAAAAATAAACATGCACTATTGCTAGGAAAATGCATGACAAAAATGATATACTCAGCATATAAAAAAGTCAGTTTTATTTGAGTCCAGTAGCCACGTCACGGCATTTCTCTTTACCAGTTCCATAGCTAAAATAATGCCTGTGATGCTAGTCATCACATAGACAAGTAGTGAAACAGGATTGGCAAACATTATAAAGTCTGGTACCCGAAGAGCATGTCAAGACAGAGGGACAAAACAATAAGATGGTCAAACATAGGCAAGGTCAGGCAGCAAAAGATCAATTCCCAGAATAGAGAAGCAAGAGTCCAACTAGAACAACAGAGCTGAAACTAAGACTAGCAGTGCTCTGAGAAAAGCTGCACAGCTAAAAAGCTGGGCAATTACAGGAGACAAGAGCACTGCAAATATCCAGCACCTCCCAGGATGAGGTTGGGCGACTGAATCAGGACACAAACAGCCGAGCACGTCACAGCTCCAGATAGGATGACTGAGCTGTCAATCACCCAGCCTAGCACACCTGAATACAGAGCACAGGAATCGTGACAGTGCCCATTTTTCTATGGGGGGCACCAGACCCCAGGTTTCACAGGAAACCTCCAATGGAAGGCCCTGATCAAATGATCAGCCTTAATAGCTTGAGCCAGAACCCAGTATCTCTCTTCAGGTCTGTATTACATCCAGTGAACCAGATACTGGACGGAATTATGGACCTTCCGAGAATCCACAATCCACTGAACCTCGTATTCAAAACCCTCCGTCGACAGAAACGGGAGGCGGAGATGCAGGAGATAGCACTGGAGGGACAAATTCATTTTAACAGTGCTATATGGAAAATATTAGGGATCCAAAAAGACTGAGGACACTTCAATCTAAAGGTAACCAGATTGACCTGCTCCAGAAGCTCATACAGACAAATACATTTCGAACCCAATTTCATTAATGGCACCTTCTGTTTAATATTTTTGTAAGATAACCAAACCTTATCTCCAATTGGATCTGCAGAACACTTCCTATTGGCCTTCTGTTTTTCTTCCGAAATTGAGCCACCCTGAATCCCCCTGAGTTTCTGCACAGAGATTTCTACTCCAGGACACATAGAATTCATCCTGGAAAATTTACCAAAATGAGAATAAAAACCATAATTGCAATAGAACAGTAGACTGATTGACCCAACTCTTAAAGGCGAACACAGCAAGAGGTAAACATGAGGACGAGTATTCCTGCTAAGCTGAACAAAACACCTAAAAATTTGCTCAAATGACAGATTAGTCTCCTCAGCATCACAATGACAATTCGATCTCCATTCTTTTACACAATTGCTCTCCAAAATTTGGAGACAAATTGCACTCCCCTGTCAGATACACTATTCAGAGGTATTCCATGCAAGCTTACAACAAGAATGATAAACAAGCTGGAAAGTCTTTCAGCATAAGGTAACCCTGATAACAAAACAAAGTGAGATGGTTTACTGAATCAGTCGACTACAAATAGAGCCAATTCCCAGCTAGTTAAAGGAACAACCACTCGGATGACCTCATACACTGTAATAGTGCCCCTGCAGCCTAGTAAACCATTTGCAGCACTGCTTTGTGTGAAAGTGCTGCAGTAGAAGTGAGATAATGATTTTAAATTACAATGCCTGCTACTTCTGGTCTCCCTTTGTGCTGGGACTTGTGTGCTGTGCTCATCATGCTGCTCTCCCCTCCTTATGCACGCCCCTCTCAGCTGCTATACTGTGTGAGGCTGATTGCGTCATAAGGCGGGCTACCGGTGCGTTTCACGTGAGCAAGTTTCACAATTGGAAACTCATTTTTTAATATCACTATGCATGGATGACCACCAAAAGAGTCTAGCAATATCTTTCTGGGTAGCTGTGACCCCTGGGTGGCCACTCCAAATTAAGTCATGAAATTCCTGCAACAGACGTAATCTCAGGTACAGAGGAACAAACAATATGGACCCTGGAGTAATGGAATGAGCTAAGGGCTGGACTTCATGGATCTCATCTTCCAACTCCGAGAACACCATAGCTACCACAATACTAGTGATGAGCAAGTGTATTCGTCACTATTCGCACGAATAGTACTGTATTCACATTATTCATTAGTCTGCGAGTTTTTGTGTATTTGTCTCGCTATATTCGGATGTCCCACCCTGCAGTTTTGACGTCTCATTTACAGCTACCGATCATGCTGGGCTTCCTAACCAATCACAGTAATACCGCAGACATCTTTGTTGTGGCATTATTGTGATTGCCGGGCCACCCAGCGTCATAGATGACTCATAGGGTCTATTTAAGCCCTGCTGCCGCAATTTTGCCCGCATTGCACCCGGAGCCAGCATTGGAGAAGCATAGGACAGATTGCTCAGCTGCTAAGGAGAGTGTTAGGCCTCTTCAAAACACAAAAGCCCTTGTCAGGGCTACCTATAGTGTACTTCAGTGTAGATTAGCAAGAGAGAGATATTGGAGCGGGGACAGGTGAAAGGATCCGTTCAGCAGCTGCATAATACTACCAAAACCAAAACACTAGCTCTTTTGAAAGCTGAAGAGACACAGTACAGAATTAGACTACAGGGAGGGTGAGTGACTCCAGCAGTGTCCAGCAGGGTCAATGTAAAGCAGCAGTGCTCCAAAACATCCTACTGTCTGCTACAAACCTAGCAGCAGTCCATTTAATCCGCTGGTACTTCGGTCCATATTCTAAAAAGGTGATTTGCCCACACAAAGCAGCAGTACTCCAAAACGTCTCACTGCCTGCTACTAACCTCGCAGCAGGCCATTTAATCCGCTGGTGCTTCTGTCCACATTACAAAAAGATGGTTTGCCCAACTCAAAGAAGAAGTACTCCAAACATATGCTACTGTCCACTACCAAGCACACACCAGGCCATGTTACCCGATTTTTTGGGGGGTGACAGGCTGGCTGCTGCTGCCAAGAATACTCCTCTTAACCCTAGAACGCATATTGGGGGCCTTTTAGGCCCCCAGGCTTACATTTTTGCTATTATCTGCAAAATTACTTTAGTTAGAATTGTGAAACTCCAGGTATTCCTCAAGAATGTCGTTGTTTATAATATCCAGTTGTTCACATAATTTTTTTCATAGGCATTTTGGTGTAACAATGCTTGTTTGGTGAAAACTACATCTGTATGTATTGGGGGCCTTTTAGGACCCCACTATGTTTTATCTTGTTCTCAGTAGTGTTTGTGTCTCAAGTTACTTTATTTGTACTCAGTAATGCTGGTGGAGGGGCCAGGGTGTGGATAAAACATGTGAGGATGTCATGTGATTTTTGGAGGGAGTGATAAAGCCATGACATCATTGCAGGTCCTTCTGTACACAGTAATGAGCTGTGTATGGAGTACTGAGGACAGTATACACTGTGAGCTAATTGCTGAAGGACCTGTGATAAGATAAGCTGTTGAGAGGAAGTTTGATTCATTTTCAGTTTCTGTTTCTAAGAATCTTGCAAAGGGTAGAGCTTGTGAGCCACAAAAATCCAGAGAATTGTACACCACCTAAGAGTATAAAAGGTAAGAGCTGCTGAGCGTGAGAGGAAGAAGGGGAGACTTTACACTTACAGTGTGTCACACACAAGCGATATTGCTCCACTTGTAAGGAAAATATTTGCAAAGAACATTCTTCTGAAAAAATAACGTCAGATTTGCTTGGAAAACTAATATAATAGAAAAGAAAGTTAGAATACAAATGTAGCTGCAGCTAATTTGCTGTAGATTTCTATGCGTTTTTGTGTGTGATTTCATATCTGTGTGAAATTTGGGAAAAAAAAGATTTTTTGGTGTTTTCTGTGAAAAATTATAATTAAAATTTTGTCCACTCTTCATATTTTATTTAGTAATTTTGAAATAAAACTTGTGAAAGTTATTTAAGTGTGTTTTTCTATATTATTTGCATGGGGGCCTTCCCCAATACGTTAATATGTATATTTTTAACGTCATGCGTTCTAGGGTTAAAAAGGCGGTTATTGCCCTCCACAATGCAGTAGAAGTCCAAACATTTGCTACCGCCTGCTACACACCTCGCAGCAGTCCATTTAACCTGTTGGTGCTTCTGTCCACTTTACAAAAAGGTGGTTTGCCTAACTCAAAGCAGCAGTACTCCAAACATTTGCTACTGCCTGCTATCAAGCACCCACCAGGCCATGTTACCCGTTGTTTTTGGGGTGATAGGCTGGCTTCTGCTGTCCACAGTACTACCCTTAAAAAGGTGGTCATTGCCCTCCACAAAGCAGTAGAGTCCAAACATTTACTACTGCCTGCTTCCAAGCACACACCAGGCAATTTTACCAGCTGTTTTTGGGGTGACAGGCTGGCTACTGCTGTCCACAATACTCCTCTTAAAAAGGCGGTTATTGCCCTTCACAAAGCAGCATAGTCCAAACATTCGCTACTGCCTGCTACAAACCTCGCAGCAGTCCATTTATTCCTCTGGTGCTTCTATCCATATTACAAAAAAGAGGTTTGCCCAACGCAAAGCAACAATACTCCAAAACTTCCTACTGCCTGCTACTAACCTTGCAGCAGTCCATTTAACCCGCTGGTACTTCTGTCCACATTACAAAAAGGCGGTTTGCCCAACTCAAAGCAGCAGTACTCCAAACATTTGCTACCGCTTGCTACCAAGCACACCAGGCCATATTACCCACTTTTTTTGGGGTGACATTTAGGTAGGATTGTGCCACCAAAAGTTCACAAATACAGTCCTATAGTGCTTGCAAAATCCAAAGCAGTACTACTACCATGTACTACTGTTTGGCAGAAACCACACACTATTCAATGTTTCCTCTGTCAGTTTTGGGGGTCACATATTGCTATACACCACAAGTATATATGATATATGTCCATTGTCCAATGCTAAATATTTGTTATGTATGTGCAACTGCAGGTTGTATGCAGATGGCATTAGGGCCTGCTTCCTGGAAAACATATTGGGAAGCAGGTAACACAGGGGAATTGCCAGTGGTTTCGCAGTTATAAAGCTGTGTTTGTACGCATTCCAGCAACTGAGTGGGGTGCTGCGTATGTCAGCAGTATTTTTAGAATGCTAAGGCTAGGGTCACACATAAGCCCCTGGTCCGTTTTTGGCTTCATTTTTTTTTCTGGACCTCAAAACATTGCTCTGTCCGTTTTTGAGCCAAAAACGTTGCTAGCAACGTTTTTGGCATCAGTTAAAAAACGCATGCGTTTTTTTAACATGGGGCCCTATGGGAAACACATGCGTTAACGCATGGCACATATAGGCACGTGCGTTAACGCACATGCGTTTTTAATGAAAAAATGACTAAGTACAAAAACGTTCAGAGGTGCAGGAGGCTCAAAAAGCACCCTATAAAAAACGGATTGGTGATGAAAATCACTTCCAAAAACGGACTTCTATGTGTGACCCCAGCCTAACAGAGGTATTTTGTTGAATTACACTTTTTTTGTGGGTGAATTGATACCACTTTGGTACAATGTGGCTATGCTTTTTTCAAATGGGGAGACATTTATTGTGGTGTGTGTGCTGTGGGTTTTTGCGATTTTAGGTAGGCTCTCTGAGCACCATGCCTACACCTGTTACACATCTCCGTATTCATGATTAACGTTGAAGTTCTGGTTTGGCGATACCAGTATCGTGACAACATTGATTTGAGCGTGGTTGAGTATTTCATTAACCTTTTTGCCGATATAGTGGGTGAACACATGCCTGTTCAGCAAAACAAACACAACTTTACAAGGTTTGGTCATGTGTAGTTGACATCATTTTTAAAAGTTAACTGCTTTGGGGTATTTAAGTTGTGTTGCTGTCATTTGGAGGGATTCGATTACAAAATAGCTACACATGTAGTCCCTCTTCAATTCAATGAGAGTAAGTCTGCCAGAATTTTCCGTGTAGAGTCATGTGCGCCTATCAGTGATGATGGATTGCCCCACCGAAACAGAAAACACACTTTGACATGACACTAGCAGCAGGGCAGACCAGCACCTCCAAGTGTTCAGCTTGGATGCACAATAATTAAAGGGAAGTGAATCTTCATGAATGATGTAGGTATGGTCAGTTAAATATCCCTTTAGCATCTTGTTCAACTTCTTGGCTCTCCCCATTTATTCTTGCTGTTGAAAAGAGCTGGTACCTCTGCCGTCAGCATTGTCAAAAGGTGATGTTTTGAGCAAATGATGTACATAGGGATGGGCGAATCTACTCGCTAGGACTCGTTACTCGGCGAGTAGTAAGGGACTCGCAGGACTCGGTACTCTGCGAGTTTCCCAGCGTTTACTCGCACGAGTCCAATGCAAATCAATGGGAAACGCTGACAAAACTAGGATTGCCATTGTCTTGCATTAGACTCGGCTACTCTGCCAGTGATAGCAGGGAAACTCCCAAAGTAACTGCTGTTACATTGCGAGCCGAGTCCAGCTGTCTTCTCTGTGTGCAGGCTGCCGCAGCTCCAGGGTCCTAGAGCCCGCCTGCTCACAGAGATGATGTAGCAGTGCTGAGATTGTTCTCAGTCTGCTCATTCCCTGTGCATAGACATCTATTTCTATGCATAGGGGATGTAGCAGAGAGGACATCGCGTTTTGGACTACGTCGGACGGAAGAGGATTTTTTTAATTAAAGATGGAGTCCCTAATGGCTTTTTTTTTTTATTTCTAATAAAAAATTTTCTCTGTGTTGTGTTTTTTTAACCCTTTATTGGAGATTCTTAGTGGCTGGGTCAAACGTGGCCTGACATTAAGAATCTCGGGCTTAATACCAGCTTGTATAACAAAGCTGGTATTAACCCCTTTATTACCCAGCGTGCCACCGCCACCAGGGCCACTGGAAGAGCGGGGTTCAGCACCAGAGGATGGCGCTTCAATGAACGCACCATCTTCTTGGGCGGCTGCGGGCTGCAATTTGCAGCGGGGGGTGCCCAGAAAGCTTGGGCATCCCTGCGCTGCGGATTCCAGCCCCCAGCTGCTTAGCTGTACCTGGCTAGACATAGAAATTGCGCGGAGCCCCACGCATTTTTTTTTTTATTATTTCATGAAATTCATGAAATAATTAAAAAAAAACGGCTCCCCTATATTCTTGTGTCTGGCCAGGTACAAATAGGCACCTGGGGGTTGGGGGCAGCCCATCGCTGCCTGCTGGATCCGGCTGGTTCCAGAAATACGGCGAAGCTCACGTGAAATTTTTTTCTGACAAATCCATAAAACAATGTAAATAAAAGGGACTGCATCTTTATTAACCCCTGGACCATGGGCGAGGGGTTAATAAAGATGCAGTCCCTTTTTTAGGATTGTTTTATTGATTTTTCAGAAAAAAAAATTACATGAGCTTCGCCGTATTTCTGGAACCAGCCGGATCCAGCAGGCAGCGATGGGCTGCCCCCAACCCCCAGGTGCCTATTTGTACCTGGCCGGACACAAGAATATAGGGGAGCCCTTTTTTTTAATTATTTCATGAATTTCATGAAATAATAAAAAAAAATGCGTGGGGCTCCGCGCAATTTCTATGTCTAGCCAGGTACAGCTAAGCAGCTGGGGGCTGGAATCGGCAGCGCAGGGATGCCCAAGCTTTCTGGGCACCCCCCGCTGCAAATTGCAGCCCGCAGCCACCCCAGAAGATGGCACGTTCATTGAAGCGCCATCCTCTGGCGCTGAACCCCGCTTTTCCAGCGGCCCTGGTGGCGGTGGCACGCTGGGTAATAAAGAGGTTAGGGCCAGCTTTGTATTATCAGCTGGCCCTAACCCCGAAATTTATGGCGGTCACGCCAATATTAGACATGACCGCCATGAATTCCTATTAAATTGTTTTAAAAAAAACACAACACAGAGAAAATTTTTTATTAGAAATAAAAAAAAAAAGCATTAGGGACTCCATCTTTAATTAAAAAAATCCTCTTCCGTCCGACGCAGTCCAAAACGCGGTGTCCTCTCTGCTCATCCCCTGTGCATAGATATAGATGTCTATGCACAGGGAATGAGCAGACAGAACAATCTCAGCTCTGCTACATCAGGCAGCAGGCGGGCTCTAGGACCCTGGAGCTGCGGCAGCCAGCACACAGAGCAGACAGGACTCTTATCTGTGCGAGTTTACTTGCAAAGTAAACGAGTCCAATGCAAATCAATGGCAAAACTAGGATTGCTTCAGGCTGAAGCTTCCGAGACACATCTGTGATTTGTAAATCGCACACTACTCGCTATTACTCGCTTCCCCATTCATTAACATTGGACTCGCTAGACTCACAACGAGTAGCGAGTCCTGAGCTCGGACTCGCTAGAGTCAAGCGATTCCGAGTAATTTAGGATTCGCCCATCACTAGATGTACAATGCCACCTCTTGAAGGATTCCATTGTACAACCCTTTTGTAAATATTAATGGAGAGAAGAGATTTTCTTCTTGTAGCGTTGGTCGAGAAAGGTGGCTAACCAGTATAGGTTGTTGTCGAAAATGTGTATCACGCGATGGTATTAAAACAAACAAACAGGAATTGTGCCATGTGGGACAACCTTCAAACAGGCAAAGGTTCTGTGTCACCAACACGAGGAACAATACCCATCCTCTCCTCATGCTGCCTCGTCTCCCCCTCTTCCTCTCCAGCCCATCCAAGCTGGGATTGCGAGTCCCCTGTGTAGCAGTGGGAGTCTACTTGATGAGGGCCCTCCCAAATGTATAAAGGAGGGCCCTCATAAATGTATACAGGAGGGCCCTCCAAAATGTATAGAGGGCCCTCCAAAAAGTATAATAATAACACAGGTCAACAAAAAAAATTTTTTTTTCTGGTGCCCAAAATATTTTAATGAATTTGGGGTATTTTTGGGGTGCTGATTCTGAATATGCTATCAGTTTTGCCAGATTGGCTCAAGTTTTTGAGATTTTTGGTATCTTATTTATAGCACTTGTTGGTAAATGCGACGCATCATCTCATTAATTTCTTTGGATTAGTACTTGAACTGAGCAGTTCTCAATATAGTTTTGTGTTAATTAGTGTTCTAAAAGTTTGTTCATAGCTTGATTTTTGCACTAACTTTATGTTTGTTGTCTGTTGTCCAGTGAAAAGCATGAACTCATCAAGAAGAAGTTGTCTTAACGATCCAGACTCATTCTGTTACATTTGTGGTGAATATACACTGACAAAACATAGAAGAAACATAACAGACTTCGTTAAAAAAGTAGCAAAAAACGTCTTTTTTTTAACACATTTTACGAAAAATCTCAAAAACTTGAGCCAATCTGGCAAAACTGATGACATATTCAGAATCAGCATCCCAAAGTTACCCTAAATTCAATGAAATATCTTTGGCACCAAAAATGCTGTTGACCAGTGTAATAATAAATCTTTATTTATATAGCAGTAACATATTCCACAGTGATTTACAATTTTGTGATATGCAAATGGTCATAGGTAACAATGAAAAATATACAATACAGTAAGTAATTAAAGTAGAGAATTAATGTAAAAATCCAATACACTAACCAGAGAATTGATGTAAAAAGTACAATAAAGCAGAGAAACAATGTAAAAAATACAGTACAGTAATTAGATACAATACAATAAGCATAGAATCAATGTAAAAAGTACAATACAATAATTAAAGCAAAAATAAGGGTGACCCTGCTCTAAAAAGCTTACAATCTACAACGAGATGGGTGTTAGACAAAGTACAGGGGCTTATTACAGTGATGGTCCAGGCATCTTGAGGAAGTGGGGGATAGAAATGAATGGTCACCAGACAATCTGTGCTTTTGGGTTTGGTGAAGTTTGAAGAAGAGTTATGACCAGAGAGATAGTGAATGTGCTATATACAGTACAAAGGACTTCTATTAGGGAGAATTATAGGCCACCTTAAAAAGATGTGTTTTTAGGGAGCGTCTAAAGCTCCCTAAAATTGGCGCAGCTCGGGAGAAATCTTGGAGCCCGGAGTGGGAAGATCGGATAAGTGCAGATGTTAGTCGAAGGTCATTTGTGGAATGTAGAATACTGTATGGGTGATAGACAGAGATGAGGGAGGGGATGTAGGGAGGTGCTGCACTGTGAAGAGCTTTGTGTGTGAGAGCAAGCAGTTTGAAATGGATCCTGTTGTGTATGGGCAGCCAGTGCAGTAACTGGCACAGAGTGTAAGCATCTGAGTAATGAATTGGCCAGGTAGGTGATCCTGGCTGCTGCATTAAGGATGGACTGGAGAGGGGACAGTTTAGATAGGGGGAGGCCGATTAATAGAGAATGGCAATTTTCAAGGCAGGAATAGATTAGGGTCATGGTCAGGATTTTTGTTGTTTCCATGGTGAGAAAGTGGCGGACTCTAGAAATGTTCTTCAGGTGCAAGCGACATGAGCGGACGAGAGATTGTATATAGCAGGTGAGGGAGAGATCGGTGTCAAACATAACACCCAGACAGTGAGCCTGCTGCCTAGGTGTTATCGTGGTGCTGCACACTGAAAGAGAGATATCAGATTTAGAGAGGTTAGTGGAGAGTGGGAGCAGAAGAAGTTTAGTTTTGGAAAGATTGAGTTTCAAGTATAAAGTGGACATGATATTGAAAACTGCAGAAAGACAGTCATTGGTGTTCTGTAATACAGCATGGGTAAGGTCAGGGGCTAAAGTGTATTTGTAATTGTGTGTCATCAGCATAGAGATGTACTGGAAGCCAAAGCTGCTGATGGTTTGTACAATCGGAGTCGTGTAATGAGAAAAGAGAAGAAGGCCAAGGACTGAACCCTGAGGGACCCCAATAGTGAGAGGAAGAGGGGAGGAAATTGAGCCAGCGAATGATATACTGAAAGAATGGTCAGTAGGATAGGAAGAGAACCAGGAGAGAGCGGTGTCCTTTATGCCGACGGAGTGCAGCATAGAGAGTAGGGGATGGTGGTCAACAGTGTCAAAAGCTGCAGAGAGGTCAAGAAGAATAAGAAGAAAGTGTTCACCATTATATTTTTCCATGAGAAGGTCATTGGTCACTTTGATTAGGGCAGTTTCTGTAGAGTGAAGGGGGTGGAATCCAGACTGTAATGGATCTAGAAGAGAGTGAGTGTAGAGGTACCGGATGAGGCGGGTGTAGACCAGGCGCTCCAGGAGTTTAGAAATGAAGGAGAGATTGGAGTCTGGTCTAGAGTTATTACTACAGGATGGGTCAAGAGAAGTTTTCTTTAGTAGTGGAGTAATGATAGAATGTTTGAAGGAGGAGGGGAAGATGCCAGAGGAGAGGGAAATATTGAAGATTTTGGTTAGGTGAGTAGTGGCGACCGGAGAGAGGGACTGGAGTAGGTGTGAGGGAATGGGGTCAGTGGTGCATGTATTGGGATGAGAGGAAGAGAAGCTTAGAGAGTTCTACTTCTGTAACTTGGTCAAATGTGGAGAGTGAGCTGGAGGAAATGTGGGGATGAATGGGAGTAACAGCGCTTGGAGTAAGCGCTTGGAGTAAAGTAAGAAGCCAGATCATCAGCACAGAGGTCAGTGATAGGGGCCTGCACTTTAGAAATGAGGAGAGAGTGAAAAGTCTCAGAGTTTTTTTGAATTGTTGGGTAGTGAGGAGATCAGGGTGGTGAAGTAGGTTTATTTGGCATGGTGAAGGGCAGAGTTGTAGGTTTTTAGCATGAACCTATATAATGTACAGAGGACCCTCCCAAATGAATACAGGATGGCCCTTCCCAAAGTATAGAGGAGGGCCCTCCATAATGTATATAGGAGGGACCTCACAAATGCATAAAGGAGGGTCCTCAAATGTGTAGAGGGCCCTCCCAAATGAATACAGGAGGGCCCTGCAAATGTACAGATGAGATGACCTTCAGTGCCAGCAACCATTGCTTATGCTGTGTGATTCTTAAGACAATGGTTTCACCCCCAAAAGTGTAGAGGAGGGCCCTCTACACTTTCAGGAGGGCCCTCCTCTACAAGTGCATAGAGGGCCCTACAAAATGAATAGATAACCCTCCCAAATATATGTTATAGTGCCACCTCTGGGCCCTCACCAAACTCATGTTTGCAGGCCCTGTAATCAATTGATTTGAGGGCTGCAGAACGACATGGAGGAGGAGTAAGAGGAGGAGGAGAGTAAGCAGAAACTGGCATATGAGTAGATGGAGGCCATGAGGAAGTTGGGTTGACTAGTCTTGGCTTGGGTAAGATGTGTGATGTCCCATGCTGTCACTCTGTCCCACCCTCCACCAGGTTCACCCAGTGTGTTGTCAGAAGAATTTATTGTTTTTGACTGTCAACAATAACATCTCCATGTGTCTGTTCCTACGTGCACCATCCCAGTTACGGCGTTGCTGAAAGCATGGTTGATGTAGTTTATTACATGCTTCTGTAAAGCAGGGTCGGAACACTGGGTACAATAGTGGTGTACTAGCGAGGAAATCAGTATGCTGGGACAGCCACAGCCAAGAGATCACAGAAAGACTACGTTTCCACAAGCCTAAACATCTGCATGGCTAGCAATTTGGCAATGTAAGCATTTAATGTTTTTGCCTGTGGGGAGTGTTTGTGTATTTACACTTCATGTCCAAGATCTGGGACAACAGCACGCTTCGCTTGGACAAAAAAAGTTGACATAGTTCATGTTGGTTGCTGTGTCTGTGCAACTGCAGCTTGTGGGCAGGAGGTGTGAGCACCTCCTTCATGGACGGTAGATTTTGAAGGACCCTTCCCCAAGTATAGAGGAGGACCCTCCCAAATGTATAAAGGAGAGCCCTCCAAAATGAATAGAAGAGGGCCCTCACAAATATATAAAGGAGGAACCTCCCTAATGTATGAGATGACCTTCAGTAGCAGCAACCATGGCTTTGCTTATGCTGTGTTATTCTTAAGGCAGTGGTTTCAGTACCAAATGAATAGAGGAGGGACCTCCCAAGCATATGTTACAGGGCCACCTCTGGGCCCTCACCAAACTCAGGTTTACAGGCCTGTGAACAATTGATTTGAGGGCTGCAGAATGACATGAAGTATGAGGAGGAGAGACAGTAAGTGGCATACGAGTAGATGGAAACCATGATGGAAGTTGGGCCGACTACTCTTGGCATGTGTAGGATGTGTGATGTGACGTCCCATGCTGTCACTCTGTCCCACCCTCCACCAAGTTCACCCAGTGTGCCATCACAAAAATGTTTCATCCCTCACTGTCCAGAACAACTCTTCACATATCTGTTATGTTGACCTTTCTAGTTGCAGCGTTGGTGACAATACGATTGATATTATTTCGCACATGCTTGTTTAAGTCGTGGACAGCACTGCGTCTAAAATAGTGGTGGCTGTAAACCAAATACTGTATCATGGGGCAGCCACAGGAAAGAGCTCACGTAAGCATTCTGTTCCCACAAGCCTAAATGTCAACGTCTCCACAGATAACAATTTGGCAATGTGAAATGTTAGTATTTGTGCCTGTGGGTACGTGGCTGGTTATTTATGCTTCCTTTCCCAGCTCTCTGCTATGAACAACTTGACCCTTCACTTGGACAACTAAGTGGATGAGGTTGATGTTTACTTACGTTTTGCAAATACACCTTGTGGGCAGGAGGTATGAGCGACTGCTTGATAGACAGCAGATTGTCAAGGACAAAGCACAGGCGACATGGCAGTGGTTTGACCTGCAGACACAGATTTAGTACTCTGGTGTGCCGCCCACATACTGGGGTGCTTGGCTGCCATGTAGTTACGTATACTCGTGGTGCTCAGGTTGTCTTTGCCTTGACCTCTGCTCAGCTTGGTAGGACAGATGCTACAGATTACAATGTTTTTTTTTCTGAAGGACTTTCAGTAAAAAAAATTCCAGACAGCAGGCGAATGCCCCCATGCCCTGACTTGGGCCACAGTGGGGTTGCTCTTGGGTACAGTTGACCCAGTTCTTTGTCTGGTCAAACCAGTACCCCTTGGCACCTGTGGTGATGTTACGTATCAATCTTCCTCTGTGTTGCTGTCCTGGCTATGCGTGCCAACAGCCCCAGTCAGATGAGTCATCATCCACCAACTCATCTTCCATGTTATCCTCCTTCACATTTGAGATTGTAGGTTGACCTGATAGCAACTATGTCTCATCATCATCGTCCTAAACATCTGGAGACAGTACATCAGGTTCCTCAAAGTGACTTTTTTCTGGCCGTGGGTTCTCAAATACTTGTGCATCAAAGCTCCACACACCCCAAATGTATAGAGGGCCCTCCCAAATGAATAAAGGAGGGCCCCCTAATGTATAAAGGGTCCTTCCAAATGAATAAAGGATGGCCGTCCCTAATGTATACAGAGCCCTCCCAAATGAATAGAGGAGGGCACTTCCCAAAGTATAGAGGAGGGACCACCCAAATGTCTAAGCAAGAGCGGTCCCATCAAAATGTTCGTTAGGGGACCATCTCTGGGCCCTTAGCAATCTCAGGTTTAATGCCTACTGCAGGCCCTCTGAACATTTGAATGTAAGGCCGCAAATGTCATGAAGATGGAGGAGGAAGAGGGTTTTGCCCGACACTAAAATGGGCACATTGTAAACTGCAATGGCATATATATTCCACTATCACAGTGTTAAAAAAGCGATATTTTTTGTTTCTCTGGTTTATTTAGCCTTGTATACAAGTGATTATGTATGAAAAACTGTTTGTGAACCTTTTTGGCCTGTTAAATGCGATTTAGGTTAGGTTTGGTAGTTGTTTTTGTGTATCAGTAAGGGCACAGTCACACCTGGTGACGGCACCGGAGATGTCGGCAACGACTGGCGGGAGCGCGCATGTTTTTGGCGCCCCACCAGCGTCGCCGTCCCCCATACCATGGGGCGACATCTCCGGCGGTACACCGTCAATCTGACAGGCGGCATCACCGCCGGGGTGTCTCAAAACCCCAGCGGCGATGCAGTACAATAGGAGCCATAGGCCTGTCAGGTCGTCGTCGGCCATTTACATGGGACTGTGTGGCATACTTTATTACTTCCACCTGACGAGCGGCCGACGGCAGCAGTGACAAGGCCTGGTGTAAGCTGTCTTCCTGCACACCATCAGCCTCCACAGCTGCCCCGGTGATCCGGCTCAACCTGCAACCATCTTGCTGCATCACCATCACCCCGGAGGACTGTCCTGCAGCACCGGTAACATTACCAGAACCGGTGGCGTCATTAGACACTTTTATTTTTATCTTTATTTTTTTCCCCTTTTTCAGTGACCTCCAAGGCTACGGGCCCGGGCACAGGCTGTCCGTGATATTCTCCTTGAAACCAAATGCCTGGGACCGGGTACCCCATGGCCCTGGGGCAGGTCAGTTCCACCTATCGTTAAGTAGTCATGTGATCCTTCAGCTGTTGTCAGCGATAGCTCATGCTTACCTGGACCTGCTTGGAGAGTGGACGTGTCTGAACCACTGCTATAAGAAGATCAGCCAACCTGGTGCCATTCCCCTGCTTCTTTCAGGAGCAAAGCAGCAGATTCTAAGCAGTTTAACTTTTGTATTTTTTCCTGTTCCTTTTGGTGGGGTGTGCGGATTTAGTTTCAGGGTTTTCTCAGGACATAAGGTTACGCTGGCGGCTCAGACCTTGCTACCTTTAGGGGTACCTCTGGGATAAGTGATAGTGCAGGGTCCCAGTTGTTAAGCAACAGATCAGGCATCGCTTTCCCTGGAACTTGTATTTAAATCTGTCCTCTCCCCATGACCTTCTCACTGGCCTATGTGCTGGCTACTTACATCTCCACAGGTTCTGACTCAGGTAAACGCATTGATCCAGGAAAAATGACTGAAACTCCCTATCTTTCATCACGTCTCTCTCGTATTTTACTAACCATACAAACAGCCTGACTCATGGCCTTCTCAAGGAACAAGGTGGTGTATACAGAACCAGAGCATCATTAAGAGTATCCAGAGACCTCTATAGAACTGGTACCTGAGCAGTGGCATAACTAAAGTCTGGTGGGCCCCGTGTGAAATTTAGACCTGGGCCCCCCTCCTCGCACACGTTGCTCAGATGTATGGGCCCTGTGTAATGTTCTGAATCCCTTAAAGACTTACAAATTAACCCCTCTCCCTCTTCATTATGATGCACCCCTGTTATGAACCGATGACTCAGGAGTAACATTCAGAGTCCATAGAAGTCGTTGGTAACTGTACAGACCGCAATCCCTGACTACACACTGCAACTAGAAGTAGCTGTAGGATGTAACTAACCAGACCTAGACACCTCTGCACAGCCGGAGAACTAACTGCTCCTAAAGATGGATGTAGGAAAAGCTATCTTGCCTCAGAGCAGAACCCCAAAAGAATAGTAAGCCCCCACAGATATTAACTGGGAAACCAGAGAAAGAAAAACAAACACAGGCAGAGTAAAAGGTTTAGCAAAAAAGGCCAAACTAGCTATATAGGAAAGACAGGATAGAATACTATTGCGTCAGTATAAAACACTATCAAAAAACCACCAACAGCAGATAAAACAAAAATTACCCTGAGTCACTAAGATTCCACGCCCTCTATATCTGCAGACTTCTATAAATCAAATGCCAGCAGAACTGGAAATAACAGATAATAGTGAATGGTAAAATTCCTAGGATGAAGGTGCCAGGAGGGCACTGAAACGCGTCGAAGAATAAAGAAGGATTTGATTGAACAACTACTGCTCGTGCATTTATTGAAGTGAGTGATCCTGGCAGCGCGGACGTTAGTACACGGTTCAGTCTGGTCGTTGCAAGCTTTTGGGTGAATGTTTCCCTCTCAGTCAGGGTCACCAGTCCTAGTATGACGACTGTGTTCTTAGACCGTGGTGGAAAGTTAGGCTGCAGGTCATAAAGCACCTGCCCCACGTCGGTGTGTCCTGTGATTAGTGTCCTAAAGGGCCCCCAGTCACTTCTACAGAGCCGGCTCTCTGGCTGTAGCGGCCTAGCCTCCAGTGTCCCAGGTATGGCTGTGGGATCACCAGGCTCCCTCTGTCAGTCACTGTCTCAGCTCAGGGTTCCTCCGGTCAGCTAAGATGTGTGCGGCTGCGGGGCCCTTGTCCTCCCACCTTCCTTCAGCTGTGGGGTGTCTCTGCTTGCGGCTGTAGTCTCCCTCGCCTCCAGCTATGGAGCGAGCTTTCTCTCCTAGAGCCTGTGCCACTCACGATTCTGCATCCTCCAGGGAACCACTCCTCCTGGGAATAACTAACTACCACTGTGTGTTCCTGGGTTTTCTAGTGTTGGTCTCTCCACCCACTTTGTCAATGCTACTCTACGCTCCACCCTCACTACTCTTAACACCTGCCACCCCTTCCCCAACCTAGAGTCCTAGACGTAGGGTCGGTGTGTGCTTCTGTGTGGGTGTTTTATCAACCGTCTGGTCTTACCTGGCTGCCCTTCCCTTTGTAGCCACCTGGTCGCAGGGGTGCCACAATTATGTATTAATGTCCCTCATCCTGCTCTATATGGTCCTCCTCCTGGAATATGTCCCTTATTGTGGTGTATATGTCCCTCATCATGGTTTATATGGTCTTCCTCCTCCCACCACCATAGTCCTTCAATTGGTATAATGCATCCCCATAGTCTTCCATATATTACAATGTACCCCCATAGTCGTCTATGTATTCTAATGCATCCCATAGTCCCCCATTCATAACGTAGCCACTATAGTCATCCAATTATTATAATGCACCTCCATTATCTTCCATATAGTATAATGCAGCCTCATAGTCCTCCATATAATATAATGCAGCCTCACATCCCTCCATATAGTATAATGTAGCCTCACAGCCATCCATATAGTATAATGCAGCCTCATATCCCTCCATATAGTATAATGCAGACTCATATCTCTCCATACAGTATAATGCAGCCACACATCAGTCCATATAGTATAATGCAGCCTTACATTCCTCCATATAGTATAACGCAGCCTCATATCCCTCCATATAGCATAATGCAGATTCATATCCATCCATATAGCATAATGCAGCCTCACAGCCCTCCATATATTGTAATAGAGCCTCATAGCCCTTCATATAGAATAATGCAGCCTCATAGCTCTCCATATAGTGCAGCCTCATAGCCCCTCCGTATAGTGCAACCTCATAGCCTCTCCATAGGTAGAATGCTCCCCCCTTCTGCCCCATAATACTCTGACCACCTTGCACTGATTTATTAAAAAAAAAATCTGTACTTACCTCTCCTTGTTCCCCCACTGCTCTAGCCTACTTGCAAACAGAAGGAGGAAGAGGAGGTGGTGGTGCCGGCCTGCATTCCACTGTGTAACGCATACAGCAGGAAGTGACGCCTTCTCCGAGTGTGGAGGAGGTGGCACTAGCCTGCATTATATGCGTTCCACACTGGAACGCACATGGAAAGAAGAGGATGGTAAGAGGAAGCTTGCCTTTCCTCCCCTCCATGACACACTGGCCTAAAGCTACGTGTGTGCTGCCGCGCAGTGACATGGATGTGCGTCCAGTCCCCCTGCGACTGCAGATCCCCGTTACTTCTTCACATGGATGTGCGTCGTCAAGGATCGTTACGTGATCGTTAAGCCACTGCACCTGAGGGCTGCGTCATTCCACAGAACTACAGAGGACAATTGCCGGAAACTATACTGTGCAGCTCCCCTGTGTCAAGTTCATTATCTTTGTTTCTGCCACCTGGACCCTGTCAGGTTTGTCATCCCTAATGCATCAAAATAGCCATCAACTGAAGACTGTTCTGGGACTAGTGGACCCAAAGAAAACACCCATTTCTGAGGACCCCCATGCAGTAGATATATGATTATTCTCACCTGGAACTCATTCCCTAATGACCAGGGTTGCAGAGTGAAGAATAGCCTGCAGCTCTCCCTGAACCCCCTTAGCTGGTCTACCTCCCCCAAACGTTTGTCAGGAAGGGCCATTAAAAGTTCCGAAAAATCAAACAGCACATTGGAGGATGCAGGTCTCACAGTCACAGCTAGGGGCGGAATTTTATAGGAAGTCTTCATAAAACTAAAAACCCGTCCCTGCAACTGTGATTTCAATGATTCAAGATTATAATTTTGCTTCATCAGATTCTGCATCATCTGTGTCCAATTTACCGCCTGTTCATCAAGTATGTGATTAGGATCCACGCTGGGAAAAATGAGAGAAGGGGAAAAAAAATCACGGCCAATTTTGATAATACATATAACACACTAGTGCACAGAAACCTGTATTATAAATGTATGGAATGAAATGAAATAACGTTATTGCACATTTTCAAGAAGCAATATATGTACAATATATATATATATATATACACACACACACATAATGTACTGTATATTCTACATGGGGTGGGTTATATTTTTATATTCCTCGGCCAGTAAGAAAAATGTCTGAAAGCATAATTTCTTCTATTGTTGATTTTCCACTGTGTCCTTAATTGTATATATTGCTCTAAGCAAACAGTTATTGCTGAGCAGAGCTAACATCATCAGTAATATACACAGCTTTAACATTTACTGACATATCCACTATCAAATTTCGGCTACCAAACAAAATTCATCCATCAACTGTCCTTAGCTTTATTTAGCAATTTTTTTTTCATGTTTTCATCTCTACATCTCCAAAGTCATAACTTTCATTTTTCTGTCAACATAGCTAACAGTCTTGCTATTACAGGACAAGCAGAACATTTTAATAAAGCATTTTAGGGTACATATATAGTTTTGTTCAAAAATTTGGGCACATGCGTTCAATCAATGGTTTTCCATTTTCTCATTGGAATGTGCACATTGTAGATTCAGGCTCAAAACATCAAAACTATGAACCAACACGCAAGGAAACAAGGTGTATGAAATAAAGTCCAAATATGTGTTACAGTAGATAGAGACAATTGGATTGATGCACGTGAATCAAATTCAAGTTACTTTTAGTGAAATTCTCAAGGTATTATAATTATTACTAGCTGGTGCCCGATGCACATGCATCGGGATTCTAGAAGGGCGAGTCTCTGACTCGCAATGCCGCTTCGCGGCCAATGCTTCGCGCTGCTAAGGCGACTCGCCATGCCCGCTGCGCGGCATAGCGAGTCGCCTTAGAACTGCTCGCAATGGCCGCTGCGCGCCAATGCTTCGGGCGTATCCACTTGACCACGCCGACTCGCATTGCGAGTGGACTCAGAAGGGGCAAAAAACCATTCGCAATTATAATAATAGATAGTGCCATTAGATTCCATGTCGCTTTACATGTGGAAGGGGCAAACAAAGACAAGTACAATAAGTATGGACAATCAGGTCACACAGGTACAGAAGGGGAGAGTTCTGTCCGCAAGGGCTAATGTGGCTCCCTTGCGGATCCAGTCACCCCAGAGGTACTGCACCCCTGTGAGGATGTAGTATCCCACTCACTGGTAAGAGGGGTATAGACCGGTACCGGGCCACTCAGGCCACGCACTAGGAACCATTGTATTGGGGCTGGGTGGTGAAGAAAGTAGTTAGAGGGAGCACTTGGGGAGGAGTTAGGTCAGGAAGAACACACGTAGATGACGTGGGGCACATGACAAGGGGTATAAAAAGTGCAAGAAACATCTAGAATGCAGAAGACAGTTGAACAGAAGAAGAGAGGTGGTAGAACAGCTGAGGAGAGGTCATTGAACACCAAGGTCGAGTTGGAGGGAAGCTAGAGAAAGTACACCTGAGAAGTCTCCAAAGGACTGGAGTAAGTGGGAGCTTGTCCTAAAGCCAAGGGGGACCCAGAGGCTCAGGAAGTGAGCAATCCACCCGTGGGTCTCATATCCATTGTGGGGAAAATGATGAGCTCAGTTGTGTCCATGTTCAGTTTTAGAAAGTGAGCAGAGAAGAAGGATGGGACGCAGACAGACATTGTGGAATTCTGGATAGTAAAGAGGTGATGTCAGGTCCGAACAGATAGATGTGGGCGTTGTCAGTGTAGAGATGATACTGAAGGCTTGACACTCAATGAGCTTCCCCAGGCCGAGGGTGTAGATGGAGAAAAGTAGGGGTCCAAAACTGAGCCTTGGGGGACGCCAACAGATAGATGTAGGGTGAGGAGGAGGTGTGTGGAAGGGTGATGCTGAAAGTCAGATTCGTTAGGCATCAGGAGAGGGCTAGGTCAGTGATACCAAGAGATTCCAGAATCTGTAGCAGAGGGAATGGTCTAAAGTTTTGAAGGCTGAAGATAGGTCAAGGAGGAGGAGGGCGGAGTAGTGTCGCTTGCTCTTGGTGGTAAGTAGTCATTGGTTTAAACAGGAATGGTTTCCACTGCTGCTTTAATCAATGTACTTCACAAGGGTTGTTTCTATCATCAGATTCTTTATTTAGCCATAACCAACACGTTTCAGTGCTGTCCCAGCACCTTCCTCAGGTAGTAGTCATCAGTAGGTCATTGGTGACTTTGGTTAGGGCTATTTTGGTGGAGTGATGAGGTCACAAGCCTGATTATAGGCGGTCAAGGAGGGAGCAGGAGTAGAGGTTGGAGGACAGTTCAAGATGGACATGCTTATTCCAGTAGTTTGGAGGAGAAGAGGAGAAGAGAGATGGGGCAATAGTTAGAAACCGATGATGGGTCAAGAGAGGGCTTTTGAGGTTGGGTGTTATCAAGGCATGTTTGAAGGATGAGAGGAAGACGCTGGTAGTGAGTTATAGGATGAAGAGAAGGGTTAGGGTTGGGATGAGGACTGTGGTGAAGTTAGGGATGAGGTAGGAGGGGAGTGGGCCAGGGGCGCAGGAGGTGGTGAGGTGTGATCTTGACAAAAGGGAGGAGAGCTGATCTTCTGTCAGGGTGGAAAAGCTGCCTTTGGACAGAGAAGGTTGGGGGGAAGGGCCAAGGGGACAGTGGGTCAAAGCTTTCTCTGATATTATCGATCATCTGTTTGACGAAAGAGGCAAAGTCATCTGCAGAGATGAGAGGAGAGGGAGCAGGTGTAGGGGGACGGAGTAGAGAGTTAAAGTTATGAAGTTGTTTGGGGTTGTGAGACAGGGAGTTTATTAGAGATGAGAAGTAGGCTTGTTTTGCAGTGGTGAGTGCGGCTTTGAAGTGAGTAAGGGACTGTTTGTATATGGCGAAGTGCACCACGGAATGAGATTTCTTTCATTTCCTCTTTGCAGCCCTGGACGTCTGCCACAGTTCTTTGGTGAGACCGGTGAGCCAGGGTTGTCTGTGTGTGCGGGTTTTGTTGTATGAGAAAAGGGTGGCTAGATTGAGGGCTGTACTTATTGTGGTGTTGTAGAGAGTGGCAGCAGCGTCAGCGTCGTGTGAGGAAGCTATGTCTGGAGAGGGAGAAGTGACTCAGAGAATGAGTGGAAATCAATAACTTTGAGATTTCTGCGGGGATGAGTGAGCTTCCGGAGTGGAGGAAGTGTAGTGGGAGGGGCAAGAGAAGAGAAAGTCAGAAAGTTATGATCAGATAGGAGGAGGGGTGAGTTAGCGAGGTCAGTGAGGGAACATAGGCGGGTGAAGATAAGTCCAGCGTGTAGCCATCATTATGAGTAGCAGAGGAGGACCATTGAGAAAGGCCAGAGGAGGTGGTCAGTGATAAAAATCTAGAGGCAGCAGGGTGGGTGGTGTCAATGGGGATGCTGAAATCGCCCGTGATGATAGTGAGGATGTCGGAAGGAAAGGAAGTTGAGAAGCCAGGTGGTGAAGTGGCCAAGAAAAGTGGTGGTAGATCCTGGAGGTGGTAGATGACAGCCAGCTGAAGGTTGCAGAGGGAGAAGAGGCAGACGGAGTGCATCTCGAAAGAGGGGAGGGTGGCAGTGTAATTGGGTAAAGGAACAGCTGTCGGACAGGAGCAAGCCAACTCCTCCACCATGCTTGTTACCAAGGTGGGTGTGTGGGAAAGAATGAGCCCGCCTAGGAGAGTGCAGCGTCGAAGACTGTGTCAGAGGGTGTGAGTCCCGGTCTCGGTGATGCCAAAGAATGAGAGTTTGTTAGCGATGAAGAGGTCATGGATGAATGAGAGTTTGTTGCATACTGAACAAGCATTCCATAGTGCTCCAGGTAGATGGACTGGGAGAAACGGGGCTGGATGAATGGGTATAAGGTTATGGAGGTTGTTAGAGTTTGTGTTGGGGAGAGGGCAAGGGTTAAAGGTGACTGTAGAGATGTGATGGGGGCAGGATGCGGGGATATGTCGCCAGCAATAGGAGAAGTAGGGATAGGGTTAGAAGGTGGGAGCAGGAGAGGTACCTGGTGGGCGTGCGTGTCTGGAGACAAAGGATTGCGTGTGAAGGAACAGTTCAGACGAGAAGGTGAGGTGAATGGGTAGGATGGAGGGAGAGAGTACTACTTCATTACTGGGTGGAGGGATTAGTGGGGTTAGTAGGAAGTGAAGTACAATGGGAGTGAAGGTGAAAAGAAGAAGAAACATTGTAAGCAGTAGCTATGGATGCAGCACATTGAGGTGAGATACAGCAGGGGGGTGAGATGCAGCCGGGGATCAGGTGGAGCCAGGGAACAGAAGCAATGGAAAGATGGGTAGTGATGATGAAGTCATGCAAAGACAGGACCAAGTGGGCAAAACTTAGGGATAGGGCACACTGGGGGGAGAGATGCAGCCAAAGATTGGTTGAAGCCAGGGATCAAATGCAGCAAAAGGTGAGTAGTAGTGATGACGTGGCACCAGGACCGGGCTGAATGCACAGTACAAAAAGATGAGATGCAGCCAGGCATGCGATGCAGCCAGGGACGAGGAGCAACCAGGGGTGAGATGCAGCCAGGGATGAGATGCAGCTGGAGATGAGATGCAGCCAGGGGACAAAGCAGCGTGAAGATGTGCTAGGTTGGTGAGTTCGTACCAAGGTGCTGGCCGTAGGGATGTAGGGATGAGATGCAACCAGGGATGAGGTGGAGCCAGGGATGTGATGCAGCCTAGGGTGAGATGCAGCCAAGGATGAGATGCAGCCTAGGGTGAGATGCAGCTGGGATGAGATGCAGCCAGGGATGGGATGCAGCCAGGGATGGGTTGCAGCCAGGGGTGATGGTAATCTGTTCAGCTGTTTGCTATCACCCCTGCCTGTGGAGTGAGAGAATTCGTGGTGGCAGAGCACAGTAGGCCAGGAGCACAGCCTCCACCACCATCAATCGGGTTATACCTCAGCGCTCACCTCACAGTGTGCCGCTCTCCCATCGGCTCCACCAGGGGCCCCAGGTGTCGCACCAGCTATCCACCAGATCCGCCAAATCGCTAATGCTAGGTAAGCGGTTCTCGGCCGAGCGTTGTGAGGAGGAGCTGCCAGCTGGTTGGCTTAGGCGCCTGAGCCTGCGCGTCCTCACCTCTTCTCTCACCCATCAGCTGGATGCGTCGAAGTCACAACTGCGGGTGATGGACGGCTAGTCTGTGGCAGGGGTCCTCCGGTTGATGGGTGGCGAGGCAGGAAGGATTTCGTGGCGCTGACGGCCAGCGTTTTGCCCTCAGCCGTCAACACAATTCAGATCACAGGCCCAGGTGGGAAGGGGGGGCCTGCAGGTCTCCGTTTTGTGTTTTTTAATAAATGTGCACAAATATCTACATTTCTATTTTTTTCAGATGGGGTGCAGAGTGTAAATTAATTAGGAAAAAATTAAGTTTTTTGAATTTACCAAATAGCTGCAAAGAAACAAAGACTTAAAAATTTAAAGGGGTCTGAATACTTTCTGTACCCACTGTATAATCCATTGCAATGCTGGTGCAATAGATTCTGTCAGCGATTAGAGTAATAAATGGTAATGTCCCACATATGGACAAAGTAAAAAAGTTTAAAAAAAAAGTAAAACAAAAAAATAATAAACTCAAAAGTAAAGAGCAAAAAATATGAAAAGATATAATACCAATAAATATGTATATTTGTGTTAAAAATAAACAAACAAAGTACACAAAATTTGGTATTGCCACTTCTGAAATGACCCACAATATAAAACTATCACACTAGTTATCCCCTTCAGTGAACAATATAAAAGATTTTAAAAAAAACGTGGCAAAACAGTATGCTTTTTCATCATGCTGTAGATGATAAAAAGTAGAATAAAACATACGATAATCAAAAAGTTGCATGTGGATAAAAATGTTATAGCTGAAAACATCATCTTGTCCCTCAAAAACAAGTTACAACACAACTCCATCAGTGGAGAAATAAAATATTTTTCTATAAAATGGTTTTAATGGTGTAAAAGGGCCAAAACTTAAAGAACTATATAAATTTGGTATCACTAGAATTGTTTTGACCCGAAGAATAAAGCTATCTTATCACTTTTACAACACTGTGAACTACTGTATTTTTCGGGTTATAAGACGCACTTTTGTTGCACTTTTCTTTGGGGGGAAAGTGGGGGGGTGTTTTATAATCTGAATAAGGATTATACACTGCAGGGGAGGCTGGGGGCAGCTCTGGAGCTTGTCCAGGGCTGGAGCAGGCTGGCTGTGGGGAGAGAGAGTGAGGAGCCTACCACCATTGTCCTGCATATGGCCCCCCCATGTAATACACCCACCCCCTCCATATGCTGCCCCCACGTAATACACCCACTCCCTCCATATGCTGCCCCCACGTAATATTCCCACCCCCTCCATTAAGAAGATGTGCCATCAATGGCGGACGTGTGCCTTCAATATGAGATGTGTGCCAGTACTGGGGGACGTGTACCATCAATGGGGAATGTGTGCCATCAATGGGGGACATGTGCCATTAATCGGGGACGTGTGCCATCATTTGGGGATGTGTGCCATCACTAGGGGACATGTTCCATCAATAGGGGATGTGTGCAAGCTTTGGGGGTCGTGTGCCAGCACTGTGATACGTATGCGAGCACAAGGTGATTATATCCAATATAAGGGTGCCATATTCAGATTGATCGGGCTAATTCTAGGATGTGGGCTATATCCCAGGATGAGGGACCATGTATCAGGATGAGGGGGCTATGTGGGACATATACCCTATATGATTTGTTAGACAGACACTGGCATTATAAGACGGACCCCATTTAATATTAAAAATTATGTTTTTCTTTTTTCCTTCACCAAAATTGGGGGTGTGTCTTATAATCGGGTGCGTCTTATAAAGCGAAAAAAACGGTACATAAAAAAAAACTATTCCTGAATTTCCATTTTTACTTGACTCTTGCCTCACAAAAACGGAAAAGTGATAAAAAAAAAAACATGTGGCCCAAAATTGTACCAATAAAAACTCCAACTCATCCCTCAAAAAACAAGCCCTGACATGACTCTGTCAGCAGAAAAAATAAAAAAAATCTATAGGCTTTAACATTCAGTGATGCAAAACAACCTTTGTTTTGTAACAAAGCATTTTTAGCATCCTAGTAGCCCAAACCTAAAAAAATCTGTCATCACTGTGATCGTAGTGACCTAATGAATAAATCTGCCTAATTAGCTGTAATGAGGTAGAGTGTGTCACTTTAGACCCCCATCCGGCCTGTGATCCGGCGGTGTCCACCTTTTTACGCATGCACAAAAGTGCAGTCAACCACAGTTTTAAGCACATTTGAAAAGAAAGACACCACTGAGGGGAAACAGAGTCCAGGGTAACTCTGCTGCTTTATTAGTGAATTGAGCTGTTGAGGATTTCACCTGAATCATGTATTTTTGAGATGTAGTAACAACGTTACTGGTAGCGCTAAGTGTCTGGCAAATTAACTAGCAAAAAGTATGTGTCAATAATTGTGCTGATGTAAAGTAGACATGTTTTAAATGTTATTGATTAACTATTGTGTGTGACATAACTCTCTGGTTAAGGGGCATAAAAATTAAAATTTAGAAAACTGCAACATTTTCACAATTTTCGCCAAATTTCTGATATTTTTACAAATAAACACAAAAAATATTGTCCTAAATTTACTACCAACCTGAAGTAAAATATGGCATGAGATAAACATGCTCCGAATCACTGGGAGAATCCATTGAAGCTTTCCAGAGTTATTACATCTAGAGATGAGTGAATTATCCTTGAACATGCTCGTCCATTTCAAAATCGGCACGAACATTGCGGATTTGGTTCAGCATCAGAAACACAAGCAATTTACAAAAAAATTGGCAAACAAGATATCATTTGTTAACTGATGGGATTAAAAAAATCATTACTGCGTTTAAGTCACGCTTTTCTCCTACCTTCTAACAGTGTAGGATAGTGAAGGACGTGTTTGATGAGATGAGAGGGTGGGGAGAGGTCAGAGTAGCATCAGACTCCATTTTTTTTCCCTGGCACTTTATGCATTCATGTCCAGGGCTGGCAGCCAATCAGGCGCATAAAACATGCACAAATTGAAGACACCAGAGCTGGTGTCATTGACTGGCTTATTTAATTGTTTGCCTAAGTCACATGTCCCTCGGAATATAAGAAGCGGCCATTTGCCATCATTGCTATTTTCAGCAAATAACTGCTTAGGGACAGTGCTGCTGACACTGTATGCTGTTCCATCCATCCTATACAAAAAGATAGCTGGCTACTCAATTGTATTTTAAGATAGAATAGTGGGGCGAGAGGTTCCAACTGGACATAGGCATTTTTTGTTGAGAACAATTGTGATTACCAAATTTGTGTGCAGTGCCAAAGCCCCATTTTTTACATACAAGTGATTGCCAAATGTTAGCGTTACCCCTAACAAGGCTGTGTTTGGACTCAAAGTAGTAATTGCCAAATCCTTTATTTTGTACTAAAAAGGTATAATTTTGCCTCACAGCAGTGATTGCAAAATTCATCTGTTTCCACTAAAAAGGCTGTGTTTGGTCTCAAAACAGTGATTGCCAAAGCCTTCAGTTTCCTTTAAAAAGGTATTATTTTGCCTCAAAACAGTGATTAACAAATCCTTCAGTTTGTACAAAAAAGGCACTTTTTGCCTCAAAGCAGTGATTACAAAATCCTCCTCTTTCCCCTAAAAAGGCAGTGTTTGACCTAAACCAGTGATTGTCAAATCGTTCATGAATTAGAAGATCTGGAGCCTATACTATAGCAAGGAACTGGAGGCTGGGCAGGGTTTATGAAGGCAGGGAGACAAAAAACACATTGGGAGGAATGAGGTAGAGGATGCCATCTTGGAAGAGGGCAAGAATGCCCAAAAGGTAATCACAATATCCAGACTCCTGACACAGTGACTTGGACCTCATGGATGTGGCAGACAGATGAATGTTTTATTGCTGCACTATCTGCAACATAATGCCCGTATCATTAGGGTTTGAATTAGCAAAGACTACTGGGTTGCCACAGTGTTCGATCCGCAGTATGAGTCAATTTAGCCAGATACTTCCCACCTTGGACAGGCACATGCTGTAGTATCAAAAAAAGCTGGTAGATAATCTTAGGACTAGTATTTCCCAACACAGCAGTGAGGGACACAGTACACATCGCAGATCTACTTTTACAACTCAGGGGACATCGCGTCAACAGCAGCAATATAACTGTCAGAAGCAATTTCTTGGAGTCCTTTGACTAATTTTTTTAAACCAACCTTTCAACCGGCAGAACTGAGTACAAGTCTGACACATAGTGAACAACTGGAGAGGAGAGTGAAGGAGTATTTAGATCTCAATATCCATGCCATCGGGGGGATGGTAGTGGAGTTTAAACCCTTTTTCATTTTCGGCTTCAAAAAGGGAAGAGTGGCCCTAGTTCACCAGTAATGCCTTGGAGGTTTTGTAATGCTTGGCAGCCAGCGTTCTCTCAGAACGTGTCTTCAACACTGCTGGTGGTGTCCTGATGGATAAATGCATCTGGCTGTCTCTTCAAAGTGTACACTGCCTACATCATGGATCTCCAAGGACTTTTCCACCCCAGTGGCAAACTACTCAGAGTAGGCAATGTACTTTTCATGGTGCTTCTTTGATCTCACCATTCTCCAATTTTTATTGGGTGTCAATTGATGCCACTTTGGTGGTATCTGACCCTAATTTTTCAAAATGTGGCCACTTATTGGGGTGTCCTTGTCTGTTTCCTGAATTCAATAGGGATATGTGAGTATGATGCATACACGTGTCACTCACCCCCAGGGGCGGACAGGCCCAGGTGACAGGGTGGCTTTTGCCCCCCAGTCTGGTGGTATATTACTAGTTTAGGGTCGCCCAGTCAGTGAGAGCAGCCCCCCATCCCGCTCCTCACCTGGCCCCTGGTTGTACAGAGTGGACTGCCACCCAGTGCAAGTTCAGCCAGCCAGCCCCTGCTCACCCCCCTGTTGCTAATGAATGTTTAACCTTGAAATGCTAGGCCAAGCCATGTTCCAGACTCTGTGCCATGCATGCAGGCTGCGCCAATCTTCAATTCTTATCATGGGTCAATTGATGCCATTTTGGTGGTATCTGGCCCTAATATTTTTAAATTTGGACACTCTTTGGGGTCTCCTCTGTTTCCTGAATTTAGAAGGGCTCTCTCAGCACCATGCCTACACCTGAAGCTTAAAACACTGGGCCAGGTTTTGTCCCATGCATCCATAATGCCCAATGATGAAAATTTTAACTCCGGAAAATATATAGCACTTTTCCTGGTGTCTGTCCCTAATTTGAGCTGTTTTGGCAGCTTTTGTGCCACAGTGAAGGTGTTTTCTAGGCCCTTGATTATGCCTCCCATTGATTTCAATGGGGTTCAGATGTTGAGCAAACTGTTTGTCGAACTTGTTCATCAAACATTGCCCATTTGGTGAACCAAACCGAATTCGAACTTCCAAAGGTTCGCTCTTCTCTAATTATTTCTACTTTGCATTTGGTTTTGTACTCTAGAAAAAGATCTAACATTTGTTTCTTAACAACCATGTTCAAGTGTTTTAATGCTGTTTCTGAGGCTTTCCGAGGTTGAAGTGTTATACCCACGCCCACTCCCTCCTTTATAAGGTATTAGCCTATAGGAATTTCTGCTAGTATTGTAGAAATCCATGTTTCAAATAAATATCTACCTATATAATCCTGAAGTCCCGTCTGTCATCCACTTCTGTCCGATGTCCTTTTATCACACGTTGCAGCAGTCATGTTTGCACTCCCAAATGATGGATGTGCAAATATGGCACCCTCTAGAGGTAGCGGCCCCTCGCACAATATCACCAGAAGTGCCACTGACAACTGGACCCGACAGCACGCGAAACCGACCCCTGGAACTTTGCCACCGTACAATTTGCTGCTCACGCCGCCTGCTGCCCGACATTAAAGCGCACATCGCCGTATGACTAACTGCACGTGCGCCTACCCAGGTGCAGGCAAAGTCAGTCAGACTGATGCCATCTTTGATCACTAACTGCACAAGCCCACGCTGGGTGCTCGCATATCTATTTAGTCATGCCGCCGCCATCTTTGGACACTCAGGGGGGTGTCCAAAGATGGCGGCAAAGGAGTAACGGACAGGGAGGGGCAGAATGGGCGCAGAGAGAGCACAGAGAGTGCACAGAGAGCACAAAGGAAGCACAGATAGCATACAGGAAGGGAGGCGGCACAAAGAGCACACATGGAGGCACAAGGGTACACAGAGAGGGTACAGAGAGTGCACAGGGAGGCATAGAGGGTGCACAGGGAGTCACAAAAAGTGCAAAAGAGGGGCACAGAGAGCACACAGGGTGGGAACAGAGAGCACATTGTAGGGCATAGGGAGCACACAGACAGCACAGAGAGGACGTGTGTATATGTATGTACCGATCAGATGTTTGGGTCACCCAGACTATTTTGTGTTTGCCATGAAAACTCATACTTTTATTTATCAAATGAGTTGCAAAATGAATATTAAATATAGTCCAGACATTGACATGGTTAGAAATAATGATTTTTATTTGAAATAATAATTTTCTTTTCAGTTGTTCTGCGTCTCACAAATGTTCTTCTGTGTGACCCAAACACTTCGAACTTTGATTCGTCCAATCTTCCTTTGTCCAATGTCTGTGTTCTTTTGCCCATATTAATCTTTTCCTTTTATTAGCCAGTCTCAGATATGGCTTTTTCTTTGTCACTCTGCCCTGAAGGCCAGCATGCTCGAGTCGCGTCTTCACTGTAGACATTGAGAATGGCGTTTTGCGGGTACTATTTAATTAAGTCTCAAACTAGAGACTCTAAAGTCTTGTTGTTCTGTTGTGCAGCGGGGCCTCCCACTTCTCTTTCTACTCTGGTTAGAGCCTATTTGTGCTCTCCTCTGAAGGGAGTAGTACATACCGTTGTAGGAAATCTTCAGTTTCTTGGCAATTTCTCACATGGAATAGCCTTCATTTCTAAGAACAAGAATAGACTGTCGAGTTTCACATGAAAGTTCTGTTTTTCTGGCCATTTTGAAAGTTTCATAGAACAAACAAATGTAATGCTCCAGATTCTCAACTAGCTCAAAGGAAGGTCAATTTTATAGCTTCTCTAATCAGCCAAACCGTTTTCAGCTGTGTTAACATACAGTACTTGTACAAGGGTTTTCTAGGGTTTTCTAAACATCCATTAGCCTTCTTACACAGTTAGCAAACACAATGTACCATTAAAACACTGGAGTGGTGGTTGTTGGAAATGGGCTTCTATACACCTATGTAGATATTCCATTAAAAGCCAGACGTTTGCAGCTAGAACAATTATTTACCACATTAAAGGGATCCTGTCACCCCCAAAACACCTCAAAAGCTATTAAAAGCTGTCCCTAGAGCATAGTAACACTTACCCTACACTCCTTTAAGCTCCTAAATGCAGCAAGTGAAAATGAAGATAAATGTTATTACAGTACCTCATTAGTGATGATAATTAGTAAAGGGTTAAATCTAAGTTTGGAAAACAATATTGGATAACCTGTATACAATGAAAAAAGAGTATGGCCTTTTCCCCAAGTAATGTTTAGGGCCACATATTTTCATTTATCTCCATAGAGTTTGTCTAAAAAAAAATGCATGTTTTTTATAATCTATTTTATATCCATAGAGATTTTTTTTTTAAATAATGCACACTTTGTATCTATTCTATAAATATAAACTCATTTCCTAAATTGTATTCTATTTTTCCCCTTTTTAACCTCTGTTTTTAAAATGCATAATTCTTTTTCTTTCATTAAAGGTATTAGGGCCACTTTACACACACCAGCTTCTGTGACCAACTTCTGAACAGATCTCTGGTTGCAGTGAAATCATGGACACATTCCTCCATTTTGTGGCTGTGTACAAATGGAACAATGTGTCCATGATTTCACTGCAACCAGAGATCTGTTCAGAAATTGATCGATCATCCGGACGAAGTACCTCAGGTCCGCGCTGCTGCAGGATCGATGTAAATGATACCAGAAACACCGGGATGTCTGGTTAAAATGATGAATAGCTTTATTTCCTATGCGTTTCGGAGCTGCTTGCCGGGCTCCTTCCTCAGGGAACATCAAGAGCATACTGAGTACAATCTTATTTAAACATAAAAAGGTGCTAAACAGATGTTTACTGTGACATCAGCAAACAGGGTGGATCTCTATACTACGTCACATTGTTTATCTCTCTGGTTACAAACATGAAGTTTAATAGTACACTCCCTCAGAAAACTGCCCCTATTTTAGACAAATATTTACACCCCACTATAAAAACTAACAATAATTTCTACCCTATAGAAAGTAAATTTCAGATTGTTCTGAAAAAGTGTGTAAATCAGAACAGTTTTTCTTAATTCTTTTGAACTGATTCATGGGTATGTTGCGCAGCCATTTGTTGTAATGGCTGCTGCTGAAGTGTACGTAGCTATTTTTATCAGTTTTTTTAAAGAAGGTTTTTGTCTTGATTTTGCGGTCTTCTAGATATACGGTTAAATCTAAGAAATCTGTTTTTTCTTTGTCTATATGGGGTTCAAAAGAGATCCCCCATAAATTTTCCTGCAGTTCAGTTATAAAGTTTTCAATGTTGGCCCCTGAGGTATCCCAAATAATGAAGATGTCATCTATGTACCTTTTATACAGGATTAACCCTTTAGAATGAGTGTTTTTATAAATATGTATTCTCTTGAAGAGCCCCATAAATAAATTCGCATAGGAACATGCGACCTTTGACCCCATAGCAGTCCCCCTCGTTTGGTGATAATATTCACCCTGAAATGTAAAATAATTGTTGTTTAAAATGAAGGGAAGCCCTTGCAAAATGAAGTCTCTTTGTTCCTGTGGTATTCTATTGTCTTGTAGAAGGTATGTCTTTGTACATTCAATTCCAATTGCATGGTCAATGTTGGTATAAAGTGATGATACGTCAAGGGTTAAAAAACAATAAGTATATTTCCAGATAAAATCTTTCAAAATGTTAATGAGGTGCGTAGAATCTTTTAGGAAACTGTCTAATGAAAAAACATGATATTGTAAAATTTTATCTATATAGTTTGCTATATTACTGGTTAGGGAATCAATTCCAGATATAATCGGTCTTCCAGGGAGCTTTTTTTGGTTTTTATGTATTTTGGGGAGGTGATACATGAATGGGATTGAAGGGCATTTATTAGTCAGGAATTTCTTCTCTCTGGTGTTAATTAGACCATTATCTGAGGCTTTTTTGATCATTAAGTTATATTCCTTTATTAGGTGAGGAAAGGGATCATTATCAATCTTTTTGTAGTATTTGGTATCTGATAGGATATTATAAGCCTCCTTTATATAGTCCTTGTAATTTTGGACAACGATCCCTCCTCCCTTGTCAGCATTTCTAATAACAATATTTTTATTCCTTTGCAGGCTGTGGAGGGCTTTCCTTTCATTTATATTTAAATTGTTCGTATCTATCGGTTTAAATCTATTTATAGTATTCAGGTCTTTTTGTACCAGGTCATGAAATGTTTCAAGTATATGTCCTTTACTTTCTATAGGGTAGAAATTACTGTTAGTTTTTAAAGTGGGGTGTAAAAATTTGTCTAAAATAGGGGCAGTTTTCTGAGGGAGTGTACTATTAAACTTCATGTTTGTAACCAGAGAGATAAACAATGTGACGTAGTATAGAGATCCACCCTGTTTGCTGATGTCACAATAAATATCTGTTTAGCACCTTTTTATGTTTAAATAAGATTGTACTCAGTATGCTCTTGATGTTCCCTGAGGAAGGAGCCCGGCAAGCAGCTCCGAAACGCATAGGAAATAAAGCTATTCATCATTTTAACCAGACATCCCGGTGTTTCTGGTATCATTTACATCGATCCTGCAGCAGCGCGGACCTGAGGTACTTCGTCCGGATGATCGATCGTTTACCACAGTAACCTGTGGAAGTGCGGTCCCTGCAGCAGCTGCATCTCTGAGCGATCAAGCTGGTTGTGTGTGACACATCCTCACCAGGTGAGCGATTCTGATTTAGACCATCTTTGATCTGATCATAAAAAGATAAGACCCTATTGCGCATTCTCAACTTTTATAGACTGTTCAGAAGTTGGTCACAGAAGTTGGTGTGTGTAAAGCGGCCCTTACTGTATGTTTTCATTCAGTTTTGAAGTAAACTAGTAATTGCTTAAATTAAAGTACTTGTTAAGGAAATGCTCTACTTCCTATATAAAGCCCCTTAGTAGTAAAACTGGCCAATACCTGATGAAGGGGGTAAACAAATTGTGATGAAGTTTTAAAACGATAAAGGTAGTTTGTTAAACTGCATCTAACTTTCCCTTCCCAGCTGTTATCTGGCACCCTATTTGACCACACTTATCTACTACCCCTTTAGCTTTTCCATCCCTCTCTGAGGGCAAGAAAGCAGGTGCAGCAGGGGTTTCAGCATAGAGCTCAAGAACCTGGCACAGGACCTGGACATCACCCGCCGATCTCCAGTGTTCTGAAAGGAAAATATCGTGCAGTGTGCACCCTCACTGCGGTGGTTCAAGGGTGCACCACCTGCTCAGTTTAGTTCAATATCATCTCTTTCTCCTCCACCACTGGACCACTGGGTATCACCCAGTAGCGCCCCCTTTCTCTTTATTTATTTTACGTACATTTTATTTGAACACTTGAAAAGTAACTAACCCTTTGTTTTAAAGAGAATCTGTAAGGATATCACACCCCAAACTACTTATTCTGCCACCAATATATGTGGGTGAGATGTGTCTGAGGGATGTGATCACGATCTCTATATAAACAATGGCGGATAGCGTTACTCACTAATCGGTGCTCCTAGATCTTATCAGCTACGTGGATGTCCGGAAGGATGATGCAGTGATAAGTTAACAGTCTTTATTTACAATACCTTGAATAGATGAGATGCCAGGGAAGATGAAGGGATGCAGATGAGGTAGGAGTTAGCACTGTAGATTAGAGCTGTTATAGATGCACCAGATTACAGGTAACAAGAGAATCCTCCCTCCAGTCCTGAAGCATGAGGTCAGAATGGTGGAGAAAGAACAAAGCAGGAAGAGAAGCCTTTCGAAGGAGGAGTTACAGACAGAATAGAATTAAGGGAGGTAAGACATACAGTGAAATGCACAATGACCAGTAGATGGCAGCAGGATAGCAGATGCATAGATTATACAATTAAAGCACAACATTACAAATGTCCAAGTATGGCTGAAAGTCATAGATAAACTGGGAACAGCACACTCCCCATCTGAAATCCTTGGATTTCACTAAATAAACAGTTCCGAATTTGGGGTATTTACCGGGAATGCGCGAAGGAATACCTCAACCTGTAAGATAAAAGAAACAATGTATGCATGCAACAATAACCAAAAATAGAACAAGGTAGACGAATGTCTGTAACAAGTTCCTGAAGTAGTCCAAAGGATAACCCATCCTCAGATTGGAGAAGCCGCGCTAGGCCAAACTGTCTCCAACCCAATTGTAATCCAGGGCTAAGTTACTAGGAAGAGTTCCTTTGGTTGGGCGGAATTAATCCTCAACCGGTATGAGCAGGATAATCTCCGATATAGGTCTAATGAAGGATTTGGGGTCACCTTGCTTGGCAACTGTCACTTCGACCTTGCGCACTTTGCCATCGTCACTTGGAAACGTTTTTGATATAAGTTCCATAGGCCATGCGTTTCTTTCCTCCTTCTGGTCTTTCATGAGGACAACATCTCCTATTTGTAAATTTGGTTTCACTTGTTGCCACTTTCTTCGTGTTTGGAGGAGTGTTAGGTACTCCTTCTTCCATCTATTCCAGAAGCAGTTCGCCAGATGTTGCACATATTTCCATCGTCTTTGATAATTGTTACCGGACACAGAGTTTTCAGGCGGGTTAGGAACAATACCAAGTTTCTGAGTGAGGAGAGTTGCTGGAGTGAGAATGACAGGAGATTCTGGATCCATAGTTATGGGAACAAGAGGTCTTGAGTTTACTATAGCAGATACCTCTGCTAAGAAGGTGGTCAAGGTCTCATGAGTCAATCTTGAAAGATTTGAGTCCTTGAGCATAGACTCCAGTATCCGAGTAATGCCTATCATTCTTTCCCATGATCCCCCCATATGAGAGGCGTGAGGAGGGTTGAAAACCCAAGGAACAGCCATTGGTTGTCAAGAAGTCCTGCACCGGTGTTGAATTCAGTTGTAGTTCTCGACAGGCACCTACGAAGTTTGTTCCACAGTCGATCTAAATTGTTTCACTGGTCCTCTGATGACGAAGAATCGTCTCAAGGCGTTAATGAAACTGGAGGAATCCATAGATTCTATCACTTCTATGTGTATTGCTCGCACACTCAAGCAAGTGAATAACACTGCTCAACGTTTACTCTCCGCATGTCCGCCTCTGGTCCGACGTGCAGTGACTGCCCATGGGCCAAAAAGTCCAAGCCAACATAGGTAAATGGTGGCTCTGTACTCGTCCTATCAGCAGGCAAATCAGACATATGTTGTTGTTGCAGTTTTCCTCTTGTCTTACGACACTGAACACGATGATGAATTAAATGGGAAACTTGTCTCTTTGTTCCTACAATCCAGAGGCCTGCAGCTCTTAAGGCACCTTCGGTGAAGTGTCTGCCTTGATGTTTGATTTTTTTCATGATAATGTCGTATTAGTAGAGTGGTGATATGGTGACGGCCAGGAATAATCAGAGGATTCCTTTCTGACTCGTATAACTTAGCCTTGTTTAAACGTCCACCGACTCTCAGTAAACCCTTCTCGTCAGTTACTGGGTTTAAGTTGACAATGGGGCTGTTTTTAGGAATGTCTTGTTTGTTGCGTATACATTCCAGTTCTTTGTGAAAAACATTCTGCTGCACATTGCGTATCACAAACAGTTCACTCGAAGCGATGTCTTCTTCAGAGAGAGGCTTATGGCAGATATGCCAACCACGGCAATCAGTGTTACTGTCCTTATTGCGATAGCATTGTACGATGTGGACTAACCATGCAATGGCGCGAACCAACCTCGTCCATCTTGAGAACCGCTCAAATCGCCCACAGTCCAAGCCAACCTTCTCCTTGGATTTGGTGATGAAGGTGTTGACATCAGGACGAATCTCTGGGTCGACATCTGGATCCTGAATGCTGAAGTTGTCTTCAACAGCGGTCTCTTCGCACTGGTTGTGAAGGAACTTTGGTCCAGTTAACCAAGAAGAGTTTGCGAAAGCACCAACAGACATTGGTCTGGTAGCAAGGTCCGCAGGGTTCAGATGAGATGGAATGTGCTGCCATTGCTGAGGTTTAGAGGATCTCCTTATCCTTTCAACGCGGTTACTGACGTAGACATAAAAGCGTTTAGTCTGGTTGTATATGTAGCCCAGAACTACCTTACTGTCTGTGTAGAATCTTGTGTTGTCCACGTGAATAGCCAGTTCACTTTGCATGAAGTCTGCAATTTCTACGGCTAGTACAGCCCCACAGAGCTCGAGTCTGGGTATGGTGTGCTCGGGTTTAGGTGCTAGTTTGGCCTTCCCAAACAGAAATCCAACATGGGCTTCATCGTTAGAGTCCATAACCTTCAAATAAGCAACGGCTGCAATAGCTTCAGTGGAGGCATCAGCAAATACATGAATCTCTTTCCTACGACTCGTAGAAAGGGATGTCGGATGTAACAACGTGGTATGTCGACCTTATCCAAGGCACAAAGAGATTCTCTCCACGACTTCCACCTTAATTGTTTGTCCGCAGGGAGTAGTACATCCCAGTCCTTAATGGATTCTGAGAGTTGTCTCAGCAGAAGCTTGCCTTGTATAGTCAGGGGTGCGACAAATCCAAGTGGATCATATAGACTGTTCACCACCGACAGAACCCCATGCTTAGTAAATGGTTTTTCGGCACCATTAACCTGAAAGCTGAAGGAGTCCTTTAACAAGTTCCACCTCAGGTCCAAACTTCTTTGTATTGGTGGATTGTCTGAGCCTAGGTTCAAGTCCCTGAATTCTGTGGCATGATCATTAGGGTGAAAGGCCTTCATGACGACAGCACTATTGGAGGCAATTTTATGCAACCTTAAATGAGCTTTAGACAGCATACCTTGTGTCCGTTTAAGCAGATCTATGGCTTCTTCCGTTGTGGGCAGGGATTTAAGTCCGTCGTTTACATAGAAGTCTTTTTCAACGAACTGTTGGGCATCCTTCCCAAACTCTGCTTCGCCATCGGAAGCAGTCCTACGTAGGCCGAACGTAGCGACTGCGGGAGAAGGACTGTTTCCGAACACATGCACCTTCATGCGGTATTCGACCATTTCCTTGTTGGTGTCGTTGTCTCGGTACCATAGGAAACGGAGATAATTTCTGTGGTCTTGTCGTACGATGAAACAATGGAACATTTGTTCGATGTCAGCGGTAATGGCGACCGGTTCCTTCCTGAATCTCATGAGCACTCCCACTAGGTTATTAGTCAGGTTGGGACCAGTGAGGAGAACGTCATTTATGGATACACCGTTGTGTTTGGCGCTTGAATCAAACACCACTCTGATTTGTTTCGGCTTTCTTGGATGATATACTCCAAAGGAAGGTAGATATCAGCATTCTTCATCAGCTTGCAATGGTGGAGCTGGCTCTGCATGGTCATTGCGAAATATTTTGTCCATAAAGGCTATGAACTGTTCCTTCATTTCGGGCTTGTTCTTTAATGCTCTCTGCAATGAGATGAATCTAGAGAAGGCCTGTTCTCGATTGTTAGGAAGCTTGGTCCTTGTAGTCTTGAAGGGTAAGGGAGCAACCCAGCGGCCAGATTCATTTTTGAAGAATCCAGTGTCCATCATTTTAAGAAACTCCTTGTCTTCTATGGATAAGGCGACCTTGTTGTCGTCCTTTGATGTGTGAAACTCTGTCCTCCCTAAGCCGTCGCCGTAGGGGGTGGGAATGATGTCAGGTTCCTGGATGCAATCTGAGAACCTTTCTTTTATTTCGTAGTGATGAGGGCATGGCTTAAAGTGAGTTGCGCGACCATTTTGGAGCACATACTTTTGCAGGTGTTTACGTCGGATGCCTCGTGACTTCTTTCCAGACATACGTCGCCCACGATTACCCAGCCTAGATCGAGTCTTTGGGCATATGGAGCATCATCTGGGCCTTTGAATTGTTGGCGCACCTTGTGGACCTTTAGAATGTCCCTTCCGAGTAGGATTAGGATTTCAGCATTCGTGTCCAAAGGAGGAATTTCATTAGCTAGGTGCCTCAAGTGACGATGATGAAGGGCGGCTTCCGGAGTGGGAATCTCCTCCCTATTATCAGGTATCTGGTCACATTCAATTAGGGTTGGCAAGGGTATATGCACGTTTCCTTTGACTGAAGAGATTATGTACCCAGAGGCTCTCCTACCAGAAGTCTCGACCCGACCAGAGCAGGTATTGAGGGTATATGGGGTCGTTTGTCCCTTTATGTTATTATTATTATTATTAATTTATATAGCGCCATTATATTCCATGGCGCTTTTCATGTTAAAAAAGGCAGACTAGGACAAGTAACATAGTAACAATACAAGTAACAATAAATGTTGACAATTCAGTTGTACAGAAACAAGAGGGGAGAAATCCTGTCCACAAAGGCTCACAGTCTACGAGGGGCGGGTGGGGATACAGTAGGAGGGGGAAATTCCAGTCATGAGGCGGTGTGGTGGACCGGGTCTTATTGCAGGTGGTAGGCTTGGCGGAACAGGTGGGTCTTCAGGCTTCTTTTGAAGGTTCCCAAGGTAGGAGAATGTCTGATGTGTTGGGGCAGTGAGTTCCAGAGTCTGGGTGAAGCACGGGAGAAATCCTGTATGCGGTTGTGCGAAGAGGAGATGAGGGGGGAGTAGAGGAGAAGCTCTTGGGAGGATCGCAGGTTGCATGAGGGTAGGTAACGGGGACCATGTCAGAGATGTATGGAGGGGACTGGTTGTGAATGGCTTTGTATGTCATGGTTAATGTTGTAAACCGGGATCTCTGGGAAGCAGGGAGCCAATGAAGGGCTTGGCAGAGGGGGGAGACAGGGGAGTAGCGGGGAGACAGATGGATTAGGCAGCGGAGTTCAAGATAGATTGGAGGGGTGCAAGGGAGGTATTAGGGAGGCCGGTGAGCAGGAGGTTGCAGTAATCGAGGCGGGAGATGATGAGAGCGTGAATAAGGGTTTTTGCAGTGTT
Source organism: Allobates femoralis (assembly GCA_033576535.1). Taxonomy (NCBI): domain Eukaryota; kingdom Metazoa; phylum Chordata; class Amphibia; order Anura; family Aromobatidae; genus Allobates; species Allobates femoralis. The sequence goes on from JARQOC010000001.1 coordinate 277,330,298, forward strand.
GTGGTCAAGGAAAGTGCGAATCCTATAGATGTTTTTGAGCTGGAGTCGGCAGGAGGTGGCGAGGGCCTGGATGTGGGGCTTGAAGGAGAGGGAAGAGTCAAGGATAACCCCGAGGCACTTGGCATGGGGGACTGGAGAGAGAGAGCAGTCGTTGAAGATCTCAAAGAGTTTGGGCCTTGCTAGAGACCGGTTACTTTGTTTATCTATTATGGCATACATTTTGGAGGCCTTGTCAGGTTGTCCTTCTGGATAGACCTTAACCAGACATACCTTGGCACAGCATTTAGGTCCAGTCCCTTTTCCACAAACCTGAATGCATGAGGAGGTAACGGCAGTTGCAGTTGGGTTAGGAACCTGTGGCTCCCCGCCATGCTTTTGAGCAGGGTCGGATGTGGAAGGTTGTGGGTTGTGTGGAGCTGGCGTGGGATGCATAGACGCAACGTGTTTGTCACTACTGCATTCAGTGCACTTAATGACGGCCTTGCAGTCCTTAGCGCGGTGGTCTGAAGAGGCGCAACACTTATAACAAATCCCAAGCTCCTTGAGGGTATCTTTACGCTCCTGCAAAGTCTTTGCCCTGAATCCACGGCATTCCTTTAGTGGGTGAGGCCTTTTGTGGATAGGGCACATACGGTTATTGTCCATAACTGTAGGTGTAACATAATTTGTTTTAGTGGAGGCTGGATCAATAGGTGGAACGTCGGTCTTTCTCACAGACACTGTGTTCCTTGACTCTCTTCGTTTGGCGATGTTGTCATACCTTCTAGAAGATGATGATGCTGGTGGAGTAGGTTCAGTGAAGTCGAAGCTGGGGTCGTTCTTCTTCCGAGCTTGGTCACTGATGAACCTGGAGAAATGCGAAAAGGGGGGAAAGGACACATTATGCTGCCTTTTATACCGTGAGCCATGGTCTGCCCATTTATCTTGCATGCCGTGTGGTAACTTGGACACTATTGGATTAACACCATGAGCAGTATCTAGGTAGCTCAGTCCTGAAAGACAAGGGTCTAATTTTGCCAATTCTATTTCCTTTAGCAGGTCGCTCATATCTTGAAGTTTTCTATTGTCCTTGTTTGTTACCCTTGGGAAGGTTTGCAGTCTCTTGAATAAGGCACATTCCATGGCTTCTGAGCTGCCGTAGGTTTCTTCCAGTCTCTCCCAGGCTGCAATAAGGCCTGCATCTGAATAGTCCACATGAACTGCCCTTATTGTCTTGATGCGCTCTGCTGATTCCGGGCCTAACCAGTTAACAAGCAAATCCAGTTGTTCCTTCCCAGTGAGGTTAAGATCTTGGATCACTGCTTGAAAGGTCGATTTCCAGGCTCTATAATTCTCGGCACGATCATCAAACTTAGAGAGACTAATGTTTATTAATTCCTGGCGAATCATGTATCTGGCGAAGTCAGACATGTCCGATCTCCCGGCCATTGCTGCAGGATGAACTTGTGATATCCGTGGGGGATGTAAGTTCTCTGGCTTATATGACTGCGACAAATCAGGACGAAATGATGCGACATAAGGGTTAAGCTGCGGTTTAGTCTCTATTGGTTCCGCTGGCTGCGGCCTAAATCATGAATTAGTGCCGGAAAGTTACCTTGTCAGCAGTAGGTGGCGACATATCTTGGCTTGTCGGTGCATCCGTGTTAGAAAATGGAGGTGGTGCTGGTGCAGATGTTAAGTGTCTTCGCACGTAGTCAGTAGTGCGTTCAACTGAGTCCTCCATTTCTCCTGGAATAAGACAGTCCGAAATATGATCTTGTCCCAGTGCTTGTTCAAAAACCTTCAGTTTAGCAAGGGCTGTTGCTTCTTCCTTTTCTGCTTGGAGTATTTTTAATTTCCTTTGAGCTTCCATCTCATTTTTCTGACTTTCTAGTTCCACTTCAGCCTCCTTCTTAGCAAAGGAGCTTTTCACTCTAGCTTCCTCTGCAGCCACACGGATCTCCAGTAACTTGTCGCACAATATCGACTTCCTGGAGTGAGATGATCTGGAAGACCGAGACGTGATTTTGGTCGACGTTGTACGATATGACCTAGCCTCTTGAAGGTAAGCAATGCGGAGCTCTGCCTTATCCTGAGCGTCTCGCACTAATGAGGCCCTTTCTTGGAGGAGAGCTTCCCTTTCATCTTGTTCTGCTGGGTCATTTTCCATGTCATAGGTACTCAAGAACGTGAGGTACTTTGCAGACAGTCTCTGGTAGCGATCATAGGCGGCAGATAAACGATTCAATGTGGCGGTTAACTTTGCAGCGTCACTGTTAGAGCGTGGAAGAGCTGCTAAATAGTGATTGACTTTGCCCCATAAATGTTCTAGGTTATCATGGAACACGTCTCTAGTGGTTTCAAGGTTCTCTCTGACTTTTTGTGTCGGCTTGGTTACACGTTTGGATCGTACGTCCTGCTCTGCAGTAAGTGTGGCCTCTGCTCCTGCAGCATCATGGTGCGCTTTACTTGCCAATGGGTCCGCGGTGCTTTTCGTGGACATGCTTTAGCTGGGATGGTGACGGTGAAGACTTGCTAGCAGACAATGTATATGCATACAGACACTGAAGGTTTAGGTCTCTTGTTACTATTCGGCCACCGATATATGTGGGTGAGATGTGTCTGAGGGATGTGATCACGATCTCTATATAAACAATGGCGGATAGCGTTACTCACTAATCGGTGCTCCTAGATCTTATCAGCTACGTGGATGTCCGGAAGAATGATGCAGTGATAAGTTAACAGTCTTTATTTACAATACCTTGAATAGATGAGATGCCAGGGAAGATGAAGGGATGCAGATGAGGTAGGAGTTAGCACTGTAGATTAGACCTGTTATAGATGCACCAGTTTACAGGTAACAAGAGAATCCTTCCTCCAGTCCTGAAGCATGAGGTCAGAATGGTGGAGAAAGAACAAAGCAGGAAGAGAAGCCTTTCGAAGGAGGAGTTACAGACAGAAAAGAATTAAGGGAGGTAAGACATACAGTGAAATGCACAATGACCAGTAGATGGCAGCAAGGATAGCAGATGCATAGGTTATACAATTAAAGCACAACATTACAAATGTCCAAGTATGGCTGAAAGTCATAGATAAACTGGGAACAGCACACTACTATTACGTGCTTGCAGCTCTTTCAAAGACTAATTCAGCAACACATTTACATGGCCAATCAATTTTTCCATTTCTGAGAAATCATCATTAGAATTAATATGCAACTGGCTATGGTAGATCTGAAGCCTCTGTTACACCAGCTCTATTTTAAACCTTGCATCAGAGCCAGAAGGACGAGTAGGTAAGGGTAGGCATCTGCTTAGGACACTATTTTTTACATCCCTAAGGGTACCTTTACACGCCGCTACTGGCGGGTGGATACAACCAGCTACAGGCTACAAATGTAGCTTGTAGCGGCAAAATACCCCGTAGTAGCGGCGTGTAAAGACGGTAGGAGGCACCCGGCAACAGATACATCTGTTTCCGAGCACTGCCCTGAAACAGGTGGCTACACAGGCGATTGTAGCGAGCTGTATCGGCGTGTAAAGAAGCAACAGAAGGGATGAGTCGACACCAGGCAATGTACCTGGTATGTAGCTGGGGCGTGACACAGGCTCCGGGATACCGCCCCCCTTCAGCGATCATTGGTGGAAGCTCCTGCGTTACGATTGGTAGTCGCTGCATAGGGCGGCATATTTAAGGAGCTGACCAGTCACACTACACAATTGCTCGAGCGTCATGTATTAAACAGCCTCCTGCGATGCCGGGCCAATCATGGGTTTCTTGCTTTGTCCTATCAGCGTACGGACGTCTCGTAATCCACAATTGTGGCACGCCTATGTGCTGTCCCTGCTGCACCAGGTTCGCCCATATTAGCTGGTTGTAGCGGTGTGTAAATGAGGTAAGATGAGCTACAGAAGGTGACTTGAGACACCCGGCGGTGCATCCAGAGATAGATGTAACGTAGCGAAGCGCACCTTGTGGCGGCGTGTAAAAATGGTGTGTTTACCGTTTGTAACCGTTTGTGCGTGCTCGTGCACGTGAAGTAGCTGGTTGTATCCACCCGCCAGTAGTGGTGTGTAAAGATACCCTAAGGGTACCTTTACACGCGACTACATTTCTAGGGTGGCTACAGGTAACTTACTGGTTGCAGTGAAATCATGGAGACAGGGTTCTATCTTGTTGCTGTGTACAAATGGAATAATCTCTCCATGATTTCACTGCAACCAGTAAGTTACCTGTAGCCACCCTAGAAATGTAGCCGCGTGTAAAGGTACCCTAAGGGTGGAGGGGTGAGTCACAATACGCAAAAAAAAAAGTTACTGCCTGTGTATGTGTGCCAGCAGCAGTTGGCACACTGCACAGCGACAGTCAGTTGTGGCGCAAAGCCAGAGGGGTGCAGGGTCAGTGAGTCACCCTAGCTCCACTCACCATATATTCTGCCTGTGCCCCGGGGGACACTTCCTCACAGCATTTAGTTGCATTTTCAATTATAAGGGTACCGTTACACGTCGCAACATCTGCATGCAATTTCACTTGCAATTTGCTTGTTGCAGTGAAATCATGGACACATTGTTCCATTTGTACATGGCAACAAAATACAACCCAAATACAATTGAAGATGTGATGTGACCACCGACTGGGACCAGCGCAGAGGAGTTGTATTCAGCTCCCTGTTCCGATGGATACTCCAGCAAAACGCAAGCTACTTACATCAAAATAATGCAGCCATTGATAAATCTTGGTTGAGCAGTTTCAGTGACAGCTGTGAAATTTTTTTACTTCAGAATAGTCTTGTTATCAGTGCATCCAAAGCTTTGCCCACATGTTGTTGTGCAAATAACTGCACATTTTATGTGCAAACGTTTTGTGATTCGTATACATGCTCCGCATGTCAGCTGTGTCACACAAGCCAAAGGTTCCAATCCCCTGTCTTAGAGAATACATTCAGTCAAGAGCTGTTGAAAAGCATTAGTAACTCATTGAAAAGTGCTGCTGTAATGACCTGGTCCAGATTGTGTCTGTCCCTTTAAGTACTGCTCGACTGTGAGTAGCTCCTGCACACTACAACTCACTCCCTAGCTACCCCTTTCTGTTTATAACTTTCAGTGGTGAGCTTAAGACATCCATTTCCAATTACTTTCCCTTATATTTAAGGTATTTCTCATTTGTTATATTTAATGCATTTCTCATTTGTTGTGTTCCAGCACCATCTGCTGGTGAAAATGTATGGTTTATATTACTTTGCATTGTGAGAATCTGACATGTAAATTGGGTGTTGTCCTATTAGCCGGTGACCAAGTCACACGGCTCAATAGGTGGAGCTACTTCCAGCCTCTGTCTAGACAGAGCTGGAATTCCCCCAGTCTGGTACAGGATGACACATGGAGCAGAGCACATGTCAGGTATCTCCTCACCACTTCCAGGCCCAAAGCCTGGAAGTTCATCCTTCCCTTACCACAATATTTCCTGCGAGGCCCCAAGACTTAGGATCCTTCCCTGCCTTCCACAGATGATATGCTAGGGACTGTCTACCATGGATATTCGCTGTCCAGGTTTATGCGTGCTTCTTCAGCAGTAAGGTATACCTAGTCTAAAGAAGAACCTACTGCTTGCGTATTGGGAAAGAATGAGGGTCTCCTGTCCCACCGCAAGCTTACGTTATTTGCTTCAAGTACTTTTGCACATGTCGTGACCAGCAGTGAAATTAACCCAGGATTACCAGGTCTGTAGAACTTTCGTTATCTCTAACCTTCAATGGCTCTGAGCCACAAAAGACTCTGAACCTTCCTATAACAGCATCCAAATTCTACATCCAAATAATCCATGCTTTTACAGCTCCAGAACCCCTATTGCATGTCAGTATTCAACTGTAAACTGTATTTGCTGTGGCCTACCTACATGAGACTGTTGGGGACACTTATTCCATATTGGATTTCCCCGTTCCTGCTGTAGTAAACGCAACTGTTATCCTCGAAACACCGAAAGAGGACATTAAAATCAGCACAGAAAAACTCACCAAAAAACTGCCAGGTAAATATCCATTTCATTCAGCAGCAGATTGTCAGCTCCCCTGGAAGGCAAACCAGGTGTCATTATACCGGTGCACGATCACTTGCAACCCACAGTTTGGGGCGGTTGTGGCACCAGCGACCAGCCATACTGTCAAGGAAGCAACCGGTGGCATTCAGACACAAGGCTGCCTATGGGCTCAGTCACTCCTGTGTATGTGAAGCATAGTATCAGAACTCAGCCTGTTAGTAACACCCAGAGCAGGTGGGCCGGTCCGTACTGATTAAATGCCTCACCAGTGACTTATGCCCTCAGAGGGCGAAACCTGAACTGCAGATGAAAAAAAAACAAACTAAACTCTAAAGATGAAAAATGTGAGGATTTAGTTGGATATTTTGGCCAAAATAGCGTAAGCTCGTGGACCCTCGTCACGGTCCCTCACGTCCCACGAGTCCTATCTCATATGTTTGCGACATATGTATATTAAATAACTGGATTCACCGAAAGAGTCTTTCGGTGAATCCAGTTATTTAATATACATATGTCGCAAACATATGAGATAGGACTCGTGGGACGTGAGGGACCGTGACGAGGGTCCACGAGCTTACGCTATTTTGGCCAAAATATCCAACTAAATCCTCACATTTTTCATCTTTAGAGTTTAGTTGTTTTTTTTTCATCTGCAGTTCAGGTTTCGCCCTCTGGGGGCATAAGTCACTGGTGAGGCATTTAATCAGTACGGACCGGCCCACCTGCTCTGGGTGTTACTAACAGGCTGAGTTCTGATACTATGCTTCACATACACAGGAGTGACTGAGCCCATAGGCAGCCTTGTGTCTGAATGCCACCGGTTGCTTCCTTGACAGTATGGCTGGTCGCTGGTGCCACAACCGCCCCCAAACTGTGGGTTGCAAGTGATCGTGTACCGGTATAATGACACCTGGTTTGCCTTCCAGGGGAGCTGACAATCTGCTGCTGAATGAAATGGATATTTACCAGGCAGTTTTTTGGTGAGTTTTTCTGTTATCCTCGAAACCTGTGTCTGTGGTCATTCTCGGCTGTGGACGCTGCATGGGGGTGGATATCAGGGAACAATCGGCCTCGGTACACTGCTACCTAGGAGTATCTGGATTTCATTCAGTTCTTTGAGTTGTAAAATCAGAATAATACACAAATAAATAATCTATTATACCCTATTAGTGTGCATTGTATAATTCACATGTCCAAAATAAATACTTCAATACACTTTATTAATACGTATTTATGTCTTATCATCCAGCTTTATTCGTTAATCAGTGCACAAGTCGTTGTACTGCAAACACTCTGTGACCAATGATGTAAACATAAAAAAGTGAATATACATTTTATTTACATATATACATGACATATTACATATTGATAAGTAAAAAATATTTTCTAGATGTTACTTTTTATATTTGCTTTATGAAGTACTCTCTATATACATGTCTATAAAAGCTGACTGTGCATTCAAATAAAAAAATCTCTATACGGCACATTCTTTTCATACCTTAAGAAACATTCTAGCTCTTGATATTAAATATTTATGTAATCCAAGCCTGATTTCAGACATAAAAAGAAAGATTTCAGTGAACAGTTAAATGGCGTCTGTCATTAGGTTTTTGACCCTTAAAGGGATCCTGTCACCTCCAAAATGCCTCCTAAGCTATCAAAACATGTCCCTGCAGCATCCTATCACTAATCTCACACTCCTTTTGTCTCCTAAAAGCATCCTGTGAAAGTGGAGAAAAACGTTTTAATACTCACTCATTAGTGATTATAATTAGCAGGGGCCATATTCTTTAGTCACCAGGGGGTGTTGTTTTGCAGCCTCGAGGATCCAGCCCTCTCTCTGTCTGTGCTGCTGTAAAACTGAAACTGAAGGCAGGACTAATGATTTGCATTCTGTGAGTGATAGAGAGGGGGAGGGCAATGCCTGCACAAGCAGAGCACACAGACAGAGAGAGGGTGGATCCTGGACCTGCAAAACAGCCCGCCTTGGTGACTAAAGAATATGGCCCCTGCTAATTATAATCACTAATGAGTAAGTATTAAAACGTTTTTATGCACTTTCACAGGATGCTTTTAGGAGACAAAAGGAGTGTGAGATTAGTGATAGGATGGTGCAGGGACATGTTTTGCTAGCTTAGGAGGCGTTTTAGAGGTGACACGATCCCTTTAAATGAGTACAATATAATGTAGAGATAGAGACCCTGATTCCAGCAATGTGTTACTATGTGGCCTGCTTAGTGTATTTTTGAAAAATCATTGTTTTATTAGCATGAGATTATCATTGAATAATTAGTAAACCTGCTGCCAGGTAGTCAAGCATACTCATGAGCTCTGCATTACTCCGCCCCCACCATGTATTTGCAGCTTTCTGTGTACACTGTACATGGGCAGAAAGCTGCCAATCAGTGATATAGGTGGGGTTATATAGAGTTCAGCATTCAGAGAACTGGAATATTTGCATTATATAAGTAGGGATGTTATCAAAATGAGAGCAAGCAGCTCAGTAAGTGACTATTCACTGAAATCAGGGTCTTTGTCTCTACATCATACTGCTCTCAGATAGGGTAGCAAAAACGTGTCAGATTCCCTTTAATTTTTTGCAGTTCAGTCTCTGAACTATGTGAATCTAAATTTTGTAACCACGTGTTAGCTTTGGAAACAAAATGTAATCATATATCAGCTTCAAGCTGAATTTTTCAGGTGCAGAGAACCAATTGTCCAGCTACTCTTGTTCATATGCTCCAACATAGAGTATGGACATCATGGAAGGGATGTTCTTTTCCTAACCTCCATTTAGGAGACAGGGCAGAGATCAATCATGGCCAAAATTGATGGCATCTTTAAAATTGTTCCAGAATATAAAGTGTTTCTCCCAGAAAATGATTGCAGTTAGGCTACTTTCACACTACGATTTTGTCATTTCCGATGCTGTCCGATAAAAATCGGACAGCATCGGACCTGATTTAGCCCCCATGTTCTCCAATGGAGATCGGATCGGATGTGCACTTTATGGCATCCAATTTGCATCCGATCTGATTCTGTCCGATTTTTTTCCGGAGCCAAAATCGGAGACTGCTCCGATTTTGGTATCTGATTCAAAAATCGGATTGCATCAGATCCGAAGCGAACCGATTAAAATAATATGGGAGTCTATGGGGGATCGGATCGGATAGTAAATCGGATCCGATATCAGATCCGATTTTCTGCTCAATACCCTAGACCACTCCCAAAACCTCCCACAGCCCTTCCACAGCCATTTAAATCGGATCCGATAAACAAACGAATCGGATGGCATCGGATGGCATCCGATTTTGAGCATCCAATGCTGTCCGATTTTCATCAGACAACATCGGATTTAACAAAATCGTAGTATGAAAGTAGCCTTAATCAATCATAAAAAGCTGGACTGCAGCTTGCCAAAATGTATGTGAGTAAGCCAAAATCCTTCCGGGAAAGCCTTTATTGGGCAGATGAGATCAAGATACAGCTTTCTGTTAAAGCACATTCTTCTACTGTTTACCAAAATATAATGAGGCCTACAAGGAAAAATATATTATACCTACAGTCAAATACAGTGGATATTCAAAGATGCTTTGGGGTTGTTTGGCTGCATGTGGCACTGGGTGCATTAACTATGTGCAAAGTGTCATGAAATCTAAACATTACCAAAGACTTTTTGGTCACAATGTAGTGCCCAGTGTCAGTGGGTTTGTGTCACAGATCATGGGTCTTACAGCAGGCCAATAACCCAAAAGATACTTCAAGAAGCACTCAGAAAAGAATGGAAACAAAGCACTGGAGAATTCTGAAATGGCAGCAATGATTCTGAACTAAATCCCATTAAATACCTGCGGAGAGATCTTAAATTTGCTGTTGGGAGAGAACGGGAGCAGTTTGCAAAGAAAGAGGGGTCCAAGATTCCAGTTGAGAGGTGTAAGAAATTTGTTGATGGTTATAGGAAGATTAATTGCAGTTACTTATTTCAAAAAGGGTATGCAACCAAATATTATATTGGTGAATGCGAACAATTTTGTCTGGCCTATTTTTGGGGTATTGTGTGCTCAGTTTGTCCTATTTTCTACAGATTTTTTGTGTGTTGTTCCAATACACACAAAGGAAATAGATATGTGTGTAACAGAACGTGTAATAGAATTTATTTTTGGTGAGAAATACTTCATTTTCTGGATTAATTTCAAGAGTGCCAACCCTTTCGGCCCTGATTGTATTTGTTCTCTGCTGTTTGGTGCTGCGAAATATCTTAGGCCACGTGCACACGCTGAGTATTTGATGAGTTTTTTACCTCAGGATTTGTAACCAAAACCAGGAATGGATAATTAAATACAGAAGTGGTGCAGGTGTTTCTATTAGACGTTTCCTCTGATTGCTCCACTCCTGGTTTTGTCTACAAATCCTGAGGTAAAAAACTCATCAAATACTGAACGTGTGCACGTGGCTTTAAAAGAAGCAGTATGTAGTTAAAAGACGTTGCTGCACAAAATCCATTCAGATCAAGAGTTATACATGGGAATTGTCTGAAAGTGGTTGTAAACACAAGCAATTTTGCAATTTACATTGCAATAACATTTTCATCCATTATTGAGATATTAACACTTTCTTTTATTATGCGTACAGCTCATTGCCTTGATGACCGACCACCTCTGATACTAGAACATGCTCAGTTCTTACAAGCTCTTCTCCATGAAGCTTTTAATCCAGGCCATCTAGTGTGCATTGTTACTTCCTATGCTCGGCCAGCTTCAGCGCAGTGCTTACAAGCTAGACATAAGCGATGGCGAACAACAATATAAAATCAAATAAAAGTGTTGAAATCTCAAGAATGGCTGCAAATTTTTCTAAGCATTAAACCGCAAAATTAGTAGGTAAACAAAAAGGTTTCCAGAATCTGCAATAAAAAGTCTTTATAATATTGTTTTATTAGTTGACTCCTTAAAGAAGAAGACCTGACAACATTTTTTATTTCATAAACAGTCCTAATTTCTAATGAGAGAATGTGTAAGTTTATTACTATTCTTACCAATCATAGTCTTCGTCAGTTTCCAGCACTGTTCCGAACACACCTGACCTCAACTCTTTGATGGCTCGCACAGTGACAATTGTTGATGGAGGCTCCATAAACTTACACAGAGAAAGCGTCATTCAGATAACACAGTGGTTTAGTCTGTTTGCAGGTCATGTGGGCAAGAAGAGCACCGGAAACAGTGATCGGTAAGTATGCTAATACACTTACACATTATTACATGGGTAATTTGAACAGTTTATGAATAGTGATGAGAGAGTAGAGAAATATTCAGGCTCATAACGAGTATTTTTTCATTTTCGCGTATTACTACAAATAGCGAGTCCAATGTAAGCCAATTGGTGATAAGCTCCGCCCACACACATCTGGCAATAAAACAAGCATTTCCGAGACAGGGCAGGATGGTGGGCTTTTTTGCAATATTAATACATAAAACAGCTTGCTGTGCCTGCCAGGGAGACGCTAACATTCAATCTGCTCTTACAGGGGTGCCGACTTCCTTTCTGTACTGAAGGGAGCTGGCAATTTGTGTCAGATTGATAATGATCGACACATCACTAATGAGCAACAGTGTTCCTTGCCAAGTAACAGGTATCAGGAATATTGTATTATCTGTGCGAGTAGCGAATAGTAACGATTACACTCGCTCATCACTATTTATTAAATTAAAACTTTGTATGGATTTCTTTAAAATCAATGTAAAATTGAAAGGCAAATACAGAAGCACATGACCTATGTATAGCAAACCTACAAAGGGTTCAATTACAGGCTTAAGTCCCTGTTACACATAGCGAGATCACTAGCAAGATCGCTATTGTGTCACAGGTTTTATGACGTAACAGCAACCTCGGCAGCGATCTTGCTATGTTTGACACGTAACAGCAACTGGGCCCCCGCTTTGAGATCACTGATTGTGTCAAAATGGCCTGGACCATTTTTTGATCGCTGGCCAGCATGCATTGGTGTGTTTAACGTCTCAACAACGACCTCATTGGCGACTCAGAACTCAGCCACGTAGGTCTGAGTTGTTAAACTAGCTGCTGTGTGACAGGGTCCCAACGACCGCCGAGGTCGTTATACGGGTCGCCGTATCGTTGCTGCATCGTTGAGTATATCTGACTGTTTGACATCGCACCAGTGACTGCGTACTGACGTTCCAGCGATGCTTACCAGGTCGTATCATTGTCGGGATCGCTGGACGGCACCCTTAGTCAAGCTTTGACTAATAACCATATGTAGCATGTTAAGAAACCATCTAATAAAATGAAGTTTTAAAGATTTTCTATTGCAGATTCTGAAAACCTTTCTTCATTTACTACATTCACTATTACCTGGGATCCAACCCACAGCTTCTTAATTGCATCTGACCAACAAATTAATGTATTTGGGAACTGATAAGCTGGTGTATATACCCATTTATTGACTTTACAAATTGCAAAAGTGCTTGTTTTACCAAGGAATGTCAGGTTTTATATTGTGAAGATGGGAATAACTCTTGAAGATTATCCTATTAAAATTGCAATTTTAGCTGTTCATAAATATTGATTTTAGAGTTTAATTTGAGCTGTATACATTAGGCACCCCTAGTGGTAGGTGCATGCAGTCAGAATGATTTCCTATAGCTTTATAGTTAAGGCAGGACATTTTGGATCTCTAGTCCTTTTAAATGTGTGCTATGAATTTGTTTTGTCCTTTTTTTTAATAAAATAGATCAAAAGATGGAAAAGAAATACATTTTTTAATTTCAGAAATTAAAGAGGACTGTCACCAAACCAGGCATGGTGATCTAATTACAGCACTGGATACAGCATGTCTGCAGCATGCAGGAAAGGGGTCCCCAGCACTTGAGCAGCCCTGTACCCCGAGATAATACACTTAGAAAACTTACATGCTTACAGCCACTAAGGAGGTGGCTAGGGCTGCAGCCAAGGGCAGATTCACTCCCCCTGCCTGTGTAATCTGCCCACCGCTGCCAATCATTCTCTCCCTGTCTCCAGCATTTAAACAGAGTTTTTTTTTCTCTCTCCCAGAAAGTCCGTTAGCCACGCCGCTCAGTGGCGGAGCTAAACGGGAGAGGAAAAAAAAAACTGTTTTAAAGGGAACCAACCACCCCAAATGACCCCCCCGGACTGTTAATATGTGTCCTACACCCAGCACACACATTTGGAGCAATCGTTTTTGCTAAAAAAACTGTTTAGTAGAAGCTAAGATATAGCTTTATGAAGTTTAATAAATTCCAACGAATGGGTGTTACCTAGCTTTGTCCTCGTGCATTTGTTCGTGCCTGTCAGCCTCCTCTCCCCCCCTCCCTTCAGTGAAGCCCTTCTGTGCAAGCCGAAAATGCCCCGCCTGTCTGCTGCTGCCTGATAAATTATGCACGCCCATCTCTGCTTCTAAGAGCCTGGCCGCGTCATGAAAGGGGCGGGGCTAGATCGCGTCATGAAAGGGGGCGGGGCTCCGGCATGCCGCGATCTAGCCCCGCCCCCTTCATGACGCGGCCAGGCTCTTAGCTGCAGAGATGGGCGTGCATAATTTATCAGGCAGCAGCAGACAGGCGGGGCATTTTCGGCTTGCACAGAAGGGCTTCACTGAAGGGAGGAGGGGAAGAGGAGCTGACAGGCACAAAGAAATGCACGAGGACAAAGCTAGGTAACACCCAATCGTCGGAATTTATTAAACTTCATAAAGCTATATCTTAGCTTCTACTAAACAGTTTTTTTTAGCAAAAAACGATTGCCCTAAATGTGTGTGCTGGGTGTAGGGAACATATTAACAGTCCGGGGAGGTCATTTGGGGTGGTTGGTTCCCTTTAAATGCTGGAGACAGGGAGAGAATGATTGGCAGCGGTGGACAGATTACACATGCAGGGGGACTGAATCTGCCCTTGGCTGCAGCCCCTAGCCACCTCCTTAGTGGCTGTAGCATGTAAGTTTTCTAACTGTATTATCTCGGGGTACAGGGCTGCTCAAGTGCTTATGGACCCCTTGCCTGCATGCTGCAGACATGCTGTATCCAGTGCTGTAATTAGATCAAGGGGTCCCCCAGCACTTGAGCAGCCCTGTACCCCGAGATAATACAGTTAGAAAACTTACATGCTACAGCCACTAAGGAGGTGGCTAGGGGCTGCAGCCAAGGGGCAGATTCACACCCCCTGCATGTGTAATCTGCCCACCGCTGCCAATCATCCTCTCCCTGTCTGCAGCATTTAAACAGAGTTTTTTTTCTCTCTCCCAGAAAGTCTGTTAGCCCCGCCCCTCAGGGGTACAGGGCTGCTCAAGTGCTGGGGGACCCCTTGCCTGCATGTGCAGACATGCTGTATCCAGTGCTGTAATTAGATCACCATGCCTGGTTTGGTGACAGGTCCTCTTTAATGAGATTATTTATTTAGAAGTGGTTATTATTACAATCATCTAGAATTTGCTAATTCTCACTTAAGTTCTGGGTACATGTCAGATAATGTTACCAATAATTGAAATAAGGAGTCATGTATGAAAGTCTTCTAAAGGTGTAGAAAATACAATTACAGTAATACCTCAGTTTTCGTTAAAGGGTTATCTGGGATTGGCTGATTGACAGCCAACTCCCCCAAGCAAGTAGCAGGGAAATGGCTGTCAGTCAGCAGGAGACTGGCTGTCCCGCCCATTCCTCAGAGCAGATTGGAAAGCTGCCTCTGCTCTGTTCACCACCCCGTGCTGTCCCCGGAATGGAGTGATGGGGATGAATGGCGGTGAACAGTGCAGGGCACAACAGGCAGGTGGGTGGTGGCAACCTGCCTGTTAGGGCTTAGGCACATTTTTTTTTTTTTTTTTTTAAACCTAGATAACTCCTTTAATTTGCAAGAAAAAATGGTGACCCACAAGATCCTCCTCCAAACAATAATATCTGAACCCTCTCTCCTCTCCTCACCATCTTCCATACACCAAAAAGAGTGTGAAGAAAAATTAAAGCATGTTGTTTATTTATTCCTTACATTAGTCTTTATATTCATTTCATATTAATTCCTTAATGCTTCTTGTTCTAAATACTATCTTTATTCTCTATAAAGTATGTTTTTGTTATGTATTTTGGAGTATCTAAAACAAATTAATTGGATTTACCTTGATTCCTATACAATAATTGCCTCGGTTTTCGTCAGTTTCAATTGTGACCGATTTTTTGGGACTGATAATTGACGAAAACCGAGGTGTCACTGTACTTGACAAAATACCCCTATTTTTTATAAGCTTAATGAAGAAATTGCAATGTTTACATTAATTTCTAGCATAATTCCAAATTTCCAAATAGAGAAAATTATTTCTTTATTATCTCTTTGTAAAGCAATTAGAATGTTGATAAACACTGAATTGGGTTTAACAAGTATATGAAAGTTACAAAGGCTGAAATACATGCAAAAGTGTTAAAAGTACTACTAATCTGTAAAATAAAAACAATATTCGATTTTAAAATGTTCTAATGGTATTAGGAAATGTTCCACGGTGTCAGCAAGGGTAAGGACTCTGTATCACTGTAGAGATAATGAGACTTTGTTTGGTGGCTGATATTGACTAAGCGCAGCTTCACACTGTAGTCAGGTCCAGTCCGGGGCTGTCAGGGATGAACCTAACAGCCCCGGATTGGATCAGCACACAGAACTGGAGGGCTAATTTGCCCTCTGGTCCGGTGTGCAGTCACACGCAGCTGCCGCCGCTGACAGATCAGGACCGCAGCTCGTGACCTTAAGCCGGCCTAATATACCAAACATGTACTTATTTAGGTCTTAATGAAAGAAGAAACTATAATTTGTCTTAGTGGGGAACCTGAGGATTATTGTGCCATACTTAAAGGGAATCTGTTAGGTTTTTTTTTGCGTAACCTGATGAAAGTATACTGTAGGGGTTAAAAAACATAAACCAACCACGTCTTTGTTATCATGCTGTGTGCTATTGTTTATTTAAATTAAAGGTTTTATCACCTGGTGATTACGATTACTGGACTATATTGTCACACTCATGGCTCCTGTGATTGACAACTCACTGTCATTGTGCAATCTCTGTTGAGAGCCTGGTGTGGGCAGGGCCAGCTATCTCAGCTCTGCTGTATAGCTAAAACTAAAACCTCTGATTGTGTCAGAACCACTTCACCCATTAATCTAATCAGCGTTAAATTCACAGTCTCTTTGCATACAACATTCTGCTCTCAGATGAGGTAGCATAAATCTGTTGACAGATTCCCTTTAAGGAATGCTGAATTGTACCTCATTAAATTAATTGAACATTTGTTTAAGCTTATACATACTACATGATTCTTTATAACACTGATTAACTGGTAGTTAATGTCTATATTATGCCACAGTCTAGTCCTGTTCTGTGTTCCAATAATGTACGTTTTATTCATCTATGGTTAGTTATGTTTGTATAACTCTATGTAAAGTTATATAGTTGATATATATGCAGTATATATGTAGAAAAATTGATGCTTATGTAATTCAGCCTATATATTGGTTGTAACATTAAATACATCATTACATTGCCTGTTTATGGAGGTATTTACATTTCAAACACACCCTGTGGTAAAGGCAAATTGCAAGCCAATCCTTATATTTCCATTATTCACATTGTGAAAAATCTAGAAGACAATAAGCTTCAGTATAGAACTCTAGCAAAATACAGACCAGTATATCAAGTTAAAAAATATAAATGAAGCTGGAAAAATCATCCGGGAATATGTATCTATTGCATGCGTATGTTGCCAGAAACGTAAACCAGCATGACCCTGTGCTCCTTTCTTCCGGGAGGCACTTGAATTTGGACTCGTGGCTGGCTGCACCACCTGCTTCTCCACATCTTCTGCTACAATATGAGTTTTGGTGTATCCAGCCAAACTATTGGTATCAGGATCACCATACATTCCGTCCATCATCATTGTTCTTGTTTGTGTCATGCCACATGTACAGGGAAACTGAAAAACAAAATTTATAATGTACTAGACAAATACCAATATCTTATTGTATATTATTACTATTAATTTAAACACAATAACCGTCAGGCTAGACATAAATCAAAGGAAGAACATTGAGCTATGGAAAGATATTAATTAAGGGACAATTCATTACAGCATTTTGTATATTTTTTTTAAAAACTGGTTAATCCCTTAAAAGAGTTGTCTACCCCCATAAAAATAAAAAAGCCTATATTTACCACTGGTGCTGGTACAGTTCCAGCGATGCGAGAACACGCATTCTCATGGCTCACATGACATTTTTATGACATGCAAGCCCCATGACCAATTAGTGTGGCTTCCTTCTCCCTGCCTTTGGACATTTAAGTAATTAACAGGAAGTGAACCTCCTCTGTCACTCAATTTCTGATAATTACTTAAACTTCCGAAGCCAGGGAGAAGAAAGCAAGCAGTGATTGATCATGGTGCTCAAATGTCATAACGATGTATTGTGAGCCTCACGAAGGTTAGTTCCGGCATCGCTGGAACTGTACTGGCATCAGAGGTGAGAATAGACTTTTATTTTTATGGGGGTGCACGTGGGGAATGAGAAGGGGTTGTCCAAGCAGTGGTCAACCACTTTAAGTATAAAGCCATTTTGGTGATAAAAGATTTATCCACCTTTAGTGACTTTTTTTTAACTTAAATTCATGTATTTGGGGATAAAAATCAAGTTCAATTTGAATGGAGACAATAAGGCCCCTTTCACATCAGCGGTAAACGCTGATCGCGGCAGTTGCGATGAAAAAAACGCAACTGCCGCGATTACCGCATAACGGTCACGATCGCGGCACATTTGTGGCAAGCCCCATACAATGTCTATGGGGCTTGCGGTAAGTGTGCGGCAGGTGCGGTTTCGGCACTTGCGGCAGGTGCAGCCGCTAAAAAAACGCGGCATACCGCAATTTTTTCGTGGCTGCACCGGCCGCAAGTGCTGAAATCGCACCTGCCGCATACTTACCGCAAGCCCCATAGACATTGTATGGGGCTTGCCGCAAATGTTCAGCGATCGCGGCCGTTATGCGGTAATCACGGCAGTTGCGTTTTTGTCACTGCAACTGCCGCGATCAGCAATTACCGCTGATGTGAAAGCAGCCTTAGTCTGAAAAAAACAAAAGGAGCAATATGTGAATGCATTTAGGTTAAAAAGAAATATCAAAGATATGCAATCCCAGAAAGTTTTTTTTGGTATCACTGCATTCAGAGACTGTAACTTTTTTTTTTATTTTACAAAGCACTTATATAGAGAAAGTTTGAACTTATGTCTTTTTTCCCCCTATATAACTATGTAAGGCACCTTTCACATCAGCGTTTTTGCCCAGATCCGGCAGCTTTGCCGCATCTTCTGCGTAATGGCTTATTGCGGCAAGCCCCATTCATTCACTATGGGACTTGCGGTCAGGTGCAGCAGTTGTGGTTTTTCCGGATCCGGCAAATCTGGCAATTGCGGCGAAGGTAAAAAAACTTTGCTAGCAGAGGTTTTTGACTTGCTGCAAGTGCCAGATTCAGTAAAACCACAACTGCCGCACCTGACCGCAAGTCCCATAGTGAAAGAATGGGCCTTGCGGCAATTGAGCCGCTACATGGCAGATGCGGCAAAGCTGCCGGATCTGCCATGAATGGGCAAAAACGCTGATGTGAAAGCAGCCTAACTTGTTAGCTTTTGTTAAATTTTTGGGTTGAAGATGGACTCAATGTCAATCCTTACATCTACTGCCAGTTTTTAAAACACACGGTCTTCAAGCAGTAGTACAGGACAAAGTCTGCTTCTTTCAAGAAAATCATGACTTTTATACAGAACAATGCTCCATCACGTGAATTGAAGTCCCCACGGCTTGGCTAGATCGTAAATACCTTAAAGATGAAAGAATTATGGCATGGCTTCCATACCTGACCTAACCTCATATAGAAATTGTGAGTCCTTCTTAAATACTAGGTTTACGAAAAAGGAAAACAGTATACCACTCTTAACAGCATCTGTGAGTCTGTGGTTGGTGCTGGCCAAGAGGTTGATTGTTGACATATTAAGAAACTGACAGACTCCACAGATGGAAGAATTTTGAAAAGAAGTGCGACTATATTGGTCATTGATAGTGTTTTGTTTTTTTTAATGTTAGAAATGTATTTTTGTACATTTTGAGTTATTATTCTCACTTTAACGGTACCTTTACACGCGGCAACTTTTCTAGGAATTTCACTGGCAACTTACTGGTTGCAGTGAAATCATGGACACATTGTTCTATCTTGTTGCCGTGTACAAATGGAACAATGTCTCCATGATTTCACTGCAGCCAGTAAGTTGCCAGTGAAATTCCTAGAAAAGTTGCACGTGTAAAGGTACATTAATAGATGAAAATAAACAAGATTGGAGAATTTAGGATTTTAATTTAGTTACTTAATAATTCTGCACATTAATAGTTGCCAATAGTCAGCAAAAGAGCCACGAGATGGTCAAAGAGGATGGTTGCCTCGGGGTTGGACTCAGTGTGGCATAGAGCAAATCATAGAACTCAGCCAAACCTCCTCACTTGCATTGTCTGTTGATGTCTCATCACAGAAACAGTGCCCTCCTCTGTCAAGAGAGATTAAATGTAGATCTTCTGGGATTGAAATGAGGGGTCAGCTGAATATTTAGTCAATAGTCAATATGAATTAAAAAATGAAAACAAAAATAAAATAAATTTGACTATGTGTGTGTGTAATGTGCAGATACATATATAAAGCCAGTAGATTGTGTTTGATGGGAACTGTTAGGGTATGTGCACATCAGTCGGTTCTGCATCTTTGCAGACCGACCGGGAACCGGTGGAGACTGGCAGAAACTGAGTTTTCTGCACTCGCCAGTGTCCCTCGTTTTGTTAGCGATTTGCTAACGTTTTGCGATCGGGTTCCTAGCGGTCGTACAGCGTGTTCTTAGCGATTTCCCCGGCGTGTTCCTTAGCGTTTTTCAGACTGGTCTTTGCTGCACTTGTTCAGCTGGACCCGCTGGAAAAACGCTAAAAAGAAGTCGCTTGCTCTATCTTTGAGAACCGGTCGGAAACCGGTGAATAAACTGAAATCGTCAAGAAGAAAAACGTTGTAATGTACACAGCGTTTTCTAAACTCCATTGACTAGCATGTTAATCCTACCGGTGGGTAGGATTAACATAAATTAACATAAAACTCAGCAGGAACCGCCGACGGAAAACGTGCAAAACCAGCCCACAAACCGACTGGTGTGCACATACCCTTAATGTGTGATTGGTGAGGATGTAACAAAGTTTTTCCAAGAGTTGCGGTGGGACTGTGGAAGGTTTGAGGGGTGAAGGTGGAGCTAGGGTGGAGCCTGGGTGGAGTCTCGAGGGGGCCCTAAAATTTTGCCAGTATGGGACCCTGAATTCCCTTGTGAAAGCCCTCACTGTACATAATTATATTTGCCAAAAAGAGTTAATAATATATCATTTATAAAAATGCATGTATTATCTGTATCTGGTCCTCTGGTTGCTCTGGTCCAGCCCACAAACCGAGATAGCTGAAGGGCTAAAAAGAGATGACTGCAGACCGCTACTCACCCTCGCTTTCTGATGTCACAACAATTTGCATCAACAGGATGCTGACAGTGAACACATTGGTGGACGATGGTGCCATTAGCTCTGACTTTCACCAATCAGTGTGAGGCACAGTAGACGTGATGATGTCACAAAAATGTGAGTGCTGTGTGCAGCGTCAGCGCACTGGAACTCGGAGTGGAGCAGCAGGGGAATGAGAGCGAAGTATGTGTTGTTGTTTTTTTAATGTGTATGGGGTGTTTACATGTACATGTTAAGATGTATATAGGAGGCTGTGTGGGGGCTCATAATGTATGTATGGGGTATGTGGGGGCTCATAAAGTATAGGGAGAGCTTTGTGGGGCTCATACTGTATATAGGAGGCTATGTGGGGGATCATAATGTATGTATGGGGTATGTGGGGGCTCATAAAGTGTAGGGAGAGCCAGTGGCGCACCCAGAAATTTCCCAAGGTAGGGGTCCAAGAAACACACACCAGCCCTGAAAGGGGGATGTCACCCCCCAGCGGGGTTCCGAGGGGCAAAGCCCCCGGTGGCGTGGTTTGGGGGAGCGAAGCCCCCCTAAAAGCAGCCTCTTTTGTGGGCCCTTGGGTGCTGTGTAATTGTTCCTGTCTCCTGACATAGGGGCCCAGCTCCTTGTGTACTGCACCACTTCTCAGGGCCGTCCAAAGGGGGGGGTCCAGACACGTAGGTCCCCCCCCTTGGGTGCGCCTATGGGGAGAGCTACTGTATATGGGGGCTCATACTGTATATAGGAGGCTATGTGGGGGATCATATTGTACATAGGAAGCCATTTGGGGATCATAATGTGTTTAGGAGGTTATATGGGGCTTATACTGTATATAGAAGGTAAAGTCCAGCACACATATAACATCATGGAAAACAGATATTTGTCAATGGTGCACAGAACAATTGCAGGTCCAAGCAGAAACCACTTATGAAGTAAGATCCAGCACTTCATTTTTAGACTCACAGCATAATTATTTAAAACACTACAGGAATTTATGCATTTCAACCTCTGTGTGGTCCATAATACCAGTATTATAATTAAGACCACACAGCAGTCGAAACGTGCAAATACGTTTAGTGTTTTAATTATGTTGCAATAAATTTCAAGTTTTAATGACTCTAAAGACAAAGTGCTGGATCCTTCTTCATAAATGTATATAGGGAGGCTATGTGGGGGCAAACATTGTATATAAAGAGGCTATATTGTGGGCTCACATTGTATCGAAGGGCGATGTGAGGGCTCCTACTGTATGTAGGGGCTGTTTTAGGGCTCCTTCTGTATATATGGAGCTATGTGAGGACTCATGCTGTATATTTGAGACTAAGTGTACCACATAATGTATATAAGAGGCTTTGTGGGGCCCAGAAATTTATATTAGAGGCTATGTGGGGGCTCATATTGAATACAGGAGTCTGGCTAAGTTCACATCTAAGGGGGGTTACTTTTGCGTTTCTATGCGTTTTTGCACTGCATTAACGCATAGAAATGGAAGGAAATGCATGTGTTTTTGCCCCCTTTATTTAAATGGGAAACGCATTGAAAACGCAAGTAAAAACGCATGTCATTTTCTGCAAATGCAGAACGCATGCGCTTTTGCAAACGCAGCCCAACACGTTGCATGACACGTTTTTTGCTGCGTTTGCAAAAACGCATGCATTTTGCGTTTGCAGAAAATGACATGCGTTTTTACTTGCGTTTTCAATGTATTTCCCATTGAAAACAATGGGGCCAAAACGCATGCTGGTGATGTTGTGATGTTGGTCTACCAGGCATTGCTCACACCTAGCCAGAATCCTACTCCACACTGATGAGGGGCAATACCCCGAAACAGCTGTCTGTGGATGGATACCTGGCTCTGTTAATTCCTGTGTCATATCCTTAACTCGTAACTGAGTGGGAAATTGAGTAAAAGAGCCACTTAATATGGTAATTTTGGTGCTCTCGGTAAGGATTCCACCCCAGGGCTAGGTCCTTCCCTGGAGGGATATCTGGCTAGTCCCGTGTTTGAGACTCTTAATTGAGGCTCCACAGACTCCATTTGCATATTCAAATTCCCAGAGGGCAATGCATCATGGATTTCACTGTGTTTGAGCGTTTTAGCCGGCTGCCCACAGTGTTTTCCTTGACTGGTCTCCCTGAGATCAGTGAGTGCTTTCTGATGTTGAAAACAATGGGGGCAAAAAGCATGCTGGTGATGTTGTGATGTTGGTCTACCAGGCATTGATCCCACCTAGCCAGAATCCTACTCCACACTGATGAGGGGCAATACCCCGAAACAGCTGTCTGTGGATGGACACCTGGCTCTGTTGATTCTCTTGTCATATCGTTAACTCGTAACTGAGTGGGATATTGACTAAAAGGGCCACTTAATATGGTGGTTATGGTGGTCTCCACAAGCATTCCACCTCAGGGCTAGGTCCTTCCCTGGAGGGATATCTGGCTAGGCCCGTGTTTGAGACTCTTAATCGAGGCTCCACAGATTCCATTTGCATATGCAATGTGTTTTTGGCACACATGCTGTCAAAACCGGATTGCAAGCCAAACGGAAAAGAAATGTAGATGTGAAAAGGCCCTCTATGTGGGTCTCAATCTATATAGTAGGCTATTTGTGGGCTTATACTGTATATATGAGGCCATGTGGGGCTCATAATGTACATAGGAGGCTATGCAGAGATGCTATGTGAGAGTCAATGTATATAAAAGGCTATGTGGGGACTCATAATGTATTCAATAGCTTATGTGGGTACTCAGAAATTTATATAGGAGGATATGTGAGGGTTCATACTGTATACAGGAGACTATATGGGCTCATAATATATATAAGAGACTATGTGGGGCTCACAAATGTATATAGGAGGCTATGTGAGCATTTATAATGTATATTGGAGGCTATGTGGTGCTCATAATGTATATAAGAGGTCATGTGGGTGCTAATACTGTGTATATGAGGCTATGTGGGGCTCATATTGAATATAGAAAGTTATTCAGGGTTTATAATGTATATAGGAGGCTATGTGAGACTCATTCTGTATATTGAGACTATGTTGGGCTCATAATGTAATTAGAAGCTATGTGAGGGCTCATGCTGTATTCAGGAAGTTATGTGGGGGCTATGTGGGGGCTCACACTGTATATAGAGGGCTAAGTGAGCAGTTACACTGTATATAAAAGGTTATGTGGGAGCTCAGATTATATATATATAGAGGGTATGTGGGGGCTCAATTTGTATATAGTGGGGCTATGTGGAGGGCTCATCCCATATATTAGGGCAATAGGGGGGCTCATACTTTCGATAGAGAGGCTATGTGGTTGCCCACATTGTATATAGAGGGGCTATTTAAGGGTTTACATTTATAAAGAGGTGCTTTGTGGAAGCTCAAATGGCTAGGTGGAGGCGCACACTGTATATAGAGGGTCTATGTTGGGGCTCATCCTGTGTGTAGGAAGCTATACAGTCATGGCCAAACGTTTTGAGAATGACACCAAAATGATATTTTCACATGATCTGCTGCCCTCGATTTATTTGTGTTTGTCTGATGTTTATATCACTACAGAAATATATATTGCAATCATATTATGAGTACCAAAAGGTTATATTGACAGTTAGAATGAGTTAATGCAGCAAGTCAATATTTGCAGTGTTGACCCTTTCTTCAGGACCTCTGCAATTCTCCCTGGCATGCTCTCAATCAACTTCTGGACCAAATCCTGACTGATAGCAGTCCATTCTTGCATAATCAATGCTTGCATTTTGCCAGAATTTTTGGTTTTTGTTTGTCCACCCGTCTCTTGATGATTGACCACAAGTTCTCAATGGTTATTAAAATCTGGGGAGTTTCCAGGCCATGGACCCAAAATCTCTATGTTTTGTTCCCTGAGCCATTTAGTTATCACCTTTGCTTTATGAAAGGTGCTCCATCATGCTGGAAAAGGCATTGTTGGGCGCCAAACTGCTCTTGGACGGTTGGGAGAAGTTGCTCTTGGAGGACATTCTGGTACCATTCTTTATTCATGGCTGTGTTTTTAGGCAAGACTGTGAGTGAGCCGATTCCCTTGGCTGAGAAGCAACCCCACACATGAATGGTGTCAGGATGCTTTACAGTTGGCATGAGACAAGACTGGTGGTAGAGCTCACCTCTTCTTCTCCGAATAAGCTGTTTTCCAGATGTCCCAAACAATCGAAAAGGGGATTCATCAGAGAAAATGACTTTACCCCAGTCCTCAGCAGTCCACTCCCTGTACCTTTTGCAGAATATCAGTCGGTCCCTGATGTTTTTTCTGGAGAGAAGTCGCTTCTTTGCTGCCCTCCTTGAAACCAGGTCTTGCTCAAAGAGTCTCCGCCTCACAGTGCATGCAGAAGCACTCACACCAGCCTGCTGCCATTCCTGAGCAAGCTCGGCACTGCTGGTAGTCCGATCGCGCAGCTGAAACAGTTTTAAGATACGGTCCTGGCGCTTGCTGGTTTTCTTGGGCGCCCTGGAGCCTTTTTGACAACAATGGAAGTTCTAGATTGTTGACTGAGGTGCAATCTTTCTAGCTGCGATACTCTTCCCTGTTAGGCCATTTTTGTGCAGTGCTATGATGGCTGCACGTGTTTCTTTAGAGATAACCATGGTTAACTGAAGAGAAACAATGATACCAAGCACCAGCCTCCTTTTAAAGTGTCCATTGGTGTCATTCTTACATGACTGATTGATTACCAGCCCTGTCCTCATCAACACCCACACCTGTGTTAATGGAACAATCACTAAAACGATGTTAGCTGCTCCTTTTAAGGCAGGACTGCAATGATGTTGAAATGTGTTTTGG
This sequence comes from Allobates femoralis, assembly GCA_033576535.1. Taxonomy (NCBI): domain Eukaryota; kingdom Metazoa; phylum Chordata; class Amphibia; order Anura; family Aromobatidae; genus Allobates; species Allobates femoralis. Next base: position 277,355,693 of record JARQOC010000001.1, read on the forward strand.
GGGTTAAACTTCATTTTCTAAGCAAATGTTGACTTTGCAAGTAATTGCTATTAAGATGATCACTCTGGAGTATATGCAAATTGCCATTAGAAAAACTGAAGCAGTAGACTTTGTTAAAATTAATATTTGTATCATTCTCAAAACTTTTCGCCATGACTGTATGAGGTCTCATGTTGCATATATGATATATGGAACGCTGTGTGTGGGCTCATACTGTATATAGGGGGATGCCAACATGCTTAAATAAGCTCAACATTAAGTGATACAATCAATATTAATATAGAAAAATAATTATAATTAATATGTTAATATTAATTATGAGCAGAATTAATTTCAGTCCATTGGTTTGGCCCTCACACCAGTCATGGTCTCTCATGTGGCCAATCAGAAAAATGAAATGCCCACGCCTAATCTGTGCCCAAATAGTGCCATGAAATACTACAGTTCATCCCACCTCACCCTTCCACCCCCTCCAAAAAAAGAGGCCCTAACACAGTTTCATTGACAAAGACAAGTTTTGGCTCTTCAAAAATTGTTATGCAGAAGGAGATGATTATTGCAACTAAACTTCAAAACTAGGTGTCGTATCTGAGGGTAAGAAAATAAAAAAATATAATTTTTTGTTTGTTGCTTCCTGCTGTCTCTTGGTGCTTGGGGAGACAACAACAATCTGCTCTGCCTCCTACTCTGACCAATGTATTAAGATAAATGCAAATGGTATATTTACTTTAAATGAAGGAAAGTTACAGTATGACCCTGGATGACCACTCAGGAAAATAAATTGCATTACCGACCTTTTCCCTTAGTTTTCTTTCTTTCCGCTCTGCCACTGTGGTCAGGTAATTCACCGCAGCGTACTCCAGCACCGATAGAAAGACAAACACAAAACTGACCCACAAGTATATGTCCACCGCTTTAATGTACGACACTCGAGGCATAGAGGCGTTCACTCCGGTAATGATGGTGGACATAGTCAGCACAGTGGTTATACCTAGGTGAAACCAAACAGTAAAATGTCACAATTCACAGATACAATAAGGAGTAATGTTAGCTGGAACCTTAACTTTAAAATGCCATTTTGAAAATTCTGGTGATGTGGTTTCTGGAGGATTTATGCCACTCTATTGAATTTAGAGAATTACAATCTGAGGTTTGGGGTGATCAGGTGTCTGAGCTAGTGCAACGAACAACCCATTCTATTATCCACTATCCAGTGCACTTTAGACCAGATCTAAACTATTGTAGGACCACCGCTAACATAGTAAGCTTTTATCTGTCTATTTCTTTCAGAGTTGCCATTGTGAGTCTTTCCTACTTTTTGCAGTGGTACAGTGATTACCCAGAGTTGCAGGATTTTTTGATTGACTCAGTCGGATTTTTGTTTGGCACTAATTATTTATTTCTTAATTCCAAATTCTTTTTGCAAACATAGGAAGTGAGCATGGGGGGGAATACTCCCCCTCCTTGGCTAATATCATGTTTGCGTATTGGGAGACAATTTACATCTTCTCTGATTCAAATCCATTTCTGCAAAGCTTAGAATGGATAGGTATGTGGCACCCCTGCTGGGGATTGCCACAGGACCCACCGGTGCAAAGAGGGATTTACATTTTGGTACACACAACAGTTTCCACCCCAGACTTGGAGGGAGAGCTCTACTGGCTGCCTTAAGCCAAATCCCCTATAAAAGATCCAGGCCTGAGGGGAGGAGTCAGTTAGTTTCAGTTGAGTTCCAGTTAGTCTGCAGTGAGCAGAGGACAGAAGAGAGTGAAGGAGCTGGTCGCTGGGATCAAGCCAGGCCCAGGACCAGGGAACACTGACCCAGCTGTGCTGCACCCTAGGGAGAGGGTCGGAGGTCAGTGAAGGAGTAGAAGGGAACTAAAGAAGGGAACATGAGAGGCTTCCCTTTAGCTCACCCGGACACCGAAGTCCGACACTGCTAATCATCCATTGTAGCAGGAAAAGCCCGGAAGGACCAGGAGGAATTAATCCCCCTGAGGTGACAAATTAAGAGACACTCAAACCTGACCAAGCACAGAACCAGGGGACCGAAAGGAGAATAGGGGTTCCCACAGGAGGTCCTCATAGTCAGTTACGGAGTAACACCCTGAGCGGGAGAAGGTGCGGCGAGTTCAGTTATAGGCAGAGCTTACCCCAAACCACCATACACAGTGACAGAGGAGACCTCACAACTCTCCAAGGTGAAAGTCCCAAATGGCACCGAGGACCTGGTTACCTTCCTGGACTGTATCTGTTCCCGCACAACAGTAAAAGGTACCGAAACAAAGACTATTGTGTGTGTGTGCCTGTTTCACTGCCGCTGCCCATTCACCAAAGATACGCTACTATGACTCCCCTCATCCATCCCCGCTGCTGCCCTGAGGTAAAGCTCCACCTGTGGGGAGTTGTAACATCCAGGCTGCATCACATCCCCTCAACGGCCGGCCTGCAGCTCTGGTATCTAACTTACCGGGTACCACAGGTGGCGTCACGACAACATTCTCTTCTCCCACCACCATCATCATCATTCCCCCACCATCCCCGCCACTGAGGGTCCAGGGCACGGAACCGGGAGCCGACCAGCCATGATCCCCCGTCCAAGTAGTCATCAGTCCAGGTATCCGAGTACCCCCCTACCCTGTCGACCGCCTCAGGTACACTAATCTCCAGCCAGTCACTATGTCATTAGGTCAATTCTCTCTCTTTCTCTCAGGAACATGCTATCCAATGTTTCCGTCTCCATTCACATCAAAGACACCTAAGTAATATGGCTCAGCTCAGTAATCAGCCTATAGGTCTGCTCTTATTGCATGCTGGGCCCTATCTGATTTCCTGACAGGAAACTGTCTTTGTGCCTTCAATATAGCCCCTCCCACTCTGGGCTTGTTCCAAACATTAACTCTCCCTACTGTCAAGCTCAACACAATCTGTCACAAATAACGCATCACAATACAGATTACACATCGCAACAATACTCATGTCTGTAAGGGGGAACGTGACAGTATGTCCATCTTCTTACATGTGCACACACATACAATATTTGGCACTTAGAGTCCTATCATTATTTATCATATCATATTATCTAGATTTGTTTCAAACATTGATAAAAGTATATTGTTACAAAAAACATTTTTAATTGATGTATACCCAAGTTTAGGTGTAGCATTGTTATTGAAATCTCTTATATATGTGTAAATTTCCTTTAAATTTACATTTGTGGCAAAAATAACCTAAAACCTTATGCCTGGACTATAAAGATTGTTTCATTTATGAGAAAAGGGGTGCATAGAATGTGAACCTGCCTTACACTGTAAAGATTTATTATTGCTGATTTAAAGGGGTTTGCAACCTACTTAAAGGGGAACTCTGGAGAGAGAAAGCTTTTTAGTACAGTCCCTGCCCTGCTACATGATAAAGCAGAGCTGTACACTACAGTTCTAGGATCTATAGATCGCTTATCTAATATATCATCACCAATAATATGTGTCACAGACTTCTGGCACTTATGTCGCTATCCCACAATGCACCGCGGCACTATTGTGGGATAGTGACACAAGTGACAAAAGTAAGTGACACAGACCTTAATCTACCGTCGGGAGATCAGCGGCGCTAGTGGCTGATCTCCCGACAGTAGCTGCGGCTCATCACCCGCCGCACGGAGGTCAGCAGCGATGCAGCCGGGAGATGAGCGGCGCTCGCAGTGGAAGTGCTCCGACCACCATATTGGAACACCCAAGTTATGGGTATTCCGATATGGTGGCCAGGATTCAAATACCCCGGCAAAGCCGTTGTCAAGCGCCAACATCGCTGATTAATCGCCACCGACCACAGCGACCAATCAGCTCTGTTGGCGCATGATTTAAATCGTGTTTTGCTGATTGGTCGCCATGGATCACAGCGACCAATCAGCGAAGCGGCTGGCAGCTTAGCGGGAGAATTGAATCAGCCAATCAGCGGTGCAGGATTCAAATCTCCCGCCAAGCCGCGCGTCGCTTCGCTGATTGGTCGCCATGGTCGGCGACCAATCAGCACTCTTGGCGCATGATTAAAATGGTGGCTCAGTGTTTAGCACTGTATGATGGCTCAATGGTTAGCACTGCATGGTGGCTCAGTGGTTAGCACTGTATGGTAGCTCAGTGGTTAGCACTGTATGGTGGCTCAGTGGTTAGCACTGTATGGTAGCTCAGTGGTTAGCACTGTATGGTAGCTCAGTGGTTAGCACTGTATGGTGGGTCAGTGGTTAGCACTGTATGGTGGCTCAGTGGTTAGCACAGTATATGGTGGCTCAGTGGTTAGCACTGTATGGTGGCTCAGTGGTTAGCACGGAATGGTGGCTCAGTGGTTAGCACTGTATGGTGGCTCAGTGGTAGGCACTGTATGGTGGCTCAGTGGTTAGCACTGTACGGTGGCTCAGTGGTTAGCACTGTATGGTGGCTCAGTGGTTAGCACTGTACGGTGGCTCAGTGGTTAGCACTGTACGGTGGCTCAGTGGATAGCACTGTACGATGGCTCAGTGGTAGCACTGTATGGTGGCTCAGTGGTTAGCACTGTACGGTGGCTCAGTGGTTAGCACTGTATGGTGGCTCAGTGGTTAGCACTGTACAGTGACTCAGTGGTTAGCACTGTACGGTGGCTCAGTGGATAGCACTGTACGGTGGCTCAGTGGTTAGCACTGTACGGTGGCTCCGTGGTTAGCACTGTACGGTGGCTCAGTGGTTAGCACTGTACGGTGGCTAAGTGGTTAGCACTGTACGGTGGCTCAGTGGTTAGCACTGTATGGTGGCTCAGTGGTTAGCACTGTATGGTGGCTCAGTGGTTAGCACTGTATGGTGGCTCAGTGGTTAGCACAGTATATGGTGGCTCAGTGTTTAGGTGGCTCAGTGGTTAGCATGGAATGGTGGCTCAGTGGTTAGCACTGTATGGTGGTTCAGTGGTTAGCACTGTATGGTGGCTCAGTGGTTAGCACTGTATGGTGGCTCAGTGGTTAGCACTGTATGGTGGCTCAGTGGTGAGAATTGTATACTGGCTCAGTGATGGGAGGCAGGCACATGGGAGCCAGAAGGCACAGAGGAGGCAGGGGCACAGGGGAGGGAGAAGGCACAGGAGACGCAGAAGCCACAAGGGAGGCAGAGTCATAGGGAGAGACAGCGCACACAGGGAGAGACAGCGCAAACAGGGGCTGAGAGCACACAGAGCGGAGAGAAAGGCACAAGTAGAAGAGCGCACAGGGGAAGAGAGAGCACAGACAGGAGAGAGAGCACAAGGGGACACAGGCACAAAGACTGCCCTCCCGATGCAATAGCATCGGGCCTATTTCTAGTAATTCAATAAAATCATACATGCTTTTTAGCTCTGGTTTCACCCCCCCCCCCCCCCAACCGGGACATAACATTTCAGCCTCACAGCTTCATGCAGCAGTAGAGAAGAGAAGGTGTGTTGGGAGCAACGGACGCTGGGGGCTGAAGGATCATCTTATATTCCAGCCCACTCACACTTCTGTATAAGGGAGGGGGTGAGTCAGGGGGCATGGCCGCCGGCCCCATGCTCATTCTACAATCCATCCCCTGATATACCATCCTATGTGATGTGACACCTCAGGTCCATGTGTAAAGAATTGCAACATGCACTACAAATATGCTTGCTCACAAGCTTCAGTTTGTGGCAATTTATCCATGCAGTTATGCATCTGAAAAAAATGAAGAACAAAAAGCAGGAAAAAAAGGTGTGTAATATAACGTGTGCGTAACAGTTGCTACATAGAAAGTTGTAGGGACAGGAAGCTACCATGTTCCTATGGGGAGGGGAGACCATGCAGAGTTGAATCGATCAGTGTAGTGCTTTGCCACTGCTCCCAGCCTCAGAATAACAGTACACATTATGCATTATCATACAGCAGAGGATCACAGCATGTATTTGTATCTGCTTGGTAACATGATTACTATTTCAAGCCTGGACCCCCTGTCACATTACATAGGGGCTGGATTGAAGTATGACCATGGGGCGGTGCCTGTTATGATCCGATGACCTAGGAGTAATGTAAACAGACTTCACAGAAGTAGTTGGCAACTGTACTGACTGCAGTCCCTGACTAAATACCGCAACTAGAAGTAGCTGTGGGATGTAACTAACCATGCCCTGGATACCTCGACACGGCCGGAGAACTAGTTACCCCTAAAGATGGAAACAGGAAAGTCTATTTTGCCTCAGAGCAGAACCCCAAAAGAATACCACTGGAAAACAGGAGAGGAAAAACACACACAGGCAGATAATAGAGTTTAGCAAAAGAGGCCAAACTAGCTAGATAGTAACGATAGGATGGAATACTATTGCGGTCAGCATTACAAATACTATCAAAAACCTCCAACAGCAGATACTAAAAAGAAATAACCCTGAGTCTGCTAAGACTCGCGAGCTCTATATCTGCAGGCACTTTTGTGAATCAAACTAGAATAAATAGGTTCTTACACCAGCAGAACTGGAAGCAGCAGAAAACAGTGAATAGCAATTCATGCCTAGGAAGAAAACTTCCTAACTGAGAGCAGGAAAACAAATATGCAAACTAAATATCAACCCACATCTCTGAGCAAAACAAGCATTAAGCTGATCCTCAAGCACACAACATGAGTGGCACAAAATAAAAAAAAACATTCACTTAGCTTGCAAGGATTCAGCAGAGCAGGAAGAAACCAGGGAGAGATGTGGAACTCTTCAGGAATAATTACAACTGGCAGAGATTGATCAGCTCCAACCACGTATATGCTCCAATCCGAAGCAGACTGCCAATCATCAGGATCAGCTGAGGAACTCTCCAAAACACAACCAGCTGCATCACCAACAACAACCACAGGAGGGATCTCACAACCAGAATTCTTCATCAATGAATTCACAACAGGTGCCCAACCTCCCCTGCCACACCTCCTCACTATGCAGAAGTGTGAGTGGGTTGAAATGCAGGATGATCCTGCAGCCCCCAGGGTCTACACCCCTGACACACCTCCTGTTCTCTGCTGCTATATGAAGCTGTCAGGCTGAAATATTATGTCCCCTGAGGGAGGGGGGAGAGCTGAGGAGCAGGTAAGATTTTATTGAATTATAAAAGATCTAGAACTGTCTAGATCCTAGAACTGTAGTGTACAGCTCTGCTTCATCGTGTAGCAGGGCAGGAACTGTACCAAAAAGTTTTCTCTCCCTTGAGTTCCCCTTTAATAGCTAAATATAATGTATTGGGGAATTTATTCTCATTGACCTTCAGATTTCTTGATTGCTTGATTGAAGTTATTATGAAATATCAGTTATCACAAATTTAGCTCCCAAACTATTTATATGTTCATGTAGCTCTTTCAAAGACAAGTCCAGCAATACCTTTATATGGACAGTCTGCTTTTCCGATATTGAAAAATTTGCATTTGAATTGATATGCAAGTGAGGCTGAATGGCTATTGTAGATCTGAAGCCTCTGTCATAACAGCTCTATTCCTCTTCCAACACTGCATATTACTTCTTGACTGTCAGCCTCTATGCTATATGACTTCAGGGCAATAGAGCTATGAGTCAAGCAGGAGGAGGCAGCACTGGTCAGGAAATAGAGTACTGGAGTGATAGAGGCTTCAGATCTACAAAGCCCTTTAGCGTTACTTACATATCAATTAAAATACAGATTTCTTAGTATCGGAGGAACAAACTGACCATGTAAAGGTATTTCTGGACTTGTCCTTGAAAGAGCTACAGCTCATATAAATAGTTTGGAGGGTGAAATCCTACTGACAGATTCCATGTAATGAAATATTACTATTACTACTAGAAACAATTCAGTAAATAACATTGCATTGTAGAATTTCTATTAAAACAATTTTCTAACATATGAGTTATGAAGGTTGAGCACAGGTAACCAGCCCTTTAACAGTCTATTTTATGTGTGTACCGATGATACTAGCGCAGATCGAAATTATTGGTTATCAGCAATGCTATTGTCTTACCCAAAGAAACTCTGGCGGGAACTGCTCTTCGATCTATCCAGAAAGAGACCCAGGAAAGCATGACCATTAGGTCGCCGGAAAATAAGTTTGTAAGAGGAAGAAAAAGATGTGCCGCCTCAATGTGAAATTAATGTACAGGCGATTATACCATCCTGTGAGAAAGAAAAGTAACATTTTATACAGAAAGGGTGAATCTGCTAGTTATTGCACAACATTGGGAGTGCACTCAACAGACAGCTCTTGTACAGTATCTATATATTTAACTTAGTGGTTATCACTTTAAAAAAAAATTACTTTAAAGGAAAGGAAACAACGCTGGGGATATTGAGATCTTTATCAGAGAAAAAATACTTCTGACTGCTGTTAGAAATTTTGGACATATTTGGTGATAAAAGGTAAAAGGTAGTCAATGTAGAAGGTGTTAACTTCGCAGTGCCGTAGATAAGAAGGTGCCAAGAAATAAATCATTATTACAACTGATTCATTGCTACACTTTGATAAAAGATAAGCATTTACTAAAAATCCAACATTGAACAAGGCTCAACAGGTCATTAGCGGTCATTGGCAGTCACAGAATTTCTTACGCCTGCAGCTGACCTACAATGACCTATGGAGCCTCATTCTGAGAATGAAGCTCCATAGGTTGGAGTAACTTCTGGTCATCAGCAGATATAGAATTTTCACGTGAGAAATTCTGTGCCTGCCACAGACCATGAGGAACCTATGGAGAACAAGGCTCCATAGGGTTCGATGGACATTGTGGGACATTACACCAATGGATTACATCAGAACTTTGATTATTTTTTTAATTAATAAATTGGTGAATCAGGGAGCGTAAGGAGTCTTTATTCAAATAAAATATTTTCCCAGTAAGGAAAAGTAAAGAGTGAGAGCTCACCATAACGATTGCACAACATTGATTATTTCGCTGGTAATCTACCAAACCGGGGTGCTATTCTTGGCTGGTTAAGCACAGCATGTAAACAGAAGAAGGAAGAAAAAAAGCACATCTATCCGGCAAGTAAAATTATAAGCATTCTTTATTCAAAAAACCCTTAAAACAAGTGTGCAGTGGAATCCTTAGCAAACAGATTAAAAATGTTTTGCTGTGACACGTTTCTATCATTAGACGCCCTTAATCATAGAACAAGAGAAACATTTTTAATCTGTTGTTTTTTGAATAAAGAAGAACTCTAATTCAATTTTACCTGCCAGATGGGTGTGCTTTTTCTTCCTTCTATTTTTCCCAGTATCTGTTTTATTTTTAACTGTACATTTACAGGGTTAGTAATGGGGGTGTCTGAAAGACACCTCTCAATTCTAACCCTTGGGCTTAATGACAGCTGTAAATTCACAACTGACATCAACACTAAAAATATTACCCTGATTGTTACCAGATGAGGGCAATTGGGAAGAGCCAGGGCAACTCGCCAGAACTGGCGCATCTAATGGATGCTACACTTCTGGGGTAGTTGCAGACTGCTATTGTTAGGCCGGAAGGGTGAAATAACCATGGGCTTCCCTAGCCTGGTAATACCTGCCCTTTAAATAAATAATTTTAAAAATACCATGGGGTCGCCTAATTTTTGATGACCAGTGAAGGTAAAGCAAACAGTTGAGGGCTTCAGCTGGCAGCTGTCTGCTTTACCTTGGCTGTTTATCAAAAATAGACAGGACCCTATGTAATTTTTTTTTTATTTATTCCCTATGAAATTTATTTGCAGGACAGTTTGTACTGCTCTTATCCTTATTTTGTTTCCTTTTTTTAGCCCCCTAGCCCTATGCGACCATTTTACATCCATTTTACAGCATCAAAGTTCTGGTCACATTTACTTATATGGAGTTTGAGGTCTGGGGTCAAGTATGGGTAACAAACTGAATTTTTCACTAAAGTTCAGCCAAACTCGGGAATCCAAACATTCACAGGTTTCCACTCATCTCTAACAATGACCATTTAAGTTTTAAACAGTTACCCTTATTAATGTCACCATTAATCTATGTAAAACGTTTGGCTTGTTCAATTCTACAGGGTGAGCCATTTTATGAATGCACCTAAATAAAAAGGCAATGGATTGGTGATATCAACTTCCTGTTTGTGGCACATTAGTAATGGGAGAGGGAAAACTTTTCCAGATGGGTGGCAACCATGGAGCCATTTTGAAGTTGGCCATTTTGGATCCAACTTTATTTTTTTTAATGGAAGAGGATCATGTGACACTTGGTTTTAATGTAACTTTATTGTTTCATGAAGTTTATTTAACAAGATATCTTAATCATGTAACAATTTCAGATATCCAGTGGCATTGAGGTTTCCATTGATGAAGAATGGCCCCACTATCTTTGTACCCCATATACTACACCATACCATCAATTTTTGTGTTCTAACAGTCTTGGAGGGATCTATCCACTGTGGGTTAGTGTTAGACCAATAGCGGTGGTTTTGTTTGTTAACTTCACCATTCACGAAAAAGATTGCCTCATCACTCCTCTGAAGGCAATTGTCTATGCTGTGAAGAAACGAGATGTGCAGCATCTGAAACAATGGATACTGGAAGCCTGTGCTAGCATTTCTTCTGTAGTGTTGCTATCAGTGTGTCAAGAGTGGGAGAAGAGGGTTGCATTGACAATCCAACACAATGGGCAGCACTTTGAACACATTTTATAAGTGGTCATAAACTTGTAAATAACTCATGAAAGAATAAAGTTACATTAAAACCAAGCACACCATTGTTTTTCTTATGAAGTTCTCAATAAGTTTAATGTTGGATCCAAAATGACCGACTTCAAAATCGCCGCCATGGTCACCACCCATCTAGAAAAGTTTTCCCCCTCCCATATACTAATGTACCACAAACAGGAATTTGATATTACCAACCATTCCCATTTTATTTAGGTGCATCCATATAAATGGCCCACCCTGTACACTGACATTTCATTTACCTGTACTGCTGTAGAATGCGAGTCTAGATGTGGTATGGAATTTCTGAATCAAGAACTGAGATAATGAAATCTTCTCATCTGTTTTCAAAGACTCATTTCCTTTTTTCCAGTAAAGCATCAGATCTTCATCAGTATAAGCATCTATTAATAAAAAAAAAACTATACTGTAATCGCAAACAGTTAAGAAAAATTACTTGTAGACATGGCATACTTGCAGAAGTTACCAGTCTGATCTCAATTCTGAATGAATGCATGAATGAATGAATGCATTGCCAGGTCATTACATATGTGGTCAAGTTGAGACTTATTCTTTTAGAACAATGCAAATTAATTTATCAACATTAGAGATAGGCAAACCAGCAGATCTGTGTGTTCAGCAGACCTGGACGAAATTTTTTTTAAAGTTTAGGTTCGGGACTGGACTTGACCAGAACTTGAGTCCGAATCACTAACCCAAATATAAGTCTATGGGGAGATAAAATTTATAGTTATAAAATGGTGGCTAGAGGGGCGGGGGATGCAAAGGGAAGCAAAATGGGGATTAAAGCAGAAGAATTATAGCTACTGAGACTCCAGTGCTCTGGTCCCACTACTTCCGGGTCCCACTCATTATCCTCATCAATTATTAATTGGACTGGCTCAAACAGCCAATCACAGATGCCCACTCTCTATGACAACATCTGTGATGGGCTGTTGCGTCCTCCACCCATTGTGCCGGCATCTGTGATTGGTTGCCATTGGCAATGAACCTGCCGTCATAGCGGTGTAAAAATAAATAATTTTTAAATTTTGCATAGTGGTCCCCTATACTTTTGATTCTCATCGCAGATAAAGCAACCAGCTACAGGCTGCCACCCCCAGCTGTCTGGTTTTACCTTGGATGGCAATTAAAAATACAGAAGAGCCCATTTTTATTTAAATTGTTTAAAAAAAATAATTTAATAAAAATACATTGGCTTTGTCCTATTTTTGAATGCCAGCCAAGGTAAAACTAGGCAGCTGGAGGATGGTATTCTCAGTATGGTGAAGCCATGGCTATTGGGTGCCCTTGCTACAGAATAGTAGCCTGCAGCTGCACCAGACGTTGGTGCATTCATTAAAAGCACCAAATCCTGGCGCTTTACCCAGCTCTTTCTGATGCCCTTGCGTGGTGGCATTGGGTGATAGAAGGGGTTAATGACAGCTGAGTGTTGACAGATTGGTAATTTCCTTTATGAGACTTGACCCCCCAAAAAAAACAGGTCTGAAGCAGTCCAACATGCAACATCCATAGACTATCCTGGCTCTTCTGCATCCAGAGGCGGCAGTGACGGAAAAAGTATCCTACTGCTGCAGTCTCTGGGATCACTTTGATAGCTGCAGGGAGCGGTGACAGCACTGAGACACTGAGGGTTTCCTTGATGCTTTCAGTGAACTCAAGTGACCCCGCTGCCAGATTGCAAGACATGGAGTCACAGTTGTTCGGCAATCCAGCAGGAGGCTCAACTGAGTTCACAGCAGTAGTTTCCCATGCCATGAACTCAGTTGAACCCACCATTTGGCAATGGGGTCATCTGAGTGCACCTACAGCAGTGAGGAAGCATTCAGTGACTTCACTGCTCCCCCGTGGCTGTCAGTGAACTTAGGTGACCCCGCTTCCAAACTGTCGAATTGTGGAACATAGCGGCACAGCCTCAAGGCAATCCGGCAGCAGGTTCCACTGAGTTCACTGACAGCAGGGGGAAGCCCTCACTGATGCTTGTTCCACAGCTGTAGCCTCTGAGAAGTAGCAGAACCAGGATCTTCAAAGAACATTATATGTTGCATTGTTTCAGAACTGGGTTGTTTTGGTGGGTTAATAAAGTGGTAAAAACGGTTTGTGTGTTTTTACTTCAAATAAAGGATTTTCTCCTTCTCCTCATTGGGGGACACAGGACCGTGGGTGTTATGCTGCTGTCCACTAGGAGGCGACACTAAGCAGAATCTGCAAAAGAGTTAAGTGGCTCCTCCTCTGCAGTATACACCCCTGGAATAGGCACTGCCTCACCAGTTTTTTGCTTAGTGTCGAAGGAGGCACACGTCCATTTTTACTCTCTATTTTTTCTCATCTTTTTTCTTCCAATGAAGAAAAGTGGGTCCGGCGTGGCCCCCGGCATGCTCCTTCCTCGGCCACCCACTGTTGGGGCGCTGGGTTGAGGTTGAGAATCGTTACATATGCCGTACTCCTTTCTCGGCCTCCCACTGTTGGGTTGCTGGGTTAAAGTTGAGACAGCCCAGCATAACATCCACCTTCCTCACTCCCTCGGGGTCCTGAGTTGAAGCCAGAGCTGGACTACCTGCCAGATGACGTCCCCCTAATCACCCTCTGGGTGCTTAGGCTGAGGCACCACATGTACCAGCAGCACATGCTGCATTCTGGGCTGGGACTCTAGATGGATGCCTGTAGAAGCACAGGCTCAGAGACGACCCCCTAATCACCCTATGGGTCATTAGGCTGTGGCACCACAGGTACCAGCAGCACACACTGCACTCTGGGCTGAGATTCTGGAGCAGTCCCCCTAATCACCTTGTGGGCTATTAGGCTGAGGCACATGGCTGCTTGCAGGAGCGTAGGCTCACAAGCGCAGCTGCACTTATCTCCCCAGGATCCAGGTGGGGTCCAGGTACAGCCCCACTCAGCCCTGCACTCCTTCCAAGGACCTGGGACAGAGTCTGTTCCCCTTCTCCCTGCACAGCTCCCTCAGCCCAGGCAGGGGAAAGAGGTACCCTGCTCCCCCTATGCTGCCCCTTCAAAAGCAGGCAGCACGGTACCTGGGGTGGCAGGGATCCATGGCCCCCCTCGCTGGCAGATCAGAGGTTCCGGATGGATTCTGGACCTCCACGCCGACCCCCCGCCATCCGCGGGTCCACAATTCACGCTAGGCCCCGGCTTCAGGCCTAGCGTGGAAGGCACCGCCTATCCCCGCCCACCGCCCGCCCTCCGGATCGCGTCATATGACGCTGCGCCGCATCACAGAGAGGGGCGGGAGGTTCCCTGGGCGCTTGTATTGCGCGCCCATTCAGGCTCCCGCCCCCTCCTTGTTCCTCCTGGCGGCGCCAAAATGCCCTGGGCGCCATTATGAATGTGGGCACAGCACATAGTAGGCAAGGTAGCCATACACAGTGTAGCTGCTATGGGGGCTTACAGGCTATGGGAGCATATATCATGGCCAGCAGGGATGGTTTCCCTGCTGCAGCTCTCCCCCCCCCTCCCTGTTCACCAGGGTGACAGGCTGTGGGGCAGATACAGGACTGCCAGCAGGGATATAGTTCCCTGCTGCAGCTTCCTCTCCCCCTGTGCACCATGTGTTACAGACTATGACACTTGTGACAGGCTATGCCACGGGTCATAGGCTATGCCATGTGTGACAGGCTACATAGGCGTTTACGAGGGCCAGTACAGCAAGGAGCTGACAGACATATTCTGCCCTGAAATACTCTGTGCTGCTGTGAATACAACTTCATTATCTGCTGCAGCACAGTGCTGTCCTGACTGACATCATAATGAGTGTACTGTGCCCTTCATGATCTCTCCTGACATACTCTGTGCTGCTGTAAACCTTTTTCTTTTCAGCAGCTATACATAATGCCAGTGAAGAAATTAGGCGTCAGACTATTCTCAGTACGCTTTATTCTGTGTCGTTACAGTAACACGGTTTCGCCTATGTTCACATCCGGCGAGCAGAGTTCCTCTGCCTAGTGCGGGGGACACACTAATAGGCACAGCCTGGATTTCCTTACACCGTGTCAGCCAATGATGCCAGTACCTATCAGAGCACATAACGCTACATCTAGATAGACTGTTATTGCGTCTGCGACTATGTCACAGTTTATGAGAAACTAGTATGCAGCAGGATGATGGCTCCGACATCTGATGGTTTTCGCCCTTTATGCATCTCTAAATCAAAAATGTCAATACTTCGAACATTCAACTGTGTCACAGGACACAAGACCGTACCCATGGGACCCTCAGCGTCCCACTTACCATAAGGGAGTTTTTTGTTGGGTTTGGCCTTCATGGCAGGGTTCGTGCGGTACCCTATCTGACAACAAGTTTTCCCTAGGGACACAGTTCTGCTGGACAGAACACAACAGCAGGCATCAGAGTCCGCTACCGTACGTTAAGGATGCCAATCGCGCAGCAGACAGTGCCTCACTCGTCGTCGGCAATCCAGATTCCAACCTTTTGGGAATTCATTTAGCGGATCATTGTCCAGATCGACCCAAACTCGATCAACGCACATGTAGCACAGACAACCCTCCAAACTAGAGCCCCCCTTAATTCAGGGAGTCATTATGCCTGTGTTACACGCAGAGCGTGTTTAAAGGTTCTATGCCTGTGCTACACGCAGAGCGTGTTTAAAGGTTCTATTCCAATTTCCTTGTTGCCCATAAACAAGAACGTACAGTACGTTCCGTGCTAGACTGATACAGCTAGATAAACATGCCTGGGACAGATTTTTCCGCATGGATTCTCTCCGCTCCATAATAATGTTTCATGGAACACGGAGAATACCTTGTATCCTTAGATATACAGGACGACTACCTGCATGTTCCTCTTGCAGCGACTTATCATATTTTCAATTTGCAAAGACCATTCCTAATTGTGGCGTTTCCGTGCACACTTGTTACAGTTCCCTAAGTGGTCACAAAGGTTATGGCAGTCGTCTGGTTTTCCTGCGTTCCAGGGACGAGGTTACTCTTCCATACCTGGACGATTACTCCTCAACACACGACCTTCAGGGATTGAGAACGCAGCGTTTCTATTACGGTGAACACTTCATCAGGACTTTGTTGCCTGGTCACCCTCCACAAGTCTACGCCAGTTTTTTCACTGCAGTCTTTCGTATTTTCGGAATACAGTTCAATACATTCAAAGCAGCAGTCAGACTCTTCCGAGACTAGACATAGGCACTTCAACTAGAAGTCCACACTCTCCTTCTAGGTCTCCTCAGCCTGTCGGAACTGACATGACGGTCAGAAGCAGGACGGTGGCAGCACTGGTAGTTATTCCTTGATGCAGCTGCTCCTCAGGCCTCCCCGGTTATCCATGCTCACGTCATGAGATAACATTGTACGATCGTATCAGGAGGTGTCTTCTTCCAGTACCAGCCGTATAGTATCTCCTGTGGTGGCTCAGCCACTCGCTAGTACGCAGGGGAAGTATTTTCTTCTGCCAAGTTGAAGGGTACTATTCACCAACGTGAGTCGGACAGAATGACATGCGCTGTACCTCCATCTCAACACTCTGAAGAATTGGTCCTGTTTGGAATCAACGGTACTCATCGTCCCTTGGGAGATTTGGGCGATATTTCCAACACTGCAGATTTGATTCCTTCTTCTGGCGGACTGCCATGTCAGAAGGCAGTCTGACAATGCCACGGCTGCCCCACAAATACTGTATGATCCCCTACAGTGCATTCCTCCACACGCACAGTATAATGACCCTACTGTACTTCCTTCAACTACCACAGTACAGTATGATCCCCAACTATGACCCCCGCCCAGCCCCTCCATGTAGTATAATGGACCTATGTACAGTATAATGGCCCCCAATACAGCCCTTAAATAGCCCTTCATAAAGTATAAAGGCTCCCTTGTAGCCCTCCAAGTATTATCATGCCTCCCGCAGAGCCCTCCAAATATTATAATAGCTTCCGTGTAGTATAATTGTCTCCATATAATATAATGCACCCCATAGTATTCCACATAGTATATTGCACCCCCAAATTCCTCCATATATTATGCACCCCCATAGTCCTCCATATACTTTAATGCACCCCCATAGTCCTCCATATAGAATAATGCACCACCACAGTCTTCCATAAAGTATATTGCACCCCATAGTCCTCCAAATAGCATATTGCAACCCCACAGACCTCCATATAGAATAATGCACCCCCACATTCCTCCATATAGTATAATGCACCCCATAGTCCTCCATATAGTATAATGCATCCCTATAGGTTTCCTTATAGTATAATGCACTCCCATAGTCCTCCAAATATTATAATGGGCCCCCATTGTCCTCCTATATTATATTGCACATTACATAGTTTCCCATCAGTGTACTCACTGATTGAAAAAAAGTAAATACTCACCTCTCTTTTCGCTGCTCCGGTCTCCTCAGCATCTGCTCTGCATGTCTCAGCACAGTGGGGCTCAGTGATGACATCATCGTGCTCCGCTGTGCTGAGCTGCAGAGGGTGGACAGCGGCAGCCGGGACTTGGGAGAAGAATGCTGCTGGCAGAGGCAGCTGGGACTATAGGAATGGCAGCTACCACTGGTACACACACCTTGTACGCACACGGCTCCGCATGCCCCATACATACATGGCTCCGCTCCGTACACCTAGTACACACGTGGCTCCACTCCGTACACCTCGTACACACGACTCAGCCCTGTACAACTCGTACACATGCGGCTCCGCTCTGTACACCTTATACACACACGGCTCCACTCTGTACACCTTGTACACATTCGGCTCCACTCCATACACTCCGTACACATGCAGCTCCACTTCGTACATCTCGTACAAACAAGGCTCCGCTCCATACATCTTGTACACACGGCTCCGCTCCGTACACCTCGTACACACTCGGCTCTGTTCTGTACACCTTGTACACACATCACTCCACTCTGTACACCTCGTACACACTAGGCTCCACTCCGTACACCTCGTACACACTCGGCTCCGCTCCGTACACCTCATACAAACACGACTCCGCTCCATACACCCCGTACACACGCGACTCCACTCCATACACCTAGTACACTCTTGGCTCTGCTACATCCACACTGTAAATCTCTCCTGACCCCACACATAAACTTCACCTCATCCACTTCTTCACCTCTTCACTTCATCCTGCACAGTGGAGGCCTGCATACACGGAGAAGCTGATTATGCGATCCCCGAGTCCTCCCCTCCATTGACATCATCACAGGTCCTGTAAGTGTGCTGCTCTACAGGTGGGCTCACACTGCTGGGGAGGTGTAACGCAGCAGCGGCGGCCAGGACTATAGGAGAGGGAGCGGCATCTGCATGGGGCCACGCTACCACCAGGCGTCCCTGCGGATGCCGCCCCCTAGGCTTCGCCACCTGAGGCAGACTTTTCATGTCGACTCATGGATGCTGTGGCCCTGCCTAATAATACCAAGCTAGGGCTTAATTACAGCTGTCAATACTCAGCTGTCGTTAAAGGGGTTTTCCATGAATAAAGTTAATTTTAATCAATAGATCTTGGAATAATAATGATTTCCACAAATGGATGTGTTTTACCCCTTCATGACTCTGGAATTTTTGTTTTTCATTTTCGTATTTTGTTCCCCTGCTTCCAACAGCCATAACCTTTTTATTTTTCAGTCAATATAGACATATGAGGGCTTGTTTTTTGCGGGACGAATTGTACTTTCAGATGCAATCATTTATTTTACCACATAGTGTACAGGGAAATTGCAAAAAAATTCCAAGTGCAGTGAAATTGCAATAAAAGTGCAATTACACATTCGTTTTTTGAGTTTTTTAGTCACCATGTTCTCTATATGGTAAAATTGACATGCCGGTGTGATGCCTTAGGTCGGTACGAGTTTGTAGATGTCAAACATGTATATCTTTACATCGTATCTAAGTGGTGAAAAAAAATTCAGAAGTTTGAAAAAAAAAAAATCACACTTTTTGCGCCATGTTCTGCGACCCGTAGCATTCTCATTTTTCGTGATCTGGGGCTGTGTGACAGCTTATTTTTTGCTTCTTCAGCTGACATTTCTAATGATACGATTTTTGGTGGATGCGCTGTTTTGATCGCCTGTTTTTGCATTTTATAGCAATGTTGCGGCGACCAAATAAATGTAATTTTGGTGTTTGAACCTTTTTTTCCATTACACAGTTTAAGGCTCTCATTAATTGATTTTATATCTTGATAGATCGGGCATATCTGAACACGGCAATACCAAACGTGTATTTTTTAAATTTTTATTAATACTTTCATTGTAACAGGGCTGATTTGAACTTTTATGTTTTTTTGTTTTTTTTAAAATGTTTGTAAAACTTTATTTATTCATTGATTCTTATTTTTACACAGCCCCATAGATAGGCACCCTGCTGCACCATCCAATCGCTTCTGACAGATACCGATGAGCTGCAGCACATCTGTATCTGTCAGAATTGCGGACGGTGACTGTTTGGCAGTGCTTGCCAACCACTCACCGGAAGTGCTCCGTGACAGCTTCCGGGGTCAAGCTAGGACTGTCACGTGAGCACCTGAGATCTCACAATAATATCTCTGGTTCCACGCCGTGGCACCTTTGGATCCTGCTGTCAGTGTTTGACAGAGGGATCCTAAGGGTTAACAGCACCGATCGGATCCTGGATCCGATCAGTGCTGTTAGCCCAACATCCCAGCTGATGAGATCAGCTGAGATATTGGGCAAATGATGTGAGCTTCGGCTCACATCAAACCCCGGTAACCAGACCATGACGTTGTACAACGTCATGGGTTGAGAATGGGTTAAAAAATATATTTCTGTCCTGAGATAATTTTATATATGTGTCCCAGCTATGTACAGTTTAATTTTTGTTTCTGACCGTGCACAGAACACGATCTGATCAAACCACTTCTAGGCAGGGGAGGAAGTAAAAGAGTATACAGACATTACAGCACGGGATCACAGCTGATTCTTATTATAAGGGAAAACATTTCTCTGCCTCTTTATAGAAAATGTTTTACCTCAAAGAAACAATTATTTGTGATCCTGTGCTGTAATGTCTGTGTACTCTATTTTGTCCTACCCTTCCCAGGATCAAACCAATGGAAGGTCAGAAACAAAAATGAAACTACGTAGTAGGACAACATTTATAAGATTATCTCAGCACAGGAACATTTTTTTTTTCTTTTATTGAAGATAAAGAGATACCAAAATACCAGCGGAGGAAAGGTATACAGAGTCAGTGAGATAAATATCACCAAGTTCAAAGTAAGACGGGAGTTTTACAGAATAACAATCCCGGTCCCACCAACACCCCCTTCCCGGGGCACGAATCAAACTATGTGTGGCTATTCAATCAAGCTTGACCGGCGAGTTACCCGCGAGTAGCTCTCTCATGTACCAATCCGTGAACTGGAAGCACCCATGGATTGCCTGATGGATAGATAGTGGCTGCATGTTTATATAGTAAGACCATGTAAAGAAGAAGTGTTCTGCACAATTTTCCTTTTGAAGTATGGATTCTATCCAATCCATTCTGAAAAGATATTCAACCTTCATGGTAATTAGACTTATAGAAGGGGCAGTGTCCTGTGCCCATAAATGAAGAATACTCTTGCGAGTAGCCGCTGCCCATATACACAATATGCGTCGTTGTCGAGCAGAGAGTGTAATCAAACGATCTTGTTGCAGTGTATTAAACAACGCCCACTCCGGGGTTAGAGGGAAATGTATATCAAAAGTATTGATGAGATATTATTATTATATTATTAGGGCATTCCCAAAGACAATGAAATATGTTGGCCGGAAAGTGTCGGCATTTGAGACAGGACGGGTTACCCGATGGGGACATTTTGAATTTAATCTACGGGGAGATATATGCTCTATGAAAAATCACGAGAGCCATAGTTAAGTAACTATCATATGGCAAAACTGTGTTAATGCGCTGTGTGGCCATCAGAATGTCTTGCAATGTGCAAATACATGTGAGACACCTGGAAAGCTATACACAGGTATATATCACCTTATAGCATACACTATCTATGGTATACATCCATCCGGAAGCTATCATCACCTAAACTTCTTTTCTAGGTTATAAGTTTGTCAAAAGCCCGCAGATACCTAAAACTATATATACACCAGCCTAACACTAGTGACTCCCTGACTGAATATAGCAGGTAAATCAGTTAGTTACTTTATTTTCTTGACCCTATATGGACTTATCCATAGCTTTCCCACTCTGTTGTATCTTTTTGTCTTTGGTACTCTTTTCTCAACATGGATACTGGTACCACGTATATATTATACAACTGAAATTCAACTAGACATGATGTTACTGTAAATATGTAAATAACTTGACTCATATGTGTATCATTGTACAAGCTTTAGGCTACGTTCACACATTTGCGTATTTTGCTGCGCTTTTTTGCGCGCGCGCTTTTTGCCGCGTTTTTCGGCCGCGCAAAAAAGCGCAACAAAATACGCAGGGGCTTTCACACACTGCGCTTTCTTTACTCCAGAAAGCGCAGTGATGTCACAGAGGGGAGGAAAAATCCTGCTTCCTCCTCCCCTCTGTGACCGCCCATTAGATTTCGCAGTGTATTAATATACACTGTGAAATCTAAATTAAACAGAGGAAAATGTATGGAAAATAAAAAAGAATGAATACTTCACCTCTCCGACGCCTTCTCCCGCTGTCTGGTGCCTTTTGCCGCTCTCCGGTACCAAGTGAGAGGTGTACTGAGAAGACCTGTGGTGACGTCAGAGGGGGGGCGTTCCCGGGGTGTTCCCAGCGCTGATTGGCTGTTCGCGGTCATGTGATATGTATCACATGACCGCGAGTGCCCGGGAACGCCCCTCTGACATCACCACGGTCTTGTCAGAAGAGATCTCACTTAGAACCGGAGACCGGATAGCGGCAGAAGGCACCAGAGAGCGGGAGAAGGCGTCGGAGAGGTGAAGTATTCATTCTTTTTTATTTTTCATTCACTTGCTTTTGTTTAATTTAGATTTCGCAGTGTATATTAATACACTGTGAAATCTAATGGGCGGCCACAGCTGTCAAAGAGGGGAAGAGGAAGCAGGATTCTTCCTCCCCTCTGGGAGAATACGCAGAAGTAGCTGCGTAAACATTTGACATATCAATTGTTTATGGAGCTGTGCTTTCTCCCGGAAAACGCAGTGCGTATTTTTACGCAATGTCTGCACTGCAAAGTGAATTTCCCATTCACTTTGCAGGCAGACAAAAGGCACATTGCGTATTTTGAAAAGCGCACATAAAAAAACGCGGCAAAATACGCAATGTGTGAACGTAGCCTAATATTGTACA
This sequence comes from Allobates femoralis, assembly GCA_033576535.1. NCBI lineage: Eukaryota > Metazoa > Chordata > Amphibia > Anura > Aromobatidae > Allobates > Allobates femoralis. The sequence continues at coordinate 277,377,660 of JARQOC010000001.1, forward strand.
CTTATTATTTTATGCTTAGTGACTCTGTGAACAAGGCCTAATTGGAGGCCGAAACGTTGTCCTGCCAGTCACCTACTACAACTGTGTTTGTTTTGAAATAAATCACCTTTAAGCAAAACGAAAAAACCTGAATGAGTGCTTGGATTTAATTCTCATGATATTGTGGATCTTTGATCCTTTCCATGAGCACCATCAATTTCATCTTAACTGGTGTGCTGGTCTTTAACGACTATTGAGCTTAGTGTTGCCACATGGTTTTTTTTTTGCCTTCCTCTGGATCAACATGTTAGGCTATGCGTTGAACTAGATGGACTTAAAGTCTTCCTTCAACCTTAAAAAGTATGTTACTATGTAACTCTTTCTATCAACCTAATTCCACCTCACCAGGGCATTGGGAAGAGCTGGGTAAAGCCCCAGAAATTGGCACTTCTAATAAATGCCAATTTCTGGGGCAATGGCAACCAATCACAAATGTCAGCATAATGTGTGGGGGCGCAACAATCAACAACAGATGCTGTCAGTGAGAGTGGGCATCTGTGGTTGGCTGTTGGAGCCAGTGCAGTGAATAAAGATGGAGTTAATGAGCGGGATCCGAAAGTAGTGTGCCTGTAGCCATTGGAGACTTCGTAAAGGTACCATTACACAGTACTAGATCATGAATGATATCGCTCAAATGTCACGGGTTTGGAGTCGTTCAAACAACATTGTATGGCTGGCTTCACAATGCAGTTTTTTCACTGATCAGTGTCCATCCAGTTATTGTGCCAAAACCCGAAGAGGAACCAGGAGAGGAACTTGCAGAGAGAACAGTATAATTGAAAGATTGACACCTGTTTTGGAGACACTCCTGGTTTTGGCACACAAACTGGATGGACACTGATCAGTGAAAAAACTGCAGTGTGAAGCCAGCCTTACTACTTTGTTGCGTGTGACACCGAGATACAATTATGATAAATCGTTCATCGCGATTTGAGAACATGTTCTCAATTCAGACGATCCACGATCAGCCAACCTGCTGCATCGTTGTGTGTGACACCACAATAACGGTGTCGTTAACAACTTCCCCTATTGACAACAGTGATCAAATATCGCTCACTTGGTTCTGTTGCACGATATCTAGGCGTGTGACATCTCACCAACGATCTCTAAAAGTACCGTCACACGCGGCAATATTGCTTGCAATTTCACTGGCAATTTGCTGTTTGCAGTGAAATCATGGATACATTGTTCTATTTTCTTGCCGTGTACAAATGGAACAATGTGTCCATGATTTCACTGCGACCAGCAAATTGCCAGTGAAATTGCAAGCAATGTTGCCGCGTGTGACGGTACCTTAAATGATGTCCTAACGACTGCGTGCCCATGAGATCGTTGGTGATGTCCTTTCAAAATTGAAGCGTGTAACGGTACCTTTAGTGTAATGCCATTGTTTTATTGTCATTTTGTTTATTCTGAAAGCCCTCCTAGCTGAACCTGAACAGTAATACAGACTTCTCAGGAAAGTCTGTGTTGAGGGTTCATGCCTGAACAGTGGGTGTTGGGTATAGACCCCGAACTTTGCAATATGGGTTCACCCATCATTAATCAACATGATTTGAAATCAAATGTATTGAAAGATTTTGCAAATTGCTTTTTATCTGGTCCAACATGGCAAACAAGACATTACACATTTTTTCCCCACCAGCAAAGCATTTTCAATCAAGCTTTCCTATCTTTCATACAGCAAATTACTGGCAGCTGCTACTAATGGGGGCTTACAGAATATAATGGTATTGCATTGAAAAGTGGTTTTCTAAGGTGGTATTTAAAGAAGATGGTCCTTAGGTGTAATATATGATGGAATTAAAACTCTGTCTCCGAAAATCTGGTCTGCAGCGGTCTTTAAAAAAAACATTTTTTTTTGTCAAGGTTTTCAATGTATATCATTATGGAGTATGGTAACTGCTAAATTCACATGATTGTGTGTTTTCTGGATTTGACAGACAGATTTATTTAGATTATATAAAGATTAAAAACAAAATGTTATTAAAATGTAGACATTCAATTTTCAGTATTATTTTAAAGGAGTTATCTAGTTTATTGCAGTACATGAGCCACTATTGCTAAAGACTCCTCATCTTACCTGCGCTATGTACAGGGACATAACGATTGTGGCCACAGAGGTCATGACCAGACCTGGGATGATAGGAGCTTGTCAACCCTAGAACCTAATTAAGATGGTATCACGTCCTCGAGTACGCACATCCAGGTCCCTAAGTGGCACCGGACTCCCCTTGCCTGCATCCTCCCACAATAATATAAGAAGGAGAGCCCTCTCCTTCACCATTCTCCCCCTCTGCCAGCACCCTGATGTCTTAGCGCTGCGGAGCTCAGTGACATCACTACTGTGTGCCACGGTGCTGAGATGTGCAGAGTGCAGGATGCTTGCAGGGAAACCAGAGCAGAGAGGAAAGCAAGAAGCAAGGAGAGGTGAGTACTCATTTATTTTTTAATTAGTGAGTACACGGTGGCCTAAGGACTATGGTGATAGTGCATTAAATGATATGTGGGCGAATTATAGTACATGGAGGGATATGAGGCTGCATTATTATCATGCGCTTAGATGGCGCTGACATTGCTGGATGTTTCTGTGTATGTTTGTCTTTAAGAGCTGCATGGTTGATAGTTGTGAAGGTCCTGGCCTCCTGTGTTGTGCTCCAGAACTGCATTCACTATTAGGTTCAACTGCTGGTTGAGAGGTTAATGTGTGACTCACCTGGACTCCCCTCTCCCTAGCCTTTAAGTAGTCTCTCCTTCTGCCAGGTGGTGCTGCTGACAGAGTTTTACTCTATGCCTGGAAGCCGTGCTGTGCTGACCTGTGTGTTTGTGTTGCTGAAGTCCTTTCCTTTGAAATTGCTATATCCCAGTTCTGTGGAGGGAGGTGAGGGGGGAATAGCGCAGGGCTGGTGGAGGAGTTTTAGGGAGAGGCCGGAGGCCCGAACCTTCTCACCTTCAGAGATACCTTCGGGATCAGGGTCATTCAGGGTTCCTAGACTAGAGTCAGACGAGTCTTCCCTGGTCACCCTGCCCATAACTGCCATTCCCTCATCAGCATTCTCACTACACCATGACAATTATACTGTATGGAGGAATATGAGGCTACATTATAATATATGGAGGGATATGAGGCTGCAGTATACTATATGGATGGATATGAGGCTGCATTATACTATAATGAGGGATGTGAGGCTGCATCATACTATATGGATGCACATGAGGCTGCATTATAATATATAGAAGGATATGAGGCTGCATTTTAATATTTAGATGACTATTAGACTGCATTATTTTATTTAGAGGATAATGAGTATGTATTATAATAATAGGAGGACTATGGGGTGTTGCTTATGTATGGAGGACTATGGGATGCATTATAATACAAAGAGGACTATGGGAGTACATAATAATACTGTATATGGAGGATTATTGGGTGCATTATAATAACTGTACTACTATGGTGACGGGGGGAGAAAAAACATATATACCATGACAAGGAGCATATATACCATGAGGAGGACCATATATACCAGGATATAGGCCGTATTCCAGGAGGTGGACCATATATAGCAGGATGGAGACTATAAATAGCATAATGGGATGGGCCCATATGTAGCAGGATGGGTCCATATATAGCAGGATGGGGGACATTAATGCATAATGAAGTGGAAGAGGGGTCAATTTGTAAGTCTTTATAGGATTTAGAACGCCACATAGGGCCAATACATCTGACCAGCATGAAGGGGGGCATATATAGCAGGATGGGGGACATTAATGCATAATGAAGTGGAAGGCTGGGGTCACAGTAGCATTTTTCACATGCGTTTTTAAAGACCTGCGTTTTCAAAAACGCATGTAAAAAACGCACCCATAGGCCCCCAAGTTAAAAAACGCATGCCCTAATAGCCAAAAAGCATGTGTGACAGTCCCATGCGTTTTTGGAGCTTTTCCAAAAACGCATGCGTTTTTTAATATGGGGCCTTATGGGAAACGCATGCAAAAACGCATGTACAATTAGTGCCATTCAAGAACGCATGCGTTTCCCATAGGAGCCCATGTTAAAAAAACGCATGCATTTCAGAAAACGCATGCGTTTTTTTAACATGGGCTCCTATGGGAAACGCATGCGTTTTTGAATGGCACTAAAAGAGACTAATGTACCATGCATGCGTTTTCCATAGAGGCCCATGTTATAAAAACGCATGCGTTTTTCAAAACGCACAAAAAAATACTACAAGCACTATTTTTAGGTGCAGATTAAAAAACGCAGCCAAAAACGCAGGGAGCCATCACACACCTTAAAAAACTCATGCTGACATGAAAAAACGCATGAGTTTTGTTAAATCACTAAAAAAAACTCAAGTCAACTGTGACCACAGCCGAAGAGGGGTCAATTTGTAAGTCTTTAGAGGATTTAGAACACTTCAAGGGGCCAATACATCTGACCAGCAGAGAGGGGGGCAGGTCCAACTTTTACATCGGGGTCCATCTGACTCTAATTATGCCACTGTCTATGTAGTACATAATGAACAACAATTCTAAGTTATACCTGCCCACATATTGAGAGACGATTTTTTACAACAAATATATTTGAGTTGTTCTTGGCAGAAATATTAAAGGGTTGCTCAGCCTTGGAGAACACATATGCAGTCACCCCATGTGACTGCAAACTTGTGAATTCTCCAATTGGACAGGGTGCACAATGGGAGAATTCACAAGTTTGCAGTTAGGATTCTCTGGCAATGGGCCTTGGGAGGTCATGTGAGCACAAATATGTGATTTTCATACTTCGCATACTTACAGTGAAGCACCCGCCTGCTCCCAGCGCTGACCAGAAAATACTGACAGCACCCTGGCAGAATTCACAGGTGTGCAGCCTTTAATGTATGGACAGCTTTTGATAGGGTGCGTGCACACGATCAGTGTATGCAGCGTTTTGGACGCAGCGTCTTGCCGCTGCGTCCAAAACGCTGCGTAGTACAGTATAAGCATAGTGGATGGGATTTCCAGAAATCCCATCCTCACTACGCGTAACCCACCCGCAGAGAGTTTGGAGCTGCGGTGCGGGTTGCTGGAGTCCGTTCCTCCGCAGCATGAAATGTACATGGAAGCGGCTCCCATCGGGTGACTGCAGGGAGAAGCCGCCCTGCACCCGCTGCACACGGTGAGTACAGGGCTGCTGCAGTCTCCCTCCGGACCGTGTGCACGCACCCTAATTCAACATTTTTGTTTAGCACTTTTAGAGGCATTTAGTAGGTTAGTAGGTATAATTGTACTGGCTGGCATAGCTTTATTAGGGCCCATCCTGATGTCCTTTAAATTACCAATAAAAGGCAAGAAATAGAAACATTTCAAGTCAAACAATACATTGCTCTGGATTACTCACAGCTTTCAAGCTCCAAGGAACAAGTTTGAGTATCCAGAGGGAAACGACTGAAGTCCATGTTGCACATTGCAGTCACGGTAATTCTGAACAGAGTGATCAAGAAATAACATCAATTTAACAAAAAGTATAGTTCATATTAATTTCATAGAAGGTCCTTTCAAATATTCTATATGATTATTCATTTGTTAACGAGGACCTTTCACCTGATTTTTTCATTTAAACTGAGTAAACCTGCCAATTAGTTTTGCCTAACTAATTTTGGAACAGTTCTTTTTTTTCTGTGCCTCTTCAAGTTATGCCCATCAGTAATAATGGTGTAAATCTGACCTTCACCCAACTGGACATATAGTACAAAACTTCTCTGTAGGTGTTTGCTTTTTCTCCAGTGGCCGAAAAAAGCACAGCTATGCCCAAATAAAAGTAAAGTTTTGTTATATGCGCTAAGTTGATTGAATTGAATTTGCATCTTTACTACAAGGGGACATAACATTAGAAAAGAGGGACACAAAAGAAAAAACTGTATGCAGCCCCAATTTAAAGGGGTACTCAAGTTAAATTTTAAAAATCCAGTTAAATGTCATCTTTAAATAAATTTTATTTGTACTTCATTTTGTTAATATCGCAAAGACAGCCCACAAGTAATTAGACAGTCTGATTTTGGAAAATGCACTTTTATTCATAGCATTTTGTCGAGAAAAATGCCAGATACGCATGTTAAAATTTAGTTGTCTCTGGACTTGCTTTCGGCAAGACCTCCAATGTTTGTAGGTGTGACGCTGAGCAAAACATCGACTTGGTTCCTGAAAGATAGAGCTCCTTGCCTTACTGCTAAATATACTCAAGAAAAAGGCACCTGGAAGCTCCTATAGGCCAGTTATTTCTTTGACATGGCGTCTATAGACGATGTCTGAGCTATGCTTAGTCATGCAGTGAGTGGGAGAAACAAAATAATAATCTTGTAGTTGTTATACCTTGTTAATGGCTAATAAAAATAAAATAATTGATATCACAAAGCATCAAGCTTTCAAGACATCCTATTTCTCTTCCTCAGGCATGGTATATGTACAGGTGCATCAAATGAATTAGAAGATCATCAAAAAGTTCATTTGTTTCAGTAAGTCAATACATTAAGTGAAACATATATGTTATATATAGAGTCATTACAAGCAGAGTGATCTATGTCAAGGGTTTATTTCTGTAAATGTTGCTGATTATGTCATAAAGCCAATGAATACCCAAAGGTCATTATCTCAGAAAATTAAAGCAGTATTTCACGTCTTCATAAAATACTCTTTATTAAGTCAGGATATAAAAGCAGTGATGGCAAGCACAACGGTACAGACAAAACCTTTCTGGCATTTCTGACCTATGTCCAAACTTGAATGAGTATAAACAAGCAGCAGAAGATATGCAAACACAGCTTAATTAAAACAATGAACAAATAAGTATTAATAACAAAAAATACAGAAGAAAAAAAGTATTAGTATATCCAAAAATTGTAATTACACCTGCCTGGGGTGGAGATTGGAGGAGAGCTTTGTTAAATTGGGAAGAATATTGGATACTAATGCTTACATCACCACTTCAGCTAGGAGCAGGGGTTATAGTGCTGCAGTGTCACTTTAAATGTAAACCCTTTGACTCCTGTCATACACTCACCTTCCAGCAGCTTCATTTTTTTTCGGCACCACTTCGGTCCGCGACGCCATCTTATGCCCATAACATCTGACTATAAGTCAGAAGTTACGTCATAAGGTCTCAATGCATCTCTATGAAAGCCAGAACAAAGCCAGAATGAGGAACTCATAGAGTTACAATGATTTGTGTCTTCCAGGGTGCTCCATGAAACACTGGAGCTGCCGACAGGTCACACCTGCAGACCAACTGGAGCGGCAATGAAAAAAAAATTAAGATGCCAAAAGGTGATATATGACAAGTGAAAGACTTACATTTTAAGCACCACTCCAGTGGTGCAATAAAAAAAAAAAGCTGTAGTGTTGTTTTAATATCTCCTATCCTATGGGCGTAAACAAAAGATCCATTCTAATTTTTTATTAGTATTCTTATGGAATGTGTTTTTGGTATTTATAATTTCCTTTTTTTTTTTTCGTATGTGTTTTTTCTTATTCAACTTCATTGTTTTAATTTAGCATTGTTTGTATATCATCTGTCATTTGTTCATACTCATTTAGGCTTGGACAAAGTGTTGAGGAGAGCCATAGGATCAAATACTTAAGCAACCTTAAGACATAAGGGGTTAAGAGAAACAACCCATAGAGTGTATAATTTTACCTTACATAAGCTTATTTAAACCTAAACATGGCTGCCATTTCCTGTTTCATCACACTATTCCGTGCTCTGAGAGGAAGCTGGAATCCATAGAAGGACTGACCAATCACAGAACGACACATCGCCCAAGGATACTCGATGAAGACCACACCCCCTGTTGACCTCATGGATCAACCCATCCTGATGACCTCATGGACCAACCTACCCTGATGACCTCAAGAATCTGACTAACCCATTGCCCAATCTTTCAACCAATGAATACATTCACTTACTTTCATTCTCCGGCTAACGAGCCCCTTACTGAGTTTGTATAAGTCCATGACTGATTAAATAAAGGCCACTTGGAGCTATGCCATAACTGATTGAGGAGAGTTACATCTGACTGTGTGTCCAGTGTTATCCTTTCTATGCATGCACACGGTCCATATCTATTAGGCTAGGAGTAGGCAACTAGTGAATATTTCACAGTTTCTAACCTAACAAAAGACCAAGCCTGGTATCTTATACGTGTTTCCATCTTGCCATTAATATTTTTTTTTGTACCTATCTAGAATTTTTCAAGCTTCTGCTTGGACGATTTAGAAAGCAGAGATGGCTTTCTAAACTTGCGCAAACTACTTTAAATAAGGGTATTAATCTGTTTTTTTTCTACATGTATAGCAATAAACTGTATATACTGTATCATAAATACATTATATGGAGAAATGTTAATACAATAATATTGAGGATTGTACATAGCCATAATATTACTTTGTGCAAATAATTTGTGATAGCAAGTTACTTGTTAATTAATTCTGGAGTAGTATGAAGAGATGCTTAACAGCAAGAGAAGCAGTGATACAAAAATGATACTAGACATCACATGGTGTAGGTACTGTAACAGTCTACTACTGCTCATGCCATAACTCCCATTGGTAGTGAGAACTAACCTCATGCTGTAAAGTACTTGCCATCAGGATAAACTCGTAGCATGATGTTATCTGTAGTTGTATCATGAATGAAGGATCGCTTTGAATGCACAAAAAAGACATCAGGAACCCAGATTTTCTTTACTAGCCGACTATCAAAGGTCATGCTCTTATTTGTGGTGCTAGGGAATGACAGGCGTTCATCCTTCCAGTAATGTCTCAGGTACAGAGTCATTGTAAAGTCCTGTATAGTGAAGACAAGAAAAAAAAAAGTAATGAAATATAAAACTGATACTGGGCATTAAATTGACTTGAGTACAGAAACAACTTTTGCTGGAAATTTTCTCAGGGACTGAAACCCTAAGTACTGGAGCTTTACAGTATTTTATTTGTGTATTACGGTAAATAGTTTGTTAAATTTAAAAGAAAAAAGTAGAGATGAGCGGAATCTGGGTCCCCTGTGCCCTCCAGTGCTCTCTACAGATACAGGAGCTGTACAAATTTCTAAAAGGGAACTTGTCAGGTCATTTATGCCCTTAAACCTATTTACTACCTCTCCCTGAAGCTTCCTATTATATCCCTAGACATCCCTTTGTGATCTAATTTTGTAGTATAATGGTTTTAAAAATGCTTTTTAATAACTTACATTTTCCCCCATTGTGTAGATGGGTAGGTGTTCTCTAAGGGTTCTTGTCTCTCCTCGCTCCGTTGTTATCACACCCTGTTGGATGTGATAATGTAATTCAGAAGTACAGTCCCGTGTTTGAAATCTGTGGCCTCCTTCCTGGTATGACGCCGAGGTCAGCGTCATTTCCGGTCCTGAGCATTGTGGGTAATTGGGTGTACTTGCCGGTTCAGGAACATGCGCAGTGCGCATTCTAAAGCTGGCGAGTACACCCAATAATTCCCCACAATATGCCTGATTGGAAATGACGTGCAGTCATGCGCATTCCAGGAAGGTGCTGCCCACAGACTTCAAAGGCGGGACCTGCACTTCCGAATTACATTATCACGCCCACCAGGGTGTGATAACAACGGAGCAAGGAGAGACATGGACCCTTAGAGACGCCCACCCATCTACACAATAGGGGGAAAAATGTAAGTTATAAAAACTTTTTACAACCATTATACTACACATTTAGGTCAGACAGGGATGATTAGGGATGTAGTAGGAAGCTGCAGGGACAGATAGTGATAGGTTTGGGAGCATAACGTGGCTGACAGGTCGCCTTTAACTTCAAGAAGCCAAGGCTTGGCTTATTATTTGCTGGGCTGGTGAAACATCACCTACTAGTGCATCTCAATGAATTAGAATATTATAAAAATCAATGTCATATTGCCATATTTCAGGGTGGTTCTGGGAGCCCTATCTAATATATAAAGCTGAATGTGTGTGTTATGTGTGTATGTATATATGTGTGTATGTATGTATGTCCGGGATTGGCATCTACACCGTCGCAACTACAGCCACAAAATTTTGCACAGTCACACGTCTGGACCCCGAGAGCGTCATAGGCTATGTTGTGAGGCGAAATTTTAACCCCGCGCATTCCAATTCACCAAACAATATTGCCCCTATCTACATAATGGGGAAAAAGGGAAAGGAAAAGTGTTGGAGGAAAATCGACAGCTGTCAGCTATAGACACAAAATTTTGCACAGTCACACGTCTGGACCCCGAAAGCGTCATAGGCTATGTTGTGAGGCGAAATTTTAACCCTGAGTGTTCCAGTTCACCAAACAATTTTGGCCCTATCTACATAATGGGGAAAAAGTGAAAGGAAATGTGTTGTAGGCAAATTGACAGCTACCAGATGTGAACAAGAGGGACTTAAAGAATGAGAGTGATGCCGCCAAAGAGTATATACCATACAGTTGCTAAGGTGGGGCCCCGACATAGGATACTCACCACACACGGGGATATGAACACACACACAAAATGCGCCTCACACTACCACGTGCTTGAACACATATACCACCCTCAGCACACATTTCACCACACATACACCAACCTCGCCACATAATCGCCCTAAAACACACACAAGTCTGGTATTATCCTTCAACAATAAAAATCTGATTAATAAGAAGCAAAACTATAAGAGAAACAAATGTACCATATAGGAAATACGGCAGCTGTCAGTCACTTGAGCTGTCTATTATGTGTATGTGTGAGTTAATATATACTGTCAGGGGGGAGGGTTTCCTGTTGCCTGGGGATTTATCAGGCTGCCAATAGCAACCAATCACAGCTCAGCTTCTATTTTGCTACTGTTAATCTGAGCTCTGATTGGTTAATATAGACAACAAAGGACATTCTCAGTAAAGCTTCTGTGAGGTAATAGGATGTCTGTGAGGTAATAGGATGTCAGTTAGGGTGTGTTGGTGGAAAGGCTGATGTCAGTCACATTACCTCTATGTGAGAGGATATAGGAACTGCCAGTTACAGACTATTTTTACCACAATAATGCCTCATAAGAAAAGGAGTTCCTTGGCACGAATGTCAGCTGATGCAAAAAGAAAAGTTGCATTACGGGTGAGTGAAAAATGTGAAGACTGAGAAACAAGGCTGACACACATGAGAACAGCAGCTGCTTCCTCAAGGGCCAATGAACTTTCTGAGGAGAGGGAAGCGAGGCTTGCAGACATGAAAACAAGAGCTGCTTCCTCAAGGGCCAATGAACTTTCTGAGGAGAGGGAAGCGAGGCTTGCAGACATGAAAACAAGAGCTGCTTCCTCAAGGGCCAATGAGCTTTCTGAGGAGAGGGAAGCGAGGCTTGCAGACATGAAAACAAGAGCTGCTTCCTCAAGGGCCAATGAACTTTCTGAGGAGAGGGAAGCGAGGATCCACCAAAGCTGTGTAATGGAACAAGACTCTTGATTAAGAACCTGTTTCCACTTGTAATTCAGGCAACCATTTTGACAGGATGTGCCACAGGAGAAAATGTTTTCATTCCAACAATTCCTCTTATTCCATCTGATTTGCCTTTTGATTTTAAACGCCTCCAGTTTCCTGTTCGACTGGTATTTGCTATGTCCATCAACAAGGCTCAGGGACAGTCTTTGAAAGTAGTTGGAATTGATTTACAATCTCCATGCTTTTCTCATGGTCAACTTTATGTGGCCTGTTCAAGAGTTGGAACAGCCAAAAATCTGTTCGTCTTTGCACCTGAAGGAAGAACTAAGAATGTCGTCTATCAAAAGGCTCTCGAATAAGGAGTAGAAGATTACTTCACATTACTTGGCCAATTTAGTTAAATCTGTGTGGAATATCTGTGGTATTGAAATATATGTTGTGAAATGCTTCTATTAGCTTAGTTTTTGCCTTTTAATAATTACATTTCTATCGATTTGTTTTGTGGTTTTTGTGTGCTGAATACATTTTTGTCAACACATTCTATTTTGTTAACAGCAGTTATTAACCCGGGCGAAGCAGCAGTTATTAACTTTCAAAGACTGTCCCTGAGCCTTGTTGATGGACATAGCAAATGCCAGTCGAACAGGAAACTGGAGGCGTTTAAAATCAAAAGGCAAATCAGATGGAATAAGAGGAATTGTTGGAATGAAAACATCTTCTCCTGTGGCACATCCTGTCAAAATGGTTGCCTGAATTACATGTGGAAACAGGTTCTTAATCAAGAGTCTTGTTCCATTACACAGCTTTGGTGGATCCTCGCTTCCCTCTCCTCAGAAAGTTCATTGGCCCTTGAGGAAGCAGCTCTTGTATATAATAAATCAATATAACATTCACCCTTTGATGTCTGGTGGATTACAGCAGTGCGACTTTTAACTCTTCATCCCCCCTACTTTAATATTCTGAGATAATGACCTTTTGGTTTTTATTGGCTGTTAGCCATAATCATCACCATTAACAGAAAAAATACTTGAAATAGATCACTCTGTTTGTAATGACTCTATATAATATATGCATTTCACTTTTTGTAATGAATTTCTGAAATAAATTAATTTTTTGATGATATTCTAATTCATTGAGATGCACTAGTATGTGCCACATGATGACACACAGATGACATCATGTGAGGCCAGCGAATCAAACACTACACTGTGGAACCTGGGAGCTATGGAAATTCATGCAGCTTTGGTCCATGGCCAGAGAGCACTGACGAGGACTGTTGACCAGGTTAAGTAAAGTGATTTCATTATCTTTGGAAACAAAAAACGTGTCAAATTTGAATCTATGGTTTGTTAGGTGTCCAGATCTATTACAGAATCTGATACAATACAGTTGTTCATCTGCTGATAATTTTCTCAACATACAACAATCTTTTCTGGACCACTGTAATGAACCCGCGACAGACACTACTGAATGGCAGCACATGGAAGACCCAACAAATCAGCATTGCTATTTTCCCTGGTAAAGCATTTGCATTTCTTAAAGGGAACCTGTCACCAGGTTTTTGCAACCTAATCTGAGAATAGCATAATATAGGACCCGAGATCCTGATTCCAGCAATGTGTCACTTACTGGGCTGCTCAGTTATAAAATCACTGTTTAATCAGCTGTAGATTATCATTAGCAGTCTACTTGGCATGCTGCCAAGTAGTCTGGCATATTCACAGACTGCTATATGTGCAACAGAGAAAACACTAATTTTATCAAAATAAATAGTTCAGTAAATGACACATCGCTGGAATCTGGGACTCTGTTTCTACATTATGCTGCTCCCAGATGGGATGGCAAAAACCTGGTGACAGGTTCCCTTTAAGTGTATTCACTGATTGGCTAAATTTAATAAATGCATGAATTCTACTGCCATCTATTTGTATTACATTTGATTTACCGCTGCCTGGATCAAAGTTAGCTGCTATTGTGGACACCAGATGAGATCAGTTCTATTTTTTTAGTCTTGTTTAATAGAGGAGATTATAAAAACTAAATGCACTAGATTTCTAGCGTAATTTGCTCCAAAAAAAAACTATATTTCATGATTTACACCAATTTATTATGTGTTTAACACACATTCTGTGACTGGTCAGACAAAGGTGTATGGTTATGCTTGGCAGGGATGTGATTTACTATAAATGCACCAGAATTGTGCTGCACATTTCTAGTACTAAGGCTGGCTTCACACCACGGCAGAGTCCGGTCCGGGGCTGTACGGTGTAAACCACACAGCCCCGGACCAGATTTTGGCCCCATAGAATCCTATGGGGCCGAATGGAGCCGGATGGCAGCTATCTGCCATCCGGTTTCCATCTCTCCGGAGGCATCCGGGAGAAATCGGATTTTTCTCACCGTACACAAAAACGTTGCTTGCAACGTTTTTGTGTCCGGGGATAAAAATCTTCCCAAATTGACGTATCCCGGATTCTCCCGGATTCCGTCGAATCCTCCCGGATCCGGGGCAATCCGGCGCTCCCTAACAAGGGAGCCTATGGGGCCGGATTTCCCCGGTCTGGGAGGATCTGGGAACCGTACACCTGCGGCTGCACGCCGCTGTTAATTCAGGACCGCGGCTATCTCCCCGTGAGCCGCGGTCTTGATTCATCAGCAGCTGCAGCTGCGGCAGGCTGCACACTGGACCGGAGGGCACATTTGGTCCTATGGTTCTGTGTGCTGATCTGGTCCGGGGCTGTCAGGTTCATCCTGACAGCCCCGGACCGACTCTGCCGTGGTGTGAAGCCACCCTTAGTAAGGCTGGTTTCCCACTGCAGTTTTTTCTCTAATCAGGTTTGATCAGGTTTGTGTGCCAAAACCAGGAGAGGAACTTGCAGAGATTTACTATAATTGAAATATTGACACCTGTTCTGAGTTTTGGAGACACTCCTAATTTTGACACACAAACCTGATCAAACCTGATCAGTAAAAAACTGCAGTGTGAAACCAGCCGATAAAGAAAAAGTGGTGTAAACTTATTCTATACTGTTTTGAAACATGCCAGATTCCACAATATAACAGAAAATGGGATTATCAAATCTAAATTTCCACCCCTTTTAACCTGCTATACACTTTTGATAGCTATAAGACAAACAATATTTTTACCCATCATTCAACAGCTCCACTACACAGAAGCACTCACTTTGGGCGGCTTCACACTGCGGTGTGATTCATTCCGGGGCTGTCAGGGATGAACAGACAGCCCCAGACTGGATCAGCACACAGAACTGGAGGGCTAATTTGCCCTCCGGTCTGGTGTGCAGCTGCACGCAGCTGCCGCCGCTGATGGGTCAGGGCCACGTCGCCGCGGTCACGACCTATCAGCAGCGGGAGCTGCTTGCGACTGCACACTGGACCGGAGGGCAAATTAGTCCTCCAGTTCTGTGTGCTGATCCAGTCCAGGGCTGTTAGGTTCATCCCTGACAGCCCCGGACCGAATCACACCGCAGTGTGAAGCCACCTTTGTTGAGTGCTGCTTGGTTCTCTATGAGATAGCCACCGCTAGAAACCTTTTAAAGAGCACAAAGATCCACAGCCCTAAATTGGTTGGACATGCCAAATCCTTATCGCCACCAACAATCATCTGGCAGGATACAGTCAGGAGACCCACTAGATGTGGCGCCACAGGGTAGTATTACACTTTAATATAAAACTGTGTTTTTCTTTTCCCTGTAAGGTCATCAGTTCAGGGTTCACTTTATGGAGTCTGTTTTACACCCACCTAGGACCACACCACTTAGAATAGCAGGAACCGGTAATTTAGTAGGTCCCATAGGGGTGTGGGTGGAGCCTAGGATAGAGTAGTGTGAGGAAAAGTGACAATTAGTCAGACGGTGCTGGAAGGCAGGCAGGAAGGTCAGACCCGACAGCCCAGCTGACAGGAGGGAGCCCCATCTCTAAGTGGGGGCCCAGGACAGAAGACAACGGTCCAGGACTGGTTGGAGCCGGGCTAGTCTCGTTGGGGAAGCATCGGCAGTGTGGGTAGCCGAAGTAGTCAGGCGTTCACCACTGGCTATAGACCGACAAGCTGCGGGCCCAACATAACCGGCTTGCCGTACGCACCACAAGGTATCTCGCCCCTCAGGACCACAATAGATCCAGAACCGGTGGGGCAATGGCCCAATTACCGACGTCGGGGGAGTGTTTCTTCTCTTAAATCCGGGAAAGGATAACCGTGCCTCGCTGAAGGAGATCAGGGGACTGGCGGGAGAGCTCTGCGAGGGTGGAGAGTAAGGAAGGTAAGTTAACCCAGAAAGCAATAGAAGGAAGGACATCTAGAGACTCCATACCAGGGAACCTGGAGCTGGTGACCGACCCCCGGTAAACCGGACTGTACCGTGTACCATCAACATTTGCTGGTACCTATTAAAGTAGAGTAAACTTGCTCTGGACTCTGTCTTCCTTACTGCAGTGCCCGGAGGGGCAGCCATGAAAGTTTATATCACTGAAAGTTTACAAAAAGGTCATATTTGTCCTTCCTCATTGCTGATAGCCGTTGGATTCTTTTTTTGTTAATAAGAAAGATGGAGGTCTTCGTCCCTGCCTCGATTTTCGTGAATTAAACAAAATAACTGTTAAAAATACTTATCCGCTTCCACTCATCCCCAATCTATATAATAAGCTTTCGGGGGCCAAATGGTTTTCCAAACTGGATCGCAGATGGGCATATAATATGATACGTATTCGTGAGGGTGATGAGTGAAAGACAGGGTTTTTAACATCTGAGTCACTTCCAAAAATTGTTCAGCGAGTTAAGGAAAATTGCACCTTCAATTCTTAATAAAATTTCCATGTATTGGTATCCAGGTAGAAACAGGTTTCTTTGCAAGTAAAAAAACACAGATCAGTTTATCATGTCTTCAGGCAAAATGTTTCGGCTAGTTTGTACATTGCACATTTTTGAGCGCTTTTTTGCACACGCTTTTTCAAAATTCGCAATGTGCCTCTGTGTCTTCCGGCAAAGTGAATGTGTCACTTTGCCGTACAGACACTGCGTAAAAATACGCAGAGTTTTTATGGGAGAAAGCGCGGGCATAAAAAGAATGACCATGTCAATTCTTTGCGCACCTGCTCCCGCGTTTTCTCCCATAGGAGCCCATTATTCACGCTGGAATTACGCATCGCCGTTCAGATGATGGGCAATTCCAGCGGTAATGCACCGCGCTGATGTCACACAGCCCCTTCGGGTTTCATAGTGTATTAATATACACTGCGGAACCCAAATTAAAGTAAAGCAAATGTGTGAAAAATAATAAAGAATGAATACTTACCCTCCGCCGTGTGTTTGGGAGCCAGGAGCAGCAGCAGGTATGGACCTGCCAGGACCTCCAAGAACGCTGATTGGCCGCTCGCGGTCATGTGATATGTATGTCATAGGATGTCACATATTACATGACCGTGAGCGGGCCAATCAGCGTTCACAGGCCCTGGCAGGTTGATACCTGCGGAGGATCTCCTGGCTCCCGAACAACCGCGGAGAGGTAAGTATTCATTCTTTATTATTTTTTCACACATTTGCTTTAATTTTTTTTTTTTCAATAAATGTATTTATTAATTTCAAAAAGTCATAAGAAAAAAAAAAAGGTAACAATTCAGATATAAAGAATTACACATTCGTACATAGTCTGGGGTATGACAGAAAACATGTTCCATTTCCAAGGCCGAGACCCCGGCAGCCGTCTCAAAAGACCCTGATACATATAATTCACCAATTATATCACATCAAGATGTAGCTTGAAGCGAAGTGTAAGCCAGTTCTTGCTATTCCGTAGCCATCTAATTATCTCCGTCACCCCAGCAGACCATGAAATAAAAAAAAGAAAAAAGAAGGGGAAAGGTAATGAAAGAAGACATGAAAGGAGGGAACAGAAGGGAAGAAGGGGGGAGAAAAAAAAAAAAAAAAGAGGAGGGGTGGGAGGGAAGAGGAAACCTGGTTAATCTAGCTCAAGAAGGAAGAGAGGATCGCAACAACCAATCTGCAAACTCCGGGCTCTCCTTAAAAGAATGCCATAGATACCATGTACTCCCCCCGTCTGATCCGGTGCCATGATCATCGGCCATCAAAGACTCTATGCGACTCAGTTTGTTCATCTCAGCTATCCATTCCAGCATGGTGGGGACCTCTGTAGACCTCCAGTGTCTCGGAATGACAGCCCTAGCCGCCATTAAACAGAACCTCAAAAGTCCCCTCTTTGCTGAGGACACAGCGGCAGGAACCAGAGACAGGAGAGCAATCTGGGGGGAAAGGCATATGATAAACCCAGACATCAGGTGAAAGGCCTCAAACACCTGACCCCAGAAGGGTTGGAGGAGACCGCACGCCCACCAGATTTGGAGCATAGAGCCCCTCTCTATCCCACATCTCCAACAAGTATCTGACACTCCAGGGTCGAGCCTGTGTAGGAAAGTGGGGCAACGGTACCAGCGTGTTAAAATTTTATAGTTCCGTTCCTGAGCAGCACATGAGACCGTCATTTTGTGGGTGAGTACAAAACTTTTTTGACGATCAGTCTCAGATAAGGTGATGTGCAGGTCTCTTCTCCCAAGCCTCCATGAATCCAAGAGGGTCGGACACCAACCCATCCAGGACCAGAACATAAAACATGGAGACCACATGGGACGGACCCTCAGATGAAAGCATCATCAACTCAAATGGTGTTGGAACCCTCAAGGAGATCCCTGAGAGTTAATCTCGGATCTGGGCGAACTCCATCCATGAGAACGACACCCCCCCGGTCTGGCCCCGGAGCCCCTCCACACCAGCGAGCCCTGCCAGTCTGTCCGCAACCTGTCCCAGGCATACCCGGTCACGTGCTGACCAACACAGAAAGGTCGATCTAGTCATCGCAGGGGGGAATGTGGGGTTGTCAAACAAAGGACTCAGTCTACCCGGTCTGGAGGTCAACCTCAATTTGCAGTTAATCTTGTCCCAATGTCTTATAACCGTCTGGGTGAGTGGGACCCATTCCGTCACAGAGGGACGCAAGGTCTTTTCAAACCAGGGGAGCCAATACAGCGACACAGGAGAAAGGAGACCCTCCAGGGTTACCCATTGTTTATGGGCACTATTAAACCTCCAGTCCACTAGCCTAGAAAGCAGAACCGCATGATAATATTTTTTAAATCAGGGAGGCCCGCACCCCCCTTACTCTTAGGTCTAGTTAAAATAGAGAAACGGATCCGTGGTCTCCTGCTCCCCCAAATAAAGTTGTTAACCGCCGACTGTAGACGTCTGAAAAAACTATCCGAGATATTTATCGGGGCGGTTTGGAAAAGATATAAAAACCGAGGTAGGACGTCCATTTTAATGACACTCATGCGTCCAAACCAAGAAAGTTGAGGTTTGTCGTATTTCGCCAAGTCCAGTATCGTCCTCCTCAAAAGCGGAACATAATTTAGCTCATAGATTTCACTCAACTCTGTGGGAATCAGTACACCCAGATATTTTATTCAAGATATGTAGAAGTAAACGAGCCGCACTCACCAGTAGTTGATCTTGTATCTTTTTTATTCCAAGTTCAATCCAGTTCGGGACATGAACACAAGCGAGGGAGGGGGTGCAGGGATGCATCCCCCTCCCTCGCTTGTGTTCATGTCCCGAACTGGATTGAACTTGGAATAAAAAAGATACAAGATCAACTACTGGTGAGTGCGGCTCGTTTACTTCTACATATCTTGATTGTGAATTACGTGTGGGAGCCGGCACCGCCAGTATACGGCTGCATACATCACAGGAGTGATAGCCCGTGCCAGCAAACACGTTAAGTGCCCGGTGTCTCCTTTGTAGTTTTGCCAGATATTTTATTGCAGAGGTTTTCCACTTAAAAGAAAAGGACGCCTGGAGTCGCGACACTAGGTCACCAGACAGGGATATATTGAGTACCTCTGTTTTTGAGTAATTAACCTTGAAATTTGAGATGTCCCCAAACTTCCGAAATTCCCTGATGAGCACCGGGAAAGCTATGAGTGGATTGGTAACATACAAAAGCAGATCCGCATATAGTGATAACTTAAAGTTATGCTGACCAATCCGTACTCCATCAATATCCGGTGATCCGCGGAGTGCCACGTCTAAGTGCTCCATGGCAATGACGTAAAGTAGAGGGGATAGAGGACAACCCTGTCTGGTGCCATTGTGTATAGCGATGGGTGTCGAGAAAATGCCATTTATTTTAAGTCGTGCCGTGGGGCCCTGGTACAAAGCAAAAATCTTATCAAGCAGTCTAGTCCTCAACCCTAACTGTGCCAAAGATGTTCTCAGGAAAGGCCAGCCCAGGCGATCAAACGCCTTCTCCGCGTCAATGGATAGCAAACAGGCTGGAACCCTTCTTGTGCGCAAATATGAAGTAAGGAGCAAGGTTTTCACCGTGTTATCTTTAGCCTCCCTACGCTGCACGAATCCCACCTGGTCATTGTGTATGACCTTGGTGAGAGCTGGGCCCAGCCTGTTCGCTATGATCTTTGCGTAAAATTTCACATAGACGTTAATGAGGGAGATGGGTCAATAATTAGCACACATGCCGGGGTCTTTGTCCGGTTTGGGAATAACCACAATCGTGGCCATCAACGTCTGGGGAGCAAAGGGACATGTCGCTGAGATGGAATTAAATAACTTAACTAAAAAGGGTAATAGGGAATCAGCAAAAATTTTGTAAAAGTTGGCCGAGAAACCATCCGGTCCTGGGCTCTTACCGCTCGCCAGTGCCTTAATGGTCTCCGTAATTTCTAATTCCGACATAGGACTCTCCAGAGCCTCAACCTCAGTCTCTGAAATAGGGGGGAGCGGCGTGTCATGAACATACTCCTCCACCCTCGCGTGGAACTCCTCTGCGGACATATCCGCAAGCGGGCCCTTAAGATTATACAGTGAGTCATAATACAGCCTAAAGGAGTCTGCTATTTCTATAGGAGAGTGGACCGACGCCCCCGACCTCAGCTTTATGGTAGGGATATATGTAGTAGGTGAGCGAGGATGTAAAAATCTCGCCAATGCTCTGCCCGGCTTATCCGAGTATTCATATAAATATCTATGGAAGCGATCTCGCTGTCTTGCCAGAGTAGTGTCAACTAGAACACTCAATCTACTCCTAGCCTGCAAGAGGTCAGCCATCGTCTGCACATCTCTCGTTCTCTTGTGAGCTGTCTCTAGGGTCTGCACTTGAGACAACAGTTCAGTAATAGCCGCAGCCCTGTTCCTCTTTAGTCGGGCCCCCTGCTGAATGAGAACCCCTCTGATAACTCCCTTCAATGCCTCCCACTGAAAGGGGAGGGCCGTAGAGTCGGTCTTATGTATGTCAAGGAATTCTGTAATTGCCTTCCGTACCGCCTGCAGACAAGAAGGATCGCTCAACAATCCAGGGTTCAGGGACCAGGTCCATTCCCCCCTGGACGAGCCCGGTAGCCGCAGAGACATCATCACCGGAGCATGGTCCGACCAGATTGTTACATCAATTCTTGTCTGTAGGTCAAAAGACAAAAGACCATGGCTCACCAAAAAATAATCAATCCGACTATAGGAATTGTGGACTGTGGAAAAATAGGTGTAGTCTCTGTCCGTGGGGTGCATGATCCGCCAGGCAACTACCAGTTGTAGTTCTGTCAACACGCGTTTCAGGCTCTCCAGTTGCGAAGGGGGCACCGACGACCCGCCCGAGGAGGAATCCATGGCACGGTCCAACACCATATTATAGTCACCCCCCGCTATCACATATCCCTCTGCAAATACAGCGAGATCGCGAAGGTAACGTCTACATGTCCAAGCCTGGTCCTGATTAGGCAGGTAGAAATTAGCTATGGTAAACGTGTCATTAATAATTCTAATCTTGACAAACAAGAATCTGCCGTTTGGGTCCGACTTAGAGGCCAACACCTGAGTCTGTAGATTTTTATGTAATGCTATGCTAACCCCCTTAGACTTGGTCTCTGGGTTACTAGCATGGAACCATTGAGTGTAATATCTATGACCAAGAGCAGGGATCTTATCCGTCTTAAAATGCGTCTCCTGAAGTAGGAGAACATCCCGCTTCTTGTGCATATGATATAACACTTTCGAACGTTTTTCTGGGACATTGAATCCCCTGACGTTCAGGGAACAGAGCTGCAGACTCGCCATCAGAACCCCAGATCCTGTCCCACAGTCAATACCAGGACAAACAGAGGTGCATGGGGGGGAGGGAAAATGAAAGGGAAAGGGAGAGCGTTAAGGGAAAAAAGAGGTAGGGATTAAGTAGAGAAGAGGAAAAGTACGTAAAAAAAAAAAAGAAGAAATTAGAAACTTGATCAGACAGAGAACAGTAGTCTGTCTGAGGAACCAGGAGGCTCTGAGCCACCAGGTTCAACGTAAACTTAACGAGTCAGAGAAATCTCTGAACAAGTGTGTCAATGACACGCCCTAAGGTGGGAAGTAGTCGGACACCGAGCAACCAGCTCGGCCCCCGCAGCCAACATAACACAAAAAATACAAATGGCATAAGCCCTCCTGGATAATTACTAACTAGGACCTTAATAGTGGAGGGTAAGTATGTATAGATATTTAGGCCCCATCAATGGAGCGTGAACTGAGGCTAGTTAGGAAGTACTATATGTATATACACGTATTAATATTAACCCTCCATGTTTCACGCATATGAGTCCCCAATCAGAGCATAGAACAATTAGCACAGCTTAACTGTAAACAAAACTCCCCTCCCCCCTCCATTTAAAGCGAACAGCAAAAGATAAAAGTTCTGAAAACCTCGTTTATAACTTCACCATATAGAGATTCACAAAAAGTCATGTGTCCTGACTCACAGCTCCCGCGGAAGGGGTAGGAAAACCATTTTCCCCCCAAAAAAAGGGGAAAATATACCTCAAACTTTCAAGGTATTGTTGAAAATCAAGTGTCTGCAGGATGACCAGAAGATCTGCGTTGGCGACGCCGACTCCTTTGCCTCTTATTCAAAGGCCCAACAGAGGGACCTCCAGTACGTCGCAGACCCCGTAGGCCAAAAATGGACAGTTGCGGCCATTCACCTAGTTCCATCAATGGCAAGTCTAAGCCAGAAGTGAAGTCCAGCAGGTCCTCCGGTGATCTCAGTACAATCATCATCCCCTCTCTCCTCACCTGGAGCTGGAAGGGGTATCCCCAGCTGTATGGAATATGTCTCTCTCTAAGCGCTTCCAGTAGGGGGCGTAGTGCATGTCTCTTAGCTAGGGTGATGCGTGAGAGATCAGCCAATAGCAAGATTTCCGATCCATTGAAGTCAATGGAATCATGATCCCTGGCTTTAGACATGATGTCGTCTTTAATACGATAATAGTGGATGCGACAGATGACATCTCTTGGTCTGGCAGCATCAGGGTTTTTGGGACCCAGAGATCGATGGGCTCTATCAATCTCAATGTGCATATCCGCTTCTCTTCCCAGCAAGGAATTAAATATACCATGAAGGGCCGACTCCAGGTCACGTGGTGCGACCGACTCCGGGAGACCACGGAGCCGAATATTGTTTCGACGATTCCTATTTTCCGCCTCTTCCATCATATCCAGCAATAGGTGAAAGTTGTTTGAATGGAGATCTAGAAGCTGTTGCTGAGACTGTACTTGTGAGGAGAGCCTCTCCACTGTGGCCTCCAATGTAGTAACATTAGTGTGGAGGGTAGACACATCCTCCTTGAGGGTCCCCAGCTCCCCTCTACACACTGCCTCCAACCTCTGTATGTAGCCCTCCATGTCTATCTTGGTGGGGATAGCATTCAGCCGTGCTGTAAGGTCTAGAGCATCCATGGGGAGGTGTGCACAGGTCTCTGCACTCACTCGCTTGGGGGAGAGCTGCTGGTGGCTCTGTAGATCCACTTCTATGGGAGACAAATTAGGCATGGGTCTGCTGTTAGAGGGGTCACCCTCAGTGAGAACAGCTCCTGCTAATTGTGGGGATCTTCCAAGCCCCAAAGACAGAAGGGTAGAAGCAGCAGAGGGAGCAGTAATGCTCTGAGTTTTCACTCCCTGAACAAACTGGCTGGGAGAGGAGGGAGAGGAGGAGGAGGAAGGGTTAACTCTCACCTTGGCTGCTTCCTTCAAGTCTCTGGCCCCCTGCGTCTTCTTAATCTCATCCCCTGCCACAGATAAGTCCTGGGTCCTGTCTGCAGCTGTAGATTTACAAGCAGTGCCAGAGCTGCTGCGAGGAGCCCCTGCATTCAATGAGGATCGCTTCCCCTGAGGTGGAGGGAGTGAGGGAGCAGGGCCCCCTGCCTCCATTGCTGCAGGCTTGGGTCTTTTTCCTGTGCTGCTGGGTGCTGCCAGGTATTTAGTGATACCTGCTCCTCCAGGGCCCGCTGCAGGCTCCCGGGGTGCTTGAGAACGGAGGCCAGTCTTCCCTTTCATGTAGATCCAGTTAGGCAGGCAATAAAAAGCTAATTATAGGCTGTGAGGGCCTTAGATAAGCAGAGCTGTGGAGAGTGTGTCTTTACAGCTCCATGTCCAAGCCACACCCCTCCACATTTGCTTTAATTTAATTTTGGTTTTGTAGTGTATATTAATACACTACGAAACCCAAAGGGGCTGGCAGAGATGTGAATGCACCACGTTTTTTTAAGGGGCTTTTTTGCGCAGTTGCAAAACACGGCAGAAAGCGCCCGCGCAAAAAAGTGCAAGAGAAGCGCTATGTGTGAAAGTCACCTTACTCATGATCTAATTCAAGGCAGAAATAGTAAGTTTAAGGCTACGTTCACACATTATGCATTTTTAAGCGCTTTTTTGCGTGCGCTTATAAAAAATGTGCAATGTTGCCACTGTGTCTGCCAGCAAAGTGAATGTGAAATTCACTTTGCCGTACAGACACTGCGTAAAAATACGCAGCGCTTTTATGGGAGGTATTGACCTGCCAGGACCTTCCAAGAATGCTGATTGGCCGCTCGCGGTCATGTGATATGTACATCATAGGACAGCACATATCACATGACGCTAGCGGACCAATCAGCGTTCACAGGCCCATGGCAGGTCGATACCTGCGGAAGATCTCCGGGGCTCCTGGCTCCCGAGCATCCGGCGGAGAGGTAAGTATTCATTCTTTATTATTCTTCACACATTTGCTTTAATTTAATTTGGGTTTTGTTGTGTATATTAATACACTACAAACCCAAAGGGGCTGGCACAGATGTCACACAGGGGAGGAGGAACAGGATTCTTCCTCCCCTCTGTGACATCACTGGAGAAGTAGCTTGTAAAAAAAACGCGTGTGTGAATGCACCGCATTTTTTTACGGAGCTTTTTTGCGCAGGTGCAAAACGCGGTAAAAAGCGCCCGCGCAAAAAAGTGCAAGAGTAGCGCTATGTGTGAACGTAGCCCAAATAATCCTCAGGAAAACCTGCTAGATCATTATTAATTACAGACAGCTGATTCAGTTCATACAGGATGCCTCCTTCCCACGACAGAAAGCCATATTCCACATGAGGTATACTTCTACAAAATAATGATGTTAATGTAAAAAACCAGGAGAGTATAATGGCCGCTTTACACGTCCCAACATCGTTTCGATATTGTATACAACGGCACGGGAGCGCGCACATTTTTGGCAGAAATCCAAGATCGCATAGGAGCTGTCACACAGGGAATATCGGCAGGCAACACAACTGCGATGTACACGCCCCCTTGTACGAGCGAATAGGGAACGACCATTTAAATTGGGAGTGAATAGGGGAAGTTGTTCTCCAAATCGTTGTTGGGCTGTCACACAGACGATCCTGCCAGATCGTCTATCCAATATCGGGCAGTTGGAGAGCCTGCTCAATTCTCCCCCGATATCGTTTTTGCATCGTTCTTGCATCGAATTGCACATTTACACCACACAACGCACGAACGATATCGGCGCCAATGCACGAACCACGCGACTTTTTATCGTTGTTGGACGACGATATCGGGACGTTTAAAGCGGCCATAACATGTAGAGAAGGAATCCATTTTAGATGTTTCAAAAGAATTCTCAAAAATTCAGTCCAAGAAAATGTCCAATTGTATTTCCTATTTTATATTTTTTTATAACCACAATAGCAGATGAGAGTCGATTTAAACATTCATGTTATTATAATTTAAATATCACATATGTGTTTATTAAATACTAGCTGGGTGCCCGATGCACAGCATCGGAATTTAGCAGAGCAATGTCAAGCAAATGCTTCGGTATCCACATGAACCACAGCTACTGCAGTGAGCGGACTCAAAAGGCAAAAAACCATTCGTGATTATATATTGGCCTGTGTCAGTGTTACATGAGAATATTGATTTTTTTTTTATTTATCTGTAAAATAAGGAATAAAAGTATTCAAATACTAAATTATGTGAAAATCAGTAATTATTTATAGTTGTTTTGATAAAGTGCTTCATACATAAATGCATTAAACTGAGTATCACCTGCACAATTTATACTTATACAAATCTTACTTAAACATTGAGAAAAAATTCTCCTGTACATATAGAAATCCTACTATAAATCCCCAGTGAGAAACCACACATATGGAACAGTATAAATTATTTAAAATTTGCTGCTAAGTTACCATATTGAGAATGAACTACAGGAACCAATATTTCTGCAATGAAAAACACATTTATTAATTATACAAATAGTAATAACAACCATGTGCATCATTGTTAACCGTTATTCCTATTAATCTCCTATAAGAACCTCCTTAACTACTTATTTCCCATATTAACCCTCTTGGCACAGTGTCCAGCTATGTCTATTCCTCATCATAGATCTATTCCTATGTGGACCCACTCCGCATTTATTAATCCTATTTGTTATATCCCCTGAGTGAATCTCATCTCTCTCATCATTCTTTTTCCTGTCACCAGGGGGCAGTATTAATAACCTAAATCTCCCTTTCTTTCGTCTAACTGCACTTCTGACCTGATTTTCTATCAAAGGTAACTTTCAAAAATATTACACCTGATGCATGGACTTTTGATATATGGAGCATGGTCCAGAGGTTTGCTGTTATTATCCTCTCTCATTAGGGAAATTGAAATTTTATTGAAAAATGCCAAGAGACAGCTGATTGTTTTGAGTTCCCTATAGCATCTGACATATGTCTCCTGATTCTCCTCTTGAGAGGGCCTGTAGTGCATCCTATATATTGTAGTTTGCACAACGTGTGTTCTGCCCATTATCTGCAGCAAAGAGAATGTTCATAGTTTATACCAGGTATGACCCATAGAGGTCACTAGATACCATTTATCCTGTTTCTCCATACATAAGAGAATGTCTCCTTTAAGAATAATCATTCTATGGGGGACCGCCCCCCTCCTTCCTTCTGAGAGAGGGAGACTTGCAGACATCTTGCTGAACATCTGAGGGATCAGTTGTTTCGTCCCTGGCTCCTGTCCCCCTCTTCCTACAACTTTCCTCTTGTCAGATGATTCCGTAAGAGTAAGATGCAGATACATGTTTATGCTGGGATCTGTGTAAGCAGGTGTAGGCTGCAGCTGTTGTAAAGAGTGTAATAGAAGTGAGGAATATCATGATTCATAATCCTGCATCCTAGCATATTCATGTACTATATGTAGTTAGATGTGTTTTTGTGTACAATGTGTGTATGTAGGTTATTATACATCCACTATGTAGAATCTTTCTTAGCCATAATACTACTTGCACTATATGCAGATAGATGCATTTATGTATAGAGTAGAGCCTGCTGCAGTCACCTTTACCCCAGTTATTGATGTTCATTGTACTCTGTGTTATATTACTGTAGTGCTAGTTTCTTTAATGTACCCAGTACTGACTGATTATTCTATATTTTGTATTATAGTTTTTACCAATCAAGTTCACATAATCATCTCAATAAATATAGACTTCAGAACTGCTAAAGTCTGTTTACTGGGGAAGTGGACCAGGGTTAGCTGTATGCTGGAATCCACACAGCATCCCACATGGAGGAAGGCAGAACAATGTGTATTCTACCAAATATACTAGGCTGACAGTGTTGTAGTTCATGAAGTCTTTTATAGGGAACGATTTGCCTGTGCTAGTGGAGCAAATTCCTTACTTTTTACTGCATGATTACAACTAATGCAAACATTCTGCCCACATTTGAAAAAAATTGTCATTTTAACCAATTTTTTTTCTTCTCACTCTCTTTTCATCAATAAAAGGCTAGGTGAGTCCATTGAAACAATTGTTGGGGCTTTTTTTTAGCTGTGATTTGAATCACATGTTTTTCTCGAAAATTTTTACTAAGTTATCTTGGTGTAAAATTGATGTATTGGTTTTAATGATTCCAACAACTTTGTTGAAATCCTCACTATATTCTGTAGTAAAATTTATGCAGTTCTTTCTTTTCCTTAGTTTTTCAGTTCTGTGTTTGTTTTCCTCTAACAAAACTTTCCTAGCCATTTAAGTAACTTTTTATTTCGCTAGTTTGAGAAGTTTATTAGAATAACCCCTTTTTTTTCCAAATTTCACATTTTTAGTCAAGTTCTTTTTCACCTTACTCTCTCTGAACAATTCCTTTTCATACGCATCAATTCACCAGTCAGTATATTGTGGGTCTCGTGGTACGGATGACATGAGTAAAACTTTAATATTGTATTTGTGTCTGTGTCCTTTCTATATGGTGTAATCAACACCTTAGGTGACCCCTACCAGATCAGAGTATGAATGTCCAGGAAGCTGATCTCGTTTTTATTAAAAGTAAACTTAAAGAGGACCTGTCACCAAAGCAGGCATGGTGATCTAATTACAGCACTGGATACAGCATGTCTGCAGCATGCAGGCAAGGGGTCCATAAGCACTTGAGCAGCCCTGTACCCGAGATAATACAGTTAGAAAACTTACATGCTACAGCCACTAAGGAGGTGGCTAGGGGCTGCAGCCAAGGGCAGATTCACTCCCCCTGCCTGTGTAATCTGCCCACCGCTGCCAATCATTCTCTCCCTGTCTGCAGCATTTAAACAGAGTTTTTTTCTCTCTCCCAGAAAGTCTGTTAGCCACGCCCCTCAGGGGCGGGGCTAAACGGAGAGAAAAAAAACCTGTGTTTAAATGCTGGAGACAGGGAGAGAATGATTGGCAGCGGTGGGCAGATTACACAGGCAGGGGGAGTGAATCTGCCCTTGGCTGCAGCCCCTAGCCACCTCCTTAGTGGCTTGTAGCATGTAAGTTTTCTAAGTGTATTCTCTCGGGGTACAGGGCTGCTCAAGTGCTTATGGACCCCTTGCCTGCATGCTGCAGACATGCTGTATCCAGTGCTGTAATTAGATCACCATGTCTGCTTTGGTGACAGGTCCTCTTTACAGTTAAAATTCTTGTTCTAACTCACCGAATTGTTCAGCCTCCCTTTCATCACCCCCCTACACACCAGCAGGAGGTCCTCAATATATCTACCACACAACACCAGTTTTGACAAGAATGGATTTTTGTCTGTGAAAAAGAGTGAGTTCTTCCTAGTATGCCATAGTCAGGTTTGCCAGTGAAGGCAAAATTCCCCCCCCCATACTGACACCCTATTTCTGAATGAATAAATGGCCATCAAATGAGAAGTAGTTATGATTCAAAATAAATCTAACTGCATCAATCTGGAAATCCCTTGTATTTACATCATACCCACTATACCTCTCCAGTGAATGTTTCAATGCTGGAAAGACTGTTTCAAAACATATAGAATATAAATATTCTAAAATATAGGGTTATTACATCTGCTGTTAGCCATCCAATATTTTCACTCCAGACAAAATCATGGAAGGATTGCAGCACTGCCTTGCTTTCATCATCTTTCAATGATTTTGTCTGGAGTGAAAATATGGGAAGGCTAACGGCAGAAGTAATAGCCCTATACCCTTCTATATGTTTTGAAACAGCCTTTCCAGCACTGAAACATTCACTGGAGAAGTATAGTGGGTATGATGTAAATACAAGGGATTTTCTGATTGATGCAGTTAGATGTCTTTTTAATCGTAATTACTCATTTGATGGCCATTTTTCCATTCAGAAACAAGGTGTCAGTAGGGGGGAATTTTTCCTCTTCACTGGCAAAGCTGACTATGGCATACTGGGAAGAACTCATTCTTTTCACAGGCAAAAATCCATTCTTGTCAAAATTGATGTGGTGTGGTAGGTATATCGACGACCTCCTGCTGGTGTGTGTGTGGGGGGGGAAGATGATGAAAAGGAGGCTGAACAATTTGGTGAGTTTATAAACAACAACAATTTTAACTTTAAGTTTACTTTTAAGTATAATAAAAATGAGATCAGCTTCCTGGATATCACCCTTCATGCCGGAAGGGGGTCACCAAAGGTGTTGGTTACACCATATATAAAGGACACAGACACAAATACAATATTAAAGTTTAACTCATGTCATCATTACCACATGACCCACAATATATCTACTGGTGAATTGATGCTTATGAAAAGGAATTGTTCAGAGGAGAGTGAGGTGGAAAAAGAACTTGACAAAAAATGTGAGAGTTTGGAGAAAAGAGGTTATTCTAATAAATGTCTCAAAGTAGCGAAACAAAAGTTACTAAAATGGTTAGAAAAATTTTGCTAGAGAAAAACAATGACAGAAAAACTGAAAAACAAAGGAAAAGAAAGAACTGCATTAATTTCTCTACAGAATATAGTGAGGATTTCAACAAAGTTGTTGGAATCAATGAAACCTATACATCAATCTTATACTACGATAAATTAGTAAAAAAAAAGTGCTAGAAAAACATGTGATCCAATTCACAGCTAAAAAAGCCCCAACAATTCGTTCAATGCTTTCACCTAGCCTTTTCTTTATGGAGAAAGAGAGAGAAGAAAAAAATTGGTTAAACACAACTGTTTTTTTCAAATGTAGGCAGAATGTTTGCATAGTTGTAATCATGTGGTAAAAAGTAAGGAATTCATGTCCACTAGTGCAGGGAAATAATTCCCTATAAGGGTACCTTTACAGGCCGCCACCGCGGCGAGAAATGTGACCGGCAATCAGTAGCCCCGTCACCGTCGCCGTGAAATTGCCTCGCAATTGCGGCGTGTATTTGGGCAATTCTGCGGCGACAAAAAAGGTTGCGGCTGGTTTCAATTTCACAGCACTGCTCCAAAATCAGAGGCAATCAGGAAGGCGAAATTCCAGGCATTTGGCGTGTGAGCAGGCAATAGGGATGGAATCAGCGTCGCCTATTGATTTCCCGGAGGTGTGCCACAGCGTGCTAAAGACCATGCCCCGTCAGTGATAATTGGTGGTGGCTATTGTGTTTCCATTGGCTGTCCCTTCACAGGGCGCCATATTTGAAGAGCTGTCCATTCACAACCACCAATGGCAATGGCGTCACGTATTCATGTATGCCTTCCAGCATAGGCTGGCCAATCATGATGCTATTGCGTTGTCTAATCAGCGTGTTTGGGGCGCGGTATACACCAGTCTGTCATGCCTATGTGTTCGCCGCGCTGAACAGGTACACCCACATTCCTTTGGGGATTGCGGCGTGTGAAGCGGCGACGGAGACTACCGGATGTTTCCAGCTGTTGGTGTGGGAACTTCCGGGACGACACATCGCCTTGGATTGAGGGCGAAATTGCGGCGTGTAAAAGTGCCTTCGGCGTTCGGAGGCAACCATGAAAAACGTGCACGCGCACATTAGATTGCCTCCTATCGCCGCCAAAAGTTGCGGCTTGTAAAGGTACCCTAAAAGACTTCATGAACTGCAACACTGCCGGCCTAGTATATTTGATAGAATGCACATTGTGCAAACTACAATATATAGGCTGCACTACAGGCCCTCTCAAGAGGAGAATCAGGAGACCTATGTCAGATGCTATAGGGAAGTCAAAACAAGTGTATCAGCTGTCTCTAGCCATTTTGCAATAAAACAAGCAGGGGATACATCAGCACTCAAATTCCCCTGTATAGAACAAATTAAAATATCTTTGAGAGGCGGAAATTTCAGAAGGAAACTTTTGAACAGAGAAACATTATGGATGTTCAATTTAAATAAGAGACATCCAACAGGATTGAACATCAGAAGGGATCTGATACTGTATTATGACTGAATTAGCCTAAACAACATACTGCGGAATATTGTTTTAATATCTTTAAAAGGCAATTCCCCTAATAAGAGAGAGAAACCTCTGGACCATGCTCCATATAAGTCCATGCATCAGGTGTAATATTTTTGAAAGTTACCTTTGATAGAAAATCGGTCCAAAGTGCAGTTAGTAGAAAGACAGGAAGATTTAGGATAAATATACTGCCCCCTGGTGACAGGGAAGAGAATGATCAGAGAGATGAGATTCACTCAGGGGATATAACAAACGGGAATAATAAATGCGGAGTGGGTCCAAATAGGAATAGATCTATGGTGAGGAATAGACATAGCTGAACAGTGTGTCAAGAGGGTTAATATGGGAATTAATTAGTTCCGGAAGTTCTTATAGGAAATTAATTGGAATAAGGCTGAAGGCACACTGATCCCTCAAAAACGGCGCGTTTTTGAAGCGCAATACTGATGCGAGTTTGATGCGTGTAGTAGTGCTAGTGCGGTGCTAGTGCGGTGCTAGTGTGGTGCTAGTGTGGTGCTAGTGTGGTGCTAGTGTGGTGCTAGTGTGGTGCTAGTGCGGTGCTAGTGAGATTTTTTCATTCCTACTGCGATCCGACAGACTAGCACCTTCTCCTGGTGTCAAGACTGCACTGATTTGCTGCCACTTATTTGTCAATCAATGGGGTCACTTGTGGGGGAGCTCCAATGTTGAGGCACACAGGGGCTCACCAAACGCGACATTGTGTCAGCTAACAATACGAGCTGATTTCCATTCAAATTGGTAGCGGACACCATGTCGCGTTTGGAGAACCCCTGTGTGCCTCAGCATTGGAGCTCCCCCACAAGTGACCCCATTTTGGAAACTAGACCCCCCAAGGAACAAATCTAGATGCATAATGAGCACTTTGAAGCCCCAGGTGCTTCACAAATTGATCCGTAAAAATGAAAAAAATATTTTTCTTCCACAAAAATCTTATTTTTTTATTTTTACGGATCAAATTGTGAAGCACCTGGAGCTTCAAAGTGCTCATTATGCATCTAGATTTGTTCCTTGGGGGTCTAGTTTCCAAAATGGGGTCACTTGTGTGGGAGCTCCAGTGCTGAGGCACACAGGGGCACTCCATACGCGACATGGTGTCCGCTAACAATTGGAATTGTTAGCGGACACCATGTCGCGTATGGAGAGCCCCTGTGTGCCTCAACATTCAAGCTCCCCCACAAGTGACCCCATTTTGGAAACTAGACCCCCAAGGAACAAATCCAGATGCATAATGGGGTCACTTGTGGGGGAGCTCCAATGTTTAGGCACACAGGGGCTCTCCATATGCAACATGGTGTCCGCTAACAATTGTTAACGGACACCATGTCGCGCATGGAGAGCCCCTGTGTGCAACCAGCATTGCCACCAGCGCAAGGGCAACTGGAAGAGTTGGGGTACAGCACCAGAAAATGGCACCTCCAATGAATGTGCTATTTTCTGAGGTGGCTGTGGGTTGCAATTTGAAGCGTGAGGGGCCCACAACATTTGGATCTCTCTATGATGAGGATTGCAGCCCCCCAACTGCCAAGTTGTACCTGGCTGGCAACCAAAAATATGGCAAAGCTCCATGTCATTTTATTGGTAGAAGTAATTAAAAAAAATGACGTGGGGCTTCACCATATTTTTGGTCCAGCCAGGTACAACTTGGCAGCTACAGACTGCCACCAACCCCCAGCTGCCTTGTTGTACCTTGCTGGCAACCAAAAATACAGCGAAGCCCATTTTTTTATTTCTAGAACAAATTCTAGAAAAAAAAAATGACGTGGGGCTCCGCCATATTTTTAGTCCAGCCAGGTACAACTAGACAGCTGGGGGCTGGAATCCGCAGCATGGAGAGGCCCAAGCGTTCTGGGCCCCCCATGCTGCGAATTGCAGCCCGCAGCCGCCCCAGAAAATGGCGCATTCATTGAAGCGCCATTTTCTGGTGCTGTACCCATGCTCTTCCAGTTGCCCTGGTGCCGGTGGCAAACTGGGTAATAAAGGGGTTAATGCCAGCTTTTTATTGGCAGCTGGCACTAAGCCCGAGATTCATAATATTGGGCCAATGTTAGACCCGCCATTAGGAATCTCTGGTAAGTAGTCAATAAATACACACAGAGTAAAATATTTTTATTTGCAAAAAAACACAAACAAAATTCAGACTCCATCTTTATTAGAAAGATCCGACGTAGTCCATAACGAAGGTCCCGCGACGCTCGATCGCCTCCGACGTAGTCCACAACAAAGGTCCCACGATGCTCGATCGCCTCTGCTCCAGAGATTGCAGCAAGGGATCAAGTGTCCTCTTCCTACAGTCTCTGGGGTCAGAGTTATGGTGCACTGTATGGCAATGATCTGTCATACAGTGCACCATGACTATGATCCCTGAGACTAGAAGAGGACACTTGATACCTTGTTGCATCCATCCATCCATTATCCACGCATGTACACATCCATTCGTGCACACATCCACACATGCAGTCACACATACGCACACATCCATCCATGCACCCATGCATCCACGCATCCACTAACCCACACATCCACTAACCCACGCATCCACTAACCCACGCATCCACTAACCCACGCACCCACACATCCACACATCCACGCATCCACTAACCCATGCACCCACACATCCACTAATCCACGCAACCACACATCCCCGCACCCACACATTCACACATCCACGTACCCACACATCCACGTACCCACGCATCCACGTACCCACGCATCCACGTACCCACGCATCCACAGATCCCCGCACCCACACATTCACACATCCACGTACCCACGTACCCACGCATCCACGTACCCACGCATCCACGCATCCACTAACCCACGCACCCACACATCCACTAACCCACGAACCCACACATCCACTAATCCACGCACCCACACATCCATTAACCCACACATCCACTAACCCACGCACCCACGCATCCACGCACCCACACATCCCCGGACCCACACATTCACACATCCACGTACCCACGCATCCACGTACCCACGCATCCACGTACCCACGCATCCACGTACCCACGCATCCACGTACCCACGCATCCACTAACCCACGCACCCACACATCCACTTACCCACACATCCACTTACCCACACATCCACTTACCCACACATCCACTTACCCACACATCCACGCACCACTAACCCATGCACCCACACATCCACTAATCCACGCACCCACTAACCCACGCACACACACATCCACGTACCCACGCATCCACGTACCCACGCATCCACGTACCCACGCATCCACGTACCCACGCATCCACTAACCCACGCACCCACGCATCCACACACCCACTAACCCACGCACCCACTAACCCACGCACCCACTAACCCACACACCCACGCATCCACACACCCATGCATCCACACACCCACGCATCCACACACCCACACTCATGCATCCACACACCCACGCATCCACACACCCACACTCACGCATCCACACACCCACACACCCACACATCCACTAACCCACGTATCCACTAACCCACGCATCCACGCACCCATGCATCCACTAACCCACGCATCCATGCATCCACTAACCCACGCACCCACACACCCATGCATCCACGCACTCACGCATCCACGCACCCACACACCCACTAACCCACGCATCCACTAACCCACGCATCCACACACCCACTAACCCACGCACCCACTAACCCACACACCCATGCATCCACACACCCACGCATCCACACACCCACACTCACGCATCCACACACCCACGCATCCACACACCCACACTCACGCATCCACACACCCACACATCCACTAACCCACGTATCCACTAACCCACGCATCCACGCACCCATGCATCCACTAACCCACGCATCCATGCATCCACTAACCCACGCATCCACACACCCACGCATCCACTAACCACGCACCCACGCATCCACACACCTGCATCCACTAACCCACGCATCCACACACCCACACATCCACTAACCCACGCATCCACACACCCACACATCCACTAACCCACACATCCACACACCCACACACCCACGCATCCACACACCCACACATCCACTAACCCACACATCCACTAACCCACACACCCACCCACGCATCCACACACCCACACACCCACGCATCCACACACCCACACATCCACTAACCCACGCACCCACACACCCACGCATCCACACACCCACGCATCCACACACCCACACATCCACTAACCCACGCATCCACACACCCACACATCCACTAACCCACACATCCACACACCCACACACCCACGCATCCACACACCCACACATCCACTAACCCACACATCCACTAACCCACACACCCACACCCACCCACGCATCCACACACCCACACACCCACGCATCCACACACCCACACATCCACTAACCCACGCACCCACACACCCACGCACCCACGCACCCACACATCCACTAACCCACACATCCACTAACCCACACATCCACACACCCACACACCCACGCATCCACACACCCACACATCCACTAACCCACACATCCACTAACCCACACACCCACCCACGCATCCACACACCCACACACCCACGCATCCACACACCCACACATCCACTAACCCACGCACCCACACACCCACGCACCCACACACCCACACATCCACTAACCCACACACCCACACACCCACCCACGCATCCACACACCCACACATCCACTAACCCACGCACCCACACACCCACACATCCACTAACCCACGCACCCACACATCCACTAACCCACACACCCACCCACGCATCCACACACCCACACATCCACTAACCCACGCACCCACACACCCACACATCACTAACCCACACATCCACACATCCACACATCCACACATCCACACACCCACACAATCATTGATTGATTCATTCATTCATACAGTACTTACCTCAGGGCGGAGCAGCACCGGAGGAGGGGCGTTCCAGCGAGGAGAGGAGGCAGAGCGGCGGCTACACCGGCGGGATCGGACACGGGGATCGAGGAGCGGTGAGATCGGACACGGGGATCGGGGGGGTGGGGGCCGCAAGCCGCAAGCCGCAAGCCGCAAGCCGCAGGTGGGGGCCATCCAGAGGAGGGGTAGGCCTGAGGAGGGGTAGGGCATCGCGGCGGGTGAGGCCGCAATCAGGTTCCGGTATCGGGCGACGGGCGTGGGGGGCAGTGACAGGTGGGGCCGGGGGTCATCTTGAGAAGGGGAAGGCCTGAAGGAGGGGGAGGGTATCCGCCCCCAACGCCAGCAGCGCGGCGTGTGAAGCCGCACACAGGTCCCGGCTGTCACAGAGATCACAGCCGGGATCACAGCCTCAGTACCTGGCGGGGCCGGTCCGACGGGAGGCTCTGCACAGCTTGAGGGCTCTGGCTCCCGGTGGTCTGCGGTGTGTGCCCTGCTTCTTCCCGCCCGCTTTTTGAAAGTGTGTGCTGGAAGTGTGTTTTTTTCACGCGGGAGACTCGCACTAGTCATTGCACGGTGCGTTTTTTTTAACGCACCCATTGATTTCTATTGTGGCTCAATGCGTACAACTCGCATGCAGTCGCAGCATGCCGTGACTGAAACTCGCTTTGCGAGTTCAATGCTTAAAATGCGCACCAGTGTGTCCGACATGATAGAAAAACACTTGTTCTAGTGCAATGCGAGTTTATCTCGCATTGCACTCGCGCGAGGCACTGGGATCATGTCGGATGATGTGCCTTCAGCCTAACTGTTAATGATGCACGTGGTTGTTATTACTATTTGTATAATTAATAAATGTGTTTTTCATTGCAGAAAGATTGATTTCCATAGTTCATTCTCAATATGGTAACTTAGTAGCACATTTTGAGATAATGTACACTATGTATGTGAAGTTGATCACTGTGGATTTATAGTAGGATTTCTATATGTACAGGAGAATTTTTTTTCAATGTTTAAGTAAGATTTGTATAAGTATAAATCGTGCAGGTGATACTCCGTTTGATGCATTTATGTATGAAGCACTTTATCAATACAACTATAAATAATCACTGATTTTCACATAATGTAGTATTAGAATATTTTTATTCCTTATATTAGGGACAAATTTAAAAAAAAAATAAAGAAAAATAGAAAATTCTGACATAGAAAATTCTCATGTAACACTATCACAGGCTAATATATAGTTAATAAACACATATGTGATATTTAAATTAAAATAGCATGACTGTTGAAGTCAACGATCATTTGCAATTGTGGTTATAAAATATATAAAATAAGAAATACAATTGGACATTTTCATTGACTGAATATTTGAAAATTTCTCTGAAACATCTGAAATGGATTCCTTCTCTATATGTTATACTCTCCTGGGTTTTTTCCTTAACATCATTATTTTGTACAAGTATACCTCATGTGATAAATGGCTTCCTGTCGTGGGAAAGAGGCATCCTGTATGAACTGAATAAGGCTACTTTCACACTACGATTTTTCTAAATCCGATGCTGTCCGATGAAAATCGGACAGCATCGGATCCGAATTTGGCCCCATGCAGCCCTATGGGCATCGGACCGAATCGGATGTGCACTAAATGCCATCCGATTTGGTCCGATCCGATTCTGTCCGATGTTTTTATCGGTGCAAAAATCGGAGCATGCTCCGATTTTTGCACCGAAAATAAAATCGGACAAAATCGGATCGGACAAAATCGGATGGCATTTAGTGCACATCCGATCCGATCCCTTTAACATGGGGCCCTATGGAGCAGGGTCCGAGGAAACCTCTGATGTCTCCTCGGACCCGATTTTAGTGTAATGAGCATGCTCAGTACATGCTCAGTACACTAAACCTATTGTGTGCCGCCTAATTTAACTTCTGCAATGTATATACATACATTGCAGAAGTTACATATAAGTTAAATCAAGTGTTTAAAATAAAAAATCTTTATTCTCACCTGCCAGCGCTCCCTCGGCATCTCCAGCTGCAGCCTCTCGGTAACAGGACCTGTGATGATGTCAGAACCCAATCAACTGATCGGGTCACATGACCGGTTACCGCGGTAACCGCTGACGCTTCTGACATCATCACAGGTCCTGCACACCCGATCGGAGGCTGATGGAGACGCCGAGGGAGCGCTGGAAGGTGAGAATAAAGATTTGTTATGTTGAGGGGACATGAGAGGGGACATGAGGGGGGACATGAGGGGGGACATGAGGGGGGACATGAGAGGGGACATGAGAGGGGACATGAGGGGGGACAGGAGGGGGGACAGGAGAGGGGACAGGAGGGGGGACATGAGGGGGGACAGTAGGGAGAGAGTAGGGGGACACTAGGGCAAAACAGGGGGGCAGCAGGGGGACAGCAGGGAGACAGCAAGATGACAGGAGGGAGAGAGGAGGGGGAGCTAGGTGACAGCCCAAACTGATCCTGCAAAAAGTAGGATTCGGATGCCTATTTGGCATCCGATTGCAGAGATCAGTTTGGATCCGACGCTGTCCGATTTTCATCGGACAGCATCGGATTTAGAAAAATCGTAATGTGAAAGTAGCCTTAGCTGTCTGTAATTAATGATGATTTGGCAGGTTTTCCTGAAGGATTATTTAAACTTACTATTTCTGCCTTGAAGTCAGATCATGAGTAAGGCTACAAGCTAGCCAAAACATGTTGACTGAAGACATGATAAACTGATCTGTGTGTTTTTATGTGCAAAAAAACAGTTTTTACCTGGATACTAATAAATGGAAGTTTTATTAAGAACTCAAAGTGCAATTTTCCTTGACTCACTGGACAATTTTTGGAAGTGATTTGGATGCAGCTACAGTCCGTGCTGAGAGAGAGGAAAACTGGAGAAAGAAGTCAGGTGAGCGGACCTTTTTTCTTATTATAATGTTTGACATCTCAGGGTCATTTTGAAAGTCTCGTCATGCCTTTTGGTCTTACTAATGCACCCGCGGTTTTTCAGAATTTTATTAATGATATTCTTTCTGATTATATTTGGAGATTTATTGTACTTTATTTAGATGATATTCTAATTTTCTCCCCTAACCTGGATTCCCATCATAAACATGTCCGTTTGGTTTTGCAAAGGTTAAGAGATAATTATTTATTTGCTAAAATTAAAAAATGTACCTTTTCATTCTTGGGTTTCATTGTGTCAGCCTCCGGTTTTAAGATGGATCCTGGGAAGGTTCAGGCCATCACTGATTGAATTTAACCCAGCGACCTGAAGGCCCTGCAGCACTTTTTGGGGTTCGCAAATTATTACCGGAAATTTATTAGAGGATTTTCTCAGATAGTCAAGCCTCCTAGGGATCTTACTCGTAAAGGGGCGGAGCTAAATGTTTGGTCACCAGAAGCGGTTGGGTCTTTTGAAACTTTGAACAAATGTTTTATGACTGCTCTGTTCTTGTTCAACCAGACCTCCAGAGGCCGATCATTGTGGAGGTGGATGCTTCCGAAGTCGGGGTGTGGACTGTATTGTCTCAAGATTCTGAGACTTTAACTAACCTGCGGGCTTAGTACCAGCTGAAAATACAAAGCTGGTATTAACCCCTTTATTATCTAGCGTGCCACCGCCATCAGGGCAGCTGGACAAGCTGGGTAAAGCACCTGGAAATGGTGCTATGATGAATGCGCCATCTCCAGGGGGTTGTTTTGGGTAATAAAGATGGATTCCTAAATGTCTCCTGTTTTAATTCTAATAAAATATTTTCTCTGTGTTATGTTTGATTTTACCGTTTACTAGAAATTCATGGTGGCCATGTCTAAATTGGCATGACTCCATGAATTTCGGGTTTAGTGCCAGCTGGTAATACAAAGCTGGCCCTAACCCCTTTATTACCCAGTGTACCACCGCCATCAGGGCATCTGGACAAACCAGGTAAAGCGCCTGGGAATGGTGCTATGATGAATGCACCATCTCCAGGGGTAGCTGGGTTTTTAGCGAGGGGGGCCTTACAATGTTGAGA
Source organism: Allobates femoralis (assembly GCA_033576535.1). Classification (NCBI taxonomy): domain Eukaryota; kingdom Metazoa; phylum Chordata; class Amphibia; order Anura; family Aromobatidae; genus Allobates; species Allobates femoralis. Next base: position 277,418,119 of record JARQOC010000001.1, read on the forward strand.
ATCCCAGTCCCCGGCTACCTGTTTTTTTCCTGGCTGGCAATCAAAATATGGTGGGAACCCATAAATTTTTTTAATTATTTTTTTTTAAATAATTTAAAAAAATGAATGGGCTTCCCTGTATTTTGATTGCCAGCCAAGGTAAGGCCAGGCAGCTGGGGGTGGCAGCCCGCAGTTGTCTGCTTTATCTGCGTTGAGAATCAAAAATGCCATGGTGCGCTACGTTATATTTTTCAATAATTTATTGATTTTTACACTACTATATGTGTGAGGGACCAACAGCCAATCACAGATGCTGTCATGCACAATGGGTGTCTGTGAGTGGCTGTTGGAGTAATTTGAAATCTGCCTATACATTCCAGATCCTAGAATGTATGTGCTGGTTTCAAGTTACTCTATCAGCCAATTACAGATGTCCACTCTGTGACAGCGGCTGTGATTGGCTATTACGCCCTTCACAGATTAACTAACATCATAGTAATGTAAAAATAATTAAAAAAAATGACTTAAATTTTAAAAAATAACGTTGCTGCAACACTGCTGTAAAGTGAGCGCTTGCCGGCAGTGATAACAGTGATGTCAGAGTTGGGGTTACCCATGGGCAAAGCACGTCGGGGTTACTCGCGGGCAAAGCACTTCAATGCTTTCACTGCCATCAAGCGCTCACTTTACGGCAGTGCTGTAGTGACGTCAGTGGAGGTTACCCAGGGGCTCAGCTGACCAGCCTCAGCTGTGCACTCGGGTGAAGTTTCTGACAGCTCTCAGCTGAGTCTGTGCCTGCTCATCTGTGTGAGCAGACCTGTTTGTGTAATCACACTATGTAGCAGAGGTGAAAAGATGCTTGCACACCTGTGGACTACGTTGGACATTTTTTTGGGGGGGTAATAAAGAGTCCTAATTGTCTTCTGTTTCATCTATTATATAATTGCCGTAGCTGACTTCCGTCAGACCGGCGCTACTTCCTGTCGCTTTGTTTGTGTAGCTGGGAACTTTCTCCAGGACTCTGTCGGGGACGCGACTCGCGAAGCAATGCCCGCAAAGCGGGCATTGCGAGCAGTAAACGAGGAGACCACCACCACCACCACCACGCGATTCCTCACATGGCATGTTTACATAACACATCACATAGTAACAAGAATACAGTCAGTCCCAAGGTTAGCTGTGACCGCCTGGCCCTTGGACACTGGCTGCCATGCACACATCAGGTGCACTAGCATGGAGCTGGCAGGCTCCCATCACTTTCCCACTGGGGACGGATCACTTCCAGCACCTGCTCACATCGCAGTGCTCTGGACTTCTGAATCTTCTGATCTTCAGCACTCACACTCAGCTGTTTTACTCAGCTCATGAAAACCCTTCAGCTGTTAACCCCCTGTACATCGGACAGGTTTCACACACCACACACAATCAGGAAAACAGGCCCATGTGAACACACACCTGCATTGATAACCCGTGTGATGCACCCGGCCAGGGGCCACATCACCACACCTCACTTTCTCCGCACAGCAAAGCACTCATCCCCACAGGTTCAGCCACTCATTAGGCTCATGAATGTATCGGATCTTCAGCACTCACACTCAGCTGTTTTACTCAGCTCATGAAAACCCTTCAGCTGGTAACCCCCTGTACATCGGACAGGTTTCACACACCACACACAATCAGGAAAACCGGCCCATGTGAACACAGACCTGCATTGATAACCCGTGTGATGCACCCGGCCAGGGGCCACATCACCACACCTCTCTTTCTCCGCACAGCAAAGCACTCATCCCCACAGGTTCAGCCGCTCATTAGGCTCATGAATGTATCGGATCTTCAGCACTCACACTCAGCTGTTTTACTCAGCTCATGAAAACCCTTCAGCTGGTAACCCCCTGTACATCGGACAGGTTTCACACACCACACACAATCAGGAAAACCGGCCCATGTGAACACACACCTGCATTGATAACCCGTGTGATGCACCCGGCCAGGGGCCACATCACCACACCTCACTTTCTCCGCACAGCAAAGCACTCATCCCCACAGGTTCAGCCGCTCATTAGGCTCATGAATGTATCGGATCTTCAGCACTCACACTCAGCTGTTTTACTCAGCTCATGAAAACCCTTCAGCTGGTAACCCCCTGTACATCGGACAGGTTTCACACACCACACACAATCAGGAAAACCGGCCCATGTGAACACAGACCTGCATTGATAACCCGTGTGATGCACCCGGCCAGGGGCCACATCACCACACCTCACTTTCTCCGCACAGCAAAGCACTCATCCCCATAAGTTCAGCCGCTCATTAGGCTCATGAATGTATCGGATCTTCAGCACTCACACTCAGCTGTTTTACTCAGCTCATGAAAACCCTTCAGCTGGTAACCCCCTGTACATCGGACAGGTTTCACACACCACACACAATCAGGAAAACCGGCCCATGTGAACACACACCTGCATTGATAACCCGTGTGATGCACCCGGCCAGGGGCCACATCACCACACCTCACTTTCTCCGCACAGCAAAGCACTCATCCCCACAGGTTCAGCCGCTCATTAGGCTCATAAATGTATCGGATATTCAGCACTCACACTCAGCTGTTTTACTCAGCTCATGAAAACCCTTCAGCTGTTAACCCCCTGTATATCGGACAGGTTTCACACACCTCACACAATCAGGAAAACCGGCCCATGTGAACACAGACCTGCATTGATAACCCGTGTGATGCACCCGGCCAGGGGCCACATCACCACACCTCACTTTCTCCGCACAGCAAAGCACTCATCCCCACAGGTTCAGCCGCTCATTAGGTTCATGAATGTATCGGATCTTCAGCACTCACACTCAGCTGTTTTACTCAGCTCATGAAAACCCTTCAGCTGTTAACCCCCTGTACATCGGACAGGTTTCACACACCTCACACAATCAGGAAAACCGGCCAATGTGAACACAGACCTGCATTGATAACCCGTGTGATGCACCCGGCCAGGGGCCACATCACCACACCTCACTTTCTCCGCACTTCACTCACTTTCTCCGCTTACACACACACACACACATACTCCGCTATACTTACTACCGGCCCTGCATCACCGACATATCGCCGCCCCCGAACTACTCGATCAAATATCGCGTCCAATAAGTCTCGCCAAACTTCCCGGACCCCATATTCGATCCAGTCGTCCGCGGGCCCCGACATGTCAACTCAGGATCCAGCCGGCAGGGAAGACGTAGGGTCGGTGCTAACTATAGCGAAGTGTCTGTGTGTGTGTGTGTGTGTGTATGTATGTATGTGTGTGCTGACCACTCTGCCCACAGCGCTGCACTCAGCACTCTGCCCACGCCACTGTGCTCCCCAATCTCACCGCACTCACTGCTAACCACTGAGCCACCGCACTCACTGCTAACCACTGAGCCACCGCACTCGCTGCTAACCACTGAGCCACCGCACTCACTGCTAACCACTGAGCCACCCCACTCACTGCTAACCACTGAGCCACCTGTATACACACAATTCATTTCACCCCACTCCCCTAACTATTAGTAAATATGCTATATATGGATTCTAGACTACCCGATTCTTTCGAATCGGCCCGCCATCTATATATATATATGTGATTATATAGGAATTATCAGTATTATGTATGTGATTATGTATAAATTAGTGAGTCGCGCCTATTCTGCAAGGACTCGCAACGGCCGCTTGGCGGCCATTGCGAGTGAGGCTTTGCGAATCAGTGGCGACGGCAATGCTTCACAGGTCGCGTGGGCGCTGCGCCCACGCCCACAATGACGGAAACAGCGCCGAAACTTACGGAAGTGCGTTAGGGAAATTACATATTACATACTGATAATCTATTATATAATTGCTGTAGCGACTTCCCTCGCACACGCCGCTACCTCCGTGGCTTTGTTCGTGGACGCGCATCGCACACACGACTCACTCGCAATGCCCGCGAAGGGGGCGTTGCGAGTCGTTGCAGCAGCCCGAGCAATGCCCTATACACAGATTCTAGAATCCCGATGTAATACTGATAATCTATTATATAATTGCCGTAGCGACTTCCCTCGCACACGCCGCTACCTCCGTGGCTTTGTTCGTGGGCGCGCATCACCCACGTGACTCACTCGCAATGCCCGCCAAGGGGGCGTTGGGAGTCGTTGCAGCAGCCCGAGCAATGCCCTATACACAGATTCTAGAATCCCGATGCAATCGCATCGGGCTCACAGCTAGTTTCTAATAAAATATTTTTTTTATCTATGTTGTTTTATTTTATGGTGGGGTTACACGTCCCGATATCGCCGCGATATCGGAGGCAACGCCGCGGGAGCGCGCATTTTTTGAGCGCTTTTCCCGATATCGCATCGCCGGTTTACACGCTGCGATATCGGGAAACAACGTCCCTCCGATGTGTACGCCCACAACCCAGTAACGACCATTTAACATGGGAGTTAATGGGTGAGGTGCGAGTACGCATCGGAGTTGCGCTGTCACACGCAGCGATCCTGCTACAACGGCCTTGCGATATCGGGAAGTTGAATAGCTCTGCTATTCAACTCCGATATCGTTTTGGCATCGTTCCAGGATCGCATTGTACGCTAAAACAGTACAACGCGCGCCCGATATCGGGTCCAACTCGCGACCCACGTGACTTTTTGTCGGAGTTGGGTCGGAGTTGGACGCCGATATCGCGGCGTGTAAACCCACCATTACTATTTACTAGGAATTCATTGTGGCTATGTCTCATTTGGCATGACTCCATGAATTTCAGGCTTAGTGCTAGCAGGTAATACAAAGCTGGCACTAGCCCCATTATTACCCAACGTGCCACAGCCATCAGGGCCGCTGGAAGAGTCTGGGTACAGCGCTTCTATGAATGTGATATTTTCTGGGGCGGTTATGGGCTGCAACTCACAGCGGTGGAGGCCCAGACAGCTTGGGGTACCCTGCGCTAAGGATTGCAGCCCACAGCTGCCTAATTGTACCTGGCTAGAAACCAAAAATACAGCAAAACCTCATGTGTTTGTTTTTTAAAATTATTTAAAGGAAAAGGATAATAAAGGGCTCAACTGTGTCATGGTTTTGGTGCATTTTTGGAACAGGAGATGCAGATGAACACCTTGGACACAATGCATGAACTATTTAGCCTAAATTGCACCAAAAAGCATGAAAGCTGCGTGAAAAATGTCACGATTTTTGTTCTTTTTTTGGCCCAGGAGATGAAGATGAACACATTGGACGCATTGCTTTTTGGTGCAATTTAGGCCTAATACCGCATGCATTGTGTCCAAGATGTTCATCTGCATCTCCTGGGCCAAAAAAAGCACAAAATCCACAATGTTTTTCCTGCATGCAAAGCATGCAGTTTTAGGCCTAAATTGCACCAAAAAGCAATGTGTCCAATGTGTTCATCTTCTTCTCCTGGGCCAAAAAAAGCACAAAAATCGTGACATTTTTCACGCAGCTTTCATGCTTTTTGGTGCAATTTAGGCTTAATAGTTTATGCATTGTGTCCAAGGTGTTCATCTGCATCTCCAAAAAAGCCAAAAAAGCACAATATCCACAATGTTTTTCCTGCATTTTTTGCCGCAGATTTCATGCTTTTTGGTGCAATTTAGGCCTAAAACTGGATGGATTGTGTCCAGCGTGTTCATCTGCATCTCCTGTTCAAAAAAAAACACCAAAACATGACACAGTTGAGCCCTTTTTTATCCTATTATTCCTTGAAATAATAAAAAAAAAAAACAATGTGTGGCTTTGCTGTATTTTTGGTTTCCAGCTAGGTACAACTAGGCAGCTGTGGGCTGAAATCCTCAGTGCCTGGTAGTCCAAGCTGTCTGGGCCTCCCCCACTGTGAATTGCAACTCGCAGCTGCCCCAGAAAATAGCACATTCATAAAAGTGCTATTTTCTTACGCTGACCCCAGACTCTTTCACCAATCCTGATGGCGGTGACACGCTGAGTAATAATGGGGTTAGGGCCAGCTTTGTATTACATGCTGGCACTAAGCCTGAAATTCATGGAGTGATGCCAAATTAGACATGTCCACCATGAATTTCTAGTAAACAGTAAAGAGAGCTGTCAGAGACTTCACTTGAGTGCACAGCTAAGGCCGATCAGCTGTGCCTCCACTGACCT